>CM061273.1:64490756-65736512 GCA_030848825.1 Tadarida brasiliensis
CAGCCTCCAGGTCGGGGTGCAGAGGGACGGCAGGGCTGTGAGGGCCCGAGGGCTGCAGAACTGGAAGGAGCTGGCCTCCCCTCCCTGGGCAGCCGGTCCCAGGCACCTTCCTGTCCCGGTGGCTCCCCACCTGCACCTCTCCCCTCCGCTGGCCCCAGAAAGCTTGGGTTTCGGCCAATTCAGCACCAGCTGCTCCTGGGTGCGGAGTAGCTGGCGCCTCTGGGGGATTCTGAGCTGGTCCTGCAAAGAGGCCCCCTGCAGTCCCTTTGGGCTCACATCCTGCAGGGGCCCCCCGCCCCATCTGGGCAGACAGCAGGGCCAGGCCGGGCCCTCCTCCGGCCAGGGGTCTGATTTGGCAGCTGCCCTGCGGACTGGCCCACTGTGTGCGTGGCGTCTCAGGACACGCCTGGCTCCCTTCATGGCTCTTAGGCTGCAGAGATCACCCAGGGAGAAAACCAAGTGTTCTCCGGCCCCTGGCGCCCAGGTGTCTGTCTCCTGGGCCAGGGCTCAGGTTCGGGGTCCCACCGTGGCTGCCCTGGTCTCCATTCTTCATCTACCCAGGGCCAGTCTCCCTGGGTCGCTCACCAGAGGAAGAGCCCCTGGCTGGGAGGCTCCCCCTTCCAAGGGACAGGGACCACAGGGGTCCTGCGGAGGACAGGGCAGACCCTCCCCTGAGCCGACGAGGTTGGTGACTGGGTTTCCGTGCCCCCACCACCCCTTTTGGGCAGGCCTAGGGTACCCAGGTCAGCTGGACCAAGGGTTGACATATGAGCCTGAAGGACAAAGCTGGCCCACTACTTGTTTGTGTAAATAAAGTTTTATCGAAACCCAGCCGCACCCATTCGCTTGCACGTGGTCTATGGCTGTTTCTGCGGCGTTGGCGGAGCTGAGAGCTGTGATGGAGACGGACCCGATGGCGGGCTCGGCCGAACCCACGTGCCCCTGGCCCGTCCCCGACTGACGTGCCTGCCCCCGCCGGAGCCCGAGCTGGACGGCGGGACTGGGGTGTGCTGGCTTGCTGGAACCCTCCGCCCTTCGGCGGGAGTCAGAGAGAACACGGGGCACTGGGGGCCAGCGGGGACTCCGTGCCCTTGGCTGGCGGCGCCTGACTCCACTGTGGTCACTGGGTGAGAACGAGTTTCATTCCTGGCGAACCACAGAGCCACACCGTCTGGGCTGCAGCCTCCCCAGCAAGGGCGCTCCCCCTCCACGTGGGCCAGGGAGAGGGAGGGGGCTGAAGGGCACCAGCCCCCTCAGGGCCCCAGGACCTGGGAGACCCCCACCTGCCCATGGACACTCCCTTCTTTCCCTCGTCTCAGGGCCAGTCTGGGCCTGCTCTCGCCCTCAGGCTCACCCACACCCGGGCTGTCTGTTCTCATGCTGCCTCTGCTCCTGTCCTGGGCTGGCCGGGGCTGGTGCCCATTAGCACCTGGGCTCTGTCCAGTCTGCAGCTGGCTCTGGCGGCTTGAGAGTCAAGTGAGTCCTGGCCAAGAGCTTTTCTGCTGGCCCTCGGCCGACAGCGTCCCTCCCCTCGGCCACCAGTCTGCCCCTTCTCCTCTCCAGGCTCCAAGAGGCCACCCAACGCCCACTCAGCCACTCCACAAACAGGACAGCACCTTTCCTCCCCGAGGCCGGAGGTACCTGCCTCAAGATGCTGAGGGGACCGGACCGAGTGCAGAAGCCTGACCCCACCCGGACGGAGGATCAGATGCAGAGTGAGAGCTGGCGGGTGCCATTTAATGATGTCCCCGAGGACTCAGCATGGTGACTTTGGAGGTCACCACACACTAGGCCCTGAGCCCCAGGGGAGGCCATCAAGTGGCAGAGCAGAGGCGGGGGCGGGAGCGGTCCCACCCAGGCAGCTGTCACGGGTCCAGACCGTCCACCCCCATCACCCCTGGAGGCCGAGGGCAGCCGTGCCTTGGCCGCTTGGCGCACTACGGCCACGAGGACCAAGGGCACCTCCACTCCCTGGCCATCCAGCCCTGGATGCTTTTAACAGTCATTGCTGGTTGTGGAGAGAGCCGCGTGAGGACAGGGGTGGCCCTGAGCTCAGGTGGCCTGGGAGCTTCCTCTGCCCCGTTCTGGGCTGGACGGCACGCCCCCGGATTCAGGTGTCGGAGCCCGCACCTCCGAAGGTGGCTGTGTGGAGAGAGGGCCTCTGACGAGGTGACTGAGGTTAACTGAGGTCTTAGGGGTGGGCCCCACTCCAATCTGACGGGTGTCCTATTAAGAGGAGACCAGGACACAGACAGAGGGACGACGGCGTGAGGACACAGGACAGGACAGCTGTCTGCAAGCCAAGGAGAGAGACCTCAGAACAACCCTGCCGATACCTTGCTCTCAAACTTCCAGCCTCCGGACGGACAGCGAGCGTGTCCCAGCTGCCGGGTGCGTGGCAAATGGGTATGGCCACTTCCCAGACGATCGAGGCCCGCTCATGCCCCCCGGCACCCGCCTCGAGGGGCTGAGTTAAAGGGTGCAAAGACCTTTGTCCAGGCTGGCACGTGGGTGCCGTAGACCTCCCCACCTTTCCAGGAGAAGAACCCCACCGGAGCCCCACCCAGCTCCCGCCTCCTGGCGGCCCCCGGGACGAGGCTGGGCCCACTGTCTCCTGGCAGGACAGAGTGAGCCATAGATGCATCAAGGGTCCCGGGCTGGGCAGGGTGTGGGGCCCGGACACCGACTCTGCAATTACTTAGCTTAGGTGGGAAGGGGTCTGGAAAGGGGCTTGGGCCGGGCATGCCGGGACCCTCTCCTCTAGCATCCCTGACTGACAGCCCCTGGGTCCTCCTTGGGCGCCCAGGGACAAGCTCCCAGAGTCCGGGGCAGACTGTGGGCACGGCAGTGGTGACGGTGCAAGGCTTCTCCACCACGCAGACAGTGGCCGTGGTGGCAAACGTCCCTGGGGGGGTCATGGGACAGAGGGGACCAGGGCAGACAAGCGCAGGAGGAAAGCGTGGAGAGGGGGCGTGGGAGTCCCTGCCCAGCGCCCGCAGGGCCTGCTGAGAGCGAGCTTGGGTCGGGTCCAGCGAAGGGCTGGGAGAGTCTCTCTCCAAACACGGGTGGGAATGACGGGAGGGAGCCGGTCCGCCCCAGGTGGGCTGTGGGGTTTGCTCCGGGCAGAACGAACACAGGGAGGAATGGACCACCCCCATCAACCAGCCCAGGGACGGCTCGCACACACATGTGTGCTGGGCACTGCCCCGTGGACTGAAAAGATGGATGGACTGATGAACCCGTGGGGCGGGCCACTCGCTGCCCCAGCACTCGGAGCTCGTCTCTCCACGCCTGGGCACGCAGCACACTGGACACCCCCCCACTCACACGCAAGTCATGGCTGTGTACACATTCACATACTCGTCACACACCCAGACACACATCTGCACTCACCGCCACACTCACACTTCCCACACTCACACCCAAGCACACATACTCACGTGTGCACATGCACTCACACCCACACTCACACGTGAAGGTGCAGGTGGGCTGCCACCCCCACCCTCCCGACAGAAGAGCCAAGCACTGGTTCTCCTGGGTGTGTGTGTGCTCACACACGTGTGCGCGCTCCTGTGTGTCCACCTGGTTCCCCTGCAGGTGTGTGTGTTCACACGTGTGTGCACGCCCGTGTGTCCACCTGGTTCCCCTGTGGGGGTGTGTGTTCACACGTGTGTGCGCGCCCCTATGTGTCCACCTGGTTCCCCTGTGGGTGTGTGTTCACACGTGTGTGCACTCCTGTGTGTCCACCTGGTTCCACTGGGGTGTGTATGTTCACATGTGTGTGTGCGCTCCTGTGTGTCCACCTGGTTCTGTTGGGGTGTGTATGTTCACACGCGCGTGCACGCTCCTGTGTCCACCTGGTTCCACTAGAGTGTGTGTGTTCACACGCGTGTGCACACTCCTGTGTGTCCACCCAGCAGCACAGCCCCCCCCGCCCTCTCTGAAATCGGAAGAAATGCAGACTTCACCGGCTGACTCCCGGGCGCAGGGTGAGTGATAAGTGAGTGTCTATCTCTGGCCCCAGGGACTCTCCGTGATCCGCGGCGAGCAGATAAACTGGGGATTAGGGAACACGATACAGCGCCAGGCGGGGAGGGAAGCTGAGCCTGTGATGCCCTGCCAGGGCACCCCACAGCTCCTGGCTGCCCCCCGGCACCCGTGAGGGATAGACCCAGGCATGCCGGCCCCTGAGTCACCCAGGCTGAGACGTGAGCATGCAGTAGGCACTGGACCTGGGGCTGCAGGGGCCAGGGCAGGACGGACCCTCCTGGGTGTTCTGGGCGGGCTACAGCCTGGGTTGCTAATGACTGGGCAGTCCCCAGGGGCACTAACCCTGGAGCCAGGCCTCCCCTCACTCCAGCCCCTCACATCCCATGCACCACTTCTCCTGGTAGAGACCTCTCTGAGGACGACGAGGGACTCACGGAATAGTCAGCAGGGCAGGGGTTGAGATTGACTCATCATTCTTTTTATAAACGTCTCTTGGGCTGGGCCACGAAGACATCTATTAGGGCCTTGCCCTACAGAAATCCACAGTGTAGACATACGGGCCCTTCTGCAGGTAACCTGATGCTGTGGGAAGACAGAGAACGCATCCTGGCTGCCTTGGGGTCATCTGGCCTGGGCAATCAGGGTGGCTCCCTGGAGGAGGTGGCTCAGCCAAAAAGCCTTGAAGGATGCATAGGGGTGAGCTAAGGAAGGGTCAACACAGGGGCCAGCAAAAGTCAAGGCATGGAGGCGAGACCTACAGATGTGCTCCTGGGCCCAGAGTGTAAGGCCAGGTTGGGGGGAGGACCCCGAGGAGCCCCAAGAAGCCTGTCCCTTGCTGCCAATGATCGCAGAAGACGCCGAGAGAGGCTTGGACATGCCACTGGCCTGGCCCATACCACTCCTGTTTCTTCGGTCTTTGCAGATGGGCCCGATCCAGAGCCTGGTGTGACCCCACCTCTTTTGGACAGGAGCCCACCTGCACCCCAAAACCCCCATGGAGTGTGAGGGGGACAGAAGGTTATCTCCCCAAAGCTTGAGCTTTGCTTTTGCAGCTGTGGGTACGGCCCCTCCCTCGCCCACAAGCACACTCTGGGGGGATCAGGGCCTCCTGCAGGGCGGACAGTGACCACAACATCAAAACTCACAGCTGCCCAAGGGACACCGAGCCACCACACGGGGGCGGAGACGGGACCCAGAGGCCCCCCGAGCGCCGGGATCTGGCAGCGCAGGGACAAACCTCCACGCCGCACCCTAAACTCTGGGTCCGTTACTCCAGCTGCACAATCCAGGCTTCACCTCGCCGAGCCGGCATAATGGGGCCTCAGAATGGAATTGAATTTCCCTTTAATTACAATGGCCCACAGATATTGTTTAATTTGTAATCGGGAGTTAATGTGGTTTTCCCCTTCTGCAGTCAGGGGGCTGTCTGCACACACATGTTCCTACCCACAGGGACGGGGCGGACGGGGACGGAGGACCCTGCCGGGGGCCTGCCCTCCGTGGTGCAGACAGGGCCGCGGAGCCTCCGCCCGCCTCCCGCACGCCCGTGGCCAAGCCCACCGCACACGGGCCGACGTGTGGCCATCGCGTGTCACTCCGCTCACACATGTGTGAACTGTCCTAACAGGCAGACAGGGGCATAATTTTTCCTCTAGTTACATATTCAGCACTTCTGAGAAAATGAGATTTTAGTAATTCAATTGGAGTGAGAAGCAGGGCTATAATAAAATGAAATTTGTAACAATCGTGCAGTTAAATTAGTTAAATGGAGAGGAAGAAGCTGTGGAAAATTGACCCCGCGATCTCCTAAGGACTAATCAGACATCTGAACTGAGTTGTGCTAACAAAGCCCTGGGGTGTTGCGGGTGGTGACGGTGGGGTGGCAGTCAGGCCTGGCGTGGGGGCCGGGTCTGCAGGCTGGGCGGGGCGGGGGCAGGTGGGCACAGAGCAGGCCGGGAGGACCCCGTGCGGCGCACAGGGGAGGGGCAGAGCCAGGAAATGCCGGTGGCTGGAATGGAAAAACCCAACTGCACACCTGGCGGTTCCCACACTGCAGTGTTTCTGAGAGTCCCCTGGTGCCACCTGGAGCGGGTGGCCGAGGGGACCGAGACTTGTGCAAGAGAGCTGGAGCAGGTGTGGCAGGGGCTGGTGGGGGCCGGCGGGGGGCGGGACGGAGAGTGACAGGTGGGGACTGGACCGGCAGGGTCCCCATGCTCCTCCAACCCCTGAACTGAGAGGCTCAAGCTGGGGAGAGAGAAGCAACTTCCCCTCCTGGCCGGCCCAGCTCTGCACCGCCCTCCCCCCAAAGCTTTCCTCGGAGCCCCCGCGCCACAACATGGGGAGTCAGAGAAATCTCGGCTGGGAGGTGGTCATGAGCTCTTTTATTGAGTACAGGGTGGCAGCCTGTCACTACACTGGGGACACCGAGTTCCGAGGGGGTAGCAGCAGACCTGGCGCCTTTCTGGGCGGAAGAGGCCACCTGGCTTGGCCCTCTGGGTCAGAGCTGGGCTTGGCCCCTCAGCGCCTTAGTTGTCAAGGCCAGGTGCTGACACTAAACTTTAGGGGAACCCCACATCCCTGAAACAAGGCTGCCAGTCTGCTCTGCAGGCCGGGGTGAGGCTCCGGGAGGGGCGTGGAGAGGCCGGGGGCACCCGCAGATCCTCTTTCTGACGCTGACCCGACCCCTCTGTTGTCAGAAACGCCACCATCCGGGCAACGTCCTACTCACAGGACCCCAGGCAGAATAACGAGTCACCAGAACCTGAGAGTGGATGGTGGAGGGTCTGAACAGGAATGAGGGCCCCCGCTCAGCCCGCCGCGGGCCAGCTCCCTCCAGCAGGCGCTCACGAGCGCTGGGTGCCGCGGGCCCAGAGGGAGGCCCTGCTGGCTGCCCGTCCGGCCTGCTTCCTGTCCAACTGGTGGGAAAGCCTTGCAGACAGGTGCCTGCCCCACTCTCCTGGGGCCACCAGGGCCCACCAGAGGCAGAACCCATCTGCCTGCGTTCAGCGTCTCCTTGCCCAGCGCTGTGAGCGGCTCCCGGCCAGATGGCGTCCAGACAAGCCTGCTGCAGCCCACCCTGCCCAGGCCTCCTCTGGGCCTCTGCCAAAGCCTGGCTCTTATGCTGAGCCATGCTAACGGGTGGGTGAGGGTGAAGGGACAGACGAGCAAGGTGGGTGGGGCCTGAGACCTGCCCCCTGCCCCCAGGCCTAAGCACCTTCTAGAACCTCAGCAGAAGCAGCTTCCTGCCCCCTCTGCTGGCAGGACGAACTGCGAGGCCATCACCCTGCAGCTGGGGCAGCTGGGACGGGGCAGAGGGGGGGATCCATGAGGACGCTGGAGGTGGTGGCGTCAGGAATGCTCTTGGGTCTGGTTCTGGGGAGGGTGAGATGAGAAGGAAAGAACGGGACTGGGGGGGCTCGGCTGCCATCCTCGGGTCACCCACTGGCCCTGCAGGTCCCCGGGCAGGGGCCGCAGGTGGAGAGCAGGAGGGGACGTCCAGGCGAGGTCTAGGGGAGCGGGCAGGAAGCTCGCAGCATCGGGGTCTCCTGTGCAGCCCAGGCCAAGCCCGTCGGGCGGGTCCATTGAAGCCTCACACTCCCCCAAGACCTGCACACGAGCCAGCTCCGATCCACAGAGAGGCGGGTGCTGTGGCATGCCCCTCGGAGGGGTGCACAGAGGCTCCCTTCACCTGTCAGGTCCCCTCCCGGGGCTGGCAGCATTCCCTCTTCTCACTCTGGGGGTGGGGGTCTCAGCTCCCAGCGGGGGCGAGGGAGGTGCTTTGGTATAAATGTCTTGGCTGCCTTTGGGAATGGCCACCTTTGCCAAGGAAAAGGGTGCCACGGGTGCCCTGCAGAGAGGGGTCAAAACACAGATGGCGCCTTGGCTAAGAGATGGGGGAGGGGGATGTGTGGGGCCAGGGTTACACAGGGTGGGGGAGGGGGATGTGCGGGGCCAGGGTTACACAGGGTGGGGGAGGGGGATGTGTGGGGCCAGGGTTACACAGGGTGGGGGAGGGGGATGTGTGGGGTCAGGGTTACACAGGGTGGGGGAGGGGGATGTGTGGGGCCAGAGTTACATGAGGGTGGGGGAGGGGAGCAGGCGGGCGGGGGAGGGGACCAGGCACACCCTAAGTCCTCCTGCCCCTCTCACTCCAGGGGCCCAGCATCTACGCACCTTCCACGCTTGGCGCCAGGAACACAAGAGCGTCATCGGCAAGGGAAAGACCCAGCCGCACCCTCATCTTCCCGGAGCCAGAATGGAGTGGCCTCGGACATGGGCCCCAGAGCGGACACAGCCAGTCCGAGGGGAGCAGGGGAACGGGGAGGGGAGGGCAGCACCCCTCAGCTCTCTGCCCCGGCACCCTGGGCTGGCTCTCACCTCCCCGGATGCCGCAAACCATTCAAATTATCTATCCCTGTTTCATTCTCCAAAAGGGGGACAAAGAGAAAGCAATAGGAAGAGAAGGAGGAGAGAGAAACATCCAAGTTCCTCATCTGAAAGTTAATGAGCCTAATTAGGTCCTAATGAAGAGCACCCAACACAATGCCGCTCGAACACCAACTGCGGCCCGTCTCCGTCTCCGGCGGTTCTCCCTGCAGACGAGCGGGGACGCCCTGGGGCTCCGGGGCAGTGGAGGGCGTGGCGGTCCCCTCTCTTGGGGGGCGGTCCCTGGGGGCCCACCGAGACAGAGCTGGGAGGCACGATCCTCCGAACAGGTCTTCCCAGGGCACAACGGGTGTATCTTCCCGTCTCATTCCCGTCTCGGTCGACTTGCGGCTCTGGGTCCTGCAGCAATTCCGGCTTTGCCCAGGGGGTCACTGCCCCTCCTTCGGCATCAGCAGGAGCCCTGCCCTCCAGCGTGACTTGGGGGTTGGCATCCAGGGTGTCCCCCTTCCCCTCCCAGGCTCTGTGGGCTTCCAGAAGACAGGTGAGGTCAGAAGGTCACCAGGGGCCAAGCCCTGGCTTGGGGAGGAACCTTGACCCACAGGCCCTAGGTTTACATACAGGGAAACTGAGGCCAGGGGAGGTGGGTGAAACGTAGCAGGTCTCTGTGCCCAGCTTGCATGGAGCTGCAACGGGACTCTGGGTCCCAGGGGCTACAGTCCTGGCTTTGCCCGCATCTGTGTCCTGTTCCTTGCGATGGGCTGGACAAGCCCTCAGCCCAGACAGGCTGCAGGAGACCCAGCTCCAAGCAGACGCTCGGGTGCAGCCCGCCCTTCTGCGCCGCCCCAGAGAGGGTGCCTGGCAGGCCCACAGCGGGAACTGCGCTCGGGAAAGGAGGTCAAGGCAGGTGCCAGCGGGCCGGCCAGGAGGTGCTGGCCGCCCAGGGCTCCGGGGCGGCTGCAGGCCCAGCCACGCGGCAGCAGGAATGGCTGGAGGGGATGATTTCTGAGCCAAGATCAAAAGAATTAAGTAGGGTTAGTTCCCAGCCACGGACGGAGGGGTCCTGAAGCCGCCGACAGGGAGCCAGGCTGCAGAACGGGCTCCCAGGGGCAACCACACGTGTCTGGAAGGTCGCCGTGGGCTGCTCCTTCCAGTGGCCGGTTTACAGCATGCAGACCATCCCCCCGTGCGGCCGTTACAGAGAGTGAGGGGAAGAGGCTGCGGTCCCTGCCCTGTGGGAGCCTAGACACGCCCCAGAAAGTGAGCACGTGGAGACCTAGGGAGCCACGCTTTGGGGAAGGGCTGCGGGCAGCCCCCAGCCCAGCTGCCCATCAGGGAGGGGCTGGTTATGGCCTCCTGGGCAAGATGGGCGTGTCACCTCTCCAATCTCAGCCTCTCTGTGACTCGATTTTCTCTTCTGAAAGATGGGCTGGCAGCCTGCATCCGGGGACGCTGGGAGACTCACGGGAGAGAGAACAGCGCCGGGCGTGAGGCGGAGGCTGAGGAAATGCGGGTGCCTCCTCCCGCCCTCTCTCGGGGTGTCCAGCAAGCACGCTCCAAGGCAGCGCTGACCCACGGGGGGGTGTCCGAGGGCCACACGACACACACGGGGGTCTGGTGGCGATGCACGGTCCCCCTGCAGCCCCCGTGGGCCGCAGAGCACCGTTACAGCCACTGCCTGAGCCCCAAGGTGCAGACGCGCGCACAGGCCTGAGCCCGGGTCTCCGACCTCTCTCCTGCGCGGCGCCCTCACGCCTCGCCCCAAACCTGCTCACGGTGGCCAGCGTCTGCCCCCTCTGCCAGGGCCCTGGGCGGTGCCGCTGCCTCCTCACACCACCTCTTGCCTGGTTTCGGGCTCTAGATTCTCCACTCGGCCCTGGGGCCTCCTCAACCCTGGCCCCACCCAGGGTCGGGGCCAACCTGGAGCCAGAGCCCCGGGCGGCGCCAAGGGGCCTTGTGAAGCTGCTGCTGGGTCCCCATAGGTCTATCGCAGCCCCCCAGGGGTGACAGAGCCCTCAGAGGCACTGGCAATTTCCAGGGAGGAGGGTGGAGGGAAAAGGAGCCAAGGTAACTGTCTCCGACTGAGGAAGGGGTCCCTGGCTGGGTGTGAGCCCCAGGGCCGCTGGGGTGGAGGGTGGTGGTGGTCAGAGCTGGGAAACAGAGGCCCTAAAGGCTCTGGGTGCCCTGGCCACTGTGGCATCCAACCCTGAGGGGCACTGACCACTCTGCCCCCTCCCCGCCGCCCCATGCACCCGTGCCCACTGGAGCCTGAGGGGTGCGCGGGGCCAGGGAACGTCCAGCCAGCTGAATGTGCCCTTCCGGTTCTGAATTGAGATAAATCCCCGTCACCCACTTGTGAACACCACAATTACACACACTTGCTTGAGTGTGGGTTTAAACTGCTAATTTGCCAAATAGAAATATTTGAGATGAACTGCACATTTCGTGACCTTGTTTTAGCAAGAATTTAATCTATCTGAAGCTTCAAACAAGAGAGGCCAGTGTCCACCAGGGCGGACCCTGCCCCAGGCCTGGGCTACACCCCACACGGCCCCGCCCCCACCCCATGCAATGGAAGGAAGTGCTGTTATTCCCACGGACCCATGGGGAAACTGAGGCCCGGGTCGGAGAAATGCCAGGTCACTGAGCAAGTGAGAGGCAGGCCTGGCGGCTTGCTCCTTGATGCTCTGCCCACCTCGACCAGGGCACTGAAGTGGGAGAGGGCGGAGGATAGTGTGCCCACCTCCAGCCCCGGGGACGGAAGGTCGCCCAGCAGGGGCAGCCGGGGCCTCTCTGTCACCTGCGGGCCACTTGCTGGTTCACCCTCCCAGCTTCCCCGTCCCAGCCCCAGGCATGCAGGTGGGGCTCTGTCGGCACAGGAGTCCAGGATGGACATGCAGCCTGATGACCACTGCCCGGCACCCACAGCCCCGTGTTCTCAGCCTCGCCGCACAGGGTCAGGCTGCAGCCCTGCACACGTATGTGCCACCCTGGAGCCCCCGCACCCAACGTGCTCTCAGCAGCCTGCCCACTGGGCCCGGGGCACCTCGCCGCGGAAAGGGTCGGCTGCGCGGTGCTGGGACTGTCCGACGTCACCTTCTGCATTGGGGTGTCAGCCCAGAGGGGGGCTCTGCGCCAGGGATGGAGGCAGCAGTTCCCCCCGGCCTCGGGTGTCAGGGACGGAGCACCCCCTCTGCTCGGGACCAGGGTACCGCTCAGTGGGCAGCCACCATGGACCTGCAGCCGGGTTTTAGAAGAAACCACAGGGTCTGGGTGTTTCCTTCCATGTGCCCCAGGCAGGGGCAAGGCTCCGAGTGAGATGCCAGCGTAGCAATGAGGAGACCGACTTTTCTAATTTGTGGATTATGTTTTAGTAAGAAACCCCACTGATATAAACTTATACAGTGTGAAGAAAGGAAGAAAGGCAAACAGGAAATCAGGTAACCCTGGTTGACTTGTCATCCCCAGAGCCCCTTTCTTTCCAATCCATTTCCCTGCCCAGGCCCCCCACCTAGAGTCGCCTGGCCTCCTCCCCCAAGAGACCTTCTGAGGTGGCGCAGCGGTGAGATGCTGCTTTCTCTGCCTGTCAACTTCTCAGCCCCCACAGGTGCTCCTGGTGCCCTCATCTACCGCCCAGGAGGCCCCCACGGGAAGCCACCTGCCTGCGCCCCTGCCATGCACCTCCTGGCCGGGTATTTGTAAGAGTGGCCTGGGGACACTGGGGCTGGGGGGTGGGTGCACTGCCTCCTCTGGATTGGGGGGGGGTTCTTATCCCATCTACCTTGCAAATGAGCTTTGGAGAGCTTTTATTTCAGGTACAGCAGGACCCAGGAGGGGTTGCCTCGGGCCACAGCTGAGCTCAAGACCAGATGTTAAGGGAGAACAAGAGGTGAAGGTGTGAAGCCTCCAGAAGGGTGTGGCCAGATGTGCACATCTGTCTGGGGCACTTGCCCAGGTCCAGCCAAACAGGCTGGAAAGGCGGCCAGAGCAGGAAGCAGGCCCGAGGGTCCTCCGGGCAGGCAGCCCAGCCTGGTGCCTGCGGGAAGGCTCCTGGGCCAGCAGGGGAAGGGAGGCCGTTCTCTGCCAAGGAGCCAGGGCCAAGGGCTTACAAGGGCTGAGCACACAAGGCCAGGGTCAGGGCCATGGCCGCCAGAGCAGCTCACCTACCACAAGTCAGCACTCCCCAATCCCGATTCCACAGGGACCCTCCTCCGTGTCCGGGGACACCTCTTCTGCAAACTCCTCCCCTTCACCTCATCTTATCCTCACCGCCCACCCCTGGGTCAGGCCCCATTACCTCTGGCCCAGGCCTCTGTCCTGGCTGTTCCCTGGTCTGCAGCTTCCTTTCCCGTCCAGACTAACCTTCCTCACCTACAGATCTGATCACGCCACTACCCAGCTCCAAGCCCCTCCATGGTCCCCACTGCCTACTCAACAGAGTCCACATTTCTCAGCGCAGACCCTGAAACATCCGGTCGTCACCCTCCCCCGCGCCCCAGGCACCAGGTAGTCCAGGAATCTGCCGTGAACCCACTCAGCTCTGTGTCTCTCTATAAACCGCTGCCTCCCTCCAGGAGGCCCCGCCCAGACTCCCTGCAGGAGGCCCCGCCCAGACTCCTTGCAGGAGGCCCCGCCCAGACTCCCTGCAGGAGGCCCCGCCCAGACTCCCGGCAGCAGGGCTCAGCACCCCCCCACACCCCGGCAGCACCCCGCTCCTCCAGCCGCCCTCCCAGATCCCGCAGCTGGAACTCGTCTCATCCCTTCTAGACTGAGCAGCCACCAGCCACACGTGGCTCTGGAGCATTGGAAACGTGGCCAGCCCCACGTGCGAAGGGCCGTGAGGGAAAGATGCAGAGTGGATTTCAGAGATCTCTGTGAAAAAAGAACGTTACAGATCTCCATCGTGTTTAGAGCGATTAAGTGTTGCAATGAAAGTACTTTGGACTGGGTGAAAGAATCAATCCTTAAAATGCATTTCATGTTTCTTTACACTCTGGGAAGTGTGGCTGCTTGGAAAGCCGGAGTCACGTGGGGCCCCCCAGCACCTCTGCGGACAGCGCTGCTCTGGGCTAGGGGCTTGCAAACTTTCCCCATACAGTTGGCAAATTTTTCCGGCAAATCTCTGGGCTTTGCGGGCCATATGGCCTCTTGCAACGGCTCAGCTCCGCCACTGCGGCGTGGAAGCCGCCACAGACGGCACGTGAGCAAATGAGCGTGGCCGCGTGCCAAGGAAACTTTTTATAAAAACAGACGGTTTGGCCTAATGATCTCTGCACCAGATCACTGGCTTCCAGACTTTCGTAAAATGCACTTTTTAAAAGCAGGAGAGGGAAGAGTGGTTGAAATGGCCAACCTTTTATTTTACCAAACACGGACGTTAAAGGAGGGACCAGGGAGATCACCATCCCTTCACTCAAACAGGCATTTTACACACAAACCGTGAAGGATTTGTCTTTATGAAAGGCATGCCTGTACTTAGGTTCGCAGTTTTCCCACTCTGTCCCGGGTAGGTGAGGACTCGGTGGGTAGCCCGGCACTGGGGACCAGTGTGCAAGGCCAGCCATGAGGTCTGGAGAAGGTGTTGGGGCTCTGAGACTCCTGGACACAGGCAGGATCCCTAGGCCATCCCGTCCACATCCCCCTGAAACACAGCGTGGTCGAGAGCGGCGTGACGCCCCCCACTTCGTGCTGATTCCGACGGGGGAGGTCCGGGGAGCCCGCAGCTCTGCCTTTTGCTGGCTCCGCTGCGCATCTGCAGAATGGGCTGCGCAGCGAGGCCCAGAGTCGCGTTGTCCAACAGAACGTTCCGTGATGATGGACACGTTCCAGATCTGCCCACGTGAGCCCGAGCCCCGGGAGCGTGGCCGGTCGCAGGAAGGCGTGCTGCGCGCGTGGAACCCACGCCAGCTTTCAAAGACTCGGTACGAAAACAAGAACATGAACTATCTCAGAAGTAATTTCATCCGATCGCACATCGGGGTGATGACCTCTGGGACCCGCAGGGTTAAAGCAAACGTACTCCTGAAATTCATCGCATCTGCGTCTTTCCACTGGATTCTAAGTGGCTACGAGAAAATGAAAGTTATCCTACTGGCTGGCACTATATTTTTATTCGACAGCGTTGCTCTAGCCTCTGAGACAGAGAGACAGCCAGCCTCTGTTGAATTCCTCGGGTAACGGGGAACTCACTACCTCACATGTCAACCGATATTAAAGCTGGGAGAGAACAGAAAACAGTCAGCGGAGACCCCGGTTGAAACCACCCTTCCCTGCCCACGGTCGGCACGGCTTGCCAGGACCATCCCCCCGAAAATACGACATGTGGGATGGAACAAGCCCCCACGCACGCTCTCCACTTCTAGCTCCACTTCCCGGCCTGGCCTGGTCCCCGTGCTCACTCCCTAATGGAGGCAGGAGGCCCAGGCGGGTTGGTAGAGCTGCCACCAGAACAACGCTCCTGAGCCCCTGCCCTGTGGGCTGGTGCCCTCCCTCTGCAGGTAAGGACGCAAAGGCCCCAGACACCAGGAGCGTGCTCTGGCCACAGGGATGGTCTCCAGAGGGCCCAGGACAGTCAGCCCCCGCCTGCCACTCTGGGGGGTGATGCTGCGGGACCACAGCCCCTCCTTGGCTGGACCCCCTGACGTGGGTGCTGGCTGGCGGATGATGTGACTCTGTAGGCCTGGCCCTGCCCTGGCCCATGTGACCTCCCCGGGTCCCCCAGTGCTCCCAGGAAAAGCTCCCTAAGGTCGATGCTCCAAGCTGACTCACCCTGCTGGGTACTGCCTAGCTGCCCACAGGGGCGTTATGAACCTGGACACCACACCTGGGCTGGTGGTGACGGACAGGCATGGGCTGGGGGAAGCAGGCAGGAGCCTCGGAAGGGGACAGCCCTCAGGAGGGGAAAGACAAGAAGTGAAATCCCAACTCAGACGCCTGGATACGGCAGCCCGGCCGGAAGGGAGGACACCGGCCTCCCCTCTCTGACCGGGGTGCTCTGGACACGCCCTCACCGCCACGGAGGGGGACGCCTGCTACTCTGAGAACCAGTTACTGCGGCTGCGTGAGGCCTGTGAGTCCCAGGAAGCACAGGGCCTACCACAGTGCCTGACGGGCGGCGGGCCACAGACAAGTCAGGGACGCTGACCTCCCCCTCCCCCTCCTCTGCTGGCTCCCTGAGCCTACGCAAGGAGCCCAGGGGTACAAAGACCTTGCCTCCCCCCCCCCCCCAACCCCTGGTCTGGGCAGGGGGACAAAACAGGCTTTCACTGGCTCGTCTCTGTTACAGGCTGGCAGGGACCCTGCTGCCCACAGATGGGCTGCCTGCCGGCACCAGAGACACCCCAGGGCTCCCCAGTACCCCTGAAGTCCAGCCCTGCAGCCTGAAGGCTCCTGCCCAAGTCCAAGTCCCAGCCCCACCCAGTCTCCTTCCAGAACTGGGCTCGCTCTCGCAGGGGTTGGGACACCCAGAACCACGCTCAGCTGGGCTGGTGACACCGAGGTCTGGAGTCAGTACTGCTGGCCCAGAGGAAATGCCACCTGTCACGGAAGCGCAGCCCCTGACCGAACCCCACAGCGATCTGACAACGGCTGGAACCCCGGAGGAAGTCGGGGTGACGGGGGAGCAGAGAGGACACGAATGAACATGGACGGGACGTAGGGCAGGCGGGAGGTGGGAGGCTCAGTAGCACGGAACATGCTAGGGCTGACCACGGAGCCAAAGGCAGAGGAGAGGCCGAGGGCTCACTGGGAGGCATGGGGCCAGGTGCCGGAGGAGACAGGGATGGCTCCTCCGGGGTCCCCAGAGGCCCGAGGTGGCCAGCCACGCCTGGTCCTCGAGCAGCCAGGGTGTCCCTCCTGCACATCCGCAACACGGCCACGGCTCCCCGGGGCCCGGGCAGAACCGACCCGATTCCGGAACAAACACGGACCACCAAAGAGTGAACAGTGGGAAAGAACCCACGGAAATAACCGAGTTACCCACGGAAATAACCGAGTGACTCCCGAAACCCAAACGAGGCCAGGGCGTCGGGCTTCACAGCAAGGACGGACGTGTCAGCGCGCGTGGGCAGTGAACCCAGCGCTGGTCCCCAGGGTTCCCGTGGGCTGGGAGGGTTCCTCGACCAGGTGGGCCAGGTTACAACGGGGGTCACGTCTGGTTCAAGCCTCTGTTTCGTGGGATACTGTTAAGGACGTGGCTGGGGCCAATGGGCCAGACCTCGAGAGCATGTACTTCTGAAAACGCGGGGGGACAAGCTGTGCTCCGTCCCCGTCCGCCCGCCAGCCCGGCTTGCTCACAGGCACCTTGTGTCACCCAGAGCCTGTGTGCCTCCGCCTGGGCTCCTAGCGTCCCACCGCAGAGACGCGCCCGCCCAGGCGTGCAGTCCCCTTCGCTGCTGGGATTAACCCTTTCGGAAGGTCCCTGGGATGAGCCGCTCTGCTTTCCCAAAGGGAACGACGGTGAGTAAGAAAGCAGCTTCCTGATGAATCTCAAAACAGACCCTCGGATTCTCCGGCTGCCGGGACCTCTGGGTTCCACACCCCGAGGCCACGCTTTCTGCCTCTGCCGACTCCACGCGACCGTCGGCACCGCACCCTGAAACTGGATGGAAACACCGCAGCCTCCCGGGAACTTCGGAGATTGGCAACCTGGGCTATCTGTGATTTCATCTTGATTAAGAACCCAAAGATGACAAGATCGACAGAACTCAAAACACAGCCCCCAGGAAGGCCCCAGGAGCTCACACCCTCTGGGCCAGCGACCCCCAACACTCTTTACAAACTTCAGGCACTCCGTGCTCTGCCCTGGAGCAGTTTCCCGGCTCCGTGTAGCGGAAGGTTCTCTTTCATACGGCTCTGTAGCTTGATAATGAGTCATTAGCCGAAACTATTCTGCGGGCTCGGGGTCTCCTCCATTCTCTGCGGCTTTCTTCCCCAGGAGCCCAGAGAGGGCCTCGCGGGGAGACTTGCTGATGGTCTGGGTTTCCAGACGGGTCCCTCGTGCCCTGAAAGGTGACCAAGATCAGCCCCACTCCTCACTGGCCGTGATGCAGCAGGGACCACAGCCTCCCCGTGTCCCACCCCAGGATCCTCCCAGGGCCAGATGAGGAGGGACCCATGCCCTGGGCTGCCCTGGAAGGGAGCCCGAGCCCCTGGGCGGGCTGAGCTGGTGAGGAACCAAGGCCAGGCCTTGCAGGGTGTAACCCGAGTGTGACCAGGGCCATTCCGGTGAGCTCTTAAGGAACGCCAGAACCCAAACGGCAGCCGGTGTCTCCCGGTGCTGGGCGACCTGAAGTCGTCCCGCCTATGGTTAGAAAAACACCAGTGCAGCTGAGCGGAGGGCCGCTCCCCCAGAAGTGCTCCTCGTTCTCCAGAGCCGCTGTGTCTTGGAGGGGACACTGCCCGACCTCAGCACACTCGGGGACCGGCCCACGCAGCAGGAAAAGGTCGGTGCTTTCACGGAGAGAGTGGAATTCCGTCGGCTGGGGTATTATTTTCTCATTCCCAAAGCCGGCCTGTCTGAGCATCCCAGAGTGCCGCAAACGACGTCTCCTGTCTGGCTTGGTTTCCTGTCTCCTGTTCCTGCTATCAGATGTGTCGCTGAGACCCAATGCCAGCCTACGTACGCATGGCCCGGGGCCGGCTGGTGCAGGAGACCTGCGACCCTCCGGGGGAGCCTGCCCGGAGCAAGCCTGACTCTGGAGGTCTGGCTGGGGGCCACCGGGCCCTCCGCACCTGCCCTCCTCTTCCCGGGACACGGGAGCCTCTGTCTCTCTCCAGAGGTGATTTGGGACAAACCAAGTCCCGCACTATGTCATCATTTATTTTGTCCCAGCCCCGGACCACCAGGGCTGCGTGTACTCCCAGGAAACTGTGCCCTACGAAGAGCCAGGAAATGGCTGCACCCTAGACCTTTCCTGCCCCGCGGAGACACATGGCGCCCTGCGGGCAGCGGCCAAGGAGAGCGGCCCGATGGGCCTGCGCCGGCTTTTCCAGAAACAAGTGCTCACAGCTGACGCCCCTGTGGGAGGGGATGGCTCCCCATGCCACCACTAGGGATGCATTCATCGGGCCCTGGAGGAACTGGGGTGCCTTCGTCCCAGCCGTGAGCACTGACCGGTGTGCCTCCTTCTAGACAGCGCCCCGGGCTGGCTGGCATTCTGGGGGCTTGCAGCACTGGGTCTGGGAGGTCTCACAGCCAGGAACTGACTTGCCTAAGACAGTACAGCCATTAAGTTGTGGGCAATCTCTGTCCTACACTCTGCCCAGGAACCTGGAGCCTCTTCCCGGGGCGCAGGCATTCCTGCTGGGTGGGGTACACCCTGACTCCACTGGCCATCTGCTCCAGGACCTCGCCTGGGAGCTTGTTGGAAATGCAGATTCTCAGTCCCCTCCCCTGAGATCCCCACGTGATTCTTGCGATCACCGACACTTGGGAGGTTCTGAAAAGCTGACCTGTGAGGTGCACCCTGACTCTCTGCAGCTAAAATGACGACAGGGAATTCTGGGAGTCGGCTTTGGCCTGGTGGGCCTGGGGCCTCTCCGCCACTCTTGCTGCCACTGAGCTGTGTCCAGGACTGCCCGAATGTCACAGGTGGTCCTAGGGACGGTGAGGCCAAGGGCCAAGGGCTCTGGGGGGCAGCCACCGCCAGCCACCCTCTGCTGCTGTCGTGTGCAGTCCCCTGGACCTGCCGCTGCAGCTGCTGACATGTTGGGCAATTCTGCTGTGTGAGTCCTCGTAATGGGCCACCCCAAACGCCCAGCAGCCCGGGGGCTGGGGCCCTGGCTCAGCTCCTCCCAAACCACCTCCCAGGGCTCCTCCTTCCTGGGTTCCCTGGAGAGCCCAAGGGGCACAGAAAGACAAGACCCCACCTCAAAGGCCCAGCCTCGTCTGGAACCTCTCAGTGTCCCCGGGAAGCACACACTTTGCGTTCCTCCCCTCCGACACCCACATGGAGGAGGAGGAGGACCTTCACTCCCATTAGCCCTGGCCTGGCCCTGAGCACCAGCCGCGGGGGACACCCCTACCTCCCAGCTCCACACCCACCCAGGGTGCGGACCAGGTCCTATGGGAGTGTTCCTGCTGGGTCAGGCAGGCCCAGGACAGTCACCCTGAAGCTCTCTGGCCTCACAGTCTTCCCCTTCAAGCCCCAGGCTTCCCAGAGAAGTCCCTGTAGACCCCCGCAGAGGTTGAGGGGGCTCAAGATAAAGAAGGCAGCCCCACAGCCGGGCAGAGAGGGAACACAGGCCAGGAGGGGTGGGCAGCCAGGTACTGCGGCCCCCACAGGCTCTGGCCAAGGTGGCACGGGTAACGCAGACTAAAGAGGCCCAGAGGCCTGGGGGAGGTGAAGAAATCCCTGGTCAGTCCCCAGCGCAGGCCTGAGACCACACTGACTCCGCACTGGGCGGGACGGCAGGACCCCCGCCCCCACACCCGGGCCAGCAGGCAGGCAGCAGCTGACGCTCCGTGCGCACCTCCCCATGGAGCATCCCGAGGATGTGGGGGCTCAGAGTCGCTGGCTCTCCTGCCTTCCTTGCCAGCCCGAGCTTCCTGCGCAGCCCCGCAGATTGCAAAAGTCTGGCCCCAGCCCCCTTCCCTCTGGAGCTCCCCGGGCCTCCCTCGCCAGCCCCACCAGGCGGGTGGCCCGCCTCCCAGTAGGCCCAACGCGCAGTTCCCGCTGCAGCAGAGCTCAGCTTCCTCGCCGCAGCCACCGCCGCCTCCGTCCACCCCCTGGCTTTCCCCACTCATCTGGAGGGGGCCCTGCTCCTTGCCCCCTGCCCCCCGGGCCAAAGAGAAGTTCCCCAAAGTGATCAGGGCGCCGAGAATGCTCTCCCCCTCCCCTCCGCCTTCCCCAGAGACTCCGCCCGTCATCCCCTCCCGCACCTTCAGAAAAGTTGCAAGCGAAGCCCCAAACTCTGGTCCCCCGCCCAGCGCAGCTCGAGCCCCGGGCGACCCCCACGCTTCGCCGCCCTGCAGGGGCGCAGCTTTCCCCACGGGGACCTGGCGCCATGACGCGGGGAGCTCAGCGGGCCCCAGCGCGACAAGGGGCGACCAAGTGCCGGTGTGGGCGAGGGTGCCGGGCGCACGTGCGCGGGGCGGGGGGGCTGGGCCAGCCGGGCCGGGGGCGCTTACCTGTTGGAGGTAGAGGAAGGTGGGTGGGCAGGGCACGGAGTGCGGGAGCATGCTGCCGGAGTTGGACAGCAGGAGGCAGCCGGAGTTCGCCATGGAGCACAGCATGGGGCGGCAGGGGGGCGCCCGTGGCGGAGGCAGCTCTGCGCTCGCTGCCGGCTCGCACCCTCCGCGTCCCTCGGTCTGTGCGCGCGCCCTGCCTCCCGGCGCCCTCTCGGTCTTGGTCTCCTCCTCCTCCTTCTCCTCCTTCTCCTCCTCTTCCTCTCCCGGCCCTCCCCTCCCCCTCGTGGCGCTCTTTAAGAGCGAGGCATGGAAGGAAAGCCGTGCGCCTCTGCCTGGTGCTCCCCTGCCCGGGCGGGGATGCTGGAGAGAGCGCGCGCGAGAATATGGCAAGAGAGGATATATGCGCGAGAGAATGGATGAGGGGAGCGGGGGAGGGAGTCAGTCACTTTGGAGCTACCGGAGCCCTGTCTGCAAAGAGTGGTGCGTGTGCGAGTGTGCGCGTGTGCGCGCGTGTGTAGCGGTGGGAGGGGGAGTCCCTGGCGTACTCCAACATCAAACAGCCCCAGCGAGGGAAGAGAACCCGGAACGAAGGCACAACAGCTGATCCCACACTTAACCCCTTGCCCGCCGGCGGCCGGGCGGCCAGCCCTCGCACCCTCCCACGGCCTGGCCCCTGCGCTGCCTTCCGCTTCTCAAATCCAGCAACTGCTCTCGGGGTTGCGGTCTGGAATCTGCCTCTGCCCCCACCCTACCCTGTCCGCCGGCCACTGCGGAGAAGGAGCAGCTCCGCGGCACTGTGGCCCCACCGGAAGGTGCTTCCCCCTGCTTGGCGTTCGGAGAAGCGCCTCTCCTCTGGGAGGCCGGCCTGGTGGCGGGGATGTCGGTGATGTAATGAGGACATCTACGCAGAGGCGAGCTGGGGAACGCTTCTCCCCCTGTCCAGGGCTTGGACACCCAGCTGGAGCCCCAGGGAATCTCTCCTGCTCTCCATTGCCCCCAAGCCCCCTTTACGCCCCCTGCCTGCCACAGGCACATGGTCTTGTGGATACTTAATATAGGGGACAGGGCAAGGGGCACTGGGCAAGGGGCACTGGCTACCATGCATCCCCCCCCCCCACACCCAAACACACTGGACCTTGTGTGCACACATCAACCAAGCAGGAGTGCACAGGTACCCACACCTGGCCCCTGTCAGCACTTGGCACAGGTCCTGGCTGTCCCTACACGACACTGTGACAGGTGTATGTGTGTGTGTGTGTGTGTGTGTGTGTAAGCGTGCACACCCACACAGATCTGCAGCTTCACCAGCCACACGCACACCCACGCGCCTGCCATGCGGTCCCACTCGCCAGATGCCCACTGGCCAAGCGCAGTTGCCAGGACCAGCCACAGGTGAGCTAGGCTGTGAGAGGGACAGTCTGTCACTCCCCCTGCCAGAGGCAGAGAGCAGAACATGCCCCCCTGGCACCTCACTTGTGCACACCTCCTCCAGGAGAGGGGTGGATCTCAGATACCCAGGAGCAGTTCTGGCCTCACCTGTCCCACCGAAAGGCACCTGTGTGTCCCCTCGTCTCACTTCTGAGAGTAAGCCCCACTCCGGAGGGAGGCAGGGCTGGGAACAAGTGGTAATGGGAAGACCACTGGCCTGGGAGTCATGTGGAGGTCCCCTCACGTGCTGTGTGGTCTTAGGAAAGTCACTGTGCTCTCTGGACTTCGTGTCTGCACCCAGCCGAGAGACCGTGTGAGATGCCCTGTTGCCCTCACTGCAGGCCGTGCGGCTGTGGGCCACTCCTGAAGGAGCAGCAAGGAGGGCAGAGGAGGGCCTGCCTGGGGGCTCCCTGCAAACACAGTCTGGGAATGAGCTCCGTCTGAACAAGGCAGGCAGGTGACACCCTTCTCTCAGGCACCCCATATCACTCAGACAAGGCAGCTTCTGGTTCGTCTTTCTCTTGGAGAGAAAGGGGTGCTGTCTGGCAGGAAGGCAGATCGGAGAAGGGGTGAGGGTCCAGGGAGGGACTGCAGGGGGAGAGCTGACCCCCTGGCCGGTAGCTACACCTGCCTGACGTGTCTCTGGAATCCCAGTCATGCCCCCGGGGTGGCGCCGGCACACAGTAGGGTAGGAACGCTTGCCTGTGGACTTGCCAGAGGCCTTCCCCCGCCTTCAGGCTGACAGGTTATTAACTTGATCTCTCAGAAGAGGGGCCCCTACAGCCTAAGACACTGGTGGGTGGCCCGGTACAGGCGTCTGGGGCGGCAGCACCCAGCTGGGCAAAGCATTTGCAAGTGGAGAACTTGCAGAGGGCTCTCCTGTGGCGTGGGGCACCCCAGAGTGGCCCTGAGATCACAGGCAGCCCCTCTGGCCTCCTGCCCCTCCCCTCCAGTGGTACAGCTCTGCCCTCTGGTTTCAGAAGCATTCCCCACTCCCCACTTCCCCTTCTGTCCTCTCCCAGCCCCCTTCAGTCATCGCTGTTCCTTCCCTGGAGGACACTCTGGAGTTGGGGGTAGCCATGAAACATTCACCCTCAGCCCTGGGCTCGCGATCCCCTGCCTGGGAACCACTCACCAACTGCCTGTTGTTACTGCCTGTCTTCCGAGGTCGAGGCTTCATCCCCCTGCAAGAGGACTGGGGAGCGCACCCCACGTAGTCCTAACACATACCTTCTCCTTATTGAGAACCCACTGTGTGCGGGCAGTAGACCCGGTGCTAGCAATCAAGTGATCTGTCCTAGAGTGAGCACACCGTCTGGTGGGGAAACCAAGCCAGCAAACCGAGGCTGCAGCCTACTGTGCTGCGGACTATAACAGCCCAGGATAATGGGAGCTCAGATCTGGGGTACGGTCAGGGAAGGTTTCCTAGAGGGACCCCTGAACTCAGCCACTGGCCCCGACGACGCCAAGATGGTGGCGAATGGCAGGTTGGTTTCCGCACCTGGTCATCCGCGGGCCTCTGAGCCCAGCCACCTGCCTTCAAGCCTCACCTCCAGGGAGTGTCAGGCCCGGGAGCAAGTCTAGACACCTGCCTCCATCCGCCAGCTAATCACACCCAGGCTCCAAGGAGACGCAGAACAGCAAAACAGAACTGAAAGGAAACCTTCCGAGAAAGGGTCTGAACAGCGTGTGTGTCTGGCTTATTTCTCAGGATGGGGGCTGCATGGCTACCGCCTCCGTGGTGTGTCCTGGACTTATGACTTCCACTCGGAGCCAATTACTAAATGGCAGATTGAAGGAGGCTTGGTCTACTGGGCGGTGTCTTTGGCGGGTCAGGCCACGGAACAGCTGAACGCGGCAGCCGGTCTGGACTCCTCTCGGTCTCCCCTCCGAGAGCCCAAGTGCGGTGCGGGCACAGAGCTCACTGGATGGTTCACGGCATCACCCGGTGCCTGGAGCCGCTCCTGGCCGGGATGAGAGGAGTTGGCCCCGCCCTCCTCCGGGCTGGTCCCGAGGCTGAGGTGGCTGCTGCTGGAGGGTCCGGGAAGCACAGGTCCACGAGCCTGGGCTGCGGCAGAAAGACGGGCCCCTGGGGTGGGCGTCCCGACTGCCTGGGTGTCAGGATCATCCCTCCTCCACGGGCTGTGCTCCTCCAACAGTGCTCCTGGGCCCGCCCCAGGGGCAGGGGCATGGGCCATGACTGTCTCTGACTCCATCCGTCCTCCCTGTCGGGAACCTTGCCCCCTCACCTGGATCTCCAGTGCCTGGCACGGGAGCGGTACATCAGACTGTGGGGTGCAGTCGTCTTCGGGCCCCCCAGCCCTCCGGAGACCCTGGTGCCTGCTGGGCCAGGTGGGCGGCCTGAGTGGCAGGTGGGGGAAGCCCGGGGCCCGCGCTCTGCTGTCCCCGCGGCTGGGGTGAAGGAAGGCTGCGAGCTGGGAAGGGCTGTCAATCCAGGGCTAATATTCACTACTTAAAAAAAGAGCTGAGGAAAAAAATATCCATTCGCCCTGAATCTGAGAAGGGCCTTGTTAGGGAGGCAGGAACTGAGCTGTAATTATTTCTGCGCTTCTGGGCACCACTATAAATATCAGGCAAGGAGGCACCTCAAACGGGCCAGATGGTTCCAAGGCTTTGGAGAGCTCCTGGGTCCTTCCTGCCCCCACCCCGCATCACCTTCCCGGAGGAGCCCTGCTGGGTGCAGGCACTGCCCGCCCCCAAGGGCAAGGCCTGACTTTCCCAGCCTCCCTGGGCCAGCCTGCCCGGGAGACCCAGGCCCGTGTAGCCTTGCAAACACCTCCAGTCTCTTTGGTGTGACCTCTGTGACACGGTGACACAGGAGACACCCAGGCGGAGCAGGTGACAGAAAGTGTTTGAAACGGCCTGTGATTTTTAAAAAGTGGGCAGTTCCGTGGCCAAACGACTTGGGGGAGTGTTGCCCATGACCACCCCACCCCGCCCTCCCAAGGCTGCGCACTGCCGCTCCAGGGGAAGCAGGGCTGCGGTCCCTTCGGGGCAGCTGGCTGGGGGTTGGGTTACCCAAGGGCCCGCTCCGCTTTCCGCTCTGAGTGCCCGGCTGGCATCCTCAGGCTTCGCCACGCAGAGGACAGCGTGGAGCCTGGCAGAGGCATGCCAGGACAAGGGGTGAGCTCACCGTCTCTGGTTGCAGCTGAGCTATAATCTAGAAAGACACTGTGCCCCGGCTTCCCGCACAGCCAGGCCTCCCTGCCCAACGTCAGGGCATTTGGTGCAGGCCAGGGACCCAGGAGGGGTAGCGGTAGAACTGGAAGTGGCATCTCCGTGGAGGCTGGCTAGGGTGGGCACAGCTCATTGTGTGTGTGAGGGGGTGTGGGTGACCTGAGAAACCTCTTTAATGTGAACCAACCAGACACCCACATCACCGAGCGAGCGGTCTCCCGGGAGCTCATGCCCCAGTTCCGCAGCTACGCGGACAGGAGCGGCGTCGGAGGAAACCCCGAGCGCAGGGCTCGGACGCCTCCCACAGACACTGCTAGGGAGAGGTCAGGTGGAGGACGGGAAGCGCTGTGGCCTCTTGAAAAATACAGGAACCCCCTCAGACCCCTGCAGTCGGTGGCTCCCCTCTTTTGGGAGTGGGAGGCTGCGTTTGCTTTATCCTGGTGCGTCTAGTCTCCCAGAAGAGCAGGGAAGTTGGCCGGGAGCAGAACTATGAAGACGGGACGAGAGGGAGCGGCCCCGGCTGACCAGGCCACTGGAGGCGTCCGGCAGAGGCCCACTCACACCCGCCAGGGTCAGGCCTGTGAGGAGGGGGTGCTGGGGGTGTTCCCCACTCCTGGGCCCCTCTGCATCCCTGAGCTACCGAGTGCTCATCAAGGCCGAGGGAAAGCCAGGCCCGGCCCAGGCGGCCAGGGCAGCACCCACATTCCAGACGGGTGGGGGCCTCCCACCCACCCAGCGATGCTGTCCCCCCCGGCCCCAGCCAACACCACAGCAAAAGTAAGAATCGTCGCGCAAAGGAAGTTTATTTATCTGTTTAATTAAGAGGCGCTTGCCAGCCA
The DNA here is from genome assembly GCA_030848825.1 of Tadarida brasiliensis. NCBI lineage: Eukaryota > Metazoa > Chordata > Mammalia > Chiroptera > Molossidae > Tadarida > Tadarida brasiliensis. Next base: position 64,516,725 of record CM061273.1, read on the forward strand.
CACTCGGGCCCATCCGTCTCACTTACAACCATGTCCTGGAGAAATTAAACATCATAAATACGGGGAGACGGAACATGCTCGGGACCCACAGGCAGAGCCGGGACCGCACAGGCTGGCCCGCACTTGGCAGCAGCTCCCTGGGCGGCTCCTCTCCCCTGGGCCCGGGAGCCAGAGATGGGCTGCGGGTGCTGCTCACCTGCTCCTCCACCTAGCACCAGTGCCAGCCTTTATTTATTTTCAATGAGCCCCCAGGATCTCTCCCTTCTCCTCTCCTGGAGAGGGGGAGAGAGATCAGCACAGAGCAAAAAAGAGCATGTGAAATGAGCCAGCGCTGTGATGCTCCACCTCGGGCCGGGGGGTGAGAGGCCTCGGAGCCGCAGCCCTGGAAAGCTCTTCGCGGCCCCCACCGCATCTGGGCCACGCGCTGCTGGCAAGCAGGCAGCATGAGCCGTGAGAGCCCTGGAGAAGCAGAGCTGAGCTCTTTGGTGCCAGCGGCGGTCACCATTCGGGATCCTGGCCCCAGAACCCACAGAGCCAGAGGAGGAAGGGGGCAGGCTTCTTCTAAAGCCTCAGGAGCCGACCGTCTGCGTGAACGTCCCAGGAACGAGGGTGGACGGAGGGAAAGACTGGCAGCCCAGGGCCATCACGATCGCTAACAGGACGCGCATTTGCTCACTGCGGCGCTCCCCTGGCGTGGCTGAACGTGCGTTATCTTGCTTGATCCTTACAAGGAAGACGGGGAAGGTAGAATGATGACACTCCCAGGGTCACAGAGGTGGCCCGAGGTCACACACGAGTGAAGGGCAGAATTGAGGCTGCAAAACAAGCCTGGCTCGAGACCCACCCGAGACATTTCGGTTTTCTTCCGCAGCTGGGCTTGGCCACGCCTCCTGCGAGCATCCTTGCCGTTAGCCCTTGGCTCCCTCTCCTGACAGGATCAACCCTACCCCGGTCTGTTAATGGAATCGTCATTTGCAATGGCTCGGGCATTTACTAATCACACCGCCGCTCGGTCTGTGTGGCAATTATCCCGCATTTCCTCTTCCTCATTAGGCAGGAGGTCGAGAGAACTCAGTAGGGCTGCTGAACCCGATGATGAAGCCAAAGAGAGACGTTGCCACTGGCCTGAGGAAGCCCATCTGTGGGGCTCCTTGCTGCTCTGCCACGGGGTACCCGGCTCCTCAGCCCACACTCTGGGCCTGGCCTGCCCCCAGGAGTGCCGCTGACCCACCTACATCTGTGCGCGTCGACTGGCGTCCTGGGCCAAGACTGCAAATGACCACAGAAGAGAAAGGAGTCCCGAGAGGTCCAGGAATCGGTATATCTGCTCGGAGATGGAGATTCAAGCTGTGACTGGCTCACAGATGAAATGCCCTTGGATGGCCTGGTCCCCAGGGTGGACATGACAGCCAACAGCCACTGCTCACGCCAGGGCGGCATCACGTTACAGGTCTATCACGGGCGGAGACTGTGGGGCCACGGAAAACCTACACAGCTCACTGCTCCACACGGCCACGGCGGAGGGGGGCAGCCCTGAGCCATGAAATTGACCTTGACACCCCCTGCTGGCTGCATGTCAGCACCAGGGACAGTTCCAGCCACTGGCTTCTTTCAGGTCACCCCTCCTCACCCCGCAGGGGATGCGCGCTGAGCACACTGGCGATGGGACGGGAAGGAGACCTGGGATCACACTGTCCACCCTGAGCCTTCTAGCTGGCAGTCACGCGCCTGCGGGGACAGGCGCTGTCTTTTTTTTTTTTTCTTAAAGCACTCCACGGAGAGAGACCCTGACATCTCTCTGGGGAGCCCATTCAGGTTTTTATCACCCTGACTGTCAAGAAATTCTGCCTTGTGTCTCACACAAACCTTTTCCACCTTCATTTTATTCAAAGGGGAAAAGCCTGGAAGGAGCGCCAAGGGGGAGCTTGGACCAGCAGCTGAAGGCGCTGTCACTCCCAGGAGGGGCGGGGGTCACCCCCAGAACCTGCGGAACAAAGCGGGTGCTCCAGGGGAGGGACCAACGCAGCCCTGCATGCTTCAGGGTGTCAGACAGGGAGGACCATATGTATGATGCGGTGGCAGCTTGGGACTCTCCCATCACTGTGACCAGCATGAATCTGTGTCAAGTTCAGTTAGAACTGAGCTGAAGAGACACAGCATCCAGGGTCCCTGAGCAAGGAGCCATGGGAAGGGCCAAGGTCTGTTCTTTCAGCCACAGGGGCGGGGTCTGAGTTGCCCAGGGTAGAGCCAGCAGAGACCTATCACTGTGTCCTGTCTCTTTAGAAAGACAGCAGTGGAAACCACTGGCCTCTTCACTTTGCCACCAGTTAAAATAAATCTTACTTAACAGAGAAACCGATGCCCCTTCTTTCAGCCCGGGGTGAGGAGAAGCCACAAAGGGACAGACCCAGTGAAGCCCTGTTGAGAGGGAGTGATAGCCAGGGGGTGGCCTGGGCTCAAGGACGGGCAAGGTAGGTCCTCCAAACTCTGAACCAATCGGGATGACTCTGGATCAAGCGTCTGCTCACAAACCCAGCCCCAGCGCTCAGCGAGCTGAAAGGCAGCAGCCTCGATGCCTCGGGAAAACCAATGTCAGGGGCTGGCACTCAGCGCTTCCCCTGCCCCTTCGTGCCCCCAAAACCAAAGCATCAGCTCATTAAAAGCTCATTAGGAGCCCAAGGCAGCAAAGCTCAGAGAGACAGTGCTGTCCTGGCAAAGCACATGGCCCCGGGGAGGAGGGTGCACTGTGTCAGGCGGCCAGTGCCAAGCTGCAGACAGGAGCTGAGCGATGGAGCAGGGAGGTGGCCAGCGGTGGGAGGTGGGAGGTGTGTGTGTGTGGGGGGGAGGCTCTTCCGATGAAGCCTGGTGGGAACGGCGCTTGTCCTGGGGCTCACAGGGGCAGGGACCAGCTTGTCTGCCAGGAAGCCGAGGAACACACATGCACCTGCAAACTCACCTCCCCACGTCTCCAGGACAATGAGACCAAATATGAGCTCCTTTCCTGGGAGTCGAGGGGAGTGAGCCCGGGCAAGGAGGAGAGAGGGGTAGGGAGGGCCCTGGCCGGCATCCCCTGCCCCGAGCTGTGACACACCAGGGAAGCTGGGTGATTGAGCACAATGCCGCAGAGGAGAGGGCAGGGATGCGGCTGTGTTTCTTAGACTCCCTGAACACTGCTGAGGGCAGGGAAGCCGGATATCTCTGGGGGAGATACGGGGACAAGTTTGTCGCAGGCATGAGGCCGTTGTTGAGTCCCCACCCCGGTGCCCCCCATACTCCTGCTCCCTCTTGCTCCTGGGGGGGGGAACCCTTCTCTTTCCTGATCGACTCTAGCACTGGGGTCCGGCGCTGTTCTGGCACCCGCACAACTCTCCAGTTCCAAGGCATGAGGTTTCTGAGAATTCACTGGCAAGGAGGTTTGGGGAGAGTTGGCAGCCAGCTGAGGGCCCTGCACTGCTCTTAGCAGCTCCCAGCCTTTCCTCCCGCCGAGAGTTGCTGCATTAGGGTGGGGGGAGCCGTCTGTTCCTTTTCTTACTTCCCTAGGATGCTGTGACTTTTGATTCCTGCTTGATTAATATACAGCCACGAGAAACTGTATTTAAGGCAGCTTTAATTCTCTCAGGTCACCAAACTCGGGAGCAGCAAAGCTGCAAGGAGCCAGCCCCGCAATAGATCAAACACGGGGGCCTTCAGATCGCTCTGTGGCCCAATTTCTCATCGCTGCTGCCGCCTGATAACCCTCCCAGCCTGGAGCCAACACCTCCCTTTCTGAGGGGTGAGGACGAGGACTGGACATGGATGTCCATGGCTGAAACCCTCCTGGCAGCCAGGAACAAGAGCTGGCAGGACCGGGCACTTCAACCTGCAGGATGGAGTCCTTCAGCACCAGGGACAGCGCCTGCCAGACCCTGGGGCGTCCAGCGCCTGGCACATCCCTGTCTTCCTGAGCCAAAACCAATGGAGGTAAATGACCTCACTGTGTTGCTGGAGGTGGCCAGTGGCTAGCCCTGCTGATGGCCAGCTTTCCAAAACATCTGCCCCTGCCAAAGGAGGCCTGCACACTCTCGCCAGCAGTCTCTGGGTGGGCTTTCTCTAGATCTAGCTTTCTCATCCTCTGACCCCCGAGACCTCCCCAAAGAGAAGTAGGGTGCTCTTAGGCTACCTGGCTGGTCTCCCTGCTCGTCTCTGGGGCCTGCAGCTTCTGTGGGTCCAACAATTTCCTTTCTGGCTCAGTCTCATCCCCTCCCAACTTGCCTCATTAGCATCTCCTGAAAGGCAAGCTAATTTCTCGGCTTAGCACCTGGGTGTTCACTTGCTCGGTGGGGGGCGGGGGTGGGGGGGATGCCTGCGTGGCTGCCATTTCCTCCGAGGCATCTTTTATAGACCTGGTCCGCGGTGCAATTCGGGAGGCACCGCGGAGCAGCACAATGCGGGGAGATTGCACCGGGAGCCGCACTTGTAAATTACCTCCCAGTGGGGGCAGGGACCGGGCTGTTAAGGGAGAACCCCGTGGGCGAAGCCATTCTCCTGTAAGAGCAGGCTCTTCCCGGGTCCGACTCTGATCAATCCTTCGTGCCACCAACACGCAGAAGAAACGTCTGCGCCGCAGCCGAAGGAAGCCCCTGCCGCGCCCCCCAGGCTCACCCCCAAGCTTGGTTTAGTACGATGTCCACCAGACCCAGCCCCCACTGGATTTATTCTCCCCGCTCGGCGTCCATCCACTTAAAATATCGCCTATAGATTTTCAAATTATTGCTACACTTTCTAAGAGAAGGATGCAGTGCTTAAAATTAACAGCAAATTTATAGGAATTCTATGTGGCAATTACAGAATTATAATGAAGTGGCCGCCACTTGGCCGAGTGTGGGTAATTGGAAAGCCACACTGGGAGACAGAATCTTTACTGTACTAGAATTGTGTTTCTGAGAGTAAATGCCGTGGAGAGGGTCAGTGGAGCCCTGAGCCGGCCGGGTTCTTCTCCGGAGGAGAGAGCTGCTCTCTGTCTGTTTGGAGGCCGTTTAAAAGGAGAACCACTGTGGCTGGCACACGGGCAGGTGGCAGGCTGCCACTGGGGCAGGCAGGTGCTCTGGGCCGGGGGGCAGCCCCGACGCCTCCCAGCCTGGTCTGGAGACGCAGGAGAGAGCGTGGAGGACTGTCATTCCCAGCAGAGCAGGCTCGCCGAGATGCAGCTGAACAGAAGGACAAACCCGGCGTTCTCCCTGTCCGGGGGTTAATTCTTCTCGCAAGAAAAATTGATAATAATAAAAAAAAAAATCAGCTTCACAGAGTGCAGCTTCCTTTCCAAAGCTGTTCCGGCAGGCACAGACTTGGGCAGCCGTCCCCTCTTTCTTCTTTCTCCTCAGGACCCCCGCCGCCCAGACGGCCCAAGGGGACGAGTAATAGGGAAACTCAGCTTCCGAGAAAGGGGGTTCTGCCAGGATGCTCAGCGCAGACCGCCTCCCGGTTCTCCGGGACCGACGCCGTCCAGCCCAGGAGCCACCGGCACCCACGTGTGCGAAATGCAAGCTGGATTTCTGAGACTTGGTGCGAGGAAGTGAAAACTCATTTGTGTATTTTGGATCTATCGGGTTCAACAAAGTAGACTGTTGAAATCCATCTCTTCAGTTTCTTTTGACCTCTTTAACGTGGCGCTGGAAAGGCACAGGTGGGCACGTGGTGTGCACTCTGTGTCCGCTGGGTCTCCAGCACGAGCACCACGCACGCACTGTCGTCACCACTGCCCATGACAGTGCCCGGCCCGCAGTGGCCTCTCGAGGAGGGACGCAGAAGGAACGGCCAGTTGGACCTCTTCTTATGGGGGCGCCCAGGGAACACAAGTCTGTGCTGGAAGCTCACGCCGATTCCCCGTCAACACAGACGTCCAGCGATGGGTTTGCTCCCTTTCAGTCCATCTGTGTGGCTCGGTTTCGGTTTGCTCCCTCCTGATGTCTGGGACTGAGACTCACTGTTACCCCCCCAGCACAGCCTCACGAGAGCCCCGCAGTGGTGGGCGGGGGGCTGGCTTTCCTCCCCGCTCTCCCGGCCTGCCCAGGACAGGACAGGAACGCCAGCACTCGGAGCGCGCTCAGCTCTGGGCTTGGCTCCTGGCTGACGCCCCTCCTCCTGGCCTCACCGGGAGAAAGTGTCCCAGCAGCCAACTCCCAGGATGCTCAACTTGTTTGCACTTGCCTCCTGGGTGACTTATTGATTTTCCTCTCCAGTGTGGAGGGAGAGGCCTCCGAAAGTCAGTTCCAGTGATCCATGGCAGGGCAACTATTACCACCATCCTCACAGTGCTGCGGACTGACGGGGCCTCGGGCGCCCAGACCTCCTCAGCCTCATTCTGCACCTGGCCCTCCCAAAGGTGGGGAGAAGGAAGGAGGAGGGTGCAGACCATCCCCCCATTTTATCCGAGGGAGAAGCAGAGGCGTGTCGCAGGGTGGAAACTGGAACCACACATGGGGTCTGAGTCCTCGCCCCGTCCCTGAGTCCCTGATGCAGAGCTGAGCCTGTCCGAAGACTGCAGCCCCAGCCTCTGCCTTCCACGCACGCACGTCGCCGCTCTGGAACCCTCCACCAGCAGGAAGGGGTGCTCCTCCGGCTCTGGGTCACCCCAGCTGGAGGCACGCCTGTCTCTGCCCTGAGCACGCACGTGACTCCAAGCGAGCGGGTCAGCGCCGTCAGCTTTCCTTTCTGCCTCTGTCAGAATGCAGCAGCACCCCTTCAAGAGCTCCTGGTACAGAGGAGCTGGCACACCGTAGATGCTCCATAAATCACGTTAATTAATTCAACCAATATCTACTGAGTGCCTGCGAATGCCAGGCTTTGTGCTAGGCCCCTTCTCTCTGCAGTGGCCAAGCGGGACAGCCAGCGCGCTCTCCCTTCTCTCCACCTAGAAGGACCGGGTCTGCCCTGTCCTCCCGGGCCGCGGCCCAGTCCGTACGGCCGCCTCTCAGTGATCTATGCAAATGGAGTGGAACGTCCCAGCCATCATGTAGAAGGAGCGGAGAGTCCACAGGCAACTCTTACCGGAATGTGAAATGCATGATGCTCATGTCCGCGTTGGAGTTAACTTCCTAATTACTCTTAGTTCTGGCGTACGCCCCAACTTGTCCCCATTCTCCGAACTCACCCTGGTGAGCGGTGAGGGGTGCGCCCTAGAAGTACGCTGGGGCCACCAGCCACAGGTCAGCCCCCGGGGGCGACGGACACCCTCAGAAAATGAAGCAGTGGGCGCTGGGCTCCTCCTTGGTAATAATGTCACCCAGGGGGGACGGCAGAGGACACCTGTGTTTCTGCTTCAAGGCTCTGCCCGAGTGGGTGGCTGGGCATGGGTGGGCTAAGTGGAGGCCTGAGCCCATGCTGGCTCTAATGAGCCGTGTTTTCCGTCCTGGGGGGGGTGGAGCGGAAGCAGAGACGTGTGCCCACAGGCAGCCCTGCCCTCGGGGTGTCCGGATTCTGTTCTGTCTCGCTCTGGGCTTCTCGCTCTGTCTGTCCGTGTGTCTCGCTGTCTGTGTGAGTCTCTCCATCACTTTCTGTTCCTTCCTCCCTGGTTCTGTTTCTATTTCAAGCACTCTCATCCCCAGGGCAAACCAGGAAACAGATATTTCTTTCAACAGACATAATTTCCATGCAGCTGGGGTTGGGGCGGGGGGAGCCTGTCTCCCTTCTAGAATTGTGAGCTTTGGTGGCCAAGGGGGTTGTTTGGAACTGGACACCCCTCGTTACGGACACCCCGTTTCCTGTTGCAGGGCAGGGAGGGAGGAGAAAACACTGTGAGCCCGGCTTTCCATGCCCCTTCTCTTCCCCATACCCTCACCCCACATGGAAATCTCCAGGTTGGGGGGGGGAGCTCGTACACTAGGTAACCAAGACGACGTGTCGCCATGACGGTCAGGTGTGTAATTCCCTCGGCGTGACAAGTGATTCCACCCTCCCCGGGCCTCGTCTGTGTCGGGAGAGTGAGGGGTCGGCTGTCGTCCAAGCGCTGTGGGTGGGATGCTGGGTCGCTCTCTACACTGGACCAGACCAGCAGGCAAGCTGTGTGAGTGTCTGCTTCCTGAGAGCCCCCTGCCCGGCCCAGACCCGCCTCCTCTCATCCACACGGGCGGCGTCCTTCCCGCTCTCAAGGGCCTCCGTCCTGTGTTCCGCACGCCAGCTCGTGACACATGTCCACCTAAGTCACCCCAGGGTCCCTCACACAATCAGTGAGACAGACGGGTACAGTGGGGGAGACTGAGGCTCAGAGAGGTTAAGGGATCCCCCGGAACCCACTGTCTAGGCCTCTGGCCACTCTGCTGTGATCTTTAGGGATGCCAGAACCCTCTCCATGCCTCTGAGCTTTCTGAAGCCCGGGATTCTGCTCTTTTCCGGTGATGAGATACAGCCCCCTCCTGCAGAGATGCTGGGAACACGAAGCTGAAAACCGTCTACCGCCCCACAGCGAGGCCAGGACTGCGAGTTGGTGTCAGGGAGAGGAGCAGGCGGACCAGGGGGCTGCCCCTGGGGAGCGGACACCAGACGGGGCGCCACTGCGCTGACAGGGTAACTGTGGCCCACCCTAGCTTCTCCAAAGGCAGAGGCAGGACAACAAAGGCTCAGAAGAGACACTGGCCCAGGTGGGAGTGGAGGAGGAGAAGGCCAGCCATCCAGAACGCCGGTACCCAACAGAGGACTCAAAGATGCCCGTGACCTCTACGGGGGAACAGGTGACCTAGAACGGCCTGGTGTGGTCCCAGTCCTGAAGGTGATGCTCTTAAGTATGTCTCTAAAGTTTTGATTAAAATGAAAAAAAGGAAAATTCCACCCCCGTGGCCCACTCCCACGCTCGGTGCCCAGTGCGACCGGGCAGATGGAGAACACTCCCACGGTGGCAGACCGTTCCATGGGGCAGTTCTTTCCAGGGGTCCCACGTCTCCGTTTCCTGTCAAGCGAGGAGAAAAGTACCCTCCGGACCGCTGCACGGCCCAGGGAGATGGCAGGCGGCCGAAGCACAGGTGCCAATGCAAACAGGGGGCTTCGAGGCTCGCGCCCCAGCTGCCAGTGTGCTGGGGGTGCACGGGGGCACTGGAGCCTGGCAGTGCTCTTTGCCGTGGCCGATCCAGAGAGTCCAAGAGCGGCTTTCCAGGGGCAGGCAAAGCCCCTCGGCAACTGGCAGGTGCTGTGGGATCCATCACGTCACCGTGTTACCTCCTGATCTAAGAGCAAATATGAGAAAAAGAGGAAACACCCTCCAGAGACAGGACCCCAGGATAGGGGGTGCCTCGGTGCAGAGCCCGGAGGGGCAGCAGTGCCCGGGGTGGCGGTGGGGGCAGAGCCCCGCGGCTGACACACTCTGGGTCTCTGCGGCACAGAGGGGGCCAGCGGGGGGGGACGCCTCGGCAGGCCGGCTGCAAGGCTGCACGGAGCACGTCTGTGGGGAGTCCTCAGAGCCAAGAAAGCTTTGCTGGGCTGGCGGAAACCCACACATCGACTCAATAATGAAAACCAGAAGGGGGCTTCACACAGAGAGGAAACCTCTGCTGGGGGAGGGACTCAGACCCCAGCTGGCCCGGCGGTGGCTCTGAGGCCCATCCGCAGGCCACGGGGAGGCCAAGGCCCAAGAAGGCCGTGGACCTCAGGCGTCTCTGGAAGTGGGCAGCGGGGCCAGCGCCGTCCGCGTCCCTCAGCAGGAGCCAGCCCTACCCCCGGTGCTGCGCTGTCCTCAGCTCCTCTGTCATCCGTTCCCACACACCTCTGTTCCCCCAGACGCCTCTTCTCCTCTTTTTTTTTTTTTTTAAATCACCTTCTCTTCCCACAAGACGAAAACCAAAAAGTGCTGTGGAAAACCACCGGAACCAGCTCAGCTGTAAGCCGGGACTGTCCTAGCCAGGGGCCCTTCCCCCACCCAGGTGTCCCCCGCTGTCCGGTTTGCACACATCTGCCCCTCTCGGCTCCAAAGTTAGGCCGAGAGAGGGAATTCTGGAGACTTTGAAAGGGGAAGTCGGGGAGCGATATGAAATCAGAGAGGGGGGAAGAGGGAACTCGGATGCCTTGCCTCCTGCAACGCCAGACAGCAAACTGCCGGGACACAGAAACCCAGCTCCTGCCCTGAGCACAGTGGGATTTCCAGGGGATCAGAGGCAGACACAGGCTTCCCCAGAGGGCCGGTCGCTGTCCCTGGTGCTGAACCTGCTGGTGGTGGTCAGGGCACTTCTCTTTCCTGGGGGCTCTGGGACTGCTGTCCATCCTCTCTCTCTCCCCTTCCTCTCCTCTCCCCCTACCCTCTCCAGAACATGTAAAATGCTTCAGCAACTCTATCACCTTTTTTTTGGACACTTATAAACTCCTCCTGCCCTTGCAAAGGTTGGAGGTGGAACCCTGTGTGCCCCCCTCCAGGGCCGTGATCGTCTCTCTGCCTCCTCACTCCTTCCGTAGGCTCTCTCTTTCCTACACTTTCCTGACTCCCTTGTCGGCTGGGGGAGACTAACGGAGAGCCCGGGGCAGACTAGGGCGAACTTCCTTAGAAGTTATTTCAACTTTCCGGCCCCCTCTCCGAGCCTGCTCCTGCAGCAGACGACCCAAACGCTCGGCTTCCCACCGACGCTGCCCCCTCGACAGCACCGTCTGCTCCTCCTGCCCCTTCACTCAGCCGTCAGCCCGGGTGCTGACACATGCCTCTGTAACACCGGCAGTCATGATGGGGAGGATGCCCTGGGCCCCCTGGGTGCTTGTGGAGACACTGGCAAGGTGTCCCTGGCCTGGGGGGTGAAGTTTGCAAGGCTCAGAGAGGGGAGACTCCCCGGGGGGCAGCACAGACCCTGGGTGCATCTGAGATGCACTGTGCTCCCTGCTTCTGGGTAATCGACATGACCCTCTTGTCCCAGCCAACGTGAGAAGCCTGGGGACCGGGGCGCTGCTGGAAGGAGAGGGAGCCCCAGGAGAACTCCGAGGCGGCGTGCAGGGCGCCACCCTCGCGCGTAACGACCGAGATCCCTCACGCCGGGCAGAGCTTCCCGGCTTTCAGAGTCCTCGCCACCACCGTGCCGTGGGCATAAGTACTCCAGCGGGAGTGAGGCCCAGGCAGGGACCTGTCCCAGCTCTCCCAGCGGGAGCCCAGGCATCGGACACCCCCGTGCTCCATCACCTCCCACCCCGCCTCGGCCGCACGGCTGGAGTCTGACAGCGCCCCCGCCCACGGCACGCCCGGCACTGTCTGCCTGGGGGCGCTGCTGCTGCGAGGTGGGACCCACGCAGAGTCCTCTCAGCCATTCTGATGCACGGGCCAAGTTCAAAGGCCACGGTGTCCCTGAGGACGAGACAGGTGAGCCGGAAAGAAGCCGCGACCTCGTGAGCAGAGGACTGTGCTCTGCTGCCGCAGCGGACCCTTGGGCACCTCACCCCACGCAGCCTCGGCTCTGCCCCTGAGGGGCACTCAGACCAGAGCCCGTGGGCTGCGGGGGGCCCCTGAGGGCTCTGGCGTGACTACAGCGGGAGCCCCCAGTCCTGCCCCCAGGGACCGCGGGTGTTTACCAGAGCACCCTGTCCTGGGAAAGGGGATACACACAGACTTTGAAGGCTGTGAGGTTCGTGGACAGGGCTGACATGGAGCACCCTCAGGGACCCCTTTAGAGGGGAGTTTGTGGAAAGCCAGATACACGACATCCGGACCCAAGGCCATCTGGCGGCGGGTCCAGCGGTTCACAGCTCACCCTGTGGCTTGCTCTCTCATACCCCCATACCCACTGTGGATGAATACACTCAGCATCACCCAGCGCCCTCATCGTGGCTCTCAGGTCGGGAGAAAGAGTAACCCCTTCCCCCAGGAAAACTGCAGAGACTAGGCCCACGATCAAGGCACGAAGGAAGCAGGCAGGGGTGGCGCTTCCCATCCCATCCCCGTCCGACTGATCTGCGAGGGCCAGAAGAATCCCGGTGGCCACGGGGGGCGACCATGAACTCAGCCTTGACTGCAGTGCTTACTGACCGGCACCCATCAACACAGCCGCGCTCACTCGTTCTCGGCGTTCCGTGGAAAGCACTCTTTCCGGTCCCTATCCACACAGGGGGCTGGACGCTCTCCGCTCTCACACAGGAAGGGGAGCAACACCCATTTCTCGTCATTGTTCGCTCTGCCACTGCGGGGGCTGCAGGGTCTCGGCCATCTGACGCTCCAGGGAACGTGTGCTCACACCCTGTGCCGCGTAAATCCTGGACAGGACCTGGAGGGCAGGAAGAGGCCAGCACGCCAAGTGCCCCTGAAGGGCATACGTGTGTCAGCCTGAGAGCAGAGCCCCGGGAAGATCCACGGCTCGTCACGTCAACCAAGTGTTCAGCGTCTGGGGCATTCAGAACATCCCCTTGGCGGTTCCGCAAAGGCCGGTTGCCGTGCCCTGTTCCCCTTTCCCCAAGAAGGGGCACAGAACCTAGTGGCCTCTTTGGAGAGTGCCGGCAGCATGCATTAACCTCGGGAAGACTGCTGTCCAAACGTCTCCAACGGCCGCCGGCTGTGGGTAGGTCCCAGAGCAAGAGAGGGCTCCGGAGCAGGAGCTGGACAGCTGTGGGGACCAGGAGGCAGGGGGGTCTCTGGCGCGTGTCAGCACGAGGCACAGCACTGACTCCGGGGGTGGTCGGAGCCGGCTGCCACCCAGGCGGCTCTGTGGTGGACTGGTTACAGTAGGCTGTGCAAGAGGTGGACCTCGCCACCTCCCAGCTCTCCTCCCTACTCCAGGCTTTGCTGCAGTGGCCAGGGGTCCACGCTGTCACCTGGACGCCCCTGGCCTTGGCCGGACTACCTAGCTCTGTGTCCCCCCGGCTACCACCTACAGGAAGCAAGGCAGGAGCAAACCTGGGGGTTCCTGCAAGTTAACATGTCCCGGTGCAACCCTCCCAGGGGCCAGGGCGGCTGGTGGGTAGGACTCCCCTCTTCCATCCTGCGTGGACAGTGCGCATCCTACAGGCTCCAGGAGAGGTCCTAACAGATGGAGCCCAGTTGCTCCCGCACTATCAATTCAGTAATACACCCTGGGCTGGCTTCCTGCTTCCTCCCCGAATCCCCTCCCCGGGCCCTTTCCTGCAGCTCACCACCCAGAAGAAGCCTCCTGCACACAAGGCCTCATCTCAAACTGTTTTTGGGAAGAAAAAAAAACATCTGGACGAAGACAGCCAGAATTTGAAATCCGGAGTTTCTTATCCCAAGATAAAAGAGTCACACAACCCTTTTCTTCTCCGGTCTCTCTAACGGTATTAATTATATTTAAATATTTGTTGGGTCCAAAGTACTTCTTACTGTTGTAATGAGTAGGTTTCGTTACATTTAGAAACTAGAGCGAGGAAGGAAGGAACGATCCCCTCCGATCTGACGATCTCAGTGGACGTCAGGTCGGTAACGAGCAGGAACGGCACGGTCCTCTCCCAGGCTGCCCCGGCAGACAGAGCTAGCACCTTCCCCTCCTGCTGGATCCAAGGTCCCCAGGGCCCCAGTTCACCGAGGCAGGGAGCTCTGGTCGGACTTCCCTGGGAGCTGTTCCTTCCCAGCATTCACCTCTAAGGAGGGGAGACTGCTCCCCCACGGAGCTAGCGTCTCCTGCCAGCTCATTCAGGAAGTTTCCCAGGTCATTGCCTGCGACCAGCCTAGAGCGAGGACCCTGGGTCAGTGGGCCGTGAGGTCAGCCCATGGGGCAAAGGGCCCTCGGATTTTTTGGGGACATCAGCCAGGAGCAAGACAGTCTGGAAGTTCTCTTTTCATGGGCCAGCCTGGCCCCTCCCCCATCCAGCCCCAGGTGCTGAGCCAGGGCACCTGTCCCAGGTGTGCCCAGGGTGCCTGAGGGCCCCCTGTGAATGCGCTTTCTGTCTCGCACCCTGTCCCCTCTCTTCTCTTCATCTGTAGCTCCTGTACATGGAGCCGGTCTCGCCCTGCACCGAGCAAACGATGAGTTATTTAGTCACACAATTCATCACTGTCTTGCCTCTCTCTCCTGAAACAACGCAGGCTCTGAGTCCGAGGCTGTGGGGGCCCCGCCGGCCTTGCAGGAGGTGGCGGTCGGGCTCTGTCCTCTCCCCCTTCTCGTCCCGCAGCTCTGGGGGAATCTCATTCACAGTCACTGCTGAATCATCCCTCTAACCTCTGTCGGTGCGGCCACGACCAAGGCATGCGGGGGAGCTGAGCCTCCGCCCGGCAGCCACGGCTCTCCAGACAGGGCTCAGGCACAGAACCAAGGCTCTGGGTCCTCTCTGCGAGCCTGGCCATGTCCATCACGTCCGCGTCAGGCAGGGCCATCGCAGCCAGGAGCCTGGGTCCTGCCACCTGCCGCCAGAAGGGGCTTACCCGGGCTCACCGGATCAGGGAATGGGGGGCCCTGAGCGCGGCCAGGAAGGTGAAGAAAGCGACTCGCTTCCTTTGTGCTGAGGTCCCCAACCACTGGCTGGCTTCCCGTCTTTGGACGATCTCCAGCTCCTGGCTGGTTCCTCCATGTGGCATCTCTGGAGGCACAGGAAGTTGTCGGCCTTCTCCGGAAGGTCGGTCCCAGGCGAGCAGAGGTGAGCAGCCCTTCGGGATGATGCCTGGCTGCCCGATGCCCCTTCCAGGTGCCTGAGTGAGAGAGTTCCAGGCCGCGGCTCACGCCCCCTCTGACCTTGCTCCTACCTGCCCACTAGGTGAGGCATCGCCCCGAGCCTTGGCTCAGGCTGCCCTCTCCTGCACATGCCCTTTCTCTGGCAGCACTCATCCCCGCTGAGGCTCCTGATGCGCTCCGGGCCGCTCGGGGACGCTCCACACCGGGGCAGGTCGGCGCTCTCCCCCCGGGCGTGCACACTGCAGCTGCCTGCGTTGGTGTGGGTCTCGTTCGCACTCCCAGTGTCCTGCACATAGTATTTGCTCAACACAAATAAACAGAAGGAAATGGCTGTGGCTACCCAGCGAGACTTGCGGTCTGCAGAGCTCCATGTGCCGGGAAAGGATGCGACCCTCACGTGTGTGCGGACAGGATGGTGTAGTGCCCCAAGGCACACGGGCGGGGGTCTTTGGGGGAGACTATTCTTAAGTTTTTACTTATTAAACATTTTTTTAGAGTTCGTCCCCTCCCCTCCACCTCTCCATCTTATCACCGCCACCTCCATCTCTCTGTGGCCTCACCTGACCTCCATGTGACGGTCGTTTCCACCTCGTCGTACTCAGGTGTGCTATCTTTCCTCTACATGGCACTTCAAAGTCACCTTCCTGGATCCTGTCTCCTCCCCCGTCCGGGCTAAGGGCCGTGTAATGTCCTGTCGCGTGGCGGCCACATCCTTCACTTAGCCACGGCCCGCCGCCGGACAGTTGGGCTGCTGCTGCTGTAACATCTCCATCCTTCAGGCTTCTTTTCTTCCTTTAAATTATTCCTGAGGGTATGGTCCCAGACGGGGACTTTCAGGGTCAGAGGGTCAGGATGGCTCTTCTTGCCTCTGCCAGGCTGCCCGTCAAGGAGCTGCGGCCGGCGTGTTCCGTGGGCATTCACCTGCCCAGTCACCTGCGCGGGGTGTGCAGGGACGGAGCCAGGGCCGAGCATGCAGCCTGGGCTCCTGGGCACCGTCAGGGGGCCGATGTTTGGAGGTTACCTGGCCCTGCCCCAGGCCCCGTGTCTTATACTGGCCACGAGCCCAGTGTCCTGGAGGAGACAGTGGGACCTGGTGGAAGGAGACAGTGGGACCTGGTGGAAGGAGACAGTGGGACCTGGTGGAAGGACTCGGCTCCGGGAACACAGGTTTCCTGGCGGGCAGAGCGAAATGAGAAATGAGGGTGCGCTGTCTCCTGGCAGGGGGCTGGCTTCAGCAGGGAGCTGGGGGACAGGACCCCCAAGCTGGCCTCTGCCGCATCTCTCAGCTCATCCTCCCGAGCCGTGAGCAGAATGCCCCGAATCCCAGCGGCCGACGAGCTACAGCCAGAGGAAGATGAATGGAAAGGTCCTGAATCCCAACTTCTTCCCATAATTAAGTTTTGAAATCACAACGAGCCGAACGCTGGTTTCCGCTGAGCAGGTGGGCGCGGCTCCCGCTGAAGGCTGGCGAGTGCTGGGGACAGGGTTTGAGGCGTGTGGGCCCTGCCGCCGCCCAGCCAGGGAGTCCTGGAGTCTGACCTGGGAGCCGAATGGATGCCAGGGGCAGCTGCAGACACCCTGGAGTGAGCCCCGCCCGGCAGGGCCAGGCCCTGATCTGTCTCCATTTCCAGCTCCATCCCGACATCCCTCTCGCCTGGGCCAGGACACGGCAAACGCCTTACCAGGACCGGGCGGGGCCCAGACGGCCAAGCTCTCCCTGAGACACTGCACAGCCTTGCCTGGGGCCCTGTCAACTCTGACACCACTCCATCCCATGCTGGGCGCCTGTGGAGGGCACCCACTGTGCCAGGCTCACAGCGGGCGCGGGAATGCAGGACAAGGAGCTCCCTGGCTGGGCACCTCAAGCTCCGACCCCCGAGGGGCCTTCGGGGACCCCCGGCCAGCATCCCTTCCTCTGGAGCCCCACTGCATTTTGGGAAGTGACAAATGCCGAAGGGCCTGGCCCCATCTCAGGAGCCTGGACCACCCAGGGACAGGACGGGATGCAGGAAAACGGCCACAGGGAGAAGGGCTAGGTCTCTCTGTTCTCCATTCTGCAGACACGCTCAGGGCTCTGGACTCCCTGGGCCGCCGTGGTTCTCCAAGGCCAGAGCAGTCTCCCTCACTCGACTTGGGGTTCTCTTCACCCTCTCTTCCAAGCATCTGGCTGAGGGAGCCCCGGCCGCTCCCCACTGTCTCTGTCCCCACCGCTGCCCCTCCCTGCTCTCTGGCCGTGGGGCGTCTGACCCGACTTCTCTGTGTGCCAGGGGCCCAGCCGTGGCCACCCTGCTTTAGGGGGCCAGGTCTGCCCTGCCCCCAGGGCCCCCCTGACTCACTCCTCATTCTTCTTCAGCCGCCAGGACTGGATGTCACAGCCACCTGCTTCTTCCACGAGGAGGGTCTGAGCCCGTCCTTCCCAGCCCCGCACAGCGGGTCACATCACTGCTCTGCTCTTTTGGAATGACAAATGTCCCATCGTCCCCAACTGAGTCCTGTAGGTGGGGGTGGGCTGCTAGGAGGGGTGAGACTATGACAAGCTGGTAACAGGGTAGGTCCCCTGCCCGGGTCCCCTGCCGCGGTCCTGGGACCTGGACGCAGATGCCGCCGCCGCTGAGGTCAGGTAGGATCGTGTCAGTGCGAGTAGGGTAGGGAGAGCATGCCCCATGCCCCCTCTCTCGTGACCAGATCTGGGGAGCGGGGAGGGGCTCCCCATCTGGGCTTCCACAGGAAGGGTAACGGCTGTGGGGGTTCATCATTCACATCCCACCAGACTCAAGCTCACCTGCGTCTGGGTCTCCAGCCACCAGCTTTTTCCCGAGCAGGGTCAAACCCCCAATTTTTTATCTGCACCTGCTGTCAGCGCCCTGTGTCTCGTGGTCGCCAAACCAGGCAAGATAAAACGATGGTGGGAGCCAAAGGCTGGCTGCCGCCAGGACCTTGCGGACCCCAAGGCGTCCCTGTGAGTGGGGTCAGCCCTGCTCCCTTCTGGTTTATTCGCATTCCTGCCATTTCCCGAGCCCCGAGTCCCTCCACTGTGGATGCGCTGAGCCTTCCCAGGGACGACGACCACCCAACCCACAGGACTGTACCGCCAGCGACCCGGGCGGCCAGCAGTGTTGATGGCCACGGGGAAGACCTCTCCTCCCTCTGCCCACACCCGATGCCACTTCAGCGACATCTGTGCCCCGAGGACAGAGGAGTCATAGCCTGACACTGTAACCGGCCACACCCTTCGCACAAGCCGGGGTGTCCCCCTGCCCCCTGTCATTTTGCACCTGGCTCTGCCCAGGGTGGGGCTGGGACCTGCGGATGCCGAGGAAGGTACGATAGGGCATGCTGCCCATGACGTATGGTGGCCAGACCCGAAATGCCGCAGCAACCAGACCCGTTTCAGTTCTGAAAGCGGCACCAGTGGCTGCTGGAGGGACCCTGTGCACCCCGCCCAGCCTGGCACGTGGCAGGTGCTCCGACAGATGTGAGCGGTGCCTCTCGGCCCTATACGGGGCCACCTCTTGCAGTGAGCACGGCTGCCCGGCTGCTGCTGCATGAATGAACACTTTGTTTAATGATTTTTAATAAAAGCAGACAGCGTCCTGGAGCCCGCAGGCGCGGGGAGCAGAACGGGCCCAGCGTCCACCTGAGGAGGGAGCCCGCAGGAGGCGCCCGGGCAGGTGCGCCGGCTCCCCGGCTCCCCG
The DNA here is from genome assembly GCA_030848825.1 of Tadarida brasiliensis. Classification (NCBI taxonomy): domain Eukaryota; kingdom Metazoa; phylum Chordata; class Mammalia; order Chiroptera; family Molossidae; genus Tadarida; species Tadarida brasiliensis. Next base: position 64,534,969 of record CM061273.1, read on the forward strand.
GGGTGCCCATCCGGAGAGCCCAGGGGAGAGGCGGCCCAAGACCCAGGGGCGCCCAGATCCTAGACCTCAGGAAAGGAAGACCCTAAATCCTCATTATAAGGCTTTTTCATGCACAGACAGGATATTAGCTTCCGTTTAAACAGCTCCAATTACCCCAGGGCAAACTTTAAAAAACATAATATTTATAGAAAACCTCGTTCAGCCCTGTTTGCTCTTTATTTCTCCAGCAATTACTGCTAATTTGGAGATGGTTTGCTTTGTCATCTCCGCCTGTTGCCAGTCAATTACGAAGCCACCCACTGGCCTGTGGTCCCCAGCCTCTCCTGCTGCCCGGCCTGGAGACGGAGGAGGCCGGGGTGCCCGTGTCACTAGCCCTATTCCCAGCTCCCTGTTCTCCCTCCTGCCCGGAGCAAAGGCCCAGCCACGCCTCCCCCAGGCGCTCACATTCCTGGGCCACTGCTCGCCCCCTGGGCCAGCGGTCTGGCCTCTCGGTCTGTGGCTTGCTGGGGAGCCCGTGTCCTCGAGGTCTGGCGGCAGGGGGAGTGGGAGGGAGGGGCTCGCCCCCGCGTGGCTCCCAGCCCGCCGAGGCTCCAGGACTCCAGCCTCACCCGTGGCTGCCCTGTGCGGTGATCGCCCTGTGCAGCCCTGAGCTGAGACCAGCAGTGCTGGGCCCCGGATGCGAGGTCAGGGGTCCTCCGCCTGTGGCCTCGGCAACCACACTGCACCTCTGGCATCATGCCTGTGACCTCTGCGGGAGGCGCTCTGGAAAGGACCCTGCTCATACTCAGGCACACGGGTGGCCCAAGGACATGTCACCATCAACGACCAATGACTTCCTCCATCCATCCCACAAGTCTCTGCCAAGCTCCTTCCTTTCCAGGGCAGAGCTAGAAGGACAGCTCAGACCCTCCTCCTGCCACGTGGAGTCCCCAGTCTGGGGGTGCCAGGCGTGAGGGAGGGTGCAGGGTCAGGGCTTCATCCGGCGAGACCTCGCGAGCCCCAGCAGAGGCACAGTGTGGGACCTCAGAGGTGGGCCGGGCAGAGGCGGGGGACACAGCAGGAGCGCATGCCCGAGGCTGTGCTGTGGCCTGTCCCTTGGCCTTAGCTCAATGAGAACAGGAACTGGGCCGCGACTTTGTCAGCTCTAAAATGGAAGCGACACTTCCAACGCCCCCGGGGAAACTTGTGTCCGGGCGTGGGAAGAGGCACGGTCAACTGGTCAACTGGTCAACTGGGGGTGGGTGGACAGGACGACCGGATGAAGAGCCTGACAGAGGTCCTGCGTCAGAGGACACCCCCTGACCAGGCCCCGCCCTGCCTCTTGGAATGGACTCATTCATTCATTCCAGTGCACAAAGGTGGGGCCAGACCAGTCAGGGCCCTGGGGGGCTGCTGGCCGAGGGGAGATGGCACTGGAAATGGGCAATGACAAATGACATGCCCTCCAACAAGTGCAAGGAGATGCAGAGGAGGGGACAACTTCCCACTGTGGGGTGGTCAGGGAGGGCTTCCTGGAGGTGGTGCCATCTAAGCTGCCTGTCCCCTGACATGTTGCACCCCTCATGTCTTCCTGCCCGAAGGCTCACCATGAAGGGAAGGTAGCCAGCTGGGGGAGGTGGGTGAGTGGAAGGGTATTTTAGGAGAAACAGGCCTGGGAAAAGGGGAGCCAGGCAGATGTTAGGGGCAACTCAGGAGCAGCTCAGCCCGGCCGGACCACAGGGCCCTGGAGCGTGAAGAGCCTGCAGGGGCGAGGCTGGGGCTAAGCAGGCCAGATGGCGGAGAACGGCGTGCTCCCGGCTAAGAACCCGGGCCTCGACCTGGGCAGGCAGCGCTGGGCCGGAGCGGGGCCAGCAAGAATAAGGGGCGACTCTGAGAGTTTGGGGGGCTGGTTGGAAGAGAACCGGGTCTCAGAGAGCAGCCTGTGGGCAGCAGGCGCCATCAGGGGGCTGCCGGGGGCGGGGCAGGGGCCACACAGGGGTGCTGACTTGGCAGCTGGCATTTCGGGTGCTGGCTCCCAGCCTGGGTGGGTGCCACCGCTCAGGGAGGGAGACCCGGAGGAGGGGCCGGGGTGCAGCCCCACAGCTTGGAGCTGCGAGGCCCTGCCTGCCAGGGGAGCGGCCAGGGAGGGTGAGGCGGAGAGACGCCCAGTCAGGTCCCACCCTGTCCTGAAACAGCCTCGGAGGGTCAGCGGGACAACGCTCCTGGCCTGTCCCCCGGGCCTGGCTGGGGCGGGCAAGGCCAGACAGAGCCCTGGTCGGGGAGGGGATCCAGGAGGCAAGACCCCCTGAGGAGCAGAGTGCCAGGCAGGACGGCCTCTCCTCTGGCCCCACCAGCCTCCTGGGAGCCTCTCCTGCTGACGAGGACCAGACCAGACAGAAGCTCGAGGGGACCCCTGGCCACGGGAGGCACCAGAGGCTTGCTCATGGCTGCCAGGCTGGTGCCCACAGAGTTAAGATGCAGAGAGGAGTCTGTCCTGCCTGTGGGCTCAGGGACCGTGTCCCTGGCATGTCGCCGAAGCTGACCTTGAAGAATGGGAAGGAATTTGCAGAGCAGACAAAGGCTTGGGCACCAGTGGGACAGCCCTGGCGATCTTGGCAGAGGATGGAGGCCTGGAGCGCCCCGGCACCTCTGGCCCTGTTCTGCCCTGGGGACAGTGGGGTCAGCAGCTCAGTGCAGCCAGGCCTGTGACCGCAGCTGTCCTGACTCCCAGGGGCCCTGGTCCCTTCTCTGTGGCTGCCTCGGCCTCCCCCGCTGACTCCCTGCCTGGCCCACAGTCCAGCGGTCCAGCTGCCAAGATGGGCCCCACAGGCACCTGCTCTGGGGTCAGCCCCTCCCAGGGGGGCCCCTCCCCTGCAGGGGGGACTGGCTGGGGCTCTGAAGGAAGAGCTGCTGTGGGCAGGCTTCCGCCTAGGGAAGCCAGGGCCCTGCCGGTGTGGTGGCTGGGGCCGCTGGGCCGGGCCCAGGGGACAGTTCCGCCCAGGAGCAAAGCACAGAATCCACCGAGATTTCCAAACCGCCCTCGTGGGCGGCAGGAGGCTTATGGTCACAGGAAAGAGGTGCTCACGCCCGTGTTCCCTCTCCCGGCTCAGCCCAACTTCCCTGGAAAGGTGAGTTCCTCTGCACCCCAGGGGGCCCTTCCTGCCTGGGCCTCCCTACGGGAGCAAGACCCCAACTCTGGTCTCCGCTGGGCGTTTCCTGGAGGCTCAGGGGCCGGTGAGGGGAGAGGGGAAGGGCTGCTGGGCTGGGTGCTCTTCCTCTCCCAGGGCCCCCAGCTTCCTCTGTTTCTGGGCTCAGAGCTCTGGAGGTGTCGGCTCGGGGCTCACGTTCTGTTCCCCATGATTCTTTCTGGGCTCTAGTTTCCCCTCCTGATTGTGTAGCTCAGAGAGGAGCAGAGGGAGGAGGGGGCGGTACATGATGTGGGGGGGAGGGGCGCAGCCCACAGGGAGCCCCCTGAGGCCGCCAGCTGCCTGGGGGATCTGCGAAGGTTTTCCCCAAGGCCAGGCAGGGCTTTTCCAAGCCTCTGCCCAGCCCCTGCCCCACCCCATGGCCACTGAGCGGAGCCTGGCCCAAAGGCAGGAAGCACTTCCTGTCTAGGGACAGACCTATCCCCAGCACCCTGATGTCGCGCGGACCGGAGAGAGGCGGCGGGAGGCACACTCCCAGGTGCCAGGCGGGTATGCTGCGTGCGCTCTGTCCACATTCCCACCCAGAAATGCCCGGAGCCAAAAAGCAACTCGGCACCTCAGGCTTGGTACATACCCAAAAATACATCATCATTTTGGAACTGCGCTCCCCGGCGGGCTGGCGGCAGGAGGAGGGGCGGCGGCAGGCTGGCAGGCTGGCGCAGGGGCTGCGGTCTGTGGCCGCACTGGCGCTCCGTCTCCGGGCACTGGCAGCGGCCTGGAGAAGGGCCTCTGCCCGTCTGGCCCCTCTCCCTCCTGCAGCTCAGCGCTCCCATTTATCTCCAGCTGTCCGCTCGGCCTGCTCTGGGCCAGCCTCTGCTGGGGTCCTGCCCCGCACTGCCCTGCCCCAAACTCCTGCCCGGCTCTGCTCAGAGCCCGGCATCCCCTCCTGACGCCCAGGGAATGGGCAAGGAGGCTCCCGCGGTGTGCTGGGGGAACACCGGTGGGGTGGGGGAGGCGACAGCTTCCAGCCTAATGGACCTCACGATGGGGATGGAGGTCACACAGAGAGGGGGACAGGAGGACAGGCCTCCCAGCACAGAGGGCGGGAGTCGGCAGGGACAGAGGTGAGACCCCCGAGACACCAGCCCCAAGTCCGGGGGGCAGCAGGGAGGAGGAGGAACGGCAAAGCGGGGGGCGATGGCTCCCCGGGGCTTGGCTCTGGGCCAAGCCAAGATGAAGCGCCTTGTCTGCCAGGCCAAGCTCAGTGGCATGTTGGGGTGCAGGGGGACGCGAGGGGAGGGCTGCCAGGGAGGCAGGTCTCTGTCCCACATCTGTCCTGCCTCAGCACTTTCTAGGCTGCCGTCCCTTTAACCCCTGCAGCGCCAGGGTGCGGTGGGGACTCCTGTCCGTGGGCAGCCAGCCTGTCCCAGGCCAGGCAGAGGCCACTCCACCTGTCAGCCTGAATGCCAGACCTGCCCCGGCTGTCACCCGCTTGGAAGGGACGACAGGAAACCATTCTTTCTAAGCTCCTAAGATTTCTTCCAATAAGGGAAACTGAGGCCCAGGGGCGGGATCTGGGGGCGGGGGCCCTACACACTGAAGAGTGACAGCAGGTGGGACAGCCTGTCACCCGCGGGCCTGGTGGCTAGAGGGACGGGGGGATGGGAGGCGCGTGTGATGAGCCCAGCACTTCCCCTATCAGCGGGGTGGCCGCTGGCCTGGGCACTCAGTCAGCCCTTCCCACCCTGCGAAGGGCAGCCATGGTGAAGTGGGGCACAGGAAGGCTCATGATTGGCCCTAGTGGGGACCCCCCATCCATGGCTGTCATCCCACCCTCAGGGGCTCTGGCTGAGCTGGGGGTAGGGCTGGTGGGGGAAGGAAGGGGGCGCTCTGGCGGCTGGGAGCCCCAGCTGGGCACCCTAGCTCCCCTTCAAGGCCCTGTCTGTGGCTCCCAGCTAGGTGAGCCCAAGGGAGGTGCCAGGATGGAGGGAGTGATGTCAGACTTTGAGCCTCTGGGGTTGGCGAGGATGCTGGCGGGCACCGGAAGGGTGGGGTGTGGGGGAGGGGCTCGGAGGGCAGGGCTGCGCTCCTGTCCCGGCTCCGTAACTGCTCTCCACAACCCCTCACAAGCCACGGACATTGGAGGACGAGAAAGGAGATGCTCGAGAGGCCCGACTCCCCGGGGACCCGCTGTCTGGTTTCTAGCAGGTCTGATGACCTTCATGGCCCCCCGGGGTGCCAAGGAGCCAGCCTGGCCAGAGGGTCCAGGGGCCCCAGAGCCAGCAAACCCGGCTCTGCCTGAGCCTCCGCCTGCTCCTTTCTGAATGGGTGCCAACAGTGGCCCTGCTTCTAGGCTGTTTCCACGGTCAGAGGAGACCCATTGAGTGATCGGTGGTCACATGACATGCCACACGGGACTCCCACCCTCGTACCACTGGAGGAGTGACCCAGAAACAAGACATCAGAGCTGAGATGGGTCTCCCGGCCTCCCTGCAGCCGGAGAAGGGCCCGGCGCCCTGCACTTTTCAAAAGCCAGAGCTGCAGGCCGGTGAGTGAGCTGTGTCCCACGCCCACCCCCGTCCTGGGCTGTCCTCGGGCCCTTGCCGAGACGAATGAACAGCCAGGCCGCGTGGACACAGCACGCAGGTCTGGGCTTGCTCACAGTCCCTCTGGGTGTGTCCAGAGAGCCCCCTGGAGCTGGCTTCGGGCTCAGAAAGCTCACAGGGACCTCAGCGCCCACCCTCCCGCTCCTCGTTCATCTCAGTCGGGGGCTGAAAAGAGAACTCACAGGCTGCGGAACAGCTGGGCTGCCTTCCAGGGAGCACGAGGTGGGGGGCACCTCCCCGTGGAGACAAACAAGCGGTCTCCTCCGGGGCCTGGGGCTCTGCTGAGCAGCCAAGCGTCCACGGGCTCAGGTCTAGAGGGTTCGGGTCCAGTGGTCAACTTCACACCGCAGCCCTGGGAGGTGTGGGCGGGGAGGTCTGTCTCTAAGTGTGTCCACGGCCCACCCTTTCATGCATGCTGCTCGGTCCCCGGGACCTGGCGATGCTGCCAGCAGCTTCCATGAATAAGCTGCATGTCTCCTGGCATCGTCCAAACCCTGGGGTGGCCTCACCGTCACCCTCTCTGGAAAGACTGGCTCAGGGGCACGACCCGTGTCGAGACTTCAGCTCCAGGGACTCAGCTGTGAACACGCACCTGGGTGCACATGGGTGGCAAGGCAGGTGCCCACAGCCCCATGCACACCTGACGCACACACCAGTGCCCAGGCCCTTCCCTGCACACACGTGCGTGCGTGCACACACCTCCACATTTACACGCCAACTCTGCCCTATACATGTATCCACGTGGCCCACACACTGGAGCGACTCCCAGTGGGCAGGCCACTTCCACACAGGCCCTGGAGGTCTTCAGTGGGTCAGCGGCAGGGGGACATCCCAGGGCCCTGGCATGGACACTTGGCCCTAGACCTGGGCCAGGTAGTGACATCTGCCACAAATCCACTCCTCGACCCGCAGACTGGGGGCACGAGACGTGGAGAGGATACAGTATCTTCTGGCTGGAACACCAGCAGTTATGAATAAATAACGACAGAGAAGAAGGAAGAGGGACAGGGCTGGGAGCAGCTCCCCCGCTGAGTGGGCTGGGGAGGGGGCCCTCAGGGCTGCTGTGACTCTCCTGGACAGCCGACACTTTCCCAGCTCAGCTGCTCTGCACCGCCCTCCAGCAGAGCCATAAAGCAAACACTCACTCAGCAGAGGGGAGGGGCGAGGGCGGGAGCACCCACCCCAGCACTGAGAGGGCGCAGGCAGGGCCTGGAGGCAGGGTTCAACTCGCCCCCCTCACACCTGGCTGGCCCTGTCTGTGTCCTGATTTAAAGAGGCACTTGCACATTCTTCTTCCCCAACAGTGACACGCGGCCACGCGCGGCCTCCACCCAGAGCCTGAGAGGCAATCGGCAATCCCTCCGCCATAAGAAGCCCTCCTGCAGACTCCCAGGACGGGGAGGGGATTCCGGCAGCCCACCCAGCACAGCCGGCTTCATGGCTGGGAAGTCCTTCCTTGGGGCAGCCCCCGACCCTGCCTCCAGGATGCCTCTCGCTGATCTCACCCCATCTGAGGCCACGTGGACTGAGCCACCTGTCTTCTGCAGGCCCAGCGCTCAGGGGCTCCAGGACACACCACCTGGCTGCCCAAACTCCCCTCCTCCGGGCAAACAGCTCGCATCTTGTCACGGATGTCCCATGAAACGTTCACTGGCGCTCCGTGGAGCCTCCACAGTGAACCCAGCGTCCCAGGGTGGCCCTGCCCAGCTTCTGCCTGTCCCAATCCGCAGACGCCCCAATCCGCAGACGCCCCAATCCGCAGACGCCCCAATCCGCAGACGCCCCAATCCGCAGACGCCCCTTTGCTCACACCATCCAAATAAGAAGGGCTTTCCAGGGCAGCCATTTGTTTTTAGGGCGATTCCACCTCCAGCTGGCCTGGGACACTCCTGTTGGACACCGTCATTAGTGACAGCACCTCCAGTTTGGATGACACACTATTTGGTCACAGAGACTGGGAGTGTCCCTACAAATTCACATGTTGAAACACCCCCACGGTGATGGTACTTGGAGGAGGGGCCTTTGGGAGGTGATTAGGGTTAGATGAGGTCATGAGGGTGGGGCCCCACGATGGATTAGTGCCCTCAGAGGAGTCACGCGAAACCACGCTTCCTGCCACGTGAGGATACAGAGGAAGGCCCGCACCAGTACCCGGCTGCGCTGGCACCAGATCTCAGACTTCCAGCCTCCAGACCCGGCTGTGAGCTACTCAGTCTGTGCGGTGCTGCTCTCGTGGCCCGAACGCACGAAGACAGCCACCCCAGTTACACTGAACTTGCCACCAACCGAACCCTGACGTGAGCAGAAGGGAAACTGCCGCTTTTCAGCCACCGAGAGGGATACCCCTCCTCTCCGGACCTCCCCTGTGAAGTCCGCAGACCACCTGGCCTTCTGTCAGGCTCGGGCTCGAAAGGAATCAGGTGTGGGCAGCCCGGCTGGCCAGGTGTGCACGTCTGTCTGCCCTTCTGTCCACCGGAGGCAGACGTCCGGAGGAGCCCGGACAATTCCTCCTTCAGCCGCTGGCACAGGCCTTCCCCATCACAGGGATGGAGGCTTGTGTCAAGGCCTCACTGTTCCCCGCTCTCCCGGCCCCGCCGAGCTCTCCCCGCGGCCTGTGGCGCCTGCCGTGAGCAGAGCTGTCCCCCGGGCAGGGGGGCAGCCGGGAAGTCTGTGAGAGATGCGTGCCTTGCTCTCTGCACCATGACCTGCTCCCGCTCCCGAAACCGGATGATAAATTACTCTGGCCAAGCGGAACACGCCTGGGCCGGCCTCCTCTCCAGCTGTAATTAATGCCCCGGGGAACACACGGATTCGGGCTTTTACACTTGCGCACAAACGAGCACGCACGCGGGCTCTTCTCTCTGCGGTCCTCCGATCCCGGCTTGCACGTGTCACGTCCTGCTTCTTCATGGGCGGCTCCCACCACCCAGCTGGACGGAGCCCGAAAGCCAAGGGAGGCATCGGGCCCCTTTCCAGCCCCCGCGATGCGGAACGGGCCGTTTGGGAGCTGGTTTTCCCGCCAGCCGTGCCCAGGTTGCTGGGGCTAGGAGGCTTTAGCCTTAGAAGAAACGGCCATGGGTTTGGGTGAACCCTTTGTGGTCTCCCCCCACCCTTCTTTTCTCCACCATGAAGCCTAAGTGATGCCCTCGTCCAAACACACATGTGAGTCCACGTCTGAGCGCTTCTGACGTCTGCTATTCCTGAAAAAGCTGTGCCGTGAGTCACGCAGTCATGAAGGGGGACAGACAACCACCCTGACGACAGACGTGCTTTCTCAAAGGGTGGGAGAGCCGTAATGGGCCAGGAAGGGTCCACTTCCTGGGTCGCATGCTGGTCAGCCAGCTCCTTTGGTGTGGCAGGTGATGGCCACAGGACACAAGAACTCCACGCTCCGGTCAGGCAGGGACACTTCCCAGTTCCTGGAGCAATGGATGAAAACCTCAGAGGGTCTGGCCTCAGCAGTGAGATCATCAGACTGAGACAAAACACAGCCTGGGTCCCACCTAACACATCTTAAACGTAAGATCTGAGAGGACCAAGCGACAACCACCTTCCAGAACAAAGCAGGAGAATATTTACAGGAATAAAAGTATCCAGCACCCAACAAGGTGAAATTTACCATGTCCAGCATCTAATCAAAGACACGCAAGGCAAGACGAAGGAAAATGTAACCCAAAGTGGGGAGAAAAATGAACCACTGGAAACTGACCCAGAATTGACACGCAGTTAGAACTGCAGACAAGGACATTAAAACAATGACCCCTACATTCCATTCGTTCCCAGAGTTAAGTGGAGGCATTTTTGCAAAGCATGTATCTGATAAATGACTTGTATCCAGTGTATAGAAAGAATCCCCAAAACTCAACAACCCAACAATAAGAAAACAAGCAATCCAACAAAAATATAGGTAAAGATTTGAACAGACACTTCACCAAACAAGATGTACGGGTATCGAACAACACATGAAATAATGCTCAACATCATTATTCATCAGGGAAATGCAAATTAAAACCACAACGAGAAACCACTGCATTCCAACAAAATGGCTAAAACTATAAAGTCGACAACACCAAGTGTCGGCAAGGAGGCAGACCTCCTGTCATTCTCACCCGTGGCCAGTGGGAACATGACATAGTACAGCCACTTTGGAAAACAGTTTTGCATTTCCTTAAAAAGCTCAACATTCTTACCATAGGATCCAGCCGTTTCAGAACTGGGTGCTTTACCCAGGAGAAAAGGAAACGCTCCATGCACAGGCTGGGTCACGAACCTTCTCCACAGCTTTCTCCGTGATAGCCCCAAACAGAAACAACCCGAATCTCCTTCAAGGAGCGAATGGAAGGCAGACTACAGTGCATTCATAGCATGGAGCACAGCTCGGCAATAAGCACACCACAAGCTGGACGACTCGAAATAACTGTGCTGAGCGGAAGGAGCCAGGCAGATGAAAGAGCCCATACACCACGATTCTATTTGCACAAAACTCCTGGGAATGCAAACGATTCCCCAGTGACAGGACGCAGATTGGGAAGGGACAGGAATAAGAGAGTTCAGGGCACAGGAAACTGGGGGGGGGGGGTGATGGGCATGTCAGTATCTCGACTGTGGCAATGATGTCACGGGCATGAACACGCATCCAAATTCCTCAATTGCGCGCATTGACCATATGTGCACTACGCCCTGACAAGCTGTTTAAAAAATGAACGTATAAAAGTCTGAGGCAGCCCGTCCCCACATCACCCTTGAGAGCACAGAGGTCTGTGTGTGCTAAGTAAGCCAACCTTCACTCTGCACCCTCCCCCACCAGCGAGTGGGACCCCAGAAACCCCACATTCACTGTCAACAGCTCCCGCGATGTCCAACATGCTCACATCTGTCAAGAAGTATTCAGGAGGAAAAAGGAAGGTCTTTTACCTTTTATTCAGCCAATGTTCCCCGAGGCACTGTGGGCTCTGGGAAGAGAAAAAGAGAGAGGAGAGCACGTTACAATCCTGTGTGGCCGCACTTCTGCTGCTGGGTGCTGGCTGCTCGCTGCCCTCAGGTCTGGAGGAGGCTCCTCTCCCTGGGAGGCCGGGGAGGCCGCCCAGGTGAAAGCCTCCTGCTGTCTGTCTGCACCAAGCGGGGGCTGGGAGCCTCATTCTCCTTAACAAGCAAGGACCAAGGGGAACCCAGCACCCTGGGCCTCTCACCAGATTTTCTGACACACTTCCTCTGCCACGCTGGGAGGGGCCTTGGAGACTTCTCTCCTTCCCTTTGCCCCAAACTCTGAGCGACGCTTTCGTCTTCCTCCCTTCCTGGGTTTGAGGTGATCCTCTCCTGGGGACTGTGCAGGTTGCTGATGGTAGCGTTTAATCCCAAACTGGTTCCCCTGCCACTCTGCAGACTCATTCCCACCCTCAGTCGTCCCTCTGCATGGGGTCATCCCGCAAAGCTAACATTCGTCAGAGGTAAGCGACTAATGTCACAGAGGACAGACGCAGAGACCCCACATGCAGGGGTTCAGGAGCAACCCCGAGTGCTGCCTGGGATTCCACGTGTTTCACAGCCTGGGTGGGGCAGAGACGGCTCCGCGGCGTCACAGGGCTGATTCTGGGAGCCGCACACCTGTGCCCGGACCCCCACTCCTGCCCCTTCGGAGATTAGAAATGTGTGGCGCTGTGTGCGTGCGTCGCGTGCTTTTTCTGGACCGAATTCCCCTTATTTATGTTACTGTTTCATAACTTTATGCGCACATATCTGGCACATCTTTTTTTATTGTGGTAAAATGCATATAACATAAAACTTACCACTTTTAGCATTTCAAAGTGTACAGCTCGGTGGCATCAAGTACATGCTCAGCCGTCACTGCCACTCCCCGGTTCTAGAATTTTCTCATCACCCCAAAAGGAAACTGCATACTCAGTAACCAGTCACCCCCATTCCCCTCTCCCCCTGCCTGTGTGTCTATTTTTTAACTCAGCACAAACAGGGTAAAAGCAAGTGAAACCCTCCAGAATGAAAAGGCAGTGGGACCAGGCCTCTCCGGACGCAGAAACAGCACCATCATTACCGTCATTGAGTCATCGCAGCCATTACGTCATGGCCGTCATCACGTCATCGCCGTCATCACCATCACGTCATCGCCATTACGTCATTGCGTTAACACAACCATTGCGTTATCGACGTCATTGCGTCATCGCCACCACCCTCGAGGGCAGGCTGCCGCTGGCATGGATTCTGCGCTCTCACGTGCCAGGCGCTTGAGGACAGCGGCCTCGCTCACCCTCACAGCCGTGTTCTGGGGACCCCCACGTTCCGGGTGAGAAAACGGAGGCGGTGTTGGTTGAGGAGCCAGTGCACCTCTGGACCCTGGGGCAGCCGACTTCCCGGGCCGGTGCCCACGGCTCGGCAGCCTGCACCCACGGGCAGAGTGAGACGAAAACCCGCAGGCGGACCTTGAGCACGTGGCCTGCTTGCCACGCTGTCAGGGTCTGCACGTCCCGACGTCACCACGGCGGGGCTCTGTAGCACCCCACTGCCCCCCGCCAGCTTGCACCCACCGCCGCCTTCAGTTGATTTGGGGGTTTCCTTATTGTTGACTTTTTTCTTGGTTTCTTTTCTTAAACTGATTTTTTTCTCCCAATTCAGTTCAGTTTAGCTCCACTGAATTCAGTCCATCCAGCCCCAGTGAGCAAACACAGCTCGGCTGCGGGCTGCGGGCTGCGGGCTGCGGGCTGCGGGCTGCGGGCTGCGGGCTGCGGGCTGGGCCGGGCGCAGGGCAGGCGCGCGCTCGGTGGGAGCTGCCTCGGCTTACCCCGCGGCCAGGCGGGAACAGCCCGGGGCCCAGGGTTTGGTGGCACATGCCTCCTTCTCTGTCCTTGGCTCTCCTCTACCAAGCAACTCCCTTGGCCCCTTTCCTTCACCCACTGTTCCCCCCGGCGCTCTGCCCCACCCCCAGTTTTCTCTATGCATAGGGAAGCTTCTGGCACTGGAATTCCCAATCTCGGGCAACGCCAGCACAGCCCAGAGTTGGCAAACGTCCCCAACCACCCGGCCCAGCGTCCAGTAGTCCTGATCCCAAGTGACTCCTAATGGCCTCGACTCCCCTAAATGTTTCTCATGGTCTCGTGTCCTTGTCTGATCAAAGCAAAATATCTGGTGTGAACACAGGGGTTACTGAGTCCAATCAACGTTAGGAGACTTGGAGGCTGGGACACATCCGTCTCCAAAGAGCCTCTGAACCACAGGGTTGGTCAGAGGGCCGGTGGGTCCTATCGCCTCCACCATCCCCAGCACATCCACGAGGTCTGCAGACTGCCAGGGAGTCCTGGGTGTGGACGGAGTTGCGGGGCAGAGCTGCTCTCCATCCGCTGGGTGGGAACTCCCCACGGTCTGGCACTCACCACCTCCCCCACCAGACTGCACCCCCACAGGCACAGGCCCTGTCCCAGAGCCCAGCTGGGGCCAGTGCAGATGGGAGACAGTGGACGCTTGCGGAAGGAGCTCACCAGCCAGGAAACATTTGCCTCGAGCGCTCCAAACCCGACTACTGTTTTGAAAAGTGGGCTTGGGTCCTCCTAGAGTGCGATTTGCTCCTGGGGACCCCTTTCCCATGGTCTCCCTGGCCACTCAGTCCTCCTTCACACCCTAAACTCCACCAGCTGGAACCTTCACTCTGGCTCCCTCCAAGGCCGATGCCTTGGACATTCCTCCACACCTCTCCTCCAGAGCACGCTCTGTCTTTGTTCAACTCCAGCCAAGTGACAGAGGTCTCTCGCTTTGACCCTGTCTTCTTCTGTCCACAAAACATTTTCTTCTTCAGAAATTAAACTGCGACTTGCCTGTATCACCGTTGGGATGAAGAGAACACACGTCCATGAATGGAAACCGCCTTTAGTGTGGATCATCAATAATTTGCCAGAAAGACTCCCCTAACGTTGTAACGCAGACCACACCCTCACCACCACGCGTGGCCCCTGGACTTCCTCCCCACGAGGTGCTGAGCTACTCGGCTGTGCAGCTGGAACGGAGAGGCGGGGCGAAGGCAGAACGCGTAGTCGGGACTGCCTGTGACTCCTGTCTGTCAAGTTGATTTATGAGTGGTAGCCATCTTGCCTCCTATTTGTTGAGCATCTATTATGTGCCAGACACTGAACATACTTTATAAACCTCAAATCAGCCCCGCCCGGGTGGCATTAATGATCCCCGATGGCCAGATGAGAAGAGGGATGCTCAGCTGTTCGCCCCGGTCCGTTTCTCTCTAAGTGTGAATTCCTACACTTCTGGGGAACAGGCATTGGAGAATGCCTCATTCTGGAACACCTGTGCGCCTTCCTAGCTCCTCTGGCAAGAATCGCCGAGTCGGCCACAGGTGCCTTTGTTCTAGGACGAAGAAAGCAGCCTGTCCCAGGCGTGGGGTTTGGAGAGGAAATGCTTGCCGGCGATGGGAGCTGCCGGGGACACACAGACCCACCTTTGCAGGAGGAAGGTTGGGTGTCGGAAGTGGGGGGCTGGGGTATTTCTAAGAAAACACAGTGTCTTAGTTTGCTGGGGCAGCTGTGACAAAATACCACAGCCTGGGGGGCTCACCCTGTCCCAGAGGCTGAGCAGTCCAAGGTCAAGGTGCCAGCAGACCGGTTCCTGGTGACAGCCCTCTCCCTGGCTCCTCGCTGTGTCCGAACGTGATGGCAGCTGTCACGTCTTAAGAGGACACAAATCCCATCATGGGAACCCCACCCTCATGGAACCCTGGTCACCTCCCACAGGCCCACCTCCAGATACCAGCACATCCAGGGTTAGGGCATCAACCAGTGAATTTGGGGGGATGTTCAGTCCGCGGCACAGTTCCCCAGTTTTCACTTTTTCCTCCTGCCCCTATCTTTTCTATGCTTTTCCAAATGCGCCGTGCCGATGTGGGCCCTGGCTTACGGTCTGAGCGGATTTACCTGGAGGCTTACGCGCTGCCGCAGCGCAGTCCGCAGGCTGGGGAGGACCTGGGGCCCGGGGGCCGCACAGGTCGCGCTGACTGGGGAGCGTGCTCTGCGCCGGGCGCCGCCCCTGGGAGCTGAGCCGAGGGTGCTGGCCGCCACCGCTCCGGCCACCTGCGGTTGTAAGGGTCCACTTTGTGTGCTTGCTCTCTAGGGGGAGCTGGAGGTGAAGGGCGCACACTTATAAAGAACGAAATTAACTGTGGGTGGCTTACACACGGCTTTGGGTGGTGATCATGACAGCAGAAGCACTTCAGTTTAAAGGGTGGGTGCTTTCCCCCTTCTTCTGAAAGGACACTCACCCCTGGAGGGGAGAGGGGGGAGGGGACCCTGGATGTCAGGCTTCCGGCCTCCAAGCCGAGAGAACACGTTTCTGTGGTTTCAAGCCGCCCAGGATGTGGACATGTGCCACGGCAGCCCCAGGACTTACCCACTCACTGGTGTTTGTCCCCACCCTTGCCTGCACCCAGTTCCCAGACCTCGGCGGCCCCCTCCTTCCTCCTCCTCACTGACCCTCCGTGACGTTTTCCGACAGTGCTGACCCTGTAACGTCAGCCTTCCTGGAGCTGATCTTTCAGTGCAAACTAGAGGGACGTGGAGGCCACAGCTACCGTCCACGGAGCAGGACGCTGTGCGTCACCTGGCGCCACACACACGTGTTTCCAGGGGTGGGGAGCGGTCCTTGCCTCCCCTGGTTGCTTGTGGGAGCAGAATTCTTGTGATGGCCCAAGAGAAAGAATTTTCTGAGACTGGCAAGGGAGAACAAGTGATTTTTATTTCTGTGGAACTACATCCCTGAGTTTCCAAAGTCCCATTTCCCTCTGTCCAGTCACAGAAGTGCAGCTGTGGTTTCAGTAGAGCTAGAATCAGAGCCAGTGTCCAGAGCTTCCGTTCCACGTTGGAGCTGGGTCCAGTCTAGCATGGGGCCAGCTGCAGTCCGTCAGTCCAGGGCGTGTGGGGTCCGCATGGCCGTGGGCACACAGGTGAAGGCAAGGAAGCTGGAGCAACAGAGCCCCACGAGCTGAGAGCGAGACCTCCTTTGTGTAGGAGATTGTGTATCCCCAAATTTTCACATGCTTGCGGTGGCCACGCCCATTCTGGCCAACCATCTCAGTCCCCGTGTTTGACTGATAGGCAAGCACCTTCCCTACGTCACCCCAACTTTACTGGGCATGTGTCTGTCTTCCCTTTGTTGGAGCCCTTCCCCCAGTGTTTTTCAGGGAATAGGCTGGTGGTTCCTTGGGGTCTGCAAAGTCGTAGCTTCCTGACGAAGCTGCCCAAATGACGTTCCTATAACGTCCGGTCTCCCCCTCTGCTCCCTTCTGTTGTTAATAACCAGCTAATCGCAACAGTATCAAATGGACCCTGAGAAATACTTCGCAGAGTGAAGGCCCTCAAGAAAACCGCTGTTCCCTTGATGGGTATTTTGAATCCACTTTTTTATTTGTTTGGGGTTTCGGTCTACGTTTTTCATTGTGGTCAAATACATATAACTTAAAATTTCCGATTTTAACCATGTTTAGGTGTGCAGTTCGGGGCATTAAGCACACCCACACTGCTGGGCAGCTGCTGCCACCACCCACGTCCAGAACTTGCTCATCTTCTTAAAGTGAAACTGTGACCCCGCTGAACACCAGCTCACCTTCTCCCAGCCCTGGCACCAAACCTTCAACTTGCTGTCCCCATGAATTCAAGGACTCTAGGGACCTCCCGGAGAGGACTCACACAGCCCTTGTCCTCTGTGCCTGGCTGGCTTCACTCGGCAGCGTCCCCGAGGCCTGTGCGCGTCGCAGCCGGGTTGGGATCCCCTTCCTGGTTCGAGCTGAGCGCTCTCCAAGGTGCGGTTGGACCGCATGGTGTTTATCCCTTCGTCTGTTGAACATGTGGGTTTTAAGCCACTTTTTAAGGCAACAAGAATCGTCTCATTGGCCACATTTCCCTTTTGGCTTCGGCCGCCAGCAAGCGGAGGAAAACAAGTCGCGCCTGGACTCGCTGCCGTACTTCCAAGCCCCGTAGCGTCTGTCTTTTCCGTCCTCTCACCCTGACTTCCGTCTATTGACGCGTCTCCCTTTTATGGTACGTGGTGGTGGAAATGGGTGCGAGCCGCCTCCGGACCGCGGGGGATACACGCTACACGCCACTCAGCCTCACCTCACACGGTTCTCCCAACAGCTCGCCAGGCTGCGCGCCCCCTCCAACAGAACACGGGACGTGACAACGCCCGGGGCCCGGTTCATTCACTCACTCAACACACACGCATCCTGTCCAGGCAGGAGGGGCGCGGTGGTGCGTCGTGCCCCTGCAGACGGTACAGACAGGGACCCCTTTGACCGCCTGGTCTCCCGGTCACTCTCCACGCTGGCGTCTGCTGGCGCTGCGGAGGCCCCGCCGAGCGGTCCCCACGGACCCCGCGCTGCACAGTGTGTTCCCTTCCACACTCAGCTGAAACGGAGCGGAGTGGTGGCGAGGTCTGGGCGGCCGTCCAGTCTCCACTTGGCTGTGGCGTCTTGGCTCCCGTCCCTCCTGTTTCTTTAAAAGCTGGCTGCTCTTGCGGACGGAGAGTCAGCGGGCGGTGTTCAAAGCCACAGTTGGGATGTGTCTCCTCTGCTGGGAGCCTCAGACCCATCCCACGCCCCTCGTGGGGTGCCCCTGAAGGCGTGGAGATGGACCGCCTCTCCCGGCGAGGGGCCGGTCTGCACTGACAGCGCTGCTGCTCGGAGACGCGGCGGGTGGGATGCTCGCGGTTGGCACTGCCCGGCTGTGACTGTGAGCAGCACCCGTGGGGGGGGCAGGTGGCGGAGAGGGTGGGGAGCCGAGGTGACACGCGGGACAGACAGCACCAGGCAGCACGCGGACCGTCCACACGCTGGCTTCTCGGAGAGGCGTGTTTTGCCATCAATAATTTAGACCTGCCCTTTCTCCTCTGGGAAATGGGCAAAATCTCATTTCCCGAGCAAATCCCCTATGAAACCAAACTGTTCGCTCCTCTGAGACTCTCAGAAATCTGTCTCCATCAACCTCCTCACAAAATAAAAGTCGATAACAGGCTGAGAGGGCTGGGAGCTGGGTGCTTGGAAAGCTGCCTGCTGAGTCCCTGGGACCGTGGGGGGTCCCAGGACCCGCTGGGGCTGTGGGAAGCCCTGGAACCGTGGGGGGTCCCAGGACCCGCTGGGGCTGTGGGAAGCCCTGGAACCGCGGGGGGGCCCAGGACCCGCTGGGGCTGTGGGACATCCTGGAACCGCGGGGGGCCCCAGGACCCGCTGGGGCTGTGGGACGTCCTGGAACCGCGGGGGGCCCCAGGACCCACTGGGGCTGTGGGACACCCTGGAACTGCAGGGGGCCCCAGGACCCGCTGGGGCTGTGGGAAGCCCTGGAACCGCGGGGGGCCCCAGGACCCGCTGGGGCTGTGGGAAGCCCGGCACCCGCCTGCGTCCCCTGCTGGCTTCTGTAGAGGGGCAGGCTCACGGAGAGCAGAGCTGACCTGTCTGGAGTCAACGCAACAACTGGAAAATCACCAGTAGAAACAGAGAAACGCAATGCGGAGATTTCCATTTTGGGAAAAGTCGTGGGTCGGGTATCTGTCACTTTTTCTAGCTCCTCTTCCAGGGAAGAGAAGACCAGGGCTGAGCGGGACGCGTACAGCGGGGGTTAACCCACCACCTGGGCCAGCCTGGCAGGCTTGGCTCGCCTTCGGTGAGCTGCTCGCCCTCCAAGGGCCTCGGTTTGCTCATCTGTAAAGTGGGGTGATAATCACACCTTCTGCTGGGTGCCCCTGTGAGGACTAGAGGGGATGAGGCCTCAGCACGCCGCCTGGGCTGTCACGGGGGAGGATGTCACCCGGTCGGGGCGGAAAGGGTGGGTAAGGACTGGTCGAGCCCAACCGAGAGCGACCCCTGTTCTTCAGCTGGTGCCTGTTCTCCGTGGGTCGGGAGCCCTCTCCACAAATTACCGGGAGTGCACCCCACGAGCTGTGGATGGCTGCCTACGTCCCCTGGCCGGGGGGGAGGGGAGCCGAGGCTTCTCATGGTGGCACCCCTACCTGGCTGGTGGCCTCCAGGGGCAGAGTGCCACTGTCACTTTCTTCGGGGAAAGAGGCTGAGAGGAGTGACGGGTTGGCGTGCCCAGCTCTGCAGGCCTCCTCGGCAGTCCTGGAGCTCTGCAGGGGGTGGGGAGCCCGGGCACCGTGCCCATTGCCCTGCCCTCTGCAGGCGGACGACCCCCACCACTGCAGGCTGGGGAGAGGCCTCCCGCCAGCACAGCCGTGTTCTCTACATCAGCAGTGTCGCCTGCCTCCCCCTCCTGCAGCTGACAAAGGACTCCTGAGACCGCGAAACCGCCCGGGCCCTGTAAACCCAGGCCTGGAGCCTCCGTGAAGCACAGCCTCCGCCGCTTACCGAGCCGTGCGTGCCAGGTCTGCAGACGGGGCGGGGTGCTGAGCGGCGCCCGGGCAGAGCCCCCCTCCCACGTCCCTCGGTGTGCCCGGCAGCTCTGCGCTCACTTTCTGTGTCTGAGGCTCTGACCCCGGGGGCCTCGCTGACCCTGGAGGAACCCCTCCCACGCTGGCAATTCCTGGGCATAACAGACAGCTCCCCAGGAGCCGCCTTTCACAGACAAACGGACCCACCCAGAGCCCCCCGCATGGGGCTCTCACACTCCAGGCCACTATCCCCTGCCCCAATCACCCAGAGCCAGGTCTCAGCCCCCTAGGGTGGCCCCTCCGCTCCAGAGCCCACAGCCACCACGCAAACTAGCCCATCCGGAGGCTGGCCGCCCCGCCTCACCCCCATTCTCCGCCCCTCTGCCTCCTGACCAGCCCTGGGGCCGCCCTGTGTGGCCTGAGCGGCTCCCTCCTCTTTCTAGGAACTTCGAGGGTGATGGCGTCTCCCATCCCCACAGTCGTTCCCGTGTCTGCGTGTCTGACCACACCTGCCTAAACCGAACCCTGGGTCCCCGCACACCTGCCCCCTCCCCGGCTGCCGGCACCCGCTGGCAGCTCTCGGGGTCCTGGCTCTCGCAGGAAACCCGGGGTCTGAGGGGTGACCCCGAGTGCCTCCCCAGGGGGAAGAGCGAGCTGGTGCCCGCTGCAGCGTGGAGGCTGGTGGCTCCCCAGGGCCGCCCGTCCGGGATGACACCTCTGCTCCCTCGGTCAGTCTCCGTCTCCCACTGGAGATCGCCCCCGGAGTAAAGGGCGAGCACGGGCTCTACCACGCCGAGCCCCGGCGCTGACTGCCTGGAGTGACCGGCTGACAAGCGGCTGATGTGCAGACTGGCCTGTGTCTCCGTTCGGTTCATCTAATAACAGACCCGCTGTCTCCCGCTCACACTGAAAGTCTGCTGAGACGCAAAACATGCCCATTGTGAATGTGTTTACGCTCACGTTCCTGAGGCCCTGGGGCTGACGCCCCGACTCGAAATAATAACAGAAATGACTGTCGCAGGCGGGGTCCCTGGGAGCACAGTGAAGCTAGCAGTCGCTGGGTGTGGGCAGGCGTGGGCGGCGTGGGCCGGCGTGGGTGGGTGTGGGTGGGTGTGGGCCGGCGTGGGCGGGCGTGGGTGGGTGTGGGCCGGCGTGGGCAGGCGTGGGCAGGCGTGGGCACACAGCTTCCGCGCCTGGTGGATATTTGCTTCAACGGATCAACGTGTCTGGGTGAGGTCACGCTCCCGGCCTCGCTCGGAAGACGTCCGACTTATAAAAAGGGCAGAGCGGGGTCGAGGTGCCCCAGGAAGGGACCCCCTGCGAGGCTCCAGCCACCCCTTCATCTGGCTCCCCTGGGCTCCCTCCCGCTTGTCCCTTGTCCTAGCAACACTGCCCAGTGACCAGCTCTGTGCCCTGGCTCCGCCCACCATCCGTCCTCCAAGAATTCCTACATCGGGGCTGCCAGCCCCGTATCTCCAGGCCTCTCTGGTCACCGTCACCTGGTTACCGGTGGCAGGGTCACTGCACACTCAACGTGAGGGACAGAGAACTGATGGCCCCCCTGCCCCCCGAGCAGCTCCCCAGCCCCCGTGACGCCTTGTCAGCCAATGGTGCTGACGCTGACCCAGCACCCGGACTGGGAACCTCAAGGCAAACTTGCTTGTCCCCTCGCTCGTCCCCAGTGTCCTCCCCAATTTGTCCCCCTGGGTTCTCTCCATTCTCCCTCCTGTTTGATCCTCCCCATCCCGGAGTGCCCCCAGCTAAGACCTCCTCCTCTCCCCAGGACTCAGTGCGGCCTCCGGATGTGCTCCCGGCCCGGAGACCCTCCAGGAGCCCAGCCCCAGGGCACGGCCAGAGGGGTCTGCTGCCTCCCTCGCAAACCTGACCCATCACAGACCTGGACAGCAGCCCGCGGGCGGGGAAGGTGCAGGCCCGAGGCCACCCACCTGGTGCCAGCCATCCCCCGCCCCCGCCTCCGCACAGCTCCCGTCGCAGATCTGGTCTCTGGCCAAGGAGAGCTCGGTGTTACCTGTGTTACCCGTCCACGCCTGACCTTTCCTCTCCTTCCCCTCCACCGACAAGTCACTCAGCCGAATCACCAGACGGCCTTAGTGAGCCTTGCCTTCTCGATCTCTCAGCAGAAGGCGAGTCCCGGGGCTGGCCCCACACGCTGGCTCCTGGTCGGCCTTCCTTCTGCTGCTCTGCTCCCTCTCCTCAGTGCCAGCCTCCTCCCCGAGCTCCCGAGGGCTCGACCCCGGCCCCCCTCCTCCCTTTCTCCCCACGCGCTCCACCCACGTGCCTGATGCCTGAGGTCCCGGGGTCAGGCCAACTCAGCCAGCCAGCTGCAATCTGCACCTTCCCCTGGGCGTCTCCCACACTCCTGCAGCCCTCATGCCCAAGGCTCAGGGTCTTCTCCCAGCAACCTGGTCGCATCGAGGGGCCCACTTCAGGAAATGGAACCATTGTCGTCCAAGTGAACAAGTCCCCGGGCTCACCGTGACCCCCCTTTCTCGTGCCCGTCATCTGGTCCAACGCCCATGCTGCACACTGGACCCCAGGATGCCTCTGGAGTCCACCCACTTCTGTCAACCTCCACGCCACGCGCCACCCCCCACGTCCCTGGCCCAAGACCAGTCACCCTCACCTGGACCAATGCCCAAATGGCCTCGGTGTCCACTCTGGCTCCCCACAGTCTGCTCTCCACTCAACAGCCAGGGGGACATTTTCATGATGAAAATTTGGTCATCCCCCCCTTCCCCTTAACGCACTCCCAGTGCGCCTCAGGGAGGGCCGGCCTGGCATACAAAGCCCCGCGTGACCTCTGCTGACCTCGGCCAGCAGTACCTCCTAGGAGCCCTCCCTGCCCCTGGGGAGGGCACTTCACCCAGCTCCCCTATTGCCCACACCTCTTCTCCCAGACTCCTTATCCTTTCCTCAGAAAACTCCCACCCACCCCGGCTTGAGCCCCACAGGGACCAGGTTTAAGTGCATCGCTGACCCAGACCTCGGGGCCTCAGCGCCTCCCCCAGGGGGAGCCCGCCCGAGCCTTCTCCCACGGCCGCCCTGCTGCCCGGGAGCTGGGAGCTCAGCAGTGGCTCTGCGGGGCCTCTGTCTCCGGGATGGGGCTCGGGCTGCCCACCAGCCGTGGGATGCTGTTTGGGCAGGGAGCCAGGAACCGTGGAAACTGAAGTCTGCAGGCCCAAGTAGGACCTGTGGCTGACAGACACCTCGAGGGTGGTACCATGTCTCCTCCTGGTTCAACACTGAGCGTTCCCCAGAGACGGGTTAAAGCCAGAGGCGGCCAGCTACCCGTCCCGTAAGTGCCCCCCCTGCCCACCCCACCCCGGCCAGAGCCAGGGGGAAACCAGGAGTGATTTAACTTTTAATTACAGTCACTTAACAAGATTATCCAGCTGAGGTTAAAAAAAGTCTGCCTCCCGGGTGAAAAAAGCCCTCTCTTTATCTATTTATATCCAGTATATACATAACCAGAAACGAATATTTCTTTATGGACCATTAAAGGTTTAATGTTTAATTTATAGTCGTTTTCTCTGGCGGGGTGTCCAGGCACAATGTCAACATTTTTAATTAAATGAAATTTCTTTTTATCACAAAGAAAGATACGTATTTCCAAAGCCACACTGAACCAGCTGGCCGCCGCCGCCAGGTCCTGCCGTGGAGGTGCCCCTGGGGGAGAGGGTGCTGGGTGGAGGGGCAGCCTGGGCTTTCGGCGCCAGCGGGCAGTCTGTGCCCAGCCAGGGAGCAGCCGCTGCCACGGAGGCCCAGTGGTGCGGCCGGCCGCGGGAGGCTCCCCACAGTTCACTGAGCACCTACTATGTGGCAGCCCGTCCCAGACGTCTCACACACGACTGCACCTTTAATTATCCCAACGACGCCCAGCAGGGTGGGGTTACTGTCGACAGAGCTCAGACAGGCCGAGCACCCTGCCCCGGCCGCACAGCACAAGTACGTGGCTGAGGGGCTCATGGGTGAATCTGGCTGGACTTCCAGACCCAAGCCCCGTCCTGCCCCCAAGCAGCCCCCTGAGAACGGACTCGGAAGGCGCCTTCTCCCCATCAGATGCCGGCTTTTTCAAGGTCACTGGTGACTAAAGGACGTGACCTTGATGCCAGGGCCTGGGCACGGGGCACTTGGGAGGCAGGTTCTCTGTTGGGTCCCTGATGCCCAGGCCCAGGAGGCTCCCAGGAATCACTCGATAAGTTTTGAAGTTCATGAGTGTGACTATGACGTTCCAGGAGGGACCCAGGTGTCCTCGTGAGTTCCTTCTGTGCATGGGGCCACGGTTTGGAGGGACCACGGTTTGGCGGGACCACAGTGTGTGGGTGTACTGGGTGCCCCGGCCTCCCCTGTCCCTGCTCCAGGTAGGGCCAGCATGAGACCTGTGTCCCTGGGGCTGCCTGCCCTCAGCAGGGACTGTCAGCCAGGCCAGAGGGCAGACGGCCTTTCCCGTGGCCCACGGTGGACTCTGCCGCCTCCCTGCCTGACCTCATGCTTGTCTGCCTGACCCTCCCCTCCTTAGCGACCCCTCTGAAACCCAACCTCTTTCCAGGACTTTCTTGCGGGTCCTGCCCAAGCCCTCATCCCTCCCAGCCAGTCCGGTCCCAGTTCTGACCCAGGGGCGGAAACGGGCAGCGGACGGCCGTGTGGTCAGGTGTGGATGCGTGTTGGGGGTGGGGCGAGAGGGCCATCTGGGGTGACCTGCCGCAGACCCGCCTGTGAAGCCCTGCCCAGCCAGTGGCCAGACACTCGCGGACGTTGAGTGACATGTGGGTCTGCCCGTATCTGTCTTGCTACAGCGGTTTGAAGACGTAACCGCCAGGGCACAGCCGGCGCGCCCCGTCTCCGTTCCACGGCGCTGTCCCCGCCAGCTGTCCTCAGGGGCAAGGCCGTGCTCCTCTGAACAGAGGGTGGAAATCAGAGGCGGGCAGAAGCCGAGGCTGGCATATGCCAGCGGCCTTCCATGGGCACTTCAGCTTCCCCTGGCGATCACAGCTCCTGGGGGGCTGGGGGAACGCTGAGTCGGCATCCGTGGGGCAGGGGCCTCGGCGGCCAGCGGCCAGCACTTGGCCTGGCCTCCGGGCCCATTGGCTGCATCGCCTGGGCCACTGGGGGCTCAGGGGCAGCGTCCTGGGTGTCTCCCGCTCCCCTTCAGCAACCTCCTCCCCAGAGAACCCCGGGATAGGAAGCCGGCGCCGGGCACCCCAGGGCAGCCGGGCAGCTGCGTTTGCCTCTGAGTCCGAACCAAGCCCCAGACTTCCATCTCTGCTTCCGGCCAGGGCTCAGCTGCCATCCCAGCTGTCACCCCTTGGCTCTTCCAACCTGGGGGGCTGAGGTCCAGACACCCCGCAAACTCCCGGTCACCGTCCTCTGCGAATCTGGGAGGCAGCTTTCCAATGCCATGGGCTTCCACGGTGCAGGGAGGAGGGGCTGGCTGACAGCCCAGCAGTGGCGGTCCCTTCACCCTGCCCGCCCACCTTCCTCCCCCTTCCTCAGCGTCAGGTCAGACCCGGGAGCCCTGCGCTTCCCTGCAGGGAGGGCGGCCGCTGTCTCTGGGGCTCCTATTCCCATAAACCGACCCTTCATTTCTCATGTGAATCCACTTTAATTACAAAGCCAAATAATGAGAAGGAAATATTTAAAAAAAAAGTAAAGGAAAGGAAAGAAAGCCCACACAGAGCAAGTTTGCTGGAGCCGGCCACCGGCTCCCAGGGCCAAGGCGCTCGGCGAGGATGGCACCACGCCACTCACTAAAAGCATGAGTGTCACTAAATCAATAATTCATTTACTTTAATGAGATAAGTACTTTGAAAACTAATTGCAAACCTGCTCCATTTACTCCGACCGTTACAGCTTTAATGTAAATCCCAGAGCCACGGCCGTGGGAGGGGCGCGTCTCCGGGTGGAAAACACGGCATCATCTCGCCCCCTTTCTTCTAAGAAAGAGAGAGACGTTCTCACGGGCGTGGGAGAAGGGTGGGGAGCCCTCGTACCCCCCTCCATAGACCGACCAGAGGTGAGGAAGAGGCCCCGACGCCACCCCGCCAGTCCCAGGGTTGACCTGCCTCCTCGCACTGTGGGAAGGAATCACTGGGAAACTGAAACGCAGATACACACGGTCATGGACGCTGGATGCCGGGACGTGACTGTCCCAGGGCCTCCGCAGCCCCTGACCGTCTGTGAGTCCTGAGCCAGCAGGCTGATGCCCAGGTTCCCTTGAACTTGACCAAGCTCACAGGGCTGGCACCACCCACCTGCCAGGGAAGGAGGGTCGCTGCTCCGCGCCACATCCGGAGACACTGTCCCAGCAAGCATAGCCCCCGGACCCGTGCTCCCCGCATGTGCTCGAGCGAGGCCTGCTCCACGTGGCCGCAGCTGGCTTTGCGATGTGAGCCTTATGTCAGGGCCCCAAACCAGAAATGTCAGAATTCTCCCTCCCTGTGCAGGGCCAGGCGGGGCGCGGGGTGTCCCAGGCCGCTTCCTCAGCAGCGCTCTCTCCCTGGGCCAGCCGGATGGCACTGCCCACCCTGCGGCTGCACCCGGGCCTGTGCTCTGCTGGGGTTGAGGGGCTTCAGGAGTGGAGTCCGCCTGGCGGGACCTGCCGTCTGTGCGGTGAGCCGCTCTGGGGGCCCGCCCCTCCGGGCCAGGCCAGCTGCCCAGAGCACAGCCAGTGGGAGAGGTCCCGGCGGGGATGCAGGCTCTTCACCTAGAAGGAGCCTCTCCTCTCTTCTGAGAAGCAGACAAGTTGCAACCAGTCTCATCTGGCAGGCCATGCGTGGGGGTGCGAGGGGGAGAAGGGAAGGACTTCCTAGGGGTGGAGGAGGGAGACTGCTTTGCGACCTGGAAGGGAAGCTTGCTCCGCGGACGCAGGAGGACCTGGGAGGGGGCAGAGCAGGGCGCGTTAGCATGCGGACACGGTTCCCTGTGCTGACCGGGCACGTGGGTTCCCCAGAGCCAAGGAGAAGCCGGGACCCGGGCTCTGCAGTGAGCCTGGGCTGCCCTCACCGCACGGGCCCAGGGTGCCCTCGGCGATGAGTGATGCCAGCCGGGTGATCTGTGCACAGGACATTCATTAGGAGCCCAGCGAGACGGCTCCACGCACATCAGTCTGAGCCCGCCAGGGCCCTTCTTGATCCCTGCCAGCTGTCTGCAGGTGCGGCAGCCCCAAGCTGGGGCCAGGGGTCCACAGGGCAGGTGGCCTAAGCGGTCACCGGCTTTGGGAGGGAGACACCTTCCGAGCCGGGCTGCGTTGGGGCCAACCCACAGGAGCTTTGGCCAAAGAGCTCATTAGCGGGAGGAAGGCTGCCAGCCGAGCTGGTGGCTGCCGAGGTGGTGACAGGAGCCAGAGGGATTGTCCCCGACCCTTTGGCTGAATGTGTCAGAGGCTGGAGACGTGAGGAAGCAGGGGACACAGCCATCACCCTTCCTGGAGCCGCCAGCCGCCGGGGCGGGAGGTCATTCCGAGAAGTTGGCCCAGGCCTGAGAGCAAAGCCCGGGGGAGGCCTCTGGCTAGAGCTGCAGAGCAAGAACCGGGAACCAGGGGCTCGAACCAAGGCCGCAGCACGCGGGCTGCACGACCCTGAGCAAGCGAGAGCCTCGCCGCCCTCGGGGTCCCCACAGGCACGCCCGGGCCGGGAACAGGCACTGTCCTAGCCGCTGTGCTGAGCTCACTGTCATTCAGTCCTCAGGGAGGCGGGTCTGAGCACCACTCCCATTTTACAGATGAGGAAACTGAGGCTCAGAAATGTTGAGTCGACTGCGAGTACACGGTGGATGTGAACCAGGCAGGTGGGGGGCTCTGAATCTCTTCCTGCCGTCTCTCCCTGGTGGCCGAGAGGACACAGGAGCCCCGCCACAGCCTCGCCCCACCAATGGCCACCTGGTCCCATCACCAGATAAGGACATGCAGGGGTGATAGTTGGGCCCGTTGTTGGGCCTGAGTGCCCCTCACACCCCCCTTCTACTGCCCAGTCAGTGCTGGGGTCCCACTCCTCTGCTGAGGTTCAGCTTCTCATGGGGGCTCCTCCCCACAGAGCGGACCTAATGTGCCCGGTGCCAGCCTCCTCCCTAAGCTCCAGGAGAGCACCCACGGTGGGTGTTTAACAGAGCCCGCGTGCCCACAGATGGAGAGCAGAATGCTCTTCTTCTCCCCGAGTGACAGGGACCTCGGTTGAAGCCGGCGCCAGAGCCTTCATACCCAGACTCCCCTCCAGCCTCCCCTCCTCCATCAGGGCCTCCCTCTCTGGGGGAGCCTGCAGGGGGAGGGGAGGGCTGCAGGCGTACCAGCTGGACCGCTGAGCTCGAAGGAAGGCTGGGACAGGTGGGCAGCAGCCGCCGCGTCCCGAGAACGTACCCTTGCTGCTCCAATGGCTGCCACTTGGCTGAGTGGGCTCGGGTCCTGAGCTCAGCCCGGCAGGGTGCCGTCCCCAGGGCTGACGGAGCTCTCCAGAGTCCCGAGGGCTGTCCTGTCCTCCCGCCGCGACCCGCGGCCCCGGGAGGCTCACAGCTCTGCAAACGCTCGGGCTGCAGGAAGGCCTGCAGTGAAGGCGAACTTCTCATGATTCCTTTTCTGTTCCTCTCTCCCAGCCCAGCACTTTGGAAGGGAGCCAGCACTTTTAAGGAGCAATCCAAGTGAATGTGGGGATTTTATAGGCACTTTGTAAATTCTGTAGCTCTTTAAATTTATGTTATTTGTTCGGAACACTGGAAAGGCTCACGGGCTTTCTGCTGACTCGTGTGCCTGGTCTCCCCGGGCAGGCTCTACCTGCTCGGAGCGGGGCCTGCGGCAGCCCGACCAGGAGCTGCGGGAGGCGGCAGGAGGCAGAGGCCGCCCCGAGTCTTCATGAGCTGCCCCTGCCTTCTTTCCAGGCTGGCTGCTCAGGTGAGGCCCACCTGGGGGGCAGATCAAAGACGCCACAGGCTGCACCCCCCCACCCAGAACAAAACCCCCAGGGGGTCTAGACAATGCCGACCGTGGCCCAAACCTCCAGGGCCTGGACCGGCGCCGACACGTGGGACCCAGGACTGC
Organism: Tadarida brasiliensis; assembly: GCA_030848825.1. Lineage (NCBI taxonomy): Eukaryota > Metazoa > Chordata > Mammalia > Chiroptera > Molossidae > Tadarida > Tadarida brasiliensis. The sequence goes on from CM061273.1 coordinate 64,563,129, forward strand.
TGGAGGGACTCGCGCATGTGCACCTGGGTGGGGTGAGCGGTGTTCCCACAGAGCCTGACCGAGGCCCAACCCCTAGAACCTGTACGTGGGGCCTTATTTGGAGAAAGGGTCTTTGCAGATGCGATTCAATTAGGGGTCTCGAGAGGAGGTCATCGGAATTCAGGGCGGGCCCTACCTCCGATGACATGTGTCCTTAGGGGAGAAGAGAGGAGATTTAAGAGACACCGAGAAGGCCGGGTGAAGAAAGGCAGAGGCTGAGACTGGAGTGAGGGGGCCACACACCCGGGGCGCCCAGGGCCACGGAGACCTGGAAGAAGCAAGGACCCTCCCTAGGGACCTGGGGGGCGGCCCTGCCCACACCGCACCTCCAGATTCTGGTCTCCAGAACCCGGAGAGAATGAACCTTGTTGTCAGCCATCCGTTTGTGACAATCTCCTCCGGCATAATCCTGGCCAGGGCTCCTCTGTGTGTCTGCCCGGCCCACCCCACCCGGTCCTCGGGGTCCTACTCCCCGGGCCCGCAGCCAGTAGGCCCAAGGACGGTTCTCTGGTTGCTGGTTCTGTGCTCGCTTCTGGGGTGGGCAGGCTCTCAGGACAGGCGGCCCGGCTGCCGCTGACGCCCAGGGACCCTTGTCCAGGAGAAGGCAGGTCTGCTGTGAAAACAGCAGTGAGCCCGCCCAGAAAGCAGCCGGGCACGGGGACCAAGGCGGAGAGCGGACAGGTCCGCCGACAAAGCCGCTGCCCCTGGCCTGCGGGTGCTCCCAGAGAAGCTGGTCTCCCCGGGCAGCTGCTGCGCTTCTTAATTGAACGGCGGTTTCCTCCCCAAAGCTGGCCCTGGGGGTCACAATTATAACTGTCTTCTGGGAGCAGCTGGCCCACGGACTCGGAGGGTTTCGCTGGCAGCGAGGCGGTCTTCTCTCCCTGGTCCCCTTCCCGAGGGTCTCTCAGAAAGGACTCATCAAAAGTCACTCGAAATCTCGGGCAAACGAGTCCACTGGGTTGCCGGGGACGCCTGTCACGCGACTGCTTTTTCAGAGTGCTCTGGCGAGATCCAGGGCCCGGCTTCCTTTCAGACACGAGGAGCAGTTTGACCTCATTACCTCTGGGCACACGGGTCTGTCATTTCCAGGGTCCCCCAGGCTAATGTTAGCGACTTTCCAATTCCCAGAAAGGGCTTCCTCTCCGAATCCCGTTCAAGAAGAGCCCCGCTGTTTTCTACTTCCTAATTCCGTTAGGGGACTCCCTCCCATTCCGGACATCTCCCGGGCTGGGATGCCACAGGCAAGCTTATAAACTGCTTCCCAAGCCCGAGGCCTCGACAGCCCGCCGACCCCGGGCAGGTCCTGGGCACCCGAGGCTCCAGGTGACTTTGGACAGGTGAGTCAGAACTGGCTGGAGGCGGGGCCCCGCACTCTCGGCGTCCAGATTGCTGAGGCAGCAGGGACTGCGACCGGGCTGTCACTGCACAATCAGCGGCAGGGGAGCAAGTCCCCGCCAGAGGTGCCTCTCCGGCCGGGCTGCTGGCCCGTGACTGCGGCCGGCAGGGAGGCTGTCTCTGCAAACTTCTGTGGGGACGTCCCCCCTCCTTCCTGCGGCGCTGACCTTCATTTCACTGTGGACAGTGCCCCGGACAGTCTCGGGGCAGAAACAACCAGCTGATGTGGGAGCCTGGACACGTGGGCTGACCGCCTCTCTCGAGGACATCTCGGGGCTTTACGGGAAGTGTCCTCACCGACACAGCCTGGCTGTCCTTGGTTTCTGGTGGCCTGCTAAGTTGGTCACAGCCAGGTGACTTCTGTGTTTCTCTGGGACTCTTCTGGTAGCTTCCTTAAAGGATAGCATTCCCCATCATCTCCATCAACACTGGCTGCATTCATGTTTCCTGGGAGGGGGACCACGGGCTGGGTTCTTGGCACAGAGCTCTGAAAACTTGGAATTCCCTGACGGTGGGACACTCTTTGTTATGCTAATGAGGTGACTCAGGGTGGCCCTGGATGGCTTCAGGATGAGGGGACGAGGGCGGGTGGGAATGTTGGACCAGTCTGACCTCCAGCAGAGGGCTGGAGAGGGCAGTCCATCGAGTGGCCGATGATTCAGTCAATCAGCACGCCTCTGCAATGAAACCCAGTACCAGCTCTGGCACCGAGGCCGGGGGTAGCTCTCTGGGGGGTCAGCATGTGGATGTGACACCCCGATTCCCCGGGGGACGGTATGGAAACTGCCAGCATCCTCCTGGACCTCCCCCTGCCCACACCTGATTCCACATCTCCGGCCTCCAGCACTGTGACAGTACTGTTCTATTGCTTCCGCCCCCGGTTTGGGGTAGTTTGTTACAGTGGCCACAGGTAACAGAGAGAGGCCAGAGGCAGTCCACTAGGGGGTCGCACGGTGGGGGCCCAGTGAATGTTTGCTCGCCCCCTAGCTGCCTTGGGCGCTGAAAGCTGTGGGAGAGAAACCACCGCACCCAGGACTGCTGCCCTGCAGGTGTTCCTCCCCGTTTCCATGGGGACCGCGACCCCTCCCACTCTGTTCTCCCCCACCTCTGACCCCTGACTCGCCATAGATGACCTCAGCTCCTACTCTAGGGCCATAGCATCGCTTGCTTGAAACCACACGACACGGGGAGTAACCATCAGTACCGTCCTCCGAACAGGCGACCCTCTGCCCAGGGTCCCGGGAGCTGCGGCCTGGGGCTGGGACGCTCAGGCACGGCCTTTCCTATTGTCGCGAAATCGGTTCCACTGGGTGTTTTGCACAGTTCGGGCTTTGCTGCCACAGCCGATTTCATCACCTGACTTGGGCTGTGTGGAGTCGGCCCCTGGGCTGGGGGGACGCCCCTGCCTGCAGGAAAACGGGGTTCACAGCCGTCCCAGCTCTGCCCTCCCCTCTGTCCCCGTTTCCTGACACCCCGCTCCAGAATGACTGCCCTTCTGATGAGCTGGGTCCCCCCTTCCGCCCGCCCCTGTGTCCCCTTCTTCAGACCCACCCGGAACCAGGAGCCCCCAGGGCTGGGGCAGGAGGGAAGCCCCAAGTTTCTAGGGGCTGTGCCCCCAGAGGTCAGACTGGCTCTCCTGGGGGAGGGGCCCAACAGCAGGTTGGTGACTGGTGGCCGCTGTCCCTGGGGCTGGGAGCTGAGTGCCGCTGGCTGGGCGGGCAGGGCTTCCCAGGTGCTCTCCCAGCCTCCTCTGCTGGCTTTGGTGGAACCTCACGCAGCTAGCCTGCAACGTCAGCAGCAGGGCAAGAGGCTGAGGTACTGCGTTTCGTCTGTGTGGCTGGTCGGGGGCTGGGCTGGGCTGGGCTCGAGAACCTCCCAGCATGGGCTCCGGGGCTGCGAGGGTACCAGCACGCGGTGCTGTGGGGGACGTGCAGAAGCCGGCCCAGGGCAGGCTGCCTCATGCCAGCTGAGGCCTCAGGGAAACAGCCACGCCAGGCTCAGCGTGGGGGTGCAACGGTGCCCTGGGCCGGGCGAGGTCTGGGGCTCAGTCACACGGGCCTGAGGTTGGAGAGGCATGAGCACAGGGCAGCCACAGAGCCCCAGGCCAGGAGCCGGCTTCAGAGCACAAACAGTCCAGGCGACAGGCGGGTGCAGAGACAGAGGGAGGGGGGCTGCGGGGGCCCCCGCCTCCAAGGGCGGAGAGACGCCTCGTGCCACAGCGTGGCCCGGCCTTGCCCGGCCGTGGGGAGCTGACCTCGGTCCCCCAGCCGTCCTGCCTTCCTGTGGACGCATCTCTTCCAGGGCTGGTGACTCAGCACAGGTGTGCCCCGGGTCAGTGTCCAGCGCCACGGTGGCCTCGGGAAGAGACGGTCAGGTGTCAGCAGGACCCCGCCGACAGCTGGCAGAGCGAAGGCCCCTGCCTGGCCTGTCCTCCCCTGTCCGCGTCCATCTGTCCACCATTGTCACCCCACCTATGAAGCCTTCTCAAGGAAATCTGGGGGTGACTCGTCATGGGGTGACAAAACGGTTCTGGCACTGATGTTGGTGGTCGCACGGCTCTGGGTGACGCTGGAGACCCTTAGATACTCCGAACGGGTGACCACGTGGTCATGGACTCTACGTCAATGGAGCCACTTTTTTAATAAAAGTGAGTTGGTGTTTCTCGAATGGTCTCACCTGCCAGGCAGGTCCTGAGGACATGTGCGCCGACCCGCCCTGCCTGCCTCGCCCTGTGCCCCAGGATCGACTGTCACCCATCACAGAGGAGGAACTGAGGGGTAGATGGTCCCTTGCCCAGGCTTGAGGGCTAGTGAGGGGGAGGGGCAGCATTTGCACCCGGGTCTGTGCGGCCCTGGGACCGTACCCTCAGCCGGCGAGCCCGTGATGAGGCCAGCCCTCACCTTCACGCATGCCAGGCTCCCGCCCTCCCTCCCAGGCACAGCGCCTGGCCCCTGGGGTCAGCGTGGTCCCCGCCACACATACACCGCACTGTCCAGGCCCTGCCCCAGCTGAGGCCTTCGAGGGTTCCAGGGCCGGGGTGGGGACACTCTCGCAGCTCATTCTGTACCTCAAACTGAAAATACAGACGCTAGTGTCACAATTTAGTGTAACATTTCAGATAATGGGTGACTGCGCATGCCCGACTCATACATAACCATTCGCTGAGGGTTCTAACTGCTGGTGGGACCCGAATCAGGACTAATTTAAAGGCCAGAAGACATTCCCGGCTCCCCCAAAAGACCATAAATTAACCCACAGCTGCATCTCCGTGGTTAGAACCGGCAGGGTGGGCCTCGGAGGGGACGGGCTGCCGTGCGCCCCAGTGGCCCAGCACACGGCCTGGCCGGGTGGGGAGCTGGCAGCCTGCCCACGTGGGGCCTCGGAAACCCTACTGGTCAGGGGCCGAAGTCAGCTGCTGAAGGGCACGTCTGGGGAGGGCTGGCTGGCGTGGGGGTGGGTGGCCGGACGTGGGCAGGCCTGTTGGAAACACCTGTTTCCAGGCTCAGGGGACCCCGTGTGCAAATCCAAAGCCCTGGCACCACCCACTTGGCAGCCTGTGGGCCCTGCCCATCCCGGGCAGGACACGCCAGCAGATGAGGCTGTCCCAGCAGCGTTCGGGGTTCGGTGACCCACGCAGCCCCGGGGCTTCTGCCCAGGCAAACCGAGGGCATTGCTGCGGAGGAGCGGGGACCACAGGGTTCTGGGCCCGGAGCTGGCCCACGGTCCGGCCAGCTTCTCCCTGGAGAGGAGAGCCTGAGCCACACATACACCCCGATAATGAGTGTCACAAAGGAAACAGGGGTCACCCCAGCAGGTCTAAGACGTGGACTGGCTGTGCTCCAGGGGGTTCTGTCCCCACTGATCCCAGCTTCCCCCTCTAAAGGCCGGGCACAGAGCAGGAAGCCAGGGCGGGCAGTGTGTGTGTGTGTGTGTGTGTGTGTGTGTGTGTGGCGGGTCCTCATGCTTCCATTACAGAAACGCTGGGGGCCCGTGGGGCAAAGCTCTGCCGTCCATCACGCATTGCTCGGAACATTCTGGAAGAACGCTCCATAAACCAGAAGTGGGAGAGAAGAGGCAGTGAACCAGCATCTGGCATAACCACACACACCCCCTCTGCGGGCCGGCGGGCACCGGATTCAGCCGGAGCCTTGGAGCCAGCCTGTCCCGGGCTCCAGGTCCTGGTGCACCAGCTGTGCGGCCTTGGGGACTGACTCCTGTCCTCCAGCCTGGGCGTCTCTGTGTGTGGATGAGAACAGCCCGGCGGGATCGGGGGGTGACGAGACGCTGTGATGGGACTTCTCCAGGAGCCTGGGCCCCGAGGAGCCCGCTGGCTGTGCGGCCACGCTGGGACGGCCTGCTGCCCTTTGGATGCCGCACTCGTGGCCCCGCGAGCCAGCACCCTGGCTTAGCTGCCCCGGGGCCACACTGGGGGACCCTGCTGGGTGGAGTTCACAGCCAGTGGTTATGGATGTAACTGCCCTCCTCGGGGGCTTTTAACACACTGAATGGTGTTAAAATCAGTTCGTGGGTCTGCGCGTTTTGTAAGGAAGTGTGAGCACGGGCTTTCACTCGGTCAAGGCCACCAGGCTGGCGGGCACGGGTGCTCGGAGGCCCTAATGAGGGGAGCGGTCACCAGGGAAATAAACAGCCATTAGGCTGAAAACGGACGCGTCAACACAGGCACAACCCGTTCACTTGATCACTGTTGAGCCGGTCCACGGACTTTGCTGAGACAGATACATCCGGAGAGGAAACACGGGGTGGGGGAGGGGACGGCAGAGAATGACATCAGGTGGGGAGGGTGTCCTGGCCGGGCTGCTGTTTGATTTGGTTCTGACCAAATGCCCTGCAGCTCATCCCTGACCCCGGCAGTACTGCAGGGGGCCGGGCCGGGCCGCTGGAAGGGGAAGGTGACTGGAGACAGAGGGAGCTCGGGGAGGGGAGCGCACTGTGTCGCTGAATAAAGTCAGGCCGACTTCCTAGTCAAGATGTTTCCCCCTAAGGGATGCGCTGATGCGTTTCCCTTTCAGAAAACGGTTCTTTTGTGCTCTCGGAGCTTAATTTCATTGGGAACGCAACGTGCCGGCGTGGACTGGACCGGCAGCGTGGGCCCAGCCTGATCTGCCGGCCCAGTGCCTCTGCGGTTAGCTGGAAGGCGGGCTTTCCTGTGCCAGGGCAGAGGGAAGAGGGGCGTGGGGCTGGAGGGTCGCTGCGTGGGTGTGTGGGCCCGGGGAAGGGGGCTGAGCGGGGAGGCCGTCTCTGCCGGTCCCAGGGGCACGAGGCAGGTCCAAAGTGCGGGGTGTCCAGCCTGCAGGCGCGGTGGAGGCTGGAGAAAGAGGAAGCCGCCCTGCCAGGCCCGGGAGAGCCAGACTGACCCGCAGCTCCACTGCGCTGCCCAGAACCAACGTCTTTGAGACGGGTCGAGTCTAAGCTCCCCGGCCAGCCGCTCCTCCCTGAACTCTGCGAGAACCAGAACCCAGCAGAACGAGGAGAGACAGCCAGCCTCACGGGCACCCAGGTGCAGGGAAAGTTTGCATTTTCAGGAGGGACAGCAAGGTCAGGGGTGCTGGAGGATTAGGGAGGTGACCGGAGGCAGGCACTTGTAAAGAGTAGCCAATCCTGCTCTGGGGCTTCCCTCTCCCAGGTCCCCCACCGAAAAGCTGGTGTCCCCTTTTCTGCCCCAGCCAAGTGGATGACCAAGGAACACGGCCACAGAATTCCCGATGCGCTTTCCGGTCCCCGAGGGTAGGAATGAGGCTGGCTCGCCGTGGCACATCCCAGCTGTTTCCGTGACGATCCCAGCCACGCTTTTCACTGACTGTCTCCAGGGAGCAGCGGCTCCACAGGCTTGGGCATAGAACTGTCCCTGCCCCAGAGGCACGCCCCCAAAGAGGCAGTGACCCTAAACCAGTAACGCAGGGCTGTGTCTAAAGCAACCTGCTGTGACCCTGTGGCTTCCTGAAAGACACCCCAGCCCTTTATCTGCTCTGACAAGGCTGCCTTTCTGTGCACTGGGTTCCGTTCAAGGGGTGCATCTGTCCCACACTGCAAGTCAACGGGCGGGAGGCCCCTGGCATGACGCGGCTCCAGAGCCCAGGTCGGTGGGCTCGCCGGATGCCTGGTTTCCGGGAAGCTGGTGCCCAAGCAGGAGTCGGTGGTCTCTGCTGATAAATGGCCCCGTCTTTCCTCCCTGAGCACTTGCAGGGACCCTCTGACATGGCAGGGGGCTGCATTGATTGGGGTTATGGAGGCTGGTGGGCTCCTGGGCCAGAGTGGTCACCTGGAACTTTCTAGAACGTCCTGCCTCCTAGGACAGCCCGGCAGTCCCTGGCTTCTCGGCGGCAGGGCTTAGACCTGAACGCCATCTGCAGCCATGTGGCCCAAGCCCCCAGCTGCCATCTGCAACCCTCCCAACAGGAGACAGGCTGCCCACCGCTGTCCCACACCAGCCCCTGCCCCATCTCCTGCCAAAGCTTGTTCCCAGGGGCCGCCAAGCCCGCTGAGCAGAGCGAGCTGCAGGGGAGGCGCCGAGCGCCCTGCCCGACGCTCGTCCACTGCAGCGGGGCACATGCTGGCCAGTCCCCCATACGGGACCGAGCTCAGTGCGCTGCTGTGTCCTGCTCACCAGCCTCCCCAGAGCCCCGTCCTCACAGCCTCTGGTAACCCTCCGCTGGGCCCTCTCCTTGGTGCTGAGAACAGGAAAGGGTGAATCCAGGAAGCTGGGCAGGGAAGTCCAACCTTGTGACCCGCTCGCCGAGAGAGCTTGGTGCCCAGAAGAGGGGGCTCAGCTCCCTGAGGACACCCCTTGGTCCTCATCCCTCCCTCCACAGGCCCAGGGGAGACCATACTGGCCACACTCATGCTAAGGCCTAAGGCAGAGGGGTCCCTGCCTTTGGCCCCCAGGGACAAGGACTGACCACTGACACTTCTGCCCGGAAGCAGCAAGCTCCCCCTGGCCACCCAAACAGCTTCCCCTCCCCCAAGAGACCCCGGCGTAGGAGTGTCTGTGCAGAGGGAAGGAAATTGGGTTTCAATTGATCCGTTTTTCCTCTAGATTAGGTTTGCACCGAGTGGGGGAGGGGATGGACCAGCAGGGGTGCCGGGCCCCTTCGCATCCCAGCGCAGCTGTCTCCCTCTCGTGCTTGGCACAATCCACAACGCAGAGCCCCACAGCCAGGGCCCTGGGCAGGGGCAGCTCCACCAACAGGAGACCCAGTCAACCGCACGTGCCTGGGCCAGGCCAGGTCACCCAGGGTCCCTTCCCACTGCGAGAATCAGCGATTCTCAGATGGGCTCTGCTCTGTGCCACGCAGTCAAGGTGGGGAGGGGACACAGAAGAAGAAACGCTTTCACTGGGGGCAGGCCCCACAGGGGTCCTGGGAAGAATAGACTCCCCTTGAGAAGCTTCCTGGGGCACAGGGCATGCTAACCGCTAGCTCCCTCTCTGTTGAGAGAAGCGTCCCTGCTCCATGACCCACAACACACATCAGTGTCCAGAGCATCTTAAAGGGGAGACCCCCCCCCCACGCATGCTCACAGCAGCACACTCACAACGGCCCAAAGGTAGAAACAGCCCACATGTCCATCCACAGAGGAGTAGATACACAAAACGTGGTCCATCCGTGCAGTGGAATATTACTCGGCAATAAACATGGATGGAGCATTGTCACCGGCGACAATCTGGATGGACACTCACCTCAGTGCCCTGTCCCTGCCCATGTCTTCCGAGGCTCACTGGGCAGAGCCTGATGAGTGTCTGTCCCTAAACCCCAGGCAGGTGTTCCCACCTGTGGACTCAGCCTCCCTGCCTGCAGAGATGTCACACCTCCCTCGTCGAAGCCGGGTCCCTGCCAGCCAGCCTGTCCAGCCTGCTGCTTCCACTGCCACTGCTCAGACCGCAGACAGGCACCCGAGACCTGTGCCTTCCTCCTGCACCCCATGCCCGACCCATCGGCAAATACCTGAGGGTCCACCCTTGACACAGACCTGAGATTCTGCTCATCACCTCCACGGTGACCGCCACGCGCCAAGCAAGACCTTCCTACCTGGCCTGGCTGCTTCCGCTCTGGCCCGAGACTCCCCGGCGACGTGAAATACGGCCGCCAGCGTGACCCCTTTCGATGCAGGTAGGATCGCCCCACGGCCTTGCTGTAAACCCCGACAGCCCTCATCTTACTCATGCAGAGCAAAGCCAAAGTCCCCAGAGGCCTGCCTGACCCTCCCTCGCCCACTCTGTTCCAGCGCCGGGCCCTCACTGTTCCACCTTTTCACTCCTTACTCGACCCCCCCCCCCCGCCCTGCCCTGCCCCCACCTGGCACACACCTGCACACTCGAGCTCGTGGCCTGGCCCCTCTCTCAGTGCCGTGGGAGCTCCTGGGGCCACACCCTGTGTCTGGTTCACCTCCAAACCCTCCGCGGCCAGAACGGTGCCCAGCACCTGCTGGAAACCACGGAACAAGCCAGATGACCAAAAGGAAAATGGAAAATGTGTCCAGGCACCTGCAGGCTTCCCGGGAAGACTGGTGGGTAAAGAAGTACCCTCAAAGCGGAGAGAAGGGACAGAGCTACGCCCGTCTGTCCGTCTGGAGAAAGTCCCCCGAGACTGGGGCTGTCCCAGCCTGTCTCCCCCGCTCCAGACCCAGCTTCCCGGAAGTGTGGCCCCATAACCAGGCCCAGCTTCCCGGGTGTGGCCCCATAACCAGACCCAGCTTCCCGGGTGTGGCCCCATAACCAGACCCAGCTTCCCGGAAGTGGCCCCATAACCAGACCCAGTTTCCCGGAAGTGGCTCTATAACCTAACGGCTGCCTCCCCCTATTCTCTCCCATTCACCTGCAGCCTGACTTCCGGCCCCTCCTTTCTGCTCAAACTGCGGTCACAAGACTCCCCAGCGGCAGAATGAGACAGCCTCGGCCCTGACTTCCTGCCTGCCAGCACCATACCTGATGGGTCCAGGCTGTTTCCCGGGCCCTCCCTCACCTCCCTGCTGGACGACCTTATGCACCTTTGCGTTTGCTTCCCCACATATAATGACCCCAAATCGGTGTATCTGACCCGACACCTTCCCGGATGTCAGAGTTCACCAGCAAGAGTGGGAGCAGTAGAGTGTTCCAGACGAGGCTTCGCCTTACGAACGCACAGTCTGGGAGGCCAGCCGGCTGGTGCTGGGCCTGAGCTGTTCGGTGCGGAAGGGACACAGAGCAGGGCGTGAGGCGCTGCAGGACCCAGAGCGGGGAGGGATGCGGGAGGGCGCCACGCACCTGGAAACAGCCAGAGAAACCAGGCCTGGGCACCTGCCTCCTTCTCGCCTGCCTGGGAAGCGATGCCACCAGGACCCGCAATCTCCAGCCTCCTGCCCCTCATCATACCCCCGAAGACACCTTCTCTAGAAGCAGAGAAAGAGGCGCCGGGCTGCTCGGAAGGCCTGGCATGGCCTCCCCACGCACTTCACGGTGCCAAGCCCAAGGTGGCGCTCTCAGGGTGTGGGGCGAGCCACCTTGCAGCCCCTGCTGGCCCGAGCCTTCGTCCCTTCGGGGCTGAGAAGATGGACAGCAGTGTAGAGTGTTCTCGAGAACCTGGTCTCGTCCCTCCCTTGGAGATGAGTGGAGATGCCAGGACCGGTTGCGTTGGCCTCTGGGCACTGAGACTCGGCAGCGTGCCAACCTTCAGGAGCCCCGCAGAAGCCCAACAGCCCAGCCCCCGGCACCAGGCCTTGGCCCTGGCCACCCAGAGTTGAAGCCCCCCAAGCACCGCGGTCTTTTCTGTGGAACCCACAGCTTCCTGCCTCCTTCCTCTCAGTGTTGGTGACAGCCCGGGGGTTGCTCTTTTCCACGTGTGGTTTTGACCCCTGACCCCGCTTCCTGGCTCAGAGGAGAGGCCTCCAGGACCTCCCCCCTCGAAGTCACCTTTAAAGCTGCTCCCAGCTCTTAGCCTCTGGTTCGAAGCTTCCCCAGAAAGCGGCGTATTTTATCTTTATGTGTCAGGATTTATATAAAAAGGGGATAGTTCAACTCTAAATGTAATGAGTTGGAAGAACAGCTCTCTGGTGGCTTTCTCCAGTGAACACGGCATCAATAACATTGATTGCTAAAAATAACTAATAACACTGGGCTGGGGGCAGCCAGGGATGGCCCCACCCCGCCTCTAAAAGGATGCAGAGAAAGCGTGCTCTCGCTTTAAACACAGTGCCTCCAACAGGTGAGGTCCTGGAGGAGTTCAATCAGAGAGGGAGGGAGAAGCAAATGCCCAGTGGGCGCCAGTGGGTGCCAGGACCTTCTAAGGCACTGGAGGTCAGGTGGGGGGTGAGCCTCGGTTTCCTCCCCCTGGAAAACAGAGATTTGTGACTCCCACACTGTGCCAGCATCATGGGATTCTTGTGGGGACGCAAGGACACGGCCCAGGGGCAGGTCTCAGCCTCCAGCCGGGCACATAGGAAGCAGTTCAACACACACCAGTCACTGCAAAGGTCACGCTTGACCGTCACGGGAGGGATTCCAGGCACGAGCAGTTAGCGAGTGGAATCTGGGATTGACACTCATGACCCTGGGAAGGGCTTTTGAGGTCGGGCCCAAGGGAGACGGGGTGTTAGGGTTAGCATTCACACCCATCAGAGGCGGGCCATGGTGTTCGACAAGCAGATGGACGAACGTAGATTATGTACCTCTCGCGGCTTCCAGGCTTCTCTGTGCTTGGTGACTGGTGGGCGGAGAGGCTCCCCAACATGCAAAACCAGTTCTCATGGCCCCAGCTCTGGTCGCTCCACCCTGACGCTGGCCCTCTTCTCCCAGAGACGGCTGGGGGCTTGGAGAGGAGGCTGCTGGGGGCGAGGCAGGCGCTGCAGCAGCCAGCTCCGCCGCGTGGCTTCCCAGGAGGGTTTGCTGCCCAGCCCTCCTCACGCTTCCCACCCCTCTCCTGGGACTTCCCGAGAGCAAAAGCAAATTAAAGACGAGGTGTTTGGGGGAGTGGGGACCGCGATAAACGGCCAGTCGCCGTTAAAGAACAGAGCTATGTAACAGGCCCCAAACGAGTCTAAAGAGAGAAGAAATACGTGTTTCAAAGTGAGTAGCACAGATGTCAGCTCCGAAGGCTGGGTTTTCAAGCACCTGGTCACTGGAGCACCCTCTGCGAGGTTCCTTTCCGTCCACGGGTGCCCTGGGCGCGTGGACAGAGCCACGGCCCTCTCCGCGGTGCTGCCTTCTGGATGCTGGTGACTGTCAGCCGAGTTGGAATGTGGGAGATAAGAAAGTCGCCGCGGGGTTGCTTTCCGTTAGCCAGCCCGCGGGGGTTTGTAATTCAATGGAGGGGGGATTTGCAGTCTTCTGCTTCAAGTGTGGGGATTTATTGAAATGCTGAGCAAATGCTCTGGGCAGGAGGAACGGGGCGGAGGGCACACCCAGGGCCCTGTGTCATTGTCCACCCCCTTGAGCCTCACAGCCCCTCACTGCATCAGGACGGCTCACCGCCCTGGGAGGCAGCACCAGACACGATCTCTTCTCAGGTCTCCCTTGATCTCTGCTCTCAGGACCAGCTGAGCGAGTCCCTGCTGCCATGGACCACGGAGGGAACTGGCGCGTCCCCTGGCCACTCCCAGCGCCTTTCTGGGTGGCCCCCTGCGGCTCCTCCATGGTCCATAGGAAGAAAAGGGGACTGTCTTTGCAGGCTGGCTCCAGAAACTGGGACAGGGTGTGACTTAATCCGTCTGATGTGAAAACTACTGTGGAGCGAAACCTTGCCTTCCAGCCGCGCTCCGGCCTCACCGCGGGGCTGGCGTCACGCGTGGACCATGACTAGCTCCACAGCCTAACGAGACGCTGCAGCTCAGAACCCTAAAGCCCAGCCCGGAGTCGCAGCACCCATCTCCCAGGATCCCTCAGAGCGAGGCTTTCACTGGCCGTCAATGTTTCGGGGTTCTGCGGGTTGTTATAAACCTCCCAATAGTGATACCAAGGCAACAGGGCTCTTGCCTGGCAGCCGGAGGAAGCTATGAGCTCCCAAAACACCAGGGCAGCTCAGAGGACAGACCTCATGAGCATCTGTAGGTGGTGGGTGACGAGGAGAGAGGCAGAGACGAGGCAGATCACAGAGCCTGAGGCATGGGGCTGTCCACACCCCCAGTGCAGCATCGTTACATCGGGTCGTGATCGTCCGTGCCCCACTACACCAAAATCCACCAAAAGCAACCAGAGGACGCGGAGGCCATCGCCAGACCCCAGCACAGCCCCAAATTGTCCCCAAACCATCCGCACATAGAAGGTGCTAATAAATATTGGTTGAAGAAAGGAATGAAGACGTTAATCTACAATGATAACATCTGCACTCACACTTTCACTCAGCACTGTACACACACACACACACACACACACACCCCACACACTGCCCCCAGAAGCGTTCGATGCCGTGGAGGGTGACGCTGGGATGCTCTCCCTGGATAACAATGTGTCAAACGCTTAGAAAAGATCCCTTGGCTTTCTGTCCGCCACTCAGTTCTGCCACCAGAGACCTCCCACTATTGTATTCTGATCCCACAAACGTGAAGCTGCCTTTGGGGTGGGGGCAACACCTGCTCCTTTATATTAGGGCAGTAAGACGCAAACAGACTTCATTTAGGAATGCAGCCTCTCTTTGGGGAGTTAGTATAAAGGACGACTCCTCCCTGAGGGCCTTGCTTTGGCTTCATGGGGTTTTAGGTCTGCCCCTGCCCCCCCCGACACCCCCTGAAAAGAGGTCCCTGAAGCACCTGCTTGGCTGGAACATAAGAGCGATCTCAGAAGCCTCGTCTTTGTACAATGCAGCTACTATTAATGCCTCACGTGTATACCACATTCCACGGTGTTTCCGAGCCACTTGAAGGGACTGCCTCATTCGATCCTTCCGACAGCCCCATAAGGCTGGCAGGCCAGGTCTCGTCATCTCCACTTAACAGGTAAGGAAACTGAGAACACTGGGGGATAGTGACTTGCCCAAGGTCACATGGGTCACCAGGAACTTTCCTGGGTTCTTGTCTCCTGCTCACCCCGAGTCACTCCCACTAGTCTGCTGCTTTGGGGGTGACAAAGATGCCAAGGACCACCTGCAGCAATGGGGTGAGTCCGAGGCAGGAGATGAAACTCCCAGCGAGGGCAGCAGGAGTTCATCCTGGTTAGGAGTTCAGCCCAGGGCTGGTCCAGGATGAAGAAATGAAACAGGGCTGACGGACAGCCCTCCACTGGTGTGGGGTCGGCCAGCACTCGGGGAGCAGTGCTGTGGCTTCACACAAGTGCCCCATCCGGCTCCCAGAAGGGGAAAACATTTATAGGGCAGGCTACCAGGCTGTCCACTGTGGCCACATGGCCGCCTCCGGTAGTTAGAAAAGCAGAGCAAATTGAACCCGTTTTCTACTTCTCAGCAAGTCCCCGCTCTTTCTTAACACTTTCTCCGCACTTGAAACCCGTCGGCAGAATCGTGGGCTGGAGGGCAGTTTAGCAGATTCGATCAGGCACCCCTGTTGTCAAATCCTGGCACCGAATAGCTGGACCTCACTCCGGTAGACTCTTCACTTGTCAGAGAAACACGGAGATAGGGGTTTGGGGAACAAGTGTTCAGCACCATGGACAGAGGTCCGCAGGTGCCCTGGGCGACCGGGCACCTCCTGAGCTCCCGGCTGGGGGCTGGTGCCACGGCCTCCGGCTTATCTCTGTCCCACGCCCAGAAGCACCTGACACTCATTTCTCACCTGGAGCCAGCACACCCGAGTTTAGGAAGGCTCATGTCACTGCTGACCTGACTTCATCAAATCTGAAACATAATGGCTTGTCACTGGTTTTAATTCATCTCCGCACCAACTCTCTCTTTGAATAACTTCCTAAAGTTTCGTTCATCATGAGGAAGAAAGTCGCCCCTGGAGGTGGGTGAGACTAAGGTTTGTTGTGGGAGAGACCGGTGCCCAGCGCGGCCTGATTTTCTGCCGAGATCACGGCGTGTGTAAGCTCTCCTCTGGGCCCACGTCACTTTCCCAACCGCGCTTGGGCCTTGTCAGAGGCTCCGTGTGAGAGAGCGGCCACCGTGGGACGTGCTCAGATTTGGGGATCTTCTCGGAGGCTACAGTTTTATCTAGCACCGGTGGTTGGGGCCCGTGAGATGAGCAGTCTGCAGATAAATTCTGCCGTGTGTGCTCACTCAATCCACCACGCTAGAAATGCATTTATTTGGAGGTAGTCCTGCCTGCCCACAGCAAATTTTCCAGATCCTGGCAATTGGAGCATGTTAAGGATGAGATACAGCTGCCAGGTCTGATTTCTTAAATCAAGATTCGTTTCGTGGGGAGGGCAGGAGGAAAAATTTAATGCACAACCTGGCAAGGTGGGGAAGGGAGGGGGGAGGGATGCTCGCCACCCTGGCCTCGCTGTACATTTTGGGTGGGAGCCAATTCCTTTCCAGCAAGTGGCTTCCAGCGCAGGGGAGGGGTGGTTTCCCATGGGCAGTCTGGGATAAGCTTTGCCTGGCTGAACCCAAAACTGTGGGGTCTGAGCGTGAAGGACGGTGCTGATTGAGGGATTAGGAGTTGTTGGTTTACGTTTTATGTCTTCAACCATTCTTGCGACTTCACACTTGGTTTCCTGCCCTGCCCCCAACTCCCAGCCTCCCCACTGCACACGATCCCAGAGGAAAACTGTGGGCCAAGGGGCTGCTCAGGGCACGGCTCAGCGGGCGACCTGGCACTTCTGTGCCCTGGTCAAGCGCGATGGAGAGCGCGTGAGGATAGCCAGCACGTCCGTGCCATCGGACGACAGTCCTTTATCAGAGTGTTGCAAGCGCGAGGGGCAGCGGCACGTTTGGGAGTGTCCGTCTGTCCGTCTGTCCTTGGCAGGGCTGTGGGAAAGTGTAACTATTTGTAAATAATCTTTAATTAATGAGGCAGTACATCAGTGTCATTCCCAGTGGGAATGGGCATCTCTGTTTTTCCACTTTTCAGTCACAGCTTGGTGGGGGTCTGGGGGGCAAGATGGGGAGCTGGGAAGGGGTCGGAGGAGGCCGGAGGCAGAAACGAGGTGAATTAGAGACTGTTGTTGCGTTTAATATCAATTCATTTCGCAGTCTGCTGACACAGCCAGATCCCACAGCTCAGAATTTATGGGGCTCCCCAGTGCGCAGACTCAAAAAGAAAACACAAAAGAACTTTTCAAAAAATGACCTGCCATCAGCAAGAAACTTTAAAAAATTTTAACCTCCCTCAAAAAGTCACCATTGTCAACACATACGCGCATGCACACGCGCACACACACACACGTACACACACACACAAGCACACGCGCGTGCACACACACGTACACACACACACACAAGCACACACGCGCGCACACACACACGCACGCACACTCAGCACACACACACAAGCACACGCGTGCGCACACACGCACGCACACACAAGCACACACGCGCGCACACACAAGCACACACGCGCACACACACGCACGCACACTCAGCACACACACACAAGCACACGCACACGCGTGCACACACGCACGCGCACACACAATCTGATTCTGATTTTTTTACTTGGTTTAGGGCATTTAGTCTCATTATGTAACAATCACATCACAGGCCAGAGTCATGCCGTGTTTCATTACCTCATGGGCAGACTCTCTATTAGATGTGTACACAAGACAATGACCGTAATGGGGATGTCAGGAAGAGGAACACACTGCAGAAAGGGCGTAGCCCCCTGACCTGGAGGAAGACAGTGGTCCGCACGTGCCCTCCCAGGGAGCTGGGCTCGCAGCTAAGAGCCTGAGGAGGACTCTCTGCCCAGGCTGGCACAGCCGCCTTGTCATCAGCACCCCTGCCCTCCCGCTCCTCCCCCACCAGCTGCGGTTCTCTCCTCCTGATCCCGGCCAGTGTCTCTCTCTCTCTGCTTGTTCATTTTCTTAAAGTGCTCCAAGGCCAGCTGCCCTCCTCCTCTGGAGCGCCACAGAGCTCCCCCTTCTCCCCTGAGCAGCTGCACATGGGTCCGAGGCTCCTGAGTTGGGGTCACGTCAGAGCTGAATGAAAATGGCTTCCGGCAGTCCTGACAGCTGGATCGGGGGTTCAGCAGCTGCACTCTCCATGGCTGTCATGGGGTCCAGGGGCTTCCCATCGCCGGCTCATCTGTGGCCACGGTGCCCTTCATGGCCCCTTGGGTGTGAAGGGGAACCTCAGTGCTTGGGGTGGGGTGTCCGGCACATCCTGGGCCAGCCCCCGAGGGGAGGTGGAATCCCTCTCGCCTGGTCATGTGACCTCCTGGGGCCATGCCCACCGCGTCACTGAGGCTCCTCGTAATCCTCTCCGCACACGCGGGGTCCTTGCGGGCAGGCGGCTCTGGCCTCCACGAGGAAAACAGTGGTGCAGGACAAACAGGCCCATGTGGTGGCGCTGTCATCTGGCGTGGAGCCGGCCACTGAGCAGGGCGGCCACAGGCCGCGGAGAATGTGTCCTTCCCAGGACAGAGGGGTCAGGCCTGAGTTGTATTTATTCACCACAGACCAGCCGCACTGACCAGCCTGCCCAGGGCGGTCTTCAGGAAGCTGGGCCTTTGATTCAAGGACCACAGCAGCCGACAGGGTGACATGGTGGCCCAGGACGCAGTCAGTCCTTGGCACGTGGCATGTGTGGGGACTAATTTGAGAGACCCACCTCTTGGCGTTTCCGCACCACAGCTTTGCACCCGAGTATGAGGTGTGGGGGGATGTGGGGGTTGGAGCGGAAGAGGGTGGAGGTCTTCGTGGGGCTGACGCCACGGAGCAGTGACCCAGATGGCAGGGAGGTGGAGTGAGTGGCCTGTCCTGGTGGCGGGGTCGATCAGAGGCAGGTGGCCAGCATCCTGCTGACTGCCACAGGGAGGCGGGAGGCGGCCGGCTGTAGCCGGAGAGGTTTGTTTGGATTCAGCATTGTCGGGAAGCTGCCCAGCAGATGCGGCTAGATGGGGGAGACAGGTGGACGCAGAAACGAGCTAATAAATAAAGGCCAAGTGTGGGGTCGAGGTGGCTGGCTACACAGAGATGTGGGGTGCAGGGTGTGGGGAGGGTGGGTTACGGCTCCCGAGTGCACACTCAGCAGGATGGGGCCCGGCTCCCCCAGGCGTGATGCCGGACCGACTCAGGCTCTGCTGTGGGTTGAACTGTCCCCCGAATTTAGGCATTGAAGCCCTAACCCCCAGCTCCTCAGAACGTGACTGTATTTGGAGAGAAGGTCTTTAAGGAGGTGAATTCGTTAAAATGAGGTCACTAGAGTGGGCCCTAACCCAACATGACTGGTGTCCTTATGAGACGAGGACAGCCGTCTCCCGCCAAGGGAGAGGCCTCAGGAGGAACCAGCCCTGCTGCCGCCTGATCTCAGACTTCCAGCCTCTGATCTGGGAGGACACAGAGGTCTGTGGTGTTTGTTACGCTGCAGCCGCCAGAGCTGACTCGTGCAGGCCCTGCCAGCTCCACGCTGGTCCCGGAGCACCAGGATCCGGTAGAGAGGGGGGTCCCAAAGAAAAGCAGCGACGTCACTGCAACGTGGGAGATGACGCTGCTCGATGGCAACTCTGATTCCTAACGGAAGTATCCAGTTTGTTAGTAAAAGTGCAGCGGACACACGTAGACCCGGGGGCGTCCTGGAGGAGGGGGCCCATGTGTGAGCTGAGCCTAGAACGCGAACAGCAGGCGCCTGTGGGACAGTCGCACTGGAACTGGAGGACGGGGGCGTGTGGCGGGCCGCGCCGCCTGGACCGGTGAAGGCCTTTCAGACGAAGCTGAGTTGTGGTGGCGGTGGTGGGATTCCACCTTTGTGACGACCCTCTCAGGGTGTCTCAGTCTCCAAGCCAACATTCCCAGGCTCCAGGGCGATGGCAGAGCCCTGACTCCACTCCGCAGGCCAGGTGAGTTGGGGCCTGCGGCGTTCTGTTCACGGAAGAGACCAAAAGGCTTCGGGAGACGGGGGGCTGACATGTGTCCTCCTCAGAAGGCGCCACCTTGTGTGGCCACGTTTCCAGACAGAGTCCCAGTGGGAGGCCACAGCTGTCGGGATGAAGCCCTTCTTTCCGGAGCACAAGCTCTGGTCCCCATCACTCTTAGACCCTCAAATGCTGTGGGCCACCCGGTCACCCCCTCCCTGCCCAAGGACACAGGCGGGCCCCCAGGCGGTCCAGGGGGCGGGCGGCTGGATGGTCAGGGCAAAGATGCTCTTAGGGGAGCCTACAGGACCTCTTCATGGAGGTGACCCCACCGTGCACCCGGGCACTGAGCCTGTGGACGCGAACCTGCAGGCTGGGGCTTGGGGTTCTCTCCCCTGGTTTTATTAAAAGTTCCCTAAATATTTTCTCTTCAAAGCTTATGTGTCTCATTAAATAGTAAGTCGCAGGTCTGGGGGCACTGAGCTGCCTCACCTCAACCTGTCTTCCTTTACCTTTTCGGGGGAACAGATAGCTGATTCCCGGGGATGGTCGCTGGGAGCAGACCACCTGACAGAGAGGTGTGATTAATAATGAATTACAGTAACACCACCTTTCAGCCAACAAGGGGGGAAACACAAATACTGTGTGTATATCTAAGTGCGGACGCGTGCGTTGTGTGTACATGCGTGCACACGTGGGTATTATGTGCTGGTGTACGTACATGCCCCCCGCCCCCACACACATTCAGTTGACCTGGGAAAGCGCCGGCAGCGCAGTGAGCCTGGAGTTGATACATTGTAGCACGCTCCAGCGCCTGGAGGAGCCCATTTCTCAAAGAAGCTCTTTGGAGGGCACGTCTCCAGACGCCTTTCTAAGGGGAACAATCACCTGATTCGTGTTTGGGAAATCAATCTTCTGGTTTCTTAAAGTGTGGCATAGAGTTCTGGAAATAGGGTCAGTGGCTAATGCCTGTTTTAGTACTTGGAAACATACTCGGGGGGATTGTTAAGTAAATTACGGTACTTCTGTGCAATGAAATAATACTCCATCATTAAATACGAGGTGAACATCAACCTAGAAATACGTTCCTGCAAAATACTATTAAGTAATAGCAGAACCCCGGTTCCGAACCAACGGATACAGCAGCTTCTTCTTCTGCAAACCCTGCACGCGTCCTCTATGGAGACACCTATCAGCAAGGTGACAGACGACACCTATCAGCAAGGTGACAGACAGACGCTGAGCTCAGGCTGGATCGCGGGTGCCTTTCCCTCCACATTCCTCCTGTCTGTGTTTTCTACCTCGAGCACCTGCTGCTTGAGTCGTAACGGAAAGGTACCAGGGCCCTGGCCCTGCGTTCTCCACAGGTGGCCCTCGGCCTGCAGCAATGAGGTCGCCCTGAAGTCTGGAACCTCGTTCTGAGCACCGTGCACTCACACACACTCATGTCTGCGGGAAAACCAAGTTCCTGCCGCCTTTCATGCGGCTCCTCTCACACCATTTGTCTTGACGGGTCCCACACTCATTCCTCAGACACTGTACGAGCCCCGTGTGCGTGGGGCAGGTGCCAGCCCCCCCCCCCCCCCCCCGTGGCCTAGCGGTCAGCCGGTGCTGAGTCAGCAGGGCCAGCCGGCGATGGGGCCCAGCCGGGGCGGGAGGCACAGGTCTGCCTGTTGTTCATCGATCATCAACCCCTCCCAAGCAGACAAGGCTCCTGGCCTCTGAGCTCACAGCTCCAGGGACACATGGGCCCCTGTGAAATCCATTCACACCTCCACCTGTCTGCCCGGCTGGAGGAAGACCAGGTGGGCAGGACTGCTAATCATTAGAGGCAGCTGAATCAACGAGGTCGCCCCTCAAAGGTCCTGCGTGGGGGTCAGGAGCACGGCCTCCACCCTTGGCTGTGGGTCCTGGGACAAGCTGTGGGCCTTGCAGAGACAAAGGGAGGGAGCTGGATAAGACGATCCCCGGGTCGCTCCCGGCTCCGACAGTTTATGACGGTCTATGACAGTCTGTGGCTGTGACATAGTGTGACTTTCTACTCTGACAGCAGCTGGGCCACTAGGGCGCCGTGTCCCCGCTTCCCTCGGATTGCAGGGTTAGGAAGGGATTTGGGCGACAGCTTGGAGACCCTGTCCCCCTCCGACCCCCAATGTCACAGCTCAGCTCCACGAAGGGTTTCGGGTGTTGACTGCAAAGCAAGGACACCAGCAGGCTCCCATGACAACGCCCTTGCTCAGCTCCCACGCCCTGGGGCTCCCACCCTGGAGGCCCTACTCTGTCCTGCACAAGCCCCTGCCCGACAGACCCCCCCCCAGCCAGACAGGCCCCTCCTTCAAGGCGGCGGACGGACCCACCACTTCCGTGCAGCTCGCACTGAGCGAGGGGTCAGAGGACCCAGACGATGTGAGTTCCAGGCCCAGCCCCTCATTTCCTCATTCCCGGGGTCCTCACCTGGTGAGTGAGGTTAACGCCGCGGTGAAAGTGACCCCACAGGGACAGGGCCCTCAGCACGACGTCCTGAGCGTGCCTTTCAGGACCTGCAGCGTCCTCCCCCCACTTCTCACACTGGAGGAGCAGAAAGCGGGGCCCAGCGGGCCAGTCCCAGAGCGCAGGGACAGCGGCAGGACGGCCTCACCAAGCCCTGCTGTGGCCCCGTCACTGGGGTGAAGCGACACCAGGTGACCAGCGTGGGCCTGTCTCTCACCCATTATTGTTAAATGTTTCCACCCATCCTCAGCTCCCCAAACAGAAACGTAAAGTCCCCTAACAATGCCCGCACGACACCAGAAGCGCCAGAGACGGATGCAGCTGCCACGACGGGGCTGCCCCCTCACAGAAAGACGGGCTTGCCCGGGTCTCCGTGTCCTAAGGACAGACGCATTGATCCGCGCTCAGTGGCCACCCCTCCCTCGAGCGCTGAACCGAGCAGAGGGAGGAAGCGTCGGAAAGCGGCCGGCCAGCTCCTTCTGCCTCTTCCCGGTCTGCCTTCCTCCACTGGCCTCGGCGGGCTGGCGGGACGCAGCTCTGAGAGAAACAAACCAGCGGGAGGCCCGGTCCTGCAGCACAGCCAGGGGCCACCTCACGGGAAGACCAGCAACACTGGCCACGGCGGAACCCAGAAGGAATCAGCAACCCGGCCCGAAGCTCCCGGAGGACGTCCTGAGCTCGGCCTGCAGGCAGGGGGCTGCTGCGGCCACAGACCCAGACCTGCGCCTCAGCTCTGCCGCGCAGGGGCTGGCGGCAGCGACCTCTCAAACCCCCTCCCCACGGAAGGCGACGAGGGGTGTCCCCCTCAGCACCATGACGACTACACACAAGACAGGGACTGAGCCGTTCCCGGCACAAAGCTCGGCTGTTAGTGGGGACGCCGCCAGCCCGGGGCCAGCCTGCACTTCTATGCAGAACAGCGGCCACACGCCCTTGACACTCGTACAGCCGAGCTGTGGGCAGGCCCCGGACAGCCCTGTCCTCAGACAGCTCCCCTGGCCCCTGCGCCGTCCCCGGGCTCTGCCCGTGCACCTGTTTCTGACTCAGGCTGAACTGTTCCTGCCACAGACCCCACGGAGGGAGAAGGGGGTGGGGAGGGATCTTGCTCAGTGACCGTCCCCGAGGCCACTTTTCCTGTCCTCTTCCATGCTGATGAGGAGGTGAGGAAGGTCCGGAGCAACACCAAGGGAGAAAAGGTACAGGTACGCAGGGTGAGACAGGAGAGCCAGGGGACCCGCCCCCCCGCCGCCCACGTGCCTGCCGACCACACCTGAGCCTCCTCCGTCCTCTGTGCAAACCTGAGAACCCCTCTCCACCACCAAGCCCCGCTGGCCAGACACCGGCCCTCTGGGGAGAAGGGGGAGGGGAGCCCATGCCCCACCGGCCGGGCAGCCACACTCTTGGAGCCTCGGGACAGAGTTTGGCCCCAGGCCCTCTTGAGGGACTTTTCTTTGATATTTATTAACCCACTTTCTCTCTTGGCATTCGGAGCCAGGAGGGAACCTCAGCCAGGGCTATTAATAGGCCAGGCCCTCCCTGGGGAGGACCGAGCTCATGCCGCCAGCACAGGTACCAAGCGGAATAAAGTTTTCCAAGTCCGCCTAAATACAGGCTGCGCCACGTCGGCGTGGAGGGCAGGCTGCGGGGAGCTGAGCTGGCCTGCCCGGGCTCGCCAACCCTGACGCCGGGCAGAGCTCTCTGCCACGGCGCCAGAGCCGGGCCCTGCCTGGGTCAGGGCTGGTGGGCGACACCCGGAACCAGGGGAGGGGCTCGCGAGACTGACACGCAGTACGAACGACGTCTGTAAACAGAGTTTAATAAAAA
The DNA here is from genome assembly GCA_030848825.1 of Tadarida brasiliensis. Classification (NCBI taxonomy): domain Eukaryota; kingdom Metazoa; phylum Chordata; class Mammalia; order Chiroptera; family Molossidae; genus Tadarida; species Tadarida brasiliensis. The sequence continues at coordinate 64,586,766 of CM061273.1, forward strand.
GGCAGTGAGGGAATTCATGGGCAACCCAAGGATAATTAAAATTATTTATCTCCTCACCTCCCTTGCTGGCTGATCGGTCTATTAATTATCTATTATACGCGGGCTGATTTGCATTTTAGTGAAGGGGCTGGGGACGGGCAGGTGGAGAGCACGGAGGGGTCCAGGAACCAAGGGGTGAGGCAGGTGTGGACCCTCCTCCTTTCCAGAGGCCCCCCCCCCCCGCCCCTGCCCCGCCAAGAAGCCCGGAGCTGAGACCTGTTGGAGAGAGTGCGTGCCGTGAAAGGTGCTCGCCTGGTCTCCGAGCGGTTCCCAGGACGGGTCCCAGCCGAGGGGCCTGCAGACCAGCTCGAGGGAAACGCGGGCAGGTCCTTCGTCTGGCGGTTCGGACGGCGCTGTGTGGTGAAGAGAAAACAAGAGCGAAACCATTTCAATCTCCCACGATCTGGAGAGCGTCAGACACCCGGTCTCCCGTGCTCTTGGTGAACAGTGTCACAGGACAGTGTCACGGGGACGGCGTCTTTGAACGCTGCAAACGAGAAAGCACGAGTCGGCTCTGCTCACCACTTGGGGTGAGAGACGGCCACCGCTGCCACCTCCTGTGGGGGACTTGAACTATCCAAATGGACACAGGGACACCAGGGGCGGGTGCCAATAGGCTGAGGGGTCCGGCGGGTGACAGCCAGACCGGCGGGGGGCGACGCATGCCAATGGTTCCCAGCACGGCCCCCACTCTTCTCTCCAGTCAAGGGAGCCTTGTTGGGGATACCACTCAGCATCACCCCATTACCAGTCCGGGGTCGCCAGCACCCTGCTGGATCCCAGGGGTGAGGGGCTGGCCAGGGCGTACCAGGATCTGTGGTTGGTGCACCGAGCGGTTTATCTGGACGCTTAACCTCTCTCATCACACCTGCCGGCCTCACCGCAACCAGCCGTGAGCCAATTCTTACAACAAACCTCTCTTATCTATCTATCTATCTATCTATCTATCTATCTACCTACCTACCTACCTACCTACCTACCTACCTATCTGCCTAGTATCTCATGACAGCTAGTCATGTACATGTAGGTACATCGGCAGACAGATCCTGCGGGTTCCGTCGCTCTGAGAACTCCTACCGACTCAGGGTCTCTCCAGCTCGCACTCCGTGAACAGAAGCATAAATGCCACTGTCCCTCCACCTCGCCCCATGCTCCTGCTCCCGGGGAGTGACATCGAAGGGGTTGGGGAAGGAGGCAGTGAGGAGCCGGCCGCCTGCTTGGGAACAGGGTCTGCACAGCCACGGGCCGGGGACACCCCAGCCCCTGAGTCTCTGTGAAGTGATGCCCTGGCTCCAGCCCGGCTTCTGCTCGGGCCTCGAAATCTGTTTGTCACTGTGAGAGCCACGCCCCCTGCCATGTGCCGGACAGTCACCCCCGCCCCCCTTCCTGACCATCGCTTCTCAGTTCTGATGATGTATCCATAACTAGGAAGAGCCCTGGCCGGTTTGGCTCAGCGGTTAGAGCGTCGGCCCGTGGACCGGAGAGTCCCGGGTTCGGCTCCCGCTAAGGGCACGTATCTCGGTTGCAGTTTGTCCCCGGCCCCGGTTGGGGTCTTGTGGGTGGCAGCCAGTCGATGTGTCTCTCTCACATCGATGTTTCTCTCTCTCTCTTCCTCCCTCTCTCCCTCCTGTTCTAGCTGAAGATAAATGCAAAAATGTCCTCGGGTGAGGATAAAAAAAACAAACAAACTGGGAAGCAAAATGCCCTGTGAGCAGTGCTGCCGGGCTGTGATCAACTGCTTTTAGAACCGATTCCAGGGGTGTGTGCGCAGCGAGGGGACCGTGCCCTGAGGCCCCTGCAGCCCCGGGAGCTGGCACACCAGGGAAGTCCCAAGACACGTGGAACAGGGCGGGGCAGGAGAGGCGGAGAGACCAGGAAAGGGCCGACTTTTTAGAAGCGGGGGACTGGAGATTCCCAGAGACACAGAGAATGAGGGACAGCGAGCATGTCTTGAGTCCAGGCTGGGTGCAGACAGGAAGGGACAGACAGGACCTCCGTCTGAGAGCCTCGGACAGGGCGTGGTGGGCAGGAGGGCATGACCAAGGCCACTGTGAGGGCAGGTGCAGGTGTCAGCAGGCTCTCAGGTGACAGGACCCTTTCTGGGACGGGGACACGGGGACACGCCCTCCTACCCCAGACAGTGCATGAGGCTCGGGCCAGGAGAGCCTCGGCTCCTCTGAACGCAGGAGGACCCAGGGGCCCCTGGGGCGCGTGCACTTAGGGTTCTGTGGGCTTGTTAACCGTGCTGCAGTGCCTTTGGGCCCCACGGGGCCGGAGCAGACTCGAAGATGGGGGAGGAGGGGAAGGTCGGGAGCTCGGAACCTTCTGTGCTGTGGTGCATGAACGTTTCCAGCGGTGCTACAGGGAAACTGAGGCACAGCACGCCTGAAGATCCTGCCCCGAGGTGAACACCCTACACATTGCCAGAGCTTGAACCAGAGCTCAGCACCCTGGCCCCAGAGCCCAGCTCGTGACGACCACGCTGCCTCCACCCTGGGGAAGGTCCATCAGTGGCGACTCGGTTTCCCCATCTGCAGTGTGAACTCTCGCACAGCGCCGCGTGGGTGAGCAGGGTGACCGGCGGGGCAGCAGGTGGGGCCCGGGGAGGCTGGACCCCACACCAGGGCTCATCGCAGAGTAGAGAGGGAGAGCCCCCGCTCACTTCCCAAGCACGAGTCCCGGGACAGCAGGCGCGGGCCCCGCGCCCTGGTTCCATACATCACTCACTCACCCCGTTCCTCACCACAGACCCCAGCAGACCCGGGGGCGGGAGGGGCAGACGCGGTGCCTGTCATAAGGGGGCCTGACAATTCAGGGTCCAGCAACACCCTCAGGGCCAGATAGAGGGACGGCTGGGGGGGGGTCTTTTCTTTTCCTCCCGGAGACGAGAGAGTGCAGCCTTGGCGGGGCCTGGGGCCTGGGGCCGGCAGTCACATCACTTGCCCAGAGCCTTTGCTTCCCCGGGAAGAGTCTGGGGGCCCCCGTGGCAGCAGCATGTCTCCGGGGGAAGGAGGTGCTCGGGCTGCGGTCTGAGCCCCCAGCCTAGGGTCTCTCCAGCCCATGCCCTGCCTCCAGGAGCTGCCCTGTGGCCGCACGGGGTCTCTGCAGCCCCTGAAGACAGGCTGCCATCCATCTCGTTCCGTCTGGGCCCCGCCCCTTGTTTGCGGGTGTCCGAGGGTCCTGGTCCTGCCAGGCCCTGCTGGGCACTCAGGCAGCCAGAGAGCCTTGGAGGGGAGCAGGGGTCTGCCCAGTGTTTCGGCCAGGAGGTCACAGGCACAGGGGAAGCCAGCATGGGCCACGGGGCCCCAACACAGAGGTCAAACGTCGGTGCAGGGACAATGAACTGGTCTGGGTTGTGCCTTCAGCTGCCCACTGAGGTTTTCTGTAGAAACAGCAGGCTGGGCAGCCCGGACGCTGCCCCCGGGCACAGGTCAGGACCGCGCCCTCCACCTTTCTAGACCCCAGGCCACCGGTTTTCCCAGGAACTCAGGCCCCTTCCACACCGCTCTCCCCGGAAAAGGCAAGTGTGAGGCCCAGCGCCCCGGGGACCTGGCCCGGTCTCCTGAGCAAAGCTCCCACCGGAAGGACGGACGCAGGGCGCTCTGGGCGCGGACAAGCCGAGCAGCCCAGGGCGTACCTGTCAGCAGCCGCCTCACCCAGCCCTGATGGTGGGGGTGAGAAGAGTGACCCTGGGGGGACCTGCAGGGCCTTCCAGAAGGTCTCCAAGTGTGTTGGACCTGGAGCCCAGGACCACTCACCAAGGGGACCTCCCCCCAAAGCTGTCATCTGCCGGGTACACTCTTGCCTGGTCTGCACCCTCCGGGGCTGGTGCACTTTCCTGAGCACAGCACGGCGGGCAGACATGTGCCCAGTTCTGTCTCTGGTCTCACACGGTTACACGTGCAGGGTTACAAGCTAATAAAAGCTGCACGATCCAATTCCAGGTCATTACTCAAGGAAAGGGACCCTCTGTGGTCAACAACGACAGTTTCAAACCAATTAAAATAAGCCTGGCGTTCCTGCGGGCTGCCGCCACGCCCGCCACCCCGGAGGTCTCTGAGGGCCACGCTCGCAGTGAGAGAGACGCAAGAAATGTTCGCGGAGACGGTTCAGTGCCACGCCAGGGGGATTCTGGTAAATAAGGCCACACGGAGGAGGCTGGGGGAGAAGTCTCCTGAGCTCACCCTGGAGGAAATGTCAATAGAAACGAGATTAGATGGAAAACAATCCACTCTGCAAGGGGTGGGCCGCTGGCGGAGCTGGGAGGGGCTTTCAGGGGAGGGAGCTGTTTTACTCCTTTGCCAATATGCGCCCTGCTGTTGGCACCAGAATCTGCCAGGGCCACCAGCACCCACTGGGAAGGCTGGGGGAGCTGGGTGGAATTTTCCAAGTAAAAGTCGAAGAGGGCTGGCCAGGAGTGGGCTGGCATGGAGGCGTTGGGAGGCTAGGACAGAACTGCGGGGTGCTGGGCTGGGAACAGAAGTCTGCGCGGGGGTTCACAGATGCCTGGCAGCTGCTCTGCACTCTGTTGGGTGCTGTTTGGGGGAGATCAACTGTCACCCATGAAGTGGAGAAGGTTCAGAGAGCGCCGCCTGGCGCCCAGGTCAGGGAGGCGGTGGAGCCCGGCCAGCAGACCCCAGCTGGTCTGTGCAGCCCCACGAGGCCGAGGCTGGGCTGCGGCTCTGTTCCCGCCAGGCCCATCTGAGAGCGGCTCCCAGATCTGCCCCACACAATCGAGGGGCCTCCACAAAGCGGTGAGCCAGCCGGAGCCGCAAGGACTCTGGGCTTGGCCAGGGGGCCGAGCACACGGGGGTCCTTCCTCACACAGCCCCACCCCAGGCCACGACGGCCAGGTCCAGGCTCACCTGCTCCGCTCAGCCTCACCTGACAACTGAAATAATAGACCTTGTTCCAGTGGGGTTGTCAGATTTAGTAAATAAAATTAGCAGACGCCCCAGTAAATTTCAAACAACAAATAATAGTTTAGATTTTTTTAGGATAAGTGTGTACCACGTAATATTTGGAGTGTACTTATACTAACAATTATTCATTGTTAATATGAAATTGGAATTTAACCAGGCACCCTGTGTTTTTACTTGGCAATCCTAGCTTCTAGCTGTCTGACTGCCCAACGTAAACACACATACACACACAATGCATACGCGTACATGTACACACATACACACACAATGCACGCGCGTACATGTATACACACACACACAATGCACATGCACACACACAATGCACATGCGCACATGCACACACACAATGCACACGCGCACATGTACACAGACACACATGAACACACAATGCACCCACGCACATATGCATGAACATGTGTACACAAGACACATATACACGTGTACACACATGCAAACACGAACACAGTGCAATGTGTACACAAGACACATATACATGTATACACGCATGCACACACGAACACAGTGCATGTGTTCATGCATACACAGGCACATGCGTACACACACACAACACACACGGACACATGGTGCACACACATGTGCAGACACACACACAAAGCCCATGCACATACAGGCATGCACACACATCCTTCAAAGAAAAGAAAGGAGCTAACACTTCGGAGGGACTGACCGGGTGCCTGGTGCTTCCCTCTGCTTTCTCCTAAACCCTCTCCCACCACCCTCACTGCCCCCGTCATTCAGACAAAGAGACCGGGGATCCGGGACTGTCCCCGTCCAAGGCCGCCTGGTCAGCAGCAGCCCGGCTGAAACTGCAGACACAGGTCATTCACATTCCAACGTCTGCACTCTTTCCCCCAAACCAGACCCAATGCATCACATTTTAGATGTTTATTTCCAAACAAAATGGCCATAAGGAAGTTGTTATTGATTCTGCAGCCAGTCAATGGACAAGCTCTGAGGCCTTGGCTCGGGCCCACGGCAGCCTCAGAACAGGAGCCAGTGACAATGGAGCGCGGCCCCGGGGGTCAGGCCGGCCCGGGGGCCTGTGGGGGAGCACCCCGTCTTCCCCCCGGAGTGCTGGTGGCGGGTCCACACGGCGCGTTCTCCTGGCAGTCACGTCCCAAGCGAGTGTGGAAAACACACTGGCGAGGGTGGCAGGGCACTCCAGGACAGAGGAGTTTCCTCCCCGGGCCTTGGAGAGCCACACCTGCCTTCTTGGGCTGAGACGGCAACCCCAAGACCGTCTGCAGGTGGGTGAGGTGCTCCTGAGCCCTGGACTTTTCCTCGTCAACTAGTCGCTTCCCAAGTCATCGGGAGGTTTAGACGCTTGCTATGCGGTCAGAATCACAATCTTAAGAAAATAACAAAGTCCTGCCATCTCGGACGAGGCCAAGGTGAGCCACAGGGCCGCCTGCGTCCTGTCCGCCTGGGCCTGGCCGACGAGCTTGCCCTTCTGTCAACAGGACAGCGGTCACGCCAGACACCGACTGCCACGTCTTCATAGGGCTTCCCGAGGACTTCTAGGAATGGAAGGCAGGCATACCACTCTCTCCCTTCTGAAACGCCTCCCCCCACAAACCAGAGGCTCGCGGGCTGGCCGAGCCTCCCGCTCCTCCTCAGTCATGCTCTCTCGAGCGGCCGGCCCGCCGTTGGCAGTGTCTGAGCGGACAGAAGGGTCTCTCTGAGAACTGCCAGCCGGGCCCTCGCGAGGCCTGTGGCGGGAGAAACTAAGCACCGTGGGCCTGACCGTCCGGGTGGCCCGGTGTCCACCGTTTCCCCGGGGCCGAGGGGTGGAGGGAGCCACGAGGGAGAGGAGGAGGCCAGCGCGAGCCATCCAAAACTCCCACACAGAGGACGCCACCTATCCCATGACGACATCCAGGAAACACAACTGTGGGGGGAGGTCGGCCACAGAGGCGCCACGGCAACGCCCTTCCCCACGGTCGCCTCCTCCCGGGAACCCCGGTGACAGCAGCCTGAGCACTGACCTCTGCTGCTGTTGTTATTGGCCTGACGGGGTTTCACTGGGAAATGTTGTGCCGAGAGTTGCACTTTGAAATGTGGAAGGAGGGAAGGGGTGTGTGTGTGTGTGTGTGTGTGTGTGTGTTGGGGGGGGGCACAGATTCCGGCGTCCGGAGACGCCCCCACACGGAGCGCCTTTCGTTCCTTCATGCCAGGCAGGTGGCTGTTTTTCAGGTGACCCACTTCCCAGGTGCTTTTCCCGGCGTTTCTTTTCTGCCACAAAGTTTTGACATAGTGCAGCCAGGAAGGAGGAGCCCCAGTTTGTCACCAAAACGGGGGGAGCAGGGCTCCGTGGTCCTCAGGAGACGGGGGAGGAGAGCAGGTGAGAGAGAGAGAGAGCAGGGAGGCCTGTCCTGGCCGCTGGGAACTCCGCCCGCCCCGTGCAAACCCCTGGCTGGCCTGACGGTGATTCCCAGGGGCCCACTGCCCGGATTCTGGGCACGAGGCTGACCATCAGCGCACAGGGGCCCTAGGAGAACCCCTCCAAGGGCAGCCTGGGTGGCTAGTGCCCTCCTGTGGTGCTGGGCCATCTGGGCCTGTGGGTCCTGAGACATGGGCACCTTCCCGGGGTAGGTTTGCTTCCTGACTTCTGAAGATGGGGCCTCGGGGGGGGCCTCTGGAGGGGGCTGTCTGTGCTGCCTCTGACCGACCATGGGACCTCACCGGGGCCAGCAGCCTCGGCCACTCAGCCGGACCCCAGATCTTCCTTCCTGCAGAACAGACTTGACAATGCCCCGACTCCGGGGGGACCCCTCTTTGCCCTCAGACTCGAGAATCACTGCTATTTTAAATGCTTCTGAGTAAGCAGCTCCCCTGCCAGCCTCCCTTGGCAAACGCTTCCTGTATTTCACCCACCTCGCTGGCAGCAAGTCCTTCCTCTGGTCTACCCCACATCCTCCCGAGGCCCCGTGACCTCTCCCGCACGGCCCGCCCTGGCTGGGCTGCCGTAGAGCCTGGCAGCCGTGCGCCCGCCGCCTGGGCTGGGCATGGCTGTCTCGCCCAGGAGCCTGCGGATGGCTGTTTGCAGCCGAGCGGCTCTGGGGGGCTGCCCTCTGTGCCCCGCTAACAGGTAAGCGGAAAACGGATTCCCCAAGCTCCGAGGCGCCCCCTTCTCGGCACCTTCAGAGGGTTTGTCACGTTCTGCCCAGAGCTCCCATAACTTCAGCGCTGGCACGACCGGGGTCCCAGGACAGGCAGAGACGGGCCAGGTGCCCGCTGCCCGTATCCATGCGCCGTGTGGCCCCTCGCCGACTGACGGACGGCTTCCCTTCCCAGGTTCAGATGGCTGAGCGCGCAGGTGGCCTAAACCCTCCTTGCGCTCACAGGAGGCGCTGGGCCAGGGCCCCGAGCACACCGCGGCCTTCTGAAGCACTTCCCACCTGCAAAGGTCCCGTGACCTTGGGGTCCCCACCTCGTGTCCTCCCTGTGAAATGCCAAATCCTCGATGTGAGGGAAAGGAAGCAAAGGAAAGGCCAGGGTAGCCCCTTGTCGCTGTAGCTCCCTTGTTACCGCAGCAGGTCTTGGGGAGCCAGGGCAGGGTCCCGACGCAGCCAGGCTGGGACACCCGGGCAGAGCAGGGACACCCACGTGTGATTTTCCCACCAGGGCGGGTGAGAACATTCCCATCAGAGCCGGGTGCCAGCTGCATCGCGGTGTCCTTGCAGACGAGGCAGAGGAAGGACAGAGGGAGCCGGGAAGGGGAACAGCAGACCTCACGCCTAGAGCCTGCGAGGCGGGGACCAGTGGGCGCCAAGAAACGGGGGGCCAGAGCGTGAGCCTGGCCTCCAGGAATCTACATTCTAATTCAGGAGCCGAAACGAGCGCTCACTCCCTCTGACTTGCTCCCAACTTGACATGTGTGTCTACGATGATAAAAAATGCAGAAAGCGCCGAGGAAGCATGTCAAGGTGAGGAGAGAAGAGGTGGGTGCAGACAGAGAGTCACGAGGGGACGCGCTGACAAGGGGGATTCTGAGCTGCGCTTTGGGGGCAGTGACAGGTTCCGGGGGCCGGAGGGCGAGGGGAGCTGGAGGGGGCGGGGAGCGGCCCCACCGAGCAGCCCGCCCGCAGCACAGGAGGGAGGCTGTGGTCTCACGGAGGCTGTGAGGCTGGAGGGCTGGGAAGCATGTGCCAAGCCGTTAAATAAGATGGCACAGGCAGCATGCCCAGGCAGAGTTCCCAGCACAGAGCCTGGCACCCAGCAAGCCCCTAATCACTGAGTGCTCTTCCTCCCCCTTCCCCACGAGGAGCGTGACCGACTGGGGGCCGTGGATAGAGGAGCTACGGACCTGGCTTCTAGGAGAAGCTGGTTTTCCCAGGACTGATGAGACGCGTGTCACACGGCCGAGCGGGCGCCCTGGGGCTGGAGTGGAGACATGCGCAGGTACTGGGCACCGAGACAGGGAGGGCCACGATCTGCAGAGCCCCACCGCCCTGTGCACACACACACAACTTCTGGGGGCCAATATCCAGAGTTGTCTTTGGGGGGGGGCGTGACGTTTGGGGGTGGCAGCAGATTTGGAAACCGCAGTTTCCGAAGTCTCTTGCCAGGAAGCCCCATCCCAGCTCTAGTGACAACTGTATACACAACCCAACTGCAAAGCTCTTGGGAGGTTAGGGGGCTGGTGCCTGGCACTGGGTGGGGACAGCTGGCCTCACGGTCTGGAGGGAAGGCTGCGTGCAGGGACAGGCAGGCCTGAGGTCCGTTTCCCGCACTGCCGCACCTGCACATGGGGCTCCCTACAGCTCGGTGCCCGCCCCACCCGTCGTCACGGGGATCGGAAAGAACATAAATGACAGACACTCGCACAGGTGTGTCCCCGCTGATCTGCCCCTGTTTTCTACAACGTCAACCTCTCAGAGGCTCTGGGTGTGCAGAACTGATTTCCAGGGCCACGTGTCTCTTTGTGTATGCGTTGCCACAGCCCAGGTGTGGGCGGAGGCTCTGCCACGTCTCGCGGAGACCAGAGGCCACGAATCCTGTCCTTAAGTCCCACGGCTCTAGTCTGGCACATGGGGCGACCATGAGGCAGGCATTTTACAGCCAAGAGAAGGCCTGTAATGGCAGCTGCGAGGCCCAACAGACACTGGGCACCCTATGGCTGCACCTGCCCGCCCACCTGGACACCTCCCCAACCTGGACATCTCCTCACTGCCCTGTGCCTGAGGCTGCCAGGACCGCAGAGGAGGCGGCACCCCTGCTCGGTGTGACTCTGCCCCTGACAACCGCCGCTGAGAGCTGGCGAGAGGCGAGCTCCGCCCGTGGCTGGCGGGCAGGGCACGAGGCAGCCCGCGGAGCACGCTCACTGCTGCACAGAGCAGGCGACGGAGGAAGGCTACCGGCCTGGGCAGAACTTTGCTGTCGAGCGGACAAGGCAGGATGAGAACTCGGGGTTTTGCACTTCCAGCCTATTTGCAAATCTTCAGGCACCCATTTCAGGAGCTGTCACTCAGTGCTCCTGTGTGCTGGGGTGCAGCCTGGGGGGAGGGGCTGCCCCCCCCCCCCCCGCATCGGTCTGCTCACCTGCGTTGGCATGTGGGTCAAGCCTGGGGATGGCCAGGGAGCAGGGCATTCCCGCCACTCTCTGTCCAGGGAGAGGGCTGAGAGGGGAGGGAAGCAGCGGCTCACAGCCCTGCAGGGGGCTTGGAAGGAGCTGGCTGGGGCGTGGGTGGCTCCACACCCAGGAGGGGCAGCGCGGAAGCACGTCCCCTGCTTGCAGAGCAATCGCCACGGGCCAGTGGCGGCCTGGAGCTGGCTGACATCTGGTAAATAAGTGGAGGGCTGCTGCTTAGCTTCCAGGGCACGCGCTCCGCCCGGGTGGGGGTGGGGACCCAGGGAAGCCTCTGCGGTGAACTCCATTTCCAAGGGTTAGTGAGGAGCGCACAGGCACCAGGCCCTCCCTGGCTCCCCTGCCGCCTCCGTGGGGGCAGCCTCTCCGGTGGGCAGCGGGGAAACGGTTCTGCAGATGGATTGGCCGGTGTCTGGCCTGTGACCCCCCCACTTCTGCTGCTTGGAAAACCTCCCCCATCGGACCATTCCCAGGTGGCGGGAGGGAGCCCCTCGGAGGGGGTGCGGGCAGCCTTCCCGCAGCAGCCAGCTACATGGCACCCCCTGGCAGAGCGATCCGCACCCGTAGGAGGCACACGCTCATTCATCAGCCCCGCAGCCCAGCCCTCGCTGCCGCTGCCTCTGGGCAGGGAGGGAAGACAGACGAGGGAGGGCTGGGCGGCCAGGAGATGCTGCCCGCACGCCCAGGCGGGGTCACGGCCCCCAGGACTGTCCTCTGTCTGTCTGGGCTTTCCTGAGGCCTGTGAGCAGGGAGAGAAGGAAGAGAGGCCGGAGGGAGGCTCTGGAGGACCGGAATGGAGGTCTGCAGGAATGCAGAGGGGGGTGCAGTGAGCGCCAGGCAGGTACACCGCTCTTTGCAGACACAGCCGAGGAGCCCTGAGGCCTGAGCCGCCCCGGACCCCGGGAGCAGCACCCTTGCCGTTCCCGATGTGGCAGGTTCCACGAGAGTGGCCACAGGTGAGCTGTTCTCCCCGGAGCCTCTCCTGGGACGGCAGTGATGGGCTCCTCCTGGTAACTCCACAGGTGCGTCTGGCAGCCTGGGGGCCGGCCCTTCCTCGGCCCAAGCACGGTAGGAATTTTGGGGACAACTTGGGCCATCTCACCAAAATATATAGCTTTAACCTCAGAGGGCCTCCTCCAATGAGCCCAGTAAGACCTGGGAATCTATTTATCCCTACATGTCAACTACCCTGACATTTATGTACATCCCCCAGCCAAATGGCCCCTTGACCTCCATCCCCCACGTGTCCTTGGGACAGAGGCAGCTTCTTAAAAAGGCCACACAAGCCCCACCCCTTCCCAGATGTTACCACCTGCTGTCCCTCAAAAATAAAAATAAAAAGATCCACAGAAATGTAATTACGGCTGCCGCCTCCTCCCCTTCTTTGCCTCCCTGCTCTGAGCTCCAACCTCTCGGATATTTATTGTCCGTCCTCTCCTAAATCACGCCTGACGGCTGGGCCGCTCACACTCCATCACGGGAGAGGCCGGCGAGCGGCGGTTCCGTTTAGCTTGCAGAAAAAGGAGCCTCTCAGGAGAAAGCCACCCGGGAGCTGTCCGGTGCTGAACTCGGCGTGATGGACGATTATGGACCATCTGCGCTTCCAGAGGGGGGCAGATTTATGAGCAGGAGAGACAGCTAGAAGAGTGTCCATTACAATAACTCACTGCCCTCTTCAGAGATATTCTAATCAGGCATCCTTTCCTCCTGCCGAAAAGCCCAAGTTAAGAACTGACAAGAGGGGAAATCAACCACATTGTTCTGGGGTGGTCCCTGCTCCCCTCCCGAGAGCAGGGCTGTCAAAGGTGTTGGGGGTGAGGGCATCGGGGCCCGGGGCCTGGTCCAGCAGGTTCCCGTCCGCATTTCCTAGTGCTCCCGTCCCCCCGCACCCCGCCTTCTTGCAACTGGTATTGAGGAGACAGGACGTGCCAGGACGTCCTCCCCTCTCAGCCCTGCGCGGACCCTGTGAAGACTACTGATGACCAGAATCAGGCAGAGAGAAGCAGCAGACACATCCGGGTCTTCCTGGTGGGTCATGCAGTTCGAAGTCTATGCACAGAGAACGGGGCAGGGGAGAGCCTCGAGGGGGCACCGCCTGGCCAGGCCCTGAGCTGGAAGCCTCCTGGGCATGGACACGGCTCCTGTTCCCACACTAGTGAGAGAGCTGAGGCCCAGAGGCACATGGCGGAGCCGGGTTCCAGCCAGGCCCACCACACCCTCTCTGGCCTGCTGCCCGAAGGCCCCGATGGCTACACAGGGACCCTGTCCCCTGCCAGAGGCGGCCGGCCCTCTGCTCCCCCAGTGACCCTCCAGCAGCATGGCTCAGGACACCTCCCAGGGGGCACCCACTCTCTGATATGGCCCTGGACTGAAGAGTTCCACAGGACGTCCCCAAGCTCTGGCCCCCAGGCCCCAGCTCCCTAGAAAAGACCCTAGAGACAGACAGACCGGCCCCTCCCACATCGACAGCATTTCCGGTTCACAAAGCATCCCTACCCTTCCCTACGCCCACCCCACCCCCACAGCAGCGACACATGTATTTCTGTCACCACCTCAAAGATGAGAAAACGACGGTCTGGTGAGGCGAAGAGGGTTCTCGAGGCCACACGCTGACCAGCAGTGGGGCTGGGTTGCCCGTCCACCTGCGCTGTGTGCCAGGCCGGCCTCACTGCCTGCCTTCCCGGGGCTGCTCGAGCATGGGATGGGCACCGTGAGAACGGCCCTCCACGGGGCTCTGCCCTCTCCCGGCTCTCCTCTCTAACTCCCCATCTGCTCTCCGTGACCACCCCCCTTGGTCCACACCCCTCCGTGGAAAGTTAAATCATCCACCTCCCCGCAGAGCCTCCGAGAAACGCACCCCCTGGGGACAAGCCCTGAGACTCTCATCCAAGACCCTGGATGTCAGGAAGCCCCTCCCTCCAGCCGGGACCTGCCCCTCTCCGAGTGGCGGGTCAGCGCCTGTGCCCGGATGCCCAGCTCAGCAGTGATGACCCACCGGCGAGTGTCCTGGAGCCAGGGCTGGACTGGGGCGAGATCGGACGGCTGCTCAGAATAACACTCAGGGAGGTGTTTGCTCGTTTGTTGTTGTTAATCCTCAGCAGAGGATAGAGTGGAAGGGAGGGAGGGAGGGAGAGAGAGAGGGAGAGAGAGAAACATCAACGTGAGAGGGACACATCGACTGGTTGCCTGTCGCACGACCCCGACCAAGGCCGGGGATGAACTGCAACCGAGGTACGTGCCCTTGGCCGGCATCGAACCTGCGACTCATTGGTCCACGGGCCGACGCTCTAACCACCGAGCCAAACCGGCCAGGGCCGAGCACCCCTTTTTTACAAAACCTTCCCCTATGCCTCTCGCCCTGCAGACTTGGCCGCTCTACACTGAGCGCGGGCACAGGGGGCCCCGAGCAGGCCACACTGTCCATCCCGGCAAGTCTGACGGAGGGCCGCGTCTGCCTCTGTCCACGAGATGGGGTGACCTGGCTGAGCCCCCAGTCCCACAGCCGTGCACAGGTGGTTTCTGAGGAGCTGAAAGGCAGCCAGCGCCCCTGAAGAACTGAACGTTTCATTGTATCTCATCTTAATTCAGTGACACTTCAATGGCCACTGTTTGGAACAGCGCGGCTCTGGGCGGCGAGCGGCTCAGCACAGCTCGGGGTCTCCTGCCGCCTGACCCACCGGGCGCTGGCCAAGTGCACGTCCTGACAAGACCCTCCTGTTCCAAAGCCCCGGAACCTGCGCAGACTGCCCCGAGCTACGGAAAGGGGTGTATCTGTCTCCAGCCCTGACATTCGGCTTCACCTGTGAAAATACCATTGACGTGTGAAATTAAATTCTCGGCTTGGACAGAGCAGCACGGGGACGGCCGTGGCGGCCCAGGGCCAGGGCACCGGGCGGGGGCCTGCGGGGAGGACACGTCAGGCAGAGAGCTGAATCGGCAGGTGCCCCAGGCACTGGCTGGAGAGGAGCAGGGAGAAGTATAAAATGCAAATGCAAGAAGGAAGTCAGAGTGTGGAGGGAGAGGAGGCACCGGGCAGGAGAAAGCCCATGCCAGCCCGTGCCAGCCCATCCCAGAACCTGCCTGCGCTGGGCCCCTGCAGGGGAGCCCTCCCTGGCCCGTCCACACCAGCTCTGACCTCCCCTCAGAGCAACTCCCGCCTCAGACACAGGAGGATTTAGGGACCCTATTACTTCCAGCCCAACTCTGCCCTCCATGGAAACCGACTCCCCTCCTGCTTTATGGTTATTACTATCATCATTATTGCCTTCATTAATGCTGGATGTCATGGAGCCTCCATTACAGTCATCCCAGGGGCGCCTGTAAAGGACCGTTTCCCCAAACCCGCCCTGCACCCCGGCCACACCCGCTGGCGGAGGCCCTCCTGGGAGGGTGGGGCGGCTGGCTCATCCTTCAGCCCCTCCTCACAGGGAAGGGTACCGCTGACCATCCTATGTGGTCTCGCCTTAAACCGGAATCACCTCGAGGTCTCCTTCCCCACAACCCCGCCACATAACCCTGCAGCTCTTCCAACCGGTCCTCTCCCTCACCTGAGGCTCGAAGACCCCGGGGCGGGGAGGGGACGGCTCCAGAGAAAGCCCGGGGAAGCCCGGGGCCACCCTGTCCGAGGGCCACGCCCTGGGTGCCCCTTGGGGAAATGCAGAGAATCCGTCACTGCCCTGACCACATTTTTCTAGACCTGCCCCCCCCACCCGCCCCGCCGCGACCTCCCAGCCCCACTCCTCTTCACCTGGTTCCGGGGTTCTGCCCTGGAGTCCGCTCCTGCTGAAACCCTTCAGCCCTGGCCTTGGTGCTGACCCGGAGTGGAAGGAGCAGGGTCTCTGCTCACACCCCTTAGCCAGAGCCAGAGGCCACCCCACGGCGCCCCCAGGGGCACAGGCCTGTGACTGCCCTCCGGCTGCAGCTAAGGGGTTAAATTGCCCTGAAAAATGGACCATCAAATGAACCCAGAAACTGTGTGTGTGTGTGTGAATGTGTGTGTGTGTGTGCTCGTGTGTGTGTGTGCATGTGAGTGTATGCATGTGTGTGTGCCTGTGTGTGTGCATGTGAGTGTATGCACGTGTGTGCCCGTGTGTGTGTGCATGTGAGTGTATGCACGTGTGTGTGCACGTGTGTGCATGCATGTGAGTGTATGCCCGTGTGTGTGTGCATGTGAGTGTATGCACGTGTGTGTGTGCATGTGAGTGTGGACACATATGTGTGTTCACTGCTCCCCATCTGAGGTCAACTCCAGCTTGAGATGAGCCAAAGCCTTCCCCTCCTCCTGTCCCCAGGCGCCAGCGGAGGAGCCAGGCGGTTGACCCTCATTAAGGTGAGGGTTTATGGGGTCTCACTCGTTTTGCTGCGGGCAGAGTACTCACCCTTGCCCTGGATGTCTCTGGAATGGCCCCAGCACCTCCTGGATGTCCCCTCCTCTGCCCAGATCTCTCCCCACAGACCACACGTCACTGCAGACGCCTCCAGGGACGGGCGTGTGGAGTTCCCTTCGAATCACCCCGCAGACCCTTTATCGACGGGGGGTGCCCGGGCGTTGACACACTCCCCATTTCTCACAGGCAGAATCTCGGGGGAGGAAGGAGTTTCCTCCCAGCCCCCCAGCCAGGCTCACCGGTTCCTGGTTTCAGACAGAAAACCCAGCCCCGAGGGAGGTGTCCATGAAGACTCATGACCGTTAGGCCTGTGGGGTCTTCCCAGGCCTGAAGTCCCACAGCCCTGACCACAGTGGCCCCCTCGGGGCTCACCACCCCAGAGCCTGACTGCTGGGACAGTCGCTGGTCACGCTGCCCCGTCCTGACGCATGTTATCTCCCAGGTCTCTGCATGACCCAGTCCAGTGTTTTGGGTTCTTTGCTCATGAGTGCCTTGTTTCATTAACCAACCCGTGTGTGTGTAGATATATAGATATGTTTTCTTTTTTTAATTAAAAATTGTTTTAAGTTTAGACCTGTAGCCCCCGGGCCCTAAGCTCTATTTCCAACTGTCTGCCGGGCCTCCTGCCCCCCATCCCAGATGCCTCGACACATTCGAAACGAAAGCGCCGTGTGGCCATCTGTTCACGACCCCCTTGCTGTCACATCTGCCCCCTCCTGTGCTCAGACTCCGTCTCCTCTCTGCACTTTTACCTTCCCCTTCGAGTCCACTGTCCTCACCGCTGGGCCCTGGTCCCCACAGTGGCCTGGCCGGTCTCTCTAACTCGTGTCCCTCCCGCCTCTGCCATCCCCCAGCATCAACAGTGTCCCCACAGAGCCTCTGGGGGGCTTCCTCGCTGAGTCAGAGCCACAACTCCTGGGGTGGGTTCAAGGCCCACCCGAGCTGGCCCCACGGGCCCAATGCACACGCCTGCCCATCTGTTCCCCGGGCCCCTGGAGAAGCCGCACCGCAGCCGGGGGCCGACCACGCACCAGCTCAGTGTGTCTGGGTGTTCCCACAGATGGCAGATCCCTGACCTCCAAAGAGACTGGAAGCTCCCGGAGGCCAGGTGTGATGTCATGTTCTTTGTGAACTGAGTTCGGACGGTTGCCTGCCTCACTGTTCACAGGGTGCCCTGGTCTGCGCGCCAGAGAGCACACACATCTCACGGAGGCCCTTCGTGGGCGCTACAGGAAGGCCACGGAGTCCAGTTTCTCTTTGACCACTGTCCTCATGCCCATGGAAGCGAGGAGGGTCCGCCCCAGCCTGGCCTGGTCCCCTCGGCAGGGACGGCCACCCCACGATGGACAGTCACCCCCTCACCTCTGCCTTGACTGCTCTGTTTTCAGTTCTAGCTCAGGCCGGAGCGCTCATGTGCCCAGACAGGCGGGTAGGCGGATGAGATGGCCCTCCCCAGGGGCAGCCCCGGGAGCAGGCTCGGGGCTCCTGGGCACGGCTGCTCTGGCCCCGGCCCTGCGTCAAGGGGATGACAGCTACCTGAAGCCCAGAGCAGGTGAGAACTACTCCTCCCAGGCCGGTCCGGCCTTTCCCCTCCCCACCCCACCCTCCCTCACCCTCATCTGCAGCTTCGGGCTGGGATTCTGTTTCCAGGCTGGAAACCAGTCCAGCCTCTCAGGATGGAATTCGAGCCCGAGGGGGGAAGGAGCCATTTGTAGCTCTTTTATTTTTTTATGCTGCTGAGCAAAGCAGGGATCAGGCTGAGCACAGCTGTCGGGGAGGCGCTGTGATGAATCAATACACGGCCCGGGTGGGGACAGGGGAGGGAGAAGGAGGGAGCCCCAGGGTGCTGGGGGGGAAGGCCGGTTACAGCCCTCCAGACCCGAGTCAAGCTGAAGTGAGGAGGGGGTGGGGACGGCAGGAGGAAGGGGAGGGAGAGAGAGACACAGAAAGACAGAGTGAGTCAGAGAGACTCAGAGACACAGACAGACAATGAGACAGAGAGGAAAACAGGGAGAAAGAGACAGGAGGGTGAGGAACAGGGACAGACAGACAGACAGAGAGACAGGCTGCAAACCCTCTCAGGAGGGAAATGGCCCTCAGGGGCCCCGTGAAGATACAGCCTCCTGAAGGGGTGTCCAGCGTCCAGGAGTTCAGGAGGACGTTTCTCCTCTCCTAAAGTATTTTCATTTTTGAAAAGTGGCCACGCCAGCTCTTCTCATCACGAAACCCCCAGAGCCCCCCACCGGGTACCGTGGGCTCCTGCGGTTTCGCCTTCTCCTGCTCCAGACACACAACCGTATCACGCCCACCCCTTAAATCAATATCCGATGTCACGTCATCCAAAGCCACTACTTTTACAGCAGAAAGAAATGGAGACTGTGCAGTCTAAAAAGAGAGACAGGGGACAAAGTCAGTGCCTGGGAGCCGGGAAGCACAGGTCCTGCTCGGTTGGACCTGCCAACCTCAGCTCACCCACGGGCTCTGGCCACATCCCGGCTCAGGGGCAAAAGTGCCGGGCTGGGGGCTGGGGGGACGCAGTGAGGAGAGGAAAGACCCTGGGGAGAGGGCACATCGATGGCGGACCACTGCTCCCAGAGACCGCACCAAAGGCAGCACGCACGGGCCATGCCATCAGGACGCAGGCCCTCTGCGCCTCCTCTGACCCTCTCTCTGCGTCCCCTCACTCTCCCCGGCCCCTGGATCCATCTCCTGGCACTTCACCTCCCTCACTGCCATATAGGTGGCTCCTCTCTTGGCCCCAACTCCACCTCCGACCTCCATGCCCTCCTTCCCTATGAGCTGGAATTCCACGCACTGGGCGCCCACTAGCCTCCTCCCTGTGAAACCTCATGACCCACCTTCAGTCCTGCCCACCCCTCTTTTCCATTGCCTTTACCTGTCAATCATAAAGTCCTCAGAATTTGTCTTTTCCACCCTCTCTCCCTATTTCTACCCGGCACCCCTTTCCTGGGTGCTCCGACCCGTCCCCACACCTTCAGCTACTTCCTAAGTGGTAACCTTCACCCCAACCTCTTTCCTCTCCAGAGATTAGTGTTGTCACTGCCCAGGGGACATCTGCCTGGAGCTGTCGAGGTGACCTCACCCGCACTGATCCCTCCCTGCATCCTGCCCAGCGAGGGCATCACCGCCCTCCTTGGCACCCTGACCACAGGCTTGAGTCACTGCAGCCTCTCCCGTCCCCATCCCTGTGCTCAGCCCATGGCTGTGACTCCTGGGGCCAGCACCGCTCCATTCTGTTCTCCCGACTCCACCCACCCGGGCACCTCGCCGCTCCTGGCATCGTGCCTGGTGTCTGGAAAGAGCACGTTCAGTGGTCAGACCCTGTGCCCACTGCCTGAACATCTCCAGAGCCTCCCCTTTACCCACAGATGGGCTTTGTAACCTTCGGGGGACACCTAGGAAACTTTTCCCCAGAAAAAGGCACGTGTACACAGACACCACATTTTGAAACCATTTCGGGAGGCGGGTGGGTCAGCGGGAATCCATCTGTGAGCCGCCTGGTTTAAGAGCCCAGGTCTGCGGGACTAAGGCAGAGCTGCTCAGAGAAACCTCGAGCACCATCCCCGTCCGACCCCGACACATCTTCCAGCCTCAGTTTCCTCGTGTATAAAATGAGCACACAACAGACCCGCCTCGGAGGGTGTAAAGACACATGTAAGCCAACAGAGCAGGGCCCCACACGTGGCGAGGGTCTCGCCTCTCACCGCCATCCCCGCCCACCCTACAGACACATTAGTGTTCCTCCGACACGCTGGGCTCCTAGGACGCATGAACCTTGGACATTTCATTCCGTCTGCCTGGAATATTCTCTGCTACAGAACTCCCACTTGTCCTTCAAAACCCGGCTGAGATGTCACCGCCTCCGTGATGCCTTCCCGGCTGTCAAGGCTGTTGCCAGGCCCTCCTCGAGGTTCCTAGAGCTATTGGTGCCAGGCTGTGCCTGGCTGTGTCCAGGTGCTACGGGGGTGGTGGTGGTGTATGCAGCAGCCCCTCCCCAAGGAGACCGGGTCCTAGAGGATGCGGTAGGGAGACCCAGGTTCCCCTCTCCCTGGAGCACGGGGCCCAGCCCAGCAGGTGTGCAGTACCTGTGTGCTTCCTTCAAGCAGACGAGACCACTGTTTGTGACCAAGGGGAGGTGCTAGGACAGACTCTGGGACCACTGCCTGTGACTTCTCTCTTTC
This sequence comes from Tadarida brasiliensis, assembly GCA_030848825.1. Classification (NCBI taxonomy): domain Eukaryota; kingdom Metazoa; phylum Chordata; class Mammalia; order Chiroptera; family Molossidae; genus Tadarida; species Tadarida brasiliensis. The sequence goes on from CM061273.1 coordinate 64,606,924, forward strand.
ACTCCGGGGGCAGGGGGTCTGATATCTACGAGTGTGTGTGTGTGTGTGAGTGTGTGTGTGTGAGTGTGAGTGTGTGTGTGCGCACGTGTGAGTGTGTGCGTGCGTGCGTGTGTGTGTGTGCATGTGAGTGTGTGAGTGTGTGTGCTCGTGAGTGTGTGTGTGAGTGTGTGTGTGTGCGCGCGTGAGTGTGTGTGTGTGTGTGTGTATGTGTGTGTTCAGATCATGGCTCACTGTTGTTATTAACACAGGCCAGGCCAGGCCCGGGCCGAGCTGAGCGCTGTGCTGTATTATCTCACTCGATCCTGACTCCAGCACCATAAGCAGACCCTGCTATCCTCACCTTCGTCTTACAGTGGAGGAGTCTGAGGCTCTGAGAGGTGAACACCTGGTCAGGTGAGTCAGGAGTCCACGTGGTTTCTCGTCTCTGCATGCTAGACTCCCCAGAAATGTCCCCGGGGCACGGCACCCCCAGCACTGCCCTGGCGTGACCTCCTGCGACGCCAAGGCCTGCGTTCTCCTGACTCTCATGGGCACCTCACTCCTCACCTGGAGCCCCTCGCCTCTCCTGTCCTTGTCCCTCCGAGTCTCAGGTCCCCTGAGCCCCACGGTGCCTGCGGCACAAATCTGGAACTTAGATTTTCTATCCAGTATTGGGGTTCTCCTGAAATCCCACCCTGGTTCCAACGGTGATGCTATCCAGCTGGTTCTTACTGAAAAGACAAGACTTAAGACTCTGTCTGTCGCCCCTGCTGTCCACCGCACCACGCCACAGCAACCCCCGTCCCCCGCCACTCATCTCTGAGTTCAGACAGGGACAAATGCATGCCTTCAGTTCACCCTATGACACCTCCCTCCATTCCCAGGATGGGACAACTGGGGTCCCCATTGCGGAAGCCCCGCCCGTGGAGACAGCCGGGGGCCTCACGCTCAGGGGTCCAGGCTCACAAGGGCAGACTCTCTTCTCTGAAGGTGAGACCCGCAGCCCCTCCTCTCTCCTCCAAGCCCACCTTTCCACTTGACCTTTGCACACAGAAGAGTCGGGTCCCCGGCAGACCCCACACCTCTCCCTCCCAGCCCAGCCCCCCGAACCTGGCTCCCCCCAGAGGCAGCTCCTTCACCAGGACCCAGAGCGGGATGTGGCTCTGGAGCAGGAGAAACGCACGTACTGAATGACAACGGAGAACTCTCCGGGGCTTTGGGGCTTTTATTGGTGGCTGGCGGCCTTCAGGAGGCAATTAAAAGGGCACCATAAAAAGTGAATTGCTCGTATTTCAACAGCCCCGGCTCTCACACCCTGGGAAGAGCTGCATCATCCCCGTGCCTCCTACGATCAGGTTCAAGGCTGAGCTTCTCAAAGGAAAGGCTGTGCTTAATGGGCAAAAATACTCGTAACAGCTGGACACAGCCACAGGTCCTAACCACCTTGCCTCCAGCACCCTGGCTCCGTCAGGACAACCCAGACAAACCCAGGCGTCTGCACCCTGTGCATGTGAACATGCCTGTGTGCACATGCGTGTCAGGAAAGCACGTTCATAGGTCAGATCGAGGAAATGCATGTGAGTTTACACACACACACACACACACACACACACACTTCCCCTAGAAGAAAAAAACAAACACGAGCCAACATGTGTCCCTCCCTGCTACACTGTCACATCTCTGCCATGTGTTTGCTGGCCCCTGCAGACCCTTGGTGACACCGTGGAAGGGAGTGGGCTTCCTTCTCTTCCTGGTGTCCTCAGTCAGCGCCCACAGGGACAGGAGCACAGGCTGGCGGACTGGAGCTGTCCGCGGTGCTGAAGTGAGCAGCGCTACCTATTAGGGGGAGCATCGTGACATGTCCATGGCTGGAGTTTGTGAAATCTCTCTCCGCATCATGACATGTCCATGGCTGGAGTTTGTGAAATCTCTCTCCGTCCATGGAACTTCGGGGAGACGGGGGAGACGGAGAAGAGCACCTGTGAAATGGCTTCTCCAGAACTGCCCTTGGGTCTGTGGCGGTAGCTCGCCTCCCTGGAGCCCCGCCCCTGCCGTGCTGACCCTGACAACGTCACTCATCAAAAAGGTGCTCTCGGCGTTCAGCACCCAGTACTCACTGAGAGGCCCACGCTCACCACCCAGGAGTGGACCTCACCAGTAGACAGTCGCCGTCCTCTTTGGAATTAAAACGGTTACACGCGTCCCCAAGCGTTTCGAGACCACCAGGGAAGAGGCGTGTTTGGCTCCGCACTTTGGAGGACCTGGTCCCGCGTGACCGTTGCTCTCCCCGGGAGCGCTGGACACACGTAGGGAGCTAGCTAAAACCTGCTTTGTCCCCTGTCTGCTTCTCCTCTCCTTAGCCTGCAGGCGATTCTAAATTCCCGCATGTACGGTTTCCGGAACGTTTGGAAAACCAGTGGTTAAGAGCTGTGGTTCTCGAAGCGAGGTCACCGGGCCAGCAGCACCCGTATCCCTTGGGAACCTTTTGGAAAGGCACAGCCACATCAGTGCTGCTCAAACTGGACGCTGGGTGCTGCCCCAGGAGCTCTGGCTCCGTAGGTCTGGGGTGGGAATGAGAATTCACATCTTCAACACGTTTCCAGGTGGTCCTGATGCCGCCAGTCTGAGGGCCAGCCTGCAAGAAGCACTATCCGGGGGGGGGGGGGCAGCCTACGATCGCACTGCAGGTGTTGGCCTGAACGTTGGGGTCTGGGTCCTGGCTTTGGCCCTAACACTGTGTGACTTCAGACGAGTCACTCAAGTATCTTCCCCTCCCGAGTCACAACTTTTTCATGTATGAAGTGAGTGGACTGGGTTGTACGAGCATGAAGGTCCTTTCCTATAGTCTAGGATTCTGGGCACTCCTGATACTGGGCAGAAATGGGTGTCCAAGGCGAGCAGCTACAGAAGCAGCAGAACCCCAATTTACTGCCCCCCCAGTCTTCCACCGGCCTTTATGTCTCCTTTCCCCTGTTGACATGAACAGTCTCCCTGAAATTAAATCCTGTCTGTGTCTCTCCACAGGGGGCAGGTGTCACTGGCTGGAACCTGCCCTGCCCTGCACAGATGACGTGTGCACCCCCGCACGCCTCCCCAGCTGGACAGGGTGCTGTGACTTCACGGCACATCCCAACGCATCTGAAAGTGGCACAATTCGGGGTGATGAAAGGGAACCCACGGTTTGGTGAACCTGTAATTACTGGTGCTTCGTGACACAGGCCTGGCGCCCAGACACCTGGAGACGTGAGCCCTTGCAGGGTCTCGTGATGCCTGACTTTATTTGATGAATGAAAAAAATATAAGGGAAAGAAAGAGATGAAAACATCTGTAAGGAACATCTGGGTGTCGTTGCTAACCATGAAAGCAAATTCCTTGAGTCAGCACACTGGTGAGGGCTGGGAAGGGGGTATTTATAAACAACCGCATATTGAAATGGGAGAAAATGCCCCAAACACCATGACTTCCTGCTTGAAAACCTCTCAGAATGGCGAAGCATTGAGTTCAGTTCTGTGTCTGAGCGACGAGAAGTCGGCACACCTGCAAGTCACGCTTGGGATTCAAACCGGCAGAATGACAGCCTCTGGGTTTCGGCAGTTGCTTCCCCCAAAAAAGTCATTTGAAGAGAGGATTAAATGTATCTCTGAGTGTCTGTAGTGTTCATTCATGCACACGGGAATGCTGACATGACTGCACGCACACACACACACACACACACACACACAAACATGTGCATTGCATAGTCATGCACACAGGAACTCCAGCATGGCTGCATGCACACACACACACACACACACACACACACACACACACACGTGCATTGCATAGTCATGCACACAGGAACTCCAGCATGGCTGCATGCACACACACACACACACACACACACACACACACACATGTGCATTGCATAGTCATGCACACAGGAACTCCAGCATGGCTGCACGCACACACACACACACACACACGTGCATTGCATAGTCATGCACACAGGAACTCCGGCATGGCTGCACGCGCACACACACACACACACACACACACGTGCATTGCATAGTCATGCACACAGGAACTCCGGCATGGCTGCACGCGCACACACACACACACACACACACGTGCATTGCATAGTCATGCACACAGGAACTCCAGCATGGCTGCACGCACACACACACATGTGCATTGCATAGTCATGCACATAGGAACTTCGGCATGGCTGCACACACACACACACACACACACACACACACACACGTGCATTGCATAGTCATGCACATGGGAACTTCGGCATGGCTGCGCACACGTGCACACACACATGCATTTCATAGTCATGCACACAGGAATGCAGGCATGCACACATGCACGTGTGTGTGTGTACAGAGTCATGCACACAGCACTGTGGGCATCTGTACATGTGCATGTGTGGGTGTGTGTACAGTTACCCACACAGGCATTCAAGTATGTGCTAATGGAAGTATATGTGTTTGCACATGCGTGTGCACGTGCACCTGTGCACATGTGTGTGTACATGTGCACGTGTGTGTGTGCACACATGCATGGAAATATCCAAATAAAAGTTCACATATTGCAGCCTACTTTTCTCACAGCTTCCCCATTTCACCTCATACTGTTCAGCACCGAGAGCGCCCCCCACCATCAGTAAATGTCTCCACACTCTGCCCTCCTCATGGGTAACTACTATGACTTAGTTTCCTGGGTGTCCAGCCATTAGGGCAAGAAGGCAAGGCGGGAGCCAGGCAGCTGGGTGTGGACAGTGCACCTCCCCCCTGCCCTGGCCGTCTGTCCTGCAGGCCAACTGTGCAGGAGACGCACTACGGATCTTTCTCCGCCTCCGGTGCCTGGGGACAGAGCCCAGGAGGCAGCCTCGTCCTCTATCCCTCTCCAGGCTTCTGGCTCTTTGCATAACTGCCTTAATGGGCAGAGGAGTGCAGGGCCTGTCCGCTCACATAAGCGATGCGGCCTGAAACCCCCAGCCGGGGCTCCAGGAAAAACGATTTGCAGCCGGCAGCTCCAAGTGTATGGAAATGTCTATACGGTGGACGCAGGTGACATCCTAATATGAGAAGAGATGAAAGAAATGGAATTCATTTGGAAAAATGTCTCCTTTAGCCCCGGAGCTGGGGCGAGGGGATGTCCTCGGCTCGGCCCCTCCCTGTGCCCCAGCGAGTGGGTGGCACTGCCATACCTGTCACCTGCCATTAGAGGTGACTCATATCCCACCTGCAACGAAAACCCCGCACTTCCCTCACCCGGCGCGCGGCTCGTGTTTAGGGCTCCTGCTTTATCAGTTTTTATTTCGTGTAATATTCATCACACTGGTTTATTTATGGGCCCTCCCTCGTTGGGAAGCTGTTTTTCAGGCCTGGTGAATAAAACATTGGCCGCGGCGGCGCGGCGGGGCGATGCCGCTTCTCCGGCGTCTAACCTGAAGGACTGCCTCCTCCTTCTCCCGACCGCCGACTTTCAGGGAAATTTATTTGTATTTTGTTGGGCATTTGTCGTTGGTGTTTTTCTCTCTTCTCGGCCAGGGGACGCTGGGCAGAGCTGGCGCCTCTCCCCCCTGATGAAACGCGGGGACCCTTGCTTGCTGAGCGAGGCGATGCGTTAGGCAGGAGGGGTGAGGCGGGTGCCGGGAACCGAGGACGTCAGTCCTGGGCTGCGGAGAGCCCTGTCTGCTCATCCCGTCCCTCAGCCCGAGCCACGCTGTCCCCAGTCCCGGCACGTGCCTGCCCGCGGGCCAGGGACTTCACTCGTGGAGAAAAGAGAGCCAACCGAGACCTGGAGGAACCACGGGGACAATGACCCGCTTCCTGTGTAAACGCGGCGGCGGGGGTGGGGGCGGCAGGGGTGTGGAGTCTAAAATCCCACTGAGAGACACAGAGAAAACAATCCCAACACATTAGAAAATAATGAAACGCTAGCTATGGCCTGAAGCAAACTCTAAAGAAGAAAACCCACGGTGTCCGACGGGTGCTGGACTTTCCGGAGGGACCCCTTTGTAAGTTATATAAATGCCTAGTCATTGTGTTGTACACCAGAAACTAATATACTATTGTATGTCAACTGGGAGGGAACCATTTTTTAAATTTAATAAATAGATAAGAGAAGCGGGGGGCGTGAAATGACTCAGATTGTGATGAGATTTCTCTAGTAATTCTTCTAAGTGCATTTAAATGTAGATTACTTGCCCGGCCAGTGTGGCTCAGTGGTTGAGCATTGACCCCTGCACCAAGAGGTCACAGGTTTGATTCCCCGTCAGGGCACATGCCCAGGTTGTGGGCTCGATCCCCCGTGGGGGGCATGCAGGAGGCGGCCAATCGATGTTCTCTCTCATCGATGTTTCTATCTGTCTCTCCCTCTCCCTTTCTCTCTCTCTCTCTCTAAAAATCAATAAAGAAAAATTTTTTAATAAATAAATAAGCCCTGGCCGGTTTGGCTCAGCGGTTAGAGCATCAGCCCGCGGACCAGAGAGTCCCAGGTTCGGTTCCCGCTAAGGGCACGTACCTCGGTTGCAGTTTGTCCCCAGCTCCAGTTGGGGTCGTGTGGGTGGCAGCCAGTCAATGTGTCTCTCTCACGTCAATGTTTCTCTCTCTCTCTTCCTCCCTCTCTCCCTTCTGCTCTATCTGAAGATAAATGCAAAAATGTCCTCGGGTGAGGATAAAAAAATAAATAAATAAAAATAAAATAAATAAATAAGTAAATGTAGATTACGTAGCTCTTCAAGTTCTATTTACAAAAAGAAGAAGGAAGAACGGGAAGGCGGGGAGAAAGGGAGAAGAAGAGAAGAGAAGGAAAAAGGAAAGAATCAGGCCGACGCCTGCCACACTGAAGGGTGCCGAGTTTTTCTCTTTCCCTCCAGAAATCACGAAGGGCCTGGAAGACCTCCATCAATAAAACTGCAGCCAGCGGTCCCCAGTGATTCACTGCAGCTTGTCTCTCTGCAGAGGCCCAGCTCAGCCATCTCTTAATTAAGTGAGACCCACACGGTGGCCGTCCCCACCCACAGCACAGCTCTTTCAAAGCCAGAGGAAGAAAATGTGACTTGCCTTGGGCAAGATCCCCACCAGGCCACGGGCACCGGCTTCCCTCCGGGTCCTCCCGGGGACCGTGTCAGGGCTCGCTGCACATCTACCCCTAATAAATTTGGGGGGGTGCTATCCAAAAGGATGGTCTCTAACCCTCCACTCAAATGCTACCTGGTGGCATCCTGATTTGCATTTCCAGGCTCACTGATGAGGCTGAACATCTCTTCTTGTGTCGATTGGTTTCGTATCAACTTCTGTACGAGATCACTGTGTCTTCTGCCCTTCTCTTGTTGGGGTACGTACTTTTCTTGCTTTGTAGCAGTTCTTTCCACGTTCTTCACACAAACCTCTTGCCGGTGGTGTGCGTCGCTAATACTTGCTTCTAGTTTTCACTTTTTAAACACCGTTCGATACATTGATTTTTAAAAGCTCTTAATTTTTCCTTACTTTCCACATACTCAAATCTGTCGATATTTTCTATACGTGTTTTTATTGTCTTGCTAAGACCTTTCTCCCTACCCCACGATCCACCTGTCTTTTCCTCGGAGAGATGTCTGACATTTAACTCCTCCGTGTAACGCAGCGGGTTAACACGCGGCGTGAGGTAGGGATTCGGCATCATGCTTTACGGGTAGCCGCGCTATTCTTTCCAGTTCTCCGTATGCAACCGCCCCTCTTCACTAGGGGTCTGAAATGCTGCTTCGCCATAAACCAGAGTTCCGTAAGTCCACGGGCCTGGGAATCCTGGGAACTGGCCCGTTGGGGGACCCTGTGACAACACCTCAGTCTTCATTACTGCCCTCAAGATGAGCCCCGCCAGGCGGCAGGGAGGCACCCCTCTGTGCTCTTCTCTTCAGAAGGGTCCCAGCTAGTCCAGGTCCCTTACTCTTCTGTGAGACCATCTTGCCAAGTCCCGTGACAAGCTCTGTTTGGACATTGGCCAGAATTCCACTGGCTGCAGTCAACACAGATCGGCATGGGGGAAATGACATTTTAATGGCAGGAAGTCTTCCTACCCGTTCATCGGGGTTCCTCGACTTACACCTGCTAAAGGTTTACCATCCTGCCTAGGTAAGCATTACATGTACTTTTTAGACGTATTCTCCTGTATTTGACGTTTTCTGGGGTCATCATAAGAGGTATCTTCTCTCTAGCTATGTTTGCTGGTATTTTTGCGGCTGGTATACAGACTCTAACTGATTGTTGTATATTCATCTGATAGCAGCCTACTCTCCAGTTTCTGAAAGATTTTCTGTGGATCCTTTGGGGCTTTCTCTGTGAATGACCATGTCATCTGAAAATGATCACTTCCCCGTCCTTCCCAACCCTGCTATCTCTAGTTTCCGTTTCTTCCCCCTCGGCTGCCCCTCACCCCCCTGCTCATCAGTGTCCCTCCATCGCTCCTGGGGGTGACTTGGGCACAAGGCGTCAGTGGTCTTGCTAGTGAAACATCAGAACCAACCCGACACTCCAAAGGTAACATGTCCAAAGCCCAACCCTTGACCTGCCGGCTCTCTGAGAACCTGAGCTCCTTCCTGGACGCCTTCATCCAGGCCCTGGCGGCCACGCCCACATGAGGCCCACCTTGCCCCGCCCCCTCCTCCCAGTCACCCACCAGCTGGCCCTTCTGGGGTTCAGTGCCTCAGCCTGCAGAGCTCCGTGCTGCCTTGGGGACTCAGTAGTCGCTACTCCCTGTCCCTGCCGTCCTCCCACCTCACGTCACCCGACTCACACCCACCCTTCAGGTCTCTGCTGAAACTTCCCTTTCTCAGAGAAGCCCTCTGACCCGGGCACATCCCATGACCCCCACGGGCCCCGTGCATTTTCTCGACATTTACCATTCTTTGGCGTTTCTATTTGCCTGTGTTTGTCTGATGTTTGCCGTCCCGCCGGCCAGGCGCTGCCTGAAGACGGCCTCTGCTTATTGTCTGTCCTGCGCCGCCCGGTGCCCGCACAGCCTGACCTCCCGCACGTGTTCCACAACGTGGCGCCGCGTGAATCAGAAGTGAAATGAAGGAGAGAAGCCACCGCTGCCCTCCCCACTGGGGAGGCTGAGGCCGCTGGGACGGGGTGGGCCCAGGCATCGGGCCCGTGCTGTCGGGCGCCCTGTGCTCCAGGCCATGCCGTCATTTTTTGTCCCTGGTGGGTGCAGTTCCTGCTCTGTCCCCACTCCAGTCAGAATACAGGGAACCACACTGGCTGGAGGCCAGCCTCCTGATAGGTCCGCCAATGGAGGCACAGGCATGGGGGAGGACAGACGGATGTTCTCCATCTCTGCACTTCGCTCCTGCAGCTGCACCCTCCTCCAGGCAGGCCCCCTGGATAGGCAGTGCTGGAGTTGTCAGTGGTGCTGCGGTCCCTCATCTCTGGGTCGTCCTGTTTGCTCTCCCACCCGTCCCTGTCTGGGTGACGGACATGCTGTCTCTGGAACGCCTGGACTGCTCTCCCTTTGCCTGCGTGGACTCTGACCCAGCCCGTGACAGAGGCCAGTGGCTCTTAGATTCAAAGGCTCTTGCCTGGCCGGTGTGGCTCAGTGGTTGAGCGTCAACCCATGCACCAAAAAGTTGCCAGTTCGATTCCTGGTCAGGGCACATGCCCAGGTTGTGGGCTCGATCCCCAATAGGGGGCATGCAGGAGGCAGCCAATCGTTCTCTCTCATGGATGTTTCTATCTCTCTCTCCCTTTCCCTCTCTCTCTAAATCAATAAAGAAAAAAAATTTTTAAAGGCTCTTTTGTTTCACAGATACTTCTTGATAAGGTGGCCAACTCATCCCGGTTTGCCCAGGACGGCCCTGATTTTCGCACTAGAAGTCCATAGCCCTCAGCCCACCATGCTGGGCCTGGGGACACGCCCGGACAGGCACGGATGTGAGCCCCACCCTCACCATGCCTCCCCACTTCGCCAAGTGAGCAGGTGTGCCCACCCCCCGGTGCTCTGCAGGGAGGGCTCCGTCCTGCCGGCGCCTCCGCAAAGCCCAGGGCCAGACTGGGGTCGGGGTGGGCTTCCCGGAGGGTGGCTGAGTGCTGAACGTCAGTGTCAGGCAGGAGAAAGAAGGCCCCTCTGCGCACGCACCCCACGGACGCCTCTGCCACCCTGCAGCATCACCACGGTGGCTTCCCTGCCCCAGTCCCCAGTGCCCCACCTGTCCGTCCCGCCCTCCCCCAGCCCCTCCCAGCCCTGACCCTGGACTGTCCCACAGTCGTGCCTTTTCACTCTGGGTGTCTGAAAGTTCTCCCCGGAGGGAATCTTACTTATGTGTCCTTGATGGACTCACAGGACAGGGATGGAGGGAGGGGAGGCCAGTGCGGAGGGGCCGTCGGAAGACGACAGAATAGACAGCAGAGTCAGCGCAGAGGACACCCCGCGGCTTCTGCTCCAGTCCCGGCGGGGAGAGGCATGCGGGACGGAGCGTCCCCACCCGTGCCCCTCGCCCTCCGTCCCCTGGCACGGGGTCAATCTCCACCTTGCGTTATTAATGGCTATCATCATCACCGCTATTTCCATGAGACTGGAAGCCACTTGGCGTGCCCCGCGTCTGTGCAAGGGCGTCCTTGATCCTCCGCAAGTGAAATCAAAGGACGTAATTAGCTCATTTAATAGAGCGTTGGACTTGGTTTGCTGTCACCGGTGGCTCGTTCCCCTCCCCCGTCCCGATTATTAATGGCTGTTATTGCTAACAGCCCGCCCTGTCGATGACAGGGCTTCCCGGCCGGCCTCCCCTCTCTGTCCCCAAACGGAGCCCACGTTTTCTGCTTCGGGGAGCCCACGTTTTCACACGCTTCCACATGGTTTAAAACAGGACCTGGTGACGGACGAGTGTACCTCTCAGGTGGAAATGTACAGAATAATGACTCAGGGAACGCAGGGTAGGGCAGGAAATGTACAGAATAATGACTCAGGGAACAGAGGGCATGGCAGGAACGCGGAGCTGGGGGAGGGGGAGGGCCCCCGGTTGGACAAGTCCTGATAATAACGGGGCTCCCCGGGGAGGGGCGTCAGAGGTCTGACTGCCGGGGAGCGGCCCTCTCCGGGGTGCACCGAGCTCTACGGGCCGCAGGCTGTTTGCAAAGCAAGCGAGTTGTGTTTTCAGGCCCTGCCAGGACTCCTGTTCACCTCCCCCCGCAGGACCTTCCCCTCCGCTGGGGGTGCCCACCCCCCCTTCTCTGCTTGAACCAAGTGCAGGGACCCCGAGCTGCAGAGGAGGCAGGACCCTGCCCGCAGCTCTCCCGACACTGCTGGCTGAGCAGCAAGGCTCCTGGACCACTGATCTCAACGCAAGATGGAAACGAAAGAGCTGAATATGCCCAGGTCGGCTGTTTATTTTTAAATCGTGTTTCTTGTGAGCGCAAGGAAAATTCCAACTCTGCTCGGCGTTTGACAGGAGGCGGGACCGGTTATGTAATCCGCGACTAGGCGGTCTCCCGGCGTCCGGCTCCTGGCTGGCTTCCAACCCCAAATATTACTGAGTCTCTGTGAACTCCTCCCGCCCGCTCCAAACGAGTGTGGACTTGGGGTGCAGCTTTGGGGCGTTCACCCCCGCTGAGCTCCAAACCCAAGCGTTCTGCGGCCGTGACTTTCTATAAGAACTTGAGGGAGACGCCTGTCTGGTCTGTGGCCCAGACCTCGCTGTCGGTGGAAAGGGAAGTGTGTGTCCCCCCGGACAGGACGCGCCGGCAGACCCTGGACGGGGTGGGAAGGAGATGAGGGCCCCGGCGCCCCGGGCCCCGCCTAGGCCGCCTCTCCGGAGGGACGCCGAGCTGGTTCACTACGCAACGGGGACGTTTTCACAACGTGTATGCCCCCATAAAGAAGACATCCTAGAGTGACAGGTTTGAACAGCGATTTGGAAAATATCCATTTATTTTCTGAGACATGATTTTAAAAATGAAGATTAGAAAACAGACCACAGGTAAGAATTGGATGGGAATCAGTGAGAAGCCAGGTCTCACAGGCCGGCTGCTAGGTGTCAAAGGAGCAGCCCGCCCCGTTCAGCTGGGCCCCTGGCCTGACCACCGCTCTTGTGAGGGCCGTCCCCTCCCTCCTCACCCTGCTCTGGGGACCCCCGGCGACTCGCCTCTGGCTTGAGAAGCTGTTTTCTAGAATGCACCTGAGCGCTCAAAACAGAGGCTTGGCAACAACATCCTGGGAGCCGGAGCCCCCCAACATCCCTTCCCTGGACCAGCCCATCTCAGCTGCAGACCCTTCCACACCCGCCAGTCACACACACAGCCCACGGGTGCTGTACCCGCTGTTCCAGAAATCACATGTGCACGTTCCCTAGAACGAAACACAACACACTAGAAATACATATAGTATGGCAGTGCACATTTGTGTGCATGTACCTGTGCGTGCATGCATGTGTGCGTGTGCATGTGTGTGCACGTGTGTGGATGTGTGCATGCATTATGTGCACTGTGTGTGCATGCATGTACGCATGCACATGTATATATGTGCACACCGTGCGCGCATGTATGTGTACATGTGTGCACGCTGTGTGTGCATGTGTGTACTGTGGGCGTGCATTGTGTGCACTGTGTGTGTGCATGCATGTGTGCACGTGTGTGAGTGCATGTGTATATATGTGTACACACATGGGCTCGCAACCTCCAAACCAAAAGAGGACACTTATTTGCAATCTGACCAAAATGAAAGAAAACACTCACTAGGTGCAAAAGGGAAGCTTGATTCAGCTATGTTTAATACTACAAAAGGTTACTTAACGCCACACGTTGAATTTGAAAAGAATTAAGAGGAGGGAGAAAAGAAGGAAGTGCTTTCGGTAAATTTTTAAAGCGAGAGAGAAATATTTTATTAGCTCCATAGTTTTTTTTCACTTGCTGTTTTCCAATTCAATGAAAGTATTTATCGATTCGTTTCATTTTAAAAATGGCTACAGTGAGGATTGCTTCCCTCGGAATTTTAGTAACTTCCCCTTGCCAGATTCCAAACCAGCTATTTTTCTTCAGCTGGGATTTAAGGACAGACCAGGAGGGGAAGTTCTGAGCTGGAAATATCTTTCCTCCCACTGGGTGGTTCACTCTGTTTGGATAATCCGCCCCCCACACTCATCTACATAAGTCCTTTACTTCCAACTCCAAATCCCCCTCTTCCACGAAACCGGCTTCACGGGCTCCCTTTCTGAGCTCTGAGCACACACTGTTTCCGCCACCGAGTCATGCCTCAGCCCTTCCTCCTCACCAAGGCTCAAGAGCCACTTGGGGACCAGGAAAAAGGTGCCCTTCCTCGCGGTCCCCGAGCACGCAGAGCGCGGATGTGTAGCGGACACCAAGCAGTCAGCCGGAGCGGAGCCATCGGTACTGAGGGGTCTCCCTCCCGCCCTCCACCCCCACCCCTGCCCGGGGCCCTGCTGACCTCACCCAGAGCACTGGACATCCCCAGAAACAGGCCTGTCTCTTTCAGACTGGCACCAGGCCATTGTACCCTCAACACATCACTGGTCCTCTCAACAACTTTAGTTGCTGAGTAAGGAATTCAGATGGGTTAGGGAGGCTTCAACTTCTCCAAACATACCTCTTAGAGATGACCACAAGGGCTTGGGGCAGGAGGGCCGGTGTGACTGGCTGAGGGCAGTCCCCCCCCCCCCACCAGGGGCTGCTGAATGTAGCCAATAAAAAGGCAGACGCCCCGTTAAATGTGAATCTCAAATAAACAACAAATACTTCTTAGTCTCAGCGTATCCCAAAGGCTGAAATGCATGTGTTGTTTACCTATAAGTCAAACTCAGCTGTATGTTCTCTGGCAGCCTACCCATCTTCCCCCAGAATCCCCGAGAGAGCTTTCTTGTGCCAGTTGTTGAGGGTGGAGTTATCCCTGCCGGACGGGCCGGCGCTCCCCCCCAGGCAGGCCGCCATCTGCATCCGAACGTCTGGCCGGCACCTCTGGGCAGAGAGGGGAAGCAGCGCCCCACCCAGACCACGCGGGCCCCCAAGACGGGCTCCGGCAGGCTCGCCAGGGCCAACCGTCCACGGCGTCAGGCTGTTCAGGAGGGGAGGTGCACTGTCATCTCTTTGTTGTTTTCAGGGGGCAGCCAGCGTGCTGGTGACTGCGTGTCTTCCCTTCCTCAGCCTTTCTGATCTCAATGCACCTTAACTAATAAAGCATTGTAAGTGTGCTGAGCCTAGCGAGCTCGGCATTTAAGGATGTTGAATTTTCCAGAGGGGTGTGCTTATGTCAGAAGCCCTCAGAACGAAGCAGATATTAAAACAATGCCACAAAAGCAGCGAGCTTGGAAGCTGGGACACTGGCCGGGCAGCCTGGCCGGCGGGGAGCCCTGTGCCCTGCGGGGTGTACCCATCAGACGGCAACCCGGCCACCGTCGGCGCTGCTGGAACCTCCCCACCGGCCCAGACGGTGCCAAGCCCGGGGCTCCCATCGGTCAGGCTCTGCAAGGGTGCCGGTGCCGGACCAGGATGTGAGAGCAGTCTCGGTGCCGTGTCCCCAGGGAGCTGAAACCCGTGCAGCCGGCCGCAGAGACAGTGAAATGGGACCAGCGTCCAGGAGAGGGCTCCTGGCTGCGACTCAAAACCCCTTTTACAAAATCAGACCATTCCAGAACGACAAGGAAGAGGCCCCGAGGTTTCTGTCCAGTGCCTGTGTCCATTTGTAGGGTTACTGGTGTCAGCCGTTTAGGAGAAGTTAAGGCGTCAGGCACCCCACGCAGAACTCCGCCGTGGAAACTCGGAAATGTAACCTCCCATTTTAACTGAGAAAGACAGCTCAGGATCAAATTCCTCAGGTTTTTATTTTTAAGAAACAAATTATATGGGGGAGGGGAGTGGCCACACGCGCTTTAGTCCGTTGTGATGTTATCGAGGTGTGATGGTCAGTGGGTCTGCGCATGGTGTACTGTGAGCGATTCCCGGGAGCGGGCAGCCTGTCTGGGTTGTGCCCACTCTCCGAGGGCCAGCTTTCGGCCACAGAGGTTCCTTCAGGGGAAGGAAAGCAAAGGGGCAAAGGGGCGAATGCCCGTGTCAGGAAACACCCACATTCGGCCCCTAAGGTTTGGGAGAGGGTGACGACGGGGAGCTGCTCCTCTGACCCCCCACCCCTCCTCTCATCAGACATCACGCCCACTCCCTTCTCCGTTCTCCCCACTTTCTGTTGACTGTGCACAGACCCCTTGCCCATAGGGTCACCCATGACGTCCCCAGCGGGCTCAGCCAATCAACGGCTGCATTCGGCTCGCACCGGCCGACTTTCCCCTCCGCCTTCCCTGCTCCCTCCCTCACCTCCTGGTCCTGGGGCTGGGCCTCGGGTGCTCGCCCACACGCGTGTGCTGGCCTCGCGGGTCTGTGTTTTCGCTTGGGAATCAGGGCAAGGGGAGGTGTGGCGGGCTCCTGCCTTCCCTCTCGACGGCCTCACCTCCACAGCTCGACAGACACATGCAGAGTCCTGTTCCTTCGCTTGTTCATTAAAACTCCAATAAACGCTATAAAAATGTCTTATTTGGGTGGTTAATTGTCGGTTCTATGTTAATGAGCAGGCAGCGCTCGCTCTCCTGAGAGGCTCCCCGAGTCTGTAAACAATGCAGCTGCCTGGGACGGCGTTCCCTGGGACGGTGTTCCCTAGGACGGCGTTCCCTGTGACGGTGTTCCCTGGGACGGCGTTCCCTGGGACGGTGTTCCCTGTGACGGCGTTCCCTGTGACAACGTTCCCTGGGACGGTGTTCCCTGTGACAACGTTCCCTGGGACGGTGTTCCCTAGGACGGCGTTCCCTGGGACGGCGTTCCCTGTGACAACGTTCCCTGGGATGGCGTTCCCTGGGACAGAGTTCCCTGTGACGGCGTTCTCTGGGACGGCGTTCCCTATGACAACATTCCCTGGGATGGCGTTCCCTGTGACGGTGTTCCCTGTGACGGCATTCCCTGGGACAGTGTTCCCTGGGACAGCGTTCCCTGTGACGGTGTTCCCTGGGACGGCGTTCCCTGTGACAACGTTCCCTGGGACGGCATTCCCTGGGACAGAGTTCCCTGTGACGGTGTTCCCTGTGACGGCATTCCCTGGGACAGTGTTCCCTGGGACAGCGTTCCCTGTGACGGCGTTCCCTGTGACAATGTTCCCTGGGATGGCGTTCCCTGTGACGGCGTTCCCTGTGACAATGTTCCCTGGGATGGCGTTCCCTGTGACGGCGTTCCCTGTGACAATGTTCCCTGGGATGGCGTTCCCTGTGACGGCGTTCCCTGTGACAATGTTCCCTGGGATGGCGTTCCCTGTGACGGCGTTCCCTGTGACAATGTTCCCTGGGATGGTGTTCCCTGTGACAACGTTCCCTGGGACGGCGCTCCCTGTGACGGGACAGTCATCAGATGGGGCTGCTGTGGCCGCTCCCCTGGCCTTCCTCCAGGCAGCCACTCATCACCCGCTCTCTCCCAGCTTGGCCAACGGATTCGAATGCTGCCACATGGGGGTCTGTGAGTGCCAGGCGAGGCCGCCCGGAACTTTCTGTGGTGCTCAGGCCCTCTCTCACCTGCGCTCAGCATTTCTCTGAAGCCAGAACTGTTAGCTCATCACCAATCTAAACGAGGCGCTCCCGGACTGGGCAGGGATCCCGGCCCAAGTCTCACCGTGGGAAGGCAGCGTCCCTGAGAGCCAAGCAGGCCCCGAGTCTCACCATGGGAAGGCAGCGTCCCTGAGAGCCAAGCGGGCCCCGAGTCTCACTGTGGGAAGGCAGTGTCCCTGAGAGCCAAGCAGGCCCCGAGCTCGGAGGTGCAGGGAGCGGGCGGCCACCAGGGGACCAGAGGGGCAGGCACGGGCAGCCACCGGTGCTGGGCTGGAGCTGGGCTGCAGGGACGGTGCCAGGCTGCGGGTGCACACCCAGGCATGCCAGCTGGAGCCTCCAGGAGCAGTGGGGGACGGGCAGCCTTTATGTCCTGCACACAGAGGTGCCCAGAGGCCTCTTTTCGAGTCTTGAAATGACGGACACTCCTGGAAAGTGAGCGCCGGCCTGCTGGGTGACGGCTCAGGGATGGGGCCAGTTCCAGGGTCTGAGATGAAGACAAGGGGACCCGAGAAGCTGTGCGCTGCCCCCGCACATGGGAAAGGGGCCTGTGCGCCCCTCCTGTCTGATTAGCTCAGAGGAGGCACCTTTGGCTAATACAGAACCATCAGAGAGACCCGGCCCTGGGCATAGAAATGCCCCTGACACTGGAGACCACCAGCAGCACGGGGCCCCCGAGAGCGGGCTAAGCACCCTGACTCCTCGCGAGGCGGAGGCCACTCTCCACTCACAGGACACTGAGAACCGCGTGTAATGAATCTCACCCAGAGGAGTGAAACGCACAGAGGCCGTGGGGTGAGCTGCCAGGGGGTGCAAGGCCCTCTGCCCCTCGAACCCCTCCTCCTCAGGCCTCGGCTCAGAGAAAGGCCGTAGCCCAGGAAGTGGCACCAGCCCCCCGGATTCTCCGACAGTGCGTGATCTCCGGGATCATTCGTTCCCCTGCTCGTTTAACTAACCCCGTGCCCAGGGCGTGCGCTCCCTGAGAGCAGGGGCAGCCCCACGCCAGCCGTGCCCGGGGCAGACCTGGCGCAAAGTCAACATGATACCTACCTGCGGACGGACGAACGAGCCCAGACACCGCGGTGCCCGTCGGGGCAGCTGCTGCCACCGGTGTGCGAGGTCCCGCCCCAGGACGGTTGGCCCTCGTGGAGCCAGACAGAGGGCCGGGACGGCTGTGGGGGGACAGGGACCGTACACATAACACTAGACAAAACGAGGCTCGCCTGTCCAGGACAGTGAGTCAGCTTGGGGAGGGGCAGCCGTCCCCGGCCTGCACTGAGCCCAGAGGAAGCCCTCTGCCCCCAGCGCATTTCTGGGGACACTGAGCTCCCTGAAGCCCATTGTGAAAATCACTTCGGCTTTTTCCGTTTCGTTATCCAAACAAAATATTCCTCCCAGCAGAACCAAGAGGGGCGACCGAGACTCCGGGGGAAATGCCCCTCGGGTGTGAAGTGCCGCCAACTCCTCGCTGAGACCGGCAGGGAGAGGAGGGGCCGCCCGGCGGCGCTGTCGTCCAGGGAAACCACGAAAGAACGGAACTCCCTAAAGGCGTGAGGATGCCGGTTCTAACGGTGCACTCACTGCCTCCAGCCGGGGTGCTCGCCGACCCCAGGACGCGAGCCCGCCGCAGCCCTCCCGCGGGTGAGAAATGCCAGGACCCAACAGCGTCCCTCCGCGGGTCACCTGCACTCTGGACGACACCTTCTGAGCCAATACGGCGGGAGCAGGACCTCGTCCCACACGGAGTGCGGCTCAGACCGGCTGCCCACGTCCACAGTGCCAGCGCGGCCTGGTGTAGGGCCTGGAAACCCGCGGGGAAGAGCGCCTGGTCAAGGGGCCACAGCGCCTTTCGTGGGGTGTCTCAGGGAGCACAGCCGCCACCCTCCTGCACCCCAACCCTGGCGACGGGGCATCCTGGGCACCACCTCTTGCAAAGAGGCTGCTAGAATCAACTGCAGAAGTTCTTCCCAGCACAGCGCTGATGGGCCACGCGACATGGGAAGGGCAGCGCCAGGGGCACCGCGCCCACCACGGCACCTTAAAGGGGCCGCCTGCATGCTCGCCTGGAAGATAGCCACCTGCAACCTGGGACCCCGAAAGCGGTGTCTGGGAAGCAAGGGAGTGAGGATGGGGGCCAGCAGTGCAATGGGACACACTGAGGCGAACCGGTCACCAGACCTAACCAGGTAGGTGGCAACCTGGTGCCAGGCTGCGGTCCACGCAGTGACCAGGCCGGTGCCGGTGCGCCTGCAGGCAGGCGGCCCCCGTGAAGTGGACACTTCCTGTATGGGTGACCACACGCGCCGGCCGCTGGCCTCCCGAACTGTTAACACCCGCAGATTTCGGTCCATCTTCCCAGGCTGTATTTCTCCCTCGACGTGTCTGTTTAGTTGTGAAGGCCTGGGCGGGCCCCCGGGGCTCACCCCCGCTCTGGAAGGTGCGACTTCACGGTGCCGGCGTGCGTCGCGATCTATCAACGTCGGTGTCCCCAGAGCCCGAGGAATCAAAACATCACGGACAGAGCACCACTCTCCAGCTCCGCCGGCTGCCAGTGTGCGAGGGGCCCTCCACGCGCTGCTTTACGGATGCCCCGGCCCACGCGGTCCGTCCGCTGGCTTCACCGCCGCCCAGCATCCGCTCAGTTAGAGGACAAACGCGGGGACCCGCCAGCACTGCGGACAGGGTGTGCCCGGGGCTGAGGCGTCTGTCCACGGGCACCAGCAGGGCTGTGCTGGGCCAGAGCCCACCCTGGTCCTTCCTGGTGGGGGTCTCCTGCCCCCTCTTCCCCCTCCTCCTCGGGTGCCCTGACCTTCGCCCAGTGCTCACCCGTTGACCAGACTCACGCATTTGTCAGCCCGAGTTACTGATCCCCAAGTGTGCGCCCTGGGCCGCAGGTGCCGGGAGGGACCGAGCCACCCAGCAGACAGAAGGGACCCGTGTCCCTGGCTTCAGAGCTCAGGCCGCACAGGTAAGATCTACTCGAGGGACCAGCTCGAAAACACCCCTCCAGCAACCTGTCACAGGACCTGGGGGGCAGACAGTGGAGCCGCCGTGCGCCCCGAGGGCCTGGCAGTGACCCCGGGACGGGCAGGGCGGGCAGCTCCCTGACCTCGGACTCGGCCTCCAGGCCCGTGGGACAGCCACTCGGCCTCTTGTACTTTGTACCGCTGGCCGAGGACCCGGCCGCCAGCCCGGCTGACCTGGGACACGCGGGACTATCCTCGAAGGAAGGAACCGCCCACAGCCCCTCGTGACGAACAGAGCACCAGCCACAACCTGGGGCCTCCGTTCTGAGCTGGAGAGTGTCCTCCAGGTTTTCCGTGGGGCGCGGGGGCAGAGGGGCCTGGCTGGAACCAGCACTCGGCAGGTGCACTTACTCCAGGACTCGCCAGGCTGGTCACTGACCGGGGGGCTCTGGGGCCCGGTGACAAGGACACGCATGAGTTCCGCGGGGCTGGTGTCCCCCAGAATGAAGGCACAGGCCACCTGAACACACATCCCTTCCTCCGGTGAGCCACGACTCCCCGGGGCTCTGGGACAGGGCTGAAGCGCATGCTGGGGACACCTCCTCCGTGAGCAGGTCTCGGGGGAGAAGAGGCTCTGGAGGGACAGAGTGAGGGGCTTTGCGCAGGCGACAGAGGAGACGGGAGGCCCGGCCCCCAGACCCAGGCACCAGCTTCTCCCTGGGGCGGGCGGGGGATCGGCTCCGCATCCAGGTAGGAAGGGCCAAGCCCCTCTCCTAGGAAAGGGCTGGTTCCCCACGCAGAAACCTGGTTTCCTAACAGACGGGAGTGAAGAAAACTCATTAAGCTAATTGTTTGCTGCTGCAGACCAGGGCCAGCAAATAAAGACGGGGTGGGGGGGGTAACCGTTTGCTTTGATTGAGACTGAACTCAATGAGGAGGGGCCTGCTGGCTGCACCCGGCACATCGAGCGAGGCCCCACGCACACGCACACGCCATCGGCCGTCCGCCCGTGTGCAGCCTGTCGTGTCCCTCCCGGCAGGAACGACCTGCTCTGAACACCCCGTGTGAAACCCCTGAGTCCAGAACGACGCCTCCCTCCTGCAAAAGGGCCGCCTTCTGGGAAAGACTCCGGCAGGTTTCTGCACGGACACGCCTCTCCTGCAGCCTCACACAGACTGGACTCGGAGAACCATTTACACGCGGCATTCCACAGCCTGGCCACCCCTTCCGGAGGCCGCCCGTCCCCCGCCCCCACTCCGTGGGGTCCGAGACACAGCCCTCCACACCCTGGCCATTTGTCAAGACAGAGGTCCCCCAGGAGATCATGGAGACAGTGGAGGAAAGTCGTCTCCCAGGCGGCTGGTCACCAGCACAGATTATGGACCAGCCCCCTGCAGGACTTGTGAGCGGCGGGCACGGGTGGAGGAGGGGAGAGTCTGCCTCACAGTAGCTGCTGGCCCGTCTGGGGGCAGGCAGAGACACCCACAAGCATCTCACAAACTCTCTGACACATCACACATGCTCACACTCACACACACACATACACTCACACACACACTCACAAACACATCACACACACTCATACACACACACATCACACACACATTGCACACACATCACACACACACTCACATCACACACACATCACACACACATTCACACACACACTCACACATCACACACACACGGACTCACACATCACACACTCACACACACGTTCTGACTTTGCCTGCATGGGGCAGGCAGGTGCATGGAAAGCCTCTCCCTGGCTGGGCAGGTGGGTAAGGTGACCCCCCGTGAGGGTGGGCAGGTGGGTAAGGTGACCCCCCGGAGGGTGGGCAGGTGGGTAAGGTGACCCCCCGGAGGGTGGGAGGGTGGGTAAGGTGACCCCCCGTGAGGGTGGGCAGGTGGGTAAGGTGACCCCCCGGAGGGTGGGCAGGTGGGTAAGGTGACCCCCCGTGAGGGTGGGCAGGTGGGTAAGGTGACCCCCCATGAGGGTGGGCAGGTGCTACCCCCTTGGAAGCCATAAAGGCACAACCTGGCCCCCAATCCAACCCAGCTCCCGGGATCACCCTCCTGCTCAGCAGAAGGTCACAGAGCCCCTGAAGCTTCTCCGGGTGGAACCCCTGGTCCCCGACAAACGCCGCTCTGGGTCACCGCAGTGGTTACTGCCCAGACTCGCAGCCAGACGCCTGCTTCCAGTCTGGCCCCTGCCCCGTACCAGCTGTGTGACCTCGGCAAGTGGCTCACCCTCTCTGGGCCTGTTTCCTGGACTAGAACCCGGGGGTGGTGGTTGTGCTTCCCTCACAGCGTGGGTGAGGATTCGGGGACGTGCTCTGTGTGAGCCCCAGGACCCCGTCCAGCACGCAGCGAGGACTCGGACACGGCGACTACAGTGATCCCCCGAGAATCCCCGGGTGTGGCGTCCACACGCCCCAGAGCCCAGCTGCCCTCCCCCGGGGCAGGGTGACCCTCTGCTGGACCGCACGCTCCTTCTGGCTCCCCTCCAGCAGCCCCGAGTCCTGGGCTCCGACCCGAGCGCGTGCTCCAGCCCCACGTTCGGTTCTGGGAGGAGAGAAGGTCGTCTCCATTCCTAATGCTGCCTGCCCGCCAGCCAGGCGAGGGTTTGGACGGGCACCGCGGGCAGTGGCGGTGCGTGGCAGGGGCCGGGACCCCCCCCCCCGGGCTCAGCCTGGGGAGCCCGAGCTGCCGACAGGGAAAGACGCCAGGCCCTAGGGGACTGGGACCTCCTGCCCCAACGCACAAACTCCAAGCCAGTGTTTAGCTGAGCTCCTTTTCAAATATCGTACGAGGAGTAATATTCCACCGCGAACAAATTGGCTCAATTCAATTACCGGCGGCCTCAGTGGCCCAGCTTGCTGTGTGTTCGTCCGTCATCTCTCTCCAGCCAGAGCAGGCTGAGCAGGAGGGAGCTGCTGGGGGCTGGGGGGTGTCATGAGGACAGAGCAGGGCTCCGGGTGTCTCCCCTGTCATCCGTCCCTCCACCGGGCACAGCCTGCTTGTCTGCACAGGGTCCACAGGCCCATTCCCACGTCCCGGGACCCCTGTGGCGGGGGAGCTTTCTCGTGTGCAAGTGGCCTCCCACCCACGTCCTCATGCCCCTCGCTCAGCCCTGTCCCGAACCTGGAGCCCAGGCCCCTCCTCCCCCCCGCCGCCCGCCTTCCAGCCAGGCTGTTGGTCGAGTGTGGGGGAGTTTTGTATTGTTCTCCTGATAGTTTTAAAGAGACTGTGTGGGGTGGGGGTGGGGGACCCCTGATCAAGCACAAAATACTTCCCTTCCTTTAAAACTCATTTCCCTAATTAGGATATTTCTGTGGCATTGCTTGGGACCTCAGCACCTGGCTGGGATTGCAGGTATGTGTATGTGGACACACAGACACAGGTACACGGAGATGGAAACACAGATACACGGGCACGCAGCCAAAAGTACACAGAGATGGAGACACAGGTACACGGGCACATGGACACAGGTACATGGAGATGGAGACACAGGTACATGGGCACAGGGACCCAGGTACACAGAGATGGAGACACAGGTACACGGGCACATGGACACAGGTACATGGAGATGGAGACACAGGTCCACGGAGATGAAGACACAGGTACACACACCAAGTCAAGACCTCTGTCCGGATATTAAGGTGCAGTGAACAACCCTATCATTGACCATGTGACCCACCAGAAAGAAGGCCAGGAAATCCCAGACTGGGGAATCACTCCTCCCCTCACAGACGTGAGACAGAGCTGTGACATCAGGGCCGCCGTGCGCGCGTTCCACGCTGCAAGGACACCAACACGCGCCGCGCTCCGCGACATCACCTCCGAATCACGTGACAGCCTCATGCGCGCTCTCTCGCCCATTTTCCGGGTGAGAAAGCCGAGGCCCGGGCCTGCGCTGGAGCAGAAAGCTTCACACTGGACAGTAACTTGGGGTGGAGGGGCACCCCGATTCTGTGTGGGCGTTGAAATGGGAGGGGACTCTGTCCATCCGCTGTGATCCCTTGGGGACTCTGCGGGAGAACCGAAGACGTCCAGGCCTGTGTCTGCGGGAGGATGGCCAGGCTCACCCTCCACCTTCGAAGCTCCAACCCCGCTTTCCAGACGGAGCGTCCTGCTGAGCCCACGGTCGCCGCCAGCAGGGATGCTGGCGGAGGGCTCCCCTCAGGCCCAGGAGGCTCGGCCACGGGGCCCACAAACATGTTTTGATTTCTTTTAAAATGAGAAAAAGTAAAGGGACTTTTAGGTCAAGGAACATGTTTTAATGTATACCAATACTTTTGTCTTAAACGATAACGTGTAATACTTGTCTGTGGAGGAAGGAGCCCGCGAGGCCCGAATGCCCAGGGTCCTGGTGCATCTCGTGAGCACAGGGCGGGTGGACAGCAGGCGCCCCCTCAGGGGCTCAGCTCCGTCCCCCGGAGCGCCCACACCGACCTCCATCCGAAGGCCAAAGGCAGGAAGGGGGCTCTGGAGGGTGACGGGCGGCTGTCTCCCTCCCGGGAGTGTGGCCAGAATGGAGAGCTGGGCCCAGGACCCAGCAGGAGACCCCCGTGTGAACTCAGGACGGGCCCAGACTGTAACTGGTCTCCCGGCACCGGCGAGTCACATGACAGACGGCACTTACGAATATGCACATGCCAAGGTGTGGGCGCTCTGGGACGTGGCCTGCCCCTTCGGGGTGGCACAGGCCCTGGGCTGGTTTCCAGGCTTTGAGGGCTGACGCCCTGGACCGAGGGTCTGCAGGGACACGGGCCAGAGGGGAGGCAGGGAACCAGGGAGAACGCATCCTTCCTGCCCCCTCAGCTCTGTCGCTGTTTGATGCAGCTTTTTTACAGAGACCCCAGGTTCTCAGGCGGGGGCCTAACTGATAGCACGTGCTAAATACAACACTGATTCTTGCTGGAGGCGGGAGGAGCCGGAAGGACGTCTGGTCACCCTCAGGCTGCCGGCCTCTGCTCCCTCCCCCAGGCCTCCCAACCCTCGGAAAGAACGCTGGCCCTCCGTCTGATTCCTGGGGCACCAACTCAACACCAGCACCACGCCGGGCCACATCCCCCTGCCGCCTGCGCCAGCCCCAGCCACTGGCCTGCGTGAGATGACGCCCCCCACCCCCACCCCCGGGGCACTGTCTGCATCCATTCCGTCCTCAGGGACCGGACTATCTGGTTCACTGGTGTGTCCCAGTGCCTGGCAGGGGCTGCAGGTCACAGCCAGGACCACCGTCTCCTGGGCCGGCCTCGGACAGACAGCGCCCTGAGCTGCTGCCTCCCTCCCCGCTGGAACAGAAAGGCCAAGAGGCTTGGGTTCTGACCCTAACCCTTTACAGGCATTTTACTTCATCTGGTGAGTCTCAAAAATTCTCCATCTCCACACTTTTCTAATGTTCCGGATTCTACAAGAAGCACGTGACTTTTCTAAGCAGACAAACGCCACTGTGACTTTAATTGCCGAGAATGACGCCCCGGCCTTTGGAGGGAAGGAGGGAAACATGGGTGTGTGAGCAGAGTCCCCGGCGTGGGGGGGACAGGAGCCGGACTCTGGCGCCATCGCTGCCCTGGGGGGTCACCTGGATGGACCCGTTGGCTCCCCCCTGAGACAGATATCCAGGTCCGGCTTCAGGACATTTCCTGATTTCAGGCTGCCAGCTGCCATCCCGGTCCCCATGTGTGACCAGACTCCCCCTTATTTACCTCCTAAGAATCACAGAACAGCCCCTCAGGCCAAAGTGGCCTCCCTTTCCTTCCGCAGTCAACCCCCTCCAGTCCCCTCCGTCCCCGGAAGTCACTCCGCTGCTCTGTTCAAAGTCTGGCCTCGCCTCCGTTTGAGTCCCCGTGCCGCCCTCGGCCACCCTTCCCCCCGCCCGAGACCGGCCAGCCTCTGTGACTGCCCCCAGCAGTCCTGAGCGCCCGCGCCCCTCCCCTCGCCAAGCGAGGGGTGGATCTCACAGCAGAAGGGTTTAATTGCATGTCAAAATTAAATCTCTTCTGATGAAGAACAATTCAGCAACGGCTCCAACTAATCAAATTAACAAAGTCTTTTTTGATTTTCAATTATCTTCTTCACGGACACCCTTCATCCGGGGCTCCCAGGATAACACTGACAGTCGGCGCATTCCCAATGAGGGCCCCGCACCTGGGCATGCTGCCCTCAGCCCGCGGCTCGCCCCCAACTCGGGGGGCTGCTCCCCCAACTCGGGGGGCTGCTCCGAGCAGGGCGGGGGCGGGGGGTCGATGCTCAGAGGGAGCTTTGTCCTTTTGAAAGGGGAGAGAACCAGGTGAGGCTGGGATTTTGGCCCCATGACCCCGGCCATGGACCCCAGTTCTCCAGCCAGCTCTCGACAGACCCGGGCCGCCGGCATTGCCCACGCGCCCGCCAGGCACCCCGCCCCCCACTCACGGGGCCCCTCAGTGAGCCTCTCGGGCCGTTCACCAGGGTCCACAGGGACCGACAGTCGTGCCTGCTGCGTCCTCTGCACCCGCGCCGTCCGACGGAAACATCGCGGGACACGGGTACCGTCACACTTTCCCGCCGTCGTGAGAAAGAAGCAGGTGAAGTTAACCTGAGTCATTTGTTTCACTGAACGGGATACATCCCAAGTCAGTGTAAAAACCACCGACGAGGCGGTTACATTGTCTCCTTTGTACCAAGTCTGTGACGCCGACAGGCACTCTGGGCTCACGGCGGCCGCCAGCAGGTGCCCAGACCCCGGCCGTGGCGGCCATCCTGGGCGCACACTCTGGACCTTGAGCCCTGGAGGGCGGGCCAGGGAGGGCGTCTGCTGGCCGCTGTGGTCTCATTGGCCGGCACAGGCTGTATCCGGCGGTGCTGAGTGAACGGAGGGACCCACACAGACGTGGCCTGTTACTGCGGGGGTGGGTGGGCCCGGGGGGCCGGGCAGGAATGATTCCCGTCCCTTCCCGTTTCCCAGACTCAGGCTCCCCAGCACCCGGAAGCCTCCCAGGCAGTTCCCACGGTCCCTTCTCCGTCCCCAGACCTGCGTCTCCTTCCCTGGCCTGCACGGCGGCGCTGAGAGGGGTAACTGGACATGCAGAGGGGCAGAGGAGGGCTCTGAAGACGGGCCCTCACGGGCACCGATGTCACCATCACCACACAGCAGAGCCGACAGGCGCTGACTCGCTCCTCTCCCCTCTGGGACACTGTGACCACCCTTCCAGGGGAGGAGCAAGTGACAACCCCTGACACGTCCCCCTGGCATCCCAGGAAGGACCCGAAAGACCCCACACACAGGACCCCAGGAAACATGAGTGGATGGGGCTGACACGTCCCCAGGCCGCTCTGGCCCCACCTCGCCTCCTGATCTGACGTCTCCGAGGCTGCTGTGATGGTAGGGGCAGGGCCCGGTCCCTTCGAGAGAGGCAGACTCCAACAGACACTCGGGCACCAGCCGCCGGGACGCAGCTGCCGAGGACAGCCTCCCCCTTCCTGTGGGTTCAGACCACGCGGGGCCGGGGCTCAGCCTTCCCGTCTGTGTCCCACCAATCATGGTCCAGAATGGCCTGGATCCTCTCAGCATAATGGCAAGAAAAAGGTACTTTCCACAGGGCGCAGAACTTCCCAGGGTCACGTGGTTGCTTGCTGGGGAACCAAACCCCACGCGGCCATGGGCGCCCCCTTCCCGGCACAGACCTTTCCGACAGGCCCCAGCCACCTCCTCACACGGGTTCGTGAGCCTCCAAGCAGGTGTCTAGGGACCAGCTCTCGGGAGCCACAGGCCCCAGCTGCCCCACAGGCCTCCTCCGGGCTCCGTGCAACGCGATGCGAAGGGAATGTGGCGCTGCCACCCGAGGGTCCCCAGGCGTTTGCTGGCGGGCACCAGGTCAGAGGGAGCAGGGAGCCCGGGCAGAGTGCTCACAGTTGCTCTGAGCTCGGGCTGAGGGTCAAGCTGTGCAGGTTAAGGATGGCTCGTCCAGTGGCCGGTTGAAATGAATTTCTGACAGGCGTCGACCTTCACGACCGTGTTTGCGGCCATGTGGGCACAGTTCTGAATCAGTCCATCTACCCTCATGCACACACGTGCATGTGCGCACACACATGCACACACATGCATGCACACGCACACATGCACGCACATGCACGCACACACATGCATGCACGCGCGCGCACATGCACACACATGTGCACATGTGCACACCTGCATACACACTGAACCAGAGCCCTGGGCTGCAGGATCTGATACCGCCTGTCCCGAGACCGCAGCACAGACGAGGACGGGAAGCGGGCTGTGCGGGGAGTGGGGCCCCCAGTGGCCTCCAGCTGCCCCCTTCGCCCGTCCCTTCTCTAAAGCCCATGATTGTCAGCTTTGTCCCCGGACAGCAGTGGCCTAGAAGGACTAACGTGTCCAGCCACGTGGCTGGGAAGGATGGAGAGTGCCCTCTGCCTCCCCCTGGCCGAGGGTCAGCCGTGCAGCCGGAAGAAGCAGTTCAATGTGTCCAGCCTTCAGCACACAGACTTGTTTGATCAAAGATTCAGCCTCGTTCTCCCCCCTTCCAGCACAAGATCGTGGGCTTTCTTGATGGAGAATTAATTGCTGGTGATGAAACCCCATCGCAGAAGGAGCACTCCCTGGGGGAATCCCACCCACGGGCTGGTTGCTGCCCCCACCTGTACGGAGTGCTCCTTGTGCCTTCGGAGCTTGGCCTGGGGTCCTGGACTTTCTGGGGGCCCCCCAGACATGTGGCTGAGAATCAGAGGGGCCCAGGGCCCTGGTCAGCTGCCTGCCGGGCAGGGGCTCCGCACTGCCAGTCCCGGTCCTTGGAGCAGAGAAGCTGCAGGAGGGGCACTGGGCCTCGCTGGCCAAGCTTGGGTCTCGGCATTCCCCACCTATCATTTCGGGGGTGTAGCGCCCCTATCCCGGGGCCCCTGGGGAGTTGGAGGAGTCGGGGCCACGTGGGTGGAGACGGGATGAGACGTGCTGCCATCGCCCGGGAGCGAGATTCAGGCCTTAGACCAAAGTGGCCCGGGGCTGGAAGCCAGTCTTCCCGAGGTCGGCAGGGGGCAGGGCGGTCTCAGCAGTGCAGGGCCCGTGCACGGCGTCAAGTCCCTGTTACCATGCGATACACTGTCTTGTCTGCCCAGCTAGAGCACCACCACCTTTCTAACCGGCCCAATGCCAGGCACACAGCGGCGGGATGGATCTGGACCTGAGGCCCAGACTGCGAGGCACGCGTGTGAGTGCATGTAGGTAGGGACACAGCGGCCACTGGGCCCTACGTGGCCACCAGAGTGTATGTTTGGGGTGGCAAGCCTCCTTTCTGGACTTCAGTTTCTTTATCTGCAAAAGAAGGGGTCGGATGGAAGCCCCCTGCCCCCCTTCCTGGGTCCCAAGCTCCCTAGGCAGGTGGCAGGTCCTGTGTGAGAAGACACGTGCTGCCACCTGGTGGACGAAACATGCATGGCAATGCTCCCAACCGTGGCCAATTGATCCCAGGCTTCCTGCTGCCATGGCAACGCGGCTGCCCAGCACCCGCCACTGTGTTGGCCTCAGTAGGTTTATTTGTCCATTGGCTTCCTCCTCCTTTTTTTTTTTTAATGTTCCTCCTCTGTCTGATTTTAACCTCCTCCCCTACATCCGTCGTCTCAATCCCTGTGAGCGCGAGAAAGAATGTACGTGGTGGGCAGACGGTCACTGAGGCAGCCTGGTCCCCCGCTGCCCTTCTCCTCCCACTGGCCGAAAATGTCGCCGTTTCCCGAGTGCCGGCGCAGGCAGCCGAGAGAGGGCTCTGCACAGACTACAGCCACACAGCCTGAAACTCCCCCTCCGCCACTCCGTGTGCGACCCCGAGCCAGTCACTTCACACCGTGCGTGTCGCAGGGTCGTGACAGTCCTGGGCGAATCCCCGTGAGGCCCGAGAACAGTGCGCGGAGAGGCAGTCTCCGTGGTGTTCGCCGAGGCCACCGCTGGGCCCGGCACAGGACTCCCCTCCCTTGGCACCCCGGGGCTTGGTTTGGGCAATGACACGGGGGAGCTGTCACTCCCGGCAGCAGCCTGCAGAGCCCGTGTGCGTGGCCTCTCTGCCAGGAGCCCGAGCCCCGGAGTTTGGTGACGGGGGGCACAGGGACACGATGCAGATTCGGGGTCTCTGTTACTGAGCGTGACCCAGTTTGTGCTACTGGCACGTGATTACGCCTCTGAGCTCCTGAGAGGAAACGGTCCCTCTCGTTCGCCCTAACGGACGCTTATTAAATAAAAAGTATGGGTTCGTGAACACACACACTTCCTCTTCCAAACTCAGGTACCAAGCAACAGCACCAGTGAAAACGGCAGTAAGAGGGTGCCGTCCTTGTGACGGGCCCGGGAGATGAAACAGAGCGGTCCCACGGCGGTTTCTCAGAGGCCCGAGAACTTCTACGCAGACTGATCGCGGCTTTCGTAACTCCGTCCTGGTACCACCTATGGGACCACCTGCCCACGGCAAGGAGGCAAAGGCCTGGGGATGCCTCCTCCACCAGCGACAGCCCACCGGCCCACCCGACCGGTCTGTTAGAAGACAAAATGGTCGGCGGTTGCAACCTGTCAGGAAGGAGATGCGGAGGAATGAAGGTGAGCATCCTTGGAGGCCCTGCCCTCCCTCTGCCGCGGTCCTTGGCGCCACCTTGTGGTGCTGGCCGGCACTGCAGAGCCAGCTCCCGGGCGCCATGGGCTCCTGGAACCTGGGCCCCGGGCATCCGAAGGAGCAGGAGGTGAACTCACCAGTGGCCGAGGACGGTACCTCACCCGGGGATCACAAGCTGCCCTCTGCCACGGGCCCATCACTCGAACACCCCTGCCACGCAGAGGGGACCCTGGCCACGGGGCCTGATTCAATTTTGTGGAGAAAGTATTGGTCAGCGTCCAGGACGAGAGGCGGTCTCTTGCCCGTGTTCTCGAACTCCACGTGGCTTTCTCCGGGGCACAGGCCCCACGGACAGAAAGAACCTTCACTTTTTCTTTCAACGTTTTCCTTCTGGGGTCGGAAGACGTCCCAAGACCTCCAGACCCACCCAGCCCTCGTCTCAACCCGCAGACGCCTGGCGGAGTCCTGTGAGTGACAAGGACACCTGTGGATGGGGCCGGCAGCCGTGGTCAGCTTCACCGGTGGGAGGAGGGGCGCAGCGGGATTTGCGGGGACAGGGAGGGGGGTGGGAGTCTGACTGTGAAGACCTGAAACGAAGCCCAGGTCTCCAGCTCGTCGATGTCGGGCCCCTGTGCTGCGGATGGAGGCAGTGGGTGCGCGCCGGGGACGAACAGAGGATACGGAACACCGGAAAGAAGGCTGGGGCGGACAGGCGGACAGAGAGCACGCCCGGGGGACTAGGCAGGTCCCACGGGACGTGGGTGTCCCAATGCTCTGGGCCCTGTGTGAGTGACGCCACCCGCCAGGAAGGTGAGCCCTGGACTTGCCCACCACTGAGGCCAAAATCAAAGTCCCCACACTCTGAGCTGGGCCAGACCCTCCACAAACTGCCCAGGAGCTCCACACGAAGAGGGCACAGTCTCCTCCGTGCCCAGAACACTGTCTCCAGACAAGAACAAAATAAAACAGGAAAACACATTCTAAAAACCCCATACTTTCTGAACAGAAACCTAGGTGGCCCCTTTCACGCCTGCATCCGCGAAGCCTGTGGAAATGCTGTGCCCACAGAGGTCAGCCAGGCTGGTTCACGGGGCTGTTGGAGGATGGAGAGAAAACCCTGGGGACAGTCCTCCCCGTGAGTGGCTCGCCTGCGCCACCAAGTGGCCGGACATGGGCACTACCGCTCAAAACAGGTAGCTAACTTTTCACCAAAATAGGGAGAAAGGAAAGAAATGTTAAGAAAAACCAGTCATTGAGAATGCAGACTGGTGCAGCCACTGTGGAAAAAAAAACACTATGGTGTTACCTCAAAAAGTTAAAAATTGAACTGCCATTTGACCCAGTGATCCCACTTCTAGGAATATACCCTAAGAAGCCTGAAACACCCATCAGAAAGAATATATGTACCCCTATGTTCATAGCAGCACTATTTACAATAGCTAAGATCTGGAAACAGCCCAAAAGTCCATCAGTAGATGAGTGGACAAAAAGCTGTGGTACATTTACGCAATGGAATATTATGCAGCTGTAAGAAAGAAAGATCTCTTATCCTTTGAGACGACATGGAGGGACCTGGAGAGTATTATGCTAATCGAAATAAGCCAATCAGAGAAAAACAAATACCACATGATCTCACTTATCTGTGGAATATAATGAACAAAACAAACTGATGAACAAAATAGACCCAGAGACATAGAAGTAGGGTACAGACTGACAAACCTCAGAAGAGGGGGTGGGGGGAGAGATAAACCACATGGTTATGCAGGTATGCGTAACCACGGACATAGACAACAATGCTGGGGACGGGGGGGTCGGGAGGAGGGTGTCAATGGGGGGAAAAGGAGAAACATCTGTAACAAAAATAAATTAATAAAAAATTTAAAAAGAGGCCCTGGCCGGTTTGGCTCCGCAGTTAGAGCGTCGACCCGTGGACCGGAGAGACCCGGGTTCGGTTCCCGCTAAGGGCACATACTTGGTTGCAGTTCGTCCCCAGCCCCGGTTGGGGTCATGTGGGTGGCAACCAGTCGATGTGTCTCTCTCACATCGATGTTTCTCTCTCTCTTCCTCCCTCTCTCCCTCCCGCTCTGTCTGAAGATGAATGCAAAAATGTCCTCGGGTGAGGATAAAAAAAAACAAAAAAATTAGCAGAGAAAAACCAGTCCGTCCCAAAGAACAGACCCCTTCATGGAACACGGGCGCATGCAGTCAACCATCACGCAGTTGATCCATCAAGGACAGCACCTTGAGAAAGTCAACAAAACGCAACCTTTTTTCTCACGTTGATTAACAACTGTGTGTGATTCAGGGCCTCCGTGCCTGCAAAGGGGGTGCTCACAGACCGCCCCCCCCTGCAGGGGGGGCTCGGGTCCACCAGGCGTGGTCTGTCATCTGAGGAATCTCCCACCTGGAGCACCTGTGTGTGTGTGTCCCTTGAAGGGGAGGATACCCCATGGATGGTCCCCAGCTCCCCTCCTTCCAATCCCAGTGCCCTGGGCCACGACAGGTGTGGGAGCTTCCGGATGGGCGCCGTCTGAGAGCCCCAGGGCACCTGGCCCAGTGGGTGATGGGCAGTGCCCACTCAGACATCACTGTGGGACTGAAAAGCAGCCCCAGGTGCGGTGGCTTGGCGTGCCAGTCCCAGGCCCCTAAACTGCTGGCCCGCCCAGCCTGTGGCGAGGCGGCCTGGAGGAAGGGGCCAGGTGGCTGGGCGTGTTCAGACGGAGTCTCTGGGACCCTGTGTTCAGGTGCAGGAGGACCTGGTGAATGCACTGCCCAGGGGTAAAGATTTTAGCCCCATAGCGAGTTGAATTGTGTCCCCGTCCTCCCCTAAGAGATATGTCCGCGTTCGAACCCCAGGGCCTGTGAACGGGGTCGTAGTTGGAAAGAGGGTCTCTGCAGATGTCATTAACGTAAGGATCTCTGGGAGATCGTCCTCTGGGAGGCAGATGCCTGGGAAGGAGCAGGAGCAGGTGAGGCCGGGCCCTGCCCGAGGAGAGGCAGCCTCGGCAGCCAGGGCCTGGGGGGGGGGGGCACCCACTTGGCAGCTGCTCAGACAGTTTGCGCCTCCTTCGCCAGAGCAGGGAAAACAAACGACCTGCGAACCGAATGAGAAATGGTGATTCATTACCCCTGAAGTGTGATGATGGCTTAATTATTTCCCTAAGTAGGGAGAGGCTTTCAGACAGCAGGTGCAAATGGGTTCTCGCAGTTTTACGGAGTGATTGGCCCGGGACAGGCAGGAAACTGGAAACCTAATTACGCAGGGTTCTGTGAAGGAGAGGGAGCGGGGACTTTGTTTGCGGAGGCTCCTGCGTGGGGGCACCGTGAAGGGGGGCCCTGGGTGAGGCCGACCGGGCTGCACAGGAGAAGGCAGCTGGGGTCTGGGTCACCTTTGCTGTCGGTTTCCCGGCTGTGACATGGGAGGCCAGACGCTGGGTTGAGCGGGGCGGGGGGGGGGGTGGTGGCTGGAAGCACCTTGCACCTGAGTGCAGAGCAGGTTTGGGGTTGCGGCCCCAAGTCGGACCCGGCACCCTCGCCCTGACCCGGATCCAGCTTCCTCGGCCTCTGAGCCTCAGTTTCCTCGTCTCTGATACAGAGACACGGGCAGCCCCTGCCCTCCGGGATGTCACAGGGCTGCCACGAGGTAACACCTGCAAAGCTCCCGGCTGATGGGCTCCCCAGGACGGACAGTCCCACAGGCCAAAGGCCTCCTTTCATTCTGTCGTGGCTGCCGCCCAGCCGGGAGCCCTGCCCCACCCCAAGCAGTGGCCTGGAAGAGGGAGAGCAGCTGGGTCCCCCCTGGAGCCCCACTCAGACCCCGTCCTTGCTTCCATCTAGTGGAAATCAGGACCCTCGCCCACGAATCCTCTAGGCTTACCTGACCTGAGGACCTAGTGGCCACCCCTTGGGTGCCAGACCATCCCAGAGGCCCTCAGCTGGCGAGGCCAGGGGGAGCCGGGTCCCCACAGCAAGTCCCCCAATCAGGCCCTGTGCGAAGTGGATCAGTGTCCTTACAGACAGCTGGGCACAGGCCGGGAAGGGGGCTCTCACCAGAAACAAGTCGGCCTGACCTCGGACCTCCAGCCTCCAGAACCTTGAGAGGTCGTCGGGGGGTCAGGCCGCCCGTCCTGCGGCGGAGGGTCCAGCAGCCTCGCTCCGCGCGGAGCAAGACAACCGGCTCTGAATGTTCACGAGCCGTGCTCCGGGCATGCGAAGAGACACAAGATGCCAGCTGGGCTCTCCAGAAGCCGACAGAAGCCACCCAGGAGGGTCTGCAGGAACGTCCGCGGGCGGGTGTACGTGAGCGACCTGGGGCGACGCGTGAGCGCGGAGCCGGCGATGCGCACCTGCGTCCGTGCGTGCGGATTTGCAGGCGTTGAGTAAAAGCTACAACACAGCCCCCTTCGTGAACAAAACGACTCGAGGAGATAATAAAGGTTTTGGAGTGTCCCCCTGCTGTTAGAGGGGCCGCCCGGCGGGGGGGGGTAAGCTTTCCGTCTCGCTTGGCGCCCACGGGTGCCGTGGCCGCGCCCCGAGCGTCCTGCCTCCTCCGCGGGAGGTGTGTCATTTCGCTGGGGAGACGGGATGGAAACACGCAATCACTCACAACACGAGACATCCATCAGCCCACGGGTGGCTCGGGCTCCCACCCGAAGGCGGAGCTGTTTGGAAGCCACGGCCCCTGGGACTGGGCACGAGGGGAAGGCAGGGCGTGGGCGGAATCGCGGAGGAGGAAGCGGTGGGTGGGCTCGCCCGGGCGCTGGGGGAGGGAGGCGCGGAGGGCCGGCGAAGGAACCCCGTGCGCAGGCTTTGATTGGATAACAGAAGCAGGGGACCTGTCCCTTCACCACGTGCCATAGGTGAACCCCTACTACGTGCCGCCTGGGGTCGGGCCTACTGCAGAAGTCAGGCGGTGCCCTGGCCGGTGTGCTCAGCGGTTAGAGCGTCGGCCCGCGGACCAAGGAGTCGAGGGTTCGATTGCGGTCAAGGGTATGTACCTCGGTTGCAGTTCGTCCGGGCCCTGGTCTGGTGGTGCAGGAGGCAACCAGTCGATGTGTCCCTCACATACATGTTTCTCTTTCTCCCTCTCCCTCCCTCCTACTCTATCTGATGATAAATAGAAACATATCCTCGGATGAGGAATAAAAAAACAAACAAAAAAGTCAGGTGGAGCCTCGGCCACCAGCGCCATCCCACCCTCCACCCACCCCCGCCCGAGGCTCTGAGACCTCAGGAGGTGGCTCTCGAGGTCTCCCCCACCTGTGAAGGGGGTGCGGAGGCTGCCAGGCTGCTGCATGCCCATGGACAGGCTGTAGCTCTCAGTGCTCTGGCTGCCACCAAACTGTCACTCTCCCCGTGGTGAGGTGGCCCCAACACAGGACGGCTCGCCCACCTGGTGCAAGCACCCCAAGAGACCACACAGGGAGGGCTGAAGCCCCCCACCCAGAGGGGCCGGCGCAGCGGCTGGGCTCTGAGCAGCTCCGGGAGCCCCGAGCTCTGGTCCCAGGTCACTCGGCGGCTTTAGAGCCCACGACCTCCCAAACGACAGGCCCACGGCCCTCTGCTCAGGGCTCCCTGACGAGGGCCCTGGACGGGGTGCTCAGGTGGCGCCCATTGGGAGGGGTCGCTGTCAGATGCTGTTCCGGGAAGCGGATCGTTAGCTTGCCTTTAGCCAGTGAGACCCAGAGTCACCTGATGACGATGACAGCCAGAACGCCCACAGGTGAACCCCCGCCGATAAATGACCCCCGTCATTTCACTCGCGGAATGGTCTCTCCCGTCAAGTGATTTTTTTTAATGAACTGAAGTGAAGTTCACATCACACAGAGCTAACCACTTCAAACGCACAGGTCGGTGGCACGTGTGTGTTCACGGTGCGGCCGGCCGCCACCTCTGTCCGGTTCCAGTTTCCACCACGCGGGAAGTTGTCCCCTCACCCCAACCCTCTGCCCCCACCCCTGGTGACCACCGACCTAACTTTCCGTCTCTGTGGGTCCGCCTGTAATCGTGGGCTGCAATTCCTGCTGACAGTACGGGGACCCCAGGCTCCCCCAGTCACCCCCCGAGCCCCAGGCTCCCCCAGTCACCCCCACCGTCACACTGGGCCGCACCCAGGACAACAAGCCGCCTCCTCCCCGTGTCCCTGCCGCCAGGAGACAGGAAACGGCGTTTTCCCAGCAGGCTCTGCAGCGTGAACAAAACGGGGGACGAGGACAGGCTGAAGATATATCACTTGCAGGTGGCATTTCTAAAGGGAGAGAGTGACCGAAACCCGGAGCCAGAGCCAGCTCGTGGCCACGGGGAGGCTGCGTGGGCTTCGGCGTGGTCTGTCTCGGGGGACGTCTCCTTGTCCCAGGGACAGCCGGCTGAGGCTGTGGCCGTGTGGCGCCGCTCTCTCATTTCCTCCACTCTGAGACCGACTCATCCAAAAGGAAGGGCCCGGGCTCGGCGTGGACGCCCGCCGTGGACGCCCGCCGTGGACCTGGCTTACCATCCAGAGCGTGGCATCCTGACCCACAAGCAGCTCCCAAGCGGGTGCGAGGGGCGCGTGGAGGGACCCCAGCACCCAATGGGGCCCCACTCACCGGGGTCCACGGACGGACAGTGCGGGAATCTATGCAAAGCCGCCGACCACCCCGTCTCCCGCCCAGAGGTGAGGACCACAGGCCCGTGCCCCTGGGCCTGACTGCACCTGGGCATGGCAAGCCCGAGGCCGCAGGGAGACGCTCTTGGCGCTGGCAGAACCACAACCACCAGCTCCTTCCCCTTCAGCAGGTCCACGCCTGGGCGCTGGGCGGCCAGCAGCGAGCCACTCGGGCCCCCCGCCCGGGAAGTACACACACCTTCACGCCCAGCCTGCACCATCCTCCTGGGGCCTGGCTCGCGGCCACTCACATTGGCTTCCAGAGGGCACACAGCTGCCACACCATCTGTAACACAGCCGGCAGCCCTGGGCCCTGTGCCCTGAGCCAGCGGCCCTGCTGGCCTCGCATGTGCTGGAGGTGGCGATACGGGGAGTCAGCTGCCCTGAGCAAGGAGGGGACTTGGGCAGTGGGTACGGTGGGCACGGAATGCGGCAGGAGCGAGCACGGGCCAGGGCACAGAGGGCGCGCAGGCTGGGTTTGGGCAGCTGAAAGGAAGCCTCGATCCCCACACGTGCTCAGGCAGCATCCTCAGAGCCCTCCTGAGCCCCAGGGTCCCACTCCTGTCCAAACCAGGGACGTGCCAGCAGCATTTTCTAATAAAATGCAAACCAGCAATTGCCTCGCTGAAAAGAGAGGGGGGAAAAAATCACTGTAAACAAAATCTCTGTCGCCATGGAGACCATTAAAAATAGCTTGCCCACCCTACCCCCTTCGTCGCGGGTAATGTGCACCGAAGCTCCTTCACGCCACATTATTATTACTTTTTAATTATGAAGAATTTCCTGCTTTCTGCAGGGAGATGGATTAAGGCCCAGCTTCCCAAACGAAACCCCTTCGGGTGCTTTTCACTGTGCGAATGGAGGTGCCTGCACGCTGCCGGGTTGTGTCACAGTTGACCCCTGTCCCACCGGTCTGCGTCTGTCTGTCGTCTGTCTGCTCCACGGGGTGGTGCTGTGGATTCTGATGGATGAGACTGGGCTGCCGGAAGTCACTGGGAGTGTCCCCAGGGCAGCTGAACGTGGCATCCTTCCTCCTCCCACCACCTCCCTGTCTGAGAGCTGCTCCGCCACACGTGTGCACACGTGTGTGTGTGTGTGTGCAATCCTGTGCTCATACAGACATGGTGTGTGTGCAGGTGCGTGTGCGTGTGCAGGTGCGTGTTCAAGTATGTGTGCATGTGCAGGTGCGTGTGCATGTGCAGGTGCGTGTGCATGTGCAGGTGCGTGTGCAGGTGCATGTGCGTGTGCAGGTGTGTGCAGGTGCAGGTGCGTGTTCAGGTGTGTGTGCAGGTGCAGGTGCATGGGCAGGTGTGTGTGCAGGTGCATGTGCGTGTGCAGGTGCGTGTGCAGGTGTGTGCAGGTGCAGGTGCGTGTTCAGGTGTGTGTGCAGGTGCAGGTGCGTGGGCAGGTGTGTATACAGATGTGAGCACAGGTGCATATGCAGATGTGAGCACAGGTGCGTGTACAGGTGTGTGCACAGGTGCATGCGCATGTGGACGAAATCCAGAGGCACCTGCATGCAGTGCTGCACTTCAAACAGCAGGATCTTGGGCCCCTCCTCTCTGACCCTCCAGGTCTCTGTCTCCACCTGGGGAAAATCGACTTACCTCCCACCTGAGAGCCACCCCCACCCAGTGACCAAGACGGTGGGCTGTGACAAGACACCTGAAATCACACCTCCTCTCACAGTCTCAGCTCCTGGGACAGAACCACAG
The DNA here is from genome assembly GCA_030848825.1 of Tadarida brasiliensis. Taxonomy (NCBI): domain Eukaryota; kingdom Metazoa; phylum Chordata; class Mammalia; order Chiroptera; family Molossidae; genus Tadarida; species Tadarida brasiliensis. Next base: position 64,645,374 of record CM061273.1, read on the forward strand.
GCCCCTCTTCCCCACCCCGCAGGCAGGGCCGGGGGAAGGCGGGGGAGCCGAGGTGTCAACGGGGAGCTACGTCATCTCATCTCATCTCATCGGGGCCTGTGGGCTCCCCTGCGAGCCGCTCCCCCTGCCCCACCCCCACGGGGCTTTTGGAGAGCAAAGCATGCTGCTCAGACACCGTTCCTGCCCCGGGTGCCGCTTGTCAGGCGTCCATGAGAGGCCAGCGCCCTGCCGGGGTGTGTGGGGCCAGCTCTGCCCTGAGGCTGCATTACAATCCCCCCAGACGCACTAGGAGGGGAGCGGGGGCGGCTGGCTTCCCTGGTAAACAACCACCAGCCCCCCCCCCCTTGCGGGGCACCCAGGGAGGGAGCCGGAGCAGAGGCCCAAAGAGGCCTTGTTCACACAGGACTGGGAGCCCAGGGGAGCCTGGGGGAGCCCCAGGGAAGAGGGCGAGGAGAAGTCATGCGCAGCCCTCTGAAGGCCACCCCTGGACTGGGTGCATGCAAAGGAAGCCCGGTGGGAGCAGCTGGGCGCGCTGGGTGGGCACAGAGCTGAGGGCACGGTCCAGGCACGCGCTGTCCTTATCCAGTCTCCAGCCGCCCGTCTGTCCGAGCACCAGCTGTGTTTCAGACACTGCCCCTGCCGGTCGACCCTCCGTCAGTCTGGTCCGCGCCCCCTGCGTCCCCACCCAGGCGGGGCCCTCACTCGGGTACTGCCTCCAGAAGGCCCGGGGTCACCGTCCGGGAGCTGCTGGCCCAGCCTGACCCCCGTGGGGACACCCACGTGGATGATCCAGTCTCCACAGTCACACCTGCCGAGCTGGAGGGGACGTCAGGGGACACCTGTCACCAGCTGAGGCACAGGAGGGGCTGTGGCTCTCCCCCCTCACCGTCCTCCAGGCCTGTGCTCCCCACAGCCCAGCTCTCACGTCCAGCTCCTTGCTCGGGGTCTGGGACCCTCCCAGGTTGGTCTTAACTGTCCCCTTGTCCCTCGCGGGGCTCCAGTCCCCACACCACCCACACGCCGCGGATGGGCCAGGCGCTGTATTTTGTCCTTGTCATGTCTCGTCTGGTCCGCGGCAGCACCTACACTGAGAGGCCCGGTGAGACTCCGATGCCCATTCCCAGAGTCCTGCCCCCCAGGGACCAGGGCTGGCCTCCGGCCGTGACTGCACAGAGGCCGGGGCCGTCGGCGTTGGGGTCCCGCGCAGCGGCAGCGGGGCCAGGATCTCACCCCGGCTCTGTTGGCCTCCAGAGCCCGCGACCCCTGCATCTCTTCTTTCAGGCGAAGAGGGGAAAACTTAAACGCAGCCTTTGACCTGTGCGCCCGCTTCCTGCTCGACCCAGGCCCTGTGTGTGAGTGTCCGACCTCGCCCTGGGGGCTGGGCTCGGAATCCGGACGGGAGGGGGGGACACAGAACGTGGGCGCCGGTGCCCCGAGCCCCAGACGGTCCAGCAGGAGGCAGCCCCGGGAGGGGGTCTCGGTGCTCCTCCCGGCTCCCTGGCCCTGCCCCTCCCGGCTTCCCCAGCCTGGTGCTGGGACAGCAGGTGGCCTCGGGCTTTACCAAAGCTGCTGGGTTTCCGCCCGTCCCCGTCCCTGGCAGACTCGGCATTTTCGCAATAGCAGGAAAGAACCAAGGAGGTGGCGGCGATGATGTGGCAGATGGAGACACGGTGATGTCCGAGGACAGCTCGAAACTTCCCAGATCAAAGACAGAATTGCCCTTTACAGCCAAGTGTCAACTTTGCGTCAGGCCCGAGACCGTGGGGTCAGTGTCAGCACACGGAGATGATGGCGGCGGCCCCAGGGCCCCGATGACACACACCGGGAGAATGAAGTGGAACCTGTGTGAGCCACGGGCTGGTCACGGCCCGGAATCACTGAACACTGAGCCGGGCTCGCAGGGGAGGTCCGGTTCCTACAAGCCTCCAGTCACGGCATTTTGTCAACACCCACAGGTGACCGCTGTCCAGTGCACAGCTCAGTGGCACTAAGCAATTCATGTCCTGGTGTGATCATCACCGCCATCCATCTCCAGACCTCTTTTTTTTTTTTTTTTAATTTTTTTCCCTTTATTGCTTTTAGAGAGAGAGGAAGTGAGAAGGAGAGAGAGAGAAACATCGATGAGAGAGAACATAGACTGGCCGCCTCCCGCATGCCCCCTGACCTGGGCATGTGTCCTGACCAGGAATCGAACCGGCGACCTCTTGGTGCATGGGTCAACGCTCAACCACTGAGCCACACTGGCTGGACATCTCTCCAGACCTCTTTTCATCTTGTCCAGGTGACTCTCTGTCCCTGTCCCCCTCCCCCAGCCCCTGACAACCTCCCTCCACTGTCTCAAGGGATGTGACCCCCGTAGGTCCCTCCTAACTGGAACCGGGCAGCACGTGTCCTGTGTGTCTGCCTGATTTCACGGTGCACAGGGTCCACGTTGCAGTGTGTGTCGGAGTCTGTCAGCCTCCCAGTGCCTAAGCCAATCGTGCGTCTGCTCGAAGACGCCTCCTTTACGTTCCCTTGCTGATGCGTCAACGCTGAGCGGCCGGCAGCACCCGGCCTGAGCACAGCCCATCTGCCCCATGCACGTCCTCCGTGGGCCCCGCCCCCTCGCGCTCGGGGGCACCGATGCTCCAAGGCACGGCCTGCTCACACACGGCTGACACCAGAGGGCCAGCGCCTCCCGTCCGACCTGAGCTGGGAGCACGGGCATCAGACGGCTCTGCCCACGTGCGCGAGTGACCTCGGTGCCCTTGGCGCTGACTCTGGGGTCACAAACAGGTGTCAGCATGCCGGCACGTTCACGGGTGGACTCCACACGAATAGGGACCGGCTGTGGATTCGTGTCCTTTGAAGCCTCCGACGGGTGGGGTTAGGGTTACACAGCAGGAGCTGACTGGCACAAGTGGTGAGGCCCTGGGGGACGCCCGCCGCGCCCCTGCCGAGGTGAGAACATCCACAACTGCCCAGGCCGACAGTCCATCGGGGTCAAATCCCAACGGTCACGTCTCACTAGGACATACAAGTCACCCACCCCTCAGCCCTGGACGCCGCTCGTCCCGCCTGTCCGTGGCTCCCAGGTGGGCCTGAGCGCGGCCAGCACGACGGTGAACTCCTGGCCTCGAGGGGCTTCCCAGCCTCGGTGTCGCCTTGACAACCAGAGAGGAGACCTTGGCAGCCGCTCTCCTGCTCAGCAGCAGGGGTGCTGAGTGCGGGTTTTAGGATTTGGAGCTCGGGAGTCGGGGAAGCCCCAGCCAGGTCCTCTGAGAAGGGGCCGGGCCAAGCTGCTTATTACCGCAGGGCCCGACCTGCCTGCAAAACACAGATATGTCCGTGCTGAGAGACCGGGAAGGGCGTCCTGCCTCGGGGAACCAGGCGGACGGGGCCACCGTGCTGATTTTTGGACCGCGGGGCATCAGAAGGCAGGAAGCAGCCCGGGGCAGTCAGGAATAACAAACCCGGCAGAGCTGGGAGCTGAGGGCAGCTTTGCAGACAAACCCACAGACGAGCAGCTCACCCCTCTGGTCAGCTCAGCTCCCGTGTGCCGCTCTCGGGGACACCCAGGTCGCACGGAGGCGGGACTAGCCCTGGTTCCGGCTGGCTGACTTGGTCCGGGGGACTGGCCGCGAGGGCAAAGGGGCCCAGCTACCTCCCGTATCTTTCTTGGGAAAGAGCGGATTAAATCCGTGCCCTTCAAATCCACAGGAGTCTGAACTTCAGGGAGCCCTGTTATCTCGCTGCGGGACACGGATGGGGAGGGCACTGTGCCTTGGGAGGCGGCTCCGGGCCGTGGGGTCAGGAAACGGCCAGGCACGCAGGGACCCCGGGAAGCACGGAGACGCAGAGAATGCCTGTCCCGCCCCAAGCAGACCGGTCCAAGCGAGTGGGAAACACATCAACTCGAACGACACCTGCATCCCTGTGCAGGAACCGAGGTGCCAGCTCTGCGAACCCCTTTCTCTTCTGCAGAAGGAACGGGAGGACGGGCACCTCATGCCCCAAAAGGCCCCGGGGGTCTTATCGGCCTGGGACCCCGCAGCGGGGCCCGCTGGGCTGTGCTCACACCAGCATGCTCCACCTGGCCAGGTGAGGGTGGCTCCTTGCAAACAACCTCGTGCGGGTGAGACGTGCCTGTGCCTTGGCCCTTCTCCTCCCGCCACCGGAGGACAGCGTTCGTCAGCGCAGAACCTCCGTCTCCTGGAGGCGGCTCGTGGCGGAGGATTCCAGCCACGCACCAGCCTTGTGACCTCGCCGGTGCCGCCCGCCCGCCGCCTCCCTTTCCCTCCTGTAGAAGGAAGCTGACGACAGTGCCCACCTCATCGGGGCGGTAGTAGGTGAGACAAGTCAACTCAAGGAGAGCGCTTAGCGCAGTGCCCGGCACCCAGCAGGCACGTGGGCGCTGGCCCTCCCCGGGCCCCGGGCCCCCCGGCTCTGCCGGGTCTCAGCGCCCACGTTCGCTCGTGACTGTTCGCAGCTCTCTCTGCACAGGAGCGCTATGTCGCCGGCACGTGGCTCATCCCCGAAGCCTCCAGCTCCCGAGAGGCTTCCCTCTGCCACCTCCTCCCACGCCCGGCTCTGTGTACTCGGGGAATGCAAAACACTTTTAACATTGTTCTAAGCCAAACATAATTAGGAAGGTAAATCCATGACAACAGCCAGACCACACGGTGCCTTCCAAACCCAGGAACATGGCACGGGGGACCTCTCAGGGTCTCGGATGCTCCCCGCAGAGTGCCGACCACGCTCTCCCCGGCTGCCCCTCCCAGCGCCCTCCCCGGCCGGCGGCCCACACGGGAACAGAGCTGCTCCTGCTTCCCCGGGGCCAAGACGGAGTCCTCCATGCCCGCGGGTACGCACGGCAGATGGGTCTCCCGGGAATGTGGGCGACTGCTCACTCAGCAGGCAACCGCTGGGCATCTGCCACGGGTGGGCACTGTGAGACCCAAGGGGCACGGTGCCGCTGAGGACGGCCAGCTCGGGCGGGGCGGGCAGACCCAGCAGCGCAGGCCTCTGTGTGGGGCAGAGGCGGAGGGAGGCCTGGGGCGCACCCAGAGGAAGAGTGGGGTCAGAGAGGAGCCAGGCAGATGGACGCGCAGGGGGCTGGTGGCAGAGGGTGCCTTCCAATCAGCCTCTGTCCTGTTTCGAAGCTGCTGGTCCATTTGTGAAGGTCTAGGTGTCTGGCTCCCTTTGCTGCCCTCCCGCCTCCTCTCCAGGGCCCTGTGACGCTTTTGCCTCCCAGGGGACAGGGACAGGAGAAAGAGGGTCTTTGGGAAGTCTTCTATCCTTGGGGAGAAACGCTGTTAGAAATGGAGGCCCCCACACAGCCAAGGCTACACTGAGGCTGGTTTGTCATTTTGTGTCATTTTGTGTCATTTTGTGACCCCCCCCCCAGGCTGGCCTGGCTCCCCCCTCAACAGGGACCTTGGGAGGCTCGGGGCATTTGAGACCCCTGGCCTCAACAGCACCCCTGCAGCTATCTGTGCCCTGCCACAGGCCTCCCTGGAGGTCTGCCATGACCTCGGCCAGTCCAAGGCCCAGGAAGCAGCCGGCCCTGACCGACAGCCAGGGTGGACACTGCTCCTCCAAGTGCTGCCCGGGGTCTCTGCCCCCCTCCCGAACGCCCCTGCTCTCCTGTGGCTCCCCTGGAATCACAGAGAGGTGATTAAATAAATGATGGGCGCGAGGAGGCGGCGCCCCTGAGCAGGGTGGCCAGTCACCGTCCCCCCAGGCATGCGGCCCGGCCCCAGGCTCGCGGGTCACAGCGGGCGGCTTCCTGGGGGCCTCCTGAGCAGTCCGGCATCGTGAGACCCCATTCCCAAACACCAGGCTCCCCAACATCCCCACCCCAGGCAGACAGCGGGCTGCACCCCCTGAAACCGTGTTCTCCAGGCACAGGGGCGTCTTCAGAAGGCATTTGTCCCCGTGTCTGCCCACCCAACCTCCTGTGCGAGCACCCACACACACCCCACCACCACCCCCACCCCCAGGGCGACACCTGGAGCTGAAGGGGAGCCCCCCCACCCCTCTGTGCTGCTGAGGCGGCTGTCCAAACGCCACAGGCCCCCAAGACTGCGTTTCTGTCCCAGCTCCTTTTCTCCTTTCCCTAGCTCCCACAAAACAAAATCAAACATTAAATGAAATGTGCCTCGCTTTTCAAAGAAGGGCCAGGAAGGACAGGGAAGTGACCCAGCCCCCTCCTCTCCAGGATCAGTGAGCGGAGCAGAGGCCGCTGCTTTCCCGCCCAGAAGCTAACCCAGTTTTCCCGGATCTCCAGCAACAGCTGGAAAATCCACCCATGCCAAGGGGAGCACGGCCAGGCTGCTCCGGCCCGGGCCGCTCCTGTCCAGCCGCCCATCCTCCGGGCCTGGCCAGGGCCACAGGGGCGGGCGGGGGCGGGGACGGGCGCGTGGAGCGGCGTCCAGGTGCCCAAAGAGGCTGCCCTTCTCCCCACAGTCAGACTCCATGTCAACTGTGGTCACTCACCCCCAGGGCCCGCCTCCTAGCCCTCTTCTCAGCCAAGACTGTGTCTCTCTTCCCTCCAAAGCGTGGCTATGGGGCTATAGCAGAGAGCAGGGCAGGGGTGGGGGGCAAGGAGTAGCGGGTGGTTTGGAGGGCCGGGCCTGGCACTCGCTGCGATAGTGGGGGGAAGCGGATTTGGGGTGTGGAGTCAGTAGGGGTAAGTGGACTTGGGGTGAGGAGTCAGTAGGGGGAAGTGGATTTGGGGTGTGGAGTCAGGAGGGGGAAGTGGACTTGGGGTGAGGAGTCAGGAGGGGGAAGTGGACTTGGGGTGTGGAGTCCTGCAGCCCAGGATTTTGGTGTGTCTGGGGTTGGGGTGGGGAGCTGGGAAATCTTTTTCTTCCCTGGCTTCTTTGCCAATTCCCGAGTCCCCGTGATTTTAATTTTACGGTTCGCATTTTCTCCCAGCAGAATCCCGGGATGACAAGGTAGAAAGTCTGCCTTGATTAACTGTCCCCCTGGCGCTGAGGCAGGGCCCGCGTGATGAACAGCGGGAAGGAGGCTGCGGGAGGCGTGTGGCAGGCTGGCGCGGGCCTGGCCGTAAATCGGCTCTGATGGGCCCCAGACGAACGGGTTATTTTGTGGAGGGGGTGCGGCTGGAAGCCGAGCGGATCACAGGGCTGCTGGGTGCCCGCCCCCGCCCCTGGTCCAGGTGCCCCCCTGCTCTCAAGCAGTGGATATTGTTTAAGGAAGACAGAGTGGACTCGCTCTATTGTGTCATTGATTTTTAATAAAAGCAGGTAACATGCTGCAAACCTGGCAGTTATTTCATTTCCCGGCTCCTTTGCCTGGGTGTCCAGTGACTTCCCCAAGGGCTCCATCCGTGGGCAGCAGCTATGACCCATGTGGGCAGAGGATGCACCCGGGGTTCTGAGAGGTTTCCAGGAGGTCTGGGCTCTCTCTGGTCTGTACACATGTGTGCACAAACATGCAGTGCACGTATGAGCGTGCACACAAGGAACAAGCATGTGTGTGCCCATGAGCACACAACACACATGTGCACATACCCACACACACTCAGCACACTGCACACATGTGCACACATGCCCACCACTCAGCACGCTGCACACACGTGCATGCATGCCCACACACTCAGCACACTGCACACACGTGCATGCATGCCCACACACTCAGCACACTGCACACATGTGCATGCATGCCCACACACTCACCACACTGCATGCACATGTGCACATCCCCACACACACTCAGCATACTGCATGCACGCCCACACACTCAGCACACTGCACACATGTGCACACACACCCACACACTCAGCACACTGCACACACGTGCACACCTCTCCACACATTCAGCACACTGCACACATGCCCACACATTCAGCACACTGCACACACGCCCACACACTCAGCACACTGCACACACGCCCACACATTCAGCACACTGCATACATGTGCACGCATGCCCGCACACTGCACGCACGCGTGCACCCACACACACAGCACACATGTGCACACACGCCCACACACTCAGCACACTGCACGCACACGTGCACACATCATGCTCACACACACATACCTGATTAACTAGCGGGGAGGGATGAGCGGGCCTGAGCTCTCCTCCTGACCTGGCGCATTTAGTCTCTGGTGACCTTGAGTCTGACATGAATAAGCGGGATGCCCCAGGAGTGGGACAGGTGTGTGTGTGAGGACAGAAAGCGGGCGCCTCGGAAGGAAAGAGGACAAAGGGAAAGGCTCAGAGGCCCAGGGTGCGTCCCCAGGAGATCATGGAAGCCTGAGCCCGAACACCCGAAGGGTTCCTCCCGAGTCCCCGGCCGGCTGGTGACGCTGACACCACGCACCAGCCATCACCCCGGGCCTCCGCCAGTCCCGCAGAATCGCTGCGCGTGCTAAAGCCCTGCTAATTTGCGGCCAGGCAGGGCGTGCTGTCTGCCTGTTACCGGGTTAGCAGCGTCCAGCCGAGCTGTGGAAACTGAGAGCCGGTTTCCAACATTGTCAGGGCATTTCATGTCCCATTGCCTGTCCTCCCCCTTGGGGGTTCACCCACAGCCACGTTTGCTCCCCAGAAGTGGCCCCCCACAGACACGCTGCCCGGCCTTGGCCTGCCTCCCGCCCGCAGGGCACGGCGCTGCCAGGACGCGCGGTTATCGGGGGTGGATTGACGTTCACAGGTATCATGTGCACGAAATTAAATCTGAACACCTGCGTCGTCAGTGAGAGAAAAGGATAGGACATTTGGTTTTAGGTGTTTTATGCCAATTTATTCGGCTCCGTCGAGTGCAGTCAACCCTGACCTCTGGGGACTGTCGGTGTGGGACACAATCGCGGGCAGACGCACTGGGAAGGCGTCACCTTCGCTGGCTCTGAGGCTGGAAGACAAGCACGCCAGAGCGGCAGCTCGGGGACACAGAGGAACCGGCAAGGTCTGTGTTCAGGTCCTCTCGGGACAAACCTCACCTGCACTGCCACCCACTGATCAGCCCGAACTGAGACATGCGGCGTGCCCTCGGGTCAGAACCACGAGAGAGGAACCACCGCCGTCAACCGAAGCTGGCGCCGTCCCAGTAAGATACACCCAACCCCAAGGGCATCCACGGCACCGAGTCCACGGCACCGAGTCCACGGAGGCTCGCTGCTCGCTGGCCAGGGGACCCCGGGCAGGTCTTTCGATCTCCCCAAACCTTCTGTTCTGTCATCTGGAAAATGGTGACGAGGATGGAGGGGCATGTATGTAGGCCTGGTCCAATGCCTGACACGTCAGAGCTGCTATTACAGGGGGCTCTCCCATGGGATGCTGTCCTCCACACATGTCCCTTCCATCCAGCGGGGCCACACCGTGGACACGAGGCAGCTCGCAGAGAGGGAGGGGGTAGAGTTCAGGCTGGCTGAAATTCGGAGGAGGCGCTCGGAGTGGACCCAGTGGACAGTGTGCTCTGGCAGGAACAGCGATATTTGGGGGGACAGGAAAGAAGGGGCCAACAGGTTGCAGTCAGCATCTGTCTCCCAAAAGGAGGGAAACTCACATTTTAGGAGAAGACAGCGCAGAGGGTTAGTCAGGAGTGAGGATGGGCGTGCACTGTCTGCGCCCTGGGCTGAGAGGCGCGCAGCAGTCAGGGTGGAAGGCAGCGAGAGCGTCTACACCGGGCAGCCGCGACGGGAGAAAGAGGGCGCCAGGAGACAGGCCTGAAAGGTGGGGTCCGCCCAGCCGTCTCAGGACAGACGGCCACTTGGAACTGGATATGGCTACGAGCAGTGCACAGGGCTCTGCCTGCCTGGCCTCCCATCGACCCGGGTCACCTCCCCCCGGGACGTGCAGCTGAGAGCAAGCTGATTCATGCTTGGGGCCTCAGCTGTGCATCTGTAAAACGGGGCAGTAACGGGAGCTGCTGATCCAGAATCTGCAGCAGGCCAGCCCTCGGTCGGAGCAGCGTATATCTACTGCAACGACACGCAGCCAGCAGGAGGAGCTAGCGGAGGAGGTACCGCCAGACGTGCAGAGCTGGAGGACGAGGCAGGAGGCAGGGCCAGGCTCCGCAGCCCCGCTGGCCCACCCCAGGTCACACACCAGAGTGGTGCCCAGAGTGGCAGGCGGGCATCCCTCACGTGACAGGACCGCTCCCCTCATCCTGGCCGTGGGGCCCTGACCCCCGTGGCCGGCTCAGCTCATCACAGTGATGGGAAAGGGTATGTCTTGTCGCCACCTCTCAGGAGGTGTAAGGAAAGTAGGTGGAGGCAGGGACACAGGAAAGAGCAGTGAGGACAGAGAGGGACGGGAGGCTGCCTGCTGTGGCCCCGACCCTGGGGAGCCTGTGCTCGTGGCACATCATGGAGTGAAGATGAGACTGCAGAAGCGACAGGCAGACATGTGCGGGTATGCAGGTGTGTGGGTGTGGGTGTGTGGGTATGCAGGTATGTGGGTGTGTGGGTATGCAGGTGTGTGGGTGTGTGGGTATGCAGGTGTGCAGGTGTATGGGTGTGTGGTTGTATGTGTGTGTGGGTGTGCAGGTGTGTGGGTGTGTGGGTGTGTGGGTGTGTGGGTATGCAGGTGTGTGGGTGTGTGGGTATGCAGGTGTGTGGGTGTGTGGGTGTGCAGGTGTGCAGGTGTATGGGTATGCAGGTGTGCAGGTGTGCAGGTGTGTGGGTATGCAGGTGCACAGGTGTATGGGTGTGTGGGTGTGTGAGTGTGTGGGTATGCAGGTGCACAGGTGTATGGGTGTGTGGGTGTGTGAGTGTGTGGGTATGCAGGTGCACAGGTGTATGGGTGTGTGGGTGTGTGAGTGTGTGGGTATGCAGGTGCACAGGTGTGTGGGTGTGCGGGTGTGCGGGTGTGTGGGTGTGCTGGTGTGCGGGTGTGTGGGTGTGTGGTTGTATGTGTGTGCAGGTGTGCTGGTGTATGGGTATGTGGGTGTGTGGGTATGCAGGTGTGCAGGTGTATGGGTATGCAGGTGTGTGGGTATACAGGTGTGCAGGTGTGCTGGTGTATGGGTGTGTGAGTATGCAGGTGTGCAGGTGTATGGGTATGCAGGTGTGCAGGTGTCTGGGAGGGCTTTCCTGAGCTGGATGTCCCATTCCAAGACCAGTGCACACCCCCACCCCAGGGCCCAGACGGCCTAGGTGGGAACCACGCCCAGGGGCTGAGTCGGTCCCTTGTACCTGTTCTCCACCAGCTGTGCAGTGAGGTCCCCTCACACTACTAGTCAGTTCTGCTTGTGCACGGGTGCAGAGGCAGGCAGACACCTGATCCCCAGGGAAGGATCTCTTCCCAGCTCAGGCCCCTGGAGAGATGGCATCTGCCCTGCCCTGTGGCTGTTCCCAAGACCCATCAGGAGGGGTACAGGCTGGTGGGGGTGGGGGAGAGGCTTGTGAAGCCCGGCCATGGCAGGACCACACTGCACACACATCTGCACACACCCCCACATGCCCATCCACACCCACAATGTCTGCACACACCTGCACACTTCCCACACAGTCTCTTACACACATTTGCACACGCCCACACACGCCTCTGATGCAGCCAGCAGGCCAGACTGGCTCATGGAGCTCTTGGGGACACTGGTGTCATCTCTGTGGGGCCCAGCATTTGCAGGCTGGCTGTTATCCAGGAAGGGCTGGTGTGGGCGTGGGGGTGGCGGGAGGACAAGCGGCTGTGCTGAGCACTTAGGACTGTGCCCCCCACCCCGCAATGCCAGACTCAGTGTTTCTCAGCAGGCGGGGAGTCTGGGGGCAGTGTGGTCAGAGCTCAGAGGTGTTGATGGCGTGGGCAGTGCCACCTGGATAGAACCAGGTGCCAAGGAGCAGACGGTGCTCCAGCAGGAGGACACTGGGTGGGGGTGGGCGATCTCAGGGCTGTCCTGTGTTCCTGGGGCGATCACGTCCACTGCCCCCAGCCCACCCCAGTTCTAGGGACTTCCCGACTTGGCCCCCGATGGCCACACACCTACAGGCTGAGAATAAGGCTCCTCCCACGTGGCCGGCTTTGGAACACCCGTTCCCTGAAGGTGGGACATGGATTAAGTTGGGGGTTGCCTTGGGGGGTTCTCTTCTGTGGGGTACAGATAGCAACAGCCACTCCGCATGGCGCTGTCACAGGAGTAAATGCTCACAAAGGCTGAGAACGTCTACCGCGCAGTGAGCCCCAAAGGTCAGAGGCTGGAAACGGAGTCACTGGAAAACCAGTTAGCAGTGGGGCCACTCCCTCCCCAGGGACTTACCGAGTCTGGAGACACTCCTGTCACACCTGCTGGGAGGGGCAGAGGCCAGGGGTGCTACTCAACACCCTACAATGCCCAGGACAGCCCCCCACAAAGGGCTCATCCTGCCCCGTGTCAACAGCGCTGAGGTTGAGAAACCCTGACACCAAGTAAAAAAGGTCTCTGGGCACCGACCACAGTGAAAACAGTGACGCACGTGGGGAAGCTACATTTCCATGGAGAGGCCACGACCTGATCCACACTGAAAATTCCCAGAGAATCTCTCAGCTCCGAGGTGGGTGGGCTGACCTCTGCCCCTTCCGCAGGCATCAGCCCACGCGCTCCAGGGAGGGCAGAAGGCAGGGTGCATCCTCTCTCGGTATTCACTACTGCCCCTGCCACCACCTCCGTGGCCACCACCTCCACGGCCACCACCTCCACAGCCACCATCACTGTCACCACTGCCACTGCGGTTACCACCACCACCACGACCACCACCTCCGTGGCCACCACCACCACCACCACGGCCACCACCACTGCAGCCACCACCACGGCCACTGCAGCCACTGCCGCCGCCGCCATGGCAACCACCACCACTGTGGCCACTGCTGCCGCCGCCACCGCCGCCAGGCCACCACCGCCATCAGCAGCACCTGTGACTTTCTCTAGGGCTGCTCTACAAAACCAATCTCCTGGTTTAACCCTGAGGTCCTGGCAGCCACCACTTACGGGACCTTTGCTTCTGCTGTGCTGGGCTCAGACCGGGAAATCCAGATGGGAGGCACCAGAGAACTAAGATCCCTCAGCAAGCCGGCGACATCACGAACCCTCCCTCCCCTTCCTCACCACGAACGGGACGAGCTTATTTCCTCTCCTCCAAAGCAGCGGGGAAATGGCCAGGGAAATGTTAGCGATGGCCTGGAGAAGGAGGGCATGTCAGTCCCGGACGGGCCACCGTGCCTGCCCAAGGTCACACCACCGAGCCCTCGGGTTTGGGGAAGGCGCCACCACGACCCACCGTGGGTCCAAGAACAAGAACGCAGAGGAGCCTGGCAGAGTGGGGGTCTGAGCCCACAGAGGAGGCTGCCGGCTGCCTGGGCCCCAGTGACATCCTAGGACATCTGTCGGGTGGTCGGAGGACAGGCAACAGAGCCCCCCGCAGACAGCTGCCTGCAGAAGGCGTGCGAGATACAGACATGGGGGGCGGGGGCACGGCAAGCTGGTTACCATGTGCCCGGAGGAGGGAAGGACGGGAGGGAGGCGACTCTTTTTATAGCAAGCAAACAAACAAACTGTCTTGCTCGAGAAGCCAAAAAGGGAAAAAGAAAAAGAAGGAGAGGCTGTGTTCCTGCCTGTTACAGGAAGGGCAGGGAGCTGTGTTCGCGGGTGGCCCGAGGAGAGAGGCTGGGGGCAGGCACGGGCCCGCCTTCCCCAGCCCTCGGGCCGCCGAGGACAAGCCGGCCCCAAGACGCCAGCCCCGGGATGATGGTCGCTGCCCCAGTTTCAGAGCCTGGGGCTCAGCCAGGTCGTGTGGCCACCGAGCGGGTGGGAAGCAGGGCGCTGTCGGGGGACCAGCGGGGCCTCGTGCAATGAGCAAGCCTTGAGCAGAACCCTCTCGAGTCTCCCTCGTCCCCCTTCCCTGTCACCCTCATCCACCTTCTGGCCTTCGGAACCTCACAGTGGTTCTGGTCACCGTGGCCATGGCCCCGAGCCCCCACGCCCACGTCGGAGCTGGTCCCCCTCTCCCTCCTCCTCCCCCGTTCACACGCGGAGAAACCTACGCCACCGCTCAGAGAGCAGGCTCCATCCCATAATAAGCAGCATGCACTATTTATAACCCTGAAAACATCTTTATTATTATTTCTCTCCCCTCCAGAAACAATCGCGCTGGATCCTGTCAGGTCCGCACCACCGAGGCCTGGAGGGCGCGGGCCGGCGCTCCCTCCGGCCCTGCCCGGTGAGCAGATGGCGTGTGGGCGTCAGGTACCAGCCTCCTGGCAATCGGAACATCTGTTCCCGTTAGAAAATGCTAATTGCCATCAATCAGGACAGCACCTACCCACATTTACATGCAAGCTCACACGCAGAAAAAATCTAAATTTCTCCGAGCACAACGCTCTCTGCATGTTAACGAGCGGGAGCGGCCGGAGGCCAGCACCTAGGCGTCGGAAGGCTCCAAGCTGGGCTGCACCCCCTCCCAGGACCTGCCCCAGACCCAGCGCAGAGGAGGGGGTCCCTCGGTGGGTGCCCCCCGTGGCCCGGAGGTGGACGAGCGCCTGCCAAGACTGGGTGTTCCCTGGAGCTCTCCTCCTCCATTCGGGCGGGTGACCTGCCTCTGAGCAGTCTCGGGGTGTCCTCGCAGCTCCCAGGAACAACCAGCCAGAACTTCCAGCCCGAGGTCTGCTCTGTTTCCACCTCTGAGGAAGTGCCCAGAGTTTCCTGCCAGGCGTCTGTGCGGGAGGCTCTGCTCTGGGGGCTGCTCCCGGCTCCGGGTGCCTTCCTCTCCCGGGCACGCTGCCCTGAGCGGGCCTCTCCAGCATGTCCCTGGTCCAGCCTCCCCCAGCCTGGGGCACCGGGGGCTTCCCGAGGAAGGGAATGCCTGTTGACACACCCACTCCCCAGACCCCAGAGGAAAACCCACACGCCCAGTGGAACGCTGGGTGCCCTCTGTCCGCCAGGACAGCCATGGCACCCCCGGCCCGAGCCAGCCAGCTGCGCCCAGGAGCGCGTTCCAGTGCCAGGGGGCTCCGTCACGTCGAGGAAAAGTCTAACCAGCCCTTCCTTTAGACTCAGCAAAAGGGAAACTCACCGGAATTCATTTCTTCACAGACAGACAAAACGAGCCTTTCGCCCGCCCCAGCAAAAACGCTTTAGCATCTCCAACTGCAGGAGGGAGGTGGGTCTGGGGTCCACGCGTCCCTGCTCTGGAGGCTGGGGCGTCGGGGGTGGCCCACCGAGCTCCCGGACACTGAGGACGTCGGCGTGCGGGCCGGAGCGCAGGCGTGTGCGCGGGGGAGGAGAAAGCCAGGCCTTCTGCAAAGTGTGTACGGGGCTGAGTGAGATACTAAATAATTTAAAACCATTATGTCCTTGCCTGGGGAACTTTCTGAGCAACAGAATGACTGGAATAATGACCGAGCAACGACGCACAGGCTCACACCCGAGACAACATTCAGCGCCACCTCGGGTCACGCCAGGCGCGGGCGACATTCGGCTGGGTGTGGGGAGGCTCCCTGGTCCTGTGCGTCTGGGTGTCTGCTTTTCCAACAGCTGGACAGAAACCCAGACGTACAGACCTGGAGCCCTCCGCCGACCAGGGTTTAAGGGGCGCTCTTCATCTAAACGTTCTTGGGGGAACGGTGTTCTCGCAGGAGGAGACGCCCCCGCAGACGCCGTCAGAGGGCACCGCAGCCCTCTCCTGGGCGGGGTTTGCTGTCACAGCCGCTGGATCACCACTACGTCACACCTAGGGGACCGCGTGGGACCCGTGAGTCAACTGGTCCCAGAGCTAAGGAGAGCATTTCAAGACAGAAGGATAAAGCAGTCTAGAGCGTTCAGTCAAAGATGTTCTTTGGAACCCTATCTTGTGCAGAGCCTGGAGGGACAGAACAGAGGACAGAAAAGGCAGGGGTGGCCTGGGCCATGCCAACTGGACATCCACCCTGGAGAGTCGTTCTGACAAACCCAGGTCGGTGGGCCTGCCTGCTGGGACCCGTCTGACGGAACCACAGTGGTCGTGCTGTGGGGAAGGCGCGGATGTCATCCTTTGAAACACGCACTTTTCATTTTGAAATCATTGCAGACTGATGAGAAATTACAAAAGTAGCAGAGAGCTCCGAAGTACCCTTCTGTTATGGGCTGAACTGTGTCCCCTCGAAATTCACGTGATGATGCCCCGACCCCCGGGACCTCAGAGGGTGGCTGTGTGTGGGGGGGAGGGTCTTTAAAGAAGTGATGACGGTTCAGTGAGGTCAGGGGGCAGCCCCGATCTGATAAGACTGGTGTCCTCACGAGAAGACATCAGGACGCAGACACACGGAGCGACGCCCCGTCTCCTGGCCTCCAGGATGAGAGGGAGCGTGTTCTGTGGAGGGTGCCGTCTGTGCTGCGATGTTGGGGCAGCCCCTGCAGGAGAACGCAGCCTCCGACATCCCACCTCCCACCCGCGTCCTCAACCAGGACCCTGCCTGGTGTCCTGTGGGCGGACTGCGGGCGTCTGAGCTGTGCGTCTGCCTCTGCACCCTCCCCTGCAGTCTCCCCTGCACCCTCCCCTGCACCCTCCCCTGCAGCCTCCCCTGCAGCCTCCCCTGCGCCCTCCCCTGCGTCCTCCCCTGCGCCCTCCCCTGCGCCCTCCCCTGCAGCCTCCCCTGCACCCTCCCCTGCAGCCTCCCCTGCGCCCTCCCCTGCAGCCTCCCCTGCAGCCTCCCCTGCGCCCTCCCCTGCGTCCTCCCCTGCGCCCTCCCCTGCGCCCTCCCCTGCACCCTCCCCTGCAGCCTCCCCTGCAGCCTCCCCTGCACCCTCCCCTGCACCCTCCCTCTCAGTGCCTCTCACGCCGTCTATGGGGAAGGACTCATCTTATTTGTAACTCACGGTGGACCTATGTTTCGGGATGTTTTTAAAGCTACACAAAAAGAATTACTGGAAAAATAGAATTCAAAACACTTACAACACACAAACCCCAATTTCTCGTTATTAGATTCCATGGATATAAAATCACTCTCTCCAGCTGCCATAAGACCCTCAGTGCTTCCTCTGCTTCTCCCGCATCTTGCAGGGACCCGACGGCCGCTCCCAGGTCTGGGCGGCAGACCTCGCGTTCAGTGGCTCTGGTGCACCCCAGGAGACATGCAGCTTGAGCCCCGCTGTCCTCAGAGAGCCCCTCGGTCCAAACTCCCGTGGCCCCACTCCTCGCTCACCTGCGGCTGTGTCCGCGTGGAACTGCCCGGAGGGCGTGGTGAGGACGCACGGATGGTGCACGTCAACCTTGACAGGAGCACCTCGGCTGGGACACCCCACACACATCGCCGTCCCGGGGCGTCAGCCTGACCAGTCCCCAGGCCCTAGGCTGCGCTAGAGGCTTCCAGCTCACCGATGTCCCCCGCCCCCCGCGTCCTATGAGCCTGTGATCGGATCTTTGTTGAACTCGGGGGTTCTTCTGAGTGCCCCCAGGTCCTTCCCTAACGCTGACCTCCTAACGAACCGCCTCTGGGAGCGTCGGGCGGCCACACCCCGCACGCTTCCTACGCTCCAGCCATCATCAGGAACACCAGACACGGTCACTCCAAACACCCGGTCCCAGCTCCACCTCCCGGCCCGGCCCAGGGAAAGGAGGAAAGGATCTGTTCCAGCTCCATGTGTTCTCTGCCTCACACACACACACCCAGACACACACACACACACACCCAGACACACAGATACACAGATACACACACACATACACACCCAGACACACACACACACACACACACCCAGACACACACACAGACACACAGACACACACACAGACACACAGACACACACACACACACAGATACACAGATACACACACACACATACACACCCAGACACACACACAGACACACAGACACACACACACACACACACCCAGACACACACCCAGACACACAGACACACACACACACCCAGACACACACACACACCCAGACACACACACAGACACACAGATACACACACAGACACACAGATACACAGATACACACACACCCAGACACAGACACACACACAGACACACAGATACACACACACAGACACACACACAGACACACAGATACACACACACACACACACACACACACCCAGACACACACACAGATACACCCAGACACACACACAGACACACAGATACACACACAGATACACAGATACACACACAGACACACAGATACACAGATACACACACACAGATACACACACACACCCAGACACACACACACACACCCAGACACACACACACACCCAGACACACACACAGACACACAGATACACACACAGACACACACACAGATACACAGATACACACAGATACACAGATACACACACAGATACACAGATACACACACAGATACACAGATACATACACACACACATACACAGATACACATACACACCCAGACACACACACAGATACACAGATACACACACAGATACACAGATACACACACACACACACATACACAGATACACATACACACCCAGACACACACACAGATACACAGATACACAGATACACACACACACACACACACACACACAGACACAGACACACACACAGACACACAGATACACACACCCAGACACACACACAGACACACAGATACACACACAGATACACAGATACACACACAGATACACAGATACATACACACACACATACACAGATACACATACACACCCAGACACACACACAGATACACAGATACACAGATACACACACACACACACACACAGACACACACACACAGATACACACACACACACCCAGACACACACACAGATACACATACACACACACAGATACACACACAGATACACAGATACACACACACACACCCAGACACACACACACACACACACACAGACACACACACACACCCAGACACACACACAGACACACCCAGACACACACACAGACACACAGATACACACACACACACACAGACACACACACACACACACACAGACACACACACAGATACACAGATACACACACAGATACACAGATACACACACACACACACCCAGACACACACACAGATACACACACACACACAGACACACACACAGACACAGATACACACACACACACACACATACACACACCCAGACACACCCAGATACACACACACCACACCCAGACACACACATACACACACCCAGACACACCCAGATACACACACACACACACACCCAGACAGACACATACACACCCAGACACACACATAGACACACCCAGACACACCCAGATACCCAGACACACCCAGACACACACACATATGCACACCCAGACACACCCAGATACACATGACCTCTAATCTAAATTAATTTTTATTCCCGAGAGTTTGCTGATGTTCCCTTCTCCTCTCTGCCCACAGAACACAGATGTCTTTGGAAGCACCAGGCCTAGAAATTCTTTTTTTTTCATCCTCACCCGAGGATATTTTTTCATTTATCTTCAGATAGAGTGGGAGGGAAGGAGGGAGAGAGAGAGAAATATCGATGTGAGAGGGACACATCAACTGGTCACCTCCCGCACGACCTTGACCAGGGCCGGGGTCGAACCACAACCGAGGTGCGTGCCCTTGAATGGAATCAAACTCATTGGTCCGCGCAGGCCGACGCTCTAACCGCTGAGCCAAACTGGCCAGGGCCAGGCCTAGGAGTTCTTAATGCACCTTTGTGAATGGGATAAAAAAAATAATTTCCTGCCAATCCATAAAAACCCTCGCTGGTCCATTCGCCCTTTAAGTGGAGTTCACCTCCAGCGTGTGTGCCCTCGGGGAACACAATGGAGTCTGTGGGATCTGATGGGGACCCGGCCAGGGGCCGGGACAGCTCCGCCCAGCGGGTGCCTGCGCCTGGGGACCCGCTGGGATCATGGGCGCACACGTGTCAACACAACACCCTAACGCTGCTCCCTCCCTCCCTCCAGGCACCTGCGGGCTGCTGCTGGCGGAGTGATCACGTCCCCTCCAGAGGACGAGGCCCCTAACCTCCCAGGAAGGCGGACAGGGCCCACTGAAGGAGTCTGAGGCCAGCTCACCCACATGGACTTCTGTTTCTGTTTTTAAGTCCTCACTCAACGACATGTTTCTCATTGATTCTAGAGAGAGAGGAAGTGAGAGGGAGAGAGAGAGAAACATCGATCCGTCGCCTCACGCATGCGCCCTGACCGGGGATCGAACCCCCCGCCTAGGTGAAGTGCCCTGACCGGGAATCGAACACGAGGCTCCTGGGTGCGAGGGACAACGCTCCAACCACTGAGCCACCGGGACTTCTGAATCTGCGACCTTCAGACGGCCTGCATCAGGCTGTTCTCCACCTCCATTCCTTCTCCTCCCCAGCACTCTGCTCCTTTTCCTGGCGTCCTCCTGGGCCTCCCCCAGTTTCGGATTCTCACTGCCGCATGGTCCACTGGACGGATGCCCCCTGTCCACGGCTGGCCCCCTCCGCCCACGGTCCCCATCACTAAGTTCCATGTGCCAACCGCCTGCCCACCCCACTTCCTTCCCCGGAGGTCTCTCTCCCTCCCCTCCTCGAGCGGGCTCCGACCTTCTCTTCCAGCCCATCCCTTCGGGCCTCTGCAGCCCTCCCCACCCCGGGCTGGGCCCCGCCCACCCCACGGGCTCTGAAACACCCTCCCCCAGGGCAGGACAGACGCTGGGTCTTAAGACCGATCTCAATGTTGGGATGATGGGACGGGAGTGGAGGAGGGCACCCTGGGGACTCAGAAAAGGGCCTCAGCCCACGAATGCCTGCCTGCTCGTCCAGCCCCAGCCTCGGGCCTCCGGTCCTGACCGCCCGCAGCTGCACTCAGCTTGCCTTCAGTGACCAGTGACAGGTGCACAGTTCCCGTGAGCGTCCGGGATCTGGGTGAGATTGGTGCTGGGGAAGCGGGGGGGCGGACACTTGAGGTGGGCAATGGGCGGACATGCAGAGGTCAGGTCCCTTCCTCCCCTTATCTTTCTCTCCAGCAGCCTTGAGGGGAGGAGGGGGAGCTGACGTCGAGATCCGCCCCCAGGACCTGTGGACGGGACCTCATTTGGTCTTTAGATGTGGTCGTTAGGATGAGGTCACGCTGCGGCCCCGACCCTATAGCTGGAGCCCTTCCGAGGGGGGCCACATGGACACACACAGAGGGGAGGAGGCACGTGACCACGGAGACCCACGGAGACAGACCGCAGTGCTGCCTCGACAAGCCAGGGGGCGCCAAGCATGGCAGGTGGCCACGGGGATCTGGAGAGTGTGGCCCTGCCGACTCCATGCTCTCAGACTTCTGGCCTCCGGCATCAGGAGGGAATGAATCTACTGTTTCAGGCGCCCCGCCCGTGGGCCCCTGCGGCAGCCCGTGGACACGCCCACAGAGCTCCCGAGTGTGGAGCACCCTACAGGCCCCCATCCCCGCGCCCGGCCTGGGCCGCTGAGGCCAGGCAGGCACCCCATGAGACGGGCATCCCCGCCTCTCCTGTTTCCGTCGGGGGGAGCAGCCAGCCGAGCCTCCAGCTACATCCAGAAACTCTTCTCACCCTTAATTGCTCTTAATGCTCTGACACATGGATGACTAACGGGCCCTAATTGGGGCTCCAGCGGGGGGGAAAGTGCAGAGATGGCCCACCCGACCCAGCTCGGGGCTGCTCGGAGGGGAAAGTGCAGAGATGGCCCACCCGGCCCAGCTCGGGGCTGCTCGGAGGGGAAAGTGCAGAGATGGCCCACCCGGCCCAGCTCGGGGCTGCTCGGAGGGGAAAGTGCAGAGATGGCCCACCCGGCCCAGCTCGGGGCTCCAGCGGAGGGGAAAGTGCAGAGATGGCCCACCCGGCCCAGCTCGGGGCTGCTCGGAGGGGAAAGTGCAGAGATGGCCCACCCGGCCCAGCTCGGGGCTGCTCGGAGGGGAAAGTGCAGAGATGGCCCACCCGGCCCAGCTCGGGGCTCCAGCGGAGGGGAAAGTGCAGAGATGGCCCACCCGGCCCAGCTCGGGGCTCCAGCGGAGGGGAAAGTGCAGAGATAGCCCACCTGGCCCAGCTCGGGGCTGCTCGGAGGGGAAAGTGCAGAGATGGCCCACCCGGCCCAGCTCGGGGCTGCTCGGAGGGGAAAGTGCAGAGATGGCCCACCCGGCCCAGCTCGGGGCTCCAGCGGAGGGGAAAGTGCAGAGATGGCCCACCCGGCCCAGCTCGGGGCTGCCGGGATCCGGGAGCTCGGACGTCACCACGGAGAAGCCTTGGCCCGTTCTCCTGTTTTTTGGAAAACGTCCCGCCAGGGCCCACAAGCAGTCTTACCCTTCAACCAGCAAAGAACCGGAGAGCAAAGGCGCCAAACGCAGACGGTACAAAATGCCACCAGTGCCACCGAGGTTCGGCACACCTGCGTGGGACAGGCTCCCGGAGGCACGCCCGGCGCTAACCACTGAGATGGATGCAAGGAGCCTGGACGTTCCAGCCGCGGGGACCGGGGTCCAGGCCTCCCTGGAACTTACGGGAAAGGAGGGAGCGCGGGAGTAAACTGACCCCCACTCCGCCTGGCTCTTCTGCAAACACCTCTGGCCGTGGACGAGGAGCACAGGTCCGGAGAAGGTGCTGAAAGGCCGCCTCCGTGCGGGCAGCAGCCAGAGGCCCCAGGGAGGAAGGAGCCCCGAGCATCTTCCAGGTGGGCGTCACCTGTCCACCAGCAGCGGCCAGGACCCCCCGAGCGTGGCAGGAACGTATTAACTGCACGTGTCGGAGACACACCCCGTTAGTTCCCGGGGAACACGCTAACGCCACGCTCTCCCTCCCCCGCCGCCGGGAGCCGGCTGCCTCCATGTTCTAGAAAGCTCCATGCACGGGAACGCAGGGACTCGA
Source organism: Tadarida brasiliensis (assembly GCA_030848825.1). NCBI lineage: Eukaryota > Metazoa > Chordata > Mammalia > Chiroptera > Molossidae > Tadarida > Tadarida brasiliensis. The sequence continues at coordinate 64,668,126 of CM061273.1, forward strand.
GCAGCCGCGGCTTCCGCTGGGCCCCGAGGGTGCCCGTGATGGATCCCAGTTTAACAGCTTTTAAAAACAAGCAGACAAGAGACGGGTGTGATGGATGGTGCGGGAAGCGCCATCATCCCGGGATGATTTATGGGAAGTCGCTCGGTGCCACTCACGGCCCGTCCCCGAGGGTGGGGGCCGGGGGAGACAGACCGGTGCCAACGTTGGGGTGGGGACCGCCGCCCGCGTGCCCTCTGCACAGCCACGACCTGCTCACACCCTGCCCCGACCCCAGGGTGGCACCCCCGGCTTCGGTCGCACACTGTCCCTTGTACGTGGCCATTTTTAAAGTGGCTGAACTCCCTCACCCCCAAACACGGGAGAAGGAACAGCCAGGGGTGCCTTCTTCACCCCAGGGACCCCACGCGGCACCCAGGGCTGGGAGGTCCAGGACAGTGGTGGGGAGGGGAGGCCGGGGTAGAAGGGCGGGGACCCCCAGCTGGCAGGCGGGGCCTCCCCAGGGATTGGAAGCATCCCCCAGGCCTCCGCCACAGCACGCGGAGACAGATTTCATTCTGCAGCAAATTCATCTCCATCCATGTCTTTAATAAGGACTCAGAATTTACTCCACAGTGAAATCCAAATCAACTCCATAGTTAAAGGGTGAGCTCAGAAGGGGTAACTGACGGGACCCTTTCCAAGGCAGAGGAGGTGGGCGGGGCTGGGACCAGGACCTGGAGGGACCCGCTTCCTCCCACGCCCTCCTCCGACCCTTCCTGCCCCCACCTGCCCCCCACCCCAGCAAGGCCGCCTCTGCAGTGAGGGGAGCCACACAAAAAGGCCTGCGTGCCACGGGGCGTGGGCAGCACCCCTCGCCAAGCAGCAGCTCCCCGCAGTTTCTCTCCACGGTCCCAGCTCTCCTGGGAAGCACCTCCAGGGCACATGGCATTGCCAGTGGGCAAGGAGGGCAGGCCTGGCAGGGGTGCCCCCGTGTTGGCTCCTGTCCCCCTCACCATCACCCCCACATCTCCACCCCCCAGTGGGCTGGGCTCCAAAGTGCGACCACAGAGGCCACGGCGTGAAGTCTGCCCACGGGAGGCGTGCCCACGGGGACCCCGCTGGGATGTCTGCTTTCTGTCCCTGATTTCCTTCCCAGGCATCCGAGCTGGCCCCCCTGGGGCGCCCCACGGGTGGTCTGGCAGCCCCTCTGAACCCGGGGTCTGGGTGTCACGGAGAAGGGCGGGGACAGGGCCGCCCCTGGGAGGGTGTCTGCAGGGTCAGGTCTGGCACACCGACCGTTGCGCCTTCAGAGGGCCGCCACCACCCGCGTGATTAAAGGCGAAGCCCAGAGCCCGAGCTGCCCTGCAGGCTTCAAACTGCTCAGGGCACCCGGGCTGGGGACGGGGTCCCCCGTGGGTGCTTCCCTCCCCTAGACTTGGCCCCACTGGAAGGAAGACCCTCGAACGCACATTTCTTGTTCTACAACCTCAGCACTCGGCTTCCGCTCCAGCAGGGGCCTGGGAAGCGCATGTGTACAGGACCTGCCTGGCCCCCGACTTCCCAGATCTGCCGCCTGACCCCAAGAACTGACCTGTGTAGGAAGGTGCTGGCTCTCAGCCCCACAGAAAGGTAAGCTGGGCCCTGAACCTCCCCCTAGGGAGCAGCAAGGAAAGTCATCTCCCGAGGGTCAAGGAGATGACCCACTGTCCCCTGCCCGCTGGAGGTCCCCTCTGCTGTGTTCCCCCTAGGACTTGGGGGTGCATCACCCCAGGCATTGCTTGGCCTGCACCGAGGTCAGCCCCAATCCAGGCATCCAGTGGGGGTGCCTCGGGGCGCCGTCCCAGAGGCGGGGGCAGGGGCTTCAGAGGAGGCCAGGCCCTGGCTTTACTGGAGCCTGTGTGGAGCCCGACAGGAGTGCTCGCCGGCCCCAGGGCTGGCCTGTCGCATGGGCTTGCTGCTCGGCCCCAGCGCTGTGTGGGGCATGCGGACTTCCCAAGGGGTCCCGATGGCTTAGGGATCAGGGTGACAGTGATTTCAGTGTACAAGGGGCTTGTTTAAAATGCTCATTGAGCCTGGCCGGTGTGGCTCAGTGGTTGAGCGTCGACCCATGCACCAAGAGGTCATCGGTTCGATTCCCGTCAGGGCACATGCCCAGGTTGTGGGCCCGATCCCCAGTGGGGGGCGTGCAGGAGGCGGCCAGTCGATGTTCTCTCTCATCGATGTTTCCATCTCTCTCTCCCTCTCCTTCCTCTCTCTCTAAAAATCCATAAAGCAAAGAAAAATTTCAAATGCTCATTGAAACATGTCTCACCCGGGTCCACAGTGCGGTCACCCCTCCCTGGGACCAGCAGCCGCCTCCTCCTGGTCCCCCTGCTTCTGCTCCCTCCCCCATCTGTTCCCCACAAGAAGGCAGCACTGTCTTCTTGGACTCAAACCAGGCCATTCAACCCTGCTCGGAGCCCTCCGGAGGCTCCCACCATCCTTCACACAAAATCCAAAATCCCGATCGAGGCGTCTGAACCCAGCCCGATGCACTGCCCTGTGCCTCCCCGCCCTGCCCAGCCACCCAGCGGCAGACCGGCCTCCGGGCTGCTTCTCCTAAAGGCCTGTGCGCGGACCCCCGCCCAGCTCTCCTCCGCCCCTCGGCCTCTGCTCCCGGCCTCAGCACGCAGGCCCTCACCGCCCTGGGGGAACAGCACCCCCACATTCTTGATCGCCTCTGCCCACTGCATTGTCACCACCTGACCTGAGTCCAGACGTGCTTCGTGGACCCTCCGTGTCCCCGAGAACAGAGACCACGAGGCCAGGACTGGGCTCTGTCTGCGCACCTCTCCAGCTCCCACGCGGGAGGTCTGAGGTGTGTGCGCTATGAGCCCCCGAGAGAAGAGAAGCCAAATGCCCCAAGGCAGCGACGAGAACCCAGTTCCACGATCAGAGACACACGGGTGCGGGGGTGGAACCTGGCTCAACTCCGCAGCCGGCTGACGGATTTTGGGGCCCCGACAGCAACCGCTCCTCACGAACCCCTCCCAACGGCGCACTCCTGGGACCAGCCCACCCCTGAAGCCACGCAGCACCCGGTCCGCACACGGACATGGCAGGAGGCCGCTGTCCCCATGCCCGGAGAACCGTGTCCAGCACGAACGTAGGCTCCAGGACAGGTGCGGCGGCGCGGCCTTACCTGGGAGTGGCGGGGGCGCTCTGTGTTCTGTCGCCGGGAGGTCCCCTGGGGTTCTCTGTGGAACTCCCGCGGGGTGGACGGTGGCTGGGGACAGGTCTCAGCGAGAAGAGCGTCAGCGTCTCAGAGACAGAAGGAAGCCTCCGTCAACCTGGAGGAGAAGACGAGAACAACGTGAAATGCCTTTGAAGCGAATACCTGTTCTTGACGAAGCAAACACGGGTCTTAATAAACAGAACAGAGCGGATCCAAAGACGCTTGGTTGCCACCAGGGCTATGCGCTGGGGACAAATGAACCTCGTGGAAAACAAATCGTTAGGCCCCTCTTGCCGGCAGCCCAGGGGGGCCATGGGGTCCCCAGACCCTAAGCCGGCTGGCCTACTAGGGCAACACTCTGCCCTCCAGCTCCATGCCCCCCCTGCAGCCCCCACCCCGGAGCCTCTCCCCCCACACGCAGGCGTCCCTCCCTCCCAGGGACTCTGCTACACGGCACCTTCCCAGTGAGGCCATCGGGAGCAGGACACCTTATCAAAAACAACGCCGTCCCCTTGGCATCCCTGCCCCCTTCCGAGGAACGTCCCCAGGACTCGTCACAGCTGCTACACAGACGTCTCCTGGTGTGTGTCCCCCACCCCGCCCCGCAGATCCCGAGGCCGGCACCTGTCCCAGCCCCTGCTCCGTCCCAGTGCCAGACCGCACCTGAGCTGGGGGTGGAGCTCACTCGGTGCCTGTTGGGGGACGAATGAATGGACGGCGGCCACTGTCATCCCCCTGCGTTCCCACTGCTGCTGTGTTTAGAATGGGGTCCCATCATCACCAGGGGCAGTTCCCAGGAAAGAGGGGGCAGCGGCCTGTCAGGGTGTTGGTGGCCGGCTGGGTTTTGCAGAGCGGGGAGGCCCTGGGCCTTGGAAGTCTTTCCTCCGCCCTGGAGTGGTGCCGTCGGCCGAGAGGACGCAGAGACCCTCCAGGAGGCCCCCTCTGGTCAGCCGGGCCGACTCGGAGGTCAGCTGGGCGGGGGGTGAAGGGCGGGGTTCAGCTGTGCCCCCCCAGGGGAAAGGCCCCCGTGGGCATGTCCCCGGAAACCTCACCACAGAGCTTTAAAGAAAAACAGCCACTTCGTTCCCTTTCCTAAAATCCAGTTACTGAAGACAGCTCCACCCACACCCCAAACGTCAGGCCCACCTCCCAGAGCGCCACCACCCGCAGGCGAATGCCCGGGCACCGCCGCCTCGCTGTGACCTGTCCGCGCCATGCACAGCGCCAGGAGCTGGGCAGCTGAGGGGACAGAACGGGCCTAAGGTGCACGAGGGCCCCCTTTCAATGGGAGAAGGGAGTGTGGCGTCTGACTGTCCCAGGGCAGGTGGCTGGGGGAGGGGCGGAGCAGGGGACCAGGAAGAGGCAGAGGGGCCCGGGGGGAGCTGGGGGAGCCCAGGGGCGGCCCAAGCTGGGGTGCCGAGCAGGCGGGTGGGCAGTCTCTCTCAGAACTAACTAATGCGTCCTTCCCCGCAGCAGCATGGACGGCAAGGCTGGGATTCATTTCCCACCAGACCCTCTGGAACAGGGAAGGACGGGGAGACGTGGATGCCACCCAGCCAGGCACCCAGCCGGGCACCCTGGTACCTAAACCCAAGAAGGAAGGGCACAGAGACAGGGAGGGGACAGGGCATACAGGACTCCAAGAGATGCCCCCACGCCTCCCTTCCCCAGCACACCGAGTGTTGTGCAGTTCTGATACCAGGCCACCTCCTCCAGGGCGCATGCCGTCACACCCCCACCCTGCAGGCCCAGCTGCGCCCTGGGCCCCCCAGCTCTGCAGATGCACCTCAGGGGCCTCGTTCTCCCTGAGAGGCCTTTGCACTTCGCTGACCACGCACAGCTGGCCCACAGCACACGCTTAGCGGTGGGGACAGGGGCCGTCCCTCCGGGCGCAGAGACCGTGATGGGATGGGAGTTACTAGCCCTGGGCCCCTCCCCACCCGCTCAGCCCCGTCCATCAGCAAGCTTCATTTTGCTTTCCTTGGCCAACCGGAGCCGAAGGGACACAATTTAACAGCTTGTCCCCAACTACTATGGCACATTTTTCCTCACTCGACAGGAGGAAGCACCATCCACCACCTACGGCGGGGACTCGGGTCCGTGGCCCCACACTGAGTGCCCTGCACCCCCGGCTGCAGGGATTTCCGGGATAGCGGGGCTCGCCAGGCTCCCCGGCCGCCAGGGGGAGGGACTGGGGTGGGAGGCAGATGGCCCAGCAATGAAGTCACCACGAAACCCTTCTGAAGGCCCCCAAGGTTGGCTCTGCAATAAGGAAACAGAAAAGGGAGAACAGAGAGGCTGGAGCTCAGCCCGCCAGGCCCCCACTCACTGGGAGCAGGGACGGGGCTGCAGAGGAACAGGGCCCGCGATGGAGGAGAGGAGACAGACCACCAATGTCAAGGCCACAGCCTGCAGTCCAGACTCTGGGGGTGGGGTCCTCGGGGACAGGAGCTGTGTCTTCTTCATTCTCTGAACCCGTCTATTGCTCCCCACGGTGCGCCCGGCGTGGTGCCCACACCCATGGTTCCAACCCCTCCCAGGAGGCAGACAGGGAGCTTCCAACTGTGTCTTCAAGCTGTGAGGCCTCCTCACTCATTTTAGGGGGGAGGGCCCTCAAAATAATGTGGGGCTGGAAGTTTCCTGGGAAGGCTGCACACGGGTGTTGGTGCCGGAAGGAGGTGATCCTGCAGCTGGAAAGGCCAGGCACGGTCCGGCCAAGGGCACGGGCAGGGACCCGAGTGGGAGGACATCTCAGAGGACAGGGAAGAGCCCGCTCCTGCCCTCCCCCACTTCTCAGCTCTCAGCTCAATCTCCCCGGTCGTGGCCCAGTGTGGCCACTCCCGCCCATGGCGGCTGCTGAGCACCCCAGCGCCCAGCTCTGCTCCCTAGCGGGCAGGAGGCAGGGCTGCCTGGGCGTCCCAGCCCCCAAAACCTCCTGTCGGACTGTTGCCACCGGGGGAAAATGTGAAAACATTTATTCGTAAACATATCTGCACCCCCATGTTCACTGCCAAGGCCTGGAGACAACCCAAGTGTCCTCCACGGAGGACGGGATAAAGACGAGATCCCACTCAGCCATGAGAAAGGGCACAAAACTGCCACTGCTGACAGGGAGGGATCCTGAGAGCGTCCTGCTAAGCGACCTAAGTCAGACAGAAAAGGACAGGACTCTATGTGCTCACTCCTACGCGGATATAAAACCAAAAGCAACCAACAAGCTCACGGACACAGACCGCAGAGGGTCGTTACCAGAGGGCAAGGGGTGGGGGTCCGAGAGGGTTAAACGGGGTCCAGTACACGGTGAGGAAAGGAGACCAGAGTCTGGGTGGCGAGCACACAGCACAGCGTACAGAGGCCCTGCTGCGGAGTTGTACGCATGAAACGTCACTACCCATTGTCACCCCAATGCTCTCAATTTTCTAAAAAGTAGACCTTACAAGTTCTCATCACAAGGAGAAATAATGCAGCTATGTGTGGTGGCAGATGTTAAGCCAGACCCGCGGTGGTGACGATTTCACGACAGATACAAACATCACATCCTTATGGCGTAGACCTGACACTAATACAAAGCAGTTATGTCGAGTGTATCTCAATAAAACCGGGAAAAGGTCACAGTGAGGGCAAGGGCTTGATACTCACTTTCTAAAACCATCGAGATTTCTAAACCAAATGAGGCTGCTCAGCCCCCAGCTCCATGGGGACACAGGGTCTGCAAGACCTCGCCGGCTTCGCAGGCTGCAAGGCACCTGTGTTCCCCGGCGCAGCCCCTCCCGTGTGCAAGGCACCTGTTTTCCCTGGACGCAGCCCCTCCCAGGTGCAAGGCACCTGTGTTCCCCCGGACACAGCCCCTCCCGTGTGCAAGGCACCTGTGTTCCCCGGACGCAGCCCCTCCCGTGTGCAAGGCACCTGTTTTCCCCTGGACGCAGCCCCTCCCGTGTGCAAGATACCTGTGTTCCCCGGACACAGCCCCTCCCGTGTGCAAGGCACCTGTTTTCCCCTGGACGCAGCCCCTCCCCTGTGCAAGGCACCTGTTTTCCCCCGGACACAGCCCCTCCCATGTGCAAGGTACCTGTTTTCCCCTGGACACAGCCCCTCCCGTGTGCAAGGTACCTGTGTTCCCCAGACGCAGCCCCTCCCCTGTGCAAGGCACCTGTTTTCCCCTGGACGCAGCCCCTCCCGTGTGCAAGGCACCTGTTTTCCCCTGGACGCAGCCCCTCCCCTGTGCAAGGCACCTGTTTTCCCCTGGACACAGCCCCTCCCGTGTGCCCGGGCCCTGCCCCAACTCTGCTTTCCTGTCCTCCTGGCACCTTTCAGGGATGCTGGCGGCCTTCTCCTCAATTCCCCATCACCCTGATTCCGCCTCCAGCTCTGCTCCCCTAAACACAAGCGAATAACCAAAACTGGAGTTTAAAATGAGACTCCAAAGCAAAACTTGCTATTTTTTCAGCCGACACGTAGCACTCATTTCCACAGTCCAGATCGTAGGGAGTGTGTAATTCTCTGAGTAAACGCGCCGCCCCCTCCGTGTTTAAACCGCGCTGGTAAACCACTCCGTTCCTTGCTCCCCTCTGCCTTGTGAATCCTGACTCCAGCGAAAATAATTTGGGTTTTATTATTCTGGCGTCTGGTGGGAGTCTGCGGCAATCTCACTGAGCTGCGCTTGTCTTTTTTTAATTCCAGTGTGTTTTAATAACACGGCGTTCCTTTAGGTATTGTTGGAATGTTTCATTATTCCGCGCGTCGAACGGGATGGGAGGGACTTATGTAATTTGCGTGTCCTCGGCGCTGTGTCTGAAGCTCTCCCATGGAGGGGTGTAATTTGGGTGCAATGTCCCCAAGGTCGGGGAGAGTGGTTTCCGTCCCTCTGTGTGGTCCCCCAGTGACAGCCTGGCTCAAGCTGGGGGCCCAGAACCTCTGCCATGAGGCTGGGACCAGGGCCAGGGGACCCCAGGCCCGAAACCCGAAAGGTTCCCAAAACACAGAAGTCCAGCCTCACCGCGGGGGTCACTGGGCTTCGTGGGTTTCCAGCAGCCCCGATGAGATGAAGTTGCCAAGGACATAATCCATAGCTTTCCCAGGCGCTCCTGCCCGCACCCCCACCCCACCAAGCCACCTGGGCCTCTGCACTTAGAGACCAGCATCCAGAATGGTGACCCAGGCCTGCTTCGGCCTCAGGGAGCTTGGGCACTGGCTCTGTTTCCTGGCCCATCTTGCCCGTCCCCAAGAGGGAGCGAGGACAAGCAAACGGAAGCAAACGGAAAATCCCACAGAGATGGGACCAGGTGGCAAGAGATGGTAAGGGGGGCAGACCCTGGCACGGCTCACGGCGTCTGGAACAATGAGAGCCAGCAAGATGGGTGGAGGACACCTCATAGGACACCTCATTCACCTTGAGAGAGGGTGTCCCTTGGGAGGCGACCCACCAGATCCAGTGAGATTCTTTTTTTTTTTTTTTTAAATATCCAGGGAGGGAGGGAGGGAGGGAGAGGGAGGAAGAGAGAGAGAGAAACATCACATTGATGTGGGAGAGACACATCGACTGGTTGCCACCCACACGACCCCAACTGGGGCCGGGGACAAACTGCAACCGAGGTATGTGCCCTTAACAGGAACTGAACCCGGGCCTCTCTGGTCCGCGGGCTGATGCTCTAACCACTGAGCAAAACCGGCCAGGGCATAGTTTACTTCACTGTGTTATGTCCTCTACACCTCTGTGAGCAACTACGTGATACAATGTTTCAAGGCTAGTGAGGCTGAGTTCAGACTTAGGCTGAGACGCGCCTGCACGGAGATGTTTGGTAGGTGTTGGGTGTAGGACCTAAGGCTCAGGGGACAGTCTTGTCTGCTCTGGGGCTGGGGGAGCCTGCCTCCAGATGGCTGTAGGGTCCTTGCCTCCGGTCCCACTGTGTAGTCCCCTCCCCATCACAGCAGAACTGGTCTGTCAACCAGAACTCGGCATTGCCCTGCTTGCCCTGCGTATTTGTTCTCGCAGGGTCTGCTTCTGGGAGCGACCACACTGAGACACGGGCACTGGCAGAAGGCCAGGGGGTGCCAGCCGCTCAGCTCGGAGCCCAGGAGCCTGGAGGCATCTGGGGCTAAGAGGATGTGAGGAGGTGACCGAGCAGGGCAGTGCTGGGTCGCTCGGACGACCTCAGGGGTCACGACAAGCATTTTGATGACAAAGTGGCTGCCCTCTGTTGGGGGCTCCCTAGCCGGCAGGAGAGGAGTGAATCCAGAGACGGGGGGGGCTCTGCCACAGCCCCCGTGTTACGGCCGAGGAAGCCCAGGCCAAGGCCAAGGAGGACCCCCGTCCGGGCGGAGGGTGGACTCAGTGCCAGGTGCCCCCGCATCCCCACACTCATCCAGACCAGACCAATGCCTACGCAGACCTTCTGAAGGTCCCAGGCTACAGATGGAGATAACCAAGGGAGCAGGTATTTGAGGAAGGAGAGACCCAGGCGAGGAATGAGGACGGAGACCCGGGTTCCTGCAGACCCTGCCCGGCGCCTGCGCACCTCACTGTCCTCCAGGGAGGCGCGAGGCCCAGTCGGCAGTGGGAGGGACCCGGCGGTGCCTGTTTCCTGGCGCAGGACTGAGCATTAGACCCTTCTGCAGACAGGGAAGTGGTACAGGACTCTCCGTTGTCCTCTGGCTCCCGAGATCACTAACCCATAAATCCCAGGGCCGGTGGAGGAGCTGCTGCGAGGCCATCTGTCAGGGGAGCTGGGAAGCAGATGCCCGCTGGGCAGGAAGCTGGCCCGGGTGACCTCCGCGTCCTGGCTCAGCCTTGGGTTCCAAGTGTTGTCAAACTTCTTCGGGAGGGAGCCGATCGGCCCCGTGTTCCAGCAGCGCAGCCCCCACCTCGGAGCATCTCAGCCAGCAACCAACAGCCCGAGCCCCGGACGGGGGAGGCCGTGTGGAGGGCAGGGAGGAGGGGGGCGCTGAGCTGGACCCCGCCCGCCACCCCGTCCTGTTGCCACAGTCTGGGAAGCTGGGGGCAGGGGCAGGGGTCACATGAGCTCAGCAAGGGACGGGGAAGGCGGGCAATGACCATTCCCTGCGCTGGCCATTCAGCCACCGCCCGGCTGGGGGCTGAGACCCCACCCCAGGGCCCCGGGAGGTGGAGGAGTACACGTGTCTGACTTTCCCGCCGGCCACGCCATCACGGGAGGCCTGCCGTGAAGGGCAGAGCCTGTGGCCACTCCTGGGCCATCCCTGCGGTCACACGCTGCCTGAGACATCAGAGAAGCCCCACCCAGCCCAGGAAGGGGCCAGCAGCCCTCGGGGGATGAGAATGCTTCTGTTCACTGTGCCCTGGTTCCCAGCCAGCTCCCTCTGGCTTTCTTCCCACGAACAGGTCCCCAAGGCAGAGTGGCATCCAGGACCACCGAGAGCCCGGCGGGCCCCGCCCCACCCTGCCATCAGCAGGAGCCCGGAGCCCAGCCCCATCCTGTCCTGAGCTCCAGGCAGCGTGGGGAGTGTCCCGGTCAGAAGCAGGAGCCCCGGTCCCAGTCTCTGTTTCCATGGAGCTGGCCCTCTCTGAGCCTCAGTTTCCCCACTTGTGAGGATGGCACTTCACTAGATAATCAGCAAAATCCCTTCGGATCCTTCTGCTGGGCTCGAACGCCTAGAGAAGGAGGCATCGCTAGGTCACGTCTAATAAACATGTTATTTTTACAGTCGAGGAAAACAAACGTCACAACGGGAATCCATGAAAGGGGTGGCACAGAGGGGGAAGAGCCGGCCAAGTTCCCAGCAGAGGCCAGAGTAGCACAATTGCCTGGTGTGGACAGAAGTTCCACGGAAAAGCCACCAAGCCCGCCCCACAGGCAGGATGACCGCGGCCAAGCCACAGACTGGCCGGATAGTCCCCCATGGCCCCCAGGGGACTCAGCTCAGAACCTGGGGACACTGGCCTGCCGAGCCCTGGCCCTCCCTCTCCAGAGTGGCCCACGTGTACCCAGGACCCGGTCCGGCAAGCGTGCGGGACACACGGGAGAGAGCAGGGCGCATGGCCACAGCTGGCAGCCAGCCACCCCACCCCCGGACGACACACTCATTTCTATGCACCGTCAGTCCCGCCAAATCCCACGACCTTGGCGTCTGGGGGCCACGGGAGAAGGACGCGTGTGTGCACGGCCCCTCCATCGGACGCATCAATTAGCATTCCCAGTGCAAAGGAGGGCTGTAATTACAGCGAGTGATTAACAGGCCGAGGTAGCTCGTCTCTCGGGGAGCAGATTAACAGCGGAGGCTGGGAGCGCCTCGCTCTCCTCGGAACCACCGGCGCCTCTCAAACGGGCCTGGCGCCCCAGGAGCTGGTGATTAATGGAGGGGATGAGCATGGGGACGTTTCCGTGGCACCTGTCACCGAGCCTTTTCCTCTTGGCAGTCACCGTGCTGGCCAGGCATGGAGGAAGGGGAGGGCGGCCAGGACCTGAGCAGAGCGCCGGGGAGCCCCAGGGAGGGGCAGGCCTCGCTCCACCTCCCCTAGGCCAAGGAGCACCCCAGGCTGTGGCTCCCCGACGAGAGGGGAGCCAGGGAAGGCCGAGTCCACGTGGACTGCGTGCATTAGGAGCCAAGACACTCGGCCCTTCCCTCCCCTGCCAGGCAGCACTCCGGCGCTCACAGGCAGAGCCTCCTGCCAGGACGGTCATCATCCGGGACCCTGCTCGGCCAGCAGAGCGCCCAGGAGGCTGGGGCCCCCTCCTGAGGACGAGGGGCCGAACCCCCGAGGGAGGGGCGTTTGCGGGAACATGGACGGTCGAACACCCCCGCACGGGGAGTCACAGGTGTGTGTCGTGGGCTGATAGGCAGCCTGACATTCATTCAGGTATTAAACCCGTGTGGGTGACTGTGTGGTGACTCAGGCAGTTTGGGGACGAAGTCGTGGCCCAGAGGCTCTCGGTCTTGCAGAGGAAGATGCTCGCGGACACGCGGTCAGTGCTCGAGGGCCGTGAGGGCGAGGCCAGCACGGTGCCCACCGGAGGCACGGGGCTGCCTGCGTGGGATGGGGCCGGGCGGGAAGGGTGAGGTAGAGGAGGTGACCCGAGAGGAACATGACGTCAGGAAAAGCACGCTGGGAGCACATCACCACCGCACGCGGCCAAGGGCCACGCCCCGCTCTTCCCGCGGACCCCATGGCCACAGCGAAGTGCCCCGCAGGGCGGCCCAGCGGCAGCCTCGGCCACAGTGCGGCCACTTGCTGGCTGTGTGGCCTCCCGCAGGCCACGTGACCCCCGAACATCACATCCTGTCCTCTCTCCTGGGCTGAAGTCACAAAGGGAGCAGAGCCTGTGCTGGACCGGACTCTGGTGAAGGGTTCTGCGTCCCTGGCCGGGTCCAGGGCACCCGGCTGAACCCCGGACCCTTGTCGTGTGTGTACTGGGGGTTCCGGGCCAGCACACACAACACACTCAGCAACGGCCCAGGTGACCACTCGCACAGACCAGGCACTGCACTCACCAGTGTGCACCTGGTCCCTCTCTGAGCCCCTGCATCAACCCACGAGGAACGTTCTAGAACCACCCAGTTCTCAGACCAGGAGGCCACCTCTGCATAGCATGCGCCCACGAGGGCCACGCTCCACCCTCTTCCTTCCAGAAACCTGGCTCGGGCCGAGACCGCACTCCAGCGCCTAAGCCCAGGTCTCCTCCCGGACCGGCCCGGAGCCCCAGTCCCGGTGCCCGCAGCCGAGGACGTGCCCGGGACGACCGAGTGAGCTCCCGCCAGCCCAGAGGGTCAGCTGCCACCGTTTCAGCCCGCATCCGGGCACGACAGCCGTTCAACACAGCAAATGAAGAAAAAGGAACTATTTCCACTGCCTAACAGGCTCCCCTCCCCCCTGGGTTTAAGATACAAAGCAAGCCCGGCTGGTGTGGCTCTGTGGTGAGCATCAACCCTGCGCCAAGAGGTCGCCGGTTCGATTCCCAGTCAGGGCACATGCCCAGGTTGTGGGCCCAATCCCCAGTGGGGGGCATGCAGGAGGCGGCCAATCCATGTTCTTTCTCATCTATGTTTCTAGCTCTCTCTCCTTCTCCCTTCCTCTCTCTCTAATATCAATAAAGAAAAATAAATAAAAGATACAACGCAGAAGGGACAGGTGTGGAGAGACACAGGTTTCAGCCCCGCCACCTGCCCCGGTCCCTGAAGCTCCCCTCCTGGGCACACAGAGCCGGGCCGCTCTCCCTCGGCCTTGCGCATCCCTGTCCTGCCTCCCCAAGTGCCAGGCTGCGGGGATGAACCTGCGGTGTCCCTGGGGGTGCGCAGGGGGACCCGGTGGGACACGGGCTGGCCACACGAGGTGTGATGTCCTGACCGAGCAGGGACACGGCCTGCGGTGGGCAGGTCACAGAACTCAACCCTGGGGACACGGCCGTCTCCTTCTGAACTGCAGGAAGGCATCTGGGCACCCCCTACACCTGCTGCCCTCGGGGTCCCTCGCTGCCCTGCCTCCCTCCAAGCCCCTGCCAGCGTGGAGCCTGGGCAGACGGGTCAACGCCACGCCCTGCACATGTTCTTCCTGTTCAAAGTCGATGCCACTGTGCCACGGCAAGCAGGAGTCCCCCTGTCCACCTGTGTCCTGTCAATGGTATTGATCACCCTTCTGGTGCCGGCCCTGGGGTCTGAGTGAGGGGTTCCTGCCGCCCACAAGCTTGTGCCTCGGTCAAGGACGACAGACATCAAGATACAGAAGGCAGTGAGCTGTTACCTGAGTGACCAGTTCTCTCCTGGGCCCCCCACTGCCCCCCGAGTTCTGTGAACCCCTGACCAGGGCTGGACACACCCCAATGTTGGGCTGGGACCCCAGCACCACGGTGGCCCGTGCCCCGGCTGCAGGCAGACGGAGCCCAGCAGGGTACTTCGTGGCTACGGACAGACGCCCCCCGGCACTGCGGCTCCCCGCGTCCATCTGGCGAGGGTGAGGCGGGATGGCAGGCCCCGCACGGGTGGGCGACAGAAACCTGACGCGCTCTGGGATACAGGAGACGTGGGCGTGGGGCTGGGTGCTGACCCTTCCGGAGGGACTCTGACCAGATCGCTGACCACCCTTGACCTCCGTTTCCCCGCCCGCAAATGGAGGCGCTGCCCTGTCTTCGTGGGTCCTCCGTGGGGACGGGACGGACCTGGCCCGGGGGGGCTGCCCCTGCGTGTTCATGCCTGGCCGGGGTGACGCAGCTCGACGCCGGGAGGAGCCAGAGCTCTGCGGGAGCCCACAGGCAGGTCGTCCACAGGGGCCGCGAGCGCCGGATCCCGGACTACCCCTGACGTGACGGGGGGGGGGGGAGGCGGGGAAGGCTCAGGGGACGTGGGTGAGAAGCTTGGGCCAGGAGATGGGTCATGGACGCTGGGCCTTTCCAAACACGTTCTCAAAGAACACGCTGGTGTCCATCAGCCCTGAAAGAGTGCACACAGCGGACATTCCGACACCTGCCGCCCCGTGGCTGGACCTGAGGGCGTGATGCTGCGTGAAATCAGCCAGACACAGGGCCAAATGCCGTGTGATCCCACCCACGGGAGGCCCCGGGAGTCAAAGCCACAGACAGGAAGAGGGCGGTGAGCACCGGGGCTGGGAGGGGGAGGGAATGTGTCTTCCTTTTTCTTTAAATATGTTTTCATTGTGTGTTTTTTTTGAGAGAGAGAAACATCGATGTGAGAGAGACGTACTGATCGGCGGCCTCCCGCACGCCCCTCACTGGGGATCGAGCCCACAACCCGGGCACGTGCCCTGACCGGGAATCGAACCGGGACCTCTCAGCCCGTCAGGCGATGGGGACTGCTCCCGGTGGACAGTGTCAGGTTGGGACAACGAGTAAGCTCTGGAAATGACAGCGGTGACGGCCACACGATGGGATGTGCTGAACGCCGCTGAGCTGGGCACGAGGACAGGCCCCGGACAGTGCATTCCACACGGGTGCGTTCTACCACGATAAACGTCAACGAGAAAGCAAGCAGGCTGGACCCAGGGGCAGAGTGGGGTGCAGGGCCCTTCCCATGGGCCGGGCACTCGCTCGGGACTTCAGTCACTCCTCCAGACGGATCGC
Organism: Tadarida brasiliensis; assembly: GCA_030848825.1. NCBI lineage: Eukaryota > Metazoa > Chordata > Mammalia > Chiroptera > Molossidae > Tadarida > Tadarida brasiliensis. The sequence goes on from CM061273.1 coordinate 64,683,363, forward strand.
TGTCCGCACAGCCCTAAGGACCACGGGGGAGGGGGCAGGAACACCCCACCTGCCCAGGGCGGCCGCGATGCCCCCAAAGAGGCGGGTTGGAAGAATCTGCCGTGCCAACACATGGGGGGGGGCATCATTTTGTCAACATCAGCAACAGCATCAGGAAATGTCCATGTCTAAAGACACATTACCCCGTCCTTCCTGACCTCCCGCCCGCAACTCCGGGACCCCTGGGCTGGGCTGGTGTCAGCACCAGGCTCCCTGCCGCTCGGGCGCCCAGAGCGGCGGCCTGAGGTCTGCCAGGGATCCGTCCTGTGTGCAGGTGGGAGGCAGCCCGAGAGCCTCCAGTAATTACAAGGAGATAAGACTATCAGGTGTAATTAAACAGTGTCCACAGGCAGCCCCTCCCCCTTTTCCCCAAGACTGCAAAATAAATTATCCGGTGAAGTCGGCAGAGGCTGAGCTATGGAAACAATTAAACAGAAATTAAATCTAATTCATTTATACTCCCAGCACAAAGGGGTTGGTGTAGGTTTTCTCTCTCCCTCCTCTCTTTGCCTTGGTGTTAGGACTATTATGGGAAATTAATCACAGGGCGAGGCAATGAAAGCCATCTATCACCCGAGAAGTGCTCGGGAGAAAGGAGAGGCCGGGGAAGGGGGGTCCAGCCGGAGTCCGCGTGGCGGCCGGCGAGGACCTGCTCCCTCCGGATGGAATCCAGCTGCGAGGAGGTGTGGGAACAGCCTGGTGTCACTGGCTCCCCACGTGTCTCCTAGCGAGGCTCACACCCACCCAGGGAAATGACCGAGAAGGGTCCCCGGAGGCCAGGGAGCTTGGGCCTGGGGGTTGGGGGGAATCTGCTTGATATCCACTGGTTTCCCCAACAGTAGCAGGCGGGATTGGGGGGTTAGGAGGCTTGGGAGAACGGCCTTCAAAAATCAGCCAGGCCCCAGCCTCCTTATTTACAATTTTGTTTTTTATCCTCACCCGAGGACATTTTTGCACTTATCTACAGATAGAGCGGGAGGGAGAGAGGGGGGAAGAGAGAGAGAGAAACATCGATGTGAGAGAGACACATCGACTGGTTGCCACCCACACGACCCCAACCGGGGCTGGGGACAAACTGCAATTGAGATACGTGCCCTTAGCGGGAACCGAACCCGGGTCTCTCTGGTCCGCGGGCCAACATTCTAACCGCTGAGCCAAACCGGCCAGGGCCCTATTTACAATTTGGGGGTGACGCCGCCCGCCTTGCCCCCCCATCCTGTCCCCATCCACGTGACAAGGAGGGAGCCCGTGAGCAGGAGCCCGTGAGCGGGAGCCCGTGAGCAGGAGCCCGTGAGCGGGAGCCCGTGAGCAGCGTGAGCAGGAGCCCGTGAGCGGGAGCCCGTGAGCAGGAGCCCGTGAGCAGGAGCCCGTGAGCAGGAGCCCGTGAGCGGGAGCCCGTGAGCGGGAGCCCGTGAGCAGCGTGAGCAGGAGCCCGTGAGCGGGAGCCCGTGAGCGGGAGCCCGTGAGCAGCGTGAGCAGGAGCCCGTGAGCGGGAGCCCGTGAGCAGCGTGAGCAGGAGCCCGTGAGCAGGAGCCCGTGAGCGGGAGCCCGTGAGCAGGAGCCCGTGAGCGGGAGCCCGTGAGCGGGCCGCGTGCTGGCGCCGGCCCAGTGAGCCCTGCTCCCGTTTTCAAGGGAAACAGTGTGGACAATTGTTTCCCACGTGTGGAGCGCGGAGATGGTAGCGCTACATGTCCTCAGAGGAAGGCGGCCCGATAACAGGTAAAGGGCAGAGGGCTCGGGAGGAGGCAGCTGGGACGTCACGCCGGGAAACGCCAGGAGCAGGCCCAGGGCTGGGGGGTCCCCCAAACAGAGGCTCCGGAGGTCAACCCAGCAGCTCAGGGCGGAGGGCAGACAAACAGGAGGAGACAAGGCGGCTCCTTGCCGCTCCTCCCAGCAGATGGCACTGCCCCGGGAGCCCGCACACCCCACTGCTGCCCCGGGCTCGCCCTCCGGACCGAGGCCTGGTGCCACGCTCTCACACAGGTGCCGGGGGACCAGCCGGGTAACGGCACGAACAGGCACGTCCGCGGTTTCCGAAGCCCACTCATTCCAGGAGGGCCCAGCTGCGCAGCCCACCCAGCCTGAGACGGCCCGTTACCCAGGGCGTGCTCGGGGACAGCACCCCTCACGGACAGGGAGGCTCGGAGAGGGGCTGGTTCTCCTGGGGCCCAGCCCCTCCCCTCCTGCTCCTCACTGCCATCCCTGTACACTGGCTCCCCATGCTCAGATTATGGGGTGCCCCCGCCGTGGTCTTCCCCTTTACCTCTCCCCCCTGCCCTGCAGAATCGTGACATCCTGTGTGGTAGAGGGTTAACCTTACCCTAAAAAAGGTTTGGCCGTGTCCCTGGTTCCTGGGAGGTCACCGCCGAGCCCTTGGAAGGGCCGGCCTGATGAGAACATCTGTTCACCTGGGGCCTGGCCACCCAGACAGTCTACGCTAACGGTGGGAGTCGGGGGGGGGGAGGGGCGGGCGCCACTGGGCCACATGTATCAGCTGGACCTCTGGAGGGGCTGCAGACGAAGGTCAGCCACAAGGGTGGTCAGCGATGTCTCCGCGACCGAGACCCCATCACCGCCCTGGCCCCCCAGGCTCAGGTGAGCACCGTGGTCGCAGTGCTCTGTGGGTGTTCCTGTACATCGTGGCTGGGAGAGCTGAGCACCGCCCACGCTGCCCACCCGGAGAGGACCTGGAGGCTCACGCCCCGTCCCTCAGACCCTGCCCCTTCCCTTTGCTGATTTAATGCGTCCCTTGGCTCACGGGAGTTAACAGCTTTGCTGTGTTCTGCGTCCTAGCAAATCATTGGGCCTGAGTGGTCTCGGGGACTCTGAACTGCAGTGGGCCCCAAGTCTCCCCTGCGCCACTGGGGAAACTGAGGCCCGAGTTCAGAGAACTGTCCGATGTCCTTCGGGGCCAAGGGAAGTGGGCTGAGGCCAGTGCCCCGTCCCAGCTTCCGTCCTCGTCTCCTCCGAGCAGAGGCTCACAGAGCAGCATGAAAGCTGGCATGACGACCGGCTCTGCCCTGGGCCCCAAGGCGGAGAGCGGGGACGAGGAGGAGCGTGCCAGGTGAGACAGGGAGCAGCCTGCAGCCACAGGAAACTGACCTGCCCTCCCCAAGTGCACGGGCTGGGCCGAGGGGCAGGAGCAGGGACACGAATTAAAACGCAGCACACGCTCCTCAGGCAGATACCCGCTCCGCGTCACCCTCCCGTCACCCTCCCATCACCCTCCCCACCCCCAGACGCCAGCGGCCAGCTTCTCTCTGCCCGACTCAAGCGCAGGGACACGGGCCTGAGCGTGACTAATGTCCTCTGCCACTCGAGCCTGGCACCTGGGACCGAGAGCAGCCGGCACCGCGCCACCAACAGGCCAGCACCTGCCACTCGGCCCGGCTGGCCAGGCGCGAGGTCGGGATTAGCGGCGGGCTCCCCTCCGGGGCTGCAGGGCGCGCGTGGCCGGGCCGCTTCCAGACGCCGCTCCTCCTTGAAGGCTCGCTGTGTCGGAAGTCTCCCTGCCGGGACCGGCCGCAGGGACTGCGGGCCTCAGAGCAGGACGGCACGCGAGGCCCTCGCTCGTTTCGAGACAGCGACAGGACAGCGGTTAGGGGAGCACCAGCCTCTGAGCCCGGCTCCCCTGTGGCTCTGCCGACGGACAAGGGCGAAGCTGGCCCTGTCCTCACTGTCAGGGCCCCTCTGAGTCACCGGGAAAAAAGCTCCAGACACGCAGGGACGGGTCACACGCAGAAGAGACACAGCGTGTCCCCCCTCGTGGAGCCAGGGGACAGCGGGGGATCCGCTGCTCACCCAGATCAGTGTCGGCACCTGTACACACGCATGTTCACACATGTACACGTGCACACAGCACACACTCCCAGACTCCCCCTGTGACACTCGGAGAGCGCTGTGCCCAGGCCGGAGCTGGCTGCTGAATCAGGTAGCGGATATCTCAGGGAGGGCCCGGAGGGACAAGTCCCCAAAAGTGGGCGAGCAGCTCGGGTCAGCCCTCCTGCCCAGAGTCCGAGATCCCCAGCTCCGGAAGTTCCCAGGAGACCAGCGAGCCGGACCCCCTCCTTGGCAGATGGGGAAGGACCTGGGGGCCAAGGGAGGCAGGAATGCTGGACTTCCCCCCCCAGGGAGGGCCACCACAGAGGTCCTCGGGGCACAGCTGGGACCCTGCTCCAGGTCTCTTCTCCTGGCCGAGCCGCCTGGTCATCCCTGGCACCTGACCTGTGAGAACGAGGACCTCACACCTGTCCAGTGAGCTCTGGTTCTGCCGCCTCCTTCCTGAGGTGCCTGGAGGGCCCTGGGTGGTCCAGGGACAGCCCCCTTCTCTGGAACCCAGCCCCCTCCCTCCGCCCTGCAGGTGCTGGGGCTCAGGCACCTTCCAGGCATGAACAGTGGGAGGGGGAGCAGCTTGCTCCCCACACTCAGGAATTCACACTCCTCCCCCACCTCAGCCTCCCAGACCAGAGCGCCAGGCCCAGAGCCCCTCCCGCCGCGCCGCCCCTCCCCAAGGCGGCCTGGGCCCGGCCTGGTTTGAAGACCAAGGACAAATCCAGTCCCTTGAGCTCCAGCAGCCTTTCCCGCCCCGCCCCTCAGCCGAACACATGGCTGCTTTTTCTTCATTTGAAGAAGCTGAATTTCCTGTTCCCAGCCGGAAAGCACTCCGATTATTTTTCTCTTAAAAACGCTATATTGCCGCATTGGATTTCAGTGTCAATTAAAAAACAAACGACACACGGAATCACCACGCTGAGCGGAAGGAGCTGGTCCCACAAGACCACACCCGCGTGAGTCCACAGGGGCAACTGGTCCCGAACGAGAACCACAGCGGCAGAGAGTGCATCTCCGGACACAGACTCCCCGGAGCCCTGGGGCACTGAATGTGTGCCCCCAGATCTGCAGCGCGAAGCTGCCCCCCAGTGTGATTGTATGGAGGTGACTAGGCTAGAAGGCGGCGCCCTCACGGTGGGTCTCTGCCATGTGAGGGCGCGGGGGCGGCCCCACGCCAGGAGGTGGGCCCTCACCAGGCTCAGCCCACTCACACCTGGAGCTCGCGTTTCTCAGAACTGTGAGAAATAAATGTTTTCTGTTTAGGCCGCCCAGTCTATGGTGTTCTTATTATAGCAGCCCCAGCCGACTAGACAGCCCCCTGCCCCCGCCAAGGTACCTTCCGTCCATCTGTCCCCTCCAGCTATTTTCAGGATACATTTTGGTATCTTCAGAGATCTCTGTCACATTAAGGTGGTATCGTCTTTAAGTAAAGTCTTCCTACCCAGACATACAGCATACACACATGAGCACATGCACACACACGAGCACACGCACACGAGCACATGCATGCACACACACGAGCACACCCACACACATGAGCACACGCATGCACACGAGCACACACACACACGAGCACACACATGAGCACACCCACACACACACATGAGCACACGCACACGAGCACATGCATGCACACACACATGAGCACACGCACGCACGCACACGAGCACACCCACACACACGAGCACAAACACACACATGAGCACACCCCCACACACGAGTGCATGCACGCACATGAGCACACACGCACACGAGCACACACACACATGAGCACACACACACACACGAGCACACACACACACACGAGCACATGCACACACACACACACACGAGCACATGCACACACACACGAGCACGCACACGAGCACGCACGCACACACGAGCACACGCATGCACACGCATGCACACGCACGCACACCCCACCTCCCCCCAGAGGTTCCGGGGTTCGGCTCAGGGATGCTGGACCTCGTGGACAGTAAAGAGAAGAATGTCATCGTGTTGATGTTTATCCAAAAGGGGACGCACCATCGGGAGACTTTCTTGAGCAGAAGTCCCCTTGGTCTCGGCGTTGAGAAGGACATGTGTCCCAGCGGCTCTCGGAAGCCCCCTGAGATGCCAGCCCCAGCTGCCTCCCGCATGCAGCCGATCGCTGCCCGCCCTGCACTTGCCTGTCTGCACGAGTCTCTCTCAGTGACACTGAGCTGCCGAGGCCAGGCACGGGTTCTCGCACGATCTGCATCCCCGGGGCCCCCAGAGGAGCAGCGGACAGACGGTGCTCGGAAACATCTGAACCAGGGAGAGGCTGTGAGAGGGGCAGGCCAGGAGCACATTGCCTGGGCTGCCTCCACCCTGTCGCTGTGCGCTGAGCCCCTCGGACTCCGCTGGGGCAGCCGGAACACCCTGTGCACTGTGCGTCTGAGCCCCTCAGACTCCGCTGGGGCAGCCGGGACACCCTGTGCGCTGTGCGCTGAGCCCCTCGGACCCCGCTGGGGGCGGCCGGGAAGTGAGGACTGGGAGATTCCCAGCTGTGCGCTCCTGGGGGCAGATGGAACCCAGACATGAAGATGTCGGACTGGACCACTGCACGAGCAGAGAGAGAAGGACCGGGAACAGGGGCTTCCTTCTTACGGGCAGTGTCCGGTCTCTGCGTCTCCCACAGATGTAACCCATCTCCAGACAGAAGTAAAAGATTGCGATCGACAGTGGAAACGGTTTGCCCAGCAATTCCACGGTGGGCTATCGACCCAGAAGGACGGAGAGCAGGGTCTCAGAGATGTCCCCGCACCATGTCCCAAGCAGCATGACACAATCGCCAAGAGGTGGACGCCACTCAGGGTCCCTGGATAGATGACAGGTCAACCCAGCGTGGTCCGCCTGGCAATGACATGTCGCTCGGCCGTAGGAAGGAAGAGCTGATACTACAACACGGACGAGCCCTGAGGACACGGTGGTACGTCATGAGCGGGTCACAAAGGACAAATCCCCTGCGGCCCACTCCTGGGAGGTCCCTGCAGCCACCCAGTCCACAGAGACAGAAAGCAGACGGGGTTGCCGGGGGCTGGGCGAGGGGGGCGTGGGGGTTCAGTGGGGGCGGCCTTTCAGTCTGGCCGGATGAGGACGTGCTGGAGCGGGAGGGGGAGATGGTGCAGTGCGGATGAGCTCAATGCCACTGAGCTGCACCCACAAAAGTGGTTAAGATAGTCAACTTTATGTTACGTGAACTTTACCACAGTCTTTTTTTATTTTTTTAAATGTATCTTTATTGTTGAATGTATTACAGCTGTCCCTCTTTTTCCCCCTTGGCCCCCTCCTTCCCAATCCCGCCCCCTCCTGCCTTCCCCACACTGTTGTCTGTGTCTGTTGGTTATGCATATACGGATAGTTCTTTGGTTTCTCTCCCCTCTTCCCTTTGAGGTTCGTCGGTCTAACAAGAGATATTCAAAGTGATGAAAAGCAAGGACCTACAACCAAGGACCTACAGCCAAGACTGCCCTGTCCTGCAAAGCTACCATTTAGAATCGCTGGGCATATAGTTTCCCAGACAGGAAAAAGCTAAAGGAGTTCATCACCACCAAACCAGTATTACTTGAAATGTTGAAGGGTCTTCTTGAAGAAGATAAAAAATATGAACAATAAAATAGCCATAAATACACATCTATCGACAATTGAATCTACAAACAAAATGAGCAAGCAGAACAGAAACAGACTCACAGATGCGGAGAACTGTTTGTTGGTTGCCAGATGGGAGGGGGGATGGGTGGAAAAGGTGAAGGGATTAGGAAGTACAAATTGGTTGTTAGACTGATGTACCATAGCCTTTTAAAAGTTTATGTTTCGAGTATAATAGGAACTAAAGTTGCCTAAATGTGACCAGGCACCCCCAAACCCAACAGGAAGTGTATAGATTCAGAGGGCTGGAAATGGGTCAGGAGGAAGGAATGATCTGTGTTCTCAGTGACACCCCCAAAACGTTGGCCCCAATGCCCTGTGACTTCTCACCGTCCTTGTCTGGGTCCGTCAGGGCTGCTATAACGAAAATACGGAGTGGAAGGGGTGGGGCTGTCTGGGGTCCCTTCTGTATGGGCAGAATCCCACCACGAGGGCCCCACCCTCATCACCTCCAAAGGCCCCACCGCCTAACACCATCACCCTGGGGGGAGGATTTCGAACACTTGGTCAACCAAAGTTATCATCACTGTCTCTCTCTCAAGCTCGGTGACCCCACGAGCTGAAGGAGGACATGCACCCCAGGAACCCATCCACTCACGGCAGGAGGAGCTAAGTCGGAGCCCGACTGCCCTTCCGGGAGAGAGAAGAAAAGCCAGGTCTTCGAATCACCCACCCGCCGTTGCATGCACAAAATCCCTCAGCCCTGAAATTGAGACGTTATTACCAGAAACGGGGGGTAGGGTGGCCTGGCGGGTGTGGCTCCATGGTTAGAGCGTCAGCCCGAGCACCAGAGGGTCGAGGGTTCGATTCGGGGTCAAGGGCACATGCCTGGGTTACAGGCTCAATCCCCAGTCCCGGTCGGGGCCCGTGCAGAGGCATCAATCCATGGGGCTCTCTCACAGCGATGTTTCTCCCTCTCTCTCTCTCTCCTCCTCCTCCTTCCCAACCTAAAACTCAATGAAAAAACACCCTCAGGTGAGGATGAAGGCTTCTCCCTGATCGGTGTGCCTCTGTTTCCCCACCAAGGGCCCACGTGGTGAATTGCTATCCACAGTCCCTCCGTGGAGGCTCCCAAGCCGTGCAAAGGGCACCTGTATGCAAATCGAGGGCTCCTCCATCTGCTCCCACACTCTCCACGTCCCCGAGATAACCTGTTTCGGGGGTGCAGTGTGTGCAGCAGGTGACCCACTTTATTCCTGTACCCCAGCTGGTCCCGGAGTGCTGGCAGCCACGATATTAGACTGAGTCCCGGGGCGCTGGCGGCAGGCAGCCCCTCGCTGGAGCCAGCCGGGGCCCAGAGGACAGAGGGCGCGGCCGGTCCCGCAGAGCCGCCCACGGAAGCTGCCCCCTTTCTGCTCAGTATCTGCAGCGGGCTGAACCGTGTTCCCCCTGGAAGGTAAGTGAAGTCCTGAGCCCTGGTACCTTACTGGAAACAGGGTCTTGGCAGCTGTGATTAGGAGGTAGGCTGAGATGTGGTCATGCTGGACCAGGGTGCACCCTAATCCAAGATCCTGGGTGTCCTTACAGAGGGGAGGACACAGAGGCACGCAGGGAGAGGCCCGGCGGCGACGGGGGCAGAGACGGCGGGACACAGCCAGAAGCCCAGGGTCCTCGCCGAGGACTGCTGGCCACCGGGAGCCGGAGGGGCGAGGAAGGAGTCTCCCCCAGAGGCTGCAGCAGAGCGGAGCCCGGCCCACCCCGCAGCCTCGGTCCCCAGCCCCATGGGATGATGTCCGGCAGCCCCGCCACCCGAGGCTCTCCCAGCCCCCTCCTGCCCGAGCCTTCACCGGTAACTGGGGCAGTGTCTATTTTTAACGCCCCTGTGCCCACACTTCCTGCGTCAGGGCCTCGGGGAAGGTGCGCGGGCACACCTGGCAGAATGAAGGCAGGAGAGCGGAGCCCCCGCCCGGGACGGAGCGAGCGGTGCAGCGGGCGTGAGAACGGCCCTGGGGCGGCTCCGACTGCTTCTCCTCGGACCGGTTCCTGCCCCACGGACAGCCTGCCGTCACTGGCTCACCTGCTGTCTTTCTACACAAGGTGTTACTGGAACACAGCCACTGCATTCCCTTCTCGTCCTCCATGGCGGCCTTCCTGCCACCACGGCAGCGCTGAGTTGTGGCCACGGGGACCGGCTGGCCCACACGCCTGAAACGCCCACTCCCTGGCCTTGACGGAGCAAGTCTGCAGGCCCGGGTCCGAATGTCTCCACTGGACGGGAGCCCCCTGCCCTTACCAAAGCCTCTCGGGTCACTTCCCATGGGGTGCACAGGCGTGGAGCCCGTCCCCTGGAGAGGAGGAGTCAGCAAGTGTTCTCCTACCGCCCAGGAAGGAAACCCCAGGGAGGACCAGCCGCGAGCGCCGGCCCTGCGGCCCCGGGAAGGGAACGGGCCGTGAGACCACGTCCCTGGTGTATCCAGGACAGGAAGCCTAGACTACGAAAAGTCCAGAGTCGAGATCAAAATCCAGTGGCCAGAACAGTTTAAGGCAAAGTCGAACTTTGGGAGAAGTTACGTCCACAATTGATCGTGCAGCCAGCTAAGGAGGGTGACAGGTCGACACCCAGCAGGGGCCTGCTCCGAGGCCTCTGGGCCCTGGGCTGTGGCGGCCTCACCCACTGAGACGGCCTAGAACCATCCTCCGAGCCCCCTGGGCTGCCCACAGCCCTCCGTCTGCAGGGGCCCCTGTCTCTGGCATCTCGAAGGCCAGCAGCCCCTCCTGCCATGTCCTCCGTCTCCCCACCCCCTGGCCTCAGCCCTCCGTGAATAAACATCCCTCCACTCACCCACCCAAGGCAGTGGGTGGGTCCAGCCCTGACTTCAGATATGAGACGCACATGGGCCAGAATCCTCCTTCCGCTGGGTGCTCAGTGACCCCTCACCTGGGGACAAGTAGACAGTATTTTATTTTAACCGACGTTGTCATGGAATCCACCCATGAAACTCAGCACCGAGCAGCAAGCCAGCCCTGCAAGCAGACCAGGGAGGGCAGAATGGGTGGTGGTCTCTCCCAGTGGTTCACCCACTCACTTAACCCTTCGTACCAACCTGCACAGCCCTGGGGCCTCAGGGACAAATGCAACTGTGTCCCAGCCCTTTGGGTGCCCATGGCAGAGCTGGGAGGGCAGCGATAAAGCCCAGATGTGCCAATTATCGCAGAACAGCGTGACGTTCTGGCAAGGTGTGTGTAAGTGCTAGGGGCACCGACCACGGGCCCCAAGGAGCCTGAGGGCAGCCCCCCGGGCATCTGCATTTTAAAGAGGGTCCCTTTTTAGCTGTGGGTTCCAGGCAGCGTGGGGTTTAGCGGTGGAGCTGTTTCATTGTACGTGGGGGTGGCATTCTGGTGCCTGCCCCCCTAAGGTCTCCTGGGCATTGCCCCTGTGGCCACGGGCTCCACCAGGCCTGGGATCTGAAAGGCATTTGCAATAAGCCCACCCCTTCTCCTCGGAAGAACCAGCTCCTTCCTGGCAGGTAGGCCCAGGGAGATCACTGTGGTCTCCAAGTCTCCAGACCCCGCTCTCAGTCCCCACGCTGACCGCGCCTGCACGCGGGAGAGGGACCCCTACACGGTGCCCCCTCCCCGCACCCCCCTTCCCGCCGGCCCCAGGACGCCCCGGGCAGTGGGAAGGTGGCCCCTGCCCTGTCTCTGGCCTCAGCGTTCTCAGCATGAGGTGCTTCCCTTTTAAGCGCCGGTGAAGGACAGGCACCTGGTGAATTTAGAATGCGTGGAGGCTGGTTGTTTTCATCCTCATCCGAGCGCACGGCGGGGGAGGGAGACGGAGTAACCACCGCATCCCAGCCACGCAGTTTCCGCAGAAGGGACGTCTCTCCCTGAAGTGCACAGGCCCCTCGGAGACCGGGTCCCAACCCAGCCCAGGCCACCCCTGCCCCCCCTGTTCCCACGAGCACGCCCCCAGCAAGGGGACCTCGGCCCCCCTCCCGGGCACCCCCTTCCCTTTCTCACATTTGGCTAAAAATACAGCCTCTTTGGCACAAATACGCCCGCTTCCCCCAGAGCAGAAGCTGCCTGGGAACCCAGACAAGGGCGGTTCTGCCTCTCACCGAGCCCAGATGGATTCCTGAAAATTTGTGTCAAACCGATTTCTGTAGATCCAGTCATGTTCTCGGTGACTCACCTTCAGCTCAGAGACGCTCCCCCCTGGCCAGGCCCGCGGCACGGGGCCAGCACCGCTCCGGCAGGGGTCCCGGCCGGGAAGGCGGGGCAGACTGCTTCCCTGAGGTCACTTCTGTCCCATGCTGGTCCTAACGGCAAGCTGGGGAGGCCGGGCCGTGCAGACCCCCAGCCAGCACAGAGGGACGGAGGCCTCTCTGAGCAGAGGGACGCAGCACAGGCGGCAGGCAGGGGGTGACCATGGGGGCTGACCACGGCATGCTGCCCGAGGAGACAGTCGTGCCCAGATCCGAGGTCCGAGGTCACTGCACTGGGCGGTAGATTGACTCTGGAAGGTCAGAGGAGTGAAGGTGACCCAGGTCAGTGACAGAGGCCCGTGCCCTCGGGGTAGGAGCCCCTCCTGCGGCTGTTCTGAAGGATGGGACAGACAGGGGTCCCTGGGCCCCGCCTCTGTCCCCCGTTCGGATGACGCCGGGACACGGGGCGTGGCTCGCTGCCCCGTCCAGGGTGGCTACTATGGCATCACCTGCACGGGAACCTTTTGGAAGCCCAAGGACAAAAGCAAGGTCACAAGGACCCTGCCTGCCCCGTGGCTCCCTTTTATCAGGGGACTGTTAAAAACGGGGTGGGTGGGGGTGGGGAGAGGGTGTCTCCGGTTGAAATCGCTCAGAGCAGGCTGGAGTTGAACGTCAGCTCATCCGAGACCCTCTGAGGTGGATTTCACTGGTTTGCCCTGGGGGGGGGGCTCCCCAACTGGTTCTCCCTCCTTAAAGGACAGAGGACAGCTATTTGCTCAGCCCGGGCGGTGACAGTGGTGACCTATGTCATCTTCACAGCATCGCCCTTCCCGGTGACGGGGGCTGGGGCTCAGAGAGGTGGCGCGGAGCTAGCTGGTGAGGGGTCATGCTGGGTGTGCTCTGTCTGTGGTGTCCTCTGTCGGACGACCCCCGGGATGGGCGGGCCGAGCTCTCCATCCTCCCGACACAGGCGGGCGCTGGGAGCCACGCCCTCCCCCAGCCCAGGCCTCAGAAGCCCTCCCAAGGACATGCCCAGGACCAGCCCAGACACACCCGGGACATGCCAGCCCTGGACACACCCAGACACCTCCAGTACCTCCTGCTGCCTGGTGTGGGTAGACCGAGGACTAGAGGCGTCGTGAGGGAGAGGGCCATAAACCCACCTGTCAGGGAGGGTCTCCAGGTCATTTCATCACTAGGGGAAACCAGTGTCCGCTCTGCCCAGCCCAGGGTCCCACGGGCGGGGGGGCAGCCCTCAGTGTGGCCCCAGGGACCTGGGGCTGAGCACAGGAGACACAAAGCACAGGACTGAGCACACTTTGGCAAGATCCGTGGTGATAATTTTGTCCTTATTATAAAATAAAAACATATTCACTGTAGAAAATTTAGAAACTACACATATGCAAAATGGAAAGAAGATTTTAAATAACCCATAATCCCACTAACCCGAAATAACTCCTGCTCACATCCGAGCACACATGCCCTCCCAGGCTTGCCTGCGCTTAGAGCGCGTACCCGTGGTGCCCCGTGGGATGGCACTGCGCGTGCCGTTCCGCGACGTTCCCGTGTCACGCTGTCCCGTACCAGATCACCAGGCATGCCTATACAGCGTCGTTTTTTAACGGCTGAATTAGCCCAAGCATGCCAAAAGGGCAACTGCGGACAGACGAGGGGAATTTCGGAACATCGCATTAAACAGGAAAATGCCCTTTGTAAGCAAGTTAGCTTTAGGATTGCAGGAAAATACAGTTTAAAAAAACTATTTTTCTCTTTAGTTTAAATTCTGCAATATCAAAAAAAAACAAGAATGCCATCTGACTTGAGGACAGACCCCCCTAAAGAGAGTGCCCCTCAGCCGGTGACGTCTTCGCCAGAAAACGGCGGTGTAGTTCTGAAGGGCTGACCTCTTACTGCAGGGGCCGTGGACTGACCTGTCCCCTCAACTTTTATGTGTTGACCCCCTAACCCTCAATGCGATGATATTTGGAGATGAGTTTTTTGGGAGGTGATTAGGGTTAGATGAGGTCATAAGGTCATAAGGGTGAGGCCCCCACAATGAAATTAGCGCCCTTATAAAAAGTGACAGCCTCTCTCTCCCTCTCTCTCTCTCTCTCTCTCTCTCTCTCTCTCTCGCTCTCTCGGACATTTGGGGACACAGAGATAAGGCAGCCGTCCACAAGCCAGGAAAAGGGCCCTCACCAGAGCCCGACCTGTTGGCACCCTGATCTTAGACTTCCAGCCTCCAGCACTGTGAGACCTGAATGTCTGCTGTTGAAGCCGCCCCGTCTGGCCATCGGTCCTGTGCTGTGACGGGCAGGGCTACCAGCCTGAGCACATAAAGACACAGGACACCCAGTTGCTTCAGATGAGCAACGTTTCTTTTAAAATACAAGTATGTCCCATGTGACATCTGGCACATACTTACACACACTTCCGTGTCGTTCCTCTGAAGTCCGGATGTATCTGGACGTCCTGAGTTTTACCTGGCAACCCTACTGATGGGGGCCGAGCTCACAGGTCTCGACAACTCTACTCTGCTTCCTCTCGTTCCCATGAAAACCCACCGTAGCCACGAGGACATTTTTTCTCCCCGTGACCGCACACACGCACACACACTCACACGTACTGATCATCACTCCTCACCCTCTCAGGGGACGTTCTCGGGCTTGGCTGTGATTTAGGGGTCAGGCGGTCACGTCAAACACACCCTGCTGGACATACTCAGTTCTCGTGCCACGCCGTTCACTGGCTGCCACCGCAAGGCAGCGGGGCCCAGGACAGGGAGGCTGGAGCAGCGTCACCTCGGCCAGGTGCTACTGGCCCAGAGTCCTTGAGCTCCGGTGCGTCCCCTGCGCCAGAAGAGGCTGGTGGGTGCTGCCGAAGGGACTCCTAAGCCTTTCTGATTCGGGGTCAGTCATGTCCCCAACCCTGCTGTTCCCGCTTGTGCCACTTGGCCTCCACTGGCCACCCCTGCCCGCAGCCAGGGGATGTGACCCCTGGGCGTGGGGCGCTCTCGGCCTCCTCTGGAGGCCCAGGCTCTCCGGGCCCAGGCGCCCTCTGCTGGAATCGCTGCTTGACCCGCGTGGTGTCCAGTCCCACGCGTCAGAAGCCCCCGACAAGACGTCCGCGTTACAGCCCACACTGATCTTTGTCGATTACACTCCAGCATTTGAGCTCTAACCAGCTTCAGATCGAATCAGGACCGAGTCATCAGAACTGAAAGAGCCCCAGCCCCAGCCTTTCAATTCCAACACTGGCAGGAAAAAAAATTTTATACATTTCATAATGGCCTTCTACCCCGTAATGAACAGGAAAAATAAATTAGATTCCCAGCTAAGGGTATATTTATGCAATTCCATTACGTGCCCATGAGCAAGCCTGCTTTTCACCGAGATAAAAATGAGCTCTCCGAAACACTCACACTAAATAAATGGAGTGATTTAACAGCTTAACGGGGAGCACGGGAGAGGGACCGAAGGACAATGTCACAAATGGGACACAGAAATAGAGGGATGTACAACACACCACCCTGCGCCCTCTGCCCGGCTCTCGAGGGGCAGCAGCTCTGTCCTCCGTGCAGGGTGACTCGAGGCCAGGAACGGCGATGGGGCATGGGTTGTCCCTTGACGCAGGGCTGGTGCCACGGCGAAGCCACAGGCGCTCTGCAGACGGGTCTGCAGGACACCTGACCCCCACAGCCCAGACCCCGGGTCTGCAGGACACCTGACCCCCACGGCCCAGACCCCGCGGGCAGTTCTTTGGAGCTCCCCCAGCTCCTGGCAGAGAGATGCCCTCGCCCCAGACGCTTCTGGGGACGCACCTGGGTTGTCTGACCCCTTCCCATCCCACCACCGCCCGTTCACCTCCTTTCCAGAAGTTCCTCTCGGTTCTCCCTTTGGCTTCCATGCCAGGTGACCTGACGTTCAAACGCTGCCAGCTGCCCGGGCAGAAGTGGCCTGCCCCGGGGTGGCCTCCAGGGGCCCCAGGCCTGGCTGCCAGCTGCCGGCCCCGTGAGTTCTCTTCACGGGGACAGAGACGCGGCCGCTGCCTGGGGGCCTCGGTGCTCTGGACCTGCTCTGGGAGCCAGCCGCGCCCTCGCTCTGAGGCCTGGGGGACAGGCGCACGGGGCTCGGGTGTCGTGAAGGTTGACAGAATAACGGATTGTCTTTCCTTTTAATGGCTGTTTACAGAGCTGGAGGGTGCTCCCTGGAAACTCTGGTGGCGGCTAGCCGGGACGAACCGGGAGGCTGACCGCCCGGGGACTGCCCCGCACAGCCGTCCGGACTTCCCGAGCTGCCCCCTGGCCTCGCACGGGTCCCTGGGGCTATGAACACCAGCAGCAAAAGGTCGCTGACTGCCAGGTGCTCGGTCCGGGGGCGCCTCAGAGGCTGCCCGTCTTCACGGAGAAGGACTGAGCTCAGGCTCCGAGACGCCAGGAGGGAGCCTGGCACAGCGGGGCCTGGGCTCACAGCAGCCTGCCCGCGAGCGTTACCACGGCAGCCACGTGGACACCTTCGTTCCCTAGTAGCCACCCTTCAAAGGGCTTTGAAAAAACAGGTGCAATGGCCCTGGCCAGTTTGGCTCAGCAGTTAGAGCGTCAGCCCGTGGACCAATGAGTCCAGGGTTCGATTCCAGTCAAGGGCACGTACCTCGGTTGCAGTTCGTCTCCAGCCCGGGTCGGGGTCGTGCGGGAGGCGACCAGTCGATGTGTCTCTCTCTCACATCGATGTTTCTCTCTCTCTCCCTCTCTCTCCTTCCCACTCTATCTGAAAACAAACAGAAAAATATCCTCAGGTAAGGATTTTTTTAAAAACAGGTGCAATTAATTTTAACAATATATCGCACATCACCCAGTATGTCCAAAATATTATCACGTCAACGTGCCACCCACACAGGACACTGTTAACAAGCTACTTTACGTGCTTGGTCCGCGTGCTCCGTCTTGGAAACCCGGGGTGCGTTCCACGCGCAGCCCAGCGCCGTTCAGACCAGCCAGACCTCGGGCGCTCGGTCCCCGTGGGTGGCTGCTGCCCACGCTCTCGCACGAGGCGAGCACAGGACTCCACGTCACGACTGCCTCGTTCACGAGCAGCCTGCAGCCTAGAACACAGCCACGTGGCAGCCTTCTCACGAGTGACTCCAGAGGCACCACGGGCCCGTGACGGAGATCACCACCCACACGACTTCCCAGACCCGTGTCCGGAACGAGCAGCCCCGGTGTTCCTCCTGCCCCAGAGCTCTGTGGGGCGAGCGCCTCATCCCGTGACCCCCAGCAGCACCCGGGCTCGCGTGGGGCTGCCCTGACCACACAGTGAGTCCGCCACGAACGGGGAGCTGAAAGGTCAGCGGGTGTCAACCTCGGGGTACACCTTCCCCTCCCGACACAGAACCCATGTGGAACCACACAGGTGCCGACCCCCTGCTTCTCACTTTGGGGGGCCTTGGGCTACTTGACCCAGAGGGAAACGCAGTCCCTCCTTCCCGGCGCCCCGAGGGACACTTTAAACCAGCAAGCCGGTAAATAAGTACAAACCCAAGAAGACAAAGCGGGAGGTTGAGCAAGCTGACCACGTGCCCCGCGGTGGCCTGCGGCACGAAGGCCATCAGTCAGCTCATTAGTGTGGGCACAGCTGGTGGTCCACGGCACAGCGGGACCTTGGCTGCTGCCCAGAGAACATTCAGAGCCAGGGGTCAGCCCGGAGAGACACGGCCGGTGCCGCAGAACAGGCAGCGAGGGGCTGGAGAATGAGGCCGTGGAGGACTCCCGCCCCGACCCCGGCCACTGCAGCGGGGGCCCTGGCTCCTGATGGCTGCTCTCGGGCCCACGGGGCCCTGGGAGTGGGTGCCTGTCAGAATGTGTCACCTGCTCAGGGACCAGCCCGCCTGGCCGGCCAGACCGAGCCCCGTCTGGGAGGGAGCAGCACCGGCAGACCGTGGGCAAGCTGCGGGCACAGGACGGCCCGCCTCCCGTGTCCTGCTCCGGCGTCTCGTGGGCTCACTGGTGTGGGTGCAGGAGCATCGAGGAGATATGGGAGGCAGGGGTCTGTCTCCAGCTGCCTGGACTGACATGGAGAGAGGAGTGGGAGTGAGGAGAAGGGGCAGAGAGAGAACAGTCCTCCCACGGAGCCCAGACCTTTGCGCCTCCTGTCAGAGTCTCCATCCGCCACGCCACCCACCTGCCACATTGACCACGGCACCCTGATGCCCACCTGTGGGGGGCACCTGCCACGACACAGCCCCCAGGTTCCTGGCTGCCTTCCTGGAGGACCCTGAGACAGACGGCAGCCTGGCGGCCCCCCCATCGGTGTCCCTGAGCCACCCCCTCGACGCTCTTACATAACTTGGGTCCTTCCTCACCCCCACGCAGCACCGTCCTCCAAGTCCCCACCTTCTAGACATGGGGGTGTAACATCTGCTCGCACCATTCTATCCGAGAGAACGTCCCCCAATACTCCCACACCCCAAACTCAAACACTGTCACCTCCCCCAAGCAGCAAGGGATAAAAAGTAACAAAAAATAAAAACATCACCACCACCACCCACCACAGCATTAAGGGCACACAAAAGGCTCCTACAAATAAAACTTCTTGTTCTCGAACAGTGGTTAGGAATCCTGGGGGCAGGGAGACAGCAGACGAGTCTCCGCCTTTTCCTCCCCGTGCTGAGACCCTCTTTCCTCGTTCCTGCTTTGCAGAGAGAGACAGTGGCGTCCGGGCGGATGCAGATCTCCGCTGATGCTCCCCGCGCTGTGCGGGGCCAGGGTGTCGGAATTCACGCCAGGGGGCACTGAGTCCAGGTTCCCTGCGCCCTCGCTCCCGGCCCTCCAAGCAGCTCACCAGATGGAAAAGAAGGAGCAGGTGTGTTTGGTTTGAGATCAAGAGGCCAAATCTGCCTCGTTGGACCCCCAACCGATGGGGAGTGTGGGGGAGCTGTGCCAGGTCTGCCACCCGCCATCCTGAGACCCTACACCAGCCCTGCATACGTCTGCCCCTCTGGGCACCCCAGCATGGCTCAGCCCTGAGGGCACAGGGCAGGGAGAGTGCCTGGTGTCATTCCAGACAGCTGATCCCTTGATACCTGCCCTCCCTTCCACACACGTCTGTGAGGACAAGAAGGAAATCCGTAATTCTTTCCCCAAAAGACGATCGAACGCCAGGTCCTGTTATCCAGTCCAGCCTCACTGCCGAGACTCAGGTTTCCTCTTCCGTGTGTGCCCAGGGACCCTGCGTCCCCACCACCCTGGTCCCAGCCCTGACAGCCAGCCGCAGCGGAGTTCAGTTCAGCCTCTGGGCACCCGTGCTCACACTCACCCTCTCGCACACTTGGCTGCTGCACTGTCTCCGGAGGTTCTTAGTGGAACGTGGAAGGTTCCACTTTGGTGATTCCATACAGCTAATTGGAAAGACTGTGTGTGCGTGTGTGTGCACACGCACGTATGAGTGCATATGTGTATGTGTGTGTGCATGCGTGTGTGTGCATGTGTATGTGTCTGTGTGTGTGCATGTGTGTGCATGTGTGTGCATGCGTGAGTGTGTGCATGTGTACGTGTGTGCATGTGTGTATACGCGTGTGAGCGCATGTGTACACATGTGCATGTGTGAGTATGTGTCTGTGTGCATGTGTGTACATAAGTGAGTGTGCATGTATGCGTGTGTGTACATGTGTGAGTGCATGTGTGTATGTGTGAGTGTGCATGTGTGTGTGCATGGGTGTACACATCCATATACACCACATGCAAAAACTGTCACACTCCCCTTAGATCAATCCCAAGTGTGTGGGACACATTTTACAGATGTGCAGTGACCAATGTAACAAACCATTTCTGAGGGCCACAGGTGGACTCAGGAAGGTCACAGCTACCATCCGCATCTCAGCTGGTTTTCACCTCTCTCGTCTACATCCCTGTCGCCATCTGAGCCCCATGAACCCCTCACAGGCAGCAGGGGAAGTCGGAACCCCAGGCTGCTCTCCCACCAAAACAGGGGACCAAGTCCATCCACCCCAGAAAGGAAGCGCCTGTTTGTGGAGCTTGCTGGGTGTTTCCCAGAGGGTCCCCTCTCAGCCGCGTGGACAGCCAACGGCTTCACAAGTGGGCCAACGGGCTCTATCAGATGAAATGTTGTCACCGAGGTCCCACACCGCTGTGCGCTGAGCGCCCTCCGCCCTCAACACCCCAAAGGGCGAGACTTTCTAAAGAGAGATGACTGACGCTCATCTCCAGCTTCCAGCTCACCCTCCCTGAGCCGCTGTCCCTCTGTGCCCTCCCACCTGGCGCTTCTGGCCGTCCCCTCCTCGTGGTTAAGGCTCGGTTGTGGTGTGCATCCCCGGGGCTGGGGGAGGCTGGGACAGGCCAGGAGCGCCAGGAAGACCAGCAGGCAGGCGGAGCCAGCGCGGGGCCACGGCAGGACAGGGAAGGGAGCACCCCAGCTGCGCCACTCACGCCCACACCTGCTGACTCCGAGCATCCACGTGTCCCCTGAAGCTCCTGAGGACCCTGACCTGCGCCCACCCTCCCTGCTGCCGGCGAGCCCTTGGGGGTACCGAGTGCGGGGGGGCTGCTCCCCCACCCCTGGAGGAAAGCGCCTCCTTCCTGCTTACTGTGGTCCAGACCGCCCGCAGCTGCTCAGAACAGCACGTCCCTCGGCCTGTCCTGAAATCTTACAGAAAAGTCACGTTCCCAGGCAGAGCCTCGCTGAGGGCGGGCGCCACCACCCGGAAACGGGGTGCAGCCCTGGGAGGCCCCAGCCTGGCGCACAGCTGATGTCAGGCCAGAGGCCGGCACACATGCATGCACCGGGAGCACGGGGGCCGGGACCTGAGGCCGCCGCCCCCGGGGCACATGCGCGCAGGCCCTTGCCCACGGCTCGCCTCTCTCCCACGCTCTGAGAAGAAGGAACGGCTCGCGTTCGTGGCCCTGGACTCCAAAGTCCAGCGGGAATCCTGCCAGGGCAAGAGGGAGACAGCAGCTCCCTCCCCTCCCCAAAGGGCTGTGCGGCCCTGTGACGTGGCTGTCACCACCCAAGCCTGTCCACTTGACATCCGTGGGAGCCGTGGTTGCCCGAGACGCCCAGGACATGGGACAGACCATGGGAAGGAAGTGCCCTCAGCAGCGAACACCAGCTGCTGGGCCGGAACCTGCCTGGCTCGGCCGCCCCGGCTCCCGCGGCCCCAGCAGCCCCTTCCGTTCCCTGAGCTTCCTCTGTAAAGTAGGGGACACCCAGTTTCTTCCAGCAGTGCACCCCACTGCCCCTCCACAGGACCCCCTGCGAACAGCCTGCTCACATCTGCACAGGTTAGCCCATGTCCTCGGGCCTGTCTGCTCACGGATGTAGCCCCAGTCAGGGCCTGGCACACCGTCGGTCCTTAGTGCTTTCTTGTGGCATTTCATTTTAGCCACCATTCGCCTACTGGGGACAACCACAACCGTTGCAGTAACGGACGCATACTGGCCACAGCGGCTGTTTGCATCGCCTCGTTCCTTCCCTTGCTCCAGGCCAAGGCAGAAGAGTATTACCCCCATCGAGCAGATGGAGAAACTGAGGTCGAGACATTCGCTCACCGAAGTCCCCGGGCGCCAGACCCGAGCAGACCCAACTGCAGCCAGGCCAGCCTCTGCCTGCCTTCGGGGGGCTCCGGGAAGGCTGCCGGTCAGCAGCAGGAGACAAAGCCTCGGGTTCACGCGTCCCTGGCTCCCGCCAGGCACACGCTACCCCACTTGGAGAGTCCTAAGGGAGGTCCTGGAGGACAGGAGGACGAGGCTCAGCATGCAGGTGGGAGCCTGCAAGGACGGAGCTCAGCGGTGGAGCCAGCTGGCACCCACTCCCCCGGGGCTGGGTCCCGCGCGGTGCCCGTTTCCACTGCCGAGGGGGACAGGGATGCATCTCCGAGGCAGGTGGAGGGCAGGTTGCCGCGGAGACTCAGCTGTGACCTGACACCAGTGTCAGATCAACCGGGACTCTTTGAGGACGTCACGCAATGGTTTGTGTTGAGTTGGGGCAGTGACGCCCACCTCCAACCCAAAGAGAGGCTTTGGGGGCACCCAGGAAGATGAGGGGCCTCCCAGAGCAGGACTGAGGCTGTCCTTGGGCTGTGGGATGGGAGCCCCCAAGAGAATAACGAGACAGAAAGGAAAGAGGTGGCAGACTCCCGCCCCCACTTCACAGCACTGTCCCTCAGGAGGGAGACGAGGAGTTGAAAGGAGAGGGGACAGCGTGTGGCCAAATATCACAGCTGACAAGGTCAGACAGCTGGGGCCCGCCTGGGTCTCTGAGCCTGAACACACCACATGGCTGAGAGGTCAGGCAGGGCCGGGGGATAAGCACTGGAACCCCGGAAACAAGGTCAGAGGGACCCCTATGCCCCAAGCATCACCATGAAGCTGGGACCCCAGGACAATTGCTCTTATGAGGGGCAGGTTCATGGAGTCAGACCTCCCTCTCGGGTGTCAGCTTATCAACCAGCTGGACGGGAGGGAGGGTGGGATGAGTGGATACGAGGCAAAGAAAGCCAAGCGAGCACAGTGGAATGGAGTCCCGGGGTTGGGGTAGAAAGTTCCAAATGCAAGTCCACGTGCTCGTGGCAAGGAAACGTGGCGTACACGCATATAGCACCCAGCCCGGGGCTCAGGGCAGGCAGACTGTTCAAGCCATGACTTAATAAATGCTGGTTGAGGAGCTCGACGTGTCATAACGATGTGTAGATGGCTCAAGGAGTAAGTGAGTGGATGGATGGATGGATGGATGGAAGGGTAGGTGGGTGCGTGGATGGATGGATTGATAAATGGACGGACGGACGGATGGATGGATGGATGGATGGATGGATGGATGGATGGATGGATGGATGGATGGAAGGGTAGGTGGGTAGGTGGGTGGGTGGGTGGGTGGATGGGTGGATGGGCGGATGGACGGATGGACGGATGGACGGATGGACGGATGGATGGATGGACGGACGCACGGACGGACGGATGGATGGACGGATGGATGGAAGGGTAGGTGGGTGGATGGATGGATGGATGGATAGATGGATGGATGGATGGATGGATGGATGGGTGGATGGATGGATGGATGGATGAACAAGTGGAGGGATGGACTGGGACCAAGGCCTCTTCCCCACAGGGGCTGCTGAGCCCAGAGCGAGGGTTCTCCATGCCCGGCTCATTCATCTTCAGAAAACCTAAGGGGGAGCAGGCTGGAGAATGGGTGCTGGGCTGGAATCGACCCCGCGGTGGGCCACAGCACCTGAACTCCTAGCCTCTGTGTGGGCAGCGGGCCACCCTCCAGAGCTCTGACCATGGCAGGCCCGCAAGCCCACGACATTCCTCACCAGACAGCCCTTGAGGGTGGGGGGAGCCCGAGTCCTGGCTGCTGACCCCTGAAAGCTGCACCTACGTGGCCCAATCCGCGGCCCTCGGGGAAGCAGTCTGAGTAAACTTCCTTCGGGAAAGTGGACTAGGTTGGTATCAGCATCGTCAGAGGCCGAGGGAGGTTTGGAAACCACAAACAAAGGCTGACGGCAGGTGCCACAGCACCAGGCCGGAGGGGCCTCGAGGGAGACCACTCCGACACCACAGGCCCCGATGTCATCTAACACCCGAGCACGACCTGGAAGACAGCAGGTGGGTCGCCCGCGAGATCTGCCGGGAGACGGGCGGGCTCTGCCGTCGTGCTGGGACGGGGAGGTGACAGAAATGACCTGCAGGGGAGGCAGGTTGCTCCCAAGTAAATTGAGGTTAAGCTTGAAGAAAAAGTGCAAATGCTCGTGTCCACGAGAGACGAGAAAACCCAGCCTGAAACAGATGCTGTCCAAGCCGAGGAAACTCAGCGGGGAGGCACGGTGGCCACGCGGGATAACCAGGGAGTCCCCGCTGACTGGACACCTGGATGCAGTCTAGGGGAGGAGGTAGAGAGCGCTGTGCCGGCCCCACCCCCTGCCCCGGAGGCCACGCCCCTCGGAGGGGCCTCAGTAGCAGAAGCCTGTGGCCCATTGCAGAGCTCAGGGAAAGATGGCCCGATTCGGAGGAGGGAGAACCAGCATGTGCAGGAGAACCTACCGCTCAGGGACCCTCTGGAAGGTGGGGGGGGGCAGAGGGGGACAGGCGGGGTGGACTCTCCCTAAAGGACTCTGTCCTGCCCGAGGCTGGGGTGACATGTCCCAATCAGAATGTGTCTAGAAGGTCGATTCCGCCTGATTCGAGCCCCCCGCCCCTCCATGCCCCCAGCATTTTCACTGCTCGGAGGAGAACAAAGCCGTCGCCAGGACACATTTGGAAATTTACTGAAGCAGCCGTTCATGCTGCCCTGTGGGGACTGGGTTAGTCAGCCAGTTAACCACACAGCCCCAGCACCGGGGTGTGGAGGCGGCGTGGGCCTGCTGGGAGCAGTGGAGAGGAGAGTACAAGGGGGGTGTGGGAGGCGGACAGGGCCAGGCCCACACAGGAAGGGCACTGGCAAAGGGTAGATGGGACGGGCCGAGCTGGGGGACGCAGAGCGGGCAGGCAGGGGCAGACTCCTCGGGAGCAGAACCACTGAGGCCACGAGACTACGTCAGGTTCAACGTGGGCACTAACCCCCCTGCCACCAGCTCCGGGACCTCTCATCATGGGACCCTGGAGAACAGGCGAGGCTGGCCTCAGGCCTGGGAGCCAATCGTTTGCCCCGAGACTCAGCTGGGCAGTGGTGCTCAGATGGCCTCCACTCTCCAGCAAACCACTCATGTCCTTACTGCAGTTGATCTCCCAGAGCTCTGCCTGCTCTGGTTTGGTTTTTCACTGCTACATCTCTAGTGCCTAGACTACTACCCAGCATATAGCAGATGCTTAGGAATTGTTTGCAGGATGGATGGATGAATAGGTGCATGGTGGATGGTGGGTGGGTGGATGGATGGATGGATGGATGGATGGTGGATGGTGGATAGATGGATGGATGGATGCATGGATGCATGGATGGTGGATGGTGGATGGTGGATAGATGGATGCATGGATGGATGGTGGGCAAACTGATGGATAAATGGATGGGTAGATGAGGTGGATGGATGGGTGGATGGATGGTGAATGGTTGGATGGATGGATGGATGGATGGATGGATGAGTGGATGGGTGGTGGATGAACTGATGGATAGATAGGTGGTTAGATGAGGTGGGTGGATGGATGATGGATGAATGGATGGATGGATGGTGGATGGGTGGTGGATAAATGGATGGGCAGATGAGGTGGATGGATGGTGAATGGTTGGCTGGATGGATGGATAGATGGATAGTGGATGGATGGTGGATGAACCGATGGATAGATGGATGGGTAGATGAGGTGGGTAGATGGGTGGATGGATGGTGAATGGTTGGATGGATGGATGGATGGATGGATGGATGGATGGGTGGATGGATGGTGAATGGTTGGATGGATGGATGGTGAATGGGTGGATGGATAGATGAGGTGTATGGATGGATGATGGATGAATGGAGTGCCCCCTCACTGCATCTACAACAATTCCTTAAATGTCAGGACCCAGGCGACTGTCCCCCACCATCATTCCCCATCCCAGCCTCAGGAGACCCAGTGAAGAAGCAACTAGGGCTGAACACATCGCTGGAGGATCTCTGAGCCCGAGCAAAGCACAGGAGATGCTGAAGGAGACCCAGGAGGCTGAGAAAGCCCTGCCCAGCTCTTTGGAGGAGTAAGTGAAATAATATACGTAGAGGTCCTTTGCAGACCAGAGCAACGAACACCTGGCACTGCCAGTTTGCTGACCACGGTGGGGTCTGTGCAGCTTCATCTCATTTTCCCCACTCAGCTGCTCTATGAGGTGGGAAGGATGACTGACCCCATTTCACAGATGGGGAAATTGAGGCTCACGGGGATTAAGTAACTCACCCAAGGCCATATATCTGACCAGAGGAGAAGCCAGAACTTGGACCACCACTGACTCTTACACGCCAGGCCCCCACCAGAACCAGGTGGCTCTTGGCTGTCCCCAAATCAGCTCTACCCTTACAGGATGAAGTTTCTATAATTAAATGCATGATGGTAATTTCCAAAGAGGCAAGGACTTCTACGTTTCTAAACGGCCTTTGATGTAAAACAGTTCACTCCCGTGTACGTCCTCGGCCTCCAGCTCAGCACCATGCCCAGAGGGCAGAGGGGAGTCAGGCAAGGAGCCCTGAGAGGACACCCGGCCTCCCTCGGCTCGGTGGTCAACACACAACCTCCAGGAGAGAGCCCTTCCGCGTCTCCCAGCACCTAGACCCTCACTGCCGCAGACCCCCCAAAGGTGAAGTGAGCAGAGCCGGCCACCGCTAATTCACGTCATAACAGACAGCGAGGGGCCCCAGACTCAGGCGTCCATCAAACGTCTGAAGAAGCAGACCGGAGCCCCCAGCCCCACGGGGCCCCTGTGTCAACCAAACAGTGTCGCCACTAAAGCTGAAAAGTGCTGGGTGTCTGCGACAGCAGAGGGTCCGCCAGTGAGCACAGCCCAGCAGCCGGGGGGCAGGTGTCCTCACACTCAGAGGGACCAAGCACTGCGAAAGGAGTCCTTTCTTGGTGCTGGCCATGGCGCAGGCCACAGCACAAACCTGCAGCCGGTGCCCTGGGGGCAGCCCTCACCTCTTCCCAAGGCCCAGGACTGGCCCAGTCTCCAGCCCCACTGCACCCAGCAGGGACGGGTGGGGACATTTGTCAAAGGTGCTATCCCCCTGGTGTGGGGACGTGGGGGTTCCACGAATTCCAAGTTGCACCCTAGATGTACCCATCATGGGTGAGCAACAGAGATGGGCAGTGAGTCCAAGCCAATCGCTCCACCCCAAATGCAAGCTGGCAGCCACTCAGCGGCCACCAAAGGCCGAGGGGCAGGTCAGCAAGTACCTGCGACGTGCATTAGCAAATTCATTAGTGAGGTCAATTCTCTCCCCAAACAGATGAGATTGCATGAAACAATGACTTCTCCATGGTCTGCTGACTCCTTTTTCCTCATTCCCAGGTGGGAGGAGTGGCAGGGAGGACTGTTGGGGACCAGGATGGGAAGCCCAGCCCTCCCGAGTCCTCGGTTTCCCCGTCAGCCGGAGGCCCAGCGAGCGGCTCTCCCTCGCGTCCGCCTCTGCTCTTGGGTTCCTGAGTCTCCTCTGCGTTCTTCCCTCCCCTGGAAAACCCGAGGAAGATCCATGTTGAGCTGAGCTGGACGCTGGAGATTAGATTGCATCTGTCTGGATATAAATAATTTACTGCTGGACGGTCGGAGGGAATTTAATTAGTTCTTGTCCTCCTGATAGAATCAGCCTACCACTGCTAAAACATTTCACTCCGAATTAGTCTGAAAGAGGCCAACAAGGCAATGCTAATTTTATACACATGGCGTCCCCCGCAGCTCCCGAAAAGACACTCGCAGCACGGACCACCCAGGCTGCCGCCAACGCCTCGGTGTCTAGGAGGGGGGCCACGGGCCCGGGGTTCGGGGAAGGGGCCAGGACCCTGCTGCCTTCCACTCCCAGCCACCAGATAAAAGGATCAGGGACCCCAGTGAGGTGATCAGTGGGTGACCGGGCCCAGGTGAGGGGCTCCCCCACCCCAGCAGCCCAGCAGCCCAGCAGGAAAGACCCAGCAGAGCTGCACTGATTTTCCCTCCGCAGAGCCCGGCTCTGCCTGATGCCAGCCTCCCCACCCGTCTGGGGAAACCACGGCTGGGACGGGAACCCGAAGCCGAGGCCTGTGCCAAGTGGCGCCCGCCCACCGCCTCCGCAGGGACGCTACCTCGGAGCACACGCGGCTGAAGGGGAGCGAGACGCCTCGCTGGCCCTGGAGTTCCCTTCAGGACACGTGCAATGAGGCAGATCTGAAGGAACAAGCCAACGGGATCCATCGGCGCAAAACCCACCGCAACGAGAAGGTGCTGGAACGTGTGGGAAGCGTAGTCCGTGAGTCTTTGGGAAAAACTCGAAATCTCCAAGCAACGCTGGTAAGAAGGACGAGGACGAGCAGGCCCAGGCTGGGCAGAGACTGTCCCGGCAGGAACGGCAGTCTGCCTGCGAGGGAGGGCGGGAACGCTCGCTACACCCCCACCCCGAGGCGGCACCCCGTCAACGCACACAGACGCCCCTCAGCACATCTGTCTCTGACGCACGGAGGACACTGGCTGTACGTGATTGCAGAAAGCACCTGTCTTGCCACGACCCTGCCCGTGTTGCGGGTTAGCGGGTTTTCAACGTCTCTGATGTGGGGACAGGGTGTCACGTGGTTTGGATTGGAATGGATTTGCCCGGCCGGCGTGGCTCAGTGGACTGAGCGTCGTGCTAGGGAGGGACTGAGAGGTCCCGGTTCGATT
This sequence comes from Tadarida brasiliensis, assembly GCA_030848825.1. NCBI lineage: Eukaryota > Metazoa > Chordata > Mammalia > Chiroptera > Molossidae > Tadarida > Tadarida brasiliensis. Next base: position 64,711,354 of record CM061273.1, read on the forward strand.
CCCGGTCAGGGCACATGCCCGGGTTTGGGGCTTGATCCCCGGTAAGGAGCGTGCAGGAGGCAGCCGATCGATGTTTCTCTCTCACATCAATGTTTCTCTCTCTCTCCCCCTCTAAAAAAAATCAATAAAAAGATGTTTTTTATAAAATTGGAATGGATTTGATTACTAGCACAACTAATTCTCCCTCCACACAGCAGACGCGCAGAGCACGCCCTCCTCGGCCAGGTGGGCTCTTCATGGCACTCTTTCCTCTCGGGGGGGAGCCGAGGCCTCCTGCAGCTGCCTCGGAGTCGCGGGCCTGGGTCTCGGTCGAGCGCGTGTCTCTTCTCCATCTGTGTGCTCGGCACTCCCTGCCCGGCGCAGACGGGCCCTTAAACGTGTGTCAGACGAGACGGAGGCTGGAGCTGGGGTACCGGCTCTCTCGCGGTCTCTCAGCGTTCTCCGTGCAGGCGACGGGTCATGGTGCTCAGAAGGAAGGCATCTAAGGCTAAATGACCGCTAGCCACACCCGACCCGCTTAACGCTCCCTGGGGCGTGTCCCTGGGTACCCCGACGGCGCTCAGTCTCAGGCAGATGGGGACCTCGGGCTTTCTCGAGAAGGCCAGTGAGTTGCCCCAAGCCATCCAGGTAAAGGGGTACTCCCGCTCTTCTGACCCCGAGCTGCCCGTCTGCAGTCCAAACCCTCCGGGCTCCTGGCTGGGGCTCCAATCTGACTCTCTCCCTTCAGCGAGCCAACCATCTCTGTGCACTCTGGGCCAAGTGCAGGGGACCGTCCCGCTATCAGGGAACCCCAGAAGGTGTTCATCATGCCGGGAGGAGGTGAGCTGTCAGTCTGCAGGGCATCGACCAACCGGGAAGCGGGTAGGCCAACGGGTAAGCCAGCCTCTCGCAGCAGGCAGGGAGCCACAGAGTGCAGGCAACAGGTCCTTCCCCTCCGTCGGGGAAGATGGCCTCTGAGGGTGAGAGCCGAGCTGGCCGCGGGCTGCCGGGCACCACTCCCGGGGACACCGCAGCCACCCTTCCGGGACAATGTCTGTACTCCTCGAACCCAGAACTCTGCTTCTAGGAATTGATCCCGAGAAATCATCAGAGCCACAGATCTCGGTTTACGTACAAGGAGGTTAATCACAGGATTATATACGATATGGGGAAAACTGGAAACAACCCAACCAGCTACAGTCCGGGAAGGAGGAAACAAATTATGAATTTCAAGGACATCTGTCCAACAGACAGGTCGGCAGTCACGCGTATCGTGGTTCTGGCTAAAAAGATGGAGCACTGCTCACCATGTAACATGAAATGGAAGCAGGACACAGCCTGCATATGAACATCACCCTAAAGGCGTTTTAAAATGCATATTTTGTAAAAAGACTCATAGGAAATATACCAAAATGTTAAAGCAGTTATCTCTGGGTAGGAAGATTTCGGTTACAGCTAATTTTTGTTCCTATCATTATACTTTTCTGAGCTTTCTCTATTTTTCACAAAGAGAAAATACTTACTATAATCATAAAAAAATGTTTTTAAGTAGCAAAGAGTAAGTTTAGCATATGACTTTTTTTCAGCTGTGGAATTCATTTTGGAAGCTGCCTTGGGTCTTCAAAGTCCTTTTTAAAGTGGGGCCCCAGCAGTGCTTTATCTGAGAAAGGGTAGAGCAGAGTATCCTCCTTTCTTCTAGAAGAAATATTTCTATTAATACAACCAAAGGCCCTGCTGGGCTTCCGATGCAGCCCTGTCACCCTGTTGGCTCGCGCTAGAACTTGCTAAGTCCTGTATTAGCCACCAACTAGCCTTGTCTCGCTCAGCACAGGCTTAGAGGGGGTAGCTATTCAGACCCAGATGAAGCCCTTTCCATGTATTCCTAGTAAAGTGTATCCTGCTAGATCCCCCCATCACTCGGGCTGCTGGGATATATTTAGATCCTGAGTCTGTCTACGAAGTGTTCTCACCATGGCTCCCCGCTTCGTGCCATCCTCCGATGTAATAACTCTGCCACCTGTCCCCATCTGAGTCATCCCCCGCCGTAATGAGCAGGAAGAGGTTGATGGTAGAGCCCCCGGGCACATCTCGAGAAACCTCCCTCCGCGTTCCACCCACGTGTCAACCCGCCCCCGCTTGTTGTTAAACCGATTCTGAGCCTTTCGGATGAAGATGTTGGAAAAGCTGTCACGGTCCAAACCAAAGCCCAGCCAGGCTGTCTGGAACCTTCACTCCAACAACGGGCCAGAGCGAGGGTCTTCCTCCCGAGGGCGCCCCTCCATGCCAGGCTGCCCAGGCCGAGACACTGGCCTGCCCGTGGGCTGAAGGACCTGGGGGCAGACGCAGTCCAGGGCTCTCCATCCCATGGGGCACGAGCACTGTCGGCGGAGACCCTCTGGGGCGCGTGGCCGCTAGTGGTGGGTGAGTGGCTGGTGCGGAGCGCCCGGCAGACAGGTGCCAGCCCTGCCCCTCGGTGACGGAGCTGCCTGCGTTCGCCTGGCCTCCTCTGGGGAGCACCGCCTGGCTGGTCTGCACCTCGGCTTCCTCCTTTACAAAACGGGGCCGCTCCAGGCCCACCTCAGGGGCCGGCTCGGAGGACTCGCCCCATCCCCGGCAGAGGGAGCCGAGGCCGGGCAGCAGCGCGATTCTCATCAACGGCGTCCTCGCCAGGCCCTCATCTCTGGGCTCACTCCAAGGCAGGGCTGGCCCCGTCAAGTCGATAGAAACGCCCTCTTTTCTTCCCATTCGATGAACTCAGAATTTGAAAATCAATTTGAGATTCAGATATGAGAACGCGCGTGACCTTTCCCTTTGAGCTCTCTATTAGGAGAGGTTTGCAGACCAAATCAATAATGCAAAGGCTGGGAGGCAGCGCGGCTGCCCCGGGACCGCTGGGGCCATCCTCTGCGTGGCAGGGACAGTGCACGCACTTCAGAAAGGCCCGTGTCCCCAGCGGACGTGAGCCCCTTGGCGTGGGACCGGCCTTTCACCCACCGCGCCCCGCCCCCGACACAGGAGCTCCAGGCCCCCGCTGGGCCCAGCTGCACGTCCAGCACCTACGTGTGCTCACGTCCCAGCACCCTTGCAGCGGTCTCTGAACCCAGGCTTTCGGGCCTTCGCCACCTCCACGACAGCATCACCTCATGCCGGCGGTCGCTGCCCCTACCCTCCGCTCTGTCCCCAAGGGGTGCTTCCTCCTCATGAAAGCAGGGACAGAGGCGAGGGCCTGTCCGCCATGCAGGGAACAGCAGGCTGATCCCCCACCTTTCCCCGTCAAAACCGCTCCCTCTGGAAGCGATGGGCCCACCAGCCAGGACCCTGCAGCCCCCTCGTAAACCACCACCGAGGACGAACCTGCCCGGCCCCCCAAATCCTGCTCCACGGGGGGGCAGCTGAGCAAGTAAACCCCACCGTCCCCTCCGCCGGGAGTCTCAGGTTCAGGCGGGGGACCTGTGGAGGGGCCACCCCAGCCGTTCACCGGCTTCCGAAGAGGTGGGAAAACCCTGCCTGACCTCTCCCGGCCGACTCCTCTGTTCGTTCTTTCTCTGGACACACGCGTACTGTGACGAATCGATGTCACAAAGCACCGTGTTAACCGCGTCTGCACGCACGGCTCAGGGGCAGTCAGCACATTCACCACCGTCCCCAGGACTTGCTCATCTTCCCAACCTGCAACTCTGTCCCCATTCCCCAACAGCTCCCCTCCCCCTCCCCAGCCCCTCACAAACACTGATCCGATTCTGTCTCCATGGGCTGGCCTAGTCTGCATATTTCACGTAAACACATGTAATGTTCGTCCTTTTGTGTCTGGCTTCTTTCACTGAGAGTAATGTTTTCAAGGCTCACCCGCATTGTAAAGTGTTGAGATGCCATTCCTTTTCATGGCTGAATACTATTCCATCGTGTGGATGCTCCACTCTGCTTACCCTCGATGGACCGCTGGGTGGTTCCCGCGCCTGCCTGTTGACTACCATGTTGCTGTGGACCTGGGTGTGCCGGCTAACAAGAGCTGAGGGCCTGCTTTCAGCTCCTGCAGGGCTGTGCCAGTAGATTTCTGTCTTTAACCCACCAACTCGCATGGAATTCACCTGCTGTTGTCTACAGGCCTGCTGCAAACACTGCATCACAGGCAAGACACTCTGAGGGGCAAAGTGGACTTCTGAGCGTATTTGGACAGACAGACGGATGGATGAGCATGGGTGGATGGATGAGGGATGGATGGGGGATGGATGGGTGGATGAGGGATGGATGGGGGATGGGTAGATGGATGGATGGGGGATGGGTGGATGAGGGATGGATGGTGGATGGATGAGGGATGGATGGGTAGATGAGGGATGGATGGGTAGATGGATGGATGGGGGATGGGTGGATGAGGGATGGATGGTGGATAGGTAGATGGATGGATGGGGGATGGGTGGATGAGGGATGGATGGTGGATGGATAGATGGGTAGATGGATAGATGGGTGGATGGATAGATGGATGGATGGGGGAATGGGTGGGTGGGTGGGTGGGTAGATGGATGGATGGGGATGGGTGGATGAGGGATAGGTGGATGGAAGGACAGACAGATGGGCAGACACTACCACTGTCCCCCTCTGCCACCCCTTTCTCCTGGTACAGCAGCAGTCTAAGAATGAGTGGACGAGGCTTCCTGCATCTCAAAAACTGTCTGTCTGTGAGTGATGTTTTCCCAACAGCTGCCGTTGCTCCCACGCCCTCCTTCCTCAGAATTACTGGACAGCATTTTCAAAGAAGCCCTTCACAGGCCCCATCCTGAGACCCTGGCTCACAGGCCAGACCAGTGCCCTGCATCAGTGTCTCTCAGGGGGTCCCCAAGGGCTCAGCGGGGCCGCCAGGGCCTGGAACCTCGTGTGGGCCCCGCTGCCCTGCAAGGCTAGCCGCAGTGTGGGTTGCTGCGAACAAATAAATAGCGTGTCATGTCTTAGGCAGGATGGAGAAACCTGTAAATCACAGATAAGAGACGGACTGCAGGGTGAGAAGGGGCCCTGCGGGGAGGAACTTTGTATGAAACAGAGGCGGGAGGAGGGGCGGGAGCCAGAGGCGTGAGGAAGGCCGTCTATCAGGCGATCGCTGTACGCCGCTCCACACCCCTGCGGCCCGGCCGTCACCGACTCTGAAAGGGCTCTTTCTCCGATCTGACGCTCTGGGCTGATAGTCTGGTGGCATCAGCATCGAGATTCTTAGGGAGTCCCGGGGTCTCCGGGCATCTCCAAGTTCTCCAAAGAACACGGCCTTGTGGTTTCTCAGCACACATCCCGAGATAGGGGACAGCGGGGTGTACCCGTCTCAGAACAAAAGGCAAGTCCTGGTCCGCCCTGGAGAACTGGCCAAGCGGAGTCCAGACTTGGTCCCAGCAAGCCCAGCTGAGGACGGGCCTGGCCCCCTCCCTCCCCGGTCTGCCTGTCCCTGAGGGGGTCCCGTCCTCAGCATCGCCCCGGCCTCCCTCGCCGCGGGGCACCTGCACACCTCACACAGAGCAGGTGCTCCTAATCTCCTCCTGGCCTCCCTGCTCTCTCTTCGTCTCCGAAACTCTGATGGAACTTGAAGTGCATTAGAATAATTTTATCAGGCTGCATTAAGCCCGGAGGTTTAAGCGTGTGATGTATGGTTTTAATTCAGTTTCGAGTCTCCGACGCAGTATCTCATTTTACTCCCCGCCTGGTGTCAAGTGACAGCTGCTGGTTATCGGGGCGCAGGAAACACGGCCAACCGTGGATGTTCACGAACCTGACATGCAGGGCCTGGCTTCCTCCTCCCGCCCCTCGGAGCGGTCTGGCCAAAGGGCCTCGCTGCCCCGGCTGCCTGGCCCCCTCCTGCCCCAGGAGGACCTGAAAGTCACAGGCCAAGGGAGAGTCGGCACCTCTGCCCCATCTCCCGACGGACAGAACAAGCCCAGGGCCTGGGCCACCCGGCTGCGCCCCCCACCTCAGGGAGCAGACAGTGCGTCCGGTTCTTTCTCCCAAAACACGGCTCTCAACACCTACCAGAAGCTGGGACGACGGACCCCACGCTGAAGACATGCGCACCCACCCCACGCCTCCAGCCCTTCTCCCTTTCCAAAGAGGGTGCTTTTTTTTTTGAAAAAACAGGTTCTCTCATGTCAGCCCCTGGCTTAAGTCCTTAATTCATTTAATAACTAATCAAGGCTACAGACATTTCCTGGGGCACAGAGGCTGATTTCACTGCCAGGGTCCCCGTGGCCAGCGCAGCCGTGGTGCACCCACCACCCCTTTGTGGTGGGCCCCGAAGACATTCGGCCATGTCAGGGGGGCGAGGGCTGGGGAGAGGCGGGGTCCAGCAGAGCCGAGCGCAGCTCAAAGGCCCTGGGTGCCGGACCGTCCTCAGGAGGTGATCCACAGCGGGCGCCCTCATTCTGGTTGGTGTATTTGTTGGGGTAACAGGGGGTGAGGGACGTCAGCTGTCCGGTGACTGCCTGCAGCAGTTCCGATGTGTGTGTTTCTGCACCATCTCCGGAAAAGAGCTGAGGCCTGCAGGGATGTGACCGACCTGTGGAGGAGCACTGAGCTCGCCAGGGTGCCCCCCCGCACCCCTGCCCCCCGGCCCCTCTCGGCCGCCCACACACAGCGATGGATACAGCGCGGCCAGCGAGGGGCATTCCAGACAGACCGCGCAGGCCGTTAGCACAGACTCGCTGTGCGATGTTTGGGATATCCTCATTCTAAACGATTCCTGTGCATGTGAAATCCAGGTTTACCAGGCATCCTGGATTTTATCTGGCAACCCATCCCCGGGTAGCACACCACCTCTTTGTCCCTGTACCTGGGTCCCTCCGCCTTCCTTCTGCCCCCCACCTCCCCTGAAGGCTCCTGGGGGGCAGGGGGCAGAGGCCAAACCAGGCCACCCAAGGATTCTTCCCAGAGAACCAGAAATACCTCCTCACTGCCCGAGATGATGAAAGAGAGAAAGGCAGAGGCAGGGATGAGGGGAGGCAGAGGAGGACCGGGCAGGGGAGGCCTCCTGGCCACACCTGCCTCTGGGCTGCGGCAACACTGAGGTGGGGGCTGAGGCTTCGATACCTGGGGTGGGGGGGCTGCCTGCGGGGAGGGGCTGGGAGAAGAGAGGCCTTTTTAAAATTTTTGTTTTCATTTGTTTGTTAATCCTCACCCAAGGATATTTTTCCATTGATTTTTTTCAGATAGAGTGGGAGGGAGGGGGGAGGGAGGGAGGGAGAAACATCGATGTGAGAGAGACATCAATCAGTTGCCGGGGATCGAACCTGCAACCGAGGTACATGCCCTTGACCGGGAATCGAACCCACGACTCTTTGGTCTGCAGGCCGACACTTGACTGCTGAGCCACACCGGCCAGGGCAAAGAGAGGCCTTGCAATGCTCAGCACCAGCTCCCCGCTGAGCCACCCCTCCCCCGGCAAGGTGAGAACAGGCACCTGTGCCTTTAACAGGCCCGGCCCTCCCCATCCCCAGCTGTGGCCACGCCACGTGACTGGATGCTGCGGAGACAAACACACCTGGGATTTTCCGACACAGTGATGCCAGCCTAGATGTGTTCAGAACCCTCACCGTCGGTCTAAGTGATGATTTCCGCCTCCCCTCCCCTCCCCCTCATCACCTGACGCCCAGACCATCCTGCGTGGTTTTCTACATGAATCTGCCAGGGCGGAGGGCACCGTGTACCCGCTGGAGGAAGGCGGTGGGTGGCTCGTTCCCCGCCGGGCCAAGGACCACATTCCCCAGGAACAAACAGGGCACGGAGCTGGGAGGCGGAGGGCAGGCGGCAGCTCCGGCCTCTGCACCGGGGTGCCCTCCGGGGGACCGCTGCCCGCAGAAACGGAGAGGGCCCTAGGAAGCAGGGCGAGCAGGAGAGGGGTCCAAAGGCAGGGATATGGGGAATTAAAAAAACTATTCATGTGTTTATTTAAGAATTTACTGAGTCTGGCCGGTGTGGCTCAGTGGTTGAGCATCGACCCCTGCACCAAGAGGTCGCCGGTTCTATTCCTGGTCAGGGCGCATGCCCAGGTTGTGGGCCCGATCCCCAGTGGGGGGCATGCAGGAGGCGGCCAGTCGATGTTCTCTCTCATCGATGTTTCTCCCTCTCCCTTCCTCTCTCTCTAAAATCAATAAAGAAAAAAAAATTTTTTTAAATAATTTATTGAGCAGCTACTATGCGGGTGATGGCAAAACAGTGGTGAGCAAGGTGGTAAGATGCCTGCCTCCTGGGGTGATCGGGGGGTCCTCAAACCGTCACGTGCCCCCCAGACCACGAGGACCTTGTTAAGGGCAGCTCTGAGTCAGCCGGCCTGGGCGAGGCCTCACAGCGGGTGGGTGGGTGCCGCTGACCGAGGACCCCACTCGGAGCAGGGCGAGGGTTCTCAACTGTGAGTCACACGGCCGTCCCCCGTGGAGCTCTGAACCCCGCTGCCCGGGTCCCCCCCCCCACAGAGGCCCTGCTCTAGGGATCTGCGCTCCCAGGTCGAGGACCGCCGTCTGTGGGGAGGTGGAGAGAAACAGTCGTGGAGACCCTGCAGAGGATGCGCTCGGGGGCGAGGGCCCTGCCGCTCCGGGGTTCTGAACGAGTGGATGTAGGGGAGCAGGGGGAGGGAGACAAAGGGAGCCCCGTCTTGGAGCTCGAGCCATCTTCCAGAGGCCACAGGGAGGCCTTTGAGGGACTTCAAACACGGGAGGGACGAGATCACATTTACTTTAAGTATCACTGGCTTCAGCTTGGAAAAGTGGGTTAGCGGTATAGCGGACGAGAAAGAAGGAGCGGCTTACACGTCCAGCACTGACCTTCGGAAACAGCACGTCTGAATGAGGCTAACAGCTGGACAGCTGGGCGCCTCTGCCCTAAGGCCGAGACAGGGCCGGGTCACTTCCAACGTCGGGGAAGGAGATACGCGGCAGCCGGCGGGCCTGCCGGGCAAATCCAGGCCGAGGCTCGACACGAGCTACTGTTCGTCTGGCCCTCCCCGGAGTCTCAGGCCATTTCTCCTCTTCCTGTGATCTGAGCAGACCCGCCCTCTGGATCGGCTGAAACCACCAGACAGAGCCAGGCTCCCGAGAGGAAGTCACCAGTCCTGTTGGGGGCCTAGGACACGGTGACGGTCAGTTTCCTGTGTCCCCTGGGCCAGGCCAGCGTCCCCGGTGACTGAACCCCCCACTGACCTAGGTGTGGCTGTGAAGACACCAAGCGGTCACGGTTCACGTCTATAGCCAGCTGGCATTAATAAAGGCAACCCCGGACAGGGCGGGCGGTGGGCCTCGTGCAATCAGTCGAAGGCCGTAAGCGCAGCCCTGAGCTGCCGGGAAGCCCTGCCTCGCAGCTCCAGCAGAAAGCCTGCCTGCATCTCCAGCCGGCCAGCCTGCCCTGGAAACGTCTGACTCGCCAGTCCCCATAACCAAGTGAGCGAGGTCCTTAAAATAAACCTCTTGAGGAAAACAGAGAAGGATGCCGTTACATAGATATAGACATGTAGGTACTACGGGTGAGGGTGGAGAGGGAGTCGTTCCGTCCGCCCCGTTTCTCCGGACAGCCCTGACGGACACAGAATCCTACAGCCCTGGCCCAGGTGCCTCCAGCCGCGGCGTGGCCATCCGAGCATCCACTTCTCCATCATCAAAATGGGGTCCGTGGATGCCCAACGTGGGCCCCGCAGAGCCAGTAAGGGTGGAGGGCTCCCCAGACCTGCAGGACCCAGCACGCTGGTGGCCCGTGGCGGGAAAGCAGCCCCGCCCTTCACTCCGACGGGACATGAGCCACACCAGACCCTCATCACGGCTTCTCCCGCAAACCCCCAAAGAGATGAGCTTGACTTCGGGGAGGACAGAGGGCGCAGGAAGAGCGTTAGATTTCCCGACAGTTCTGGCTAGAGCGGAAAAGCAGGGGGAGACAGACCCGTTGGAGAAGCTGGAGGAGCACGAGGTCACCAAAGACACCAGGACTCACGTGGGTGCCCCTCAGCAGGGACGCGACCTGGCCCCCAAGGAGGAGGGAGGGTTAGGGTTCCTCACAGGCCCGAGGGGACGCGGGTGGCCAAGAAAATGCACTCCGGGCGAAGGAGCAGCTTCCAAAGATGTCTCCGAGCTTGATGATTTAAAACTTAACCGTCAACCTTGAAGACGGGAACTCAATTTAAAGCCGTGTTAATGATATTACATGGTGGGGGAGCTCGTATTTCGAGTGCCAAGGTCCCTGATGGGAGGCAGAAGTTTCCAAAAGTGCGTGTTAAAAGTGACGGGTGCAGCTCTGCCAGCTCCGATCCCCGTGCCGGCACGCACGTCTGGTGGCCTATCCTTTCCGCCCGGTTCGGAATTGGCTCCGGCTCCTGGAGCAGCTGGCCACCCGCCTCCCCCCCACAACCCGGAGAAGGGGAGCGGGAGCTGGGAGGGCCGGGGGTGTCAGGGATGACGGGCTGGTGCTCTCTGGACCGAGGCAGCATCGGGCTGAAGAACCCTCCGTGTCAAAGTTCTGACCGGTGGCCAGCCCAGGTCCCTGGCACAAGGGTGGCTCTGGACCACTGCCACGGGGATGGCTCTGCGGGGCCTCTGTGCAGACCCAGCACGGGCAGCACTGCCCACAAGGTCCTAAAATAAGCATCCGCTCCGCTCAGGATCCTGCTGCCCCTGCACCTGCCCCAGAGCGTCCTCGTTTCCTGCGACTGGGAGCTGGCGGGCTTGCCAGGGGGGCAGGAGGCGGAGGGCTGCAGCGGGAGGAGGGCGGCTGAAACCTGTCCAACAGGAAGGGCCATTTGGGGTGCCCCCCTCTCATCTCCCTCACCCACCAGGGTTTCGGCGATGCAGGGCAACCTCAAAGTGCAAAGGAATCAGAAGCTGTGTTGCCATGGCAGCCCGGGGAGCGCCGACGCACAGGTCCTGTCCTCAGATAACTCCCGGTCAGTCCGTCCTGCAGAGCAGACAGAGGGCCGCACGGGCAGGGGTGTGGATGCAGGTGGACCGAGAGGGTGAGCACTGGCGTCCACCGGGGGGCCACGGACAGGGGGTGGCTGTGGGATGCACATACACAGGACCACCCTGTCCTGAAGACACTGGGTGAAGGCTAGGACCCGCCGGCCATCCGGGAACCCGCCCTGGCAGAGACCGGTCGGCAAGCTGTCGTTTGAATTCACGACATTTATGGGAAAGGAACTCCCTGGCATGGCTTTCAAAATTAGAATAAAAGAACATAAAATGCTAACTTATCTGCAGCTCCTTCTAGAAAGTCAGAGGCACAGGTAGCTGGTGGGGAGGGTGCTGGGTGTGTGGGTTGGATCATTCCAGAATCCCGCCGTCCTGCTGGCACGGGACCCGTGCCCACGGCGGACAGCAGGGCTCGCCCTACCACGCACCCCGGCCGCACGGCTGCAGACGCCCTGGTTCACTGCATCTGCCAGAAGCCGCGGTCGGAGCGGGCCCCCTGCAGCCTGGACTGGGCCTCCAGCCACCCCGAATGTCTGTCGTTTCCCAGTCCTGAGTGTCCTGCTCCAGGACGCTGCTCCCATGGACCTCTGCGTCTCCTCTCCCTTTCCGAACGGAGGAGGCCTTAGCTCTCCGCTCGCCCCGGCCCCGCTCTGTGCCTCGCCCCTGCCCCTGCCTGACGGTTTTCCATGGACTCTGGAGACCGGGTCTGAACGCAGACATGACCAGGCTCCCTGGCCCCTGTGCGGCCCTGCTGCCCCGTCGCTCCCCCAGAAAAGCCCGCACGAGAGAGGGGTCAAAACAGCCAGTTAGCTTCAAGCTCCCCAACAACCAAGAAGCACCCCCATAATGACATGATGTCCCCATGTCATCTCCCATAGCACAGGGCCCTGGGATCCGCTTGGGGCAGGGCAGGGGGTGAGGGCGAGATGCCGAAAGGAGGGGCAGAGGGAGGGGAGCAGGGCCCAGCTGTCCTCTGAGGCAGGGGGCAGGCGGGCTGGCTGCCACAGCGGACGGGCCTGAGGCTAACTGGGCCAGGAAACGTGGTGGAACGTGGGCCGCCGAGGGCACCAGCTTGGCCTCGGCTGTCCACTCACGGAGCCGAGATGGATGCCATTTCCTGCCCGTCCTCCCCGAGGTTCACTTCTCTAGAGCGGGGCTGGGGCCTCAGGGCGTATGGTCTCAGGGGTGACCACGCCCTGGTACCCTCCCGATCTCGGCTCCAAGAACTGGCCAACGACACCATGTGCCGCGGCCGCTCTCCTGACGTCCTCCGGCGGCCTGCCCGGTCCTCCCTCCACAGCTGTGCTCACCTGGGCCGCCCCTTGGAACGGGCCAGGGCCACCTCCATTGCCACTCCTAACCTGGGTGCTGCCATCTCCTCCTGCCCCTCTGTCCACCACTGGACGGCATCACGTTCCCGGGTGGGAGCTCATCCCGTCCTCAAGACGCCAACAGACCGAAGACGACACTCAGCCCGTTCTAACAGTCCGTGCCGCCTGGGCACAGGCCAAATTTGTTCAGTGGATGCCCACTGCACTAAGGCCGAGGTGCCACCATTGCAGGGCTGAACGACCTCGAGAGGGGCTGGAGCAAGGGCCACCGTGGCTGCCAGCAGCAAAGGTTTTTCGTGCTCACCTGTCCACCACCACGGAGCCGCTGGCACCCAGGTGACGGAGTGGCCTCCACCCAGAACATTCCCAGCGGTCACGGCAGAGCGGAGAGAGGGCAGAGCAGACCACGAGCTCCGTCTTAACCTTCTGCCTGGGAGTGACAAACACGACTTCCAGCCACAAATCGATGACTACAGTCGTCGACCCAAGAAGGTCACACGGCCACGTAAGGCTCCCACAGCCATGGGGAGGATGCGCCCTCTACTGGGGGCTACACAGTGAGTCTGGCCCTGGCCGGTGAGGCTCAGCGGTTAGAGCGTCGGCCCTCGGACCAAAGGGTCTCGGGTTTGATTCCCGGTCAAGGGCACGTACCTGGGTTGCAGGTTTGATCCCCGACCCCTGTCAGGTTTGCCCGGGAGGCAACCGATCGATGTGTCTCTCACATTGATGTTTCTCTCTCTCCCTCCCTTCCACTCTATCTAAAAGTCAATGGGAAAATATCCTCTGGTGAGGAGTAACAAAAACAGACAAATAAAGTGAGTCTGTCTCCACACGGCCAACCCGAGGCCACGGCAGACTGTGAGGGTCGCACACTGGGACGTCTCAGGTGCCGCTGGGCCTCCAGAGACAGGTGGGCAGGTTCAGGCTCGGACTTATCCGACCGTCTCCCGCGGTCGCCTTGCCTTTATCCGCATTCCTGCTGACCCCGACGAGGGAAGGCGGGGCCAGGCTGCCATCCCAGGAGCTGGGCACACGGACGGGAACAGGTGAGCTGGGCCAGGGAGCCCCTCGGAGCCCCCAAATGGCTCACCTGTTCCATTCCCGCACCTGTGGACGCCAAGGTCAGAACAACACCTCCTTTGAAGGACGCGGGGCCCACAGACGCTCTCTGGCTGCCTCGGCCAGGCTGCCGACGCTGCCGCACCGCATGGAACAGGGACAGAACGTCCATCTGGTTTCCCGTTAGCGGGGGGCTCTTCTTGTGCCACAGCCTGGAGGCAGGTGTCACCTGCTCCGGCTCCAGAACCGGCAGGGAGCCCTCTTGCCATTCCAAGCAGCAGGGAGGCTGGACCCAGAGGGACGTGGCTTGGTGTCCACAGATGCTGCCCTGCAGCCAGGCCACTCTGAAGAACCTTCTCTTAATGAAGCGTGCTGACCCAGAGGCAAGGCAGGCCCTCTGCTAGAGCCCTCCACACACAAGTGTGCACATGAGTGTGTGTGCATATGTGAGCATGCGTCCCTGTGTTTGCATGCCTGTGCATGTGTGTGCACAGGTGTCTGCGCAAATGTACGTGTATGTGTGCATGTGTGTGCATGTGTGAGTGTGTATGTGTGTGAAGAAGTGTATGCAGGTATGTGTGCATGTGTGTGCTGGTGTGCACGCATGTGTATGCACTGTGTGAATACGTATGTATGTGTGTGCATGCACTGTGTGTGTGTGTGCGCAGGTGTGTGTGTGTGAATGTACATGTATGTGTGTAGATGTGTGCATGTGTGAGTGTGTATGTATGTGAAGAAGTGTATGCAGGTATGTGTGCATGTGTGTGCTGGTGTGTGTGCATGTGTATGCACCGTGTGAATACGTATGCATGTGTGTGCATGCATTGTGTGGGTGTGTGTGCAGGTGTGTGTGTGTGCCTGGCCTTGGAAAAGTGGGCATCAACCCCACTTCCTTGTGTGTGCTCTCCTCCCCTCCCCACAGCCTCCTTCTGTCTTTCACTGGTGACTTGGGGAAGGGAGCACAGATCTTTCTCTTCTCAATAAAACATGGCTCAGCCCTGCCGGTGTGGCTCAGTGGTTGAGCATCGACCCATGCACCAAGAGGTCACCAGTTCGATTCCCGGTCAGGGCACATGCCCAGGTTGTGGGCTCAGTCCCCAGTAAGGGGTGTACAGGAGGTGACCGATCAATGTTTCTCTCTCATCATCAATGTTTCTATCCCTCTCTCCCTCTCCCTTCCTCTCTCTCTAAAAATCAACAGAAACATACTTTAAAAATAAATAAACAAATAAAACGGCCCAGGATGCACCTTCCTGGAGGGACCTGAGCCACTGGCAGCCCCACCGTGTGACTGCCACATGGGATGTGGAGAGATGGGGCTTCTGAGGGACCGGTCACGCCCCAGTCCTGCTTCAACCACAACCACTGGTACCCGCAAATGGTCCGCTGGCGCCCCACCTCGGGCAGGGATCCCCAGGGAAGAGCTGTCATGGGCACTGCAGGGGACACCCCATCCCTAAGTGTCCCTGTCAGGGACAAAAGACCCAGAAACAAACAGTGGAAGTACACCCACTGAGCCCGGGCCCTGCAGGCAGGGACATGCTCTGGGCTGAGGAGGCGGGGACCCAACACCTCTGCCTACCCGATGACCTGGCCTCCCGAGCCTCGGTTTCCTGCAGGAAAGCAGGGCCAGTGATGCCTATTTCACTGGGTTGTTCTCAAGACCCCATGAGCTGACGTGTGTGGAAGTCCCTGACACACTCTCTCACCAATCCAGCCATCTGCTGAGCCTTTCGGGAGCAGGAGCCAGGGTGCGTCTGGAGACACAGCGATGACTACGACCGGATGGCCCATGGCTTCACAGGAGGCAGAGGGACCACAGCTGTAGTCGGAGTTACGAGGAGAACTACCCGGGGCAAGGAGAAGCCAACCGGGACCTCAGGGAGGGGCAATCAAGGAATGCTTCCTGAAAGAAGCGACATTTGAGCTGAGCTCTGAAGGCGGGGCTGGGATCAATGACAAGGAAAAGAAGGAGAGGAAGAGTGAGCACTCCTAGCGGAGGGAGACCTGTGCAAAGGCCCTGAGGCACCGAGGAGCACTGAAAGGCCAGGAGGAAGGGCGGCTCCGGGGCGGCCGCTGAGGTCAGCTAGAAGAAGCCGCTGAGGACTTGCCCCTTTACCCTGCGTGCAGCGGGAAGCCTTGGAGCGTTCCGAGCAGCGAAGCAGTAAGTTCTCCTCTGCCGTTCTCAAAGGTGCTCTGCCCACCCCGCCCCAATCCACTTCCCACGCCGCAGCCACGGCCCGTCAAGGTGGGAGGTGATGGGCGCCAGCAAGGCTGGAGAAGGCGGTGTCTGCGGCCAAAGACAGGACTGAACGGGACGAGGACGAGGGCAGGACAGGACGAGCCCAGGCCTCTGGCTTGCCCCGGTGACGCCGCTGTCTGAAGTGCAGAGGACCAGACTCGGGGGGCCTGCACGTTTGGACCTGTGGAGGCTGAAGATCGCCGGAGGGGCCCGGAGATGGAGACACGCAGGAGCAGCCTGCCTGGGTCAGGACGCGCGTGGCGGCTGCAGCCCTGTGCTGTCGAGCTCCCCGTCCAGGGACAACAGAGAGGGGGTCAAGGCAGGAGGAGCCCCGAAGTGTGGACTGCTGAGCACAGCAGGTCCTGACAGGGAAATTAATGTCAGGACAGGTTCCGAGAGGGCCGAGAGATGCAGGACTCCGACCAGACGAGCCCGGACACGGTCCCCCGCTGCCAGGTCTCTGTGCGTCGTGACAGTACTGACCCCTGTGGCCAAACCCGACCACCTGCAGACCAGTCCCTGTCACCCGGGCCACGCCTCCAAGACTGACTGAGATCAGCGTCAACGCTCTCACCCTGTGTAGACTGACTGAGGCCCAGGGTCAACGCTCTCACCCTGTGTAGACTGAGACCCAGGGTCAACGCTCTCACCCTGTGTAGACTGAGACCCAGGGTCAACGCTCTCACCCTGTGTAGACTGAGACCCAGGGTCAACGCTCTCACCCTGTGTAGACTGAGACCCAGGGTCAACGCTCTCACCCTGTGTAGACTGAGACCCAGGGTCAACGCTCTCACCCTGTATAGACTGACTGAGACCAGCGTTAACGCTCTCACCCTGTGTACACTGATTGCGAAAATGTCCATTGTTCACAGCTCCGCGCAAACTCTCTTTGCAATGGGACTTCATAGTTCCTCCCACAAAGAGGGGGTCTATTTCCTCACCCGTGGAATGGGGCTGGCCCCCAGACACACTGGCCACGGTGCCCTGGAAGAGATGGTGTGCCAGCTCAGAGCCTGGGCCCCCACCAGCATGCTCACTCCCCCCTCCTGCCCTGGAAACCAGCCTCTGGGAATGAAAGACCAGATGAAGCAGAAACCGTCCTCTAGTCCAGCCCCCACCAGCTGGCCAGATGCAACTGATCAAGCATGGCCCACCTGCGTCGGCAAAAGGACCCAGGTGACCTGTGTAGACTCATGAGCAAGAAGAAACACTGTTGCTTCAAGCTACTGAGTCTGGGGACTTGCTTGTTACGTGGCACTAGCTAACGGACACTCCCCCCCTGGAGGCTTGAGGACTCCACAGCTTCGTCCTGCTTCTCCGTATTAGACAGAACCCAACGGAGACAGGCAGCTGAAGTCATCCTGGTAGGGTTTATTTACCATTGATTTCCTTGGTGGGATCTTTGGTTTACATTTTTTTCTTCTCATATGTCTTCAATCAGAAATGAAAGGAGTCGTTTGGAAGGTCCCTGCAGAGTTCTCAGAAGCATCCTTTCCTGGGCTTCTCCGGAGAGGTCTGCTTTGCGTGTCGGAGAGTGCGTTCTCCTGCAGCTTCTCAGAGCTGCGTTTCCTCCGCGGCGTCCGGGCCCCTGGCTGGAGGAGGGTGCCGTGGCTGCTCTCCGCCGTCAATATTCCTTTCACGGCGCTGAATCCGCCTCTGCGTGAGGCCGGGAATTCTTATCTCAGTGCCAAGCACAAATAAATGAAACCTATTTAAAATAACTGGGAAAATTCCACGCTGGAGGGTAATTTTTTTTCTTTTGCCACTGCAGATGGAGAAATTGGTCCTGGCAAAGCCGTTTGAAATCCACTCAACCACTGGCCAGCCCGAGACATTCCGTGGCAGGTGGTGCGAGCCGGGAAGAGGGACAGAGCCCCGAGCACGCAGCCACCGCTCCAGGCCCCTCCAGCCCCACAGAGAGGGACCAGCAACCAGTCGCTGCCCAGCACCCCGGGCACACTCAGCCAGGTGCGGTACTCGGGTCATTCCTGTGGGGGGCGCAGGGCCAGAGGTGTGTGACCCCCACAGTCCGTCAATGACCCTAAGACCCCGCCCTGTTTGCCAGGGGCACCTTCAGGGACTCTGCTTTCCAACCTCACCTGAAGCCATCAGCCCTGCCCACCGCAGAACAGGCCAGTCCTTCCGCGAGCAGGGGGAGAGCGGGTGCGAGTGCAGTGTCGTGACCAGGACACCTGCATTATGTCGCATCATCTACCAACCTGCAGGGCCACCAGCCAGGTGCCCCAGCCCAGGGCTGTAGAAGTCACCTGGTCTCGCAGAGGGCTGGCCCCAAGCCTCTTCCACCAGCACGGGCCGGTGCGCCCTCTCAGAACCGACCTGGACGGCGCCCACCCCGTCCCCCAGGCTCACAGCGCACTCAGGAGCTCCCGGGGCTGGTTAGTGCTGACCGTCCAGGAGTGCGGCCTGCCCAGGGAACGTGCGGGTTTTTGTGGGTTCTTTTCTCAAGAAACACTGTGTTTCGATGCAGGGGCTGTGGAAAGAGCCTGGGCACCCAGAGGAAGGACAGGACACGTCGTCAGGAAACCACAGGACCCCAGCGCAGGTCCCACGGGAGGCAGGGGAGACTGAGAGGAGAGGTGAAGGAGCCCTGGAGGCATCGAGGCAGGACTGCTCCGCGGAGACGGGGACGCTGGAGCTGGGTCTTGAAGCGTGAGTAGGAGTCTCCAGGTTGGGGGCTCCGGGTGGGCCGTCCACATCTGCCTCCTGTGCCCACAGCGATGTCCTGTGTGGTCCAGCACGGAGGGGGGCGGTCCTCCAGGCCTCTCTGAGGCCCCGGGGCGGGTGGGGACGGCGGTCAGTGCCCAGTGGATGCCTGGGTTTGACATGGGGATTTGGGCAGTGAGAACAGCTGGGCCAATGAGAGGTTTACGGGAGTGACAGCAATGGAGAGAGAAGTCCCCAGACTTAAAGGGAAAGGAAGAGATGGCACAATGGGGGGGGGCTCCTCAGCCCTTCCTCATGCCCTCTTCCCCCCCTCTGCCCTCCCTGCCGGTTCTGGAGGGTGGGGCCCAGCAGCCCCCAGGACCTCCCAGAGAGAACCCCATCCACGCATGTGGGGCTGCTTCCCTCCCCCCAATGTGTCTCGCCTTTGCCCCAGTTGCCCCCTCCTGCCCAGCTGCCCTGCCCCTGCCCACCTCCTCCCCACACACACTCCTCATTTACCGTCTTGATCGTTAACGCCAGGACGGGGCCCGAGGTGGCAGGCCCAGGTGGTGACGGACACATCGACATGCTGTGAGCGACAGTTGTTCTGAACCTTTCCGTCCCGTGGCTAGGAGGGTGGCGGGACCACCTTCGGCAGCGACAAGCCAAGAAGGGGCTGCGCATACCCGTCCTGGGAGAGGCAAACGAACGCTGCTCGCGAGCGGAAAACGCAGCTTCGCACGGGTGAGCTTCCGACCATCAGTCCACGTGTGGCCGAGTTCGAGACTGTTACTTCCCGCTCAACCCCCTCAGATTTTTTTCAATGGCCCAAAATGCAAACTGCCTTCCCTGGTGGCCCTTTGGGGCTACGCACGGGGCTGCAGAGTCTGCCGCATCCGGGCCACGAGAAAGAAGGGGCCTCCTCCAGGGAAGGAATGTGACGGCCGAGGACGGGGACGGGCATCTCTGCTGCGGAGCCCTGGCAGCAAAGCGGCAACAGCACCTGCTCACCTGTCTCACCTGGATGCCCCGCCCCCATTCCCTGGTGTCCAGATGCCCCCTTCTCACCGGAAGGGCAGGGGGCACACAGGGACCTCCACGCGGTCCTGGGAGAAACCCTTCTACGGGGACCCACGTCACCAGAGGGCTCCCACGTCACCAGAAGCCTCGAAGAAATCTTCAATGAACCTCTTAAGCTAAGAGGGGCTCAGGACGGGGGCGGACTTGCCGGAAATCCCAGGGCCCCTTCCCAGGAGCAGCTTCTGAAGCCAGTTCAGGGAAGAGGGGCTGTCCCCGTCCCTCCGACACGAGTTCTCAGCAGTGGCCTCGCCCGGGCCTGGCTGGGCCTCACCTGGCTGTCCCAGGACCCGGATCCAGGACGATAGGAAGGGTCCGGCCATGCAAGGCACCCAAGGAGACCCCTGAGCGCCTGCCCGGAGTCCGGGCAGCTGGCCTGCACTGAGCCGTGTCCACCAAGGGGGCAGGGCAGCCAGGGGCCAAGGCTCTGGGGGTCGCGGCTGGAATAAGCCCGCCTGCTCGGGCTCCCTCTGCTTACAGCTGAGTGCTGGTCACAGCTACTCTGTGCTCCTAGGGTTTGGGGGGCGAGGGCACAGCAGCCCGTGACCAGTCACGGCGCCCGAAGGAAGAGCCTCGAGCCAGGCTGCACCCGTCAGGGAGCCAGGGGTGGGGGATTTCCACCAAGCCATCCCCCGTGGTGGGGTGCATTCACTCCCCACACTCCGACTCATCCGTCCACAGGTGTCCACTGAGCCCCTACTGCGTGCCGGTGCGGCCAGAGGTGGTAAAGCAGCACGCTGGCCGCCAAGGTCCCGGTCCTGTCCTTCCTCCTGAACCCGGGCCCGTTGTCTGTCACCAAGGCAGCTCAGAGCCCTGCACCCGGCCTGGGACAGGGTCTGGGTGCAGATGACTTGAGTGGGAAGCTGGAGGGAAGGATCGGGGCCGAGGACTGGGATGGAAGCACAGCGTGTGTGTGTGTGTCACATTGTCACCCTGCAGGCAACAGGGGCTCGATCCCTGGGGGACCCTCGGGGAAACACACAGACCGCCTGTCCCTGGGAAGGCGGCGAGGCAGGCTGGGGGGTTTCCACCAAGCCATCCCCCATGGTGGGCTGCATTAACTCCCCACACTTCCGTCTGCTCTGTGAGCAGCCTGAGCCCCCCTCCCTCCAGAGAGAGTTCGGGGCAGAGAGGTGGGGTGCAGGGGTGGGAGCTGCCAGCACGCACAGGGGCTGACGGCCACGGCCACGGCCCACGGGCGCTGAGCCCAGAGGTCTCCAAGGGAACATTCTCCTGAGGTGGTCCCGGCAGGCCAAAGCAACGTGGTTGTCTATGTCCCTCCACCCAACCCCCGCCCCAGCCTTCCCTTGAGAGCCAGCGTTCCAGGCCCCCCACCATGAGGCGCTCACTGCAAGAGGTGTGTGTTCGTGGCCCCCGCAATTCACATGTGGAACCCTAACCCCCCATATGTTGGACTGGGAGGTGGGCCTTTGGGAGGCGAGTGGGTGGTGAGGGAGTCCTCACGATGGGGTCAGTGGTCTCACAGAGAGGCCCCAAGGAGCTCCCTTGTCCCCCCCACCCTGGCAGGACACAGAGGCAACGGAAGCCGACGGCCATGCCGGGCACACGTCCAGGCCCCAGCAGTCTGAAGGCGGTCACCAGCAGGCGGACCCCACCACACGGAGGTCACCAGCACCTGGTCTTGAACCGACAGCCTCAGACCTTGCTGTTTAAGCCACGCCATCTATGAAAATGTGACCGCACCTGAAGCGAAGACAAGAGGTCAACGTATCGCTGACCTGGGCGCACCCCAACACCTCCTCCACCGACAGCCGCACCGAGGCCTCACCCCAAGGCCGCGCTCCCGAAGTTCACCTCCTCGCTGCCGGGAAGGAGCCAGGCACGGCCCATGGCCCCCACAGCCTGCCCAGCAGACCCCGCACCACAGCCTGCTCAGGGCAGCCCAAGGAGAGAGGGTTCGGCTTGGAGACGGGCCCAGAGAAGAGGGGCCCAGTCAGTCTAGAATGTGGGGGTGGGCGTGGCACACAGCCCCGGCGGGGGGGTCGCGGTCCTCGGGCACAATGGTGGCTGGGCAGGAATGGCGCAGAGACCCGCATGGGAGGCGTGTGAGCCCACTCCTGGCGGGCGAGCACCCAGGAGGTCCCCACGGCAGACCGCGGACTCGCGGCATCCTGCCCCGCTGCCCCACCCCCTCGCTCCTTTTTCTGTAATTAAGCGTCTTTTGTTTTTCGAGGATCCCTTCCCGTGTGCGTCCTGCACATGCGTGCTGGGCCCCCACTCCACTCCTTAAATGAGGCCTTTGCTGAGAATTCGCAATTCCCCCGTGGCCTCCGTCTTGCAAAGATTGCTTTTTTAACGCTGTTAGGCCTTAATTCTAATAAGCCTCCTCTTTATTACAGAACCAGGTCATTGCCTTGGCACCACCAGGAAACCTTTCCCGTGCAGGGAGGGGTGGGCGAGAGGCGGGAGGGACCTCCGGGGGGGCGGGGAGCGCGGCGGGGAGAGGGACCCTCCCTTCACGCGGAGGAATTCCACGGTAACCTAATTTCTGGGCCGCGGAGTGGCCGGGTCCCTGTAGATCACTCTAGGAGGCAATTGTCTCCTACCGATGTCAGTTTGCTTTCTGTGTCTCGGTTTTTTAAATGGCTGTTGGAGGAAAGGGAGGCAAGGGAAGCCCACGGCCGCGCCAGGCGCGCGTCCAGGTCCCGGCTGGACCGAAGGTCCGCCCCCGCCCGGCACGGAAGCCCCGCCGACCGGCTCCAGCCCTGCGGCCAACGGAGGAAGTGGAGGCATAACGGGCCGTGGGCTCAGGAGGAACCCAAGCCTCCTTGGAGGAGAGGCGCGCAGCAGGACCTGGACACCTCGGGAGTCCGTCAGTCAGGCCCTGCCTCCTCCTCCTCCACTGGGATTCGCTGTTTTGAGCTGCACGGGGGATGGAGGGAGAGATGCACCTGAGGAAAACAACGCTGTCTCCGTCTGCATTCTCAGGACAAACGGACAGCCCCCCTCGCGCTTTCTTACGGCCTTTATTAAGCACCTACCACGTGCCGGAGAGGTGAGAGGCTGTGCCCCTCCCCGCCACTGCTGGTCAGCGGCGGCAGACCCACGAGCTCGGGCTGAGACGGGGCCAGGATGCTCCCCAATCCCGTGGGCGCTTTCTGAGACTGGGGGTGTGTCTAGGAAGAAGGCCTTCATTCCAGAAGGTTCTGCCTATGGAGCTGTGTGAGGGGCCCCCCAGAAGTACCCAGGCCACAGGGAGGGCAGAGAAGGAAACAGACCTTTGTCTCCAGACCCCGAGGCATTCTCTGGAAGCTTCTTTTCCTTGCCGCCAACCAGCCCGTCCCAGCCCCATCCCGTCCCCCCTGTTCACTTGTTCGGGTATTTAAATCCAGGCACTAGGACCGTGGGCAGGACAGGGGGGCACAGGCCAGCCAGGCACCACTGAGCACCGCCAGCAAGCCCTGCAGCCCCTGCCCGTTCCTGAGTCCACGTGACCCCACGTGCCCTTCTGGGCGGGCAGTGTGTGACAGCCGATTGTTGAAACATAAAAATTCAAGTCGATACCCTACCTAATATAAGACACCTTCGACATCAAGGTCACTTCATAAATGTTGGTGACAAACAGCTCCAGTGCCCAGGCTACAGCAGCGGGCAGGGGTGCCGTGAGCCTTCCAGGGGCCCCAAAGATGCGAGAGTCCATGTGTTCCAGGCGCAAACACCGCACGGGAGCCCATCCCCCCAGCCGAGCCTCCCACCCGGCCCCAGCCACTCGCCCAGCAACGGCGTGCTGAGCACCTACTGTGTGCCAGGCGCCGTCCCAGCCCTGAGAGCCACGGACAGGACAGCGCGTGTGTGTCTGTATGTTTCTATGTTAAATACCCAGAGCACCTACTGTGTGCCAGGCGCGTCCCAGCCCTGAGAGTCACGGACAGGACAGCGCGTGTGTGTCTGTATGATTCCACGTTAAAGACCCAGACTGGCCCGCGGCCTTCCTCCCACTGCCCGAAACAGCCGCGCAAACCCACCGGCTGAACAGATTCTTTCTTGACTGGTTTTAACCTGTCCCCTACCTTGGCGGGGGGAGCAGTGGGGGCGGGGGGCTCTGAGAGGTGGTGTGCCAGCCGCCAGTGGGGAGAGGGCAGGTGCTGGGAAGGATGGCCCTGGCAACTCACGCTAAGCTGGCCGCCAAGTCACGAGGGGCTCTCGTGCGCTCCAACAACCCTCCTGGAGGGAGAGCAAGGTGGCAGCCCTTGGCCCGTGGACAGCAGATTCTTGGATCCCGCAAAGTGTAATTGTGGAGGCCAATCTGCCCGCGGAGACGCTCGCAGCACACGCTACGTGTAAGTAATATCGACTCAGCTGCCACCCAGAGCTGCCCGTTTCCCTCCTGCTCGCCATCAGCATCAGTAATCACGAGCTGGCTCCATGCAGACAGGCGACACGGCCCCTGCACGGCACCGCCACCCCAGGGCCACCCACCCAGAGGACCCTCGGCTGCCTCCGGGACAGCCCGGCCCTTCCTGGGCGTCTTCCCTCCCTTCCTTCTGCTCCCCACTCTGAGCCCAGCACAGAGGGGCGGCTCAAACACACACCTGAGACCCCCTTTCTGGAAGCATTCTGCTCTCTTTGGCAGCCAAGCCTGGGGCTGGGAAAACAGTCGGACGAGCCAAGGTTCCCGTCCAGGCTGCGGGGAAGGGAGCGGATATGGCTGCACACCGCCCGTCACCCGCAGGGCACCGCCTTGCTGGTGCCAACCCCGGGGGGAGAACCAGGCCCGCTTCCTCTCCGGCCAGAGACCACCTTGTTTTTCCTGTGGAGCAGCACCCCGCCCCAGGCCCTGGCACACCCTCCCACACCACCAGGGGGGGCTACCAGCAACATAACTAGGGCTTGGAAACCCACACGGGCCCCTCGTCAGCCAGCCGGGCAGGACGAGGGCTGAGGAGGCATGAGGCCCACTCCCCACCCTACCCAGCCAGCCGCCAGGACCCCCCAATACTGACTGAGAACGCACTGAGCAGAGAGCCATCCTACGTGTTCTGGGGGACACGGGGCCCCGCCTTCGAAGCATGTACACCCTAATGCAGCGACAGAGGCACAAGCCCGCGGCTTCTCGCCTTCCTCACCAGGCTGACGACGGCACCCGGGAACGTGCTGGAGAGACCGGCGCCGACGGTCAGGCCGGAGAAAGCCAGGAGGGGCCTCCGAGGATGGCTGTCGTGACCTCTGAGCGACAGTGTGCACGCGTGTCCCAAATGCCCGCCGCCTTCCACACGCCACACGTGCTGCCCTGCCCACGACTGGAAGGACCCGGGGCCTCCCGCTGGCCTTCAGCAGCTACCTACTGGCCAAGCCGCTCCTAGGCTTGTCCAGGGGAAGGCGGGCACCCCGCCCGGCGCCCAGCAGTCCTCTCCGGGACTTCACGAGGAGGCCCCAGGGCCGCTGGGCGCACACACTCCAAATGTTTCCTTGAGAAAAAGAAATCCCTGCCCTTAAATCTGAGGTCACCTCCCATCTGTGGGGAAGTGAGCCCGGCACGGAAGTGAGGAGCCGGGTGTAGCCATGCCAGCCGGGCCGGGCCAGAGAGACGCAGGGTCCCACTGGGGATGACCAGGCCCAGCCGGGAAAGCAGGGGAGGGAGGCAAGGCCCTCCTATGGAAGGCTTTTCTGCTCTCGGCCAGGCTCGAGAGGAGGAAACCAGAGCCCCAAAAGGGAGCCCTCTGGGGTCCCCAGTGCTCATCTTTGGCTGCGTGGTCTCGTGCCAGGGCCCTCGTGTGTCACAACCGCCCCCGACACCCAAAATTTACTGCCCGTTCCGGTCCCTGCCTCCACCATCACCCGCTCAGTGCCCCTTGCGCCTGGGCTGGCTCCTGCCTTCCTCGGGGAACAGAGAACAGCCTGACTCTGTGGTCAGCAGGGAGCAGACACCCCACAACTCACTGGGCCTCGGGGCCTCAACCCAAAAACAGCCGGCCACCCTGCCCATCCATGAGAAAAGCAGTCAGCCCCCAGGGCGACAGGGCACACGGCTGGCCTGTGGCCTGGTCGCTTCTGTCTTTAGCTGGTGATTTAGCCACACGGGCCGAGTCTGGACCGTGGGCTCCCTGGGGGTCCCCACACCGCACGGCCGCAGGATGACACCCCGACCCATTCTGAGGGCCCCTCTCCGAGTAGAGAAGAGTCTGGACAGAAGGAATCTTGTCTGGCTCGTTTCTCCTGCCTTGACCCATCCTTTCCCACCATCCCTCTGGATTGTCCCCAGAAGCCCCGCGGAGATGCACCATCCACAGTGCGTCTGGGCTCGTGCCCTCTGGCAGCCGCAGGGCGTGGGCCCGGCTGTGGTGCCCTGACACACGGGCCAGGTGGGCCAGCGCCCCGAGCAAGCCGGCGCGAGGCAGGGCTGGAGCGCACGCGCACACACGCCGCCTCGCAGTTAAGGACCTGGAGTGATGTATTCTCTGTTCTCCGGCTATAATTATTTTCGCGTGGGAGACAAATCCTGTCTGCAGTCTCTCAGAAACGCTACACTGGAACATCGCGTTGCATGGTCCCTGGAAACCTCGCCAGTTCCCAGCCGTCCCTCCGCTCCAAGCACACGGCCCAGGCCACGCACAGAGGGTTGAATGCCTCCTCCAGGCCACCCCACTTCCAGCAAGAGCCCCACGAACTGTGCATGCGGGTAACCATGGCAACTTCACAATGCTTCAAAAAAATAACTTTGTGCCTGGCCGGTGTGGCTCAGTGCATTGAGCATTGCCCCACGGACAGAGAGGTCCTGGTTCGATTCCCGGTCAGGGCACAGGCCTGGGCTGCAGGGTCGATCCCCAGTGGGGGGCGTGCAGGAGGCAGCCGATCAATGTTTCTCTCTCACATCGATGTTTCTATCTCTCTCTCCCTTCCTCTGTCTCTAAAAAAGTCAGTAAGAACATATTCTAATAAAATAATACTAAGCTTGTGAGTTGTTGGTTGCTATTTGGTGCCTGAATCGGTTCAGTTCTTTCTTTCCTGTGTAAGATAAGAAGGTCCCTGAGTAACCCTCCTACGAGTTCAGGGTAGTGTCCGAGGCGCTGCCCCAGACTTCTCAGCTGCCTTCAAGGGGCAGGCGGTGTCTCCACTGAGCCCATCGGCACAGGTCCTGGCTCTGTCCTGGGAGGGCTGTTCTCCATGGGAACAGTGGGCCTCCCACATGGGCCCCTCTCAGCGCCCCCCTCTCCAGGAGTCCTGACAATGGCCGTCCACAACCCTCGGAGCACCAACCGGGTCCCAAGACACCACTCACATGTCCCAGTGCGGGGGGAGGGGCAGGCAGCCCCTGCACCATCCTGATCCCCAAACGCAGAGTGGCACACTCACACACACGCGTGCGTGGGAACTACATTCCCCCACAAATGACATCCTGCCCACACTTGGAAATACCCAGGGCCCCTCAAAGGGCCCCGATGGCCTCCGTGCATGCCCATGGGAGCCGCTGCCCTGGGCACTGACCCTTCCCCGTGAAGCTGACGTGAGCAGGCTCTCGACGCCCGGGACAAGCTCAGGCGTGGGTGGGGTGCACGCGCGCACACACCGCCGTCCTCCAGGGCGCAGTCACCGCGGCAGGCCGCCCGTCCACGATGCACGCTGCCTTGGTCGTCTGCAGAGCATGCAGGGAACAATGGTGGGGCCCCGCCCACCCACACTGGCTCCCAGTGAACCGAGCTTGTGACAGATCGCAGACGGGAGTGCAGAAGCGCGCCTGACCCCCGGCCAGGCTCCACGTCCAGCTGCGGGCCCGGCGGGCAGGGCACATGGCCGTGAAAAAAGGAACAGTTTTTTCAAGGCAGAAAAATCCTAAATGGCCCCTTCAGCCTTGCGGCGCACGTAATTGTAGTATCCGAGTTAATGAAAGGCCTGGCGTGCTGGCTGGCTGAATACCCGCTCCTGCCACAGCCCCGCACTCACGGGGAGCGGCTCCTCGGCGGCGGCGGAAATCAGACCCCGGTGGGGAGGTGGGAGGGGCGGGAAGGAGGTGGGGAGACGCATGAAATAAAGAGCGTTTCCAGGAATGACACGGCTCCCACGCGGGATCATGTCATCAATTAGCCAGAGGAGGCCGAGGAGCACTTGGCGTCTCATTCCACAAAGACAAAGTTTTTGCAGCTGGAGGAAGCTGCAGACTGTAAGGCACTGAAGGAAGACGCAGAGCAGGGGGAGGGCCCGGGCTCCCCGGTGCTCGCAGGCCCGCTCCCGGCAGCCCGCCAGAGGGGTGTGTGGGCCTAGCACACAGGGGAGCCTGGGAGTGTCCGGGAGCTAAGCACACACAACACACACGTGCACACACATGCACACACACAGACAAGCACATGTGCCATGTACCCGTGCGTGCACACATAAACACACATGTGTGTACATGAACATGTGCACACGCACACACATGCACACACTTACGCATTCTAATCTCAGGTTGGGGTCACTATCTGAACCACAAATATCCCACCCTGTGGCTCTCACGGGTGCAGGTGCTCAGGAGACAAAAGGACCCCAAGGCCCTACAGCTCTTGGCCCATCTGTGAGGAGACCCTGGGGTCTTCAGGCCTCGACTCCGATGGCGCTCGGAGTACCCCAGACCCTTCAACTGTCCATTCCGGAGCCTTCAACCCCACCCAAGGGGGGGCCACCTTAAAGACCCCCGGAGGCAGTCCAGCTCAGCTGTCCAGTGAAAGTGACTAATTCATCCTCACTGTCCTCTTCTTTTTTTTTTCCTTTATTGATTTCAGAGAGGAAGGGAGAGGGAGAGAGAGACAGAAACATTGATGAGAGAGAACATCGACTGGCCGCCTCCTGCATGTCCCCACTGGGGATCAGGCCCACAACCTGGGCATGTGCCCTGACCAGGAATCGAACTGGCGACCTCTTTGTGCAGGGTCGACGCTCAACCACTGAGCCACACCGGCCGGGCCTGACTGTCCTGACTCAGCTGTGCGACATGGCCATCCTCCAGCTGTGCACGGCTTTGATCGTCCAGCCAGCAGGGCAGGAGGAGCGTAAATCTTCCCTCCCGGCCGCTCTGAGCCCGAGCTGCGTGGCCTGCCGTGGCCCAGCCCTCGCCTGCATCCGGGGCAGAAGTCTGCTGGCTGTGAAGGTGACGGAGGGGCAGGGGCAGGAGGAGGGGAAAGGGGGGCAGGGGCAGGAGGAGGGGAAAGGCTGGCAGGGGCAGGGAGGGGATAGAGTGAGCAGGGCTGGCAGGGGCAGGGAGGGGATAGAGTGAGCAGGGCTGGCAGCTGAGAGCTGTGGCCTTGTGCTCGGCTGCCCAGGCAGAGGACTCATCTCTGCAGCCTGAGGGGGAGGCGGCCCAGGTGCGGTGTGCACGGGGTCTGGACCACGCCCTCCTGGGCCCTGGCCATTCACCTGCCTCCCAGGCCCAGCCCCCAAGCATCCTGACTCTCCAACGCAGTGGGCCAGACCCTAGGGGAGTCTCGGCATTTCCTCGCCTTGCTGGGAAACCGCACAGCCCTGAAAGGAACCTGGGGGTGGGGTGGGGATAATATGTCTTCGTCCAGTCCTCACTGTGTGTGCAACTGGACCCAGCTGGGGGCACAGCGACCCCTCCGTATGAGACGGGCACAGAGCCCCGAAGGTGGCGCGGGCCCAGGAGGCTGGGCCCCAGGCTCCAAAGCACGCCCCCTCCCCCTGCAGCAGACGTAATACTTTCTGTAATTTTAGGATATATTAATGCATTTCAAAGTGGCGAGCATTATAGTTATGATTATTACCGAAAGACTTCCTTTACAGCCCTCATTTTCCAGCGCTCATTATTGCTGAAAAATTATCCTTGGGCTTCGAAATCTCCAAGTCCAGCCTTAGGAGTTTTCATCTTCGGATTTGAGCAAAACATATCATCATGTCCATGGCGGGGAGTGGGGGAGTGGTTCTCCCTAAGTCAGTCTCTGCGGTGACTCGTGAGGAGGACAGAGATGGCTGGGGCGGGCGGGGCAGGACTGCACGGTGAGCGTGCACACGGACACCCTCCACGGGGCCTGCTTCACCTCGGCCCACCTGTTCGGCACAGGTTCTGCTTTTACGAGACGTCCACCTACGCGGGGGAAAGCCCCGGGCGACATTCATTTCACCGGCTCACGCGTGGACCAGTCAGGGACGCGGACGCTGATCTGTGCAGCACTGTCAAGGCGCGTACACCGTTGGACGTGCATTTTCCGACCCCAGGGCACCCACGTGGGGAGACCCCCGTGGATGCTGGAGGAGTCGGGAGAAGGCACAGTCTCGGTGTATCCTCCTTGATCGTCCTGGGGCACATCTGCCCATGAGAAAGAACACCGCACTCGCCGGAGGGGCCGTTACGCTGTGAAGTTGTCCCAGACACCAACACGAGGGCTTCTGAAGTTAGGACAAGGGTGACAGCTTCCCCATCCAACAGGAGCACCCTGCAGCTCCTCTGTCCCCCCAAGGGCCATCAGGTAAAGGTTAGGAGCTAACAGACTTCCAGGTGCCAAGACTGGATATGGCCTTGGCCGTCTGGGCGTTGATGATAATAGCACAGCGCTGAAAAGAATAATTCGCACCTTACATTTCCCTGGCACTTCTCTTTTCTGCTAAGATCCCCACGTAGTTGGCTAATGTGCCCGGGGACAGCACCCCGAGAGGTGGCCAGCGAGCATCTCGGTCTACCAGGAGCTTGGTCTGGCTTCCCCTCACTTTGTCCCTGCAGCGGGGACCCCAGCCGGCCTAACGGCATCACAGTGGTCCCTTCAACGAGGGGGAGTCAATATTCCAGAAACACACGCACACTTTATGTTTTTCTAATGGGTTTCACCAAACTGTTTCGGTTTGTTTGTCTCAGGTTGAGTCCTGAGAACCAAAAATGTCTCCACGCCGGAGGCAGGGCTGGGACAACGTCGCCCGGCCTGAGAGTAAGCGCCATGGTGTCAACACAGGCTCAGAGGAGTCCAGGCCGGGCTCCTTTCCTCCCCCCACGGAAAATCCAGTTGGCACTGACCTGGGGCACCATCCCTCGGAATCCCAGGCCCCACCTGCAGAAGCAAGGACCAGCTGCAGCGCCCCCCACCCCTCTCAGGGGTTCTCCTGACAGTCCCCCAGGAGTCCCCGAGGGTCGGGCAGTGACCCATCGAGAGGACACAACCCAGGTGGGCAGGAGCCCTCCACAGCCCCACAGACAGGCCTCACACACACCCTTGCGCCTGGCCAGCAGGTGTTCCTGGGAGCAGGAGCTGTGGGGTCCCCCAGGGGCCCTTCCAGGCCCCCGAGGAGCCATCTCCTCACCTCCACAGGAACACTGAGTGCCTGCAACTTTATCTGGAAACATTTTATGGAGTTTTTTGTCTTGCTGATCCTCACCTGAGGATATTTTTCCAGTGCTTTTTAGAGAGAGTGGAAGGGAAAGAGGGAGAAAGAAAGAGAGAGAGAGAAACATCAGTGTGAGAGAGACACATCGATTGGTTGTCTCCATCACGACCCCAGCCAGGGCTGGGGATCAACCTACAACCCAGGTACGTGCCCTTGACCTGGAATCAAACCCGAGACCCTCTGGTGTGCGGGTCGACGCTCTGACCACCGAGCCACACCAGCCAGGGCGATCTGGAACCATTCTAAAGCCGTGTCCTCTCCTCGTGGCCGTAGGAAACAGTGCAGAACCCACGTCCCCAACTCTGGCGGGAGGCCCACCCCTCCACCAGATGGCTGGCACCAGAAGGGCCTCGCCCACCACCGGCTGTGTGCCTGCCACATACCAGCTCTTCCCTGTGCTGTCTCCCCACTTCTCAGCTGAGTAAACTGAGGGTTAGCAGCTTGCCCGGGGCACAGGGCTGGGGAGCCTCCGTGCCCCCCTCACGACAAGCTGCAGCCAGCCGGGGGCCTCGCTGTCCCCTGCACATGGACCCCCCATGGCGCCACAGACTTTGCAATCTCTGCACAGCCTCGTGCAGGGTTGTGTTCCGTTTACACGGCGTCTGAGTGCGTCTGGAGGAGCAGCCGGGGCGCGCGGTCTTGGGGGAGCTCTGTTAATAAGGAGACGGAGTGGCCCTGCCCGGTTTGGCTCAGCGGTTAGAGCGCTGGCCCGCGGACCAGAGAGGCCCAGGTTCAGTTCCCGCTAAGGGCACGTACCTCGGTTGCAGTTTGTCCCTGGCCCCGGTTGGGGTCGTGTGGGTGGCAGCCACTCGATGTGTCTCTCTCACGTCGATGTTTCTCTCTCTCTCTCTTCCCCCCTCTCTCCCTTCCGCTCTGTCTCAAGATAAAGGCAAAAAAGGTGTCCTCGGGTGAGGATAAAATAAATAAATAAGGAGACGGAGTGAAGATTCAGAACAGACCCCCAGGGAGAAGTGGGGCCGTGAGGGGGGACGGTTAGGTGCTGGGGGTGCCCCAAGGAGCCTGTGCGCACACCCCTTGGACCTCAAGGCGATGGGAAACAATGGTGTGCCATGTGATCGCAAAGGAGCAGTCATTGTCACACCTCCGGCTGAAACCGAAGGTCGCAAAGCCCCTCCTGCCCTTGCCAATGGGGCGAGGGGCAGGGGAGAGTCACCAGCAGTGGCTTTGACTTCAAGGTGCCCAGCAGCTCTTGTGTCCAGGCCCTGGAGCACTGCCCTGGCCCAACCCTTTCAACAAAACTCCAGGGAAAGTAGGAGTTTCTTTCCGTCGGTCCAGCGGAGCGCCTCTCATTTACCTTCAGTAGGGATTTCGAAATATTCAAGTTCAGTGAGAAATACTCTCTAAGCGTACCCGGGTATTGGCGCCTCTTAAAATCTCTCTCCAAATGGTACCCACCTTTTGTTTTGTTGGTTTGTTTTTTTTTATCCTCACCCAAGGACATTTTTGCATTTATCTTCAGATGGAGCGGGAGGGAGAGAGAGGGGGTAAAAGAGAAAGAGGAACATCGATGTGAGAGGGACACATCGACTGGCTGCCACCCACACAACCCCAACCAGGGCCGGGGACAAACTGCCACCGAGGTACGTGCTCTCAGCGGGAAGCGAACCTGGGACTCTCTGGTCTGCGGGCCGACGCTCTAACCGCTGAGCCAAACCGGCCAGGGCGGTACCCCCCTTTTGTAATCCAATTCAACTTTACATTCTTTGGCTTCCACAGAGGGTCCCATCTTTACACAGAAAGGCGTCGCCGCCCAGAGCGGCGTGCTCACTCCTGCCTGAAAGAACGCCATCCTGGGACACAACGCCAGAGCCGTCCTCTTCGTTTGCCTGGTGCCCAAAGACACAAACTGCAGGGGGGACAGGGGAAGGATCCGGACTCCAGGGGGCCACCTTTCCTGGTGTCGCGAGTGAGGAGACGCAGGTGAGCAGGGCTGCGTGGGCCGCGCGTGTTCAGCGTCCCTGCTCCGTAGGCCGGCGGCCCCGTGCGGGAGGCTCCTATGTGGGCGTCTCGGTTGCTTTTCGCTTGTTTGTTTTGGTGGAGGGAGAATTCTGAAGAGACAGGATGCCTCAGACAGATAAAGGCACCCGGGATTCTCCTTTCTTCCAGACAAAATATACCGCTGTGATCTCATCTACCCTGCCCCAGAAGGACGTGAAGGGACGGTGCTTGGCCCGGCCCGTGGCAGTTGTCTGGCCCCACGCAGTCTGCTTGTCTGCAAGCGGACTGTTTTCTAAAGGGGTGAAAATAGACACACCTGACCACCTGCCGGTCCTGGTTCCCAGGCTCAGCCCAGCTCTACACCGGACCAGGAGGGTGGGCTGACCCCTGAGCGTCCAGCAGACCCCTGGCAGAGACCTGCCACACAGAGCTGGGCACCAGAGGCGGGTTGGGAGGGAGCCTGGCAGTTGCTTCGCCCTCCGCTGTTCTCCTAGAATATCAGGAGAAAGCCTTAGGATAGCCACTCACCGAAGCAACGTGGTGAAATCCAGCTAAAAATGTGTCTGGTCTCCCTCCTTGTTGCTGCTGGGAACATGCTATGACTTTTAAACCTTCAAAAAAAAAACACCTTCCGACTGAGACCCCACCCCATCCAACCTGAGCGGACAAGTCAGCAGCCACCTTCCCAGGGGGTCAGCAGACAGCTGCCCCGAGCTCCACAGAAAGGGCGGAGTCTAGACCGAAGGACGATGTCCCTGTCACACAGTGGAGCACACCTTCAGGCCCTACATTGTCAATGAAACGGACAGACCTCTCTCGCGCCCGAGGACCCTGCTGCCACCTGGCTGCTCGGAGGACCTCAGCTCCGCCCCGCCGGGCTCTGACACACCTTCCGCCATGCCATGCGGTGTTACACTGCCGGCCACCAGAGAAACACTTTCAAACAAAGTAACAGTTTGAGGCTCTTTGCAATCTCCAGTCTGAGGCACGCTTCCCTGCCAGCTCACGTGCTGGAGAAACTGTGAGCAAGTGTTACATTTTTATAAGCCAAATCAGGTGTCTCCAGGTAGTTCTTCAAGCGAGGATGCTCATGTCTGAGGATCCCCAACACAGAACCAGACCCCACTGTGAACTCAAGTACCACTGCCACCCAGTGATGCCGTCCTCACCGTCACGGGTGTCTCAGTGCCCACACCACTCAGGAGGTACAGAGCGGGAGGAGAGAGATGGACAGCAAGGGACAGAGGGAGCCGAAATCAGAACAGGATAAATAAGAGTCAGCGGTGGCCTAGAGAGGAAGCTCCTTCAGAGAAGCAGCAGAAAAGAAGATGTCTGGGCTGGATGCGTCCTGGGCCTGTGGAAATAGCGTGCCACTCTGTGGGAGCCCGTGGGGAAGCACCGCGGCCGGTGGGGAAGATGTGGGTGGGAAGGAGGTGCGTTTGGAACGCCGGCCCTTGCGCTGCGCGCGGGGATCTGGGAAAGGCAGTGCCCCAGGGAGAGCATCCCTGTCCGAGGGGCGGGAGGGGAAAGTCTCAGGATGGTTTTTCCCCTTCACTTGTTCAAAAATAAAAAATCCCTCACCCAATGTCAGCTGTGCGTCAGGTTCCATTTGTCTTTATAACAGAGTATCGAGCATGAGTGTGGAGATAAATAAACGCAGAGACAACCAACCAAAGATGGCAGGGGCACAGACAGCCGGGCTGGAGCAGGCAAGCCCCGCACTGCAGCCGCTGAAAAAGAACATTTCACTTTCCAGTTCGGCACGGCGGTAACCCCCGGACGCTCCTCCAGACCCCCTTCCCACTGCCCCCGCCGCCGCCACCACCTGACACCTCCGGGTGGGGCGGGAGCTCCCTTCATGTGTGCATTCCGAAAACCCTAACTGCACAGGCGTGCACCAGGTAACACTGTGTGCAAGGAGGGGGTGGGAAAATCCGCCAGCACCCCTGCCCCTAGGAGCAAGCCTCCACCATCGACACATCACAGAATAATGGGGCCCCAAGTCGTGGTTGAACAGGGCGGCCATCAAAGAAGGATGCAGGGTAGAGGCAGCACCCAAGCTGGGCCAGGCTGGCAAGGAACCGGAACTGAAGATGGCATTTTCCCCCACCACTGCCATCCCAGTTCATCCCCAGGTATCAGAGGCCCAGTATATGTTTCTATCTCTCCAAGGAGCCAAGGGCAATGCCTGACATTGAGTAAGTGGCAGGGACAGAAGGTGCACTCTGAAATGGCACCCAGGAGTCTGCCCAGCTGCTCCTCCCTGATCTGCCTCTCCACTGGCCCTGGGCTCTCCCAGCTCTGCATGGGCCTCAGGAGCCCGTCGCTTCTGCAGCAGGCAGCAGGGCGAGGCCGGCACTGGCAGCACCCCCAGGGCCCCAGGACAAGTCAGAGGCCGGAGGGCGGAGGGCAGGCTGCGTGCCCCTGGCCCTGTCCTTGGTGCTGGCGCCGGCTGTGTGCCCACTGCGCCCCCAGCGGCAGGGGGCGCCCAGGCAGCCACCCTCGCTCCAGCCCAGCCTCTGGTCCCTGCCGAAGGGCAGTGACTACGCCCCAGCTCGGCTGTGGCTCCTGTCCCAGGCACTGGGCGAGAGGCGTTTTCAGGGAAAGCCCAGCATAAGCCTGCAGCCAGGACTTTCCTGGACTCCCAGTTCCTCCCCGCGACCTAAGGCGACCTGAGGCTCGAGGGTGGATGCAGGTCTCTCCAAGCCCAGAACCCTGGAGGGCGGGTCAGAGCGATCATTTCGTCCTCTTTTTATGGGGGAGGGGGCTGCTGTTGGAACTCCTACCAGAAAACTACAGCCACTCAAGCACACACCACGCACAGGCCATTGGCCAGCCCTCCCCTGGCACACAGCTGCCTCACCAGGCTCAGGCTGTCTCCGCCGGAGTGTGCCCTCAACTGCGCCTCTGCTGTCTAACCCCTCAGCATCCAATCACCCACGCTGGGGGGCGGCCCTGCCCTAGCCGAAGCCCCCAGCCCGGAGGGAGGGATGAGCGCTGCTTCCAGTTGTACCTGGTGCGTCCTGTGCCCGAAAGGAGGCCTCCAGTCTCTGGGGAGGGACAGAGGTGACAGCCTAGGTCCTCGGCCCAGAAGGGAGCTCGTCACCCACAAGTGGAGGCAAGGAAGGAGGGGGTGCGCTTCCACCCCTGACACAGCCCCCCCAAAGCCCCGCCCTGGGTGCTCCTCCACCAGGGTAAGGCCCCCACCCACCTGCACCCCGCTTGCATCAGACGGCACTCTCACTGCAACTTTTCTCCCTCTCTCCACCGTGTGCGCCTACCTGGAGGGTCTGGTTTTAATTAGTATAGTATCACCCTTAACAACGCAGCCTAATTAAGACATCCGCCCAAATCTGCGATGTACACTTAATGAGCAGAATCTGTCGCAATGTTTATGCTTTTTAAAATTACCATTGTTTTTCGCAGACCGGTAACACCGAAGCCAGGTTCTGGCTGAAAGACCTCATTACCAGCGACGGCACTCCGTCAGCCTGTTCCTGCTCGCCGCCAAGTGCCCTGGGCTCCCGGGTGAGCCCCCAGGGCATCCCCTCGCTGAGCGGGGTCAGCGGGAAATCAGCTGCCTCGCATGCCAGAGAGCAACCCGGGGTGGCTCCCCGGGAGGGAGGCCCACTCCCTGCCATCTGCCTCCACCATTCGGTGTCTCACACATCAGGAGCAGCACCGCTGTGGGAGTCCTTTTTTTATTTTTTAAAGTGACCAGTAAAAAAATAATCTAGTCTCTCACGAAAGCTGTGGCACCTGGGAGTTTCTGACCACTGCATGGATACCTCCCCGCTGGGAGGGGCTGCGTTCTGGACTCTCAGGAACGGCCCCCACCCCACGTGAGGCCCGGATCCCAGGCGGCTCAGGCACAGGACAGGGTCCCAGCGTCCCTCCACACCGGGCTCGGAGCACCTCGGCGCCGAATGAGTGCGGGCACTGCGGAATTGCCCGCCCGGGAGGCTCCGCACCGACCTCCAGCCTCGTGCAGTCCTGGGGGTGCCATGGAGACAGCCCCCCCTAGGGGGCGAGCCCCGAGGACACCCCAGAGAACCTGCCACCTCTTGGGGCCGCTGAGGCAGAAAGTTTGGGCCAATGGTGTGCCTGCCCCTGGGGATGGCCAACGCTCAGGAGAGGGAGCCTGGGCTCTGAAGGAGTCTCCCTAACGCAGCTCAGGAGACTCGCGGCTTTGCCCCCAGCCCGCCCCCTGGAGGCCCCAGCGCGCTGCTGCCCCCTGCCATTCCACCCTCCTGCGCTGTGGGGTGCTGGGGGTCCGGGTCCTCTCTGGGGAGCCGTGGGAGCGCCTTTCTCCCCTCAACTCCTCTGGGTCATCAACTCCTCAGTGACCCTCCTCCAGATGGACCCAGACAGCACCCCTTCCCCGGTCTGGGCGCCGATGGGGAAGCTCACTGCATCCCCTGGGGTCCCTGCTCCTGCCCGAGGTCTCCGGCAGGGCCGGGATCTCCTAGCACCTCGGCCTCCCCCGCCAGGGAGTTCCCTGTGCCGCCGGGCATTGTGCCGCCTCGCTGCAGCCGCCAGTGGCACCACCAACACCTTCGCCACGCAGCGCAAGGGACTTCTAGCATCTCCATGGGGCCCGATCCCTGGGCCTTCGCAGTCACAAAATCGCCCCTGCAGCCCCCTGGTGGGCCACGTGCCCGGACCCCAGCCAGGAAGGACCCGGGGATCCCCGACCCTACGCAGACACCCCTGACCCTGAGGGCACCACCCTTCGGCTGCCCTCTGCAGCCCAGTGCCCCCACCAGCCCCACCTCTCCCTGCAGGGTCCTGTGGCCCCTCCCAGGGCCATGCCACCCCCCATCTGGTGATGGCAATGACCACTGCAAGGCTAAGCGAGGGCAGCGAGGGCAGCGAGGGCCGGGCTACTCACGGGCTCAGCGCTCCCCGCGGCAGGTGACTGGGTCCCGGCAGCCATGCCCCGGCTGCATCCCGGCCGCCGAGCGGGCGGCGGCGTCCCGGGGCGGCTCTGCACGCGTGAGCCGGCAGCGAGGGGCGCGCGGGGCTGGGCTCGGCGGTGGCGGCGGCGTCCGTGTCTCCTCCGACCACGCGAGCGTCTGGGGCCGGGGCCAGGGCCGGGCCGCTGTCCTCCGAGGCTCTGCCGGCTCCGGAGCTCCGCGCTCCGCACTCGCTCTCCGTGCTGCCTCGCCGCCTCTCTCTCCCCCACTCCCCCCTTCTCTCCTCACCCCCCCTCTCTCCTCCCCTTTTCTCTCTCCCTCTCCCGGTTCCTCTGGCTGCTGGGCTGGAGCCCGGAGCGAGGAGACCGCAGGAGCGGCGGCCGGGCTGTGTGCGCAGCGCTGGAGGGAGGGGCTCCCGGCCTCGGGCGGGCGGGAGGGCGGCTGCCTGCGCCAGACGCACCGGGGCGCCCGCAGCAGCGCCAGCCCCGCAGAGCCCGGCACCAGGCGGTGGGCGAGGCGCGGGAGCCCCGAGAGCGCCGCCCTCCGGCCCAGAGCCCCACCTCGGCTCCCTTCCTCCCACGATTGTGGGAGCAAGCAGCCCCTGTCAGGACCCCTGCCCTCCCACCTCCCTGACCCTGGCCCAGAAAGGACAATACCAGGGATCCCTGCAAATGAGACTCCGGACAGGGGGTGAAAGCCCCCACAGTCCTCTGTGGGCCAGTCTGCGCCTCCTCTTCCACTAGCCCACACCCCCCATCCCTCACTAGGGCCTGAAATCCCGCGCCTTGCCTTCCTGAGGATGGGCTGCGGCCACACAGGGTCCGCTCTGGAGGGTTCGTCCAGATTGCCAACTCAATCGATGTAAACGTTTCTGCCCTGGTGGGAGGAGAGGGACCGTCACTGTCTGAGGTCAGGTTAGGATTTGCCTAAAATCAGAAGAGCGGGTAGTCTATCCCCACTCCCAGGCTCCCTAACCGAAGGGAAGGGGCCCTGGTGTGGGGTCTGGGGGGGTCTCTAGCCTTGGCGGGGGGAGGCGGAAAGGAAGCCGAGGCCAGGGGCCAGTGGAGTGGGGACCCTCTGGGCTACCAGGGCCATGGAGGGCAGCAAGGACAGCAATGACTGGCATCCAACACCAAAGGCAGGCCAGAGGGCCTGGACTGTCCCAAACAGAACAGCAGGTCCGGCAGGGCCTAGGTCTTGTGTCCAAGCAGAAGACAGACAGGCAGACGAAGTGCTCAGAGCCCACCACCAGCGGGCGGGGCAGGGCAGGCAGCCTTGCCCTCTAAGGCATTCTCAGTCTAAAAACAACTGAAACACTGGTCCCAGGCTGGTTTAACTTCTAGCTGTAGCTTCTGGAACAACGATCTGCCTCCTTGTCCTGGACGGTCCTGCTTTTCCATGTGAGGCAAAAAGCTCGACATGGAACCTGGGGTTTGGCGAGGGCCTGAAAGAGTCACAGGCAGTGACGAGAGGACGTGAGCCCAGCTCCGGGTGCCCGGCCGCCGCGCTGTTGGCTGCCTTCCCTGCGGAGCAAGGGAGGATAGACAGTGCCCAAGACAAGTGGCCACTGTGCACTCGGCAGCTCAATGCTCTTCATTTCTGGCCCCCCGGCCGGTGCGGGTCATTGATCTGTCTTGGCCAGTGGGGACCGCTCGGTATCAGTCGGAGTTAGCTGCTGGGCCCTGCATTTGAGCACCAGGGAAATGCAGTCTCTGGGCCAGGCAGCCGCTGGGCTGGCTGCACTTCCTGCAGCCCCATATTTGACACGGCGCATCCCTGCTCAAAAGACCTAAGTGGCGTCTCTGTCCTCTGCTGTCAGGTGGTCCAGGCGTTCGTGGCCTCAACCCACCTACTCCCCATCACCCCCCATCTCCCTCCAAGTAGGCCTCTCCTCACAGGTAAAGGCAGAGGTCCTTGGGGGCCACTTTCCTGGACATTCCAGCAAAGCTCCCTGAAGACCGCACCAAATCGTGTTCCTGAATTCCACCAGAACTGGCCAGTGCTCAGCACACAGTAGGTCCACTCAGACGCCTTGCAGGTGGCTTGACGCTGGCATCTGTGGCCTCAGGACCTGCAGGTCAGTTCCCCAGGGGACAGGCCCTGGTAGGGCCCACCTCCTTACAAGCCCCAGCGAATCTGCCCTTCTAGCCAGAAAGGGCGGTCGGGGCCAGCCTGTACGTCTTCATATTAGGACCAACCAGGCGGTTTGTACAATTATCTTCACTGAAGAGAATTGTTCAAACCTCCGATTTGGAATCGTTAAAAAAAAAAAAAAATCGAGAACATGGAGGAGGAATGGTCCTTTGCAGATAATAATTAGGAAACAAACAAAAGGAGATCTAGTTCCTTAAACGAATACACAGCTAATTTGCTGCCTCTGAAGGGCCCACTAAAGCTGCTTAAAGCGATGCCCCAGGACCCGGAGAACAGGGAAAGGAAACCGCACAGTGTGGGTCCAGGGAGCATGGGGCCAGCCGTGCGGGGCCTGGCTGGGTCCTGAGCCCGCCGTGGGAGAGGCTGGGAAGCGGAACCTGAAAGGCTCGGAGCAGGTGGGCCAGGTACCCGGAGAGGCGGGGCGGGAGCTCTGAGCAGCTCAAGGAGCCCCTGATCCTAGAGGGCTGCCCGCCCCAGATCACTGCATGGGGCCCCCTGGAGGGTGTTCCCCAGGGAAGGTGACGCAGGGGCTCTGGGCCTGGGGGACCTCGTGCCCGGGACAGAGGGGTGTCCTGCACTCTGAAGGAGAGACCTGCTCAGACACGAGGATCTCCTCCTCCTCCTCCTGTAGGTTTTAGGAGAAACCTGAAGATGTAACTTTGCTGTTTCCCAGCAGACGGGGAGACTATCGCCCACTTCATGGAAGCCCCGGGGACAAGCCCAGCCAGGCCGCAGGGCCTCCCGTCAGTGCGGCTGAACAGCCCGGTTACCAGACAGCTGAGGAAAAGCCTTTAAGAGAAAGAGCCGCCGCACAACCCAGGGCAGGGGGCCTAGGAGGGAGAAAGCATCAGAAGTAGCCATTTTTAATATCCTCAGAAACAGCAGACAAGAGACTGCATCCATGAACCAAGACTGCGATGCTGTTTGAAGGAGAACATTTCAAGAACAAAAAACGGCGTGAGAACAGAAAGAAAAAACCTCCACAGACAGGGTGGAAGACAGGAGCCAGGGAGCGTCCCCAAATGCGAAGCAAAAAGGCCAGTGGAGAGAAAGAGGAAAGGGTGAAGGGTCAGAAGAACATGAATGAGAGAGAGGATCATCAATTATTTAATCCAAGACATTTTCCCAGAAATGAGTTTCCAATTTCTCCACACAGTGGATGGACACTGACCCACGTTAAGGCGTGTTAGCATGAAAAACAAAGTCCTGAGAGCCGAGAACAGTTTTCACGTGTTTCCAGGTCCGTGAAAAACGAGCAGGGATGAGAACGGGCTCCAGAACGCTCAGCAGCAGCAGGGAAGTTGCCGAAGGGACATGTTTTCTGGCCTAGAACCCCTGACTTAGCCAAATCAACAATCAAATGTGAGAGTAAAATAAAGACATCTGCATGTGCAAGATCTAAAAAAAAAAACTTACTTCCTATGCACCATTTCTCAGAAAGCTACTAGAGGATATGTTCCAGCACAACAAGGGAGTACAGCATGAAAGAGGCCAACGGGGGAGACGAGACACTGGATCTGGTATGAGAGGAAGAGAGCAGGAGAATCCCCGGGCGGGAGAAGGGCCATCACAGAGGGCAGCAGACCAGAGCAGAGCAGGCTGATGACACGTCCCACTGCCCGGCACACAGACATGGCGAGGGCTGTCGCCACCACAGAGCCTGCTGGCGTTCTACTGCCCTTTCAACACCAGGTGAACCAGGCCCGGGTTCTTTTCTGTACTTGGCCTGCCTGGACCAGGTCCTGATGGGCAGCCTGCTTTCCTCTCCACACGCTGCCACCTGTATAAGCTGAGGATACTCATTTCACCCCTCAGAAGTGTCCTACTTTGTCCTCTTAGAAAGAGGAGAGTGGCCATGGGGAGCTAAGAAACAGAAAACACAGATCAGGCCACTCCCCTCCCCCATCATCACCAACCTGCGGGACATCCCAGCTGGAGCGGGACCTCAGTTCTCCAGGAATCCCTCGCGGCCTTGCCAACAGCCTCTTGAACACGGTGAGTGGGTTCACTGACTCCCTCAACTCTCAGGCAGCTGAGCCAGACTGGGACCCCGAGACTAGTCACTTTGTCTCTCCCCGGTTCCTCCATCTAGGCCCCAAGGGGCCACCGACAGAAAGGATGCGTGGCCAGTTCTTTGTATGAGTCACCCTGCACGTGAGTCGACGGTGATGCAGCATGAAACGTCTGAGGGACACAGGAAACAAGGGGACGTCTCTCCTTGTCCGTCGTTCACGTCTTGTTGCGTCCACAGGTGGCCAGCTGGTGGGCTGCTGGACAATGTGTCTGACACTTGTCACTGGGCTTCCCCTTTTGGTCTTTTAATCCAACAGAGTCGATTATAAGGTCACTTCATGCCGTCGTAACCTCCCTGTTAAGAATGGATCTCCCCCAGCCCACGTGTGCACACGCCCGTATTTACACGGCGAGTGAACATGTAAGCATTTCCGCTCCCCGCCACCACCCAGGCCTGGCGTTCGGGTTCCGCTCCGGCCACCGTGTGAGTGGCCGTAGGACTCTGTGCGGAAGGGCCTGCCTGTATCAGTGACATCCACACAGGGACTGCCCACGGGACCGAGGGACTGTAGGATCGAAACAACCCATTCACGTTCTTGCGCAGCAAACACAGGCAGATGCGTGAAAGCTTCTGTTCTGTAGGGCTCTGGTGGGCTGTGTCTCTCCAGACCCGTGAAATCTAGGTCACAATAAAAGCCTGGAGGTCAGCGGGACCAACCCGCTAACCTACCCAGTGAAGTCCTGGAAGCCCGTGCTGGGCTCGGCTCCTGGAGGGGCGCCCATCACATGCCAGCCTCAGCGCCGTACGGCCCGAACAGCATGCCAGGCCTCACCCTTTCCAAACCGTCGCTAGATGCTGCCAAGCCCCCTGCCATCATCCCCCCTTTATCAACGACAGTCCACCCCCTCCCCGACACCCGACGGAAATGGGGTCACCGGGGACAGGATTCACCAGACAAATTAGCCTGTGGTCCTTCCTCAGTGCATTTGATCATTTAAGGCAGGTGGCCCTGCTGTCCACTCCCTTTCTAGAAAATTCTTCCTTCTCCTCCCCCGCAGCACAGCCCCCGAGGCCACTCTCTGCACCTCCATTTGGTTCCCCGAGACTCAATCCTTGGTCCTGTCACAATGTTCTCCTCGAGACTCTCACCCCCTCCCCAGTCTCACTGTCACGAACGTCACAGTGGCATTTCAGAGCTGGGGGCAAGTCCAGGGGTCCTTTGGTACAGTCCTATATTACAGATGACAAAACTGAGGCCCCCCGCACCTGGTGCCTGCCTGGTCTCCTGCACAGGGGCAGCCCCTCCAGACCTGGAACCCACCCTGACTGTAGGCAGCAGCCCGCCCCGCACACCCTCGCCTCACTGCAGGGGAGAAGGTAGCTGCATTCAAAGTGTCCCACACTCCAGACGTGAAGTTTTATTTAAGAGCGTGGAGCTCTGTGTCGGTCCCCAGCTGCTTGCAGCTCTGACATTTATCTTCTCCAGAGGAGGGCGAACCACTCGCAAAGCATCCCATCTCCCCCTCCCACGTGGATGGGAAATGTCACAGGGAGAGCCAGGCAGCTCAGGGTCCCGCATCCACGAAGCGGGCACACTGCACCGTCTTCGGGCTGCCTGATTACGCAGCGGCTTTGGGGAAGCAGAGGCGGTGGGGGGACTGTGAGGGGAGCGAGCAGAGGGTCCCCAGGCACTGCCCAACTTCTGTAACCAAGGGCAGTGGATGGAGCTCGGAGCCTCCTACCACAGGTCACGGTCCATGCGGGGCTGGTAGGTTCGTCCCCATCTTCCTAGACCTACTTGCTTTGAGGGGGACCCACGCCATATCTTTGAGCTCAGCCTGTGATTGCACAATGGTACCCGCCCAGAAAGCAAATTAAAAATAGGAAAAATCCATCCAAGTCGTGTGTCTGCCGAGGCAGAGTGCTGTCAAATTGCTAGGCAACCCCAGGCAATCCTGTGGGAAGAAGGTCCGTGCTAAGCTTGTTCCACAGAAGTGGCGCTCTCAGCCCTTTGTGCGGGTGCACTCAGCCGGCTCGCCGAGTGGGGAGCGGAGGGGAGGCGCCTCCGCCACGGGGGCGCGCGCGCACCGCCCGCACAGACGGTCTCTCCGGGGCACAGAGAAGACGCTGTTGTGTCCACGGGAAGAGACATCTGGGCACCCACGGGGAAATGCATGTGATTTCTCCGCACTTTCCAATATCCAGGTGTTCAGAATTGCATGGGGAAAACACCTGGATTTCCACTGATTTTCCCCCGGTTCTCTTCATCAGCAAGAAGTGACTACGAGCAAGGGTTAGAACGCGCAGAGGAGAAATGAGACATGGGTGTGTGGCAAGCGATGACAAAAAAGAGCTGGAGACCCCGGGCCGGGCCGGACGGGCCCTGTGCTCCCGAGGCTGATGGCCGCACCTACTCAGTCCTCACAGCTCGGTCCACACTGTAACCACGTGAAAATGTTGTGGATGTTAAAGCATTGACCAGGGCCATGAAATGCTTTTAAAGGGAAAAGGTGGGGATGCAACATCATA
This sequence comes from Tadarida brasiliensis, assembly GCA_030848825.1. NCBI lineage: Eukaryota > Metazoa > Chordata > Mammalia > Chiroptera > Molossidae > Tadarida > Tadarida brasiliensis. The sequence goes on from CM061273.1 coordinate 64,755,516, forward strand.
AAAAGTAACAAGAATTTTCCCTTTGACTTTGGAAGGCACGAGGGTAAAGCCAAGAGGACCCCTTCCGCAGGCATGCGCAGACAGCACCCAGCCAAGGCACCAGGGCGCCTGTGTTACTCGAGGGGAGGACCCGGGCCAGGCCTCTCTCCCGCGTCTGGGGCTCCGGCACCCTTGGCGATCTGGGCCGGTACACTCATCACGCTGGTCTCTGCTCCATCTCCACGCGACCTTCTCCCCTGTGCGTGTCTGTGTCCAAATTTCCCTCTTCCTTTAAGGACACCAGTCGTTGGGTTTAGGGCCCACCCACATCCAGCATGACCTCATCTTAACTTGACCACATCTGCAAAGACCCTATTTCCAAATAAGGTCCCACTGCGAGGTTCTGGGCGGACCTGAATTTGGGGAACACTATTCAACCGACTACAGGAGGATTGACAGTGAAATCAGAGGAGCTTCAGAGCAAGAGGCGCTCGCCATCCGCAGGCCAGCCTGTCCGTCAGTCTGGAGGGACCCTCTCTTACAGCCCGGACAGGGAGGCGCCCAGGTCCACGTGGCAGGGCGGCCCCACCTCCCACCACCTCCTGGGGACAGCCTGCCCGGCTGGAGAGCATCTTTCCCAACATGGGCGGGAAATCGGCTGTGGTCCTCCTCCAGCTGAATTTCATGGGATTTCGGAGTCCCAGAGGCCCCGCCCCACTCCCAGAAGCCCCGCCCAGTGGAGGCCCCTCCCCTACAGTAGTGGAATGGCAGAGGACACTGACACGTCCCTCCACACTGACTCTGTGCACACATGTCCACGCGGGAGGGGTCACTCACTCCCGTCAATCCAGCTGGTCACCTCTGTGTTGATTCTGTCCCTGACACACCAGGCTGCCTTTCGCTTTATGTCTCCGGGGGGAAAAGCACCATTGGAGAGCTTGAGCCTTTGGGGCTCACCCTGGTGTTTCCTGATCCACCGGGTACACATCCTCCGGACACTTCCGAGCCCCTGCGCCTGCCGGCATGTCATCTCATCATCCGCACAGCCGCCCTGAGCGGGTGCTTTTACCAGCCCCTTTCACAGATGGGTGAACTGAGGAACTGAGGGGAGGGGCGGGTGCCCCAGATCACAGAACGGGAAGGGCAGGAGCTGGATTCTGAAGGAGACTCGAGACCATGTCATGTCTCCGGGCAGCATAGGCTTTACCTTCAGCCCAGGGCTGGGGCAGACCTCAGGAGCCCTCGGCCCGTCCCCAGGAGTGAGTTCCTGCAATGCTCCCTGAAGCGGTCTGGCGGCCCAAGGACCACGCAGCCTCGTGGGCTGCTCCGCGCGGGGAGAGCGCGGCCGTGAGCTGCCGTGGCTCCAGGTGCGTGTCCTCGCCCCACCTGCTCCTCGGGAGATTCTTTCTTTTCCAAAATAGCTCCTCTGCCTCGCTCTCCAGTCCTAGCTCGCTCCTACTCCCTGCTTCCCAGTCCCCGAGGCCCACCTGGCCAGGGGCAGGTTGTTGGGGGACGGGGTATAGTTCCCACGCTGCAAAAATTCCAGATCTAACAGAGCCCTGGGTCCCCCCGCCCTGCGGGTTGGCCGGGTGGACAGCCTCGTTCTCAGGCTGCCCTCCTGCTCGAGGGACCCGCAGCACCCAGGCCCCGAGAACGGGCAGTAGGGCATTTAGAACCCCTGAAAACTTCCTCCTCTGGGACCCCAACTGCAAACAGATGGAGATGCTGACCTTTGCTTGGCCAGGCTTGGTCCCCACCCCCATCCTGCCTCTCTGGAGGTCCCCCTCTGTCCCCACTTTCCCCCCAGACAAAGACAAAGGCAGGCCCAGGGACATCAACCCGGAGCGCCTTGGACCCCATGCTGAGCCCTGGCCCAGATGCGCCCTCTGCTGGGCTCTGTGCAAACCCGGCATTTGCCCCCCTGCAAACTCCCCTGGACAGTGGGACCCACTTGATCTGTGAGCTCAGGGAACCGGGGACCAGGTACACAGAGTCCTCAGTGGTAGACGCACCAGGTATCAGATTGAAGTGACCCGGAGCAGGGCCAGTCAGGAGAGCTTCGTGCTGCTTCTCAGTTAATAGAGGTGAAATTCACATTACATAGCATTAACCACCTCGAAGTGCGTAATTCAGTGGTAGCTGGTGCCTTCATGTCATTGTGCGGCCACCCACTATCTAGGTCCAAAATACTTCCATCGTCCCAAAAGGAGACCCCGCCCACTAAGCAGCGCCCCACCCCCCACACCCAGCTTTGGATGCTGAACGGATCAGATGCGGCTGTTCCCACTGTTCTCGCGCCAAAGCTCCAGTGCTTTTTGCACAGGACTGTCCTCCTGGCTGTCCCTGTCTTCTCGGCTTGTCCACTTACCCCCGTCAGCACTCAGGGACCACCCAAGAGTGTCACATGAAGAGACGAACAAAGTCCTTAGCTGCCCTCGTGACAACTCTGCCATTTGCCCAGAGAGAGTCCTTGCTGGTGCAGGGTCTTCATTCATTCTTTTATTCAACAAACATTCTTTGAGCGCATTCTAGGTGCCCAGCCCTGGGTCCGGCGGAGGTGCAGTCCCGCCTTCCAGGTGCCAGGGGCTGAGCTGGGGAAGCAGGTGGGTAACCAGCTGAATGACCAGGCCATGTGATAAGTGCTTTGAGGAAAACAGGAAGAAATGCTCCAGCCTGGAGAGGCCCCGCCGTCCCCCATCCACGTTCCATCAGACTCCAACTGGTCACGTGGCCTCTTCCCCTCCGGCACCGTCTCTAAGCACCAAAGACAGAGATGCGTCTGCCGATGAGACCAAACAGGCAGGGGCTGGAAGAGGCAACGCACGAAAGATTTAAAAGGACCCCAAAGTCGGGAAAATGTCTAATCTCACCAGCCACCAAAGCAATGCCTATCTAAACAAAAACACGCTCGCTCTGTGCCTGCTGCCTGCCGGGTTTTTGAGCTGCTGAGCTGCTGATGGCGGCCAGTGCTTGGGGCACGGAGAGGCCCTCTGTGCAGGTGCTGCTGGGACTGGCGTCATCTTCCCCCAGGGCAGATTGGCACTGGGATCAAAAGCTTTCGAAATGTGTTTAACCTTTAACTCAGCAACTCCACTTGTAGGAATTCACCCTAAGGAGACACGGGGGAACGAATGGGGAGATTACTCTCGGAAGATTTATGCGCTAGGATATTGGCGGCTTCGCTCCAAAATCAAGAGATGGGAAAGAAGCTACATGTCTGACTCCGGGGCTTGGTAAATAATTTGTGCTCTCATTAAAATCCCCACCGCGGGGGAGGCCTGAGTGCAGCTGCGAAGCGTCTGCAAGCCACCGAGTGGGACGGTGGTGAGACGGCCGCGCAGGGCGCTCGCTGGACGACGCTCCGCCCAGCGGGCTGCAGGGACGTGCTCCCCGGGGCCCACGGATCCCCTCTGTGCCGCGGACAAGGGGTCATTTTTCATTTTTCTATTTTGGATTTTATTGTATAGTCTCCGTTTTCTGCAGTGGACCTGAATTCTATTTGAAATCAGGGGGAAAAAACGTAAGGACTATTTTATAGATTCGATTAGAAATGTGAGAGAGGCAGGTGACCCTCCCCAGCGTGCGGGGGGTGGGGTGGGGGGTGGAAGAAGCAGAGGCAGTGTGGTGGGCCTGACTGGGACCCCGACGCGGGTGGAGGCCGTGGGAGCGCGGGGGCGGCCGTGAGAGCCACACCTCCGCGCTCCGACGGGACGGCGCCGGCGAAGCAGGTAAATCACTAGCTCGGGGAGGCGCTGCCGAGCCGCTGATTTCATTTGTTGCTTGGGAGCCAGACTCAAAACATACTGTGAGAGCAACGGAGAGGTGGCTTTCATTCCAGGCGATGTCCGGTCGGTGTCCCACGCCCCCACCTCCCACGCTCCCTTTCGGGTTGAGCTGCAAACTGCCCACCGACACGGTCTAACCCTCCCACGCCCTCGGAGAAGGGCCCTGGCCAGGGTTATTTTTTTCAACTCAAGTTCTGGAAATGGCATCATTGCAAAATAAACATTCTTAAAAGTCACGATGTGTGAGAGGACCAGAAGGAAAGAAACGACGGCTATGGCATCCCTGCCACGGGCAGGTACCTAACATGCACCTTCCATTTGACCTTCAGAACAAGGCCCTGAGCTCGGGGTGTTGCCGCAGCTCACAGATAAGGAGCCCGAGCCTCTGTGGGTCCACAGCAGTCCAACAGGGGCTGGCTCAGGGCCAGCGACCCCAGAGGGCACGGCCTTCGGAACCTCACGGCCAGTGCGGGCCGGAGGGACCCAAACTCCACTCGGACCTCAAAGTAAGTGCCCGAGAAGGCCGAGCTCTGGGTCTCCTGGCCACCCGGAGGGTCAGGGACACCTGCAGCTGAGGAATGGGGGCGCCAGCCCAGCCACGCACCCGCAGGACCTGAGCCTCGGTCCCGCGAACACATCTCAGAAACCAGCAGACAGCTCTATTGGGAGAACCAGCGCTAATTAAATTTACTGGGATCGCTGAAGAGGAAATTATTTAATATTCTGAACAGATTGAATATTTGAAAGCATGGAGGCCTTGATTCGTCACGGATGGGCTCTCTGCCATGCAGGGTTACATTTGTGGGGTCCACACGGAAGCTGGGCTTTGGGAGACCCGTCGAGGCAGGGAGGAGCCTCCGCCCACAGCCGGGAGTCCAGAACAACCGTGGGCCTCCCGGTGCTTCCGGATCCTACCGCACGCTGCGTTCTCCCTGACGACCGCACTCGGCCGAGAGTCAGCCCCTGCCCATCTCCCCATTGGAGCTACCCCTCCCCTCCCTGCAGGGCCTTGAGAGCCGGTCACAGAGAGACCCACCCCCACCCCTACCCCTGGGTGCCATTCCGGCGGACTGAAGGCTTCTGTCCTGCTGTCCCACAGGTGCACTGAGGTGTGGACACAGTGCCCAGCCTGCCACGCCCGTGACCCATCCACAGGGGTTCATAAAGCACCCACTGCGTGCAGCTCAGTCTACCCAGTCGGGTCATGAGAAACAGCAGGCCCAGACCGTCCCCCCAGAGCCTCCTGGGAAACTGACGCCGAGAGGACATGAGCTGTGAGAGGTCAGCACTGGGGACAGAGACCTGGTGTCTAGGCCACCGGGCCTGCCATTTACTGTCTGCGCGACCCTGACTTCGACTATAAAGCTGAACTGACTTCGATGACCTCTAGGGTTTCTCCCGGCCAGAAAGTTCTGTTTCTAGCGTTCAGATCTAAAGTGTGAGGCATGGATGACCCGGGCCCAGAGGTCGGGGGCCATGGTCCAGCATTGGAGGATCCCAGGAGGGCCTCACAGCATCCCTGAGACAGTCTCACACACGGGCCCTGGCACGAGGGCCATTTCCTAAGGCCCACATGGCAACCGGAATGTTCTGTCCTTTCGGAGGCTGGAAAGCGTGGCCGTGAAGGAGTCCTGGAAGCTGGGGCCTGGTACATAGGAGCCAGGTGAGGCCAGGTGAGGCCAGGTGAGGCCATATCAAGGTGAGGCCAGGTGAGGCCAGGTGAGGCCAGGTGAGGCCATATCAAGGTGAGGCCAGGTGAGGCCAGGTGTGGCCATATCAAGGTGAGGCCAGGTGAGAACGCATCCAAGTGAGGCCAGGTGAGGCCACAGTCCCTCCCTGCTCCCTCCCAAACTTCCCTTTGCCGCACAATGTGAAGCTGGGGAGACTGCAAGTCACTTTCACTAGAAAATAACAGAACGAATTATTTTAAAATCCCAGAGTGGAGAAGGATGAAATATCACATAAAAACACAGAAGCCAAAAAAAGGAAAATACTTTTGACTAAAAAGATAAACAACTCTGTATAGAAAGAAAAATAAATACTATAAACAAAGTTAAAAGAAAAATGACACAGTGAGAATGAGATTTGTATCACGTATAACTAAAGACTGATCATAAATAAAAAAGTTGTGGCCAATTAATAAGTGAAGGACAAACAACCAGCAGAGACACAAGTTCACAGACAAATATAAACAACCATTAAACACAGGGAAAGATGCTCCACCTCACTCATAATTTTTAAAAATTCAACTAAGAAGATACCATTAAACACTTAAAATGCCCAGTATCGGACACGGAATGCGTGAGACGCCCTCTGATATACAGTAGATGGGACTGAATTGGTAAACCATTTGGAAGAACTGTTTGATGCTACTTATTAATTTTTGACAGTATGCGCCTTTGATCAAACAATTCCACTTCCAGGAACCTATCCCACCCACGGACCCTCCCAAGTAAGCCAACGTGTATGTACAATATTGTTATAGTGGCAGGAGGTACACGGAGGGTTCCACTCACTAGGAAATAAATTATGCACGCCATAGGCCGGTGTAGTCAACAATCTTTTTGTTTTTTTCTTTATTGACTTTAGAGAGAGAGGAAGTGAGAGGGGGAGAGAGATAGAAACATCGATGAGAGAGAACATCGACTGGCCGCCTCCTGCATGCCCCCCACTGGGGATTGGGCCACAACCTGGGCATGTGCCCTGACGGGGAATCGAACCGGCGACCTCTGGGTGCATGGGTCGATGCTCAACCACTGAACCACACCGGCCGGGCAACAATCTTTTTTTTTTTTTAAACAAAAGGGCTACATGCACTGATAGAGCACCACGACCAGGAGATTATAGCCGGAAAAGTAAGCCCAGGACGCACGTCACCGCTTATTTCTGTAGGGACAGGGCATTTTCTAGAGAAGACCGTCTCTGGGAAGGTGAACCCCGGCTTCCCTGCTGGGCTGTGGGAACGGGGCGCGGAAGACAGCGTCGGCCGGGAGCTGTCACTTTCCACTTCTGAACTTTCCGACACGGTTTTAATGTTTTCGCCACGAGCAAACCTACCTTTTTCATGGAAAACTGGCTTTAGAAGAGACGAGAAACCGTGCTTCTGGTTTCCTCGGTGATCTAATTATCTCTCCCACTTCAGTCTTTTATGTTAATGTCATAGGAGCTTATTGTAGCGGAAAAAGTATAAAGCATGGGTTTTTCAAATCAAGACAAAAATTCTAAAAACCTTCATAATCCCATCATCAAAATATAACCACGACTAACACGTGGGGTTTTATCCACCCACCCTTGGTCTGTGCGTGTATACAAGTTGTGTAGATGTGTACATGTGGCTGTGTTTTGCAGGCATGTATTTTTCATCATATCCTGAGTCATCCCCATTAGAATCTAAACACGCTCTATTATCTCCAACGACACAGCCCTCCCTTACTCCTAGCTGCAGATGCTAGACCCTTCTCTGCTCCCTTCGCAGGGAAATTCCTGCCAAGAGTGGTCATCGTGCTGTTTTCACTTCATCTCTTCCCAGTAGCTCCTGAAGTAACTAAGCAAGTTTTATCTCGCTTTCCACAGAAGAAGCTTCTGCCAAGATCACCCGTGACTCCCCCCTCTCACCAGTGGTTAATCCTCAGGCCTCGTCTCACTTGTCCCTTAGCAATGCATGACAGTCACTAACCCCCTTCCTCTGCAAAAGACTCTGTGCTCGGCCTCTGGAACACCACTTTCTCTCTCACCTCAATCAGGCACCTTCTCTGTCACCTTTGCTAGTTTCTCCTCGTCTCCCCAAGCTCTAGACACAGAAGTGCTCAACAGCTCAATCCTAGGACATCGTCCCCTCTTTACAGGATGACACATCTCACATCCCATCTCGTGGCTTTAAAAATCACTATAGTCATCTCTCGAGCAACCACTAAAAAAGGGCAACAGATAAGGCTACAAAACTATTTCATGAATTAAAACAGAACACTAAAACCTATAAAAGCAACCACAACGAAGGCAGAAAAGGAGGTACACATGAACAAGAAACACAGGACACACACAGAAAACCAATAGTAAAATGATGGACCTAATTCTGGCCATATCAACAATCACATTAAATGTAAATGGACTAAAACCTCAATTAAAAGGCAGAGGTTGTCAGCTACAGAGAAAGACTGAACGTAAAAGATGGTTTGAAATGATACCATGCAAACAATAAGCATAAGAAGACCAGAACAGGTAAACTAGACTTGAAGACAAACTAGAGTTAAAGTGGCAGTTCATAATGATAAAATAGCTAATGTATTAGGGAAGTATGAACTTGATAAGCATGTAGAGACTATAGTAAAACTTCAAAATGCATACTACAAAAATTGAGAGACTTAAAGGAAGTTGTCAACTAGGCTGACTGTGGTGATCACTTTATACTATATACAATAATGTTCAATCATAATGTACATCAAAACTAATATCACATGTCAATTATACCTCAATTTAAAAAAGAATACGCATGGAAAAAAAAAGTGAAAATAAAATAAAGGGAGAGATCCACAGTTAGAGTTGGAGATTCTAACACCCATCCCTCAGCACTTGATAGAACAAATCTACCAAAAATCAGTAAGGAAACTGGTAACAAGGAGCCATGTGCAGGAACCCAGGGCTGTGATATGAAGGAAGAGGGAACTCACTCATGCTTTGGGAATAAAGGAAAGATTCCTCCCATTTGACAGAGGAAAGAAAATGCCTTTTCCTGGACCATTCATGAACAGCTCAATTTCTGAACTGAGAGAGCAGACCTGAGGCCCACATGTTGATTGTGTTTCAAACTACATCACACACCTGCAAGGGTGCTGTGCAGACCTGGCCCAGCTCCCACCTGCCCCTCCATTCTATTCCCAGCCCAGCATCCAAAGTCAAATCCAAGTCATACCACATCACTCCTCTGCTCGAAACCTTCCAACGGCCTCCATCTCACCCAGAGAAAAGCCAAAGATGTGTGTACAGGAATATTCATAGCACTTCATTCATAGTTGCCAAAAACTGGGAATAACCAAGTGTTTATCAGCAGAAAAATAGGTAAACCATGACCCACCCATCATACCAGGAACTACTACTCAGTATAAAAAAGAAATGAACTTCTGACACTCACATCAACATGGATGAATCTCAAATATTCCACTGAGTGAAAGAAGCCAGACCACAAAGACTGTGTACTGTACGCTTCCATGTGTGTAAATGTCTACAACAGACAAATGCAACATCTGATGATAGAAATCAGAGCTGAGGTAGCCCTGGCTTGGAGAGTTGGGGGGGGGGGCACTATACAGGGGCAGGAGGGAACTTTCTGAGGATTTGAAAATGTTTTGTATCTTGACTGAGGGATGGTTGCACATATGTGTCAAAACTCATTGAACTGTATACTTAAGTGCTTTTTACTATTTGTCAGTTCTACCAACGTTTAGAGAAAAGGAAAACTAAGAACGAAAAGTTGGTTCTATGTCCCAAAGGGTAAACCCAACCTGGCCTTTTGCTCCCCCTCTGACATCTTCTCTTATGTCTGGCTCCATCTGCCCCACCAGCCCCCTTGTTTTCCCTCCATCCTGCCTAGCACTCTCCTGCCTCAGGGCCTTTGCACTTGCTAGTCCATCTTCCTGGAATGCTCTTCCCCAGATATCTGCACAGGTCACTCACTGGCCTCATTAAGTCGCCTCAGCACAGAGGGCCGCCTAAGGCGAAATGGAAGCACCTCTCAGCTTTATCTTCACCTGCCGTGTGTGCACGTGTGTGTGCATGCTTGTGTGTGTGTGTTGCCCATCCCCCTCCACTCCACTGACAGCAAGCACTCTATTCACAGCTGAGCTGCAGCCTGGGCACCTAGAACCATGCCCGACAATCGGCACCTTCAGTAAGCAACTGTTAAATGCGTGGCCACGGGCAGCACCCCTCCGACGGTGTCCGCCTGCGGAAAGCCTAAGACAGCGTGGGAATGGCCTCGGGAATAACACGTCTCCCTGAAGGCGCACAGGCTTCTCTCAGCATGGTTCTCATGTCCCTGTCCCGCTCCCCGCCTCGACCCAGCATGTCTGCGGGGAAAGCAGGACGAGTCCGACAGCAGAGTCACTGCCACTCCTCGGTGATGCCTCCAGCCAATTCGTGTGACTGCCAGGGGGGAGGCCTTAATACCTCTGCACAGGACAGAGGAATTATTTCTAAACATAGCCGCCCCCCCCCCCAACACACACACACACGCACACACGCACACACACACACACACACACACACACTATCAGATGCCAGCAAGTCTCCGTCCAGAGTCAGCTTCCAGCCGCCTCCCCACCATCTCAGAGCCCCGGGTCCTGCAGACATCCATGGGGGAGACTAAATGGACACATGCCACACAGACCACCCCAGCCCAACAGCCCTGCCGCCCCCAACTGAACTGGGCCAGCAGACATTGGCACCAACCAGGGCCCAGTGGCCTCAGGGCTTCTCAGTCCCCTCCTCAACCCTCCACACCGCTCACCAATAGCCAGGGCCACCCTGCCCTGCCCCCATCCTGCAGAGACAGTCCAGGGTGGGGTCCCCCAAGACAAGACCAGCAGGCCAATGTTCTTTCAGGAAATGGAGGTGAGATACCTGGGGGCCACCTCCATGTATGTGAAATGCCCAGAATAGGCCAATCCGGAGACAGAAAGTGGTGGCGGGGGCAGGGGAGGGGAGGGAATGGGACAGGGACCGGTTCTCTTAGTGGTGGATTCCCTGTTCCTTCTCATGCTGGACCAACCGCCCACCCCCACCCCAAGCTCACGAAAACCTGGAAAGGGGCCCAGAAGGAGATTTGCAAACCTGTCCACTGCCCCACTTGGAGAGGTAAGGACCCCTCCCAAGACCCACAGAAGGGCTGGGAGCCTGTGCTCAGCTGTGGGGACCACCCTTTCTGGTGGAGTCAGGGAGGAAGGCCTCCCCAAAAGGAGAGGGTGGGAGTGCGAAATGGATAGCCATCAAGATGCCAGGAAGTGCCCTGGCCGGTTTGGCTCAGCGGTTAGAGCGTCGGCCTGCGGTCCAGAGAGACCCGGGATCGGTTCCCGCTAAGGGCACGTACCTCGGTTGCAGTTTGTCCCCGGCCCTGGTTGGGTCGTGTGGGAGGCAGCCACTCGATGTGTCCCTTTCACGTCGATGTTTCTCTCTCTCTCTCTCTCCCTCTCTCTCCCTCCCATTCTATCTGAATGGAAAAAAAAAAAAAAAAGATGCCAGGAAGCAAAGGGGAAAGCTTGTGGTTCACATGATCATGAACTGGAGTCCACCCTGCCCCAAAACAGTGTTTTCTGTAAGACATTCTCCAGGGCCACAGCCAGAACACACAGGATCGATACAATGTTATAATATCCAGTGTAACACACATGATCGATACAATGTTATAATATCCATTTCTCTTCCATTACTCTCCTCTAGCCCAAGCCAGGGCTCTCCCCTCCCCACCAGACCTCCCAGAGCCACACCTAGAGTCCCCACAGCTGAAGGGTCTGCACCCCATGCTGTGCCCAGACGACTCACACTCACAGGATCCTCCAGGGCTGGGGGCTGGGGCACCTCCAGCTGGGTCCGCAGCAGGGAGAGGGGCCTCCTCCCTACAGTCCCTGTCTTCTCAGGCCGCCTCAGCCAGCCAGATGCCCCGCCCTGTAGGGACAGTCCCACAGCATCTTGACTAGGACCCTCCTCCCACCCATGTAGAACCGTGAGCCGATCGCACCACCTAAGAGGCCGACTGAACCTGTCTGAGAGCACACACCCTTCTCCCCGGTGGCCTGGCACCATGGCCTAGTGACTGGTGACCCGGCAAGTCACTCAGTCGCTAAACCTCACACAAGCATCACTCACGCATTACCTGGCCCTGCTTTGACGCTGTCTGTGCAGCAGGTCTGATAACTGCTGGGGGTGCAGCGGTGGATGGCATGGCTGGTCTGGGGTGCAGCAGTGGATGGCACTGCCGGTCTGGGGGTGCCGAGGTGGACTGCACAGCTGGTCCTGCAGGAGGACCAGACCTCAGAGTCAGCAATGAGAGGCATCTCAGGACAGCATGGGACTCGCTGGATGGCCCTGTGAACATCCCGAGGGGCATCTGAGGTGAGCTCTCCTCATGGCCAAGGTGGACCCTGGCACCATACCCACTGGACAGGCTGGTGTGAGAACCACGTGCAGTGACGAAGACCTTGCCAGCAGCCCGGGCCAGCATGGTGGGGACTCCCCAAATGTTCCTGGTCCTCCCGACACAGGTCACCTAAGACCTCGCGGTGGAGGCCTGCCATCGGGCCACCTGGGCTGCGTCCTGCTTTGCGGTGAGCACTGTCTCCAAAGGCCTGGGCAGCAAAGTGGGGCAGCGTAGCCCACTGCAGAGACCGTTCGAGAGGCTGTGCATGCACGATGCCAGCGGGCCCTGGCAAACGGGGCATCACAGCCTCCCCACGGGCTCAGACCAGCTCTGCCGTGTTGAGCAGAGGCCCCGCCCGGGCTTCCTGCTTCCAGGCCGAAGTGCCTTCACTGTCCCTTCCTCGGGGCCTGGGCGGGCTCTCCGGACATGCGCGCTCCCTTACGGTCTCCCAGCCTCCCTGGCAGGATATTGGAGCCACATGGCCAGTGGCTTGTGGACAGAAATGATACCAGCCATTTCCAGGCCTGGCCCTTCTGCTCAGACAGCGCCCGGCCCACCTATGTGCCCCACCACAGCCACCGCAGAGTCACCTTCCCGGTGGCAAAGCTGCAGGATGGAGCCGCCGAACCCAACGGCCTGGGCGTGAGTGAGAAGCCATCTTTGCCGGGGCGTCTGGCTGGGCGTGTTAGCAGGAAGGAGCCCAGTCTCATTCTGTGTTGACTAATCAATGGCTCTTTCATGTTTTATGCAAACAACCTTTCTCTGGAAACGCGGCCGCACGTTCGCAGGGGCTGATCGGAACAGCTGTTGTGAGCGAACCCAGTTTGAAGTGACGGTTCTGATCCCTCTCCTCTCAACAGCCCCAGAAAGAAGTAGATGGAGAAGCAGACGCCGGGGGTGAGAGACGGGGGATCCCCAGCCATGCTGAAGCCGGGAAGCTGAGACAGGAATGCAGGCTGGCCGGCGACGGGCAAAGCTGGTGACCTGCAGGTTGGGCTAGGGAATGGGGCCAGCTGGGGTGTCTCAAACCCCCCAAAATCGTGGAAACTGGAGGCCCAGGACCCTCTGAAGGCCGAGGCGAGGAACAGATGTGGCCAGGCCCGGATGAGGAACGTGGACCCTGCCCGTCATACAGCGAGGCACCCCCGCGCCCCCCGCCCATGCACACCGAGGCTCACTGTGGAGGGATGAACCACAGAGACCCAGACTTGGGGACATCAGCTCATGGAGGGTGGGGTCAAGCCTGGCGCTGAGCAGCCAACCTCCCCGCCTGCTCTGGAACAGAGAAGGGGCCCCTTCCCCCAGCCCCACGCCAGGCAGATCAGAGAACCCTTCTCTGGAGAGACTAAAAGCTCCCCCAGAGAAAAGATCCACAAATATACTGACATTTGGGAGTCAAATTAAAAAGCAGACTGTCAGCCCTGGCCGGTTTGGCTCAGCAGTTGGAGCGTCGGCCCACAGACCAATAGGTCTCAGGCTTGATTCCGGTCAAGGGCACTGACCTCGGTTTCGGTTCATCCCTGGCCCTGGTCGGGGTCGTGCGGGAGGCAGCCAGTCGCGTCCCTTTCACGTCGATGTTTCTCTCTCTCTCCTTCCCTCCCACTCTACCTGAAGATAAATGGAAAATATCCTCAGCCAAAGTTTCGTTCACAGGGATGCTCCCAGGAATCGCGGGCTCTCTGCACCCGAGTCATGAGGAGCCTTTAAGTTTCATTAGCGAATCCTGGTGGGGGACATGAGCACCGTCCTTCCTCAGAGCAGGGTCTCCGTGAATACTGGCCACGGGACCCCACCCAGCCCAAGTCCTGTGGGCCCCACTTCCTACATCTCTGCGCCCACCCCCTCGTCTCAGCTCTGCTTCCCCAACAACCCGGACTCGGGCAGCTTGGTGACCCAGCAGTCAACAGACTTTTTCTGTGAAAGGTCAGCGTAAACGTGTCCAGCACGCGGGCCACACGTCCCTGCTGCCACCACCCACTGGAGAAAGCAGCCACTGGCGACTTCCGAGCAGATGGGTGTGGCTGTGGAAACACAGCGTTATGAACGAAACCAGACAGCGGGCTGGGTCTGGTTCCCCATCCTGTCGGCCTTCTTTCCAGTGTCTCCACATGGCAGGGAGGGAGGCACCTTTGCAAAGGACAAATCTGACTATGTCACTCCCCAGCTCAAAGACCCTCCGTGGCTCCCCACTGCCCCAGATGGAATGCAGAGCCCTTGCCTTGGCCGACAGCCCTGTCTGCCTGGTTCTCCAGCTCTCGGTCCGCTCCACCCTGCTGGCCTCCCCGCCCCACAGCTGCCCTGGGACCCTCGGGACATGCTTCCTGCCTTTCTCAGGTCCTCCTGCCCGGCAACCTCTCCAGATGTCCCATTTTGCGACCAACATCTACCCATCCTTCAAATGTTAGCAGAACGTCCCCTCTGCAGAGGCAGAGCCCCTGACACCCCCGCGACTGCATCAGCTCCTGTCCCCTGCTTTCCTAGCTCCCTGCACCTTGTCAAGCTTCTCACAGCAGGGCTTACTTAGCATCCGCTGGGTCCTGGGGCCCAGGGCTGCCCCGAGATAGCATAACACAGGGTCCGCCTGGTCCCCCGCCTAGCCCGTGCCTGGCACAAAACAGACCTGGATAAACACATGGGGGGTGAATGAATAAGAGAACAAAAGAATAAAAATAGTAAGTTCCATACGACGGGATTTGGGAAATTGTACAATAGCGTGCTTTTGACACCATACAAAGATGAGCTGGAAATGCCATATAATTAGGGACGTGCCGAGGGGTGTTGCGAGAAAAGCTCCCCCTCCAACGGCGTTGGGAGTTCCTGAGGACACGCTGAGCAGAGCGTCGTGTCGGTGGGAAGTGTGGGCTGAATAAACGAGTTTCCACGCAGGTTGACCCAGAGAGGAAGGGGGGGGCTGGAAAGTCACTGGGGTCCCTTCTCAGGCACAGACCTTCCCAGCACCAAGCCCACGCTGGGCCCTGGACAGGCAGCTCAGTTGGTTGGGCATCGTCCTGGGCCCTGAAAGGTTGCCGGTTTGATTCCCAGTCAGGGCCCACGCCTGGGTTTCTGGCTCAATCCCTGGTAGGGGGCGTGCAGGAGGCAGCCGATGGATGTTTCACTCCCACATCAATGTGTCTGTCTGTCTGTCTCTCTCTCTCTCTCAAAATCAGTTTTTTTAATCTTTTTTCTTTAAGCCCATGCTGGGGAGACACACATGGGAATGCAAGGTCAGGAGTAAGGGGTGGGGGATGAGGTTGGGCAGGTTCGTAAAGTCAAGTAGGGGGTTCAAGTGCCATGCTCAGGAGCCTGGGCTTCCTTCTGCAGGTAACGGGGAGTCACTGAAGGCCCTTGAGTGGTGGCACGCCCTGGACATAGCTCTGCTTCTGGGAAGCTGACAGCAGTCGGCTACACAGGCTGGGAGTGGCAGGGGCAGAGGAAGGGGCACCTTGGACCGCGGGAGGGGAGGCGAGCAGGGCAGAGGGTGTGGAGGAGACAGAGCAGCAAGGGCGCCGTGGGAGGTGGCCCTGCAGGCGGCCTGATGCTGACGGACGCGGGGAGCCCACACACGTCGTGGCTCCAAGCTGAAGAACCAGGGTACGGGGGCCCTGCCCTTCTCCCCCTCGAGGAGCTCGATGCGAGTGGGGAAGGGGGCTCGGAGCTGCCGCCTGGCCTCTGGACGCCTCTGCTGCTTGGTCCATGCAGCTGGGTGGTTGTCATAAAACACGAGAGGGTGCGAGTGGCCCTGGGAGGCGGGAGGACGGGCAGGACCTCCATCCCACCACGTCCCCAAGCCCTCCCAGATGCTTCTCTCCTGGCGGTGGGAACACTGAGGAAAACCGAATCAGCACAGTTCCCATCCGCCAACATGTTCCTCCCTCCAAGGTCGGGGGCCCTTGACAAATGAGCCCCCTGAGAAAAGCATGACCCTCGCTCTGCAAAGGGTGGGGTTCACGACACCCGGCAAGGCTGCAGGGCCTCCCCCTGGACCGAGGTCCAGTTCTCGCCTTTGTGAAGGTGAGAGCTCATCTGTATCTCCGTCTGAACGGCCCCCAGTCCTTCCCCATCCCGAGGGCTCCACTCTGTCCACGCACACGTTTCAGCCACAGCGCCTGGTTCCCCACCCACAGATCCGTGCTCACGTGGCTGGAGTACAGGAGCAGACCTGTCGGGAAGCGCCCCTGACAGCAGCTGGTGGGTGGCAGGTGCTGAAGGGGGGGGGTGGTTTGTGAGACGGAGGGGGGAGGGGACGGAGGGGGAGGGGACAGAGGGGGAGGGGACAGAGGGGAAGGCATAGGGAGGGGAGGGAGGGGCAGGAGATGGAGGGGGAGGAGGAGATGGAGGGGGAGGAGGAGATGGAGGGGAAGGAGAGGCATGGACACAGAGAGAAACCTCAGCGGGGTCCCATTGCCCGTTTAGAGCTCAGGGGGAGACTGCGGGGGTCTTTGCACCTCCAAGCACCCGCCCCCCACTCTGTTAGCACCACAGGTGCGAACTCTGGCTGGACTCCAGAAGCCGCATACAGAGTTGGCACCGAACCCCGACGTTGTTCTGCCGTGGAACACTTTGGGGCCAATCGAGAAATGCTAAGGAAAGAGTGCGGGTCATGACAAGCACCCCAAGTGCCTGCCGAGCCGCGAGCCCGCTGCCTCCCGGGTTTCCTAAGAAGGTGTAGCTCCCGGGTCAGTGCCTCCGCGCCACCCCGAGGGGCAGCCTCAGGGGCCAGGCCCTCCTGGGGACACAGGCCACACCTTCTGGACAGAGCCTCCTAGACCACAGGAGCCCACGCTTTAGAGGAGCTACGCGAAGGGTCCCGTTCTTCTGTAACAATGACCAACGAGACCCTTCGGGTTCAGGGGCCCAGCCCAGCCAGCCCTGCGCAGGGGAAGGACTTCCTCTGACACCGTTTTTATAATTGAGAATTCTCTACTCTGAAAGGGAAGGACACGGTACCCACAAAAGGAACAAGACCCAGGGACTCAGAAGGCAGTCGGGGCCGCTCTGTTCTGCATTTCCGCATTTGCACATGGACCCGATCGCGTCCTCCTCCCCCTCCTCATCCTGTGTCCCCCACCAGCGGCCTGGCTCACTTTCCAACACCTGGTCCCAGGTGCCCCTGCAGGTGGGCGAGGGTGGCGCTGGCAGGGAGCTCAGACACCCACACACGGTGCCTGAAACTGTCACCGGCACTGGGTGACCCCTCCAAGACGGCGGCATGAGGTTGGCACCCCAGATCCCTGACACCGTCCCTGTGCTCTGCGGTCTCCCCTCCCCTCCTCAACACCGGTCCCACTCACCTCTGTGACAGCCGCTCGGCCACTGCCGTGGGTGCTCAAAGGCGTGTGCACAAGGCCACGGTACCCACTCAACCGCACACACGTCCCAAGGTCAGGCGAGCGCGGACGGGCCTCCTTGCAAGAGCCTCGGCCCCGCTGGCGGCCTTGGGACGCAACTACTGCTCCCCGCACCGGCGGGGTCCCGCACGCAGAGTGGAGCAGGGAGGTCAGGACGGGCGACAGACCCAGCCTGCTGCCCGTCATTTGCACGTGGACACCGACGGCTGTCCTCCCTCCCCCTCCCTTCCTCACCCTGTGCCCCCCCAGCACTCCTGGTTCCGCGTGGGTCGGTCGGCGGGGTTCAGCAGTCACAATTCCACGGGTCAGTCACGGCTCCCAGGGGCCAAGGGGAATGCTGGCCTAACATCGGTTTTATTTAGGTGAAATTCGCAAACATAGCATTAACTGCGTTCAAGCGTACAATTCGGTGGCATTCAGTGCCCTCCACGTTGTGCAGCCACCTCCTGTCTAGTTCCAGAACATCCCGGCGCCTGAAGGACACCGTACCCATTACAGCTTCTCCCCGGCGGGGGACAGCGCCCCGTCCCCACGGGCTCGCTCTGGGCGGAAGGTCTCCATCGTCTGTGCTGTAGGATGTCATCAGGGCCTCGTGCTCGGGGGGCAGAGTAACATGGGTCCTTCTTGGTCCCTTCAGTGCCACGGCCTCTCAGAAGCACTGAGATGAACCAGGGCCTGGGCAGGGAGGCGGAGCCCAGGAGCAGGTGTGGACCTCCAGGGTGGCGGCCCTGGCCGTCTGAGACAGACAGACATCTCCTGTGGGAGGCACGAGCCCTCCGAGTTGACGCCTTCACTCCCGCTGCACGCCGTCCCAGGAGGCGGCCGAGCCTCACCACAGTGGCTGTCGGCCGGCTCCGAGGAAGCTCTGAGAACGGGCTCCTTCCGCGCCTGCCATCTGCCCTTGGCAGCGGGGCCGCCCCACCCTGCCCAAGCCGGGAGGGGTGCTGAGGACCGGACGACGGCCGCTCAAGTCATCCCGGCCTGAAGGGCCTGGGTCGTGCTGAGCTGGAGAAGCTGAGCAGCCTGGGAGCAAGACCTGCAGCCCTGGCCACGCGGCCATCTCCTCGGGACAGGGTTCCCTCCCGTGAGAATGGGCGTGGGGGGCAAGACCGGGGGCTCCACACCCACAGAGAAGGCCATGCACTGGAACAGGAAGCAGCCCAGGCTTTCCCACCCATGGCTCCGTGTGACAGGAAGGAAGGAAGTCGGCCACGGCAGGGCCGCGAGGTGGACACAGAGTCACGGCGGTTCTCACGTCATACCCACTCATCTTGAAATGTCACTCACCTCCATCATGATTTCTAAATGAAGGTGATTCTCAGACCTGCTGCTGGGTCGTGATGTTTAATGCATTAAGACAGACGTACCCCGTCTCACTTGTTTGTAGACTCGCACGAACGGAATGAATTGACAAACAAAGTAAGTCCAGAGGCAAGGAGGCCGGAACCGACAGAGCTCAGAGGCGAGGGTCGGGGAGACAGGGAGAGATTAACCCAAGGACTTTACACTCCATGCACAGCCCACGGACACAGGCACTGGTGTGGTGAAGGCCTGGGGGGCCGGGAGGGGCTGGGCGGAGGGGGGCAAAGGGGGGGGAATGGGGTACATCTGTGATACTGTCAACAATACAAAATATATTTTTTAAATGGCCAACATTTTAAAAAAGCAGCAGCAGCACATACAATAGCCAAAGGGAGAAACAACCCACACACCTGTCTCCCCGGGAACAGGTGAGCCGAGTGCAGTCTGGACACTCTCTGGAACTCTCTTCCCCGTGGACAGGAGTGCGGTTCTCACGCGCGGCGCTGTGGGTGCATTCACCTGAGCGGGAGAAGCCAGTCCTAGACCACACGTTGCAGACAGAATTCCACTTCCACAGAGTTGGGGACAGAGAGACCCCTGGAGAACGAGCCACACTGGTGGCTGGGCGAGGGGTGGGGCGGCCAGGCTGACTGGACACAGAGTTTCCTTCTGGGCCACGCGAAAGTTCTGGAACCAGGGAGAGGGGCGGGGCACCACACTGCACGCTTTACGGTGGCATTCTGTCATGGGAACCTCTCCCCAGCGGAAAAGAAGCATCTGGAACGGTATCTCACGCTGAAGATAGTCTGTTCATCACCCGTCAAGACTATAACCCCAGAACTTTCTTCTGCGCCTTCAAGACCGTGGTTCTGAGAAGGGGTTCGTTAGCCTCACCGGGTGCCAAAGGGCTGCTTGTGCAGAAAGGTTGGGGTCCCCTGGCCTGGAAGCTCTGCACGGCCCACGCTCGGACCTGTTCTGACCCGGTCCCTCCCAGGCCCATCCTGGCGCCGGGTAGGGGAGCCCACGGGCACAGACGCCAGCGCTGAGGTCAGGACGGAGAAGAGCACGGATCCCAGCGCCTCCCACGCTCCCAGCGCCCCTTCGCTCGCTCCCCATCCTCCCTCCCAAAGATCATCGCCGTCCAGCCCTCACTGTGCCTGACTTGCTATGAACGGATCATACAGCGTACACTCAGCTGTGTGCCTGAATCTTCACGCACGTTACTGCTCTGTAGCCACCGTGTGAGCTCACGGCGACTCGGCGTATCCACACCGCAGGGGACACGCGTTGGGCAGCTGGCAGGTCCCAGCTGCGCGTGTTCCCTGCGCATGCGCGTGTGTGGGGCGGGGTGGGGCTCCGGGGTGGTAGCGGGGTTCGGGGCCAGGCGTCCTTCCACTGTGGTAGCTTCTGCCGAACCGTTCTGCGAAGTGGTTTTTCCCCTGTGTGTTCCGACATTCCAGTGTGGCTGTCCCCGTTGCTCGACATCAGCACCAGCCCTTGGGGTCACCCACCGGTTCCTTCTCCGCATTCTGGCCGGTTTGCGGCCGTGTCTGTTTGCATTTTCCCGATGAGGAATAAGAGCACTCAGTGAAGTGCTTGTTCGCGCTTCTCTCCCGTTTTCCCACGAGCCCTTTTCTGGTCACTCGTTGGAAACTTCTTCTCCTGCCTGGTGCTTGCCTTTGGGTCTCGTGACGGTGCCTGTGATGGACAGAGGCTCCTAACTTCACGTCACCGGTCTGTCCATCTCCTCCTTCACGGTTCCTGCCCCTGGGGCGTGAAGCTACTCCAGACCTTCTTCTACAGCTCTGCTAGACGTGGAGTTGGTTTCAGGGGTGGTGTGAGGGAGGGGTCAAGCTCCCCGTGTTTCCCCAGGTGGCTATCCAGGTGACCCAGCACCGCTGGTGGCAAAGACCACGCAGGGCCGTGCTCCATGGTGCCGCCTTCGTCGTACAGTGCATGCCCAGGCCCCTGGCCCTGGGTCTACTTCTGGGCCCCCTGCTCTGTGCCTCGGTCGGCTTGTCCATCCTGCTGTTAGAATGCTTTAGCCACTCCTGGTGATTCGAAAGTGGTTGAGAACCATCGATCTAGGACCTTGCAGTTCAGGCTAACAGGTGTGGGTGTCAGTCTGAATGTAAGATTTTCAAAGGAGAAATAGATGACGTTTGGGACGTGGGAGGAGCGGGGCCAGAGCCATGGGCGGAGCTCCCGTGCAGCGCGGGGGAAATTGGGTAACGGGGCAGAAGCCAAGACGCTGAGAGAAATCTGCTCTCAGCCCCCTCCCCTCTCCAGACCTCCAGCCCCCCCATCCCCCCACTCCTCCTCCCCAAACCAAAGAAGGAAAGACAGTGGCCAGGAGGAGAGCTTCCTGCTTGGGTCACCAGCCACACTCAAGGAAATGCGATCCCCCTGCAACTCCATTTCATTCCCAAGTCGCCATGGCACTTCCTGTAATTAATGGCTAGGTTTTAATTAAACATTGATTAGCTGCTAATTAGTCTAATGATTGGTCCTGGGGACGAGATGGGGCTGCCGTACCCCACGAAGGAGGCAGGGAGATGCTGGAGCCGCGGCTTCTCCCTCCCTCCAGGCCCCATGTGTCTGTGATTTCGGTCCCTTATAAACGATGCTTCCAATGTGAATTTTTCTAATCGGTTTGAGTGTGATGAAGTCCCAGGTGACTGATGCGAGGAAGATTGAATCCATTCGCCTTTTCATCAGATTTCAGCCTCTTAATGCAGCTAAAGAGCTTTTTTCCACTTAGGGAGGAATGAGCTTCTGTCTCCACAGTGAAGTCATCCTGGGCGAGGCTGTCCCCTCCCCAGCCCTGTGGGCGCTCAGACCTTGCCAAGGACTTCTGAGCGGAGAGCGGAGCCCAGCTTTTCTTCCAGGGCAGCTTTCGCCAGCATTTACCCTCCGTTCCCACTGTTGAGCGGCTTTAGCTGCATTCCGAAAGCAGCATGCCATTCACGTGCCCCGTGTTCCCAGCGGGAGCCTGCGGCCTCCCGGGTGTTGGAGGGTGGGCACGCAGACCCAGCTCAGGCAGCGGCTTGTTAGAGGTTATCTGTGCAGCGATCGGAGGGCTGGGAGGCAGGACAGACCGACATTGGTTCGTCATTCCAACGTATGTTTGTAAGTTTGGGTTTTCGCAGAACAATACAAAACTCCCTGAAAGCCCTCTGCGGAGCACAAAGCCTGGGCGAGGGCTGAGACGGGAAACCTGAGAGCAGAAAGGCTTGGGGTCAGGACAGGTGCTGGCTACCAAAGGGGGAGTCCTCACAGCCGACACCTGGAAAGCTCTGGAAAGCTCCTCTCCAGACTCGCAGGTGCGACAGCACCCTGGCGTCCCTGTGCCCAGCCCGGGCAGGCGTCCAGGCAGGTGCATGCTGGGGAAAGCTTCTTCCCAGCTGGGGTCCCCAGGGAAAGCTGGTCTCCTTCCTGATGGAACTTGTCAGGGGAGGGCCCAGGATCAGGTCAAGCATCCGGGTTGGAGTGGCCGGAGGAGGGCATCGGGAAACCTGGGGCGCTCCTGCTGCCTGGCTTACAGCGTGAGTCTCGGGACCCCAGGCTGCGGGCACATTCCTGGGGAGGCTGAAGTGGGCAGGCCCCTCCTTAACCAGGGACACAGGTCACCCCCAGATGCTTTCCTTTAACTAATCACTGAAAGTGCCTGCCTGGGGCCAAGCCCGCTCCAGGCGGCGTGCGGAATAGGGGGGTCTAGGCTCAGGGAGGGGCCCCTGGCACCTCGCCCCTCCCTCCTGTGGGCAGCTGTGGGAAACGCTGGACCAGCGAGGAGATGGGGTCACACCAGTTGTGGGAGGAAGACAACAGCCTTATTTGCTAGTCTGGGGGTTCCCAAAGGTGAGCTCAGACCCACCCCCAACCCCAGCTTCCTCTCGGGACCTGCACGGCATGGGAGAAGCTGGGGCCGCAGGGCCCGACAGGCTCCGGAGGCTGAGGCCATGTTCCTGCCCGTGTGAATTATTTATCACCTCCACCACATGTCCACTGGGTTTCTGTGATCCCCGGTGGCTGGCCCTTGCTTGTCACCGTCCTGCCTTTGGGGGCAGCGCTGGCCAGAGGCGTGGGTGTGGCTGTGACCGCAGGACGGCTGGACGGCAGATCACTGCGCACCGGGCCTCAGGGCGGCCGCCGCGCCCTCCACACCCACGGCCGCGGAGCGTGTGCCCTGCTGACTTGCCTTTTAAGGGTAAAGAGGCAGCTCTCTCTTTTGCCAGATGCCTTTGGAGACCGTAATCTCTTTCTGAGGGAGAAAAGGCCACTCTCGGGTGACCTGGGGTTCAACCTGGCCTCAAACCTCAGCTGCCTCCTTCCGGCGAAGGTCAAATGGGGCTCACCACTGCTGTGGTTGTCGGGACATGTCCGGCCACCTCTCACTGAAAATCCCTGGGAGGTCCCTGAGACACAGTCAGTGGTGACGAGGGCTGAGCCGAGCTCTGGACTGAGGGAGGGGGTGGCTGAGGGAAATGTCCAGCGCTGCCCGGCCAGGCGCAGGCCCAGCTCCCACAGCTCCGCCACCAGCTGCCAAAGGACACAGTGGCCCCCGCCCGCACGCACCACTTCCGTCCCCAAAACCCCGGGACACGCGCACAGGGGCGCGCACCTTCTGGTCCTGCTGCACCCACTGGAAGTTGTCCTCTGGGAGCCGAGGCTGGGCTCCTGTCTGGTCTCCCACACGTTCCTAAATTGTCCCCAGCGACTTGGAGACCGACCCCTGGATGCTCCATTGCCCGGGAGCTGGAGGTTTTCCTGGCGGGGAGGGGGGAAGGAAGGCACTTCTCTCTCCCACTCCCCACCGCAGGCCCCAGCTGCCCACAGCGTCCGCTGCCTTCTTGGCCCACCCGAGGGACAGCCATGGAGAGCCGTGGCCTGCCACAGAGTGGGCGGCGGAGGACCCGCCCGCCCCACAGCTCCCTTCTCCCAGCCAGCCTCAGAGCCCGGCTCCCGCGGGAATAAGACAGACACAGACAGAAAGACAGCGGGGTCAGCCACCGGTGCCTGGAGATGGCTCTGTCTCGGTGGCATCAGGGACCACTTGCGAGGACCCTGACAGGCCCGAGTGCATCCTCTGTGTGCCCTGAGTCACCGCCCGGGCAGGCTGACCGCCACCCAGATCTGGGGGCGCTGAACAGTGAGTCCCAGATGGGGCCAAAATGCCCACCATGGCCCAGGAGGAGGCCCCTTGGTCCAGCCTCACATCACTAAGCGCCGGCCCAGCAGGGTCCCTGGGCTCTCCCGCAGGGAGACGGACACACAGCAATGAAGTCATCGTGCCACGGCCGGTGCCTGAGTGCCCTGAGGACAACAAAACGAGCTGGGACCCCAGCTCCTTCCTCACCACGGGACGCAGTTTTCCCGGTAAAAGGCAAATCTTTATTTCAAAAGGTTGACTGGACGGTGGCTTAGAAAAGGTTCCCAGCTGGTTAGATTCATGGCAGGGAAGAGGTGCCACCCAGAGCCCCCGGGGCACCTGCAGCACAGCCGTGGACCCAGACTGGCCGAGGTCACTGCCCGTCTCCACCCCCCCCAGTCACGGCTGGCCAGAGCTGTGCCTCCTTACAATGAGCAGGTGGGTGGTGGCCCATCTGAGACAGGCTCACCCCAGAAGACGCTCTCTGGACACTCTCTCCTGCAGGTGACCGCCAGCACCCTCCACGCACCTGTCCCCGGGACCCCTCACCCAGCCTGTGTTTCCTGTCCGCATTCATCTGTTCCCATCCCTCTGTCCCCACACCTGCCCATCAGGGAGCTGGAGACTGCGCTGGGGCCCAGGGCCCCACCCCCCACAGGTCTATTGACCTTGGGCAAGTCACTTGGTCACAGGGATCGTGGTGACCAAGTCTGACAGCACGGGACATGGACAAACCCATCTCCGAGGTGGTGTCCAGCTCTGACCTGCTGGGTGGGCCTCCATCCCGGGGCCAAGCCCGAATGCCAGGGGCCGAACCCCAGCCGTGGAGGGTGGGCTGTGGGAACCTGGATGGTGGCGGGGTCCAGCTCTCAAATGGCCTCCCTTTCTCCCCCCCTTTTTTCTTCTCTTCTCTTCTCCTCCTTCCTGGCTTTCTCTCCTCAGCTCTATTCTACTCCATTCTCTTCGCGTGTCCACCCTTTCAGAGGCCGGCGACCACCCGAGGGTCCCGTGGCTGCTGAGTTCGGAGAGGCGTGAGGGGGGATGAGGAGGAGGTCAAGGCCCCCCACCTCTTTCACGCAGCTCTCAGTGGCCTGTCTGCGGTGCAGTGACTGGGGGACAGTTTACCAGGCGGGCAGCCGCACGCGTGGAGGGGTCTGCCCCGCACAGGGGTCCGGCCCTTCCGTGTGCGCCCGAGCCCTTCCGTGGGGGCCCGAGCCCGGCCTCTGCTCCCAGCAGATGGGGAGTCACCGGAAGGATGTTTGCAAGGAGCTGAGTTGAGTGAAGATCGTGTGCCCGTTCATGGGACGGCTCCCCGTGCTGCCACAGAATGCACCCCGGGTACCGAGGGGGCCCCGCAAGCAGCAGGTAGACCTGCCCCGATTCTCAGCCTCTGTGAGGGCGCGACCCCAGGCCTCCCCACGGACAAAGGCCACAGCTGCCTCCGCCCGCCCCGCAGCCCTAGGAACCAGCCTGTTCCGGGCAGAGGCCGAACAGCATACATGGAACCTTGGTCCTTTACCGAAGGGCCAGCGGGCCGTGAGCTCACACCACAAGTCCAGTCAACGTGGTTCTCAAAGTGGGGTCCCCAGGAGCAACAGATGGTTAGAAGTCAGATTCTCGGGCCCCACCGAGACTCCCCGAAATCAGATTCTCTGGGGGTGGGACCCAGAGAGTAGTGTAGGGTCCTGGGTGACAGGGAAAGGGGTACATTACTGTCCCCCTTTTACAGCTGAAGGAATCAAAGCTCAGAGAGGGGGAGTGACTTACCCGAAGTCACCAGCCTCTAGGGCAGAGTGGGATTGGAACCCCACGGTCCAACCCCGGAGAGGTGAGTCTGAGGAGGAGGTCAGGGAAGAACAGACAGGAAGCGGCGGTGGGTGGAGCAGCGGCCGGCCCAGCAGAGAGGCGGCATCTTGGGCCCTGAGCTGGCCGGGAGGACACGCTCCCGGAGCCCTGGTGGGTCGGCGGGAGGCTCCTTGAGCCACAGTCTGCCTGGTGTCCCGAGTGGCCGTCTGAAAGGAGACTGGGACCCTGTCGCACACCCTTCCTCCCCCGCCGCCCCCCCCTCCAGCACCTGCCCCTCGGCCTTGGGCAGTGCAGTGGCCTCTCTAAAGGGTTCGCTCCCAGACGGTGGGAAGACCAGGTCAGAGCCACGCCCTGCTCCCGGAACGGTTGCCAAGTTCTGCTCTGTAACTGGTCAGAAAGAAGATGTTTTTGGATTCTCATTATCAACATTCACCCAGAATCCTCAGGCCTCAGGACACCACTGTGGTCCCCACGATGACCCACTGCCTCAGCAGGACATCCCGGGCCTCCCGCCCACTGCACGGAGCTGACTCTCCCGCCCTCCCGCCCTCCCACCTGCCCTGCTCCTCGACCTCTGACCCCTGCCAGGATGACCCCTCCCTCCGCACTGCCCCTCATCCTGCAACCCCTCTCTGCTGCACCGGGCGGCTTTGATGACAGCCGGGCCATCATGGTCTGCTGCATGTTCCTGGGGTGTGCCACACACCCTGCCTGGGTACCCTGGGACCTTGGGGGTCCCTCCAGCTCTGTGAACACAGGCCATGTGCAGGCTGCCAGGAGGGGCTACGAGATCCCGGGCAGTCCCGGCCCTGAGCACACCGGCAGGCCAGGCTGGAGCTACCCCTTGGCTTCCTCCCAATTCAGCCCCAAGTGGATGAGAAAAGTCCCACCAGGGGCCTGGAGCAGATGGGGCGGGCTCCGGACCCCTGCCCGGCCCACCATCTGTCCTGACAGTCAGCCCGTCTGCCCGGCAGCCCCTCCTCCCGGTCCACCATCTGCCTGCCTGCCTGGCCCTCCTCCTGGCTCCACCAGGGCCCTCGGCAGGGGACGGAGCAGACCTGCCTGCCTCCAGCCAGCCCCATCTGGCACCCCTGCAGGGGAGGGACAGGAGGAGCCTGGCCAGGGCACCTCCAAGGGCAGGGGCACCTCCTCTTGCCCAGGAGAGGCAGAGGGAGAAGGCCTAGGAAGGGAGGGTCCTCCTTGTTGGGGTGTCCCTGCTGGAAAGCCCCTTGCTCCGGACTCAGCTCGCTCCTCCCTGTCTGGCGTCCCCAACACGGGGCCCCCAGGGCCTGAGAAGAGAGTTGCCCTATCCACCCAGAACTGCAGGGCAGGCTGGCGAGGGGACAGGACACTAGGAGCCCGGCTCTGCCTCCCAAGCCCAGTAGCCAGGTCCGGGACACCCCAAGTCCCCCCGCCATTTGCTCAGAAGGAAACTGATGCTGAGGGAACTGGCCTGCCCTCGGGAGCCCCCCTTGGGCACAAGGCCGCGTGGGCCCTTGGGAGGCGGTGGCTGGGCCGTGCATGGCATGCCTGTCCCTGTGCCTGCTAGCTAATGCTCCTGAGACCCCAGCCCCTCCCTCTGCCTTAGGTCCCCCTCCATCATGGAAACGCCCACCCCGCCCCCTCCTGCCTGGCCCCTCCTCCTACGCAACATGATCGCTCTACCACAGACAAAAAGTCAGGCATGGAGCCAATCAGAGCCTTGCCCAGCCCTCACCCCAACTCGTCCCTCCTGTGGGACCCCCAGCAAGAGAGGGATGCCTTCCTGCTGTCCCCATTCTCCACCCACCAGGGCATCCTGGTGTCGCGGGTCCTCTCCCAGCCATGCACCACTTTGGACCACCCCCATTTACTGCCAGGGCAGGAGGCGGGGCCCAGAGCCATGAATGCCCAGAACACCCACCAGCTCCTCCCCTCACTGCAGTGACACCCAACTGTCCCCAGCCTCAGGCCCACGATGACCTGCTCAGGGAGGGCACTGGCACCCAGGCAAGCCTCTGCTGTCCTTGCAGGAGCAGGCTGGTGGAAAGAGGCCAGTCCTGTCCCATGTCAGCAGGGTGGGAGGAGGGGCCCCTGGAGCCAAGCCGGCTTTAGCTGACGCCGTCGCTGGCATGGCATTGGGACAGCACCACCAAACCCACCTCCTGGCTGGCTGCGGGGCCCAGGCGCCTGTCCTCCCTTGGCTCCCAGGGCCTGGCTGGAGGGTGTGGACAGTGGCCCGAAGCTGGCGGATCTGTGGCTGGACAGCGCCACCTGGTGGAACTGTTGGGGACTACAAAGCCTGGCCTGATTTTTATTCCCATCCTGGCATTTTCAGCCCTGGGTTTCTTTCCCTTTCCTCCCCGCAGGGCTCTGTGATGATCAGAAACCCCTGCCCTCTAATCAGACTCTGCTCAGGTCCGGCTGGTTGTCAGAGGGCCCAACCCAGGCAGGAAAACAGCCCCCAAAGAAAGGGCTTCTCTTGCACAGGCCCCTCCCAGTGCTGTCACCCACGGTCCAAGGGAGTCACCCTTCTTCCTCCATCACTGGTGTGACAGGCACCCCTACTGGCCACTCTGAGGGGGAAAACCAGAAGTCCCTGGCCAACGAGGGGCAAATCAAGCATCAAAAGGGGTAGTGGAGCCCTGGCCGGTTTGGCTCAGCGGTCCAGAGAGACCCGGGTTCGGTTCCCGCTAAGGGCATGTACTTCGGTTGCAGTTTGTCCCCGGCCCTGGTTGGTCGTGCGGGTGGCAGCCACTCGATGTGTCCCTTTCACGTCGATGTTTCTCTCTCTCTCTTCCTCTCTCTCCCTCCCACTCTATCTGAACAAAAAATGAAAAAATGTCCTCGGGTGAGGATAAAAAAAAAAAGGGAGTGGATGCAATGGGCCGAAACATACGGAATACGTAAAAAAGAAGGGGGGACCTCACTGGAAACCCATGGGAAGTCACTAGAGCCCCAACTCTGTACTTTGAACACTGTTGACTGAAAGAAAAGAATTAAGGATTTCCCCTTTTGGCCCGTATTCCAGGGTGACGCTCACTCTCATTAACAAGCGCGGGTTTTTCCACGGCAGAGTTCAGACCGCTTGCTGGGAAAGGACACCGCCTCGGGAGACCAGCACCTCGCACGCTCTTGTGACATAACTACTTTTCTCAGTGGCTGTGGATGAACGAGACCATCAGTGGAAGACGCTGCCCCGCGGGCCGGGCTGTGACCACCTGGACCCCTGCGGGAGCTGAGCCTCCCAGGTGCACCTGCTGTGGGACAGCCTCGCCCACAAAGGCTCTGGCAAAAGGATGAGCCCAGGTCGAATCAGGTTAAACTTCCAGTTCCAGGGAACGTGGGGACAAGGAGACCCCCGAGGAAGCAGCCAGGCTGGGAATGCGTGGGCGTTCTGCCCCGCCCTGCGCCCGGGACCTGAGCTGGAATTTGATTCCTCACCTGCGGGCTCTTCCCGGGTGGTGATATGGATTTGATGATTTAGCTTCCTCTTATCTTTCCAGAAACCAGTTTAGATGTGGTTGGCAAACACCCTTCCGTTGACAAAGCACTTTCTCGGGGCACCAGAGGCCCATCCTTGCAGCATTGTCCGCAGACCGGTGGGCTTCAGCTCGGGTGCGGCCGGGGAGCGGCCCTCGGCGCCTCCCCCGGCCCGTATCCTGGGAGGGTGTGGCGGCTGCAGATGTGTGTCTGCGTCCCCGAGCCTTTGCAGGGCAGTTCCTCTCCCATCAACTTTCACACAGTAGGTGCCAAATGCATGTCGGCGGAACAGAGCGGCCCTGAGACGCATGGGCTGAGACAGGAGGTTGACGGCACGGCACCGGCCTATCGTGGCACTGTGGCCAGGTTCAGGGTGCTAAGCTGTGTGCACACAACGCCTCGGGAGCGCCCCGGGGCTGGGGCATGAGAAGGACCCCCATGCTCTCGTCCCCCATCGTCCATCAGACCCGAGTGGGCGTGCATGTTCCTTCATCCTCCTGCAGCCCCCGCTCAGCCCCACGCACAGCCCCATGCACCCGCAATCGTCACCAAGCGTCCTGCTGGTCAACCACTCTGACGATGGGAGGGCCCGTGAGGATGACCTGGGGCCACACGAAGGTGGTTACCTGCCCAAGGACTTTCGCTGCCCAGAAGGGGCGTCGTCCCTGCGCCCAGAGGGGGTGATGAGTTGAGAGGAGCGGGCCTGGCAGTGACAGGCTGGCCGCCCCTTATCCACCCAACGTGGCCAAAGGTAGTCCCTTATCTGTCTCGACATGTCCCCTTCTGATTATCAAGGCACAGACATACCCAAGTAGCTGTTCTGGACATACTAGTATGCTCTTCGAGTCTCACGGGGGAAGATCCTGTGATAACAGTCCCAATAAACAGAGATGTCATCTGTCACCTGGCACAGTCAGCATCTATCCCCCACCCTCACCCCCACCTTTGTACCTCCTGGAGCCATTGTCCTCACCTGGCAAAGTCAGCACCCACACCCCCACCCCCACCATTGTGCCTCCTGGGGCCGCTGCCCCCACCCCACCGAGCGCTCCGACACTTCCCAGGAGCCAGTGGAAAGACCAGAGACAGAGCCCAGACACTGCCCGGTGGCCCGGCCCCCTGGATGGCGGCAGCCCCCTCCTCCTGCCCCTCGGAGCCCAGCTGCTGGGGCAACAGGAGAAACCGGTTTGCAGCAACGCATGCAGGAAACTCTCTGGGAGGTGCCAGGCCTGAGGCCGAGTGCCCCGGAGCACAGGCTGGTGGCGAGGGCCCGACCCGATGGGTCCCTGCATGGCGACAGCAGGCAGCGCCGGACAGTGGCCACGCAGGCCCAAGAGAAGAGACCTGACAGATGAGCCGCGTGGGGCGAGGGCACCTGGTGGGGACGTGACTTGCCGAGGGGGTGGCAGCAAGCAGGGGGCTCCCTGGGGGTGTTGGCCAAGTGTAGGACAAAGCTTCCGCCGGACATGCTGGTTGGCCACCAGAAGGAGGGTCCTGGGTGACCCCCATGCAGTCAGCTGAGTGACCTCGGGGTCCCCTTGCTCCATCCCCCTCTGACTCCTGCTTGGGAGCACATGTGACTGACTTCCTGCCCCAATTAGCAGGGGATGCTGCTGACCCTGCCCCCTACCGTGGCCCTACCGACTCCTGGGGCTCGGCGCTCTGGGAAGCCTGGCCTTGAACTGCAGGCTTCGGTCTCCAGGGCCGTGAGAGTGAATGTCTACAGCTGAGGCCCCAGTTCGTGCTGATTCCTTACAGCAGGTTCAGGACACTGACCCAGGTGTGCACGTGCCAGTGTGCACCCAGGCACACACCTGTGCAACCCAGGCACACACAGATACACATTTGTACACACCCTGGCACACCACCTGTGCAACCCAGGCACACACCTGTGCACATCCAGGTGCACATCAGTGCACACACAGATACACATCTGTGCAACCCAGGCACACACAGACACACACTTGAACACACCCAGGTGCAACCCAGGCACACCCAGACACACACCTGTGCACACCCAGACACACACCTGTGCACACCCAGGCACACCTGTGCACACCCAGACATATACCTGCCATTCTCACCAAGGCCCTGGTCCCTGCCTCCTCCTCCCCTCCATTCATTTATTCCCTCATTCATTCATTCCTCTTTCCATAAACACAGCTGCAGTGCAGCCGGAGTGTGAGGGAGGCAGACCCACAAACTCATCATTGCAGAGGTGACAAGTGGCTCAGCAGAAGAAAAAGCAATGGGGACGGGCTTGGGGGGCTGGCCGCACTGAGAGGAAGGACAGGGGGCAGGCACACTGGTGCTGAGAGCTGGAACCTGGGCTTTGTCTGCTGAGTGATGGAGCGGGAGAGAGACAGGAGCAAGCTCGCTTTACAAAGCTTTGGAGGAAACTGAAATGTCCTTCCAGGTGAAGGATCGAGGTGTGCAGCTGCCAAGTTCAGAGGCTGCGTCACCCAGGGGCTCGGTGCTGGGCCAAGGGGGCATCCGACAGCAGCCCTCCTGTCCTCCCCCCTCTCCCCCATCTCTCTCTATATATATTTGTCTATCTCTGCCCCCCAGTTCAGGCCCCACCTCCTTCCTTTACCCCCAGTGGTGGTCGAGCCTGCTGGCCCCAGGACACAGTGCGCAGTAGCCACAGGGACACATCTGCTCTTTGAAACAAACCATCCCCAGCACCCAGAGCCCACGTCCCAGCCCTTCCACCCACCCCCACCCCGAATCTGGAACAAGGTGGCCCCAGCCCCCGGCCCCCACCTCCCTGCACCGGAGGGAGGCTGAGGGCGGGGGAGGCGCCGAGGGAGGAGAGTGCCCCTCGTCCCCAGAGAGCCCTGGAGCCCACGGCACATAATCCTGTTAAAATATTAATCCTCATTTAGCCGGAGGCGAGGCGGCTGCTGAGATAAAGCCCCTGAGAAGTAATAAAAGTCTAGGGCGATTGATAAAGCGGACCTTCGAGCTAATAAAACCTGCTATCGTGAAGGTCGGGTCAGACCCCAGTAATCAGGACAGTCAGCGGGCAGGTCCCAGCCTCCGCGGAGGAGGGGGCTGCCAGTGGGGGTGTCTCCTAATCTCTCCAAGAGAGGGAGGAGGGAAGCTGACTGTCTCAGCTCCCCCCACCCACAGTGGCCCGTGGGGAGGGATCGCCATCCTTGGGACAGCCCATGGCAGGAGCCTCCCACCCTGCTCCCCACTGCATCCAGCCGAGGGCTGCACAGTGGTGGCCGGACAGGGCCAGCCATTCCCTGTTTGTGTGACGAGAAGCAGGGCCCATCGGGGGCGTGGCCATGGGCAGGACCCTGCTAATTTCACCCACGTGTTCCTTCATGCCCGCACCCAAGGGTCAGGAAATGCCCACTGTGTGCCAGGCACTGTGCCAGAAGGGGAAAGCGTCCCTCAGCCTCGTGGGGAGACACAGAAACGGCTGCACGGCAGTCCATTCGTCCAGGTTAGGGATGAGGACAGGCGGCACTCACCGGGACGCTGGGACAAGCCCGGCATGTCCCTCTGCACAGCAGAAACCCAGCTTGGGCTGGGCAGCCGGTTCTTCCCAAGCAGGCCCGACGCACGGCTCAGCTGCGTGCGGTTCAAGTGCACCTGTCTGTGTGGCGAAGCCACCTGCTCCCCAGGCCGAGGCCTCCGGGTCCGGTCCTGCAGAGTCCTGAGGAGCCCTGAGCAGGAGACGCAGCTGGCCAGCAGCTGCCCACTTCCCGCGGCGTCCTGGAGGAGTGGCCCTTCAGGACCCCTCCTCACCGTGCAACCTGGTCCTCCCGTGATGCTGGGATGCAGGGAGCAAGTGGGCCTGTCCCTGGGCCGCACGTCCACCTGGCTCAGCTGGGACGACAACACCCCAGTCGCAAGGAGCACACCCAGCACCCAGCTCCTGAGCCCTGACGTCTCCTCCAATGACTGG
This sequence comes from Tadarida brasiliensis, assembly GCA_030848825.1. Lineage (NCBI taxonomy): Eukaryota > Metazoa > Chordata > Mammalia > Chiroptera > Molossidae > Tadarida > Tadarida brasiliensis. The sequence goes on from CM061273.1 coordinate 64,788,394, forward strand.
ACCCAGGGCTCCTTGAGAACGGGCCGGTTCCAGGACCGACCGGGGCAGAGGATGGACCAGATGAGCCTGGAGCGCCCAGCAGAGCCAGGAGGCGGGGAAAGAACGATAGCGCGTCACAGGGACTCGGGAGCCCCTGGAAGAGCTAGCTCCCAGGGCGAAAGCCGGGGCAATGTGAGCCACAAAATAAATAACGCAGTGTTGGTTCATAACCAAAAGTATGCAGTGCATGCCCACCGTCCATCCGGGGTACACGACTGGGCAGGTTACTGCACGGGGGGAGACACGCAGCTCCCGCGCAGAATTCCAGGTCGTTTCCGTGACGCCCCCAGACGGGGAGCAGGGCCCCTCCTCCTCAAGTTCGGGTGGCAGATACTGATCTGCCTTCCAAAAGGCAGAGTGTGAAAAGGGAAGGGAGGAAAGAGTAACGTGAGGGGGGAAGCTGGCGGACACCACCTGGGCCGGGGATCAAGGTCACGAGGACAGTGACGAGCCGCGCTGATGGAATGCACCCTGACATGCTGGGAGGAGAGGGCACTTTGTCTCTGTGGTCGTCTTCCCAAGAACCCCAGACTAACCAGGAGAAAAACATCAGATAACCCCAACCAAGGGACAGGCTACAAAACGCCTGGCCAGCATTCCTCAAAGCCACCGACGTCACCGAACACCAGGACCGCCCGGGAAACTGTCACACCCAAGAAGAACATAGGAGGCGGAATGATAATGTACCTAGGATCCCGGAACCGAGCGAGGACATTAGGCCAAGCGCTGGGGACACCTGAGTTAATACTTATTGGCATCGGCTGAGTGATTGAGCAACCAGACAGCATGCTGCAAGGTGCGGGAGTTCCCAAGGTGGCATTCGGGAGCTCTCTTCCGTCCTTGCAGCCTGTCCGTAAACCTGGAATTGTCCTAAACTGGTTTATTTCTTTTTTTAATGTTCTGCCTGACCAGAAAGTACAGTGGATATTTGCATAAAATTTCCCTCAAGATGTATTTATTCATCCCACAAGTATGCATCGAGCACGTACTCTGGGCTGGCATTGTGCCGGGGTCTGGGGGTGACAATGGACGACAGGAGAGGCCCTCGTAACTCCGGGAGCCTCGAGCTCCCTTCCACCTGAAGAGCGGCCAGCATGCCGGAGGGGGAGAGCGCCTCGAGGGGCCGGTATGAATGATGGCAGTTGCGAAAACAGATCCCAGAAGTCCATCTTCAGAAATGCACAGTGCGACGTCCGTACTGAGCACAGACCCACACGTGGGTGCGGGGAGAAGAAATCGGGACAGGAGGACTGTCCTGGCCTCTCCAACCTGATACTTTAGGACATCACTGCACGCTGATTAAGCCACCCCAAAGGAATAAAAAGTAAAGCCTAATGAAGATGGTGAGGCAGAGGACATGCGACATTATCCGCTTCAGCCATTCCCCACAGCCACCTGATACTAAGTATCGTTTCCATGGCTCTTCTCCAGCGGCTCCCCTCCGTGCCAGAGGGAATAATGTAAGTCTGAACACAGAGAAAAGTCAGCGATACCAAGATATCTACAAGCCCACCGGTGTAGCTCAGTGGACTGAACACTGTCCCATGGACTGAGAGGTCCCGGTTCGATTCCCGGTCAGGGCACATGCCTGGGTTGTGGGCTCGATCCCCAGCAGGGGGCGTGCAGGAGGCAGCGGATGGATGTATCTCTCTCACATCCATGTTCCTATCTCTCTCTCCCTTCCTCCCTCTCTAAAAAAAAATCAATACAAAGATATTCTAGGAAGGAAAGAAAACATCAAGGCCCCAAAGCCCGACAATAGGACCCTAAGTGGCTGGTAAACCCAATGGTCTAGAAATGGTTCCAAGTGGAGATTCTGAAGCCTGGGTTCAAGTCCCAGCTTCTCCACTTGCTGAGTAACCTTCAACCTCTCTCTGCCTCGGTTTCCCCACCCGCAAACTGCCACCTTCAAGAACACCTGCTTGGGTGAGACCGTGGGTGGAGCCCGGTGCTCGGCCCCGGGAAGATGCCGGTACTGTGAACCACGCCAACTCTTACACTCATTGCTTGAAGCAGGGAAGAAAAAGGGAGCTGAGAGAGGCCGAGCTAAGGAGCTCCCGGTGACAAAACGTGACTGAGCCGCGGCCACCCCAGGCGGGCCAGGACGCCCTGAGAAGGGGGGGAGGCAGGCCTTCCCGCGGCTCCAGGCCAGACCCAGGCAGGCAGGGAGGGTGAGCGGGAGGGGTTCCCACGCCGAGGGCCCGGCAGGGCAAGTGCTGGGTGGGAACAGAATCGGCTCCCTCATCGCAGCCCACACGCACCTGCGCCCCCGCTCCTCCCTCATCCCCCGTGTCCCTCCGGCCTTGGCAGCAGCCAGCACGCCAAGTCCCTCCTGCCCGAACCCAGCAGTGCCTCGCAGGGCCATCGCCCTGCATGGCCTTGGGCCGGGTCCTGGGCTCCTCTGGGCCCTGCGGGAGACCCGCCTGTCTCCACGCCGCAGCCTCTGAGCTCGAGGCACCAGAGGGAGCAAGAATCACGAAAGAAATGCAGCCCAGCGGCGGTGTGGAACAGGCCGGGAGGGCACCTGGCTATTTTCTTTGGCTCCATTGGCCAGGTTGGGGTCACATGGCCAAGTCTCCGTGCGGGGAATGCTGGGAAATGTAGTCTTCATTCTTGGCGGCCATCTCATTGTGAATAGATCTGATTTTACATGAGCCAATGTTACATTAGATATTAGATTGTATTAGCATACATCCAGGCTCCTCCTCGCCTGCCTCCCGGCCTGAAGCCGGGCCACTTGCCTCCTCCACCTGGCTTCACGCCCCTGCTCTGACCTCCTGATTGGAGGTGACACGGTCACCCAGCTGCTCAGGTGGAAATTGGACTCCAAACTCCCTCCACATCCGTCACTCCCACAGCCACCACCCTGGTCTGGGCCACCGCCACCTCTGCTGGGACAGCACCTCTCACCTCCCCGCCCAGCACCCACACCCGCCTTCCCCGCCAGCACCCTGCGCCTGCACTGGGCTCTGCTCTTACACGAGGACCAGCAGTAACAGAGAACTGTGCACCCGGCTCGGGTCCCTCTCACACCCTCCCCACCCCTGCGAGCCCAGGTGACAAGGGCCCCCCTCTGGCCACCTTGTTGACGAAGTCCATAAAACGAGATTGCCCACGCCTGAGCCTCTGAGGATCCACAGGGCCCAGAAAGGAAGGCACGGCAGCGCTGACCCTGCCCATCAAGGTGCCACCCTGTCCCAGGAGACCCGGGAGGGGCACAGGTGCCCCCCAGGCTGGGGCTCCCCGTGGACACGGCCAGCCTTGGGCTGAGCTGCTGGCCCTCGGCTCCGGCACCCTGGGAAGCCCACCCCACAGCCTTGACCCAAGAAGGTCTGAGGCCCACACACCCCAAAGGCCTCCCCGAATTACGGGCTGTGAAGTCAGAGCCAGCAGGGCACAGGGACCGAGGGTGCCACGAGAGCTAGGTGGAGATGGGGCCATCCAATGGAGGGGCCCCCTTCTGCTCTCCGAGCCCGCAGGACTGGTCCCCACCCTTCCCATGAGGACACACAGGCCCGAGGGGGAGGGGCCCCGGCAATAAAGGCAGGTGCCAGCGAGGGCCGGGCGGCAGAGGCAGGGACACGGGCGACCGAGGGCCTCTGTCTGAGACTCAGGTAAGTGCACAGTCTGGTTTTCAAAGACGCACAGGACTAGCCCGGCAGGTGACCCTGGGACTTTGCTCCGCTCCTCGCAGGACCAGCCCAGCACCAGCGCGTCCACACAGCCCATCATGACACACTCAGCCGTCCTCGCCGTCCTCCTCGCGGCTCTGGCTGCCCTCCTGGCTCCAGCGGCGGGGGTGCCCGTCCACCGGCCGCGCTCCCGGCACAAGCTACTCCTGGTGTCCTTCGACGGCTTCCGCTGGGACTACGACCAGGATGTGCACACCCCCAACCTGGACGCCATGGCGCATGACGGCGTGAAAGCCCGCTACATGACCCCTGCCTTCGTCACCATGACCAGCCCCTGCCATTTCACCCTGGTCACTGGTGAGTGTCGACCTCGGGCGGGGCCTGGAGGCTGGTGGGGGGCTGAGAAACCGGGGGACCGGTGCACACAGCCCTGTCCCACGGGGCACCATGTGGGGACAAAGGTGAGACAGGAGGGGACACGCTCTGGGGAGACAGCATGGTCCGCAGCCCTCACCACTGGTGGCAACTGATAGAGGACAAATAGGTGCAGACACGGTGACCACAGCCAGGGTGACCCCCCAGGAAGCCTTCTGGAGGAGGCGTGTGGCCGGAACTCAGGAAGGCCCAAGAGATGAGTCCGGGCTCTCTCTGTGGCTCGCCCCAGCCCCGCTGCCCTTGAACAACGCTCAGGGCGTCAGCAGGGCTCCGGTGGAGAGCCTTCCTGCCTGTCCCAGCTGCTGGCTGCCTCACCGCAGTCCCTGCTGCCTTCATCACAGGACCGGGTTCCCTTCATCTCTCCTCTTCTCGTAAGAACACCTGCCACTGGGTCTAAACCACCCCCCCAACCCAGAAGCCTCATCTTAACCTAACTAGTCCCATCTGCAATGGCCCTGTCTGCAAACAAGATCACTTCTGAAGTGCTGGGTGGTATGGCTCTGGGGGCCCCATTCCGGGCAGACAGCTCATCCTCACACCAGCGTTTCTGTGACCACAGCCCCCAATACGCACAGATGTCAGCACCGGCCGTCCCTTCTGCCCGTCACCTTTCACTCACCACGTCACAGGTGGGGAGGGAGAGGCGGGGACACACTCAGCATGGTCCCTCCCCTTGCATCTTCTGAACTCATGCGCGCATTTCCCGAGCCAATGACAAATTTTAAAATATACCTCGAGGAACTCCACTCCGTGTATTTAAACGCCTGCCTAGGACCCTGTCTTATGGCCAGACAGTGATTTATTTCATTAGTTCCCTCCTGAGGGCCGCCCAGGTTGCGCGGCATCTTTTGCTAAAACCAATGAGGCGGCAAGCGATCCCTCGCATGTGCGTACCTGCGCGTGCTCGGTGGGCCGCAGGGTGGCGTGTACCTGCGAGCGTGCTCGGTGGGCGGCAGGATGGAGCGTACCTGCGCGTGCTCGGTGGGCCGCAGGGTGGCGTGTACCTGCACGCGTGCTCGGTGGGCGGCAGGATGGAGCGTACCTGCGCGCGTGCTTGGTGGGCCGCAGGGTGGCGTGTACCTGCGCACGTGCTCCGTGGGCGGCAGGATGGAGCGTACCTGCGAGTGTGCTACGTGGGCTGTGGGATGGAGCGTACCTGCGAGCGTGCTACGTGGGCTGCGGGATGGAGATACCTGCACGCATGCTCCGTGGGCCGCGGGATGGAGCTGGCCACTGGGTCAGAGACCACCTGCTGAGACTGCGGTGACAGAGCTAGCCCCTTGTCCCCTCTGCTGCCTCCTCCCCAGGCAAGTACATCGAGAACCACGGCGTGGTCCACAACATGTACTACAACACCACCAGCAAGGTGAAGCTGCCCTACCACGCCACGCTGGGCATTGAGAGGTGGTGGGACAACGGCAGCGTGCCCATCTGGATCACCGCCCAGCGGCAGGTAACGCTGCACGACACCCCCTTGGACGGCGCGGTGGGGTGAGGGGCAAGGCCGTGACCACGGGAGCCCCCTGGCAGGCCCATTACCCACCCCGGGAGTCACAGGGCTCCCGGCACAGGGGTGTGAAGTGTGCTCCCAAGGGGCGTGGGTGCCCGGCAGCCGCCAGGATCTACCAGGCTCCACAGCCCTGCTGGCTCCTCCCTGGAGCCCTGGGACGGACCGGGGTGGCCCGTCCCCCCAGTCAGACGGACAGCTACACCTTTGGACCCTCTGGCACTTGGGGAGGGTCGTGGAGGGAGAAGTACCCCTCCACGGCAGGTAACACTAAAAGGGCTTTGTCCCTTCCCCTCCGGCACCCTGCTCCGGGCTGGGCGGCTAACTTCTGGGAGCAAAGGTAAAGTAAGAGGTGGGCTGTGGTGTCAGTGCAGGGACCCCATCATGCTGCACCGTTCTGGGGGTTCCCGGCCCTGGAGGTGTGGCTTCTCGTCAACCACGTCACACAGAGGAACCCTCAAGTCTGAGTCCCCTCTGTCCAAACGGAGCGGCCAGCGCCAGGCTCGGTCGCAGAAAGCCGAAGCTGAGAGCGTGGCCTGGCAGCCGGGCCTGCGGGGACAGGTGGCTGGGAGGACAGGTGGGTCTGTGGATGGAGCAGCAGGTGGCCGATGCAAAGACGATGGACAGCCAGGGTGAAGCTGGAAGGGACAGGCAGTGGGACATGGTGGAGGGGTCCACACACTCCTGGACGTGAATATGGCACCAGAGGCCGGGCTGCAGGCCAGAAAGGGGGGCCCCCAGGCACCTCAGCCTCAGGGCAGCGACCTGGGGCCCCATGGCGGTGAGGATGCCGCGGACCTGAGGACACTTGTCTAGCTGTTATCTCAGTGCTGAGTATGCCGCGCACCTGCTCTGTCCCCTATAAAAATCATTATCATGCCCTGGCCGGTTTGGCTCAGCGGTTAGAGCGTCGGCCTGCGGTCCAGAGAGGCCCGGGTTTGGTTCCCGCTGGGGACGCGTATCTCGGTTGCGGTTTGTCCCCGGCCCTGGTTGGTTGTGCGGGAGGCAGCCGCTCGATATGTCCCTTTCGCGTCGATGTTTCTCTCTCTCTCTCTCTTTCTCTCTCTCCCTCCCACTCTATCTATGGAAAAATGTCCTCGAGTGAGGATAAAAAAAAAAAAATCGTTATCAGGCGCAGATCAGAGCTGTGGCAGGCCTTTCAGAAATAAAGGGCTGTGGCGGAATTAGGAGTGGGGATGGGCGAGCGGACAGACACAGCCAGGCAGGAGGGGCCAGAGGGTGCCAGCCCAGGTGTCGTGCGTCAACGCTGCCTCCCCGGCAGGGCTTAAAGACCGGCTCCTTCTTCTACCCTGGCGGGAACGTCACCTACCAAGGCACGGCAGTGACGCTGAGCCGGAAGGAAGGCGCTCTGCACAACTACAAGGACGAGAAGGAGTGGAGGGACAACATCGACACGGTCATGAGGTGGTTCACGGAGGAGGGCCTGGACCTGGTCACGCTCTACTTCGGGGAGCCCGACTCCACGGGCCACAAGCACGGCCCCGAGTCCCAGCAGAGGAAGGAGATGGTGGCGCAGGTGGACAGGACGGTGGGCTACCTGCGGGACAGAATCCGGCACAGCGGCCTCGACGGCAGCCTCAACCTGATCATCACGTCCGACCACGGCATGACCACCGTCCACAAGAAAGCCGGCGACCTGGTGGAATTCCACAAGTTCCCCAACTTCAGCTTCAGGGACATTGAGTTCGAGCTCCTGGACTACGGACCGAACGGGATGCTGCTCCCCAAGGCAGGGAAGCTGGAGAAGGTGTATGAGGCCCTCAAGGTCGCGCACCCCAAACTCCACGTCTACAAGAAGGAGGACTTCCCCAAGTCTTTCCACTACGCCAACAACCCCAGGATCACGCCCCTGCTCATGTACAGTGACCCCGGCTACGTCATCCACGGGGTGAGTTGCCTACGAATGCTGGCTGGGGGCTCCTTCACTGGGCGGCTGGGTCTCTTTCCGTCCTCATAAAAAGCATCCCCTATTTCTAGCTAGTCCCCAGTTCGAGGGACATTGACCACCAGAGGGACACAGTCATCGCTATGCAATAGGTGTGTGTGCATGTACGTGTGTACACGTGTGTACAAGCCCAGTGTTTGTGCATGCCTGTGCACGTGTGTGCACGTGTGTCTGTGTACATGTTTGCATGTGCAGGCTTATGTGCACATGCATATAGGGTAAAGTGTGGGGAGATCAGCCATAAGAGTGACAGGGACAGGGCCAAGTGGGGAGCCCGACCCCACATCGGCTGAGGCCCACGGGGCGGCTCAAGGGGAAGCAAGACGCACGAAGGGAGAGGGACCCAGGAGAAGACTGCTGATGAGGGAGGGGTCACGGAGGAGCCCCGGGGTGTGGCCTGGGGGTGACGGCTCTGCCCTGTGTACTGGGGTCCCCGTCTGTGTCACAGGGTCTTTGCAGAGGCTCTCTCTCTGGGCCACTGATCTTTTAAGGCTCCGAATTCAGAGGGATTGAGGCTCAGAATCCCTCCTGCCCCCTGTTTGAACTCCGGGGCTCCTCTGCCGTGCTGCGGGGTGTCGGGGTGGGGAGGGGTTGCCGGCAGAGAGGGCGGTGGGCCGGGACTCAGGAGGCCCCCCCACAGAGACTGAACGTGCAGTTCAACAACGGGGAGCACGGCTTCGACAACGGGGTCATGGACATGAAGACCATCTTCCGGGCCGTGGGCCCCAGCTTCAGAAGGGGCCTGGAGGTGGAGCCCTTCGAGAGCGTGCACGTGTACGAGCTGCTGTGCAAGCTGCTGGGCATCGAGCCCGAGGCCAACGACGGGCACCTCAGCACCCTGCTGCCCATGCTCACATCCGGGGCCAACAACGGGCGCCCCACCACCTCACCGTCCACGTCGCACTCAGGTGAGGCGCCACCCCCCTGCACCCATTCCAGCACCAGGTCGCTGCAGAGGGGCACGTCCACTGTGGACAGGGTGCCCGCCAGCCGTGTGGGCCGCCTTCTCCTTCCCTGTCCCCGGCTTCTGGGAGCATCTCAGGTCCCTGACATTCCCACGGCACCTGACACCGTGTAGCGTGCTCTACCTCTCAGCAGTGCAGGGGGACAGCAGGGGGACTGAGCATGTTAAGAGGGGAGACTGAGGACCAGAGGAGAGTGGTTTGCCCGGGGACGGGCCTTTCCGGGTGAAGCCCCTCCAGGCTCTGGTCCCATGGAACCCACACTCCCACAGAGCCACTCCAGGGATTCCTTCCTGAGGTCATCCTCTGCCAGCCTTCCCACCCCACCCCACCCTGACCCATCTCAGGGGCAAAGGTCATCTGGAAGCTGGGCCGCAGTGGGGGCGGGCGAGATGAGAGCGGGAGGCCAGTGCGCTGCGGCGGTGCACAGAGGGGTGCTGAGAGGTTAATTCAGGGGCTTGTGGGGTGGTTGGGCACCTCGCCCACCATGGAAGAGTTGGGGTGACATGCTCCCACTTCCTTCATTCACCGGATCCTCCACCTTTCCTTAGGGTCCACCCTCCTGGCTGGCGGCTGCCCCACCCTGGTGACCGGGCTGCTGGGGGCTGCAATTCTTCTGGCCAAGGTCGAATAATGCCCCATCGCTCAAGGTCAGAGGCTCAGGAGGTGGAGGGAGGATGGGACCATCAGCCCCTAGAGACCTGGGCCCCGTCCCACCACAGAAAGGGTCAGTCCTCGGGCCGCAGCAGCCCCTCCCGGCCCCGGGCTCAGGCTCTCAGCAGCTCTTCCCAAAGCAGACAGCCAGCCTCCTCCCTCTGCCTGCAAGGGCTCTGTGCTCCAGACAGCCCAGCCAAGGAAAATTCAGAAACTGTTCTGGGGGGGCGGCTGCAGAGGTGGGGTCCCTGGAACACCAGGGGGCCAGCTCAGAGGACTCAGCTTGCTGAGGAACAGCCTTCCCCCACCCCCCGTCTCTGCCCTGTGATGTCACAGCCTCTGGCCAGAACAGAAACAAGTCATTCGTTCTAGAAGAGCCCATGCAAGCCTGGGAACAGCTCGGGTCTGGGCCCTGTGGACACACGGTGATCCAGACAGCCAGGCCCTGAGCCCGAGTTTGTCACTGGGGGGCCAGGGAGGGCAGATAATACAAAGGAAACAAGGGCAGAGAGGCCGGGGCGTAGAGAGGGCGGGGTGGGGGGCTGCCTCTCTGAGGAAGTGGATCCGGGTGAGTCCTGAAAGAGGCGCTGGCCGGGCCAAGCCCCGGGACACACGAGGTTCCAGGCGGGAGGAACAGTGAGAGGCCCCGCGGTGGGTCTGGCTGCCGGTGTTTCCGGAAGAGAGAGGAGCCTCGTGTGCTTGGAGGCTGGTGAGCGGGGGTAGGCACAGGGAGAGCGTGCCACGGACAGGGTAGGGAGGTGACCCACGGGCAGCAGAGCCCGCGGCCGAGGTGACGCAGGGACCTGCCACGGTCTGACGTGGATGATGAACGAACCCCACACACCGGGCAGGAGCTCGGGAAGGAGCAGGGAGAGCCAGCTAGGAGGTCACTCGGAGGTCGGGCAGGACATCCTAGTGGCAGGACGAAGGCGGGGCAAAATGAACAGATTCAAGATGCCTCTCAGGGGCCGGACCTTCAAGGCCTGTGGACAGACGGAGTGGAGGGCAAAGGGAATGGACGTGAAGGCTGGGCCTGAGGCGTGGCCTCAGCTGCCCGGTAGGCACAGCCACGGACTGACAGGAGGTGGGGACCTGGCAAACTGAGAGAGATGGGTCACCACCGGCTGATTCCCTACCACTCCCCCCTCACCAAGTCCCTCCATCTCCTCCAGCAGACCACCCTCACACCCCCCTCTTCCCCACCCAACAGTCCTGGCTCTTCCAGGCCCATCTGCACCAGGAAGCCTCCAGAAGCTGCCTCCAGGCCCTGAGCCCGCCCTCGCGCTGTGATGGACGGGACACGATGGACCTCGTCCCCTAGTTGACCAGAGACGGTGCACCGCATGCCTCGGTGTCCCCACAGCCCAGCCCATGCTTGGTCATGATGGTGCTGGCAGTCCCGCCTCTGCCCAGGTTTAGCTTCTGCGAACGCACAGGCCCCAAAACGGGGTCCCGGCGCCCAGACCCGCAAGCCCCTCCCCTCCCCCTCCCCCCTGCGCCCCCTTCCCCACCTCCCCCCGGGGAACCCGTCCCCTGAGCGGCGCCGCCGTCTGCGGCCACGCGGGGGCGCACGGGAGCCCCTCGGGAAGGTGCCGCGGGCCGGACGGTCGCGCGCTGGGACCCGGCCCTGGGACCACGGTCTCCAGTCCCCGAGCGGGGCCAGGGCGGCAGCGGGAGGCTTTGCCCCTGAAGCTCCCGGCCCGGGGGCCCATCCCCATTCGGGCTGGCCGGCCCCTGCTCCCGGGCCACAGTTAAGAAGTCACCGTGGCCCGCGTGGGTGTGACCCTTTCTCTAAAGCCTGCGGGTTCCTTACAGCCTTACCAGCGGGCCCCAGTGCATAATAAATCCCAAATTCCTTGCGACCATAACAGACGCCGGAGATCCCATTCATTGTGGTCGGGGGAGGGCGGGTAGGCCCTGCTTGGGCCGCTGGGCATAGGTGGTGAAAGCGTGGGCATCACAGTCAAAAGAAAAGGGGTTGGGGGGACGAGAAGGCTCTTTGTGAAATAATGGGGAACCAAAACCTCCAAGCCACGTTGTTCAGCAAAAAAAAAGGGGGGGGGACAGCAAATAGTAGACCACCATTGGTGGGGAAGGGGAGAGAAGTGTGTGTGTGTGTGTGTGTGTGTGTGTGTGTGTGTGTGTCTTGAACGTCTAGAAATAAAACATATCTCTGGAGAACTCTCAAGAAAGAGTGGGCACTGACGGCTCCAGAGAGGGGACAGGGTGGCCAGACCAGGGTCGGAAGGGACATTGTCCACCCCTCGTCACCCAGACACAGTGGACCCAACCACCTCAAGCACTACACATTCAAAACCATTTTTTAAGAACATGGGCTTTGAGGTCAGACCACCTCCTGCTCCAGCCTATCCCTGCCCATGAGGGGTTTCTCAGGATCTGCCCATTCCTCACGGTGAATCCCTTCTCCCCTCCCTGGGCTGGAGCTCCATCCAGCCTCCGGATCCATCCCACCCTGCCGCCACAGCTGTCTAACCAGCAGCTGGAGTCCGACCGGCCTGAACGGCCTGCGCTTCCCTGGCCCTCACCCAGGTTTTCCTGGAAGGACTGCTCCCTGCCTACTGCCTGCCGCCAAGCCTGCCCGAGCGTGCTCCTGACTCTGGACAGGTGTCCTCAGTCAGCCTGACCTGGCTGGAGGGGCCAGGCGGGGTCCCTGAGTGTACCCACCCATGAGCGCTCACGGGTGCTGGAGTAGCCAGGATGACCCCCGGGTCTCCAGAAGACACCCAACCTTGGGCGTGGCCGGTTCTGCTTGGACTGGTCTCTTGATTGGTGTTTTCAAACAGAAAAGAGAGAACGAGAATCTGGCCCGTCCCACATTAAGTACTCTGCCAGCCCAGATATCTGGCGTCACAAGTGACCCCCAAAAAGTCCCATTTGTTGACTGACTCACTGGCAGGAACGCGGAGGCTGAGGCGGGCTGTGCTGGGGGGCTGTTTCCCCTCTGGGAGGCTGTGAGGGCGGCATGTGTGTGGGATACCACCCTGAGCCGTATGGCCGGGTCTACCCAGCTCCGCACCCCCACACTCAGCAGCTCAACGCTCTGTGGCCTTCAGCAAGTTGCTAACCTCTCTGGGCCTCATCTGTAAAATCAGGAAGGCTAGAAGGACTGGTCTCATCGCGTGGGCCTAATGAGTAAAGCATTAATGGTCTCCGACTGCTTAGAAGAGGTGGGGCGGGGAATCCCACGCGTGCCCGTTTGGGAGTCCCACGGAGATGGTCCGGAGTGGGGAGAACGGCACACCTACTCCCTTTCCACCTGCCTGCACGCCTCTGTTTTTCCAGCAGACAGCTTCTGGTCAGTGGTCCGGAGAGGTCCCAGGCTCCGAGCTCCGGGGGCAGCCAGACCAGGATGCAACGGTACCACCCCGGGTCATTTGCGTTTCTACGATCACCTCAGGTTTGGGCCGGTGCGGCTGATTTCCCATTTACGTCTGTTATTTTACACTTTCTCCTTTTAAAATTAACTTCAGTAAGAAAGAACAAGTTGACGCCCTGGCCGGTTTGGCTCAGCAGTTGGAGCATTGGCCCTCAGACCAAAGAGTTGGGGGTTCGATTCCCAGTCAAGGGCACGTACCTGGGTTGCGGGTTCGATCCCTGGTCAGGGTCTTGTGGGAGGCAGCCGATCGATGTGTCTTTCTCACATCGATGTTTCTCTCTCTCTCTCTCTCCCCCTTCCTCCCTCCCTTCCACTCTAAAAATCAATGGAAAAATAACCTCAGTGAGGATTAACAAATAAAAAGAATGAGTTGAGTTGATTTAAAGAAAAATGTTGACTGAGTAATGGTGCAGGTGTTGGTGGCCGTGACAAAGTGTACGCAGGAGGCTGCCACGCTCCTACCTGCTCCTCTCCCTTCCAAGCATGTGGGCACCCTGGGATGAGTGTGGCGGGCAGCACTCGGCCTCCCACGGTCGGTGTGCAAAGACTCTCCCAGGCCCTTCCGCAGAATTCCTGTATTCCCCAGGTGCCCTGCACCCCTCCCCGCCTCGGAGCAGAAGTCAGCAGAGCCTTGGAAACCGCCATCGCAATTCACCGCACACAGGTCATGCCACTCTCGGCCCACCTGAGACAGAGTCTGGAGGAAAGCCCAGCCCAAACAAAGCCGTGCCCCGCACTGCGGTCACACAGGGTGCCAGGGAAGAAGACCAGGCGATTCCCGCTTACCCTCATCCACACTGGCAGCCCAGAGCCTTCCCTGAAGGCACCAGTCCAGGTGCTGGCAGTGCGGATGGAACACCTACTGCCTGGGTACCTCGTGGTGGCAGGGTCTGACGGGGGCTGTGAAAGCCCCCTTTGTCAGGAGGCCCTGTCCCCGTGAGAGCCAGCCCTGCACGCTGTCGCCAGAAGGCGGCGCCCTTGGGCTCCTCAACACCCCTTGAAGCCTTTCTCAAGCAGCTTCTGAGGAGAGGAATTCAGACCTTCCTGTTCCTCCAGCTTCTCCTTGGTCTGAAGGAGCCACACCGCCTGGGAAGTGGTCAGGGAGTGTATGTGTTTCCTCAGGGTTTAGGTGGAGCCCCAAGTGAATACCAGGGCATCACAGAAAGAACTGGAACTCTCCAAACCAGGTCTGTTTTAGGATCCTGGAAGGGTAGCGATCGTGTAGTCCTGCGCTGAGCACAGAGCCATCCGGGTCAGGGGTTCTCGGGGTGCAGGGTGCCCGGAATCACGCGGTAGGCCCACTGCTGCATAGGCAGGGGTGCGAGGGCGCACGCGCACACACACACACACACATTTCGGAATCGGTGAGAACTTGCCTTTCTGACTAGCTCCCAGGGGACTCACGCTGGGGCCCAGGCTCCACACTTGAGAATCACTGCACTTGATAAAGGTTAAGAATGAATGAATGAATGAATGAATGAATGAATGAAAGAAAGAAAGAAAAAAAGAAAACCGGTCTAACCCCACCTCCCGGTGTTAAATTGGGGAAGAACTGAGGCCTGTCACACAGCACTGGCTCTGGACGGAGGTGGGAGGGGAGCACAGGTCTCTCCAAGTGCAACCCCCCCGGGGCCTAGCCAGCCCTTTCCCGCACAGGTGCCATTTGCTGATCCAAGTAAGTCTGTTCTCTCCAGAACCCGGGGAGCGCCTGGCTCCGATCCTCTCCACGCTGTCGGAGACCAGCCTCTGTCAGCTGGGGCTCCTTTGGGTCCATTTGTCCTGGGGCCAACAGTAGCAACTGCCGGTCAATAACTGGACAGCTGTGTGGCCGGGCCCAGGCCATCTTTGGAATCGGTAGGTTCCTCTGCAGCCAGCAGGACCCTAAGAGCCCATGCAGCACCTCCACAGCCCACAGCAGCCAGTGCTTTGCTTCGCGCGTGGACTGGCTGGAGGGCAGGCAGAGGAATCTGGGCCCCCCCACCCCAGGCCTACAGAGGACCCTAGTGAGGTACCAGCCAAGCAGAAGGGACCCCACCTGGGCTCCTCATGGTGCGTCTCCCCTCCCCCACGCCTGTGGTCCGGGCTGCACGGCGCACCCCCCCCACCCCCCCACCCTGCCTCTCGGGCCTGCAGGAGCATCTGTTGCCATGGTTACCCGCCGCTCTCAGCTCGGGCGGGTTGCCTGAGGTTCCCACCGCAAGCACCACGGTCTCTGAACCCCAGCTGAGGGCTCAGGAGGGACACAGAACCCCACGCGCGGCACACACACGCCGCAATGCTGCACACTCGTCTCACGCACACGCTGACATATCACATGCCCCACATACCATGTACACACAAAACACACGCCCCACACATGCACGCGCATTCCACGCGCCTCGCACACCACACGTTGTACACACTGCATACACCCCACACTGTACACACCACCCCCCATCCCAGCCACACACGCCATAAATACACGGACAGTACACACACGCCCCACACTCACTCGGGACTCCGACGCGGAAGGATGCTCGTTTGGAACAGGCCCCCAGCGTCTACACTCGCAGACAGAGCCGCAGCAGGTCATACCCGTCCCCGCCCACGCAGCAGGCTGGCGCTCCCCCCACTTTGTGACCAGCAGTCTGCAGGTTCCATCACCCTCTTTGTAGCCAGACCCCGAGGAGTCACTTTATGGGCGGGCCCCCTGGGTCGTGCAGCCCGGGACTGGAAGGTCAGCGTGGCCACCCGGGACCCCCACCCCTCATCCGGCCCCGAAGCGCGGTCATCCACATCCCCGAGGCCCCTGGCGTCACATGGCCAGTGCTCAGCGGGCAGGTGCCAGGGTGTCTGACGAGGGACGCGTTCCCCAGAAGGCTTTCTAGGAGTTGAACCTCCAGATCCATGACCTTGGGGACACCACTGCCCCCTAACCCGGATGTCGCCTCCCGAGGTCAACCCCTCTATCCCACACTGCAGGAGTAGGGGGCACCTCTGGCCGTAGGAAGGACCTGGCCACTCGCGTCCCTGAGTTCCGAGAAGGTGAGCCTGGGAAGCCGGACCCTTTCCCCCAAGGAGAACCTAATGTGCTCCATTTTTTGCTTTGTTTTTGGTGATAAGTCACGTGTGGCTTCTGGCTTAAATCTCCAAAGAAGTTCAAAAGGTGAAGCGACATCACTTTAGCAAAACTACCCATTACCGTGTGTGAACGTATACACACAAGTTTTCTCAGAGTCTGCCCCAAAAAGGTGAGCGGGATGGAAGCCACCCGGAGCCACGCCTCAGATGATGGGTGACAGGCGCCCAGCGACATGAACCGTGTGAAAACACAGCCCCAGGCCCGCACTGAGATGCGGTCCAACGATTCAACTTTCCCACATCTATAAAATCAGCGCATACCAGAAGTTTAATGTATTTATGCTGACTTGATCAATTAATTGCATAAGTCATTCAATCCAGAATCATTGTTTGATACTGAGAATCTTAGAGTCGCAGGAAATAAAACTTTGAATTTAAATTATGTACACGCTTTTGTGCTTGGGTGATCAGTGAATGACTTTCAAACACAAGAAGTGTTTTTATTAAAATAAAATTCAGTGGAAGAAATCAAACAGGACCCCTGGGCGGGGAGAACCAAGAGGAATTTGTCCAGGTCTTTGGTCTTGGGGTGGTGGGGGGTCACATTGCTACATTATTTACAGTTTGTTTGATATCTTTAAAAGAATGGTTTGAGGAAAACCTGGAGACAGATGCATTTAGAACAAGAAAGTTGGGGGGGACAGGAAGAGATTAACCGAAGAACTTACATACGTATACACATAGCCCATGGACACAGATGACAGTGGGGTGAAGGCCTGGGGCGGGGCAGGAGCTGGGTAGAGGGGGGTAAAGGGGGGACATGGGGACATCTGTAATACTGTCAACAATTTATTTATTTATTTTTATTTATTTTTTTTTTTATCCTCACCTGAGGACATTTTTCCATTTTTTGTTCAGATAGAGTGGGAGGGAGAGAGAGGAAGAGAGAGAGAGAAACATCGATGTGAAAGGGACACATCGAGTGGCTGCCTCCCTCACGACCAACCAGGGCCAGGGACACACTGCAACCGAGGTATGTGCCCCTAGTGGAAACCGAACCCGGGTCTCTCTGGACCGCAGGCCAACGCTCTAACCGCTGAGCCAAACCAGCCAGGGCTGATTTTGTTTTTTAAATGTCAAATTTTACAACACCCTGGGAAGTACACCCTTGGTGACCTTGTAAACTGAATGATAAAAACAGGAGATACCAACCAGAAATGGTGCCAAAGGGACATGATTTTCCCAAATTCTTTTAGGGGCCACGTGGACAAAGCAGCTTGGAGGCCACTGACCTACTCAAATCCCTCGGGGACAGAGGAGGAAGCCGAGGCTCAGAGGAGGAGACGGACTTGTCCCCCGTGGCACGGGGTGTAGGCAGGACGGGAGGAGGCTGTATAAAGACTAGTGAGCCCCGGGAAGATGCCGACCGTCATCCGTCACCCAGGAAATGCACATCCGAACCTCGGTGAGACCCCCCCCCCCCCCGCATGAACACAATAAACTGTGAGAAATCACAAGTGTGGGGAGGGGAGGGGACTCGGAGCCCTCGAACGTTGCTGGTGGGATGTGAAATGGAGCAGCTGCTGCGGAAGACAGTCTGGTGGCTCCTTAGTAAGTTAAATGTAGAATTACCAAAGGACCCAGCAACGTCCCTCCTGGGTGCAGACCCCAAAGCATTGAAAACAGGCATTCAAACAAACACCCGCACCAGCACGTTCTGCTACGAAGAGCCAAAAGGTGGAGCCGGCCCAAGTCCGTCCACAGAAGAATGGGTACATAAACGAGGTCCATGCACCCAGCGGACGCTCGCGCCGCCGGACAGGGTCGAGGCTCTGAGGCCACTACACCGTGGACACTCCTGGAACCGGCGACGCGCCTGGAGCCGGCGACGCGCCTGGAGCCGGCGACCCGCCTGGAGCCGGCGACGCGCCTGGAGCCGGCGACGCGCCTGGAGCCGGTGACGCTGAGCAAGTGCTGCCAGCCGCGGAAGGGCCGGTATCATCCGATTCCATTTGTGCAAAATACCCCAAACAGGCAATCCTTAGAAACAGGGCGGTGAGTGCTGACCAGGGGCTGGGGAGGAGGCACGGGGTGACTGCGGACTGGGCACAAGTCTCCCTTGGGATGATGAAAATGTTCCGGAACGGGATGGCAGAGATGATTACCCAACACTGAGTGTACTAAATTCCACCAACTACATGCGTAAGATAGGTCAAACGGTGGGTGGTTGTTTTAACATGTTTTTATTGATATTTTTAGAGAGAGAGAAAGGGAGAGAGGGAGAGAGACATGGATGTGAGAGAGAAACATCCACCGGCTGCCTCCTGCACGCCCCCTGCTGGGGATCGGGTCCGAAACCAGGGCATGTGCCCCGATGGGGACGAAGCTCAATTCACCCAGCGACGCTGGTCGGGCATCAGATGGTAAGCTTTATGTTATGTGTATTTTAGCCCCCACACACACTCACGCACACACAAGCAGGGAGGTTGCAAGTGGCCACGTTTCAGGCCACAGAGACCCCATCTGCTCGGCTGGCTTCTCCCAGAGCAGTCCGGTCCTCTGGTTGGCTAATGCTGCTGGTGGGGACCCAACAGGGTGCGCTGGGTGCGGGCAGCCAGGAGGAGCAGCTCGGGTGCGCCTACCCCACTCCTACCAGAGCCTGGCTGGAGCCCCAGTTCCTCCAACAGAGAAGCTTGGGGAAGGTGGGCGAGGACCCTGCAGGGACCACCAGCGAACGTCTTAAGGCTTCCCGGGGGAGCTGACTCCTGGTGGCCCCTGGTGGCAGAGGTGCCGTCATCAGATCGAGCAGTCATCAGGTTGCTCTTGTTTCCGCAGCCGGGCCACACCTGGGCAGGTCCTCCAGTTGGTAAAGGGCGCAGGTGGAATGCTGGCGTCTGGATGCAATCGGGAAGGCGTCCCTTTCCACCAGCCGAGGCTTCGGAGCAGAGCACCCCGCTCTGGGAGCCCCGTGTCCTCCGGGGAAACTTCAGCTGAACACAGAGGGGGCAGCTGCACACGGGTGCAAACAATGCGGAGGAGCGTGTGTTTGTCCAGACGGGTCACCCTCACAAGCTGCACCCCTATGGGGGCACCACCCTGAAAAGGCCCTGACACCCAGGTTTGCTTTTGGTCGTCTGGGTCTCAGTGTGGCTGTTCTTACGACGTGACTAAAGAATTTGTGTCTTCGCCCTGGCGGTTTGGCTCAGCGGTGGGAGCATCGGCCCGCGGACCAGAGAGTCTCAGGTTCGATTCTGGTCATTGCAGTTCGGTCCCCGGACCTGGTTGAGGTTATGTGGGAGGCAACTAATCAATGTGTCTCTCTCACATAGATTTTTTTTTTCTCCCTCCCACTCTATCTGAAGATAAATGGAGAAATATCCTCCTGTAAGGATTTTAAAAATTAATTAAATTTAATTAAAAAAAAAAAAAAGAATTTGCGTTTTCTGTTTCTGTCTTTCCATGGATACGTGAATTCTGCAGAGAAATTCAGAGGGCCGGTGAGCTTGCCCAGGGAAGGCCGTTCACCCTCCCCAAAGAAGCACAGTGCCAACAGCAGAGACGCTATTTGGACCTAATAGCTGTTCTTTTTTTTAAAAAAAATTAATATTTAAAAAACATTTTAAATATGTTTTTATTGACTTTTAGAGAGAGAGGGAAAGAGATATAGAAACATCGATGAGCGAGAACATCGACTGGCCGCCTCCTGCATGCCCCCACTGGGGATCAAGCCTGCAACCTGGGCATGTGCCCTGACCGGGAATCGAACCAGCGACCTCCTGGTGCAGGGTCGACGCTCAGCCACTGAGCCACACCGGCCGGGCCTAATAGTTGATCGTGAAGACAAGGCGCCAGTCGCCCGCGCGGAAGCCTCAGTCATCATCGCCAACGTTGTACTCTTCCTCTTCCTCCCGTCCCAGGCAGAGCTGGCGCTGGTTCCACACAAGCCCGTCTGTGCCCAGCTTCCTCTTTGCTAAAGTGGGCTTCCGTGTGGTTTTGCACATTTGGGGGTGCGAGCCTCGTTGCTCTTACATGCACTGAGCGGGGGCCCCCCGTCATTCTGACCGCAGAGGCCAATGTGCCGCCGAAAGCCCTGATTCGGGGGGAGCTGGGCTTGTGCCTTCACAGGATGGATGTCCTGCTCCCCCTTCGTCCATACCACCAGGCAGTGGCCGGCTGTGCTGGCCTCCCACGCACTGGATGGCGTAAAACAACCCCGATTTATTCTCTCCGAGTTCTGGAGGCCAAAAAGCTGAAGTCCAGGTGTGGGCAGGGCCGGGCTCCCTCGGGAAGCTCTAGGGGAGGGTCCTTCCTGCCCCCTCCTGCCCTTTCCTGTTCCCGGTGGCTGCCTGCATTTAAGGGCTTGTGGCTGCTCACAGGCCTTTCCCTTCTGTCTGTCTGTCCTCTTCTGGCTTGTAAGGACATTTGTCATCGGATTCAGGACTCACTCAGTGAGTCCAGGATGATCTATCTGATCTCCAGGTCCTTAATTACTTCTGCAAACATCCTTTCCCCATAAAAGGTCATGTGCAGAGGTACGGAGGGTCTGCACTCAAACATCTTTCTGGGGACCACCGTTTAACCCGCTGCAGCTGCTTCCTCTGTAGTCTAACAGCCTTGCGACGGGGCCATTGGGGTATCACTGTCTAACGACTTAACCACTAACAGGGACAGAGCTAACACCTGGAGCCTAGGGCGCCCGAAAGCCCGGCCAGGCGCCCACTGAAATGCTCGGCAGGAAGCGTAGCTCGGTGGAGCGCTGGCTTCTTTCCTCACGCGAACCAAATCTCTGCCCACAGACCTACCTGTCTGCATGTTCAACACGCAGGGGCCCTCTCTCCCCGAAGCACGGAGACCTCGCCACCTGCTTTCACTTTCTACTTCGGATAGAGACATGGGTAAGGGGACTACTCTGCCTGTTCTTCACTGGATGAGGAGAAAAGAACAGCAGACGCATAATGACATACAGCGGCCAGCCTGGGCCTCAGGTCCGAGGCCGCAGGACGGCAGCTCCCTGGCTTCCACAAGAAGCCGCACACGGGCTATTCTCGGGTGAAGTCTCCGGTTACTGAGTGCTGACATCGGTGCTCACGGCAGCCTCATTCCCTCGAGTCCAGCAGCCGTCCATCGGCCGATGAAGGGGCAGACGACACAGGCCACCCCGACAACAGAACACCATTCATCCCAACGAGGAAGGCGGTCCCCACACCTGCCTCAGCTGGACGGACCTTGAGGGCGCTGTGCTCAGTGAAATCAGCCAGACGGGAAAGGACAGATACTGTGTGATCCCACGTACAGGAGGGACCCAGAGTCATCAAGAACGGAGGGTGGCAGGGGCTGGGGGAGGGGTGGAAGTGAGCGTGTCACAGGGACAGTGTCGGGTTGGGAAGATGAGAAAGCTCCCGAGATGGACGGGGTGACGGCTGCACGTGCTCAGTGACACTGAACTGGACACGTGAAAATGGCTAAAAGGGCGAATGTCATGTTATGTGCATTTTACCACAATTTATATTTCAAAAGGAAAACTGGTTTGGCCTCCGCCTGGGGCCTCATACCTGGCACCAAATTAAGCCCACTGGCTGCCAGTTTGGGGGTGGCACCCCGGTCCTCTACCTGAGTCCCCCAGCCATGACCTGTCTCTTGGCGGGGGCTCAGAGCTGTGGTTTAACAAGTAGCACTTGCTGTCTCGGTTTTTCTAGGCAGTGCCTGTGACGTATACACGATGCAAAGAGAGAATTGTGTGAGCCTGTACACATGCACACACGTGCGCACACACACACACAGCTGGTAAGGACGTGTGTCCGTGTGTCCAGGGTACATAGTGCCGTCCACTTAGCTACACCAAGAAGCCCAGACATAGGGTTGAAATACTTCCCTCGGATTATGTGAAAACACTGCATTTCGCAGCGGAATGAGAGAGGGGATGTTGAGGGATACAGGAGCCAAAGAAGCAGTTGGAAGGATGTGGAGAAGCAACCAGGTCCTCCCAAAGTGCATGCGGGAAGGCTTCAGCACTTGCGAGTTTGCCCTGCGAAGCCCCGGGGAAGCAGGCGGGAGCCGCTCTGGGCAGGAAACAGGACAGGCCACACGCCAGCACCGGACATTTGTTTAAAGATCTTCAGCCCGGCCCTGGCCGGTTTGGCTCAGCGGTTAGAGCATCGGCCCTCGGACCAAAGGGTTTCAGGTTCGATTCTGGTCGAGGGCACATACCTGGGTTGCAGGTTTGATCCCTGGCCCTGGCTGAGGTCGTGCAGGAGGCAAGCAATCGATGTGTCTCTCTCACGTCGGTGTTTCTCTCTCTCTCTCACCTTCCTTCCCTTCTACTCTCTCTAAAAATCAATGGAAATATATCCTAGGGTAAAAAATTAAATATATATATATATATATATCCTTGGATGAGGATTAACCAAAATAAATAAATAATTTTTAAAAAATCTTCAGCCTCTTCCGGCCGGCGTGGCTCAGTGGTTGAGCATCGACCCATGCACCAAGAGGTCACCGGTCGACTCCCGGTCAGGGCACATGCCCAGGTTGTGGGCCTGATCCCCAGTGGGGGGCATGCAGGAGGTGGCCAATCGATGTTCTCTCTCATCGATGTTTCTATCTCTCTCTCTCCTTCTCACTTCCTCTATCTGTAAAATCAATAAAGGAAAAAAAATTTTTTTTAACCTTCAGCCTGAAACACAAAGTGCTTAAAATTCTTTAATTTACACCTGAGACCCGGCCAGCCCAGCCTGGAACAGGACATCAAAGACTGGAGACAGACGGGAAGGAGCTGTCCCCACCCCACCCCACCTGTGTCACCCAGGCCTGCCCCCGCGCCCCTCCCCCTTAGCTCTGGAAAGGCCCCGCACTCCCCTGCAGGGCCGACGAGCGTGGACAGCACCAACAAACGGCCAGCAAAGGCCTTGCTCCGTCGCTGGGCCTTTCTACGTATGTGAACCCTCCTGGCCCGCCGTGCCCACCTCACCCCACCGTCCATCCCCAGACACACCCTCATCATCGACCTTCGTCGACTCTTCAGCAAGAGCTTCCTGCGGCCACGCACCGTCCTCCGGAGAGGATCTTGCCCCCGTGCAAACCCGAGAGCTCCTCCAGTCCCCCCTCCGGTGCGTGCCCGCGTCCGTCACCTTCCAGGAGCAGGTGACACTCCACTGCGGAGACGGCTTCAAGGACGACTCAAGTCAGGACGGAAGGTGTGGAGCGTGTGGGTAGGAAGGACGCCGAGGCCCCGGGGGGCTCGAGGGCAAGCCTGTGGGCGGTGGTGAGTCCGCCTTGGAGACCAGGCGGGCAGCGCGTGGCCCCGCGGTTGCGGATTTGTTTGCGCCGAAGCCCTGACCCACGCAGACCCGAGCTTCCCCGCTTAGTGGCGTGCACAGGGCCAGAGCGGAGCGGCAGCGGGTTTCCCACACCACCGGGGCGCCCGTCTTGCTCTAAGTACAAAATTAATTATTTCCTTTCTGTGCCTTTCAAATCCAAGGCCCCGATTCTTGAACAGACAAAGAGCATTTACAAATGTAATAGAAAAAGAGGAGCGATCCAAGGCAGCGATGCCCAGCCTCTTTCCTCTCCTGGCGCACAAAACGGGTCGCCAAGATTCCGCGCACACCGGAAAATGGATTCTCGCCAACCTGACAAAAATACAGGGATCACTTTGAGCCATTCACACCAGACGGCTATTGCTGCACACCAGACGGCTATTGCTGCGTTGGCTGTCGTCATTGTTTTATTTGACAGTCTGAGGGAGAAGAGGCCGGCGCCCCAACTAACAGTCAGGCACTGCCTGTTGTAAACCCTGGCGGCACGCTGGCTGAGAACCGCGGACCTAGTGGAGGACGGGTGAAGGATTCGCGTGGACTCGGGCACTTCTCAGAAGAGAAGTACACCAGTGGCCAAGGAGTCCCAGAAACGATGCTTAGCCTCACTCGTAACTGTAGCAAATCAAACCACAGTGAGATGGGGGGAAAAAAAGATTAAAAATTTTAGAAAGTAAATAAACAGCCCTGGCTGTTGTGGTTCCGTTGCTGGAGCATCGTCCACGTGCCGAAAGTTTGCCAGTTCGATTCCCGTCGGGCACACGCCCGGGCCGCCGGCCGGTCCCCTGGGGGACGTGCAGAAGGCAGTCACGCCATGTCTCTGTCTCACATCGATGTTCCTCTCTCTCTCTCTCTTCCTCTCTCTCTAAAATGAAAAAAAGTAAATTGAAAAGAAACAAAACAGAGTGAGATGCTCTTTTGCTTTTGGGACATCTTTTTAAAAGTTGAACGAAAGCAGCTGCCGGCGAGGAGTGGCTCAAACAAGCGCTGTGGCCTAGGGCTGGTGCAGGCACCGGTGGGGGTCTCCAGAAGAGGAGTTGGCTTCGTCTGTCCTTTGACCCACACTTTCCACGTCTGGAAAGTTGCCCCGTTCTCCTCCCCCGAGCTCGCACAGACACTGTCCACGAGGAGTGGACAGCAGCATTATCCGTGAGGCTGCCCAGAGTCCGTCAGCACGCAAGGAAGCGGTGGTGAACCGTCGGTCCTCGCGGCCCAGCGCTGGGGAAACGAGCCACACAGTAAAAGGACACACTGTCCGATTCTGTTGTGTGAAGTTCTAAAAAAAGGCAGCCCGGCCGGTGTGGCTCCGTGGCTGAGCGTCGACCCTGCACCAGGAGGTCGCCAGTTCGATTCCCGGTCAGGGCACATGCCCAGGTTGTGGGCCCGATCCCCAGTGGGGGCATGCAGGAGGCGGCCAATTGATGTTCTCTCTCATCGATGTTTCTCTCTCTCTCTCCCTCTCTCTCTAAAATCAATAAAGAAAAAAAAGGCAAATTAATGTATGGTGTGAGAAGTCAGAATAGAGAGAGTCTCGGGGGCACCGGGGCGTCTGAGTGGCGATCACACGTATCCAGGGGTGAAGTGTACAGAGCCCCCGCCGTGAGAGCTGCGCTGCTGATCGGATGTGCGTTACGGCCCAGTGTTACAAGCTGTTTTTACTGTGAGCGTGTTATTTTACATACGTGAAAATACAATATAAAAAAAAATCCAAAAAGACAAGCTATGAATACATATTTTAGCCCTGGCCGGTTTGGCTCAGCGGTTAGAGCGTTGGCCCGCAGACCAAAGAGTCACGGGTTCGATTCGGCCAAGGGCACGTACCTCGGCTGCAGTTTGTCCCCAGCCCTGGTTGGTCGTGTGGGAGGCAGTCACTCGATGTGTCCCTTTCACATCGATGTTTCTCTCTCTCTTCCTCTCTCTCCCTCCCACTCTATCTGAACAAAAAATGGAAAAGTGTCCTCAGTTGAGGATAAAAAAAAAAATATATATATATATATAGGTTTAGTGTGCCCTGGCTGGTGTGGATCAGTGGTTAGAGCTTCAGCCCACACACCAGAGGGTCTTGGGTTTGATTCCCGGCCAAAGGCACATACCTGGGTTGCAGGTTTGATCCCGAACCCCAGTCAGGGTTCATGCGGGAGGCAACCAATTGTTGTGTCTCTCTCCCATCGATGTTTCTCTCTCTCCACCTCCCTCCTTCTCTTCCGCTGTCTCTGAAAATCTACGGAAAAAATATCCTCGGGTGAGGATTCACAACAAAAAAATCTTTAAGGTACATTAAAAACACAAAATATAAATATTTTTACAGTGAACATACATAACTTTTATATAGAGAGAAAACATTAGGCAAGATTCCGGAAAGAGCAAACGTCCTCACCGCGTGCAAACTGGTCCCCTCCTTGGGCCTGGCCTCGGGAGGCCACACCCCTCCCGGCCCACTCCAACCCTCAGGTCACCTTCCCTTCCTGGCACTTGGCACTTGGCCAGCAGCTTCAGGGCCAGCGACATCTCTAACACCTGAGCTACCGTAGAATCCAAAGGGGGTCTCACTTGTGTTTCTCGAGGCCTCACCTGGATGTGCCATGTCCCCAGCCACAGGGCGCTGTGTGGCACAGCCCCACGGAGAGGGCTCTGGGGTTCCTGGCGGCTTCCTGCAGCTGACCACAGTGGGAAGGGCCCCAGCTGTGTCGGGACAAACGACGTTTCCGGCTGTTGACTTGACAGCTGCAAAGTCAGTCCCCAAGGGGCCGGGAAGGAGGCCCAGCTGTGCTCCAGGCCAGCGCCGCAGCCCCGGAGCCCGTGCGGATAGGGTCTGGGTGGCGGAGGGCCTGTCTTCCCCCTGTCTCTCTGGTTAGCTCTTGGGTGCATCTACCAGTCTGACCCCAGAGGAAACTGGGGAGCAGAGGGAGGTGGGAACAAGCAGATATTCTCCACGGGGACAACTCAGCCCCTTCCCAGGATGGGAGGATGGGCTTCTGGGCTCCTGCCACCCAGCTGCTAGCTGCTTCTTCCCTAAGTGAAACCACCAGTGTCCCGGCTCGGGAATCAGCACCAGGAGGAAGGACCCCTTGGCAGGTTGTCATCCGGCTGCCTGGTTCAGCTGGAAGCCAGACGGGCCATGTACCCCTTTGAGGGCCAGGCCTCGGGCATCTCTTCTCCAAGTAGGGGAAGCGGAGGGGTGCTGCTGAGGAGACCAGGGGCATTCTGTCCCTCCCTACTCCCTGAGGTCCGTGGCCGGCCTAGACAGATGGCCTCAAGTGCTACACAAAGCTGGACACCGGAGGGACAGACAGAAAGGGTAGCTGTGAAACAGAAAGACGACCGGCCACGGTCCTTGGTCACCTTAAAATGCTCCCTGAGCCAGCGCTGTCGCAGTGTTTGACTCGAGTTCAAACACTGGGGGAGCTGTTTCAAGTGCCAGGGGGACCAACATCGCTGTCTGCTCCGGATTCTTCGATTTTCGCCGGAAAGACCCTCATACTGGGTGTCTCAGTCCCCTGAGCGTCCCGTCACACATCGACGCAGTGTGGCCGGTTCTGGCGACCAGAATGAAAGCCAGGTGCGGGCCGGGCACTCCCCTGAAGGCTCCCCCAAAGTTGACCTGCACGACAACAGTACCAGCCCACCCCCACGCCAGGGACACTGGCACAGCCCAGGCAGCTTATTCATATTTCTCCAGCTCTGCTGGTTTTCTGCTTTGGGGGGGTCGCTTGCCTACAATGAAATGCACCCGTTTTAAATGCTGGTTCCATCCGTTTCGGTAAATAGATACAGTCACACAACCACCACCAGAATTCAGTGTTAGAGCGCAGGGGACGAGGAGAACAAGACGGAGTGGAGGGTCCGCAGGCCTCTTACAAACACCTTCCAGAGGTTCTCCGTGTGTAACTGACACACGCTCACTGTGCAGAGACGGTTTTTACACAAGCACAGGTTAGCCCTGGCTGGTGTGGCTCAGCAGTCAGAGCGTCGGCCCGCGGACCGGAGTCGCAGTTCATCCCTGGTCAGGATCATGCGGGAAGCAACCAGTCGATGTGGCTCTATCACATCGATGTTTCTCTCTCTCTCTCCCTCTCTCTCCCTCTCTCTCCCTCTCTCTCTCCTCTCCTCCTCCCTCCCACTCTATCTGAAGATAAATAGAAAAAATATCCTCAGGTGAGGATTAAAAAAATAAAACAAGCACAGATTAGACAGATGTACTTCCAGACTCTGGTGTCGCCGGACATAGATGCAGTTAACAAATGCAGAATTGTTCTGTGTGTATAGTTTTATAACCTGCTGTTTTTGTAATGTGACATGTCTGTCTGCCACGAGGCATTCCGCTGTCCCACGAGGAAAGCAAAGGAAACCCCTGGGAAGGGGAAGGAAGCGTCTAGGGCAGTGTGGGGAGTGTCCTGCCAGTAAGTCCCCAGGTGACCCTCGGCAGTCGATCCCCACCCCACCCCAGGCTCAGGCAACCTCGGATCTGCTTCCTGAGTGGGTCCTTCTCTGGGATTTCACAGAAATGGAAGCTGCAGCGTGGGGTGCTTGGCTGCTCTCCTGAGCGGGGCACTTGGGGGCGAGTGCACCGCGCCGGGCCCTCAGCAGTCTGTGCTGCTGGGCTCGTCCCTCTGCGGCCGCTCCGACCCCCGCCATCCGCTGACCAGCCTACGGCATCGGGTTGCTTTCGCTTCGGGGCTGTTATGAATGAAGCTGCTATGGGCATCCATGGGCAAGATCTGTGTGGACATGTGTTTTCAATTCCTGTGGCTAGAGACCTAGGGGGGCCTGGACCATATGGTGAGTGTGCTTGTAGCTTTAAGAAACTGACACACAAAGTGTGTAATTCCCAAAGTGGCCGTGTGTGCGGTTCCCGCTTCCCCACACCCGCCCCAGCACCGGCCGGTGAGTCTCCTGGTCCTTCCTAGAGAAACACCCATCGGTTGCCCCGTCCTCACCCTGAGCAGGAATCAAACCCGAAACCTAGGTATGTGGTGTAGGGACCACACTCTCAAGCAACTGAGCCACCTCCCAGGGCAGCGGAGGTGTGCTTTCAATTTGCGTTTTCCTAACGAGCAATGAGGTTGAGCGTCTTTTGAGGGGCGAGATGACATTCTTAGCATTCTCTGTCTGCTTTGGGGTGTGTCTGTTCAGATTCTGTACCCACGCCCCCCACACCCTTTCTCATTAGTCTCCTGTTTCAGTACGTCATGATCGGAGAATGGTGTCCGCGCTTGGAATGTGACAGTCTTCGTGGCCTAGAACATCAATACGTTTACAAATGTTTGATGGGAAATTGAAAGGAAATAGGGTCTCGGGTGGATGGAGGGAGCAGAAACCCAGCTCTGACTAGCTTGGGTCACCAAGGTGACGTCCCAGCTGGGAAGGCCCTGTGGATCCTGACTCTCTGGGTGTTCTCTCTGCTTCCCTAGTTCTCCTTCTCTCCCCCACCTCACCTTCCCTCTCTCCCTGTGCAGGGCTCAGGGTCTCATGGGAGATGTGTTCATTCCAGGGCGGAGTGGGGGCGTGGGGGACGTCCCTCCACCTTGACGACCTCAGGGGAAGCAGACTCTCCCGCAAAGTCCCAGGGGAGGGCTGTAACTGCCCCAAGCCACCTAAGCAACCACTGAGCCACACCAGCCGGTGTGGTTGAGCGTCGACCCATGCACCAAGATGTTGCCGGTTCGATTCCCGGTCAGGGCACATGCCCAGGTTGTGGGCCTGATCCCCAGTGGGGGACATGCAGGAGGCAGCCAATCCATGTTCTCTCTCATCAATGTTTCTATCTCTCTCTCCCTCTCCCTTCCTCTCTCTCTAAAAAAAAAAAACCTCTCTTAATAAAGAAAAAAAAAATTAAACCAGCACCTATTCACTTTGCTCGTCAAAAAGACTGTTGTCACCCTGACCAGTGTAGCTCAGTTGGTGAGGTGTCTTCCCATGCACAGAAAGGTTGCCGGTTCAATTC
This sequence comes from Tadarida brasiliensis, assembly GCA_030848825.1. Lineage (NCBI taxonomy): Eukaryota > Metazoa > Chordata > Mammalia > Chiroptera > Molossidae > Tadarida > Tadarida brasiliensis. The sequence continues at coordinate 64,817,303 of CM061273.1, forward strand.
CAGATCAGGGCACACACCAAGTGGGCTAGACCCCTGGTAAGGGGCGTGCAGGAGGCAGCCGATGGATGTTTTGCTCTCACATCAATGTTTCTCTCTCTCTACCTCTCCCTCCTTCTCTCTCTAAAAATCAATACTTTTTTTATTGTTTTTTTTTTTGTTTTATGTTTGTTTTTGTTTTTTTTTTATCGTCACCTGAGGACATTTTTCCATTTTTTTGTTCAGGTAGAGTGGGAGGGAGAGAGAGGAAGAGAGAGAGAGAGAGAAACATCGACGTGAAAGGGACACATCGAGTGGCCGCCTCCCACACAACCAACCAGGGCCTGGGACAAACTGCAACCGAGGTACGTGCCCTTAGCAGGAACCGAACCCGGGTCTCTCTGGACCGCAGGCCGACGCTCTAACTGCTGAGCCAAACCGGCCAGGGCTGTTTTTTGTTTTTTTTAAAGCCTGTTCTCCACAGGTCAGCCCCCACACACCCGTCTGAATTTAAGGGTCTGGGTTCATACATGCTGACTATAGACCAATGTGTGTTCATCACAGAAATTTTGCAAAATACAGGAGAGTAGAAGGAGAAAAAAATGAATTTAAATTCACGTCCCTGTGATAACACTGCAGTATTTTTATTTGTCCCAGTCTTTTTTCCATGCACAGACAGACATTTAGGTATTTTTATAATACTGAGACGATACGGTATATATGTATCTAACTTGCTTTATTCATTTAACAGTATACATGGTTTCCTCCATGTCATTTTAGAGATCCTTCCAAACTTGAGTTTTAAGGATTGTGGAGAATTTTCTGGTATGAACACACCACACTCGATTTCAGTCAACTCCCCACTGATGGACAATGAGCTGTTTCCAGTCTATCTGCCGTGGAGAACAAATCGGTACACAAATAAACCTTTCTGCGCATCTCTGATTACCTTTCACTTCCTAGGACATCCCTTAGGTGTGGAACAAGTGGCGTGGAGAATCTGGACTCCACGGCAAATTGCGTTTCAGGGACACCAAAGGCACTTCCACCCCCACCCACGGAACGCCAGCGCCAGCCTCCTGCCCACTCACCCAGCTCCTACCAGGGTCTTCACACTGGTTTTTAATTTAATTCAGGACTTGAGGATTTAAGCTCGCAAACATGCTCTGTCTTGGGAGGAATCCGCCCCATGCCTCCCTTTAAACGACCCATCGTTAGGGGTGAGGCTGAGACCCCGATCGGGTGCCCTGTGTTGAGGTGGGTAGAGGGGCCCATCAACTCCTTCTCACCCTTGGGGATTTATACCCCAGTGGAAATGACCTGAAACCAAGAAACAGTTCAAAACAATACACACATTAAAGAAACCGAGAGACCCACCTTCGCTTGCAGAAGGCCGTCAGGCTGGGAAGGCCGCAGGAGTCGAAGCCAGAGGGATTCTCCCCACGGGCATTTCGGCGGTTCATGGCAGAGTCACGAATGCTTTCACATTTCATGGCATTGCAAACCGAAGAGTGACGAACTTTGATCAGAAGGGATCATGCCGATGAAGCTACTAGGAAACCAGTTGGCGTGCATGCTGCCACATACTGCCCCTGGTACACTGCCCCTGGTACATACCGCCCCTGGTACATACTGCCCTTGGTACACTGCCCCTGGCACACTGCCCCTGGTACACTGCCTCTGGCACACTGCCCCTGGTACATACCGCCTCTGGCACACTGCCCCTGGTACACTGCCCATGGTACATACTGCCCCTGGTACACTGCCCCTGGCACATTCTGCCCCTGGTACATACTGCCCCTGGTACACTGCCCCTGGTACATACTGCCCCTGGAACATTGCCCCTGGTACACTGCCCCTGGTACATACTGCCCCTGGTACATACTGCCCCTGGTACATACTGCCCCTGGTACACTGCCCCTGGTACATACTGCCCCTGGTACACTGTCCCTGGTACATACTGTCCCTGGTACATACTGCCCCTGGTACACACTGCCCCTGGTACACTGCCCCTGGCACATACTGTCCCTGGTACATTGTCTCTGGCACATACTGTCCCTGGTACACTGCCCCTGGCACATACTGTCCCTGGTACATTGTCTCTGGCACATACTGTCCCTGGTACACTGCCCCTGGCACATACTGTCCCTGGTACATTGTCTCTGGCACATACTGTCCCTGGTACATTGTCTCTGGCACATACTGTCCCTGGTACATTGTCTCTGGCACATACTGTCCCTGGTACATTGTCTCTGGCACATACTGTCCCTGGTACATTGTCTCTGGCACATACTGTCCCTGGTACATTGTCTCTGGCACATACTGTCCCCGGTGAAGCCCATCCCTGGTACACTGCACCTGCGTCCTGTGCAGGGCCTGTGGTACAACAGAAACCACCCATACCACTGTCTCTCAACGTCCCGCGTACAGAAAAGCTGGTTTTTAAACAAACGCTACGCGTTGCAGCAAGAGCTGAACATCAATCAGATCAGGTCACCAGCCCTCTGTGGCTCCCGAGGTGGGGACGAGGTTGCTGGGGATGGAGGGAGGGTTTTGCTGTGTGTTACCTGAGCCTCTGAACCAAGCACCTGGGCCTGGCCCACTGTCCTTGCTGAGGAGACAGCCACAAAGGCCGGAGGTGGTGAGGAGCAGAGCTCGGGGCAGTGTGGCTGGTCACCCCTCCGTCCCCTGGCTGTCCTGTGCTCACCCGCAAAGCGGGGTCTTCACAGTCCCTTCTGGTTCCTACATCCTGACTCCAAATGCAGTCGCTCTGATTATCACGGAAATCTTTGCCAAAAGAAGCAGGAAAAGCAGCTTTTAAAAAGATGTATCCTTTGGACTTACCTTCACGCTCTCTCAGCCAAAAGCAGCAGGATTAAACAGGAAACAAAACCTCATTTTGTGTGCCCTGAGTGACATTTCCTTGTTTGGGTTCTTTGCTCGAAGAAGTAACCAGCTAAGGCAGGGAGTGGATTCGCAATGCAGCTCTCAAAGGCACGCCTTCTCCTGAAGCCCCTGGGTGGAGCCACGGAGCCACGGAGCCACGGAGGCCGCTTGGTGGTCTCCAGCCAGAGGACGACTGGCAAACCCGTGCACGTGGGTTCCTTGGCCACTGAATCCTCAGACCAAGGACGGGTGTTCCAGTAAGGGCTGCGTTCTTGATTTCAGAACTCTGTGAAGTGTGAGTTATTTTTAAGTTTGTGAAAATAATGCGTTTCGCACTGAAAAGCTGCGCTCATAAAAATCGGTCCAGCCCGGCCGGTGTGGCTCAGTGGTTGAGCGTTGACCCGTGCACCAGGAGGGCGCCGGTTCGATTCCTGGTCAGGGCACGTGCCCAGGCTGTGGGCCCGATCCCCAGTGGGGGGCATGCAGGAGGCGGCCAGTTAATGTTCTTTCTCATCAATGTTTCTATCTCTCTCTCCCTCTGCCTTCCTCTCCCTAAAAAAAAATCAATAAAGAAAAAAAAAATTAAAAAAAAAAATCGGTCCACACTCTAACAGTTCTGCAGCCCACAACGGTCTTGAGAAAACGCAGTGGTGGGACATGGACAGACGTGACTCGCTGCCACCAAAACCAGCTCGGCGTCCGGTGTGTTTGGAAATGCCCAGCAGGAACTTCTCGTGCCTGGGGTGGCTGAGAATGTGGGAGGCCACCCCGTCCAACGGGGTGAGAGTGTAGATTAGTGCAGCCCCTCGGGAAACAGTTGGCAACAGGTCCCAAAGAGTAGACCCACACACAGGCATCTGGGTGCTGTCCCAAGTGTGCTGCACGGTGTGTGCAAAGGTGAGGACAGTCGTCACTGCGCTGTTTCTAGCGTAAAAAACTGCGGCCAGGGACTGACGCGATTGCAAAATGAATGAATGACACCCTCTGAAATAAAAGCCTTCTGCAACGGAGCTCTCCCACAGGGGCTGTGGTCTGGTCTCCAAAGCAACGTCATAAAGGGCTTGGTTAATGGTCGGTTTCCCACCTCCTATTAACATTCCTTAACCTCCCTGCCCCCAGGACCCAAGGGGGTCCCCTCTGTGCAGGTCTTTAGGGCCGATCCTAGGAGCCCAGAAGGCTTCTGCTGCCTCGTCCCATCCTGGAGAGCTTGAGTGCCAAACTCTAACCCCACCAGGCACACGTGGGAAACGCCAGGAACAGGCTCCATGACCTGAAATCAGTTAGGGTTCCTTCTCCTCATCTGTCAAATTTGGCTGGGACAGATTCCCCTTTGTAAGAATGTTCCAAACAGTGTCGGCTGTGCACGGCCTCCGGGGTCTCCTGGGTCAGGATTTCTGGGATGGGGTCCAGGGGTTAATATTTGTATATGTGCCCAGGGAGGTCTTAGGCAAACTGCAAGCACCCTGACTGTGCTTATTTTTACTTGGGTTCTGATACATAAACACCGCGTGTCACACGTGGATAATATTTATCCGTAACACATACACGATCTCATCACGGAACACGGCGAGCCTGCCGTTCACACCTCCCTCTTGCAAACATGAGGGGACCTGGGTGGGGACAAATCACCACGTTAAATACTAAAGACTGTGCGATGTATTCCACAGCCTGAGTTTATCCCAGGCAGACCTTCGGGTGCGTCTGGTGGGGATGGTGTTAGTTACGCCAGCCCTGGTTGCAACAATGAGGCAGTATTTGTAGAAATACTAGGCGCTGTCCTGAAACGTGTTGTGAGACGGAACCGATGTTATTTCGTTTGACTGCCAAAGTTGACAGATGGAGGGATTGGCCTTACCTCAATCCCCGACTCTCCCAGGGACTTGGAAGGGACACCGTCATGTCATTTTTTACCTCCGTGGTATCTTCTGTTTTCAGTCTACAAGAGCAGCATGAAAATTCTTACCTTTCCTTAGCGGCATTTCACACATAATGTTACTATTTGCAGAGAAAGTGGCATTAAATGAAGTGTTTAGGTGGAATGTACTCCTGTATGCCTGTACTTTTCATCTTTTCTTGTACAGTTTTAAATCGTTTCCCATGTAATAAAGCACAAATGGAAGTGTAGGTAAACTATTCACGTTCCAGGATTAATTTAAGTAACTGCATTACTTTTGCTTAAAATACGTGTAGGGTGTATCCCTTGCATTCTTAGAGACGTGTACTGTCGAGATGTGCCCACCAGCTACATGTGGCTACTGAAATGTAAAATTAAATAAAATTGAAAATTCGATTGCTCAGTAGCACTGGCCACATTTCAAGTGCTCACTAGCCACAGATGGCTGGTGGGTAACAGAGTGAAGAGTACAAATATAAGGACCTGTCCATCCTCTCTGGAAGTCCCATTAGACCACGCTGCTCCAGGCTCTTCCTCCCTCTCTAGCTGTGCCTGGGGGATAGCAAACGCTGAGTAACTGTTTGTTGACTGAATGAGAAAGGCATTGTTCTAACTTGTCTCAACAATTCTTCCAGGTGACAATCAAAACAGAAGACACAATCAGCTTTAGCCCTAACCCATGTTTCAACATAACTGCTTAGCTGGAATTATTCCTGGTTTCTACCTACTCCCAGTTTTTTGTTGTTTGTTTGTTTCGAGAGAGGAAGGGAGAGAGTGAGAGCGAGAGAAACATCCATGTGAGAGAGAAACATCAGTTGCTTCCCACACATGCCCCAACTGGGGATCGAACTGGAAACCTGGGTATGTGCCCTGAGGGGAGTCAAACTGCCACTTTTTGGTGTACCGGACAATGCTCCAACCAAGTGAGCCACAAGGGCTGAGGCTCCAGTTCTGTTTTTAAGGAACTCTTCACAAATTTTGGGTCATATCCTCACTCTATTTGTCTGATAATTCAATTCTATTCAAGTCACATTTGTTTCTCCAAATATATTATCTAAACATTACTTTACCCAAACTGAGTGCTCATAGTTGGACAGATGATGTATGTGGTAAACCTCCCAAGAAATTGATTTTCCCCTCAGTAGGTTAGGACCAAATTCTAGACAAATGTATTTCTTAGGGGAAGAAATAATTCCCTTTATAAAGCTTTCTTTTCTTTAAAATAATAATAATAATAAGCAAGTTTCTAGGGTATCATATATCACCAAGAGGAAACTGGAAACTTCCAGGGCAAAAGCCTCATACCCAAGATGAATTGCAAGAAAACGTGAGTTGAAGCTGATCCAGCTATTTGTCTGATTACAATACACCCCCGGTCTCAGCCCAGTTGACTGCCCAGCTCAAGATGGGGACACAGAAAAGAGCTGCAGAGAGATTGTATGCAGCTCTCTCCACCCAGGAGTGCAGCTTTTATCTCAAAGCAAGGGTCCTGGGCTGGCAGCTGCTCCCAAGCAAGCAATCATTTCCCCCCACCCCCACCCCAAACGAGTCTTCCGTCTTCCTACCTCCTTTACAAACAATACTGGAGTTTGCAAATGTTACCCAAATTCTCTCCAGGATACCGGTTGAATGAAACCTATTTTAACCAAATAAACTGAAAAACATGCCAGAAATGGACAGATGGGCTCCTGCAGTTCCGAATGTCCTACAGTAGGCCTTTCTGTTAAAACAAAATACATTTCTTCTGCAGAATCCTTTATAAATGTGGTTTTAATGATCAAAATTACATTGAGATACAGTACCCTGCAACAAGAAACGACTTTTTGATTTGCTTAACAGAGAGAGTACTTTGCAACCGCATTCAAGGAAGGCACAAAACCAGAAAGTGGATTTTCACTGCGTTAAATTGTACCGATGCAAAAAAAAGGTGAGGCTAATGCTCCTGTCCTTCATTGTACGTTTGACTTCTCTGATTCAAGAGCTAAATGACTTAAGGGGAAATTGCACAAGGAACACGGATCTTAACAGCAGAAAATAAAAGGGTGGCCTCCACCTAGGACCCCAAAGGTGACTCCAGGCCACCCCACTTCTGAACGCGATCTTCTTTTTGCAGCGTGCAGTTGATCCAAAGGATACAGATTTCCAAACCCTGGCGGGCCCGTGAATGACTCAGTCCTAGGTTAGAACAAGCCCGAAACCTCGCTCCCAGCCCCCACATTCATTTCATCAAAATCGTGGAACAAAGTAAGAAAAGGTGCATCTCCTGTACTCCCCACGCGTGCCCTAAAACTCGGGGCTTGGTTCCACTCTACAGAGCTAAAAAAGTAAGCACACCGAGCAGCTCGCGTTTTTAGTTGGTGCATTTTCCTCTCTCGCCTTTGGGGGGGGAGGGCAGGCAGGCCGCTCCGTTTTTGCTGCCCCATACCCCCACCCCCCAGGTACTCTGTCTCCCGTTCCTTCCCCTCCCCCAGGCCCTTTAGCTCCCGCGCAAAATAGGACGAGCGCCCGAGACCTGGAGAGACCCAGTGAGACCTAGTTCAAAGAGGCTGAGGTCGGGTAGAGCGTGGCGCGCCCCGCAGCAGCGCCCCTGGGAGGCGGGGGCAGGAAGCAGCCGCCGCGCTCCGTCCCCACTTCCCCCTTCGGGCCAGAACAATGGCTTTTTTCCTGGAAAACGAAGTTAGGAGGAGGTTGGGCGCGCCCCGAGGTCCAAGCAGGACTCGGCAGGCGACTTCCCAGGCCCGAAGCCGCGCGATGCGTCCTGCCCCCGTCTCCCACTCGCGCAGGGGTCCCCGGCTGTGCCCAGGGACCTTCGCGCCGGTCGCCGCCCCGGCCGAGCCCAGCACAGAAACCCGCGCGGACCCCAGCCGCGGGCACGAGGCCGAGCTCGCCGCGAACAATGCACGCCACGCCCCCACGCCACGCCCCCATGCGCTCATTGGCCAGCGCCGGACTGGACGGCCCGAGGGGGCGGTCCGCGGCCTGGTGGAGGGGCGCGGCGGCGGTGCGCGTGCGCGGGGCGGGCCCTGAGCGGGCGGGGGCGGTGCTTTGTGTGCGGCGGCGGGCGCGCGGCAGAGGCTGCGGTGCGGGAAGCGGCGGGTGCCGCGATCGGGCGGGCGGGTGCGCGCGGCAGCATGGAGGAGCTGAGCAGCGTGGGCGAGCAGGTCTTCGCCGCCGAGTGCATCCTGAGCAAGCGGCTCCGCAAGGTGCGTACGGCCCAGCCTGCCCCCGCTCGGCCCGCGCCCTCCCGCCCGCAAGGCTCACGCGCCTCCTCTCTCCCTGCAGGGCAAGCTGGAGTACCTGGTCAAGTGGCGCGGCTGGTCTTCCAAGTGAGTGCCCAACAATGCGGCGCCCGCCTTCCCGCCCGCGCCCCCCGGCCCGGGGGAGAGGGAGGACCCTCGGCCACGGTGTTGCCGCGGCTGGGGGGGCCGTCCGCGCACAGCGCGGGAAGTTCGCGGGGTCCCCGCGGGCTCCTCCAGCCCTGCGGGGAAGGGGCGCCCAGACTGCGCGGGCTTGTCCTTTGTTTACAAGCGCGGGGAATGCGGGACTGGCGGCTTCCACCGGGTCCCCCTTCGGGTCGCGGCCCAGCCCGGCTCTCTGCGCCCCCCGGTCGCCTTTCCCAGCGCCCGGTCCGTTTCCCTCCTGCGCTGCGACCTCCTTCCGCGCCCATTTGTTGCATGCGCCCCCGCCCCGCCTCGCCCCTCTCCGCGGACGCGAGCCCCCCTTCTCTTGTCCATATTTTCCCCGCTGTAACCTGAGCTGTCTATTGATGAATGTAGGGCTTTCTTTTTTTTTTTCTTTTAGTGGAAGGGAGGGGACTTGGCATTCCCGGAGGGGGCTCTGTTTACAGTCGCTCGCGCAGACCCGTTTCCCCTTTCTTCCCGGACCCCACTTTTCTTTCTTTGCTTTCCCCTCCCGGTTCCCTGGCCCACGCTCGCTTGGGCGCCAGCCACGTTGTTCTTACTCTTTGGGTTGCGCTTCTGTGCTCCTCGGCCTCCCCCCTCCCTGCATCCTGCACAGCCTTCCCTTCCCTCTCTGGCTCCGGGCCAGGGTTTGGGGGCTTTCCTCTGCCACTTTCCGTTTTGTTGGGATTTGTTTTCCTCCCAGGGGGAGACTGTGAGCCCTCCTGAGGCCGGGTGTTAATTGGGGGGTTGAAGTAGCAGTTTCCCTTGAGTTGAAAGATAAGGTGCTGGCTTCAGAGCCCCAGTCCCCAGGAGCTCGTCCTGGGCGTGAGAGGGACCTTTCGGGACTCTGCCATCAGCAGGGATTGGCTTCTTTTTGAAGTGGCTGCTGATTTACTGTGACCTGCTCTTTGCTTTTCCAGACACAACAGCTGGGAGCCAGAGGAAAATATCCTGGACCCACGGCTGCTCCTGGCCTTCCAGAAGAAGTGAGAGTGATGGCAGTGTGGGGAGGGGCAGAACATTGGGGGGACGGTGGCCTGTCACACAAGCATACTGGGCAGTGCTGGCCCTCCAGGGGTCCTGGGCTGTGGTCTGAGGCCCCATAGCAGCTGTCACCAGGGTCTCTCCGCTCTGCGGTCTCCATGGCTGTCTGTAAAGGTGAAACCAACTCTGAGGTCCATAGGAGCCCTTCCCCCATCTCCCCTCCTGGCCGTGCCTTGTGTAAAGCTAAGGAGGCACTGAATACGGGCTGCTTTTGGTCTTTCTGAGAGCCAGACTTGCCGAAATGAACCTTCTCAATCCCTTCATGAAAAGTTCTGGTTTCTCTTTGCCTTTTCTGTTGAGTAGTTTGCAAACAGGACTGTTACAAACTAGGACGCAGGTTTGCCATAGAAATGCAGACCTGGCCTCCCCACCCTGCATGAGGGTGCCATTGAGCTGGAGAAGGCACAGAGAGGGAGCTGGAACACACAGCACGATGTTGGGCCTGTTATGGTGTATCTGTACCAGGAACACGTATTTTCCTCAGCATGGCGGACCCCTGGCTAGTCTCGGGGGCCATATTTGCTTCTGTAATTCTAGGTGCCATTTCTATTTTTAGGTAGGGGACTTGGGTTAGCAGAGAGGACTTGAGATGCTTGAGGAAAAGGGTGGTGAGAGGTGGACGATGGATGGGCCACCCCATCCGGGCACAAGAGTCCAGAGGGTGCTGTCCCAGAGCACACCTGGTGGGGGCAGGTGTGAGCACTTTGCTGGGGATTGCCCTATCGATAGAGGCAGATAAATTGGTTGCTCAAAAGCTGTCCCTGTTGGGGTCAGTCTGGCTGACTTGTTCTCCAGTGGCTCAAGCTGTGACCATGCTTTTCACCCCAGCCGGACATCTGGGGTTTCTCAGAGGCCGTGACAATGGAGCGAAGGTAAAGATGGTCTTTCGGCAGGTGAGAAAGTGAGGTGAGCATAGGCTCGCCCCGGTGCCTTTGGGAAAGCTTAGTGACCTCATTGTCCGCGACTTAGTTCATAACTCAGGTCCTGTGAGCCTTGAGGGGAGCAGAGCTGGCGCATTTCTCTGCAAGACGGCGTCCTGACTGTCCAGAGCTGTGTTCGCGACTTCACTTGGTTCTAGTGCGGCAGACGAGAACCTGGGTTGGCAAATATCTAAGAGGCGGTAGAGCTAATGCCACGGGGTGGTCTGGATTGTATCCTGGGGGAGAGAAAACGGGGAAGGTGGGTGCCCTGCTTTCTCCAGCAAACTAGAAAGATCCTGCTGGGAGCTGTTATTTGCTTGGTGTAGGGGTGTAGGCTTTGAGTGTAAGGAGAAGTCTTGTTCCGGGAGGAGACCCACTGGGCACTCCTGTCCTCTTAGGAGACAGGTCAGGGCTGCTTTGAAGTATCTGCTCCGTTTGGTTGTACTAATTGGATTCTTCAAGGGATCACCTGCCAGGCCCCAGTGAGATAACAGTCGCTCGTTTTAATTACCCGGGAACTTCTCCAGATGACCCTCTTCCCCCAGGCAGTGGCCTGAAACACAGGCTTTCTCCAGGGTGGTTGGGAGGCCATCTCTTGGCTTCGTGGCCCTGAGTCACGGGGGCTGGTTAAAAGTGTCGTGTAGGCTTTGAGCCTGGCTCCCGTGGAGTCTCCTCCGGTACTTAGTGTAGAGCAGAGTCCAGGAACTAGAGGGGCTTAGCAGAGGGAAACGGACGGGGCTGAGCCAGGGAAGACCGCAGTGCGGAGCCAGACTGGAGTGTTGGCTCCCTGTGTCCCTCGCAGATTTCGTAAGGGAGTGGAGGGAGGGACACCGGGGCAGTCCTCACTCCCTGCCCTGGACCCCAGTTTGAAATGGGATTGGGCCATGTAACCACAAAGACTCCTTCTGGGGCATTCTAGAATTCCCACCAAACGTTCTGCCTGCAGAAGGCGGTCTGGGTTAGCACCGGGTTGTTTTGGGTGGTGTCGGGGAAACCTGGAGAACTGTTCATTTCCTAGGTTTGCTTGGATTTCTTTGACTTGTCTTAGCCAATAGAAGTGAAACATGCGTGTACAAATATTCCTGCAGGGAATTAGGTCGGGCCCCGCCCAGTTAAACTCACGCGTGCCGTGGGCTGGGCGGAGTGTCCGGGCTGTTGGAAGCCGTGGGGTTCTGTGTGGCGGGAGGTTCTGTGACCCTGATTGGTGATTCTCTTTAGGGAACATGAGAAGGAGGTGCAGAACCGGAAGAGGGGCAAGCGGCCCAGGGGCAGACCGAGGAAGCACACGGTGATGTCCTCCTGTAGCCGCCACTCCAAGCTCAAGGTGGGTGCTGATGGCCCTGATTTGGCCGAGGGCACTGGGGAACGAGTCCCTGGCCTTCCGCCTCCCTCCTTGCTGCCCGTCAGGCCTCTGCCAGTGGGGCAGCAGCAAGCGTGGGCTCCTCCTGACCTGGGGTCCTGTTCCTTCGCCGTCCATTTTGCATTTTGCACTCCTGCCGGATAGCAGACTCATGCTTGGCTGCTGACCGTTGCTCTGTGTCACCCCCAGTGGCTTGTGGGGAGCAGGAGAACAGGACGCATGCACACAGTAGGTGCTCATAGGTTTGCCAAGCAGGTGCAGCTAACTAGGCAGCCCACAGGTACACACACCTGGGGTCCTGGCCTCAGTCTCCAGGTGTGTCTGATTCCTTGCTCGAGGGCACTGCCCCAGGACCCTGAAACGACATGCTGTGGCTCAGAGCTTGGTCACTCCCTGCCTTCAGTCATGTTGGCTAGTCTGCAGCAGCCGCAGCGCGGGGACCTGAAGAATAGCGTGCACTCGGGTGACCCCGGGAGCCAGGGAGGATGGTGGCTGGTTTTCTGTGTGGGAGGTGGCAGGGGTCAGGTTTGGAGTGGAGAGGCGGGAACGGCACGGCCACTGCTGCAAGTTGCAGAGCCCTGAGCGAGCTTTCGTTTGACTCGACCTGAGAAGACGAGAGTTGTGCCACTCCGAGTTCCCGTCCGACTGTGCTGGGAAGCGCACGGAGCTCGGGCGCCCCGGAAACCGATGCTGTCAGGTCCTGCGTGTGCTCGTCTCCTGGTGGCTCCGACTGTTGCGTGAACCGTTGGGGTTTTTTGTTTTGTTTTTTCTTTCCACTTTTAACTGCACTTCGTGGAGCCTCATTAGGGACCTTATACATCTTTTTGGAACGAAGGGGTGAGAAATCCCTTCCTCCTGGCTGCCTCTGGAAGCGATAGGGGGTATGGCTCCGGGGTGTCTGACACCCCTTGGGGAGAGGGTGCATTCTGAACCCCGGAGACCAGGCCACGAAAGGGGTGCCATCTTCCCCGTGTCTTTGCAGGAACCTGACACCACCTCCAAGTGCAAGTCCAGCAGCTCCTCCTCGTCCTCCACGTCCTCCTCCTCGTCCTCAGATGAAGAGGACGACAGCGACTTAGACGCCAAGAGGGGCCCCCGGGGCCGTGAGACCCACCCAGTGCCTCAGAAGAAGGCCCAGATCCTGGTGGCCAAGCCCGAACTGAAGGACCCCATCCGGAAGAAGCGGGGCCGCAAGCCCTTGCCGCCAGAGCAGAAGGCGGCCCGGAGACCCGTGAACCTGGCCAGGGTGCTGAAGACTGCCAGGAAGGACCTGGGGGCGCCCGCCAGCAAGCTGCCCCCTCCGCTCAGTGCCCCTGTGGCCGGCCTGGCAGCCCTGAAGGCCCACGCCAAGGAGGCCTGCGGTGGCCCCAGCAGCATGACCACCCCGGAGAACCTGGCCAGCCTGATGAAGGGCATGGCCAGCAGCCCCAGCCGGGGCGGCATCAGCTGGCAGAGCTCCATCGTGCATTATATGAACCGCGTGAACCAGAGCCAGGCCCAGGCCGCCAATAGACTGGCACTCAAGGCCCAGGCCGCCAGCAAGTGTAGCCTTGGGCTGGACCTCAAGGTGAGGACGCAGAAGGGGGAGCTGGGGTTCAGTCCCCCAGGAAGCAAACTCACAAAGGCCCCCAGCAGCGGGGCTATGGAGCAGAAGGGGGGGAGTACAGGGGTGCCCCCACACATCCACAGTGGCAAGGTCCCTGCCGGTTGCCTGGGTCCCCAGCCTTCACCCACCCAGGAGCTGAGCCTCCAGGTCTTGGACTTACAGAGTGTCAAGAATGGCACACCTGGGGTGGGCATGGTCGCCCGCCATGCCACAGCCACCAAGGGTGTCCCTGCCACCACGCCGAGCACTGGGAAGGGTGCCGGGGCTGGCCCCATGGGGGGTAATGGGGCTGGAGTGCTGAGCGACACCAGCAAGAGTGAGAAGCTGTCCTCCAGGGCTACAGCCCTGCCCACCCCTGCAGGCAAGAGGGACTGTGTCAAGGGCACTGCAGCCCCCGGAGGGCAGGAGGGTCCTGGGGCCCAGGGAGACGCCCGCAAAGCGGCCGCGCTGTCTGAGATGAGCACCGGTGAGGAGAACAGCAGCTCCGACTCGGACCCTGACTCAGCCTCAGCACCCCGTGCCGAGCAGAACCTGTCTGTGTCTGTGCAGACCAGCCAGGACTGGAAGCCCACCCGCAGCCTCCTTGAGCACGTCTTCGTCACCGACGTCACTGCCAACCTCATCACGGTCACGGTGAAAGAGTCCCCCACCAGCGTGGGCTTCTTCAACCTGAGGCATTACTGACACCGTGGCCTTAAGGGCTGGGCCTCCCCTGCCCTTCTCCGGCCTCTGGTTTTGCTCCAGTACGTGAGCTGCACCCCAAACCCTCTCCAGGGGCCGAGTGCCCCCTTCAAGGGCAGGCTAGGAGGGCCTTCTCCCAGACCCCGGCCCTGACTGACATCGGCCAGGGCGGGACCTTGATGCCTTGCCGGGGTCTGGCCCGGCCCCATTCCTACCTCTGGGCCTTCACTTCCCACTGGCCTCAGGAAGTCTGGGCACCCACCTGCAGCTCGAGCCAAACCTCTGAACTCCCCTCCCTGCCTGCGGTGGCAGTGATCAGCTCTCCCGATTTCCCAGGGGCACAGGTCCAGCTGGGCTGTACTGCCCACTGGGGGCACGCGAGTGTATTGAGGGGTGGGCGGGAGGCAGGGCCTAGAGGACTGTGCCAGGGAGGGCTGACTAAGCCTTTAGAAGCAGGGGCAGCACAGCAGGGACACCCCACCCCACCCCCGCTGTGCCTGAGCTGTCAGAGGTGAGGGGACTTCATCTCCCTGTCCCCACCCATGACATCTGAGGGCTGTGGCCTTAATGTAAAAGGATAGGTCCTGGACTGGGCGTAGGGGTGGCTGGGAGCCCTAGAGGCTGGATTTGATGCCATCAGCCTGGTTCAGACAGAGCTGCAGCCAGCAGAAGTCCTGCTGGCTGGGAGGGTGAGCCCCGTGGTCCACCGCCTTCCTGCTGCCGGCCTGTGCGAGGACCACCCGGTCCTAATCTTGGCCCCACAGATTGCCCCAGCCTGCTGGCTCTGCAGGGCCTTTCCGTGGTTCCCACCCATGGAAAGACCCCTCCATCCCTGACAATCCCCCCACCTCTGGGGTTCCATGTCCTTCCCAGCTGAGAAGCATCTCCCTGACCACTTGGGAAGTGGGATAGAATCAGTGGCCCGCCTGGCGGAAGGCTCCCAGAAGGGCCAGATCTGCCAACTCGACTGCCTCCCCACGGGTGGCTGTGTCGGGGAGCTGCCCCGTTGGTTTCCGACCAGCATCAAGATTGCTGCTGGGGGCAGGGGAGGTGGGGCAGGGCACGGCGTCCCTGCATCTGTGTAATGCCAAAAAGAAAAGTGGGGCTTCGGGGGACTCCCTTTGTGTGTCAGTTACTGGTTAAAGTCAGCCAGCGGTGTGGAGCTCTTTACCCCCGTGGCCTTGACTGCAGGGGAGAGCCTGGCCTCACAGCGGGCTGTGGTGTCCGAGGCCAGGCCAGCTGTACTTCGGTCCTCTGCCCCCACCCCGTCCCTCACCCTCCATGCCAAATAGGAAATGCGGCTTTTGTGTAGCCAAATCTATTTCAACAGTGTGCCTTTGGGGACAGCCTAGGTCCAGGACCTCACTGAGGGGCGTCCTCATTCTGGGTCTCGCCCGTGGTAGCCATGCTGGCTACAGCAGGGATGGTGCCCATCTTGGCAGACTAGGGCTTGGCGTCCTAGGTGACCAGGCTGAAACTGGAAAGTGGGCAGTAAAGGAGAATTGCCCCCTCCACTGTCCAGGCAGGGGAGAAGGGTCCCAGCATACGGGGCCTCTGGCTCCAGCCTCCCCTCCTGTCCCCTGGGTTCCTTCCCCACAGAGGAGCTGCCAGCCTCCAAGTTCTGCAACTCCTCCCCTGCCTGGTACCCCGCTGCCTTAGAGGCCACAACGCCAGGCGGACAGCAACCCCCCAAAGCCTGTGGGGCAACCCTGGGCTTCCAGGGGCTGTGGGCTGACCAGATAGCCCCAGCAGCCAGGTCTCCAAACCCGACTTGGTGCCTTTCTGTTTACCAGCTATTTCAATCCCAAAGTTTGAATCTGCAAACACCTTATTCCCAGCCACTTTGCCTTCTTGCTGTTTTGTGTTTTTTTTCTTGGTGCTTGTGACTCCGAGCCGTTTGTGTTGGAGTGGGCACACGCGTGCACTCCTGTGCAGGTGTGACAGCCTTTGCTGGAGTTGGCCCAGGTGCTCTGAGCTGGTCAGCATGTTTACCAATAAATAAAAGTAGTCCTGTTTTATTCGCTGCTATGTGTGTGTGCGTGTGTGTCCAAGCGGCAGTCACAAGGCGAACTTGAGATTTCCTTGTATTTTTGTTCCGCGGGGGTTCCTACTGAGAATGTCACAGTGTGCTAGCGTGGGTTTTAATCCTGTCGTGTCTTTCTGTTTGCTTCTGTAATGGATAGGAAAAAGTGGCCAGTCTGTCCTCTTCAGAGGGTGTCTCATTTTATATTTATATATATATATATATATATATATATATATATATATATATATACACACACACACACACACACACACACACACACACACACACCCCAAAAAGAGTGTTCCTTGTTTGGGTTACACTTGATTCTAACCTAAGGGCTCTGGGCCAGCTAGAGGTTTCATTAGGGGAAAACTTTGGGGAAGGACCAGAGCTGCTTTGGACCAGTGCCAATCACTGGCTTGATTTGTGTCTTTTAATTAAAAAAAAAAGAAAAAGCCAAATTATTCGTGTATACCCCTTCTAATTGCTTTAAACTATGGCTGTTTGTTTGCTTTCTTGAAAGAGAACAGAAGTGGTATGTTCCTGCCCTGGGAAACTTGAGGTCTTTGCTGAAACTGGACAGTAGCCCAGCCCCCACATTCAAACAGGACCAACCAGTTAAAGGAAATGCTACCCCCAGGAAGCCCACCTTGGCTTGGGGGAGGGGTGGGAGGAGGGGAGAGGTAGTGCCTAAATGACCAGATTTTTGCTCACATGCATCCAAAAATTCTGTGCATTTTCTAGTATTTTTGGAAAACTAACACTAGTGATAGGTTTGGGTTTTTTTAGACTAACTCTAATTTATTTTGCAGGGGAAAGACATAAGCAAATGCGTCCGAAGATCTTTGTCTTTTAACTTAGTATGTCAATAAATTTTTTTTTCACTTGCCAGCCCGGTGTGTGTCGTGAGTGGTGCCTGGAAACAAGTCTCTTCGCTTTCCCTTCCTTGAGGCAAAATCCTTCTCCCACAGGACTGAATAGGAGGAGGAAGAAACCAAGGGCTTTGGGGAAGGGTTAGCCGCCTTCCTGGGGTGCAGAAAAAGATTTTTCTAAGCAAAGGTGTGGGGTCCCTAGACCATGGTTTCACAAAGGGCGATTTGGCACCCCAGAGGACATAGGCAATGCCTGGAGACAATTCCTGTTGTCGCAGCTAGGGGACGGTGAGTTGCTGCTATCGCATCCAGGGGGCAGAGGCCAAGGATGCTGCAATACATGAACTCACTCTGGGACATCTCCCAGAAACTGATACTTTAGGTTAAAACAACCCCAAATTCCCCTCCCCCCGAATGTCCAATGATGCTGTGTTGGAAAGCCACTCAACCCCTCGAATCCCCACATGTGGTAACACTTTAAAAGGACACCGCTAGAAAAGTCCGGGGGAGTTGCCGCAAAGCACAAGCAGCTTTGTATCAGCGGGGCTGCTGCGAGGCGTTCCTGGGCTCCTGATAGAGGCGGTTTGCGTACTAAATAACCTTCCCCGGTCCTTTCAGGTCTGCATCACCCTCAGCATGAATTTATTCATAAAGTTCAGCCTCGGGGGAGAATCAGCTCCCTTTGAAGTGAAGAGAAGTTGGGCCTAGCTGCTGGCCGCCACTGGCTGGAAGGCTGGTTGGGGCAGAGGCCTGAATGTTTTAGGCTGGGAGGAGGTTCCCACTGCAGCTGGAAGTGCAGACCCAGCTCTGCGAACGTGAAATCAAATTCTGCCGGGGAGGCTGCTGGCTTTTCTTTAGTTGCACCTTCAGAGGCTGGAGGTACTGTGTTTTGGAGAAGGTGGGCCGGGACAACCCTAGCCGTCCTGTCCTGCAGAGAGGGGTTGGGAATGGCCAGGAAGGAGCAGGCTGGCAGAGTTGGAGCTGGCGCTGCCCCCCGGTGGCGAGCCAGGCTTTCCTGGGAGTAATTTATACAGAGCCTCGGATAGACGGTTGCGGGCCCTGGTCCACTCCGGCCTTTGTTAGTTTTATGCGCTGCTGAGCTGATTGCCTAATCCACCGACTTCCCAGAAGAATGGGCTGGGCCGCCAAGGGGCCCGACCTGGCCCGAGGGCTCAGCCTCGCGTCCCCGGATCCAGTCCGAAGGCGCCTGGCATGATCCAGGCTCCAAGACGGGGATCCGCCGGCTGGACACCGCCTTCCCACCACCCTCCCGGCTCGAGGGCCTGGCAGCAGGGAGGGAGCAGAGGGGACGTGCACCGTGCTCACTCTAGCGTGGTCTTGGGTTGGGGAGAGGAGGCGTTCCCTGCTCCTTTAGGGACCCGGAGAGGCCAGGGCCGTCCCAGGAAGGGGTGGGCACCCGGGAGAGGGGCTGAGCTCATTGCCTCTAGAGGGCGCGCGCGTCCCGCCTAGTGCGGACCGCTGGCACTTTGGACTCGCGGGGGAAGTTCCCAGCTCCCGGCTCTGAGCTGCCCCGGGAACCGAATAGCAAGACCCGCACCCCGACTGCCCGAGCACCCTCAACAGCCTCCGTTTTCCAAGTCTCTGAAGGAGAACCCCGGGCACAGTCCACGGCCTCTTCCCGGCGTCCAGGTCCCCGAGGCTGGATGCCCGAGGTGGAACCCCGACAAGCACTGAGCATCCCCGACTCGGACTCCAGCTGGGTCCAAGGCCTCCTCGGGGTCCGGAGGACTTTTCAGTGATAAGAAGAAATCAGAGTACGAACCCCCAAAGTGCTGGGCAGGACTGTTCGCCATCGGGTCTTCCGTGCACAGCACAGGGCCTCGACTAGGATCCCAGCATCAAAGGAACAGAAAAGGGGACCCGACCCGACGCTCGGAAAAGCCACATAAACATTCCAATTCAACCAGTGTGTGTGCTGGGCCGGGCTCCGCGCTGGCGGTGGCTGCACGAGCCAGCCCTGCCCTCGCAGGGGAGTGCCCAGGTGGGAGGCAGCACGCGCCTCGGTCCTCCACACCTGGTCGCTTTCCCGGAGAATCGGCCCAGAGAACGGAAACTCGCGTTAGGAGCTCCAGGTTAAAGCCAAGGTTGGTGGTGGCCAACCAGAAGGGAAAGGGCAGAGTCGGCGCCTGTCCTTCTCCCTAAGCAGGAGCCCACTGACCTCCCCAACACCCAGGAGCCTACGCGGGAGCGAGTTTCCGTGGAGCAGCAGGGCCATGGCTTGGGGGCTGACCGCCTGCTGCGACCCTCACCAAGCCACCCCACTCCACCTCCGCCCACTGACTTTACCCGCGGCGGATGCGGGCCCTTCACGTCCGAAGGGCACTCAACGCTCTGTGACCCGCAGCCTCAAGCCCAGGCTGCTCCCTCCCTCCCGGGTCCTCCAACGCATCTCACAGAACTAGGGGAAGGAGGCGGGGAGAGCTTCGCCAAGGGCGGGGTCACGACTTGTTGGTCGTGGGTAGGAAATACCGGGGAGAACACGTGCCCACCCCCTCCCTTAGAACTCTGCCATTGCACCTAGATCTGAGCTTCTTCTCTGGGCGACGTCTACGGGGGCTTTGGGGGTGAAATTGGGTTCCAAGCAATGGCCACTTTGGGGATCCCGAGGGCGGCTCTTCTGTGCCGGTTTCACGACCCTGCCCCCACTACGGCCAGGAAGGGCCCAGAATCCCTCCCATCCCCGCGTTCTGGTCTACCCCGTCGGGCTTTGCCCAACGTCGGACGTTCCGCCCCCCAAGAAGACCAGGGACGGAGAGGCTTGGGGGCTCGCGGGGAGCGCGCCGCCGCGGCAGCTCCGGGTTCACTAATCACATCAGCTCGCTCCGCGCCGGCTTCGAGCAGCCAGTTGCCTAGCAATATCCGCGAATTCAATTCCTCAATCAATAGGAGCGAGGCGCTGCATTTCGGGGAGTGCTGAGGTGGTTGGGAGGGTCTGGGGGGCGGGTCCCACGACAGTACTGGGGAGCAGGCCAGAGCACCCCTGAGCGCGGTTGCAGGGAATTCAGACCTCCAGGACCAGCAATGTGGGGCTTGGGGGTGGGGCTCACTGGGGGAGACCCGCCAGAGGAAAGGGGAACGCAGAGGTTGTGCCCATTCTCCTAGGGTCCCTGAGTTCTGCTCGGTTCCAGAGAAGAGTTGTAGGTAAGTGAGGAAACCACGACCTCCTCCCAGGAGGTAAGGAGGGCCATACCCCATCCCTCACAAGCCCACCTCTCTCTCCCTCTAGTTGGAATTCCCCCAGTTGGGGAAGGGCCTTTGGAGGCAGGATCGTCCCAGGCTGTTGGGGGCGAGAGTGGGAGATGAGGTGGGTGGGTAATGAGAGAGTTGGGAAGGGTCCTCTTCTCCCGGGGCGCCTCCTCCGTCTGCTCCAGTGGGAGGGAAAAAGGAATAAAACTGAGACTCGTCTCTATTTACAAAGTATATATTTCAACACGTAAAAAGCGGTATTGGATACAGACATTCACGACCGCAGAAGATAGGTACCGAAGCTTCACTCTTGAGCTGAGGCGGAGATCGATTCAAGATTTGTACAAATCTTAGAATTAAATAAACCCAACACGCGCACACCCCGCGCGGTTGCAGACTACCAACCCCGCGCCCGCCCCGCCCACCCCCCTCCCCAGGTCAGCATCGCAAGAGGGAGGGAAGGAGACACACACGGCCACGGACAGACGGCAGGACAAAGGGGTGGGGGTGGGGGGCAGACCCAGGCTAGCCAGAGGAAGGTCAGAGGGATGGGGCATAGTCAGCCGGCAGGGAGGAAGGGAGGGAGGATAGGCGGCAGCCAGGTAAAGACACGTGTCCCCGAGTTACTGTCCACTCGGTAACAGACAGGTCCCTTCAATGAAGTTTCATCTGAAAATAGCGTCGACATTTAAATAGATACACTCAGTCAACGGCGCTTCTTTATACAAAGTCTAAAATACCAGTTTTACAAATGTGAGCAGATAAAAATCCCCATTCCAGGGGCTTCTCTTTATAGGCGCAATGTAATATTCAAAAACAAACAAAATCATGTAGTACACCGTTTCACTCTTTTTTATCCCCTCTCTATAAAGGCAAGAAGTCTGGAGGAGAGGCTGAGAAGCAGGAGGTGGGAATACGGCAGTGCGGAGGACGACGAGGTTGGGGTTCCTGCCCTGTCCCCGCAATGAGAAGCTTCCCCTCAGTCCCGGCTCCCCGCCTCGCTCGCCCGAGTCTGTGCTTCCTCCAGCGCGCGGGGGCCCCCACGCCCCTCCCTCGATGAGCTCTAGAAAGTTGGATGTCTGCTGGCCCTTTAAGGGCGGGGGAGGGCGGGGAGGCCGCAGGATCAGTCCTCGAAGGGAGGGAAGGGACAGATTTGTGCTTTTGAGTCAAGTGGGGTTCGCGTTCTGCGTCCTTGGAGCGCGGCGTGGTCACGAGCCGGCCCGGGCGGGGGCGCCCGGGACCTGCCGGCGCGCACGGCTTCCCCCGCCGCTGCCGTCTCTTCCCCAACGCCCGCTCCTCCCTCCCCCTTTGGCAGAGTTTGAATGTCGAGTTCAAATAGAGAACACCGCGAATCGAAAAGGCCTATAAATTATAGCTTTTGCTTTTAAGAAGGGGGGGAGGTAAAAGCAAAAGTTCTGATGCGCATTCTTGGATGAAAACCTCGCCTCGCCCCTCCTTCCCCTGGCCCCGCCGGAGCCACCGGGATTCGAGTCCTGCCCGGCTCCCAGCCAGGGCCCAGACCCTCCACCGCACTCGCAGCCCGGCCAAGGCCAGGACCGTGGTGCGAAGCCCCACTCAGCCGCGCCCGCAGCCGCGCCTCCCTCCGTGGGTCCGCTGGGTGGGCCTGTCTGGCCGTGCGTCCGTCCGAGAGCTGGCGGCCCGCCCTCCGCGAGGGAGGGAGGCGAGTCCAACTCTTCCTGGGAGATGGGGGCCAACGTCTCTTCTCCAGCGAAGCTAGCGGACGCAAAAGGAAAGGTCCACCCCCAAACACTTCTTGTGAAACAACTGTCTCCAACTCTGGGCACTGACACGCAATCCTCCCAATTTATCCTGGCATTTCGGGAATGTAAACAGATTCGCTGGATTTCTTTTCTTTCTGTGGAGTAAGGAAAGGAATGGAGGGAACTGGGAGGTTTTATCCACATGACACACACGATCTGATCTGCGTGCATCACACACACATCTCCCGTAAAGTGCATTTCCTGGTGTGGTCCTGGGGGGAAGTCTGCTGCTCCCCACCCACCCGCGACTTTTCACCTTCAAAATCACACACAAAAAAGTGATTCAAGTTAATACTTTTTCCCCCCTAACAGACTTCTTAATCTCAAAAAAAAAGGAAGAACAGACTGACCCCACCCCCTTTTTTCTGATTGGGGAGCCAACCTTTTGCTGGCCTGGCCGGCCAATGGGAAGAGAGAAAAAATCCGGGTCCTGCCTTGGTTCCAGGGGTCTGCCATGGGGCTGTGGGAAAAGGGAGGAGGGGTGAGGTGGGCCAGCTGAGTCCCTCCAGACATTACCAGAGGCCCAGTACCCAGGTCTCCAATCTCCCTAGTGCCCTGGGTGACTGAGGGGCCCCTCCTGCCCCAAGTCAGCCTGTCTGCCCCAACTAAACCACACTGCATCTGTCTCTCTCTCTGTTAAATAAAACAACTTCAAGAGTTGAAATATATATATTTAGATATTTTTTCTTAAATAACATATTTACATCTAATAGAAAATATAACTCTAGAGATAATCTTCCAACCAAAACTGAAAGGAAGGAAGGAGGAATGAAGGGGTGGGCTGTGTGAAATTAGGGAGGGGACCAGCCCGAAGGCCGCCTCCCACCCAGAAATAAAAAGCATCATTTATGCCAAGTTTTCGTTCTCACTCTCTCTCCTGCTCTCTTGTCCTGGGATCACCCACCCGGCAATTCATCTTTTCTCTTTAAAAAAGCCTTGGTCCGTGTTACTTTCCTTAATGGTGACGGTCAAAAAGTTTGAGGTCACATCGGTGACCACCACCTTCTCCAGGTTGGTCAGAGAAGGACTCCAGGACTCTTCCTCTGGGTCCCCCAGGATTCTGGCCACTGGGATCCTGGCGATGAGAGATGGCCTTCCCCCCTGAGCCCCCATGTCCCGATACAAGCCTCCCACAGAGCCAGGGGTGCCTGAGCCATGCCGGACCCGGGGACCACCAGGGTCCAGGGCACCCTGGCCTTTGGCCTCCAGAAAAGCGGCCCTGTGCTTTATGACCCTGGCGGGAAAGGTGTCCACAGCCAGCTTGCCTGTGGCCTCAGCAGGGCTGGGGCTGGCCACACCACACTGGACCAGGTCAGAGTCCTGCCTTCGGGCCAGCTGGATCACACTATGGCCAGCTGGGAACTTTCCTGCCCCGGAAGAGGCATCCTCCAGCTTCCTGTTCTTGAGGTAATCTCCCAGGCCATCACTGGGTTCTCCCAAGGGCCTCTGAGAGGGGTCCAGGAGCTCCTTCCGGGGCTTGGGGCCTCTCTTCTTGGAGCTGTCCCCTGGAGAGCTGGGCTTGTCATCCACGCGGCTGGCAACTCGCTCACGCTCCCGCTCACGTTCCCTTTCCCTCTCTCGATCACGGTCCCTGTCACGGTCCCGAGGGGGCTCCACTCGGCAGGTGCTGCTGGTGCTGCTGCTGCTCCCCGGCGGGGACAGACCCATGTTGCGAAGGCCCTCTCGGGCCCGGGAAGTAGAAGCCAGGTCCTGGGGCGAGCGGCCAGGGTAGGGGATCCGGATGCCCCGGGCAGAGTCACTTCGGAACTCGTAAGTTTTGGCCTTTGCCTTGGCCTGGGCCTGCAAGAGAGAGGTGGTATCAGGACCCTGCCCGCCCACCCCCCAGGACCCCTCTTCCAGACAGCCTCCCTCCCAGTTTCATCCTCTGATGCCTCAGAATTTCCATTTGGGTTGGGATGGGGCTTAGGGGTGTCAGTCTGGGCGAAGGGGTAGAGATTTCATCTGGGAGCAGCCACTTACAGCAAGCACCCTTCTTGTATTTGACTACATCTCTGTTTGGCATGGCTGGGGGGTAGCAGTTCTACAGTGGCTAAGGCCCTCCCCACAAATCACCTCTTGGCACAGCCACTGACCTAGTCCACAGCCTGTCTGGGGATTCCCTCCTAGATTACAAACAGGCAAAGTGTGGGGACATCCCATTGGTTCACAAGCCCTCAGGGTCCCTTTCGCACAAACTGACACAACAACATTGCTGTCTACCATTGGACAAGGCCATCCTACCTTGAGGAGGAAGGTTTTGGGTTTGGGTCCTCGTTTCTTGGGGCCATAGAGCTCCATCTCTCGTTCCCTGGAGGAAGGAGGTGGGGAAAGGAGTGTGTAAGTAACAGGACTGGATGGGACTCCAGTCCAGGCTGGAGAGAAGCCACCCTCTGCGTTCCTCTGTGAGAAGCTGAGGCTTGGAAGGGCCTGTACCTTTCCTCAAAGGCTGCGAGCAGGCGAGCATCCAGGATGTTTTCTTCCGGCTCCCATGTGCTGTACCTAGAGGGAATCAGGAAGAAGTGGGCGTCAGTTCTGGGAACAGGGAAAGAGCAGCGGGTGTGTGTGTCTGTCTATAACTTTTCTTGTTGCATTGTATTGGATTTCAACATAAAGGGAAAAAAGAGGAAGAAAGAAACCTCCCCATTAATAGTCTGGGGTTGAGAATTGCATATAACCTACTTACTTCTGTGACCAGCCTTTCCATTTCACGAGGTATTCCATGCGTCCCTGCGGATGCAAAGGGGAAAATATGTGTGTGCACGGGGAGAAATGCATGACGAGGACACAAGAAATACATGCAAAAAATGCATGCATCAAATGAATGCGTGAAATCCTATCGCAAAAGGCACGCGTCCACTGCATCGCCCCCTGCACGAAACGCTGCACAAAGTGCATGCACCGGCATTCATCCCCCCACCCCGCCCCCCACCCATGCAATCTGTGCATCGCTGCAAGTCTAAGGAAAGCGCTTGGGCTCAGAGCCGCCGCCGCCGCCGCCGCCACGGCCGCGGCCGCTGCTGGGACCTGGGGGAAGGGAAGCTGGGCTGCAGCAGGGGGAGGGAACCTGGGCCGGGAGGGGAGGGCTCGGCCGGCCTCGGCCCAAGGCCCAGGGGCACCTACTTTCCGTATGCGCCGTTTCAGTAGGGCTTCGGCCGCGAACACCCGCTCCCCAACCGCTGAAAGCTCCATGTTGACTCGCCGCTTCCCCCCTTGGCTGCTTCTAGGAGCAGAAAAGCAGCAGCCAGCGCACGACAGACCATAATACTCTCCCGCTGACGTCAGTTCTCCTCCCCCTCCCGCGCGCTCGCTCCCTCCCCGCCCCCCTCCAGATCTCGGCTCCCTCCTCCCCCGCCGCCCAGCGCTTCCTCCCGCCCCACGTGTTGCTAACGACGTTGCTAAAGCCGAGCGGACAGGGTCTGGTCCCCCGCGCGCTGATTGGGCGAGCACCGGGCCACGCCCCTCTCCCTTTCTCCCCCGCGTTGCTACGTGACCCGCGTTCCAATCGCCAGGGGGCGGAGTCCAAGGCGACTCTAGGGATGGAGCGCGAGGGGGTGGAGGCCTCCGCCGGAAGTGACGTCGCGGGGAGGGCGGCCCGGCTGCTGTCAGTCTGCGGGGCTGGCTGGGGGGGCCGTGCGCCCTGTGTCTTCGCCTGGGCCCCTTCCCCCGCCGCCAAGTTGTCCCTCTGGTGCTCAGCGTCCCCCACAGCTCTCGCTGGGACCCCCGCGGCGGTGTCAACCAGGCCCCGCCCCCTCGGCAGACCCCGACCCGCCCCACCCCCACTGCCCAGACTCGCGCCCTCCCCTCCCCCAGTCGCTCGCGCCGCACAATGCACAATGCACAGGTGCTGGGGCGCCGCGGGCCGCGCCCGAGCCCCGGGAGCCGGCGACGCGCCCCTCGCCCGCTTCTCCTCCCCGCCCCCTCCCCTTGAGCCCCACACCGGACCTTCGGTCTCCATAGCAACGGCCTCCCCCGCCGCCGCCAGCCCCATCCTGCTAACAAATCAATGTGCCTGTGTCTCCGTCTCCTGTCGCGCAGCCCTGCCCTCGGCCACCCTCCGGGTCCTGCGAGCCGGGCTGGGCTCGAGAGCTCGCCCCCAGCTCGGAAGCTGAATGCAGACCCACTGGGGATCCGCTGCTCCTGGCCGAGCCATCCCGCGCCCTGGGACCCCGCGGGGGACATCGCTCGCCTTCTTCCTGGTTCCCGACCCGTCCCTGACGCCCGCAGCCACCTGCCCCTGCCGCCAGCCCGCGCTGCTCGTCCCCGCCAGGCTCCGGGCCGAGCGTCGCCAGCCCCAGCCCAGCGCCCCTCGCCCCAAGCCTGAATGTGTGGGGGAGGGCGGCGACCACCAATGCAGAGCCCGGAGCGTGGCTGGGGTTGGGGCGCGGGACTGGGGGTGCGTCCCGCCCCCCTTGGACCCGGGCGACCTGAGGGGCCTGAGCCACGCACTTCCTGTCCACTGCTCTTCCCGACGTGCTCGACATTCATGCAGCGAGAACACGCGAAGCGGGAAGTGGCGGGGGCGTGGCGGGGTCCCGTGCGAGTGGAGTGAGGGGCTCTCGAGCGAAGATGGCGGGGTCCAGGAGAGGGGCCAGGGCCGGGCCGCGGCGGTCTCCCGTGCGCACACAAGCTCCTGCTCAGCCGGCGGTGACCCGTGGCTGGGCCGGCGGCGGGGACAGCAGCCCCAGTCTGGGCCCAGCTCTCCTCGACCTTTTTCTCTTACCGCCCAAACTGCAAGTCACAGCACTCACTGTTTGGAACCCACGATTTAGTTAAAACACCGACGATAAACTTGAGTGAAAGCTGTTTCCTTTGAAGAGGGATGGGGTGGGAGAGAGACAGGGAGAGAAAGAGCGCAAAAGCGAGCCAAGAAGTCTGACTCCAAGGAGCAAGAAGCCCAGAGCGGAAAACCGGACTCCCGTCCAAAGTTAGGTGCGCGGCGGGCGGCTGACGCGGCGCGGTCCTGGACCCAGGGACAATCGCGGCTCTGAGCCCACCTTCTCTCACTCCCCGCCCCCTCCCCTGGAAACGCGGGGTTCCAGGTTTTGGTCTTGTTCCCAAACTTTACAAGGTGGGAGCTGAGTAAACAGTCTCATCTCTCTGGCCATTCTGTCTTAACGAACAGCGAGTTGGCGACGCCCAGATCGCCCCGGCGACCCGCGCGGGCCGCCCGCGAGAGGCCGCCGACGGCCGTGTCCTTAATCATAAAAAGTCATTCCCGGTAACAAATAGTTTCGTTGGCCAGTGCCAGCGATACAGCTGTTTCTGTTTAAGCTTAAATACTTTCCAACAGTTTGGGCAGTAAAAATAAAGTCGGTCTCAGCCGCCTATAAGTGTCTGGTTTCCCCGCCCAGAGAAAGCCCACCCTCCGCCCTGGGCCCGAGTCGTTCTGCACACCCCGCTCGCCCCCTTTTGGAATCCTATGCCCGCTGTGGGCGACGGCTCTCGGGCTGCCCAGCACCGCACCGGCCGCCCGAGCTACTCGGGCTGGCTCCAGGGCCCCCTCAGAGGCCGGAGGGAGGGCGCCGCCCGAGCCGGCGGAGGACCAGACCCGCTTCGCCTCCCGCCCTCCCCCAACACCTCGCAAGCTCGCCTGCGCCCGCAAAGAGTGGCGGTTTCCCTTCAGACAGGGTTTCTGGAGCCCTGTCCCTGGGAGTGTGTTTGCGTAGGGTGCCTTTACAACCCCTGAGTTTGCATGAGGCGTGCAGAGGTCGATGGTTTCAGTTTCACGCTGAGAAAGTTAGCTCCCCTCCTCCCTCTTAGTGTTTCTCTTCTTTCCTTTATTCTCTCTCCCTCCCTTCCTTCCTTCCTTCCTTCCTTCCTTCCTTCCTTCCTTCCTTCCTTCCTTCCTATCTCTCTTCCCTCCCTCCTTCCTTCCCTCTCTCTTTTTCTCTACTTTGCCTAAATGCCTCTGAAGCTCCAAGTGGGGCAGTGAAAACCCTGGCGCAGCCTTGCTCAGCTCCCTCCTCTGGAGGGGTATTTAGTAATTTTTTTTCTGCTTCCCTGCTGCACTTTTCTGCCTGTCTTCATGTCTGGTGGCAAACACGCTTGTTCTGAACAAAATTATCGCTTGTGAGGTGTCTGAGTTTGCAGACGTCGGGGATTCCTGCAGAGCCCATAGCCAAGGTGGAACTCGATCCAGAAGGAAACAAGAGGTATAGAACAATCTGAGAGCAATCAGACCAAGCCCCGTTCTTGTCCGAAGCAGATAAACTCAGTCCTTTGGAGGAAAGCAACCCCTGATCGGGTGGGGGGTGTCTCCCCCCCCACCAGCTGCCAGCTGTCCGCAGCAGAGCACGGTTGTAGAGAATGTGAACACAGGTCACTGGGTGGCCTCAACTCCCTGACAGTTGAGAGACTGAGAGGTAGCAATCTGAGAAATGGGTTTGTAGTCTAGAGCAACCCAGCGCTGGGGCCTCCCTGGTGCCAAAGGATGCCTGCACGTGCCAGGAGAGGGCGCTAGCGTGGCGGTGGTGGAGGCATCACTCCGGCAGAGTCCAGACAGTCCTTTCAAACTGGCTAGCCCATGGCACTGTCTTAGAAACCAAGAAAACGAGGAACCCCACTCCCCACCTTTCTTATTGAACCGATTTTCCTCTATCACTCAGTTCTCCACATCTCCCTTCTTTTTTCCACACAACCACTTTTCTCCAAAGTTAGACCATTGGTTTTCCCACGTGCACCTCCTGGGAGTAAACAAAACAAAGTTTCAAAGAATGAGAACCCTGGCTCTTAATCCCACCGCTCAGTAGTCCCTGGCTGAGGCTTCCAGGTTCGAGTGCGCCGCCTCTGTAGTAAATAAGGTAACTGCTTCCTATTACTTTAGCCCCATATGGCTGCAATTTGAGTGTCTTTGGAGACAGTGCGTGTGTTGGGGCAGGGGTGGGGGGGAGTGAAAGTGGAAATCAAATGCTCTCAGATCGCATTTTTATGAAGGAAATTGTTGGCGATTCTCTTAGCAGCTTCCCTCCACCCCCTAGTTCTCCAAAGGAGCTACCCAGCTTCTTTTGTTTACGGAAATGCAGGCGCTTGCCCACCTCAGGACACCTGCTTCCCGAACCCCTGGGTCTCCTCTCCGATTGATTCTGCACTCATTTTGGTGACTTGGGCACAAGCCTTCAACTTCCTTTCCCGACAAGGTCCTCCGACCTGCTCCCGATGCCTGGGAGCCAGCCTGAGCCATCTGCCCCAGACCCTGGAAGGTGCCCAGACCCTGTGCTCCATGCTCCAACCTCATTTCAGCCGGGAGCCCTGGGACCAGGGGCCCTCTTAGGCCTCCCGGTACTGGCTGCCAGGGCACTCAGCCCCTGGGAAGGAAGGCTGAAGGTTGTCCTCGTCAGAGGGGAGGGGCGGGGCGCCCTGGTGAGGCACTGGGCTCCTGGGTCGCCCGCCAGACCAGCAAGCCCCGGCGTATCCTCTAGCTCCAGGGTGAGGTCGGGCCTCAGCTCGTTCTTTGGGAGCGTTTCAACTCCGCGGCTTGGCGGGCGTCGGACCTGCTTGGTCTTGGCCACAGATGCGGGCAGATCTGGAACCCAACCATTTGCCTCAGGCTCGTGGGCAGACGGCTGTGAAGTGAGCCTGGGTGGCTCCGAGGCATGGCTGTGGGGGCCGTGGCCTCATGTGAGGCTGCTGTGGCCCGTGGCTTACTGTGAGCAGCCCTGGAGCAGGGCTGGCACTCTCCCACCCCAGTCGGAGCCGGGACACCTTCGGAGCACTGATTGCCCACTACGGGGAAACCAAAGGGGTGACCCAGCACCCTGCAAAGAGGTGCAAAGACCCGGCCTGGGCGGGCTGGCCAGCGACTGCAGGCGAGGCTGCTGAGCTTTCAGGTCTGGGCTCCAGCTTCTACTTGATCCTCGAGCAAGAAGTTCCATCTCTCCTGTCCCACTCTCTCCTCCCAGGCAGACGTTCAGACCATCCTTGTTAGAGAAACACTAGAACACTCTGCAAAACATAAGAAGGGGCTGGCCGTGTCGCAGTCATTTCCCACAAGACTGCACTCACTCTAGAAGTCACATCACCTTTAACTTCAGCCCCCTGAAATCACAGGCACCAAAAGCAAGCCCCTCTCAGGCCTCCACAGGAGGAACAGCAGCCCCTCCAAGGCAAACAACATTCACTGAGTTGTCTGGCTCCTGCATTATCCCGCTTAAGATTCACAACAACCAGGTAAGATCAATTCCATTACCCCATTTCATAGATGAGCAAACCTGAGGTTCAGTGAGGCTAAGTAACTTGCCCAAGGGCACACAGCAGGGGTTCTGCCTGAGAAGTCCTAAGCCCAAGGCTCTCTAATACCCTCCAGCAGGGGCTTTGGAGCCTGTGGACATTTCTGTTCCTCTGGGGCTTAAAGAAAGAATTCAAGGTAAATATCCCAGGATGACCTTGAAGGAAGCCAGGGGCCGCACTGCCAGAATGAGTAACCTGGTCCTGCTAAGCCGAGATACTGTTCTGGGCCCTTGGCAAAAAAAAGATGGGACTGGGCCAACAGAGGTGGGGAGGAGTTCCAGGAGCCCAGTCAACCCAGCTGGAGGCTGGATGTTGGTGGAAGTCTTTGTTTTAACTTCATCGCAGAGCTTCAGGACCAGCCTGCCTGGGTTCGAATTCACTTGACAGTTGTGTGCCCTTGTGTGAGTTACCTAACCACTCTGAGCTTCAGTTCCCATAATGGTTTAGAAAAGGAGTATTAACGTGCTTACCCCACAGGTCCATGGGAGGGGTCAATGCGATGTCCCATAAACGCAGTCACACTGTGGGGCACAGGCCAACGCTCAATAGATGTTCATTGTTGGTGTTAAAACTGTGGCTATCATTAGTGCCCGCGACCGGGTTCATGGGTCTTGGTGGGTCTGGTTTGGGTGACTTTTCCCGGGGAACCCAGTGTCAGCCCGAGCTGTCCCGACCTCCCAGGAGGGGCACTGACTAAGAGGAGCCTAGTGCTGAGCGACCTTCATGGGAAACCTCCTGTGTGCTCCGCAGACACAGTCTAGACTCGCCCCTTAGGGCGTCTACCCCAGGACGCGTCCCACAGGGGGGCTCTGTGCCAAAACGCGCCCGCGGACCCTCGCAGCCCCGAGGCCCCCAGCACTGCGGGTGCCCTGTGGCCGGGGCAAGCGCACAGCGTCGGAGCCGGCACGCATGCGCGCACGTGAGCCGCAGTGTGGGCCCCCCACCCAAATCCTCAACGGAAGGCCACCCGGTGTTGCTTGTGAAATCCGGCTCCGAAGCAGGGCGGCACCTTCGCCATGGGGTTGCAGGGAAGCCGGCTCTGAGGGGGACAGTAGAACTGAGAGGCCGCACACCCACCCCGTGCCTGTCCCTCGGAGTGGATAGGTCTGAGAGTGGATGGGTCCGAGCTCCGTTCCCGTCGCCCCTGGAGATGGGGATCGGACACGACGGCCTAGACAGAGCCGGGGACGGGCTGCGAGGGGCAAGGACGGAGGTGGGGTGTGAGCGCGGAGACAAGCGGGTGGCCTGGGGGTCAAGGCCTTGGAGCCCCATCGGAGGCGCGGGCGCTATCAGAAGCCCCTGGGCTGGGATGCCCGACGCTCTGCTGCTGTCGGCGATGCCCCCACGGTTCCACCTATTGACGGCAGCCTGTGAGTCAAGATGCCCCAGGTGGAGAGTGTGACCCCATACTGTCTG
Organism: Tadarida brasiliensis; assembly: GCA_030848825.1. Taxonomy (NCBI): domain Eukaryota; kingdom Metazoa; phylum Chordata; class Mammalia; order Chiroptera; family Molossidae; genus Tadarida; species Tadarida brasiliensis. Next base: position 64,848,599 of record CM061273.1, read on the forward strand.
CACCGAAAGACACTTGGCCTGATGGTTAGTCAATACGGCCCATGTGCGCCCCCATCCCTCCCATAACGTCACCAACGGGGAAAGCAGGGAGCAGGCACCTTCCCACGGGAAGACACCGGACGAAGCTGAGCGAGGTGTGGCTTGGGATGGTGGTCCCAGAGCCTGTGCTCAGCGAGGTCGCCTGGCTCCCTTGGCTCCCTCGAACCCCAGCTCCGCCAGGATTGGCACTTGGGGCGTCAGCCATGCTGGTCCGCTGGTCGCCTCCCGGTGCATTTTCCACAGGCTCTCCCCGCCCCGGGGAAGCTGCTGGGAAGCCCAGGACTCCGTCTGGCGCTTCATTCTTTCTCACTTGCTACCCCGCCCCCAAGCGGAAGGAATTTAAGTGACTTTTTGCTAGGACTCCAGGGACCTCAAGTAAGTTCCATACTGGAGGTCCCTCGTTAGTGCCATTTCCTTACGAGGCTGTTCAAGTTGAGAAGAGCCAAAGTCCAGTCTCTCCTTTCAGAGGTCAGAAAAACCGAGGTGCAGGAGAGCCTGCCTGGTCGGTGGAGAAGGCCCAAGTTAGGGGAGAATTGGGGGGCTCCTGGAGAAGGTCGGGGAGCAGAGATGTCCGCGGCCCGTTTGTCCTCCGCGGGAGTGGACTTAAAAGGAGCTGCGATGGGCGCGCGGCAAACTCTAGGGGCAGACGTTTGGGATTCCACGGAGAAATCCAATGGTGCCTGGAAGGGTCCCAACTTCTTGCGGCTGATGGACTTTGGTGGAACCTCGGTGTCCTCGGGGCTCTGATCAGTGCCTTTCCATTCAGCCCCCCGACGGTGCTTCCGGGGTGCGACCCCAGCCTGTACCCCAGGAGGGGGCGCTATCTGGGGTCCAACTAGGCTGGGCTGGCGTCGAGGCTGCGCCACCGGAGCGCGCCAACTCCGCGCACGCCCAGAAGCCATGTAGCCGGTTCCCGGGCTGCCGAAAAGCGCATGGCCAGCGGAGGCTCGGTCCGCGCGCAAGCGCCTCACTGCCCAGGCCAGACCCCGGTCTCTCCCGCCACCCTCGGACGCGGGGTGGCTCAGCCCCAAGGGGAAGGTAGCAGAAGGCCCTTCGTGCCGGGACACTCTCTCCAGAGAGCCGGGAAGCCTTTTCTCGCAGCAGATGAAAGCCTCAGATCAGCTTCCCTGTCCTTCTCTAGGAAATCAAATTCAGGGAACGTGGTACCGTATTTACCCGCACAACTTCCTCCCTTGACATCTGCACCCTGTAAGTTGGGGCAGAGGTAATTATGCAAACATCTGGGGCTGTCCAGCGTCGCTACCCAGCTCGTTCTTATTCATCTGGAAAACCGCACTCGCTCATTTGCATAATAATGGCTTATCTAGAATAACAGCGATCAGAGGCGAAATTAGTGTTCTTCAGCTTGTCCTTGAGATCCTGAAAACAGGGGCTCGTGGCAAGAAAAACTGATTTTGCAGAGTGGGGTTCTTGACCAGGCTCAGGGAGAGACGAAGTTTAAAGTGATGGGAATGGGATGGCCACCCCGAGTTTCTGTATCCTTCTAGTTTCAGTCTTGGAGTTTACTTTTTGGCCAAACGGGTGAAGGGCTGAGCCGCTATGACAGCCCCCCCCCCCCCAGACATCCCATCCATCGCGAGAGGTTTGGTGGCCTCAGAAACAGAGACAGCATGGACAGTGTCTGGGAGTTTTGGCGGCTGTGCAGGGCGGGGAGAGGGTCCACCTGTGACCCTCTGCAGAATAAGGAGCTGTCCAGCCCAACAGCGCTCCGGGTCTCTGGGCTGGCCCCTCCAGGGCTCTGTTCCCCACCCTTTTGACAGACGGAGAGGAAGCACTTCCCTGGATGGTTGCACCGCAGACTGGGGTAGTAGAAGTCTTTAGATTCAAAGCAGAGAAAAGGGTGCGTGGGTGGTGGTGAGGGCATTATGTGGAGGAAACATCTTTTATACATTAAAACAATCTTTTTGATCTTTTTTAATATGAAGAGGAGTGGGAGGGAGAAATCCACAAATAAATATGGTAAATGAATTTAGACCAGAATTGTAATCGAGGGCCACTTTGGGGACGTTTGTGGGCTCCAGAGGGTTTTTGCAGCAGAACTTGTCCCCTCCACAGCCGCTGTCCCCAAGTAAAGAATGCAGAGCGTGAGCAAAAGGGTGGGGGTTTGCCCGGGACCCGCTGTGGACAGGAATTCCTTATCTCTTCTGATGCAAGTTTTGCGTCTCATTAAGGAGGTGGCGGCAGCTTGGGCTTGCCACTTAGAAACCACCATCGCTGTCACGTCTTTTAAAATAATTCTTAAGTTCTTTTTAAAATCAGGTTTGCGAGAAGCCCTCAGTAACTGCTGCCTGTGGGGCGAACTGCAGAGTTAGATGGACAAGCAGGAGAGAAAAAGGGTGGGGGGTTAGTCCCACCATCCAAGGACTGGCTGTTTCCAGGGGAAGGGAGGAGGGTACCTAGGGACTGGGGTGTGGGAGAGAGTGTCTGGAGAGTGGCGGCTGCTGGATTGGGACAGGAAGGGGTGGGTGCACCTCCTTCTTCTGTCCTTGGGGTTCACCCATGCTGCCTGTGGACACAGTCTCCATCCACACTTCTTTACACCTCTCTGGGGTGCAGCCCCACCCCAGAGGTATAATCTTATTTCTAGTGGTGGGTGTGATATCACAGCTTTTTTGGAGGGTGAGTTCTTGGGAATGGCACTCCTAGAATACCGTAGCAAAGCCTTTTCCTAGCCAGAAAATGCACACAGTGGGAGTTGGGATTCCTGGTCTCACAGTCCCGGCCCCAGGTTCCAGCCTCAGTTTCTCCCTTTGAGAGAACAGGGCTGCTGGCACGGAATAAATAGGAGAGAAAGGCGCCAGCCCAGAGCCTTGCCAGTTCCGTATCCCAGTCCTCATAGGTCTGCAGAAGGTCTCCAGCCAACCTCGTTCTCCCGCCCTCGATGTTCTAGCAGCACCCCAGGCTGTGGGTCCAGTAACTGTCCTCCCCACCCCACGGTGAGAGGAGGGGTGAGACCTCTGCACCCCCCCAAAAAAACAGCCTCTCCTGAAGGGGGCACCATCCAATTTGCAGGGGCCCCGGCAATGGCATCATTTGCCCCAGAGCCCAGGACAACTGGGCCCCAGCTGATGGGCTGGAAGGGCACCTGTGGGTGTGGGGGGATGGCTGAGTGTGGGGGGTGGTGGTGAACTTTTTTCCCAGAAGACAGGAACTTCTGAGAGTAAATCCCCCAGTCCCATCAGAAGAAAAGTTCTTGCCCACTTTGCACCAGCCAGTCGGGTCTGAGGGAGATTTGGGAGGAAGGGGTGGTGTCCACTTGAAATGGAGAGGGTGAGCACAGTGGGGGGCGGGCACCGCAGGGTCCAGCTGGGCTTTGAAGGTGCCTGGACCACTGAGCCGCGAGCCAGGGAGTCACCTGTCCCAGCTGAGGGATGAGTTGGCAGCAGCCTCGCCGAGAGTCCAGGGTGAGGGTGTGCCTGGGCAAGTGCGGGGAAGAGCAGGGTTGGGCAGAAAGTGGAGAGAAGGTGCGGCGAGGTGGCGAGGTGAGCTGGCGCCTCCCCGAGCCTCTTCTGCCCCCCCCTACTGGCACCCAATTGGGTGCAGCCTCCCAGCTGACCCATTGCCGTTTTTGTTTTGTTTTTTCCCCAAGACGGGGAAAGGGGTCCGGGGCTCAGTTTCCTGGAGTGAGACAGTGCTTCTTTTAGCCACTGTGCGTTCAGGAAGGACAGATCCCGGGGCTGTCTACCCTGGAGCTCCCTGGATGCGCAGGGAGGCCAGCCCTGGGATAGACCTCTGGGTCCCGGGTGGTGGCCGGGGTGAGGCAGGGCAGAGAGTGGAGTCAGGCATGGGTAGGGTGGGGGCTGGAGCTGACACCAACCAACCAGCTGCCCAGGGCAGCCTGCTGGGGAGTGCTCGGACGTACCCGTTTCCACACTGACTGAAGTGTGCACAGAGTTTTAGGGTCATCTGACTCCCAGAGCCTGGTGCCCAGCCTGGCGCACTGGTGTGCAGGGGGGGTGCGCGTGGACAGATAGCTGTCATCCTGCTGAAGGCGGCTGCTCCTCACCACGCTGTGTACTGGATGCTTCCTGAACTCCTCCCCTCTGTTCCTCATCACAGAGCTCTTATAAGGAGGCGTTACTGAACCACACTTAAGGATGAGGAAACACTCAGAGGGGTTAAGTAGGAGTCCGTGACTAAGTCAGCTGCAGGACAGGGTTTGGTCCAGGTCTACTGTCCAGGAGTTGAGGGGCCTAAGAGGAGGTGCTAGGGTACCTCTGGCTGGTGTGCAATGGGGTTTGGTGTGAGAGAGCCACCCCAGTGTGTGTGTGTGTGGGGGGGGTGTCACTGGTTCTTGGACTCCCAGACTCTGGTGAGAACAGAAACCCAGCAGCCTGGGGCCAGAGTCCCACAGAAAACAGAGTTTTCCTGCCTCCTGCCCACCTCCTCCCTGGCTGCCCGTGGCAGTCAGTTCCAAATGCTGAAATAGCTAGTCACGGGTGCCCGCGAGCCAGCTCCAGGGTTCCTGGACCACCAGGCCACGTTGACACGTCAGCTGTGACTGAGCTGCCGCTGAGATGCGCCTCTGTAGTCCACGGAGCAGTGGATTGGGAATGAAAACACTTGGGTCCAGACCTCAGCTTGCTCTGCCCTGGCTAGCTGAGTTACCTTAGACAAGTCATTTTCCTTCTCCCTGTAAAATGATCATTCCCTTGGAGCAGGCTGCCTAGCCTCCACATTCCATGCATTTGGATTCATTTGGGCAGGTTTATGAGATTCCAACGGCTTCAGAAAGTACTTGTTAACCACTGACAGCCAACCGCTGGTATGTGGTGCAGGCAACACGCAGAGCCCTGGAGTTGGCGACTGACTGCCAGCATAGCATGGGGATTCCTAGGAGGGCAGCGAATTCCGAATTCCTGTCCCGGCTTTGCAGGCACTGGCTTCGGTTCCCCCGTGACGCCGGGTGCAGCTACCAAACACCCAGTTAGGAGGCCCAGGAGGGCAAGGGGAAGAGTCGCAGAGGAAGCACCGGGTGGGTGACCAGACCACCTCTCCGGTGTCAACCTTGGTGGGAACAATGCAGGGTATCTTCCCTCGCTTGGGCACCAGCGCACACTGCTGGAAGCATATGACAGCTGGGACTAATTCCAGGTACGTTCTATAGGTGGCATCCTGCTACTGGAAATGGCCGCGGGAGGGAGAGGCTCTCAGTGTCGTCTTCAGACGCGCGAAGCCAAGGCAGGCCTCCACAGCCTGGGCCCAAACTGCTCCAAAAGGGGCACTCGAGTGGCTTGTGGAGTGTTGGAGGTGGTTCCCCCAGACTTCGGGGCCAGTTCCAGGAGCACAGGCTTCTCCAGGACCGTCTGCCTGCTGGAGAGCTGGGCTCTCTGGGAGGCTCTTGTGCCCCTGCAAATGGTGGGAGGAAAAGGCCTCAGCCCCACAGACAGTGGGGAGTGCTGGGTGGGCTATGCCAGGTCTTCAGCAACGTTGCCCAGCCCCACGACTCTATGCCACCCAGCCGGCTGGGGAGCTACCAGCACTGCACAGGTCCCAGCCTGAGGCTCCTCCCCCGCTGCAGGTCCTGGCCAGGGGCCTCTGGCGTCCAGAGCTCTGAGGGCAGGAGGCCAAACTCCTCTCCTAGCAGGTGAGGGGACAGCCAGAAGTGGGGAGGAGGAAGGCCAGCCAGCAGCTCACTGGATTTTGAGGTTAGGCCCAGGCAGGAGCCCAGGGGGACACGCAGAGGGATGTCCTGGGGCTCCATCCTGAGGATTCACCCTGTGCCAACTGCCTTCTCAAAGAGACCCCCTGAGTCTCCTCCTCCTTGCCGAGGCCTGCTCCCACGTATGGGCCACGCGGGCCACCTGGTCTGTCACTGCGGGCAGCAAGCGGCCTGGCATCAGGGAGCAGCCCATACAGCGAAGGCAGATGTGACAGCGATGCCTCTCACCTCTCCCTCTGCCGCCCGGCTGGCTCCAGGCTGCCGACGCCCGCCCGGGCACTGTGCCCATGGGTCCTCACTGCCCGGGCCACACGCAGCTCCTGCCCCAGGAGCCCGGCCTGGGACCTCGGCCAGGCCTGGCGCCGAGGTGGTTGCAGGAATGGGGCACTGGATCTCAGATGACGGCACGACGGACGGGCAGGCCTCGGAGACAGCTGGAGGGACCCCGAACCCCCAAATCACAGTCCAGGTCTCCTTCCTCCCCACCCCCAGGCGTTGGGTCTTTGCTCAGACACAGCACAGACTCGCTCACACTTTTTTATTTTTTTAAACAAAAGCAATTAGATTTCAATCCTGGTTCATTTGCATTTTCACCTCGGAAACAGTAGCGGGGAGCGGGACGGAAAGGGGGAAGCCTGGCAGCGGCGGTGACACCTTCTGAGCGCCACAGCTGGCCCGGGCTGCCATTGCGCCGACCACATCTGGCCTGGCCGCGCGGCCGCCGCGGCCCCTCCCCGCCCGCTCCCGGGGCCCGCGCGCCGCAGCCGCTCGGCGGCGCGCTCATCGATCGCCGGGGCCGCGGCCGCGCGAGCGGAGAACAAGGTATAGCCTGTATTTAGGTTCCTGCCCTTATATGGCGATGTGCGCGAGCGCCCGCTGATCGGCCGCACCATATAAGGGCACGCGGAGGGCGCCGGGCTGAGCTGGTGCGCGCTCATTGGCCCGTGCGTCTCTCGGCAACGGGCTCTCACGAGTGGAAACCAGCCAGCCGCCCCCGCCCGCTCCCCGCCCTCTCTCTTTCTCCCCCCCCCCCCCGCCGTCTTCCGCGTCTCTAGCCGTGTCACCCCCCCCTTGCCTCCCCCCGTTTTTGCCTGCACCGTCCCCCCAAGTTTTCTTCCCTAGGTCGTCTCCTTCCCCGTCCCCCTCGTTGTCATTCTTCCCGGTTTGCCTGTCTTCGACCCCTTCGCGCAGGCTCCCACTTCCACCCCACGCACCCCCTCCCTAAATCCTGCGAACCGCGGCGGAGGAGCGGGAAGGCCCGGATGCGGGAGGGGAGCTGGAGGCGGGTGGGGGTGGTGCATCGCTGCTGCAGTAGCCGCAGCATCAGGTCCACGCATGTACGCAGGAGGCTCTGGAAACAGTCCAAGTCTACCCCGCTCTGAATCCCCTGCTCACCCCCCCCCCCAAGGTAATCCGAGCAATTAGCTGCTAAAGAAATGTGCTTTCGGGGCTAGAGGTGTGCTAAACCACAAACAACCTTAGGTACCACCAAATTACTATTTCCCAGGGTGTCCCTTCGGGCTGGATAGCTGAATGCAATCATAATAATGATAAATCGATGTATCACTTAATGGTTACTTAAAAAAACCCAGCCAATTGTTGAGGGGGGAACCCTGTGTGCGGGGAGAAAAATGCACTGGAAGAGCCACCCTCGGTAGAGCAGTGGTTGCGGGATGCAGGTCAGGTGCCCAGCGCTGGGCCCACCCGCGGGACGGGAACCCGGGGAGGAAGAAGACAGCGCTATTCCTCCAGGGATTCGGCCCCTGTTAGCCTGAAACTCAGGCAGCAAAGGCACCGCGGTTCAGGGGGTCTCCCCTCGCCCCCTCTCGCGCGCGCAGAGGCGCGCACGCACGCGCACGCGCACGCACGCACAGGTGTCCGTCTGACCCCTCCCAGGCTGTTGCCAGTTGCGAACCTCCTGTTCTCCTAGGGACGCCACGGCAGCCTCAGCCACCCCCTCGGGAACCTGCTCCTGTCCCCAGGGGACCCAAAAGGGACAGTTAAGACAATGGGTACCCCAGCGCCTGGGGACTTTGCCTGAGACCGAGCTCGCCTCTAAGGCTGCCGCCTCTCGGAGGCGCGGAGCAATGCCCCCTACTGGGAAGCCTGCTCCTGGAGCATCCGCGCAGGTGGGGGGTCGCACCCGAGGCCGTCTCGAGTGGGGGATGGGGAACGAGGCGCGGTGACTCTCGTGACCTCCCCTCGGTCTCCGGTATCCTACCCCCCCCCATCGCCCTTCCAAATCTCAAATTCCCCAATCTGGCCCCTCCTGGAGGAAGGCAGCGGAAGCGGGCACTGCCAGGGAACGCGGGTGCGAGATCTGGGAGGGCTCTGCCTGCTGGATCGAGTTAGCTTCGAACGCCTCCTCCTCCTCGCTGTTTCTGCGGAAGGAAGCTCTGTGGCCGCAGCAGCCCTTGGTGCCAGCACGTATCTCTCTCTGACCTTGGCTGAGATTTGCTCCCGCGGTGTTTTGCCTCGCAGAAAGCAGTTTTTCTCCTGTGCATGGACTAGGAATGCCCTCGGGACAGAGAGTTTCCCTGGGTCTGGGTCCAGAGCCGGACCTCTGCCATGGAGTCTTTTCCGCGCCCTGGAAAATCCATGGATGCCCGGTGCCCCCGCACACCCCATCCCTGCCTAGTGCCTGCCCACGCCCATTTACCCAGGTCGTTTATATTAAATTCCCATTCCCAAGTTTCTGTGTGCTTAGGTACTTCCATACCTTCGCTTAGCGGTTGAGGGGTTGCGGCCCCGATGTCCTCCGACTTCTTCCCGAACAGGGACGTGTCTCCTTAAGTGAGCCTTTTCTCTACCCTTAAATCCAAAGAGCAGAAGGTGCTCTAGAATCTGGATACCCTTCCTCTGACCTGTTGGCTCCTAGTCCCTGCCCTCTTATTTATTAAATTTGAAATTTCCAGCCACTGGTGGTAAAATAACCGGAGTCCAGAACGCAGTTGGCGGGAGGGGCGAGAAACTTGCAGATAGGGAAAAATAAAGCCCCAAACTTATAGCCACACCTCTCCCAGCCCAGCCAGGCCACTCTGGGCCTGGGTTCTTCCAGGTTTAGGGGAAGAGGGGGCTACAGACCTGCTCGACTTCAACAAGGGGTCCCGACTCCAGAGCCCGACCCCACCCACGGGTCCTCTATTCCAACTTTTCGTTTATTCCTCAGCAACCCTGACCTGGGGCTTCGGGAGCAATTTTCTCCCCGTCCTGGTGCGCCCCTAGGCCCTGTTCTGATCTCGCGCCCCGGGCGGGGTTTCCAGCTCGCGCTGGGCGCCCCTCTCCAGAACCCTGGGCTCCCCTTGGCGCCCAGACATACGTCTTGGGCCCGGGTGCCAGGGAGCCGCGGGCGCCTCCTGGGCGCGGGCGGCTGTGGGCTGGGCAGGGTCGGGGTCGGAGCGGCTCCCCGCCGAGAGGAGGGTGGGCGCGCAGCACCTGCTGAGATGCCGCCGCCGCGCTTCATGGCGCCGGAGGATCCACCCGGATCTTCTCGCAAGTTCCGGGCTGGGGTCGTTTTGTAGTCGCACGCACATAGCCTTTTAATCTATTCTTTATTTTCCTGCGGGGCGGTCAGGGCTGGCCAGCCCAGCTCCCACGCCGTGGTGGGGGTGGGGATGAGGACCGCGATATCTACGTGGGTAGAAGGGCACACGGTCACAGAGGTCAACAGCCTATTAGCATTTTCCCACTCGTGCTCCGCGACCTCGCGAGGGCACGGTCTCGCCGGTTGGGGGTCGGACGCGAGCGCCCTCCTTGCAGTGTCCCCCACCGCCCCTACCCCTCCCACCGGCAGGTAACCGCCCCTCCCCCTCCCCGCTCGCCCCCGCTGAGGGCCCTGCTCCCCGGCGCCACGAGGGTCCCAGCGCCCTGCGGAGAGTCCCCGCGCGGGGGAAGGGAGCGGGCTGCGGGTGGGCTGCGGCGCCCGCCCCCGCCCGTGGCAGCGTGGCGACTGGCGCCGTTTGGCAGCCATTTTCTGCAGCTGCCGCGGCCGGGGCTCTGCGGAGGGAGACGGAGGCTGCGGCCGCCAGACAGGGGCGGCGGGGACAGACAGGCGCGGGGCGGCGGGGGGGGGTCGGGGCCGGAGCGCGGCGGGGGCCGAGCGCTGTGGCCGCCCCGCCCCTCCCCCGCCGCAGTGCAGGCAGAGCGGGGCGCTCCGCGTGGCGAGCGCCTGCGATCCCACCCTTTCCCCGCCATCTTGTACCCGGGCTGGCGCCCTCCCAAAGCGGAGCTGCGGCAGACAAAGCCGCCCCCGGCCCGCGGGGGCCCCTGCAGCCCACCCGGCCCGCGCGGCCTGGGGTGCGGGGCCGGCGCCCTCGCCCCGCCCCTCCCGGGGGCCGCTGCGCCCCGCACCCCAAGGGGGCTCTGCGCGACGGCCGCTCGCCCAGCCCCACAGGGTCCATCGGGACCCCGCTTCCACGCCGGTTGCTGGGCTGGACCCTCGCCGCAGCCCACCCTGGTTGCGGGAAGGGGGGGTCCCCCACAGGCGGCAGCGGTGAGAAGGGCTGGGCACTCTTTTAGCTCCGAGTTCCGTATTTCTTCCGAGTGGGTAGGGTGGGGAGTCACTAGTCTTGGAGTCCCCACCACCCCGTGTAGTGTCCACCTCACGCCCCGGTTTTCCTCCGAGGAACCTTAAAGAAGACTGCAGCGTGGGCGCTCTCGAGACCCCCCTAGCTGCCCTGCAGCAGCCAACGGGAAATTCTACACTTCCTTTCTGGGGTGGCAGTGCTGTGGTCACCCCAATCCCCCATCTTGCTCAGCTCCTGCCTTCGAGGCCCTTCACAGGACTTCCAGACCTAGGGGTTTGTGAGGTGTGGGGGGAGGGTGAGACACCCCTTCCTCAGCCCAGAGACCCTTGGAGAACCTGGCGCCTGCCAGCCTAGTCATCAAGTGCCACGCTACTCCGTGGTAGGGAATTTGCTCCCCAGGTCTCCAGTTTTCCATCCCCAAGTCGCCAGCGCCTGGGGGTGGGGGTGCCCACGGTCCCCAACAGCGAGTTAGGTTTCTTCCGGACTCCTAAAGGGAGCCCACTGTCACTGGCTCTGGCACAATCCTTCCACGGACCCTGGGGTGAGTCCCCATGTACCCATCCACCAAGACTCCCAGGAGCGTCAGACAGGAAGGGACAGCGGTAGATTCAGAAACTGAGGCTGGGGGGAGAGGGGGTGACTGGTACAAGGTCATTCAGAAGGTGAGTTGCAGAGCTGGACTCTTCTTCGCACGCTCCTCCCCTATTTCTTTCAAATACCAAGATCAAAGCTCTGCTCGTGATGGACTGGAGTCGCTCCTCCGAGTACTCCTGGCCAACTAGGGGACAGGGCTGGAGGGGGCTGGGCACGGGGTGGGGGTTGGGTGGGGTGGTGGAGAGCGGCCTGTCCGCTTGTTCACATCTGAAAACTGGATTTTCCCAACGTAATGCCTGCTGTCCCCTGCACCCCCACACCACAGGGTCGCCTTGGAGGGTCTAAAACAAAGCCTTGGTGGGGTGGCCTCTCCAGCGCCGCTGGCGGGGTTCAGTGCCCCCACCCCCCGCAACGCCTGCCAGCCCGCGTGGATTCCAAGCCAGACTCCGGAAACCAGTCTGACCACTTCGCCCATTTCCCAAGCCTCCCCGGGCGGCGGGCGGCCAGATCCCAGAGTGGGGTGAGCCCGGCTCCGCGCGGCCTCCGCTGCCCCTGCGGAGAATGAATTTGCCCAGGGGGGAGGGTGGCAAGGGGACAGTCCGGCCCGAGTGTTGTGGGCCTCCGAGCGCTTCCCACTACGTCTTCCCCCATCTTGAAAAACCAGTGGTTGGAAGCTCCACTCCGGAGCCGCGTCGCCTCTCCTCCAGGCCGCGACGACCCCGCACAGAGCCGATTCCTGGTTCTCGCCGGTGCGCACCGTCCGAGACGCCCGGCTGCCTCGGGGCCCTGGAAGTCGGGTTGGGACACTGAACGGAGCCCCAGAATCATGTGGCTACTGTGTGGAAGGTTTCGTGGGTCCTAGAGAAGGAACCTCGTCCAGGGGACCGCAGGCTGGAGAGGCTGGAGCAGCCCCGCCCTGGTGGCAGGGTGGGCATGTGGTCCAGTAGCCCGTCCTGCGCTGGTGCTTCAAAGGTTCCGCGAGCAGTTCACCAGGTCGCCCCCAAAAGGGACTGCGCCCCCACGTCCATCCCGCAGCTCCTGTCGATGAGAACCCCCTAGAGGGCATGGACAGCTGCTCTGGTTCCACCCGCCACGGGCCGACCGCGTTGGCGTGCGCCAACTGACCCGGGCCCCGGAGCGGGGGTGATGCGTGGCCGCGGGACTGCGGCCTTGGCCAGGTGGGGAGCGCGCTCCGCCGCTATGCGGGGCTGCGCTGCGATGGCCGCGGGGGCGAGAGGGAAACATGGCGGGCCGCCAGCATCGCCGGGCTGGGCGGGGGCGCGGGAGGGCAGACAGGCACGCCGGGTGGGGGGGCTGCTTCCTCCAGCTCTATGGGGGGGGGGCGACTCCTCGTGCGGGGATGGGGCTGGCTGAGCCAGCTTTGCCGAGTCAGCAGGGCCGAGTTGCGGCCAGTGAGCTCCTTTTCCCTGCCTCGCCCCCTCCCTGTCTCCATCTCTCCCTTTTAGGGGGAAGGCGAGGGCAGTCAGCACCCACAGGCAGTGTTGGTGTTTGGGTGGGTGTCCTCCCCGCCAGCCCACCGGAGCAGCCCACCTTCCCATTCCCTGGAGGTTCCCCTCCCCCTCGCTGCTGTCAACCTGGGGCGGAGGTAGAACAGACTCGTCCAGCCCCGAGCACCTCCCCTCCCCACTCTGGAGCAATAGCCTGCTGTTCCTTCTAGGCCAGGTTGAAAGGTCTGAGGAGGTCGGGTGGGGGTGGGGGTGAGGCTGAGGGTGGGGAGAACGAGAGGCGCTGGCTACTCCTTCACCCCATGCTAGGTATTGACTGTTTCCCTTCTGGAAGTGTTGTGTGTGTGTGTGGGGGGGGGGTGTTGAGGCAGAGCCAAGGGTGAGGGCACAGGTCTCCTGCAACAGACCGTGGCAGAGTAGGGGCCACCGCCAGCTTGGGTGGGGAAGCCTCGTGCTGCCTCCCCCAGAGCTGCTAGCACCCACCTCCCCTCACCCCCAGATGTAAAGGGAGGACCTACAGGAAGCTGGATTTCAAAGTGGTTCAGGAGGAGCAGTCCAGAGTTAGCTGGGCCCTAGAGTGGGCAAGGCTAGACACCTGGGGGACACCTAGGCCCACTAGGGTCTTGAGAAAGCATGGAGCGAATTCCTGCTTCTGTAGAAGGGTGACCTGAATGACAGCCAGGGACTCCACCTTCAAGATTCCAGGGAACAAACAAGACAGAAGCATGGCCTACAACTGGGCGTGAACCCCAGCTCTGCCGGAACTGTTTCTCCAGCCTCACCTTCCTCGATTGTACAATGGGGCCGTGGCAGGACTCCGTGACATGACATGGAAGTGCCTGGCACTTAGTGGGTGCCCAAATGACAAAAGTAGTGGGGAGGAGAGCCTTTAATTTCCATATTAGTGTTGACGGTCCTCTTTGCCATGGTAATTATGGAAACACTTCCTCGAATGCACCCCGTTCTGGGCCCTGTTCTAGGCCGGGCACTGAGGGCATGAAGAAGGTGCCCATGAAGTCCCACGTGCCATCCTGTGGAGGCAGCAGCAGTAGGAAACCAGTGTCTCCAAGAATCCTCCCTCATCCACCTCCTCTCTTTCTTGGGGGAATCCCAAGATAAAATGAGACATCAACCCCAGATTGTGCTCCTCCCGAAAGGTCCTGGAGATCCCTCCAGTCTGCTCATCCGCTTTCCCCCTATTCCTGGGATCCCCCCAAAACCTTCCTTGGAGCAGCAGGCAAAGGGAGACGGGGCAAAACCCGAATGAGCTGAAGAGACCATGTACAGTTGACCCTTGAGCACACGGGTGTGCACTGCACAGGTCCTCATTCACAGGCTTTTTCCAGTAAATACCTGCACTGGTTTCGAGCTGTGGTTGGGAGTCTGGGGATGCAGAGGGCTGGCTGTATGCATTGATCTGTGCCTTTTATACAGGGGACTTGAGCATTTGCAGATTTTGATATGAGGGGGGTTCCTGGAGCCAATTCCCCACAGATATCCAGGGACAACTTACATTTTGGAGAGTCAAGTTATTCTAGGTTATTTGACTGCATGGAAGGCCGGTGTCCCTAACCCTCATGTTGTCCAAGGGTCAACTGTAGTATTATTCACCAACCACCTGAGGTTGCCATCACCCTGAGGGGCGGCTGGTTACAGGGGAAACCTTCTGGGGCAGTTTTAGCAGGAGGTGTCGGAGGTGGTGCGGGACAGACTGCAGGTGGGGAGGACAAGTGCACCCACGCCGGCCCCTTGCGGCCTCACTGTTTCACACAGTAGGACATCACTCCGCTTCAGATGCCTTTCTGGTCAGCTGGCATCCTAGACCAATCTCCACTCATCCTCCCAGTATCCATCCGTCCACCCGTCCACCCACCTACCATGCATCCAGCAGATGTCCCGGGCTCCTGCTCTGTGCTGGTCAAGCCCAGTGCTCAGTTAGGAGTGTGTTTATGAATAAAACAGACCTCAGCTCTGGCCTCGTGGAGCTTAAAGCCGGGTGAGAAGAGACAGGAACACGAAGGCCACACACCTTGAGTAATTGGGTGAGTGCCACGCAGGCGAAGTGTGAGGTGCCCCTGAGCAGAGGACAGGGTGGCCTGGGCTGGGGGCTGCCGGGAAGGCCTGACCTCGGGCTGCTGGTTTCAGTTTCTGAGAGCTGGCAGCTGAGCCCGGAGGCTGTGACCTGGGCCTGAGCACTGATGGAGTAGCCGTGGAAATACAGCCACGGGGAAGTGAAGACGTAAGTGAGAGCCCTGGTCAGCTCGTGCCTGCGGGAGAGAAGAAGCCGCGAGGAGCAGGCTCGAGGAGAGGGGGTTACTGCCCGGCCTGGGGCGCAGGTGTAACCAGCAGACCCCGACTTCAGAGCTACTGTGAAGCCACGTTCAACCTGGGGGGCTTCCAGGGGCTGAGCCAGAACTGGGGAGGTCCCATCCCTTATCAGGCCGACTCCTCTCGCCCCAGTCTGCCTCGAGAGCGGACCCCACAGAGGGGGCCACGGGAGAAGGGTTGTTCCCTGGTGGTCCTGGACGTTTCAGCAGCTGAAGCGTGGAGCCCCAGCGTCATTGTGTCCCCCTGTGAAATGCAGGGTGGTGTACTGGAGTCTCTCTGAGGCTCTGCCCAGCTCTGTCCTTGTGGTGACTCGGGTCCCAGGAGCTGTTCACTTGGTGTGGTTATCTCAGTTCACAGCTGGCACCCCTGATGGGTGGTGGCTGGTGGTATCCACACTGACACTCCAGGCCAGACTCTCTTTGGGCCCAAAGACCCCCGTGGCAGCATGTGGCACCGTGGTTAGGAGCCCAGGCAACCTGGATCCATGCCCCAGCTCTGCCGCTCACTAACTGTGACCCAGAGCCAGGCCCTGGACCTCTCAGAGCGCCCTCCCCTCCCCCGGGGACAGTAAGGGCGGCCTGGCACCAGGTTCCCGGAAGACTAACAGAGAGGATGGGTGCGAGGGCTCCTCGCGGGGCCTGGCATGAGCAATCTGCTGTGAGCTGTTGTCAGTGTGAGGTCGTGGGGGTGCCAGGGCCTCTCCTTCATTCAGGCTCATGATGAAAATTATCCGAGGAAGAGAGACCCACAGAGGGCAGAAAAGATGCCTCCCCAGCTCCTGCTCCATGAGACAACTTGGGGGACCCTGAGGACAGTCCCTGAGAAGGCCGCGGCCTGGAGCAGGGCAGGTTGAGCGTGACCCCCTGCGTTTTTACTCCTTGGGGAGAAAGGGAGCTGCAGTGACTTGTGAGCAGCTCATCCGTTTCGTCAGTGTCTATCCAGGCCTTCCCGCCCCTGCTGGGGAGTGATGGCGACCAGGACACAGTCCCAACCAGCCAGGGACATGCGGTTCAGCGGGTGCGGGAGGCCGGTCCAGAGCGGGGAGACACGTTCTCGGTCAGCCTGGGTAGGCTCCTCAACCCAACTGGGGGTGAAGGAGGATGAAAGCGTTGGGGAGGGTTCCTCCCCTCCCAAGTTCATTTCTGGGCAGCTGCGTGGAACCGTGTCGTGCTGCCAGAGGCCCCGTGTCCCTGGCTCGGTGCTACCGAGCTCCAGGGCCCGCCCGCCAGGCCCGCGAGGTGCTTCAGGAAGGGCCCCCCCTAAAGCATTATTTATAGGTCTGACCGCTTGCCCACTCTTATCTCGAGGATGGGAATTTGGGACACCAGATCACACGCTGGTCTCTCCTTTGTCAGCTGTCCATTCAACACGGCACGTCCCACGCTGGCACCACAAGGCCTGGAGGACACGAAGAGGTGGCTGGCCTGCAGACCCGGCTGGCCTGGAGGTGGGGGCCCGTGTCATTTCTCCAGCCCCCTGGGGAGGCAGCTGGAGCAGACCCCACCACCGCTCCTGTCTAAGTGTCGTAAGGCCCCACCTGCCGACTCGCCGAGGTCTGATGAGCTACATTCGGCCTGTGGGGTAGGCTCCCAGCAATGCCCTGTGCGCATAGGTCTTTCAGCGTCTCGGGGAAGCCACACCGCGGTCAGGGACAGTGAGCAGTGTCCCTGGTGAGGTCTGAAGCCGTTCTCCTGGACCTTCTCAGCCACTTCCTGTCTCGTGGGGGCTCAGGTTTCAAAAGGTCCCCTTGGGCCCTAGTCAGGTTGGAGAAGAGACCCGCTGCATTTGGGATGCCACAGTCACCTCTGGGGAGCTTCTTGGCCGGCGGCAGTCACTCGTCATGCCAGCTTTCCAGGGGGACAAAAGTCAGGCCTAGATTGGGGTCGGCTCACTGTTTCCAGACTGTCGTATGGGCCAGGGAAGAAACCAAGTTATGAGCTAAAGGAACCCCAACGACCAGAGGTTTTCATTCATTCACTCGCTCGTTTCTTCACTCCTTAGCGCTGCAGGGGCATTTCCTGCCTGTGCTCTGCCCACCTTTCCGGTCTCCTGTTGCCAGAGGCAAGTGAGAGGGACAGAAGTGAGACTCCATTCCAGTACCTGCCCTCAGGATGGGAAGACCCAGGTCCACGTGGGGAGGCGGGTGGTCTGGGGGTCTCTGGAGGCTTCGCTTTAGAATCTCTTCCTGAGAGACACGACAGTATTTCTGGGGCCCATGGTGTCTCCGGGCCTGGACCCACGCTTGCCCATCAGAATGTTCACAGACCTCCTGGGATGTCGGGTCTGGAGGGCAGAGGCTGGGAGACTCAACTAGGGTCGTGCCCCATTCATAGTACCGAATAAAACCACGTCCACACCCCCCACAAAGAGACCCAAAACAAAAAAAGTATGGCAAAGTCATTCACCCCTTCCCATCTACTCTTCCCCTGAGACAATGTCCAGGCGGCAGATGAATGACAGAATTCCCGCCTGGAAGGTACCGGCTGTGAGCCACCCTGGGCGGCCACCTGAACAGTCCCAGCTCCTTCTTCCAGGCAGACACTGCCAGGGGCACTCCGAGCCTATCCTGTCTTACCGAGGGTCCCTGCACCAGGAGTTATCGCCTCCGTTTCACTGGCGAGGAAACTGAGGCCCCCTCCCGCGCCCTCCCACAAAGAGCTGTGTTCTCGGCTCAGTGAGCCAGAGACTTACCCTCGTGGAGGTGTTTCCACTCCACTGGGGAAGGCGTTTCCACTCCACTGGGGAAGGCAGACAGGCAGACACGTCACCTTCAGATAGGGAGCCTGCTGGAGAACAGACAGACAGGGCAATGCTGCGGTGTCATTGCTGGGGGAGGCGTCTCTCAAAAGGTCCATCTAGGAGACTAAATGGCAAGAAGGAACCAGCCTTGGGGAACAGAGCCGCCAGCCCAGGGCACAGAACTGGGGAGTGTGGAGGGCTGGCATGCCAGCCAGGTATGTCCCTGGCTGCCTAACCCTGCCTCCACACCTGCCCCCCCCCCCAGGCGGCCGCAGAGTAAGGTCAGGTTCAGCTGTGAGGTGTGAGGGGCCGGCTGAGCTGGGGGACCCTCCTGATGCAGGGCTCAGGCGGCTGTGGGCTCACCTCCGGGCCCTCATTCCCTTGTGTTGAGGTCGTGGGGTGAAGGGCTGGAGGGCAAGCCTTCCAGTGCCCGGGGAGGGCAGGTCAGGCAGCCCCTGTGCTCAGCACCCCCCTGGGGAGGCGCCTCCTCCCAGCCGGGCCAGCACCTGTGCCCGACCCCAGCGGGGAGGCTCGGAGGACCTCTTTTTACATCGCAAGCCAGCACTGTTTGCCATCTTACAGAAAGTAGCAAGGACAGTAAAGGAGCGTTCATAAATCCCCAATCCGGCTTCCCCAGTGGCCGACGTGCGCTGCAGCACTCTCCATATATAGATCTTCCGGACGACCCGAGAGGAAGTCGGAGGCCGGTGCCCATCATGCCCAAGTGCTTCAGAGGAGCGTGTTTCTCCTGGGGACAAGGACGTGCGCTTACCCAACCTCCGCACGGCCACCGAGATCAGGACCTTTCCCATCGACCCGATGCTGTTGCCTCAGTCGCAGCCCACGTGCAGACCCCAGCGGTGTTCTTGATAACGGCCTATTTCTTTATTTTTATTTCTCAATGACAGTTTACTTTCAATATTATTTGTATTAGTTTCAGGTGTACAGGATAGCAGTTAGACAACCATATACTTTACAAAGTGATTCCCCCCGATATTTCCAGTGCCCACCTGGCACCATCCGGTTATTACGGTATTATACAGTTATTATGGTATTATACAGTTATTACGGTATTATAATTTGCTATATTCCCTATGCTGTACTTCACATCCCCGTGACTATCCATAATGTTCTTTATGAGTAGTTTGGGTTTTGTTTCTGTTCCCAGAGCCAAACCCGGGTCGTGAGCTGCACTCAGTCCTGTCTTCTGAGTCTCCTTTAAGCGGGGACAGGGCCGCGACCTTTCTCCGGTTCCGTGACCTTGGCGTTTTGAAGAGTACACGCCTGGTCTCTCTGCACGCCACTGGAGAGACGGCCTTCCCAGTGCATCAGAGCAGGAGGCACAGGTCCGTCTGTCCCCCTATGGGTGTCGTTCACCTTGGTCCCTTCTCACCTGGTATTTGTCGCTTCTCCCGGCCTTGCGTGGCTCCTGTGGCTTCTCACCCGCTCCGCCCCTCCTCTCTGTTTCTGTCAGGATCCTTCTCCATGTCTTTGTCCTGGGCCTTTGGATCTCCTTACCTCCGTGTCTGCCTCTCTCTTCCTCCCCGGTCCTCTCTGGCTTCCTTTTCTCCCTGCTGCTGCCTCACTAACCCTCCCTCCTTCTCCCTCCAAAATCCTGGAACGTGGGAAGTACCACCGAGACCCAGTGAATGCTCAGCTGAAGACCTGGCGCAGCCTCCGGGCCAAGGAGAAGCCACACGGGAGTAATGAGACTTTACCGAGAGGCATCCTGGGCTCGGGGAGATCTCACGCTCCCGGGGACTCACCCCCAGGCCCAGGAGAACGGGCAGGCTTCAGGGGAAGATGCATTCTGCAGGGAAGTCCCTCTCCCCACGACCCAACTGCCTTCTGCCCACCCACAGGTCCTCTCCCACGAGAGAGTGCACAGACCCCAGACTCCCCTCTGCACCCAGGGCTGAGGCTCGCTGTGGTTTGGCCGGGGATGAACACACACCATGTCTCTGCCAAGGCACAGCCAGCTCCAGCTCTGAGGTTAGCAGGTTTCTCGCCACCTCGGAGAGCTGAGCCCACAACAGCCCTTGTCTCCACTTGGTGGTCACTGGATTGGAAGGAACCCAGACCCTCCTGTCTTCTCTCTGGGTTGGGCTCTAAACCACAGTCCAGAGAACAGAAGCCAGACCATGGCGCTCCACAGAGGCACGCAGACAATCCCTCACGGCTGTGGCATTGACCTTTGCAGCGTGGTGTCATCATTCCTGCTAATAAACCCAGTTTTGCGGTAGGTGGATCGGGTGAGCACAGCTCCTCGTTGGAAGGCACGTGCCCACTGGCGGGCAGAGGATGGTCGATCATCCACCTTGATGTTGCCTTTGGTCTCTGGGGAACTCGGTTTACCCGCTGGTAGAGCGAGGGACTTAACGCAGAAACTCCGTGGCCTCTCTCTGCTCCAGCTTCCAGGAGCCCATGGCGTGTCCGTGGGCCCATCTGCTCCTCCGTGAGCATGGCTGAGCCTGCCCGCCCACCATGGGGCGGGTCCACGCAGGACCTGCTGGTGGCTAGGTGACTAGGTGACTGTTGGGGTGATTGTGTCCATTTCTCCAGCCCCGGGGACTTCCCACCCTGCCGGTCCCTCTGCAGATCTTTGTTTTCATCACTGAGGACGTCACTGAGGACCATGGTGACAAAAGACTATGAAAGGAAGCAGTCCTACGGCCCCGCGGTCCTGCTGGGCTGGGGAGCACTTCGCCCTCTGACAGTGGGGTCAGGGAGCAGGGGAGAGCTGGTGCCACACTCCTCTGGGGCTCCTCAGGGGTCACAGGCCCCAGAGAGCTCCCAGGCCACCCGGCCCTCTCATTCTGCAGATAGGAACCTGAGCCCGGGAGGGAAGTCAGGGCACCGCAGTGGCAGAGCCCGACGGAGTCCCGAGGCCTGCGATTCCACCTCGGCGCTCCTTCTGCCATCGCCCCGATTTCTCAGCTCGCCGGCTCCATAATTCTCTCCCATCCCCAGACCTGTTGGCAGGCAAGAGGAATAACTCATGTGAGTCAAAAGCAATTTGCAAACATAAATAACGCTCAGTGCCAGCAGCGGGGCCAGTGAGAAGGTGCACGGGGGGGGTAGAGCAGAGCGGGGGGTCCTCCTGAGCCTCCTGGCCTGCCCAGTGCTCCCCCCACCCCAGCACTGGGGGGAGAGTCGGAGCAAGAAAAACAAAGCAGGAAATGGCCATAAGGATGCTCGTTTCCGCTCTTCATCAGAGGGATTCTGCTGGCCAGGCTCTTCTCTCCCCACCCCCCGACATTCACATGATTTCGTAACCCCACCTCCTTCAGAGTCAGAGGAAGAGAGATGGTCCCCAGCGTGCATCTGGGCCAACCCAGGCCTCTTCCGCTGGCCTGCACTCCTCCCTGTCCTCGAGCCCAATCGGCACCCCCCAACAAAGACTGGGTGACACGCCGTTACTCTGTTCCATTCACGTGATCCCAGCGTTAGGTTACCGAGGAGCTTAGCATGACTGTCCCGTTCTTCTCACTCTGCTTTGCAGGGTGACCACCCAAGACCATTCTCTGATCTGGTGATAGGTGCTTGCTCATTTCCCCAGGATGTCAGGGCTCATGTTGCTCCGACAGCCAGCACAGCCCTTTGAAGAGGCTTTGGAGGTGCTGGTGCCGGTGAGGGCAGCACCGGTGTCGTTGGGGAGGGCCGAGAACGTTAGGCACACCTTTCCAAAGCCCACCCCAAGGGGCTGTCTGAAGCAGGGAGAAACAATGAGAAACCAGATACCGTGGAATTAGTGAAGAATTTCTCAGATGAAACAGGAAAGGGAGGAAATCCAGGGAGGTTTACTTTACACCTGGAGCAGGTTGAAAGGACTCGGAGCCAGTTGTTGGCAGTATTGAACTCCAGGGTGTGTCTGAAAGGATCCTTCACTCAGGCTGCAAACGAGACGCGTTCCTGCCAGTGTGGGCTGCACCGCTGTGCCCTCCACCACCGCTAGACACACACACACACGCACACACGTGTACACATGCACGCACACACACATGCACACACATGCATGTACACGCATGCACTTGCACCTTGGACATCCTTTGGTAACACCAGCTCTGCCCCTACCCAGATTTGAGAACTTGCAGATCATTGGTTAAGTGAAATAGTAATCACGGGCAGCATTCAGTGAGCTCTTGCTGTGTGTCAGGCCTCATCCACACAGCTCACATAGAGAGCGTACACAAAAATAAAAGGCAACCCTGGCCGGTTTGGCTCAGTGGTTAGAGCGTTGGCCCGGACACCAAAGAATCAGAGTCTCAGGTTTGATTCCCGGTCAAGGGCACGTACCTCGGTTGCAGGTTCAATCCTCAGCCCTGGTTGGGGTCATGCAGGAGGCAACCAATTGATGTGTCTCTCTCACATCGATGTTTCTCTCTCTCTTTCCCTCCCTCCCTTCCACTCTATCTAAAAAAACAAACAAACAAACAAACAACAACAAATCAATGGAAAAATATCCTTGGGTGAGGATTTAAAAAAATGAAAGACAGTGTGTGCTGTGTCCTCTGCTGTGTGTGTGTGTGTGTGTGTGTGTGTAGTCACATGCCTACACCTCTACCATCCTGAACCTCACATCACAACTAAATACAAAAGGGAAATGGTGGCCATGCCGTCAGCAGCAAAATAACACGCACCACCAGCTAAATGCGGAAACTAACCCGTGCGTCTGCCTGGAACCAACGCCAGGATTATCCTCAGGGTCTGTTTCCCTAAATTCAATTACCACGTAATTACCTGGAGTCTCCTGAAACTCTCACAAATGGGTCAGGTGAGAGGCCAGGGGCCGGCAGGACCCAGAGCAGCTGAGTGCGTGTGTCTGCCAGGGCGCTGGGGGTTGAGCCACTGGGGGTAGCGCGGGGCCCTTCCTTGGTCTGTGGGCGTACCAAGGGCTCGGGCGAGTCAGCGTCACCCCCCCCACACACACACACTCGGCATCTGGTTCCAAGCATGTGTCTGAGAACCGTGCACCAGTGACAGGAGCAGAGACATGCCCTTTGCCTCGCTGGTGCTCCGGCTCTGGTTGGACAGCCGAGGCCCATGCCTGCGTGTGTGCTGATCGGCAATGAGCTGGGGCAGGGAGCAGTAAAGACTACAGGACTTCAGGCACAGTGGCCCTGGTAAAGGCTGGAATAATCTAGAACAACCTCAGCGAGGGCATGAGGCCTGCGCTGGCCTCTGGATGCTGGAAGCTGAGCGTGGGCTCGGGGCACAGGCAAGGCTACCCCGGACCCGTCTGTTCCCCTGGCCGCGAATGTTTGACCTGGGACAGGTGACTCCAGCCTCTAAGCCTTCCTCTCACCATCTGTAAGAAGGCACAGCCCTGAAGTGCCCGCACAGAAGGAGCAGGCAGTCGATGCCAGCGGTTAGTAATTGCAAAGGGAAGGGAGGAGGGCATGGGGGGGGGAGGGCGGCTCCGAACCACGGCCACAGGAAAGAACACTTGTGTCCAAGAGCAACCGCCTTCAGTACTGTTTCTTCTGAGTCTTCACCGTCTCAGCCGAAGGCAAGCAGCTCGGGCCGCGGGAGACTCCGGCTCTGTACCTGTCCCAGTGCAAGCTTGGCTCGCGGCTGTCCTGGCTGTCCTGTGTGGTGTCACCCTCGCGACCCAGGGTAAAGCTGGGGGGCTGAGGATGAGGCCCCAGGGCAGCGGGGACGCCATGGCCGGTTCTCCAGGGTGGAGGGTGGGGGACTGGCTGACAGTTTGGGGTCAACAGCACTGGGTATCTGTCCCCACGCCCTGCCACCCTGAGACTCTGAGCCAGAAGTCCTCAGGAGGCATTTGGATCTGACATGAGATGTTCAGTGTTCCTTGGTAAAAAAATGAAATAAAGTAACCTACGTGTTTACTTCGGGGGTTTTCCAGAGGCGCCCACGGTCCTCTCCCACCCTTGCTGTCAGGAAGCAGCAGTGGCCAAGGACCGGGTGCTGACGAGGGGAGTGGGCACCGCCGCCACCTCCCTTCTGCCCTCCTGGCATGCTTAGGGTTCTGTTGGGGCAGGCAGGCTGGGGAGTTGCCTGGGCTCAGGAGCCACAGGGGCCAACAGACCAGCTCTGGTCTTCCCTCACTCCTGTCCACGTCAGGTCACATGTGCCACCCCACCTCACGTCCCAGTCACCGTCCAGTGTCACCAGTGCCCCTCCAACAAACCCGATGTCACGATGGTAACTGCACTGGCCGGGCCCGTGGGGTTCAGCCCTCTGCACCTTCTCTCTCCTGCTGGGCTGAGACTGCCCTGCGGGTAGGGACTGACCTTGTTGACGATTCAGGACCCAAACAGGGTGTGCAAACACGATGCAGGGTGCCCAGTGAAACCCAGCGGCATATAAACAGTGCATTTCATTATCTGTTTAGTATTGGCATAGCTCACGTAGTTCGTGAGCCACACTCAGTCATGAGGCCTTGGCCATCCGGGTCCAGGTTTGACTATGCTCAGCCTGGCAGCCCCATAGCGACAAAGAGCCCCGGTGGGGTCCAAGGACGGAGCAAACACACACTGAAGGGCTGAACTTGGCTCTTCTGAAAATGGGTTGGGGCAGGGGGTGCAGGCTATATAGGGAGACCAGGGCTCCAGTCTGGGACCCTGCTGGTGCCAGAGGGACCAGCTTCTGACAGGAGGCGTACACAGTGCCCCTGTACTAAAGGTTCATCTGAAGAAGAAACAGACACTGGGTCTCCCAGTGTGCCAGGCTGAGGTCCCCGCTTCCTGCGCTCCTTCTCTGTCCTGGGCCCGCAAGGAGGGTTTCTGAGCCCCGGCTTCCGAAGTCCGGGGCACTGCCGGGCAGGTAGGCCCCGAGTCAGGCAGCAGCAGTCCGCACCCGGGGACTCTTCCCCGTCTGTGCCAGGGCTGTGACCTTCCTGAATGTTCCTGAGCCTTGGACATATCGATGTCAAGAGGCCCCAGGGGGCAGGGTGAGTCACCATGGGTCCCTCTCTGCAGGATGGTGGAGCAGACAGCATGGTTCTGGAGCCAGCACGGAACCAGGCGGTGGCCGTGCCCTGGACAGGCCGTCTGCCGCTAGGACCTCAGACATCCCCGGGAACCTCGTCCCTGTGCGGTCTGAGCAGCAAGCTGCTCAAGGGTGCTGAGCACGGCCGCCGAGGAGCTCAGCAGGCGGCAGCCTTGGACCCTGTGGGTCTGGCCCCGGGCTGGGCATCCTTGCAGCTCCTCGTGGCCTGCCCATTTGCCTCTGCCCCACCGTCAGCCTTTGGACCCAAGGCTCTAGGTTCTTCCTCAGAGCTGTCCTTGAAGACCCCCTCCCCCTGAAGGTCCGCCACCAAGCCCAGGTTTTAAGGCCTTGGGCCACCAGCAGGCCACACCTTCCCTCGGATGGAAGTGGACCTGGTTCATCCTGCGGCTGGCAGTGCCATCCTCTGCCTCCCGCCCCTCCCCCACTCCCGGGCTCAGCCTGGCAGAGGCCACCCACTGGGCCAGAGGGGCACCCCGGGGGACAAGGCTCATTCCCAAGTCACCAGCTGTGCAGACCTGAACAAGGGCTCCCCTTCCCACTCCCTAATTTTTAGTTCTCCTTTACCAGAAAAACAGGGAGACGAAATCCCCGCCTGGCATGCGTCTTTGTGTGCCAGCCAGTGAAGGACAGGCCCGATTCTAGTGCTGAGCAGGCAGCTTGCCAGAAGCGGTCCAGATCACCCCTCCCTCCACTCCCAGGGTGGCAAAGGGCATTCATTACATGGAGGGGGAGGGGGGAGTGTTTAACTCACTCCCAGGGGGCTGGGGTGAAGGGGGTGGTGGGAGGGACAATTCACAAAAGCCAGGGCTAGAAACTCTCAACGGTTTTTTTTAGAACTTTCTTTCCTCCCCTCCCCTCCCCCGCTGGGCTCCCCTCCCCCACCCCCAGTCTCTGGTGGCCTGCAGCCAACACTGGCCACACTGTCCGCATTCAGGCCCCCCAGCCTCCGGCCTCCATCTCTTCCCCTGGCCTTCCCAGCCCTGCTCTCTCGGCACCTCTCCCCCACCCATTCTGAACCACGCTGACCTCTTCCGCCCTGGTGCCCAGCATGGGCTCGGCCCCTCTCAGTCCCAGGCAGGCAGGCAAGGGGCTTTGGAGGTCGTGAGCAGCTCAGCGCCCACACGAACCTGCCCGGGCCCCTGGCCTGCTTGGCCACCCCGGCCGGAGGAAGACCGCTGTGTCTGCAGAAAGCTGCCTCCGCCCCTGCATTCCCGGGGGGTGGCTTCCAGGGGAGGAAGCACCTCAGAGTTCAGCCCACTCCCCTAACCCCTTCTGGGCTCTTAACCCCTTCCTGCCCCGGCCTCCAAGTACCCCAGCCTTGCCACCCAAAGCAGGGTGGGTGAGGTGGGACCCCACATGCCCCTCCCAAGGAAATGGGGGTGGGTAGGCCTGGCTCCGGAGGCCTCCTCCTCCTCCTCCCCATCCTCCACCACCTCGCAGGAAGCCCCCCCTCCTGCCCTGCGGGCAAACTCATGGTGCCTCCAGTCAGAGCCTCTGGCCTGGTGGTTTCCGGGGAGAGCCTGGCAGAAAAGAGCCTCCGAGGCTTGTTGGTGGGGCAGGGCCAGCGATGCCGACAAGGGACGCTGGAGAGGATGGGAGGGTCTCCTCCCAGCTGAACCTGCCCAACCGGGCTCGGGTTACTAAAGAGGAACACCCCTGCCCCACCAGGGCCTGCACCTGGTGTGTTGTGCCCGAGGGGTGGGGGGCAAAGATCAGCAGGTGCTGGCTGGTACTACTCCGAGTGGGGGCTGGCCCCACCCAGGCCTCTGCGTGGTTGCTTGCCCCACCCATGCGCCTACCCCACTACGCAGACCCTAGGATTGGCAGTGCCCTGGATCCCGGGGGCGGGAGCACCGCCAGGCACTCCCCTCAGGAATTCCCCTCTCCTCGGGGGACCCAGGTCACTCCTCCAGCCTCAGTGCACACGCCTCTGCCCTCAAAACCAGGCCACTTTGCGAAGGCTTAGTGCACAGCTCGGCCAGTTTCCTCCCTGACGCCCCAGGAGGAAGTGGGGTGAGGAGGGGTCCAGGCGCCTCCGGGCCTCGACGTTTTGTCTGTGCTGATCTCCGAGAGCGAAAATGCACCTTCAACATCTCCATTTAATATTTACATTCAAGCAGGTAATAATTGGAAGCTTATAGTTTAGACATTTCTAGCAGCAGTTTCTAGAGAGCTCATTTAGCCTTTTAACAAACTTTTTTTCTTTTTTCTTTTTTTTTTGCACATAGAAACAACACATCCATGTGTACTGTATCAAAAAATATATACCAAGGTTACCGGTATTGCAGTTCCTGGAAGGGGAGGGAATGGAATCAACCGAAATACTGAATGAACAGGAAGAGGGGTCAACAGAAGATAGTTTGTCTGATAGAGAATATAACGTGATCTAGAGGAAACTCCATAAATCTAGGTTTTTATATTTCAATATATAAATACCTACAAATAAATATATATATATCAGCCCGAAGAGGGTGGTCGGGCCTTTTGAGCTCAAACAATACATTTCAATAACACCACGTACAAACGGGAGTAAAGTCTGCACTTGACAAGTTAGCACGGTTAAAATATAATACTATAACTCTGAGGCCCCGGTGCGTGGCTGCCCTGTCAGTCCTGGAGGTCCGCGAGGGAGCGAGGGAAGGGGACAGGCGGGCGAGACCCGCAGGCTCCGAGCAGGAGGCGCCAGTTCAGGCGGAGGCAGCGGGGCGCCCCAGCCAGGACCCCACAGCCGGATTCAGAGGAACGTGGTTACTGCGGCTTTGGGCGTCCTGCAGCTGGGGGCCGGCCTGGAGCTCCGTGAAGTCGCGTAGAGGAGGGATCTGCTCCCAGGCCCCAGGCGCTGAACTCCTGCGGGGGATGGAGCTTCTCCTCCCGACGCCCTCTGGCTACACGGTCACGTACTCCTTGAAAGTGACGGTGAGGCAGTTCGCCGTGACGTCGGTGATAATTATATTCCCAAAGAAGGGCTTGAACTCGCTCAGCGGCTCTTCGGGCTCGTCCTGGGCCTCAGCTGGGGGCTTCTCGGCCGCTGTCACCTGCGCAGCTGCCACTGCCCCAGTCGCAGGTGCCTCGGGCTTCACTTGAAGGGCACTGGGCAGCTCCCCAGCCTCGCTGCGCGTCTTGACGCAGCGCAAGTCTATGGGCTCGTCCAGGTCCGAGTCCAGCAGGATGACCTCAGGCTGCTGGAGGGCGGCGGAGGGCACGTCTGCGGGGCGCTCAGCAGCTGGGCTGCCCCCCAGGCAGGTGGGTGTGCTGATACTACGGGCTGTCAGTCGCTTCTTGCAGGGCTCCCGCTCACCATGGGTCTCCGAGAGGCAGCGCTTGCGCGCGTGGGAAAGATTGAGGCCCACCGCGTGGTGGTGGTGGTGATGGTGGTGGTGGTGGTGGTGATGGTGGGAGGGCGGGTGCGTGCTCCGTGCAGGGTCCCAGGCCAGCAGGTCGGGCTTGGTGGTGAGCTGCAGTGGCTGCTCGCCAAAGGCCTCCTTGGTCGGGGAGAGCTTTCGGGACCCAGAGTCCTGGGGCTGCGGCTCACCGGGGCCGGGTACCTCCTCCTCTCTCCTCTTAAAGGGAGCTTCCACCTTCTTCTCCTCAGCCCCCGCCGCCTTTTTGAAAGTCCTATCCGCTGGGGGGTGGCGTTCCTCCGTGGCCCGCTTCTTGTGGCTGGGGGAGCGTGCCTCGCCCTCCGCCGCCTCGCCGGACTTGATCTTCACCGCCTGCATGCCATTCTCCATGTACTTGCTCATCACGATCACGATGCGCCCGTTTTTGTTCTTGTTCTTGACGATCTTCATCTTGCCCCCAATCCCGTTGCCCGTCACTGCCTCCTTGGGGGCCGGCGTCATCCCGTTGGGGGGACCCTTCTCAGACCCCTTGCCTGGAGCCCCAGCAGCACCAGCCAGAGGCTTCACGGCTCCCAGGTAGCCCTTGGCCCCTGCGCCGTGAGCCCACTTGTCGGGCGGGTGGCTCTTGGCACCCAGGTCCGGGCAGGTGGGGCTGGGCGCCTCCTTGTGGCCGCCCTGGTACTGCAAGTCGTACATCTTGGGGTCCGGCTGGTAGGGGTGGTGCTTCTTGCTGTTGAGCTGGTAGTAGTATTTGCCGCTCTTGCCCGGCGGTGGGGGCTTGCCCGCCCTCTCCTTGCTGTGTGGCTGGTACTGGTGGTGCTTCTTACTGTTGAGCTCGTACTGATGCCCCTGACCCTTGCCCTGAGTGCCCAGCTCCAGCTTGGTGCGGTGGTCTGCAGAGGAGTCCTGGAGTCCGCTCAGCACATTGGAGCGCCGGGCAAAGGTAGGAACCTGGGGGAACGAGCAGGGGTGGAGGCAAGGTGAGAGGAGGGGTAAAACCAGCCTCCAGTATCAGGAGCACCCCAGCCCCCACCCGGTGGGCAGCCACGTTATCAGGGAGGAGTGTGAAAGGTCAGGTAGAAAGAAATAAAATCGGAGTGCTCTGGAGGACCCGCCCCCCAGGGCTGTGAGCAGCTCAGGTGCAACTTAAAGGGAAAGACTCACGGGGGGCCCCTAAGGTCCGAGTGTCCTCACCTGCACCACCAGCGGTTTGGGCTTTGGACCTCTCTTGCGATATCCCATCAGCTGCTCTTGCCGTTCCCTGAGGGGAGGAACACAGGATGGCGGTTAGCCTCGGGCTGCCTTCCCTCCTGCTGTGCTCCAGCCTGTGGTGACGTCCACCTTTCTTCGAGCAACAGTGCCAGCAAGACCCAGAGGGATGCAGACCTCAAGGCAAAAGGTCGCCCCTGCAGCCGGCTGGGGGCCTCAGTCTGGCCCCAGAGCCCTGCTTTATACTCATCTGCCCTCATCTGCCCAAGGGGTCCTCCGAGAATGCCTTCCCCACCTCTGAGGTCCCCACCTGAACTGGTGCCCCATACAACCCTGCCTCTAGGCAGGGGAGATGGCACTCAGGGCTGGGTCACCAGCACTGCTGCCCACAGCCTTAGGCCGGTGGTCCTGGGCAAAGTGGAGTGGGCACAGGGGTTCAGGGGATGCAAACAAGCCTAAAAGGAGGTGTGTAAGGACCATGTCCCTCCCTGCAGAGGCCGAGGATGCTAATGACCTCATTAAGATTCAGATAACGAGTGCCGCAGGCAGAAGGGAGGACTGGGTTTCCTAAAGGCCAGGCACTAAACGGGGAGGGGCTGCAGCCTTGTTTACACAGCCGCAAATGAGCCAATTAGGGGCTGGGGGCTGGGGCCGGCGAGGAGGCCAGGTTCTGGCCAGGTTCGCAGTCACCTGGTGAACCGGCTCCAAGGCAGCCAGGGCAGAGAGGCGGGGCAGGCGAGGGGGGGAGCACCCAGACAGCACAGGCCCCGCCCCCTCGCCGAGCCGGTCCCCTCGACTTCCAAATTAATAAAGCCCACGGGCTTCCGCCTGCAATGTGGCCTGGGGTGACCTGGGGCTGGGGAGCTGATTGTCCCAGCACTGCTCAGTCTTCCAAGGAAGAAGGGGGCGCCTCTCCAGCCTTGGCCAAAGTTGCAGCCCATTTCCTGGCCAGAGACCCGTTCTCCAGAGACCCTAGACACCCCTGCCGGTGGGCTAACCCAGGGGAGTTCCACCAAGCCCGGGGCCCCTAGCCGGGGCCTGACTCCGAAGTTGCATGACATTGCAACAGCCTGCATTTTAATTCTCCGGGGACCCATTACGCAACATGGCATCAGCCACTGACATGGTTACAGGGTGGTGAACTCCCAGGTGGAGCCGGGGTAGGATCCCTTCTAGGCGCCCCCCTGCGTCGCAGGAGAGCAAGGTCCCCGCTGGTTGCTCGCCGGAGGGTCTATGGTTTAGTTTTAGCGCCAAACCCACCACAGGAAATAATGCAAAATAAAAGGCGGGGGTGGGGGTGGGGGTGGGGGGTGGAAGGCAGCGGAGTGGCAGAGCTCCGCGGCCCGTGCCGCTCCTCCCCTCCTGGCCAGCCCTTCCCCCTTGGTCCTCCCGAAACAGAGAACCACAGCCACCAGCAGTGAATCCAGCTGCCGCAGCTGCAGCGCGACAAGCATGTGTGCACGAGGATGGGCACCTCGTCGGATACCACCCTCCACCACCAGGCAACGTCCACTCCACACATTTTAGGCCAAATTCACCCACCAAGTAGCCCAGAGCCAGGTATGAAGATCACCCACTTCCAGCCAGAACCTGACCCCCCTATCCCAAGCTCCCTGGGGTTGAGGGTGGGGGCTTAAAGGTCTTGTCAACTTTTCTCCAGCCCCCAACAGGTTAAGTTCAGTTCCATGACGTCCAGTGGTTTCACAGTGCCAGCTCCACTGGAGCTGCCCCACGACGCGCTGGGGCCAAGCAGCCCGTGGCTGCAGGAAAGCAACACCTAGGACTCTGGGGGTGGGGCTCCAAGGTTGGGACGGGAGGGGGGCCCTCGGGGGACTGGGCGCAGCTCCGAGTTCTGCGGGCAGCTGTAGGGCCACCCGCACTCACCCTTCCCGAAGTTCCCCCAAAACACAAGCCTCGTCTTCTCTGGCCCTGCCCCGCCCCCACCCCCAGGCTGCAGTAACCGCCAAGGACGTTGGTTAGAGAAGCCGAGGCCGCAGCCGTGCCGCTCAGGCCCGTCGGGGGGAGGTGGCTCCCGCCGGCCCCTCCCCGCCCTTTCCCTCTGATTGCTGCGTGGCCCACTCTCCCATTCCCATGCAAGGTCCCCACTGCGGGCGGTGCCGGGGACGCTCACCTGTTCTGGAAGGCGATCAGCAGCCGGGGATCCAGGATGTTCTCCTCGGGCTCCCACGTGTTATATCTTGCAAGGGAAAAGGGAGGGGGACATGGCGTAAAAAAAAAAAAACAAAAAAAAACGAGCCAGCGCTGCGGCCTCCAGGTGGGGAATGACAGAAGGCCCCACTCTGTCTTCATGAACCGAAAGCTATTTAGCTGTGGATGTGGGGGCTGGAGGGTAGATTTCTGCAGGCCTGACACGGCCCCTGATACCTCCCCCCCCAAGTCAAAATAAACACACACGAGCAGGAAGGGGAGGGGTAAGGAAAATGAAACTAGCAGTTTATTTTGCAGTTGTCAAGAATTTTAAGCATGTTACTGCGACATGTTCCAAAGCCACTTTGCTCACCAGGAACCCTGCGTGCAAAGCAGCCAAAATGCAAAGTCGCAATCCCCTCCTGTCTCCCCAGCCCCGAGTCTCCGCTAGGACTTCAGGCGTTCTCCATTTGACCCCTAATCCTATAACCGTCAGCCCGGCGGCCCCCCCACACTCCCTCGCTGCCCAGGAGCCCGCTGTCATGGGCAAGCACCCCCAAATACTCAGCAACACAAAAATATGCCTGTGTGTGTGAGTGTGTGTGTGCGTGCCTGCGCGGCTGTCTCCATCCGGTGCCTTCGCATTTTAAATTAAAAAAAGAAATTCCCCACCAAAAGCGCTGCAGTGGCAGTGCCCAACATTTTCTGCCTTTTTTCTTCCTCTCCCTGCACCGCTAGGAGGGAAGAGGCACACAATTGCATTTTCGTCGCTTTTTAATTTTTTTTTTTTTTTGGGTTTTGCAATATGGAGCCGTTCGGTGGAGGGAAAGGGGAAAGGAGCCATTTTCTGCTGCACAGCAGCCAGTGCCTGCGCCCTCCCTCCCTCTGCCGGCCTCCCCGGCTCGGCCCCGCGTCTCTCCGGCTCCTCCGGCTCCTTTTAGCGCATAAATTAGTGATGGCATTTCCCGGAGAGCGGAGCACAACACAGGGCGCCGGGCTCGGGCTCGGCGGCTCGGCTTCCCTAGTGCCTGCCACCGACTTCCCCACCCCCTCCTCCCTCCACCCACCTCCACCCCGCCTCCCGTCCGCTCCCCCCACCACCCCACCAGCCCGGCGGGTCCCGAGCCCCGGAGCCCCGCGCCGCGGCACCCGGATCCCCCGCCCCTCCGCCGCTACTTACTTGGGGGACCAGCCTCTCCATTTCACCAGATACTCCACTCTGCCCTGCGGGGGGAAGAGACAGCACTCCATCAGCTTCCGCGGGATCCCCGGCTCTGGCCCGCAGCCTCCCCACCCCCTCCCTGCCTCCTCGCGGGCTGCTCCGGCCGCCGCTCCCTCGCCGCCTCGCCGCCACCCCCGCGCCGCCCTACCTTGCGGATCCGCTTCTTCTCGATGCTCTCCACCGCGAAGACGTGCTCGCCAACAGCTGGCAGCTCCATGGCCGAGCCGGAGCGCGCCGGGGCGCGGGCAGCCGGCGCGGCTGCAGACACTGCTGCCTCCCGCCGGCGCCCCGCTGCCGCCCCGGCCGAGGCGCCCCCGCTGCCCGCGCCGCCGCCGCCGCCGCCTGCCCCGCACTGCCCGGCTCCTCGCTGCCCGCGCCCGCCCGGCTCCCGGCTCGCGCTCGCTCAGACAACTGAGCCGGGGCCGCGGCTGCACAAGAACTCATGCAAATCCGGACGTCAGCGGGCGGGGCCTCGCCGGGCCCAGCTCGGCGTCAGGGGGCGGGCCGCGGCCGGGATTGGCGCAGCCGGGCCTACCGGAGGCCCCGGTCCTGGGCGCCGAGGGGGAGGAGGAAGGACGCCGGAGGGAGCCAAGAGGAGGGCGCCGGGGAGGTGCAGAGGGAGGGATCCTCGAGCCCGGGCGAAGGAGGCTGGAGGGAGGGAGCGAGACCCGGCAGGAGAGGTGTGTCGGCTGAGGGCGGAGTGGGGTGGAGAGCTTGACAGGGCCCGGACGGTCTGCGCAGCGACCCCTCGCCTTCCGCCTGGCGCCTGGCGCTGTAGCCAGTCCCTCACCTCTCATTCTCAGTGTGCACCGCCCGGGGACCCCTGCTGGGGACCACCAAAGCGTCCCTTGCCGTTTCCAGTTGCATCGAATTGCGTCATGTGCAAACACACGGGGAACCGCCGGCAGGGGGCGAAATCGGGGCAGGGGCAGCTGGCGCCCCCGACCCTGCGTGTCCCGTTGCCCCGCCTCGCGAAGCTTTGGGCATTTATGAAGGCGAAGAAGAGAAGAGAAAGGGCCCAGAGAGGACAGGACCGATGCAAAGGATAGCTGGGGAGAGCGTGGAGAACAGACGAGGGGGACAAAGAAGCCTGGGGTCCTGGCGCTCAAGAACATTACTAGAAGGGGGCTCTGAGTCCGACTGCACCCCGACTCTGATCGGCTTCCAGTTTCCCTTAGGTCCTTTCCTTGGCGTAGGGACAGGGCATCTACTTTCCAACAGCATTACACCCCCCCTCCCAGCAGGGCCAGAGGCGGGGAGGGCAGAGAGGGGGCGCACTGGATGTCCAGGTCCGCTTGGGGCACTTCGTGGGGTCCCCAGTAAAGGCATCAAAAGAGGGAACTAGAACGCTGAGAAGAGAATGAGGCCGAATAGGGGCAGATGGGGCCGCCCGAAAGGGAGGTGAGTGGAATGGACCAGGAGCCAAGCATTCGTCACGAATTCGTGTCCCCTGCTCCAGAACAGGCAGCCGAGCCGAGGACTTCCCGGCGAAGCTGGAGAAGCCGCGAAGTGTGAAGTTTAGCACCTCAGCCGGCGAGACAGCGTGTTCCGGCGTGCGGCTCCAGCCTCCGGGTGGGGGAGCTGCTGCACCCCACGCGGCCTCCCGAGGGCGCCACCCACGGGGCCGCGAGCTCGGAGGGGTCGGGGTGGGTAGTGAGGGGACCTGGGGATAGGGCAGGGCGGCCCGAGTGGGAGGAGCAGAGGCGCGCCTGGCCTGGGGTGTGTCCGGGGCCCCGGCTCTGGGCCCTTGAAGGACCTGGAGCAGGAAGCTTGCGCAACCCCTTGGCTGAGCGTCCATGGAGAAAGAAAAAGAGCAGAAGCCGAGCGAGAGTGGAACCAGAGAGGGGGGCGGGCAAAGAGCCATCCGGGTCTCTGTTCCGCCCTAACACACGGCCTGGAATGCTGGGTGGGGACTGCTCCCGGACTAACGAGACGGGAAGGGGTGAGGTGCGGAAGCGAACCCCCAAAAGCGTGTGCGGGGCTCAGTGTTCTCCCAGGAATCCGGCAGAAGCCTGGAGACGGTCTGGTGTTTAAGAACGCACATGCTGACTCTCCACCATTTCACCGCCACCTCGCAGCTTCCACGGCGGCTGCGGCGGCGGCTGTGGCGGCCGCTGCCTAAGGCGACTAGTGTGTCTCTCCTGCAGGAGGGGTCCTAGGCGTGCGGGTCATCTTCTGGGGGCATCAGACAGGGACTCGGTCTGCAGCGACTGCTCTCTGACAAGCTCCAGGCGCAAACACAAGATTCCCAAGGTGGGGGTGGGTTTGTCCGGCTAGGTGGGGACCACGCCTGCTCATAGTACTTGGGACAGGGGTGGGTGGCTCTCGGTGTTTTTAGAAGGTGGAGAAGAGGACCCTTTGGGAGAGGGACACAGGATAAATGTTTTTCTCTTCCTGTTGTATTTTGGGCTTTTGCCTTACACTCTTAAGTGGGACCAAGCTCTTGTGTGGGACAACTCCACCGCGGAAGGGGAAGGGTCCCCGAGGCTGGATCGGGAAGTGCTGTCAGCCCGACAGTCACCCTTCCACGCTGAGCCAAACCCCTGCCCGGCCATCAGCGCTGTCGGTCTGTCGGGAGGACTGCAGCGACCTTGTCCTGGACAGTCCTGTCGTCCGGGGAGGGGCTGATATTCCCGACACTCCGCCCGGCCCCTCGTTAGAAAATCCCCTGGAAAATCTGTTTCCAGTGGTTGTTTCCGTGGCGTCCGGGTCAGGGGGCGCCAGGGGAGGGCAAGCGGCCGCTGCAGCCTCCGCGCCGCCAGGGGCGTCGGTCTCCGCAGGTCGTGGCTGTGCTCGCTCGGCCCGCGCCCCGCTGGGTCTCGCGCTCCAGACTTCGAGGGCCACGCGGTGGCACCCGGTGCCCCGACGGCGAGTTTGCGCAGGAGCCGGGCTGGGCCTGTTGCCGAGCTTGGGAGGAAGGGTGGCTCCCGCCGGCCAGTACAGCGGATCTTTTCTGGAGCTGCCTGTGCTGCGGAGCGAGAAGCCGCCAGGATCCCCAAGACTGTGGGAGGCAACGCCCCAAAGTTCCTCAGAAGCCATGGGAGTCCTGTGCCACCCCCACTCCTGGCTTTTCGGTCACCACTGGGAAAATGACCGAAATACACAAGCACCCACCGAAAGCGGCAACCGGCTTCCCGATTCCCTCCCGCAGTTGTTTATTTTGTCCTCTCTGACGGTGGGCGACTTTGGAGAGAGGCCAGAACCCTAGCCTCACCTGGGAGGCCGGCTCTAGACCACCAGTCACCTGCCAGCGGGTATGGGGAGGAGCTCTGGTCCGCGGGAGCGCGGATGGACTGCAGGGAGGAAGCAGAGACCGAAGGGGGGGCGGTGAGTGCCCTGGAAGCTCCCCTGATGGGCCCGGCGGGCCCCTCCTGGGAAACCTCCCGTGGGGCCTTCCCTATCATCCCACCCCCTGTCTTGGCCCCTCAGAGGAGCCGCAGGCGAGTGGAGCACAAAGTCGGGATTCCCAGAGCCTTCAGCTGGGGCCCCTGCTTCTGAACCGGGATATCCCAAGCCCTATGGGGAACCCCAGAGAAGGGTCGTGAGCCCGCGCGTTTGACACTGCCCCCTCCCAGCCAGGGTCAGATCGTGCCCCTCGGTTCCGCTGAGGGAAAGAAGGCTTTCGGGCGCCACCTCGGACTGGGGCTCTCAGGGGCCCCAGGAGAGGAGCGATGCTATCTCGCTGAGCTGCAGGGACTAAATAGGGGACCCTGGAGAACCCAGAACTTTTTAATGACTGTGGACTAAAGGGTGGTCACTGAGAGTCCAGGTCCTAAGGGGTCTGACCCACGCCAACCCGGGGAAATAAACTTCTTAAAGACACCTTTTCCCTGAATGGACGCTCTCTGCAAGGAGATGCCACCACCCGCCCACGGAGCCCAGGTCTGGGCTCTGCCCGGAAGAAGCCGCCTGAGACTTTCCCGGCCGGTCCCGACTGGAAAACTCTGGAGTTGGTGTGGCTTTCTAGGCCCCTGAGGTGGATTTCAACTAGCCAAGGGAGAATTTACTAGCAAGGACTACAAAATCTGCCCAGGCTTTGACAAGAGCCATTTCTTTGCTTTGTTCTCTGAAGAGGGACTTGCCTTTGGCTCTAGCACTGGCGTTTGCAATGTTGCATGTTTAGCGTTGGCTTTGGGGGAGCTGACGTAGTAGGACTGTCCTTGTATGGGGGGAGGGGAAGAAGAGCGGGGAGGTGTGTGGGAGCCCCAAACTCCGCCCCCTGCGCCCTCTCCGAGAGATGGCTTTGTTCCTAAGGGCGCCCCTCCGCCCTCTGCGTCCCCGTGTTTCTGCTCTTTGTCACGCCGCCCGCGAAGGGTCGGCTTTCATTTGGGTGGAGAAGCCCCTGACGCCCCCGCGTCCCTCCGAGGCGGGTCCTCGGGCCTGGATCTGGGGCCCCAGGTGGGAGGGCCGGGCAGGGCGCTGGGGTGAGGCAACGGGCCTGGCGCGCCATGAGGCCTTGGCCCTTTGGCAGATCTTGGGCAATTCTTGGGGCCACACCGCCGCCCACAGGGCCGCGCCTCCGCATTGCGGCATTCGGGGGTCGCAGGCAACGAAGCGGGACGTGTCGTTTTCTACGACGTGGGCTGGCCCACCCCCTCCCAAAGTCAAGGCAGCCTCCCCAGGCCCGCCTGCAGAAGGCCAGCGGCCCCCGCCCCATGCTTCCTCGCGGGGCTCCCGCTGGCCTGGAGATATGCGCCCCCAAGATCCATATTTCAAATATGATCTTTGGAGCCGCTGCCACCGCCCGCCGCCGCCGCCGCGCGCTCACAACGGCCTCTGTGTGCTGTGTGTTTTTCATTTGGGGTTCGTTTGCCCAAGGTCTCCCTGCGGGCGTCCTCTGCCCGCCAGGTTCGCTCCTCCATGCCCGCCCTGCGTTTTGCTCTCGGATGCCCCTGTTGCTCCCCCGAACCCAGCGGAGCCCACACACAGGGCAGATTTCTTTCTTTCCTTTTTCCAACCAAGAGCTGCTGCAGCAAACCCGAGAATGAAATAAAAATCGCCCGGCGGAGCCCGAAGTGGTCGTCAGCCGAAGCGCAACTGCCACCCCCACCCTCCCCCCAGCCCAATGCGTACCCCCCTCCCGGTCACGCGGCGCAGCAAGGGTTACGCGCGCGCCCGAGGGGTATTTGGCTAAGGGGTGGAGCGGGGGGTGGGGTTGGGTGTGGAGTGCCGCGGCCGGGGAAGCTGGGCTCGCTTTCCTTCCCCCCCACCAGACCCGGAGTGGCGGGGCAGGCGCGATCGGAAGGCCCGGTGCGTCTCCGCCTCTCTGGCTGGCCCGGAGCCGAGTCTGGCCGCGGCCCGGAACCGCGAGGACGCTGCTTGGAGGCCGCGTCCTGCGTAGCCGGAGCGGGGGAGGGGGCGGAGGCCCGCGAGCTGCGGCCGAGCGTCGCCAGCCAGCCGATCGATCCCCTGGGGCGGGAGCGCAGCGAGCCCCGCAGGACACCTGGGGGGGGGGTCCCTGCAGGACCGAGGGGCGAAGGAAGGGGGTGCTCAGGGCTCGGGTGACTGGGATGGCGGCCGGGAGGGCCCAGCTAGAGCATAGCTTGGCCAGCCCTGCGGGGGCCGGGGGTAAGTGGTAACGCCTCAGACATCCCCCAAATTCCATATTGTCTGTATCTGGACGACTTCGGCCACTTCCGGAACTGAGTCTGGCGGTGGTACAACGTCGTCTCTCCGAGTTCAGTTCCCCGTCCCCATAGAACCCCACCCCCACCCCATGACGAGGTCGTCGGACGTGGTCACCCAGTCCATCCCCCTCGCTCCGCCCTCCTGAATCCTGATAGAAATGTGTGGGTGTCCCCACCTCCGAAAAGATCCCCCAGATTTGCCCAAGAAGTCCCCCTCCCCACCCTCTTCCGGAGGGTCGTTTCCTAGGAGGTCCCTGAGGACCCCCGAGGAATCCCCTTGGGCTCCCGGGGGCCCTGGCCTTGGTTTCACCTGCTTGCTCTGGGCGCCCAGGCGGGGCCGGGGCTGGGACGCCGAAGAAGCTGCACTCGCTACGCCCTCCCCTAGGGGGAGGGCTCCCCTCGGGCTGGAGGCGGTAGGGGCCTGCCAGGGCGGACCACCCCTCCGTGCCCCTCCTGGAGTGGGGAGGTCTGTACGCGGGGCAAAGTGCGGGTCTCGCTGCTTTGGGGGTGGGCAGAGGAGTCCCGCCTCTGGCACACCCCTCCCCCTCACTCTGGCTGCTGCTTTTCCAGCCAGAAACAACAGGCTCTAGAGCGACTTTGAACCTTAGGAGCCCCTGCGCACTCAGAACTGAATTGTCTTAATGGTAGGGACCATTGTGTCCCACACCGGCCCCTGGCTCCCTGCCCTTCCACTCTTGGCGAGACTCATGCTTGCATCTTTTAATGTGAGGTTTTAAAAGGAAATCTCAGGTCAAGAGCATCACAAAGCCCCTTGTTCTGTTATAAAAGGGCCAATATGAAACAAACTGATACTTGCAGACTTTCCCAGAGAGCCCAGCAGGGTTAACGTAGGAATTAGTGCCAAGGGGGCCTAGAGTAGCAGCCCCGTAGGGAACTCTCTTCCCCAAACTGAGGTTCGCTGACAAGAGTTGGCTTCCTGACATATGCCACTTCTTAAAGTGCCCTGACATGTCTTTGTGAAGGACACTCCCCTGGGTTGCTGGCGGAAGGAGACTGAAACCCCCAAAGATGCCCCAGGTAGGGGAAAGAGACCCCATGTTTTTACCTGTCATGAGACATTGGCCTTGAGACAAGCAGGAGCTAGGCTGGAATGAGTCTCGAGATTATTTGTAATCACTGAAGTTCCAGATAAAGTTCATCATTTCATTTTTTCTGGGCTCATGCAGACACTGGTGGGAGAAGGAATGTGGTCAGTGTGGCTGTGAGTGGTTGATTCGGGGCGTACGTGGGCACACGGAGGCCTGCCTGTCGCCTGCGTGTGTACAGGCTGGCCACTTCTCAGCAGGCCCAGAGCCGGGCTCAGTGCCAGGGCCCACAAGACTTTTAGAGCCCCATGAAAATGTTCCAATTTTTCTAAACTTTTTTTTTACTGGCAAAATACACATAACATAAAACTTACCATTTATGTGTACAGTTCAGTGGCATTAAGCACATTTGCATGACTGTGCGCCTGCACCCCATCCATTGCCAGAGCGTCATCTCCCAAATGGACACTCTGTCCCCATTAACCAATAACTCCCCTCCCCTCCCCCAGCCCCTGGCACCCAGCATTCCACTTCCTGTCCCTATGAATCTGACTATTCGAAGTTCCCTGTGTAAGTGGGATCATACAGTGTTTTCCTTTTGTGTCTGGCCGATTTCAGGGTTCACCCCTGTTGTGGCATGTCAGAATTTCCTTCTTTTTAAAGACTGAATAATATTCCATTATCTATACATATCCAACTTCTTGTAAAATCAGGAAAAAAAAAACAAACACCTTTAGGTTGGAGAAAATGTTTTAATACATACGATTGTGTTCATCTGTATGCCCATACAGTTATAAACTAACTGTTAACACTTTTGTTCCTGAAGGAAAGGGCCCACAAAGGCAAATGTGTCCAGGGTTCAGGAAAGTTAGGTCGTGTATCTGGGAGAAGTGTCAAGAATGACACCTCTGAGGAGCCTGGAGACCGGACCACCAGCTAGTTCTCCCTGTGCATGAGTGCGGGTGATTCAGCTGCTGCCCAGGGACTGGTGGCCCTGAGGGTCCAGAACACTCCTCTGCCATGTGCCCTGGTGCCTATGGGTACCCTCGGGCCCCTTCTGACGTCAGAGTACAGGTTTCTGTGAGAGGCACTGCAGCAGAAAGCAGGCGGGGCACCCGGGAGCACCAGGAACTGAAACCACAGGCCTGCCTTTCTTCCTCTGCTGTCTGTGTGCCGCAGACCCGCTCTGGCCCCGCGGATTTCCCCGGATGTCCATCTGGCCTGTGTCAGCCAGCTGATTGCCTGCGATTTGACAGTAATGATGATAATGGGGTGATTTTGTATTCTTTGACTCATTCAGATCGGAAGGTTCAGAAACGGACCCGCGCCTCCCACCCTCCATCCCTTTGCTCGAAACTGGTGTTTTCTTCGATTCCAAAGACGTGGCAGAGTCTCGTGGAAGGGGACCCAGAGAAAGTGTCCTCCTCTCTTTGACACTCAGTGATTACCGGTTTCTTTGTTCGGCTGGGGGACCAAGAAGGAGTACCACGGAAGCCCAGACATACTGCCGCCCAGCCCTACGCGGAAAGCCAGGCTTTCTGGGGGTTCTGCACACTGAGCGATCTGGGAGTGCTCACTCCCACAACTCTGCTGATGGGACTTTCACCTCCTGTTTGGTTACCCACCTGCAAAGGTGCATTCCCATTTACACTAAGCCTGGCTTGGGATTCTTTCTCCAAACAGGCCCAGACAGACGGACGGACGGAAGGATGGACACAGATGCAGTGCTGCGGCGGCTGTTAGGCGATTGGTCCAAGGGGAACTCGGCCCCTGACCACTTCCACTTGCTTCTCGGCCTGGCCCAGAGGAAGCCTCCCCTGCCGGCTGGCAGGAATGACAGAGAGGCCCGGTGCCCGCAGCGGGGCCCGCGGCACGTGTCCCGGAGGGCCGGCCCAGCTCCGGGCGCCTCTGGTTCTCAGAAAGGCCGGGCCCAGTGCACAGTCTGCCGAGCTGCTCCCGCGCCCTGGGCAGCACCCACGCGGCGCTCATACTGCTCCGAGAGGCCCGGCTGTTGGCAGTGCACACCCGCGGGTCCCCCGAAATCAGACCCTCCAGCCCCACAGAGGAGTGTCCACCCCTAGAGAAGACCAGGGGTAAGGTGGGGTGTCTACCCTGTGAACCCCAGCCCCAGGGAGGCAAGGGCTGATTGTGCAGCTCCTTGGGGACATAAAGGCAGAGGTCCCCACGACAAGGTGGGGAGGTGTCCCCCCACCTTCTGCTCTTGCCATAGCCAAAATGCTCAGCTCTGTCCCCTCCCTCGGGGTTGTACATCCCTGCTGGAAGGGAGGGAGGTTGCCTTTAAAACCAAAGGCAGGCCGTGAGGGGTCAGAGCTTCCCGGAGAGCCGGGCTCCAGGTTGCCAAGGTGAACCTGTCAATAGAGTATTGAACAAGCCCATGCAACTCCGCATAACTGTCTGCTTCAAGACAGCGGCCTCTGGGCCTCCTCGCTGGGCCCGGAGCTCGGCAGACAGGGCCCCAGCCAGGGGTCCCCCGGGACAGAAAGCCCACCAGTGCCCCACCCGTCCTGAGGATGCGTAAGTGGACGCCACGAGGTGGGTTTCCTCCTACGCTCCTGCCCCGCCGTGTGACAAGGAGCAGGCCAGCTCCCTGGATCCCGCTGTCCTTCCTGCAGAGGGCCCTGCCCTGGAGGGACCCTTCATCGGATTTTCCTCACTGCCTGTCAGCCCCAGTCACATCCCATGGGGGCTTTTTGTCCACTTTGCAGAGAAAAATACAAATGTGGAGCCTTTTGTTAAAAATGGTGAACAATTACGAGATAACAGCATTAACCCAGCACAGGGCCCTGTGGGCCTGCAGGTCCCAGGCCTGTGACGCTGCCCCTGCCCACCCCAGCAGCCCCCTGCCCAGTTTGTACTGTGGCCCCTGGATAGTCCCCTCCTCTCTGGTCTTGGCTTCCCTCTGGTTCCATCCCCAAGACCGGCTCACGTCGTGATCAGAGCCCCGAGCAGGCCAGCTGTCCCAGTACCCTGTCCTGTGTCGGGAAGAGTCTGGCTCCTGTGGCCAAGTGTCCAGCTCTGGCCAAGAGGACCAGGCTCACGTGGCGGGGAAGCATGAGGACGGGCTGGGCAAGGCCATGTGTGAGGTGTGGCGTGGCAGTGCACAAGGCTGCTGGCACCCTCGCTTACCTCCTCCTGACACCCGCTGGAGACCTGTACTGCACCCTGCCTGCCCCAGAGCCCCGCCAGTCAAAAGTGTTGACATTTGAGTTCTGGCTCAAGGGACCTTCAGACATGGCCAGTTAGGGAACTCGTCCCGCTGCCGTAAAGAGGCAGGGAGGCAAAATGGTTAGAGCCAGAGCCGCCCAGGCTTCCCTTGACTTTCCCACCTGCTACCTGCGAGACTCCAGGCCGCACAGTCTTTACCTGCAAAAAGGCAACAAGAACTTTTCAGCTCAATGCTCCCACCAAGGCCACCAAGGCCCTGTGTGACTTGCCCCATCACCTCTGCCTTCCTGTCTTCTCACTCTGCTTGCACATTTGGCTCCAGGGACACGAGCCCTCCACTGATCTTCAGACACACCAGGCACGATGCTGCCTCAGGGCCTTTGCACTGACTGTGGCCACACACTGGAACTCTCTTCCTCAGAGAACTGCACGGTTCTCTCCTTTTCCTTTAAGTCTTCACTCAACTGTCATCTTTTCAGTGAGCTGCTTCTGACCCCTCCATTGCTCCGCCTGTCCTGCCCCTGCCCACACCTCGATCTCCCTTTGGTCTTCTCCGAAGCATCACCTTCATGTTCTAGCAGACACGGTCCGTCCTCTGTGCATGCGTGACGCTCCTTGTCTCTCTCCCCTGCTGGGACATAAGGCCCACGAGGGCAGGTCCTGCTCACTTCCTTTCCCTGATGTGTCCCCAGCCTGTAAAAAGCCTGGCACATGGTGGATGCCCAGTACATAGCTGTCAATGCTGCATACATGGGACTTTCATGAGGAATGGGTGCCGGTGGCGATGAGGAGCTGGAGCTGGCTCACGTTTTCAGGCACAGACGTTATAAAAATTAAATGATCTAAATTTACAACGAAGTACGTTGTATTCAGACAAATGCTCCAATTTCGTATTTTCCTAATGATTTCCTGGCGTTTCATTCTTACTGTGTTCTCAGGGTGATTCACATCTATTGTGTCTGTGTGGTGGGAACAGCAGATCCAGGGGGTCACTGCACACCTTGTCCCAATTCCGTGCTCCGTGACGCCACGCTTGGCAGCGGGTGGGAGTATTTACACCGCAGGAAGTGGCAAACACTGCAGACGGTGGCTTGACTTATTGCTTTGTTGATCGTGCAGACTTAAGAAAGTGATGGGAAAGCATGGAAACGATGCAGATTACACTCAGAAGTGTGCCGCATCCGTGGGTGTTGTTGTGAAAGGCACAGACGCTTAGGAGAGACTCTTCCAGTATTAAACACTCTGATTCCGCAGAGGACCACGGCGTGGCTAGGAATAAGTGAAGCTGACATAACTTTCCGTGGTTCCCTTTCATTTTACCGGTCAGCTTACACGACAATATCCCCTAACCTTTGCGTCAGAATCACCCTGTTCATCAGGTACAAAGCATGGGTGGGCTACCCACCCAAGAGTTTGGCAAAAAACAACGAAAGCATTCTGTGAATCAACCGGTTTTCTGGAGTGTGTAATAACAAACATTGTGTATTTGATCCTAATTTGTGAATTGCATGATAATTTGTAAAATTGCTGTCAGTAAAATTTATAATATATTTTTTCCCGGAGAAGAGGTCACTGATGCTACACATGTCCCAGTGCCTCGTACAGCCCAGAGGAGGCATTTAGGTCACTGTAAAGAAATGCCATATTTGAATTAGAAGGGGCCGGGGGGATGAATCCAGATCCAGACGTGGTCCTAAAGAAGGCAAAGAGCCCTGGCCGGTTTGGCTCAGCGGTTAGAGCGTCGGCCTGCGGTCCAGAGAGACCCGGGTTCGGTTCCCGCTAAGGGCATGTACCTCGGTCGCAGTGTGTCCCCGGCCCCGGTTGGTCGTGCAGGTGGCAGCCACTCGATGTGTCCCTTTCACGTCGATGTTTCTCTCTCTCTCTCTTCCTCTCTCTCCCTTCCACTCTATGTGAACAAAAAATGAAAAAATGTCCTCGGGTGAGGATGGCAAAGAGATGGGAAGAGAGCCAGGCCTGGGACACGGGGGTGGTGAGAGCCGGGGTATTGGGTCACTACAAGGGGACCTGGCCCGGGTGTGGGGCACAGGCCAGGCTGGGAGGGCTATTAGGTGGGACTTATTGAAGGAAGCATTCGGGCCTGTGATGGGGACGGAGCCTTTCAGGACAGCACCGCTGCGGCTTCTCGCCCGGGACAGGAGGCTTCCTGGTGTAGGCTGCCCAATCCCCAGGTTGTCCGACCCCTGCAGCGTTGTCTAGAAGGCAGACGGTCCCTTATCCTTGGAGCTCCCCTCGTTGCTCTCTCTCCGTCCTCCCATCTGTCAGGAGACCTCGTGTCCCAGGACTGATTGCGTCCACTCTCCTGGCCTCTCTGTCTGCTGGAACCCAGGAGGGCTGGACCAACCCCAGCCTTGACCCGTTTCTTGCTGGTGAGAAATACTTTTTTTTTTTTTTTTTTTTTACTTTTTATTGATTTTTTGAGAGAGAGAGGAAGGGA
Organism: Tadarida brasiliensis; assembly: GCA_030848825.1. Lineage (NCBI taxonomy): Eukaryota > Metazoa > Chordata > Mammalia > Chiroptera > Molossidae > Tadarida > Tadarida brasiliensis. The sequence continues at coordinate 64,893,183 of CM061273.1, forward strand.
GAGATAGAAACATTGATGTGAGAAACATCAATCAGCTGCCTCCCGCACGCCCCCTACTGGGGATCAAGCCCGCCACCCGAGCATGTGCCCTGACTGGGAATCGAACTGGGACCTCTCAGTCCCTGGGACGGCGCTCAGTCCACTGAGCCACACCTGCCGGGTGAGAAATACCTATTTTGTTTTGCTTGTTCAGTATGTTTGATTCAATGGGCATTAGGTTGGGGAGGAGCCAGCGGCGTACAGGTGGGGGAGCAACCTGTTCCAGGGAGGGGCGGCAGGTGCCGAGGCCTCGGGGCAGGCGCAGACCACTGTCCGAGGGCTGGACGGCAGCAGGAGGTGGGCAGCGTGAGCAGATTGGAGGAGGAGGAGGCAGTTTGCCCCCCACAGCTGTGACCGGGGTTTGGACTCGATTCGGAGTGCTACGGAAGGCCGTTAGAGGCTTTAAGCAGGGAGTGGGGGGACCATTCCCTGCTGGCCAGATAATGGGGTCAAGCCTAGACCCCGGGGACACAGGGCACGTTCCCAGGACTTAGGGAAAGGCCCACAGGTGAGTGCTCCCTAGAGGCCCCCTCCACCTGGCCATCTTTAGGAAGCATCTCAGAACTACTTTCCCTGAGACCTCGAGCGGACGGACTCACCCGTGCCTCAGTTTTCCTAGCTGAAAACGAGGGTCGTGATAAAATGGTCGGCAGCCACGCGCTTTCACAGAGCCTGGTGATGGTGAGGGCACCGCACGGATTGGCTGTCACCATTGTTTTGACTGTTTTTGTGATTGCTGTTAAGACAGCGAGGCACCCAGGCAACCGAGCTGGGTCAGAACCCCCGCCCGGGGTGGGCACTCCTGGGGCTGCGGAAGCTGACGGCACCTCCCTGTGGCCAGCGAGGCCCACTCTCCTAGGAAGTCCAGCCGAAGGCTCCCGAGCTCCAGGACCCTTCCACTTGGGGCCCACGGAGCTCCTGGGGTCCTCAGGGCTTGGGGCTGCTCTGTGGATGGCCCCTCATTCCCGGCTGGCCTCTCTGGGTGACCCCTGGGTGCAGGCGGAAGTCTTTCCGCCCTGAGGTCAGGGTGACCCCGCTGCTGGGACTGTATGGCCCAGGAAGTCCTCGGTGCCAGGAATGAATCGGTCTTGGCCTGGGCAGCTCGGGGGGAGCGGAGCATTGGGCTCTGGCGAGGGCGGGGCCCTCTCTGGGAGCAGAGTCAGGATCCGGGCCACCTGGGTCCTCTATTTGGGTCTTCGGCTCACTGCAAGTGTCCAGCCTTGGACACAGGGGTGGCTGGGGTGGCACGGCTGGGCAGGGCAGGGCTAGTGCACCCCCCCCTCCAGCCGGAACAGTGTGCTCGGCGCTAGGGGACATGAGCGGCAGGCGGACCACCACCTCGCTTCTGGGAAGCCACTCACTGGGTCGTGGGGGGACTGGGCCCCCTGGGTTATGTGCCTGGTTGGCAACACGCCAGGATTGTGTCCAGGCAGCTCCTACGTCACTTTGAGAGGGGACCTGGGGTTCCAGTTGGTTCTGCAGTGGCGCAGGGCTGGGGCTCACCCAAGGCCCCCCCTTCAGTCACTCTCACCCACGGTCCTTCATCACGTGGGTTGGACGGTGACGTAGGTGTTTGAGGTCCGTGCACACGCGGCCTTAGCTCCCCCACTGGACTGCACATTCCCCCCGTGTCTCCTCCTGGTCCCTGCAGGCGCTCCACGAGGTGGCAGCTCTTTTCGAAGGGATGCAGGAGGTGAGCGCCATGCTGGCCGGGGCAGAGTTTCAGCGGGGCCCAGACACCTGTGTCGGGCGGTCATCCTGCCTGGGACGAAGTCCCTCTTCCATTCTCTCAATGGGCTGAGGACTGGAGGACGCTCTGCTCACAGATGGGGCTCAGAGAGGCCAAGTGAGTAGCTCAGCGTCACCCAGCAGGTGGGACCAAAGGCCGGCTGCTCTGGCTTCTCTTGGCCGAGTGAGGAGCACAAGGCTTGGTAGACAAGGCCGACGAGCCTCGTCTGTAATGGTAAAGTTTTGTGCTAACCACATTTAAAAAGTAAAAGGAGCCCAGCTGGTGTGGCTCAGTGGTTGAGCGTCGACCCATGAACCAAGAGGTGGCCGGTTCCATTCCCGGTCAGGGCACATGCCCAGGTTGTAGGCCAAACCCCCAGTGGGGGGCATGCAGGAGGCGGCCAATCGATGTTCTCTCTTATCAATGTTTCTATCTCTCTCCCCTTCTCCCTTCCTCTCTCTCTAAAATCAATAAAGAAAAAAAATTTTTAAAAATAAAATAAAAAGTAAAAGGAAACATAACATTATTATTATTTTTAAAATCTTTTTTCTTTATTGATTTTAGAGAGAGAGGAAAGGAGAGAGAGAGATAGAAACATTGATGAGAGAGAACATCAATTGGCTGCCTCCTGCATGCCTCCCACTGGGGATTTGGCCCATAACCTGGGCATGTGCCCTGAGTGGGAATCAAACCAGTGACCTCTTGGTGCATGGGTCACTGCTCAACCACTGAGCCACACTGGCCAGGGTTAAAATTATTATTAATACTATCTTTCATTAGCCCAGTATTCCAACATATTCCCACTCTAACTTGTGATCAGAGCAGAAACTAGTAACGAGACATCATACCTTCTTTTTCTTGTTTTCAGCCTGGGGGATGCATGTGGCTTTGATCCTTGGGCACCCCTGCGTGGCACTCGAAAGCCATATGTGGCTCGTGTCCCCGTGCTGGACCGTGGGCATGGGGTAAGATGAGATCGCTTTCAGTTCCCAGCTGAAAATCCGGCCTGTTAGAGCTTCATGTCAAAGCCCTGGCCTACCTCCCTCGGAGCCCTGGGGACAGGAGGCAGCCCCAGGGCCGGACCCAGGGTCAGCGGTCATGGCGTCACTTGTGTGCCTGGCGTGGTCAGGCCTGGCCTCAGGTGTGGTGGGCGGCTTCCTCTGGGTCAGAGCACATGCAGGTGGACCAAGGGTGCTGGCTACAGCCGCCTCCCCCAGGAGGCCCGCCCAGGCTGACTGGGAGACTGAGACGGCGTCCGGCTGGCCAGTGGCCTGGATCTGGAGGATCACAGTAAGAATGGGTCCTCTGCACCCGGGGGACTCGGCAGTGTTCTCTCGGCCTCGGAGAGGGGCTGGCTGGCGGGGGCGGCCGGAGCTCGGGTCTCCTTGGGGAAGGGTTTTGTCTGCCCCAGTGCTGGTCAGGGTTTCGGTTCCAGCAGGAAGCTGCTGATGTCAGCAGAGGGGACCACACCTCCGAGGTGCCTGGAGCAGCCCTGGAGGGGCCAGCCTTCTGCTCACGGTGCTTATCATGTAAGTGGTTGCTGTTTGCCGGCAGCTGAGGGTAATTAGGGCTCCGTCCTGAGGACGGTCTGCGCATGTGTCTCTCCCCGGCTGGTGGCTGACTGAAGCTGACGCTGTGTGGCCGCCGCCGGCCTGGAGGAAAATGTGCTTGCGACGGAGATGTTTCCCCTCGCAGGGCTGGCGGGCGGTGTCATCTCTGAGCGGCCCTGGCATCGTGGACCTTGGGTCTCCAGCCACACACTCTGCCCCCAGGACATCCCCATCCGGGTGGTCCCTGCTCTTGTCCCGGTCCCTTTCATTCCTCCTCACGCTCCTCGCCTGGCCCTCCTGGGACTCTTCCAGGCTGCTCCACGCCTCGTTCCAGTCCTCCCAGTTTGTTGCTGGGATGGCCCCAGTACTGAGTTGAATAGTGTCCCCTCCTCCCAAACCCACAGCCACCCGGAACCTCACAATGGGACCTTGTTTGGAAACAGGATGTCCCTGAACATCGCGGATGGCATGAAGTCAGGAGGAGGTGGGTAGGGTGGCCCTGGAGCCACAAAACACACGGGACACGCTGAAGGGATGCCGCTGGAACTCAAGGACCCTAAGGACGTGGCAGCCAGCGGGCCTGGAAGAGGCAGGAAGGGCCCTCCCCTGGACAGAGGGAGCAGGCCCCGCGAGCACCTGCATGGCCCCCGGCACCCAGAGCTGTGGGGGCAGTGGCTTCTGTGGAAGTGAGCGCTCCTTTCTCCAGCAGCCCTGGGGCACCCCGGCCCCTCCGCTGGGCTGCACCTGCTCCGGGGGCGCCTCAGCACGCAGCTCTGTCCGCAGAAGCTCTGTCCACGCACATTTTTGGGGTAACAGTGTTAAGAATTCCAAGGGCTTGCACGGAGCTCCCCAGACGCGGATCACGGCCAAGCCCCAGCCCCACGCTCCACAAGGGATGCAGCCGATGCTGACTCTCCACAGCACCCTCGGGAGATGAGTGGGGCAGCAGAGGGTGGCGTGGACCAGAACAGGCCGTCAAGAGCAGGCTGTTGCAACAGCGTGGGCTGCAGCCCTCGCGGCCTGCGTGGGGTGACGCGTGGTCAGAGTAACAGGCCCTGGGAGCCGGCGGGAAGGGGGAGGCCACCTGCTCGTGGTCTCGTGCAGGCGGAGCGGAGGCAGTGGCCAGCGGCGGGGGCCGTGGCAGGAGACCTGGGAACCCTCTGGGTCGCAGTCTTGGCTCTGCCCAGACCACCGGAGCGGTCCTGGGCCCCGGCTCCTCGGCGGTGAAGTGGGCCAGGCGTGGCCACCGTCCGGGCCCGGGAGAGTGAGGATGTGGATGGCAGCCCTCAGGCCCTGTCGCTGCTCTGTGCTGTGGTTAGAATCCCAGAACTGGCTGAGGCTGGGTCACTCTGCAGGAAGCGGGGGGAAGAGGAGGCCAGGGGCAGGTCTTCGGGGGATGCTGAGGAAGGGCAGCCTGGACCGAGGTGGGCGCAGGTCAGGAAAGCAGCAGAACCAGAGGCCACAGGGAAAGACAGGTGTGAGGAGGGGCAGGAGGCGCGGGGAGACCCCGGGAGGAGAAGGGCCCTGGGACGGGGCAGGTCACCTGGAGGGAGCAGTTTCCGCAACGGCAGCCAGCGGGCAGGCCTTTGTGGAGCGAGAGGGGTGGACACGCACACGCACCATGTGCACACACCAAACACACGTGCACACGCAGCCAGCTCGGCTGCTGACCACATCAGGGCAGGCGGTCTGCACAGAGGGGCTGAGCCGGGCTGTGCTGCAGGGCCAGCGGGCCAAGCAGAGGTGTGTGCTTCATGACGGGAGAGGGCACGGGTGGGTGCTGGAAGAGGAGTTGGGGACGCGGGGGACAGGGCGCTGGGAGTCCCTCGGGGGGTCCACCCTGGAGAGAAGGAGGGGGTCTGTCAGAGACTAAACAGAAAGGATGATATCTGGAGAGTGCGGGGGGGGTGGGGTGCTCACCCTGGCCGTGGTTTTTACAGAAAATCTGGAGATCAGGCATCTCGGGGTGTCTGGGGGAGATGGGGGCTGCACTCAGAGTCACCGGGACATCTGGGGAGACTGGCTGCTCAGCCTCAACAGGGGAGCCCCGCGCAGTCGAAATCTGAACACCCGACAGCGTCCCTGGCAGAGATCCGCGACGCAGAACCACGTGGCTGAGGCAGGGCTGCAGCGGCCAAGGGCTGAGAGCCGGGTGTCACTGGGACGGCTCGTAGGTAGCCCTGCTCCCTCTGCCCTGGCCTGTCGGGGTCCCACGGCAGTGCTGGTCAGCACTGTCTGTGTGAGTCCACACAAAGAGGGACCTGGGGGACAGTCGCCCTGGTCATTGCCGGGGCAGTGTGTCTGCTGATTTTTATTTATCTTCTCTCTTTTTTTCTTTTTCTTAGTTTTGTTTACAACTGCCTTGCACTGTTGTTTTTCTCCCCCCAAAACAAGACAGCCGTTAAAAGCCGCCTCCCAGCACCCAGGCCGAACTGTGCGGGAAGGTGGAACCTCTGCTTGTGCCGATCACATGTTCTGTCTGAGGGACACGTCTCTGTCCCCAGGTCCCGGGGTGCAAGTGAGCCCGGAGGAGGGGGCAGGCAGCATTACCCTGAAAGCAGCGCCCCCGTCCCTTCCCAGCTGAACCGCCCCTCCTCCAGAGAGTGAGTGTCTCCAGTGGGGACTGCAAATCCCCTGCCACACCTGCCAGCCCGCCAGTGGCCACCTGGCCTCACTCCTCCTGGCCCCTCCAGGACTTTGCCCTTGGCCTCTTCTCTCTCGTCGGCGACAGTCCTCCCCGCCGAAGGACTTTCTGTCCACAAGCTAACACGCTCGAGTGGTCTCCTCCTGTGACCCCACGACCTCCTCTGACTGACTGCGGTCATTCCTCTGCTTCCTCCAGTTTCTGAGCCCATCCGTCTGCGGGGCGTTCTGGGCGTCAGGGCTTGATCAGACCTCTTCAGGTGACCGTCACATGCAGTCGGGGTGCAGCCCCACCAGGCTCACAGCCTTCCAGGAAGGTCACCCATCTGCATTGCCTTCATCAGTGACATGCTGGTCAGTGTGTCATAATCAGCTCCGGGGGAGGGGGACAAAAAGCCCCCATGTATGTCCTTTGCCCGTTCCCATGGTGTCAATATTCCCACCACGGTCAGTTCCGAGTGACCAATGGGAAACTGCCGAGGGGCAAATTCCCGAAAGGGCAACAACCCCGGGCAATTCCGTCGCTGGGTGGTCTCTCCCTGTGGACCGGCCTTACTCCCAGCAGGCTCGGCGTGGATGGGTCCGCTCTGACATCCGTGGCCGCAGGGAGGGACAGGGTGCTGCCATTGAGGGACACTTCGGCAGGCTTGGGCTCCCCCATCGTATAGTTTTACAAAGCACTTTAACGATCTCGTTTAACCCTCGCTATGGTCACAGACAAGGCAGGTAACCTCCGCTTTGCAGAGGAGGCAGTTATGACCCGAGTCTAAAGTGAGGCGGCCGAGACCACACATTAAATGGGTGAGAGCTCTGAGCACCAGCCCAGGGCCGCCGCACCCCCTGAAGGACATTTCCTCGCGGGGGAGGCCGACCCAGTGCCTCCGGCCGCCTGGCCCCGGCCTCCTGTTCTGACCTTGGTGCTAGACGTGCAGACCGCCTTCCTCCGGGCAGAGGGGGCCTGAAAGTGGCCCCCGGACGTCTTTGCTCCTCGGGTTTAGCCAGTCAGAGGCATCCCCGGGGATTTGCAGCGGGAAGTGACTACCCTTCTGCTCTCTCCTCTCGTGCTGGGTGTTGGGAGGCAGGGGGAGGGTGTCTGACCGTCCAGGAGAGACCTAGCAGCAGGGTGGCTCCCAGCAACTTGCCGACTCTCGGACTGCTCCGGGCGATTGGAAGACACTGTTTCCAGAAGCTTCTTCTTGGTCCTGCAATGTCTTTTTTTAAAGTTTTATAAGACGGTCTATTTTATTTTATTCTATTTTTTTAAAAATTTTCTTTATTGATTTTAGAGCGAGGAAGGGAGAAGGAGAAAGAGATAGACGCATCGATGAGAGAGAACATCAACTGGCCGCCTCCTGCGTGCCCCACACTGGGGATCGGGCCCACAACCTGGGCATGTGCCCTGACCGGGAATTGAACCAGCGACCTCCTGGTGCAGGGTTGATGCTCAGCCACTGAGCCACACCGGCCGGGCGGTCCTGCAATGTCTTGTGGGGTCTCTTGGTGGGCCCGTTTGGTAATGTCGTGCGAATTGTTTTGGAAGCCAAGGTATAGCCTGTTTCTCCAGCCCTTCCGAGGATTTTGTAAAAAGCTAATTTTCTTTTCGGCCGAAAACAGCCAGAGTGCCGTGTGTTCTCTCCATCTGATCACGGAGGGTGTGAAGGAGAATAGAGTGGGGGGATGCCGACAGCCCTCAGTACTGACAGCTGCCGTGAGGGTGACTGCAGGACCCAGGGTGTGAGGGTGACTGGGACCCAGGGTGTGAGGGTGACTGCGGGACCCAGGGTGTGAGGGTGACTGGGACCCAAGGCCAAGAGGGTGACTGGGACCCAGGGTGTGAGGGTGACTGCGGGACCCAGGGTGTGAGGGTGACTGGGACCCAAGGCCACGAGGGTGACTGCGGGACCCAGGGCCAGTGGAGAAGAGCCCCTGGCTGACCTCAGGGCTCAGGGCTTTTGAATTGCCGGCAGCAATTCCTCGGAGCCCTCAAGGGCTTATTTAAATGGAGTTGAAGTGCTCCGGTCCCGGTGAGAGAGGTTAAGTAGCCGGATGGGGTTAGATTAAGTCCGGGCCTGGGGGATGGGCGGCACCTTCGGAAAGCTGGGGAGGTGGTCTGTCTCCCTTCTCTCCCTGCCCCCCGCAGTCCCTCGCGCTGCTTCCCCCCAGGGCAGACCCTGCGTGTGCCCCTCTCTCTCTGGTCCTCACCGAGGTTCTTAAACAGGGGTGCAGAAAGGCAGGTGCAGCGTGGGCCCGGAGGTCCCGGGCTCTGCATTCAAGCTCGCCGCGGACAGCTCCTGAGCGCTCATCCCTGGGACCTCCACGCCCAGCGCCCTCACGGGTCGGCCTCCACCCCGCAGCATTTGCTGAGTCTGCCGGTTTGCCCGTGTCCAGATCACAGACGTGCGACCCGGCGTGACCATGCGCAGGCCCTGAGGGGGCGGGGCTTTCCTCGGGTGGGCGGCCTGGGGAGGGGCCGGCTGGGGGCGGCGCTGGCCGGGCGCTGTTGGAGCCGGTGGACTCCGAGGCCCGAGATGGGCTCGAAGTCTTCCCTGGCCCTCGAAGCTGGCTCCTCGGTCTGCCCTGGGTGAGGGAGCTCAGTCAGCACCCACACCTGTGCACTCTCAAATGCAGCCCCCTGTCTGCCTCGGCTTCTCCCGCTGTGCTCCATGGCCCCCCAGGGCCCCGTGCCGGTTCCCATGGCGACAGCAACTCCAGAACCATCCCTGCGCTGGTCCGCTCCTCCCTGCTTCCCTCTCCCCCTCACTCCTGCTCCCTGGGGTCCCTTCTCTGCCTTTTGGGAGAATCCGGGATAAGCCATAACCTTGAGTGAAGTGGAGATTGGAGCCACAGAGTCGAGGATCCTGATGGAGGGCGGGAAGGAGGGGCGCAGAGCAGAAAGCCTGCCAGTCCGGAGGGAGCCTTGTTGAGTTTCACTCATCTTCAGTTCGTTTCTGTTTCCAGGTGACCTTGCCATGTGGAGGCATTGCGGACTCACCTGCAGTCGTAAGAAATACCGCAGAGAGGTCCGGTGTGTCCTCTGCCCCAGGGGTGTCCGCGCAGCTTCACTGGGACTCTGACACGGACCCAGTGCCCGTCGGATGCGCATTTCCCCTGCCCACACTGTGCTGGCCGCGGGTATTTAATGCACACAGTCCCAGCGCCTGTGTGGGTCATGTGTCCACCCCCACAGCCGAGACACTGAGCGTCTGTCAGCTCCAGGGTCTCCTCTGCTGTCCTTTTTATAACCACGCCACCTGCCTCCCTCCTCCAGTGTCCTCCCCACCCCCATCCCGGAGCCACTGGTCTGCTCTCCATCTCTACCATCTTTGTTTTTTAAAATATGTTTTTATTGATTTTTAGAGAGAGGAAGGGACAGATAGAAACATCCAGGAGAGAGAAACATGGATCAGCTGCCTCCTGCACGCCCCCTACTGGGAATCGAGCCTGAAACCGGGGCCTGTGCCCTGACCAGGAATCGAACCCGGACCTCTCAGTCCATGGGACGGCGCTCAGTCCACTGAGCCACACCGGCCGGGCCATCTCTATAATCTTGTCATGGCAACGATGTTATATGAACAGTCGCACACCAGGTAACCTTTGGGGATTGGCCTTTCCCACTTGAAATAATGGTCTGGAGAGTCGTCCACAGTGTGCCCAGCAGCGGTGCTGCGCACTGCTCGGCCGTGTTCCCTGGAGCGGACGGGACACTGAACCGTCTCCCCGCTGGGGGTCACCCGGGCCTTCCGCTCCCGCGCTGTGAGGGAGAAGGCTGCCCTGGACGGTCCTGTCCGGGCTCCTGTGTGAACGCAGCTTCTATTTCTGGGAGATGCTGAAGGGTGCAATTGCTGAGTCATGTGGTAATTGCATGCTTCGTTTTATAAGAAGCTGCCAGACTGTTTACCAGAGGAGCTGCGCCATTCCCCTTCCCGGGCAGTGCCCGCGCCGCTGCCGCGTCCTCGCCAGCTCCCGGCGTGGTCGGGTTTTAGTTCAGCCTTCGGAGAGGTGTGCGGTGCTCCCTCGTCCTGGCTGTCATTTACGCCCTGACCAGTAACGACGCTGAGCTTTCCAGTTGGTTCGCACTCATGCAGCGCCTCGGTGACACGCAATGGCTGGATCCGAAGTGAGCGTCTTGTAAACAGCAATGTCATAGCGTCAGTAAAAACACAGACTCGCCGGCTGGCGTGGCTCAGGGGCTGAGCATCAACCCGTGCACCAAGAGGTCGCCAGTTCAATTCCCACTCAGGGCACATGCCCAGGTTATGAGCCCGATCCCCAGTGGGGGCATGCAGGAGGCGGCCAGTCTATGCTCTCTCTCATCAATGTTTCTATCTCTCTCTCCCTCTTCCTTCCTCTCTCTCTAAAATCAATAAAGAAAAAAAATATTAAAAAACAAAACACAGATTCTGTTCGTCTCTTCCTTGTGATGGGTGCATTCACATAATTTACCTTGAAGGTAAAGTATCCAGATGTTAGGGCTAAGTCTCTTTCATCACTATTTTCTACTCGCTCTGTTTCTTGTCTCGTGTTCTCTGTGGCTTCCGAGGGCACTGGGATTCCATCTTGATCTATTTGTGGAACTTTTGCTGTCCCTACGCATTTGCGTGGCTTTCCTAGTGGTTGCTCTGGGTGTGACAATACACGGGCGTCTCAACCCGTCAGCAGTGCCAACGTTTCATCACTCGGACTGGAGTGCGGACACCTCCCTCTCATTTAGGTCCCTCTACCATTCTTCGAATGGGCTGGCAAGTCTAAGAACACAGGAGTTAAAGACTGAGTGGATGTTGGCTCCTGACGGTGCCCACGCCCGCCGGCCCCTCCCCGGCCCTCCAGAGGAGCTTGTCCCCTCGCATGCCCGCTCCGCTCTGCCCGCCGGCCACGGCTGACATCACCCGCACCTGCCATGTTGAGACAGACACTCGCCAGCCCCAGAGCCTTCTGCAATTAAAGTCTTACGATGGAGTCTCGTAAGCAGGAGGGAAAAAAGCAATTTCCCCTTCAACATGTCAAAAACTGCTCACCCAAAACACCCCGAAGAGACACCGGGCAGGGAAGACATCGCATGACGGCTCCTTAAAGGGACACTAGCGGGGGGAGGCAGCAGGGCTCGGCCCCTTTCCTTACCTGGTAGTGCGGCTGTTCTGTTTGTGGGGGGGAGGGGGAGGGTGGAAGCAAAGTGCTGTGGACAGGGTGCTGGGACCCACGGCCTCAGCATATGGGTGCCAGGATGTGGAGAGGCTGCCACAGCAGGCCAAGTGGCCCACGTAACCCTTCCCAAGGTTTGGGCTGGCTACCCTGTCCACCATAGCCCGTCTGACTGCCCTCTGCTGTCCTGTGGCTCTGCCCTCGCCCTGCTCATGCCCTAGGTCTTCCTGCTGGAACACGCCCTTCTCCCCACGGGGTGCGTCATACATGTGCATTCGTGCGCGTGTGTCTGGTGCACGGTGTGCGCATGTGCATGCATGTGTGTCTGGTAGCATGTATACATGTATGTGTGCATATGCATGTATGATGCTTGTGTATGAGCGCTGCCAGTTTGTGTTCCCATGTGTATGTGTGTGAGGAAGTGTGTGCATAGGTGTGCTGTTTCATTTCCTCAATCTGCAAAAAGCTCCTACAGCTTGATAACACACAGATCACTCAACGGAAAATAGACAAAGATGTCAAATGCAGTTCGTAGAAAAGGCGATTTAAGACCTGCGAGTCCCGAGAAGACCTGAGGATGTCATTTAAGGATGTGCACGCAACGACCACGTTGTTTCCTGTGGACACAATGAAACAACACCCACCTCACTGCTCAGAACACCACACCAAGGTGATGAACTAATACACTGTTCGCTCCTTAGTAGCGAAAATGTAATATAAACCCTGAGGACCGTGAGATGAATCTAAGTCCACTGAGACGGAAGCATGTAGGCATCCAATATTTGCTGCAGAAGAAAAAAACAAGGAACAGATGATGTGTGGCACGCTTTCTTTTTCTTCCTTTCTTTTTTTTTAAAAATTGATTTGAGAGAGAGAGAGATTGATTTGTTGTCCCACTTATTGATGCATTCATTGGTTGATTCTTGTGTGTGCCCTGACTGGGAAGAACCTGCGACCTTGCTGTATGGGGACGACGCTCTAACCACTGGGCTACCGGCTCGGGCCAAACATTCCATGTGTTGGAAGACTATGCCCTCACCGTTGAATTGTGTCTGCACCGTTGTAAAGGATGAGTTGCTCAGGTACGTGCAGGTCTGCTCCCACCCACTCACCTGCCCACCCACCTGCCGACCTCCAGAGCACCCACGCCGCCCGGACTGCACCCCAGCGTACTGTGCATCTTGGGTTGGGCAAACACTGCCTCCAACTCCCTGCTTCTTTTTCAAAGTGGTTTCAGCTATTTTATTTATTTTTATTTTTTTTAATCCTCACCTGAGGACATTTTTCCATTTTTTGTGCAGATAGAGTGAGAGGGAGAGAGAGAGAGAAACATCATCGTGAAAGGGACACATCGAGTGGCTGCCTCCCGCACGACCAACCAGAGCCGGGGACAAATCACAACCGAGGTACGTGCCCCTAGCGGGAACCGAACCCGGGTCTCTCTGGACCGCAGGCCGACGCTCTAACGCTGAGCCAAACCGGCCAGGGCGGGGAGTGCACATCTTAACAACAGTGAGTCCCCAGGCTGCGAGCAGAGTAGCCCTGCATTCCTTTAGACCTTCCAGGTGTCTCAGCGACGACCGTTTAGTGTGCGGTGCCCAATCCTTAGCCACCATTCGTTCGATGTAGCTTCGCGTGTCTCACACTGCGGCTGCTATTATACACGATCTTTAAACTTTTTAAATTTCTGAGTGTTGCTATTCTATAGCATACAGTTGATTTTTAAAAAGTTTTTATACGTTTTCATTGAAATTTTAGAGAGAGAGGAAGGGAGAGAGAGAAGCATCAATGTGAGAGAGAAACATCGATCGGATGCCTCCTGCATGCCCCCTATTGGGGAGCGTTCTGAAACCCGGGCATGTGCCCTGACCAGCATTCAGCCGGGACCTCTCGGTCCATGGGACCGTGCTCAATCCATTGAGCCACACTGGCCGGACAGAACACAGTTGGTTTTTATATACTGATGTTTATCTCGCAACCTTGCTAAATTCTAACAGGGTTTTTGTTTTTTTGTTTTTTTGTAGATTCCATTAGATTCCTTACTTGGGGGGGGGGAGAGGGAGAGGGAGAGAAACATCGGCTGCCTCCAGCACGCACCCCGCTGCGGATGGAGCCCACAGCCCAGCGTGTGCCCTGACTAGGAATGGAACCAGCGACCTTTCGGTGTCCCAGATGATGCACAACCTACTGTGCCACACCGGCCGGGGCGCATGCAGGTTTTAAAACGGTGCCGAAGGCTTATAGTGACAAGCAGTAACTTCCTTCTCCCCTTTCCCTCTCTGGGCCTTGTCCCCGGAGGCCAGCGCTTTGAGGGCCCTCAGCTCCTCTGGTCCATTCTTCTACAGCTTCTCATTCAATCATCCACATGACAGGTATTTCCTGAGCACCTCCCGTGTGCCCGGCACTGTTCTAGGCCCGTGTGGACCCCCACGAACAAGACAAATAACGATGCCCGCCCTCCCGGTGGTGGATGGAACCTCATCCTGGAGCGAACGTCATTCCAGCCAGACAGACAGACAGCAGACAATCAACATCAGGAACACATAAGTTGGACGCTATCTGAAAACGCAGAGGAAGGAGCCAGTGCAAAGGCCCTGAGGTGTGAGCGTGGGGGGGTGTTCAAGGACCAGCCAGGACGCAGGTGGGCTGCGGGGGCTGGGGGTGTCGAAGATGAGGTCCGAGAGGACGGGCAGGGGCCCCAGCCCTTGGGCCTTGCAGCAATGGTAAGGTCTTCAGCCTTTTTCCCCTCCTGAGTCAAAGGAGGAACTATTGTTGGATTCTGAGCACAAGAATAGCACTGACCTGGTTTACCGGAGCCTCTGACTTCTCTGCTGAGGATGGTCTCCGGGGCAGCAGGGACAGATGGGGAACTGGCTAGGGGACGCAAGCAGCAGTCCGGGCAAGAGACAAAGGTGGCCTTGGACAGTGAGGGGGCTGAGAAGTGGCCAGGTGCTGGTCCACCAAGCCAGCAGGACGTGTGGATGGAGGGGGAGGGGAGAAAGGGGCAGACTCAGATACTCTGCGTTTGGCTTGTCTGAGCACACGGAAGACGGCGTAGCCAATGTTCCCGTGGAGACGCTGGCTGATGGAGCAGGTGTGGGAAGGTCAGCCGTTCAGTCCGGGACGCGTTACCGTTGGCTTGCCTCCTTGTCGGCCAGGTGGAGACGTGGACTTGTAGTTGGACGTGGTTGACTGAAATTGGGAGACTGGTCTGAGCTAACCTTCAGATGCAGGCAGCTTCTATCTCAGCAGTTCTCAACCTTCCTAACGCCGCGACCCTTTAATACAGTTCCTCGTGTTGTGGCGACCCCCAACCATAAAATTATTTTCGTTGCTACTTCATAACTGTAGTTTTGCTACTGTTATGTCTTAGGCGACCCCTGTGAGAGGGTCGTTTGACCTCCAAAGTTGTCGCGACCCACAGGTTGAGAACCGCTGTTCTATTTAAAGCCATCGGCTGGAGGGAATTGCCACTCAGATCCTATCTCTTAATCCTCCTTGAGATGCTATCTGTTGGTGGCCTGTTGTGATGGCTGAGGGTTAAGCCCATCCCACCCCACCCCTTCCGAGACAGGTGGACCACGCTTTTAGACCCTTGCTGCTCACCCACGGAATTGTGTTCCATCCCTTTTTGGAGCCATGGAGGATACTGTCCCAACAAGTCCGACTTCCCTGCTGTAGGCGAGGGAGTGAGAACTGCTGACTTCGTCCTCCGCTTGGAGCAGTGTTGGGAGTACCAGTAGTACTGGGAGTACTGGCAGTATTGGTACTGCTAATACTCCCAACGCTGCAAGTACTCCCAGCACTGCTGATACTCCCAATACTGCAAGTGCTCCCAGCACTGCTGATACTCCCAACGCTGCAAGTGCTCCCAGCACTGCTGATACTCCCAATACTGCAAGTACTCCCAGCACTGGTGATACTCCCAACGCTGCAAGTGCTCCCAGCACTGCTGATACTCTCAATGCTGCAAGTACTCCCAGCACTGCTGATACTCTCAATGCTGCAAGTGCTCCCAGTACTGCTGATACTCTCAATGCTGCAAGTACTCCCAGCACTGCTGATACTCTCAACGCTGCAAGTGCTCCCAGTACTGCTGATACTCTCAACGCTGCAAGTGCTCCCAGCACTGCAAGTACTCCCAGGACTGCTGATACTCCCAACGCTGCAAGTACTCCCAGCACTGCTGATACTCCCAACGCTGCAAGTACTCCCAGCACTGCTGATACTCCCAGCACTGCTGATACTCCCAATGCTGCAAGTACTCCCAGCACTGCTGATACTCCCAACACTGCAAGTACTCCCAGCACTGCTGATACTCCCAACGCTGCAAGTACTCCCAACACTGCTGATACTCTCAATGCTGCAAGTGCTCCCAGTACTACAAGCTGCGCCCAAGGCTGCGAGTACTGCCAACACTAGGAGTACTATTACTACGAGCAGTACTACTTCTTCTAAATTGAGGTGGCATTCACATAACACAAAGTCACTATTTTTAAAGTCCACAGTTCAGTGGCATTTAGTGCATTGGCAATATTGTGAAACCCCTATCTCTATCTAGTTCCATAACTTTTCTTCACCCCAGAAGGAAACTCAACCCACTAAGTCATCACTCTCCATTTTCTGCTCCCCAAACTCCTATAAGTCACGGATCCATCTCTGTCTGCGTGGATCCGCCTCTCCGGACACTTCACACCAGTGGAATCACACACACCGTGGCCTCGCGTGACTGGCTTCTCTCACTCAGGCCCTGTCTTCAGTGTTTTATCCCTGTGGTAGCAGGTGTCGGAATGTCATTTTTAAATGGCCAAACAGGATCTCATCTTGTGTGGAGACCGCATTTTGTTCACTCACGCGCCCACTGACGGACACTGGGGTGCTCCCAGCCTGGCTGCTGTGGGTCGTGCTGGAACAGGTGTGCGCCTGTGTTCATCCGCGTCCCCGCATTCACTTCCTCTGGGTCTGCGCCTGGAATTGCTGGTCACGTGGGCATTCTGGGCACCTGTTCAGGAAGCCCCATTGCTCCTGGCACTCCCCTGTTGGGCCGCATGGCATCCTAAGTGACTTCCTAAGGGGACCGTGGCAGGTAAGTGTTCGAGGCCCTGCATGTCCCCCGCCCCATCACAGCCTGCCCAGAGCTGCTCCTTCCCCGGCCCTCCCAAATGAAGTGTCCTTCTCTAAGAAAGTGGATGCCCTCCCCAGGGAGGCCAGGACACGTTTCTGGGTCCCCTGTCCTGGCTGAGAATGCATTCACCCACGACCAATAGGAAACTGAGCCGAGCTCTGTACATCCACGACATAGCTGTTGTGTGCTGGTCCCCATGTGATGGCTGAGACAAAGGCTCAGGGAGGCAGAGTCCCTGCTCCCGGCTCGGAGGGAGTGTCACCAGAATGAGGAGTGGGCTCCTGTCTGTGCCCCAAACCCTGCTCTGTGACCCACGCTGGGCATTTCCTCAGTATCAGCTTTCACCTGTGTTCTCAGATGCCCAAGGACCAAGCTGGCATTAAACTTGACAGGCAGGCCCAGCCGGTGTGGCTCAGTTGGTTAAGCATCGACCCATGCACCACGAGGTCACCAGTTTGATTCCAGGTCAGGGCACATGCCCAGGTTGTGGGCCAAATCCTCAGTGGGGGGCATGCAGGAGGTGACCAGTCGGTGTTCTCTCTCATTGATGTTTCTATCTCTCTCTCCCTCTCCCTTCCTCTCTCTCTAACATCAATAAAGGAAAAAAAAAAAAGTGACAGGCAGACGCATCCAATGACCAGCTGTATCTGTGTCTGGGAGCAGCTGAATGGGCCATGGGTGTGCAGGTCCCACCCCCTCTCCCTTCCAAGCCCAAGAAGGACCTGACGCTGGGCTTCTGGGGGTTGAGCCAGGCCGTGCCCCCGTGGAGACAGTGTGGCTGGGCATAGTGTCAGCAGCGGCACTGGCGATCTTTGAGTCCTGTTTACTGGTGGCACCACCTTGGGAGTATATTATTGGTCCCTACCCAACATCTTCCCTTCTGCTTTCTAACTGAGCCCCATTGTTTTCTGGGAGTGATGTGCCCAGATGAAAATACTCATCTTACTAGATTCTTTTTTTAATTTTTTTTTCTTTATTGATTTGTGAGAGAGAGAGGAAGGGAGAGGGAGAGAGAGAGAAACATCAATGAGAGAGAACACCGACTGGCCGCCTCCTGCACGCCCCACAACCTGGGCATGTGCCCTGACCGGGAATCGAACTGGCGACCTCTTGGTGCAGGGTCGACACTAACCCCTGAGCCACACCGGCCGGGCATCTGACTGGATGCTTTTGCAACTAAAGTTAGCTGTTTTGAAATGTGAACAGAGATTTCTGGAAAGGTTTTGCTTTCCTGCTATGGTGCTGTTCCTTCCACCTCCCCTCTTTCTTCCTCTTTTCCTTTCTTATCTTTTTTTTTTTGCTGCTGGAAGCATGGCATTGAAGCCTGGAGGTGCAGCAGCCACGAGGACATGCTAAGTGTGGCCAGGGGACGGGGTGCCGGGTGGCATCAGGGAACCCCCCCTCCGCCAGGTTGCTCGCTGTGGGACAGCCAAGCTCCTTCCTGGTGCAAGCTGTCACTCACCAGGCCAGCCATCGTTGTCGTGAAAGGGCCATTGCAAGTGTGCGGAGGATGTGGAGAAGCTGGATTCCTCGCACTCTGACGGTGGAAAGCTGTTTGGCAGTGGCTCACGAAGTTACATGTAGAATGACCCTATGACCCTGCAATTCCGCTCCTGGGTGTGGGCCCCAAAGAGTAAAACACAGGGACTCGAATGCATGTCCACTTACGTCCGCCGCGGCATATTCCGTCCGCGGGTAGATGTGTAAACGAACTGTGGTGTAGCCATACAATGGAAGAGTACTCAGCCATACACAGGAATGGCGTTCTGACACACGTTACAACAAAACGAAACGCTGGAAAATGCTCCGTGAAAGACACCAGGCACAGAAGCCCGTGTTTGCTGTGATTCTATTTACACGCGATGTCCAGGACAGGCAAACCCAGGACGACAGAAAGCAGATCGGCGGTTGCCAGGGGCTGGGGAAGGGAGCTGAGGAGCCACTGTAACGGGAGGTGCTTCCCTTCCGGGGGGGCGAGGACGCTTCGGAACTGGACAGGGGCGGTGGTGTCACAACACTGTGATCATTCACAAGCTCAGCGGGTTGGCAACCTCAGTTCCATCTCCGACCTTAATTCTCCTTTGCCATGTGACCTAACACACGTGCAGCTTCTGGGGGTGAGCACGTGGACATCTTTGGGAGGCTGTTACTCTGGCGACCACAGGAACGAAGGCAGCTCCAGAGGCTTCCAGCGGCGTTCCGAGTTATAACAGCTCTTACTTCTTGCACGAACGATCCGATGTGGGGTGGTGTTAACCACAGGGTATGTCCACACCTAGGACACATTCAGGAACCAGAAAATGAGCGCTGGGTCGGCCTTGAGGCCAGGGAACGAACTGTGAGCCGGACCTGGGCCAGGATGGTATTGATCACTTGACCTTCATGTGCCCAAAACTCTGACAGGGACCATAATGACGTTGGGTCCTCAACTAGGACGCTTTTTCCTTCCTCCCTCCCTCCCTCCCTTCCCTCCCTCCCTCCCTCCCTCCCTCCCTTCCTTCCACAGTCTCTCTACTTGTCATGGGGCTTTTAGTTGCTACGTAATAGCCCTCTTCATAAAGAAGCACGAAACATGGAAATTATTAGCGTCAAGGTCACCACCTGTGTGAGGCGACGGCAGCCTTAATTGGAGCTGGAAGAGCATCTGACTCAGAGGCCGGATCCCTGACAGGGCGCAGTCCGTTTCGTAGCTCACTCGCGCACCTGTATTCTGTTGTCACCGGAGCTGTGGAGACGCTGTGCCAACGAGCTCAGCTGTTTTCATTTCACTTCTGCTACCCACCACCCGCAGCTTCCTGATGAGAGGGAGGGGCCAGAGGAAGCCACCGCGGGGTTGTCCTGTTCTTCCTCTCCCATGTCATCATCTCAGCCTGAGGGGCTGGCTAGTACAGAAAGGGTATGATAGGCTTTCTTGGTCATTTCATTTGTATTTCTTAGAACTGCACTGCATTCTCTCTGCACGTGAAGCGGGCCCGGCTGGAGCAGCAGGCGGGGCCTCCGTGTCCTCTCCGTTGTAGGATAACCCGCACCCCTGCACTCACTGGGCACCTCACTGAACCCCCACGGACATGGTCACCAGAGCGCTGAGCTCATGGGCAATGCAAATACCACACATGGAGGGGCCGTAGCCCGCGAGTTTCCGCTCTTGTGCGTGCTCCCTTGTCCCACGGACTTCACTTATACAAGACAGAAGATCAAGTTATTGAGAACTCCGAGACGGCAATGGCGAAGCGTTAACCCCAATGTGGGTCCTTCGGGGCGGGGGCCCCGTGATGCCAGCCCTGTTCACGCATGCAAACCTGTGTGCACACAAACCAGGCTCGTGCCTCACAACTTGCTTCTTTTACTGAATAACACACCTTGGAGAAGCTTTCTATATAAGAACACCCTTTATATACCCTGTAAAATATAGAGTCAATTCTTCTTTTTAAATATGTTTTTATTGATTTTAGAGAGAGGAAGGGAGAGGGAGAGAGATAGAAACACCGATGAGAGAGAACATCGACTGGCCCCCTCCTGCATGCCCCCCACTGGGGATCGGGCCCACAACCTGGGCATGTGCCCTGACCGGGAATCGAACTGACGACCTCCTGGTGCCTGGGTCGGCGCTCCACCACTGAGCCACAGTGGCCGGACTATAGTCAATTCTTTTAAGTAGATGCATAAAATCCTACGAAATGTACCAGAATGTGTTTAATCAATATTCAATTCATAGATCCGTTCTTTCTCAATTGCTCACTCGTGCACACGCTGCTGCTTCGTGGATCTCTGTGCACCCGAGCAGACGTGTGGTCCCAATGCTCACGGAGGCTGTTTCCAGAAGCGGAATTGCTGTTGCAGGGGTAAGAGGACTGGATATTACGAGCAACACCAACACGTCGCCAATTCACTCGCCCCCAACAACGCATCACAGACGTCGCTTCCAGAATGCCTCCGCCACCGTTCAGCACCATCAGCTTCCATCTTCGCCCAGAGGATAGGCAAAACCCCCGTGGCTGTTTTTACTTTTAATATTATTTTCATTTGTAATTACAGTTTACATGCAATATCATTCTGTATTAGCTTCAGGTCGGGTGGGGGTGGGGGGTCCTCCCTACTGTCGGCTTAGGCCAGTCTGCCCTCCTCCAGAGGCCATGCTGTCCTGGTTCAGACCCTCCTTGGGGACTGAGGGCCTCTCAGCACCCCAGCCTGGGTCCAATTTCCCAAAGACACCAGACTCCCTGGGGATTACAGCTGCACTGAGTGACGGCCACCAGGCTGCCGTCCTGGCCCCTTTTGGGAAGGGGTGTAAAAATAGATAGGCTGACCTCGGAGGGCCCACAGAGCCCCGAGCACCCCCTCCCACACCTGTCCTGCTCTGGGCCTGGCTGACTGGGAAGGTGCCAGCCTCCAGGCACTATTGAGGGGCCACACTGGAGGCCCCCAAAGCCAGGAGGGGACAGCCGTGGCCGCGGAGCAGTGCACGGGTTTGAGTGTGACTCTGGAAAGGCACGGGGAGTTTTTGCAAAGTTGGAGAGATTTCAGATCCATGAGAAATGGCCTAAAACACCCTACGTCCTCAGAGTGAAATCTGGCCGCGGGGCAGATCTTGTCTTAGGGTCGGAGGTCTCGGGACTGGACAGTGATGATGACAATGGCAACTTCAGTTCTCCTCGTGAAGGGTGACAGCGGCCGGCACTCATTAGGCACAGACTACAGGCCGAGTACTTTGCATAAATCTTTTTTTGATTCACTTTTTTTTTCTTCCTTTGCATATCTTTTATTGCCCCAACCCTGTGTGGACTCTGGGACCCACTATGTTTAACCTCATTGTACAGTGAAGGAGACCAAGGCTCAGAGAGGTGAGCTAACTTGTCTGAGGTCACACAGCTTGAAAGAGGCAGAGCTATGAACCCGGGTTTCTGGCCTCTGTCACTACCTCCGATGGCCTCTGTGCCGAGGGGAGCCCGTGGCCCGCCTGGCCTGGGAGCTTTTCTGCCCCTGTGATCTCCTGGGCTCCCCGGGCTCTGGAGGCGGCCCTCCTCCCCATGCGCCCGCATCAGGGTGGTGAGGGAGGGCTAATTGTAGCTCCTTATTCATAGTCACACCCCTGTCGCCGAGCCGGCAGGGCCTGAGGGTGAGCTCCCAGCCAGCTGCACGGAGCTGAGCAGACCAGGGCGCCTGCCTTCGCATCCCTGCTGGTGGGGCTCTGGCCCATTCTGGACACTAACCCCTTGACTGAGGATGGGGAAGCCCCGCAGCGGCCAGGCTGCCCAGCCTCCTTCCCTGAGCACTATGTCCGGGAGGCTGTCCCCTGCCCCCCGCCTGCCCCAGCCGCCTTCTAGAAAGCCCACCCCCCCAGGTCCCAAGACAGCCCTGCTTTGTGCTCTGGGGCTGAACTCCCTGCTTCGGCCTCACTGAGCCCCCAGGCGGCCCGGTGGCCTCCTTGCCAGCCTCAGATGGCCTCCGTGGCTCCGGCGGTGCCATGGGGCTGGCCCTCTTCCTGGGTACCTCCCCTCACAAGGCCAAGTGCGACTGCCACCAGCCAGGAGGTGGCACGCAGGACCACAGTCCCACCTGGTCCGTTCGGCCCTGCGTCCACCATCGTGCAGGGAACCTGCCCCGCGGCGGAGCCCCGAGGTCCGCTGCTCCAGCACACTCGGGGGCCAGGGCCAGGACCCTGATGTCTGCCCCCTGGCCGACTCCCTCCCAGACCTGTCCTGGAGGGTCATGGGCAACCCCATCAGCTCTGGACACTGCCACCAGGCAGGCCTGGGCACCGGGGTGACCTCTGTCCTCAGGAATGAAGGAGTAACTCCTGCTGGACCCCTTCCTGACCGCTCCTGCCCGTTTGCCCTGAGGGAACCAGCTAAAGCTCACAGCCAGCTGGGGCTCCCGCCAGCCTGCCCACCACACCCACCACCTGCCCGCCTCGCCGGCCCGGCAGCACTCCCTCCCCAGGGAGGGGCTGAACCCTGGCTGCCTGCGCTCTGACTCAGTCCCCTCCGGTGGGCTGGGCTGCTCCAGGGGCTCGGCTGTGGGGCTCACCAGCACCCCAACTCTAGACGGATCCTGCCCCGTGGCTGTGTGTGCACGATAATCAAACCTCCGCTGGTTCCTTCACGCAGACGAAGCCACTGCTAACGCCCGCGCACCTCCTGTCTGTCTCCTCCCGCACTCGCCTGCGCACCTTTTCGTTTATTTGTTATTTTTTTAAATCCTCACCCAAGGCTGCCCGGCCGGTGTGGCTCCGTGGTTGAGCGTCAACCCTGCACCAAGAGGTCGCTGGTTCGATTCCTGGTCAGGGCACATGCCCAGGTTGTGGGCCCGATCCCCAGTGGGGGGCATGCTGGAGGCGGCCAACGGATGTTCTCTCTCATCGATGTTTCTATCTCCTCCCTCTCCCTTCCCCTCTCTCTAAAATCAATAAAGGAAATTTTTTAAATATTTAAATCCTCACCCAAGGATATTTTCCCATTTATCTTCAGATAGAGTGGGAGACAGAGAGACAGAGAGAGAGAGAGAGAGAGAGAAACATTGATGTGAGAGGGACACATCGACTGGCTGCCTCCCTCACGACCCCGACCAGGGCCGGGGACGAACCACAACTGAGGTACGTGCCCTTGACTGGAATCGAACCTGCGACTCCTTGGTCCTCAGGCCATCGCTCCAGCTGCTGAGCCACACCGGCCAGGGCTGTGCACCTCTTCTTAGAGAGAGAGGAAATCAGATGTGCATAGAGATTAATACCACCAGGAACATTTCCCCAGGAGACTGAAAATCTCGAACAGCTTTATGGAGATATAATTAACACCATAAATTCTCCTAATGAAAGTAAAAAATGCAATGGTTTTAGTAAATTTACAGAGTTGTGCAACCAACACCATAATCTGAGAACATGTCATCGTCCCCAAAAGCCTGTCCCAGCAGCAGGCCTGCCTGTCCCTCCTGCTCCGGCCCAGGCGCCCCTCGCCTTGGTCTCTGC
The DNA here is from genome assembly GCA_030848825.1 of Tadarida brasiliensis. NCBI lineage: Eukaryota > Metazoa > Chordata > Mammalia > Chiroptera > Molossidae > Tadarida > Tadarida brasiliensis. The sequence goes on from CM061273.1 coordinate 64,916,372, forward strand.
AGATCGCGCAGTTTCCCCCAGTGGGATCACACAGAGGTCTTGTGGGAACCTAATATTTTTGGAGACCCCAGGTTAAACGGTGCTCCGTGTTCTGCTCTGTGGAGACACCGTGTTTCCCTGTCGGGTATTTTGGTGGTCCCGAGCATTCCCTGTTGGGGAGGGCCACCCACCACGCCCCACTGCAGGTCTCGGGTGGGATTCCAGGTGAGTCTCTGTGCAGAGCGCACTGTCCCCTGCAGGGGCGCACAGTCACGGGAAACGGGGCCAGCCTCCTTGGCTCACGAGGGTGCTCCCAGGGCAGTGTCCGCCCAGAGGGGGACTGACCACACAGGCCAAGCTGTCCCCTCTCCAGCAGGCAGGGTCCCCGTGCGGCCCATGCTCGGGTTGGGTCTGGGACTCCTTCCCGAACCCAGCCAGCACTCCCAGGCCGGGCTTTCCGGCCGGAATCCTCACTCTCCGAAGGCGACAGTGATGATCCAAGGAAGGACGCAGACCAGCTGGGAAGGAAAACGCACCAGTACACCTTACTGACCAGGATGGAGCCTGAATCCTCGTTTCACAGGTCTTGTCAACTGATTCTGAAAGGCAGTCCCCAGATATGCTGAGCCCTGGCCGGCCACCGGAGCCACCGTGGCTCTCCCCAAGTGCTGGCTTCGGGGGGACGCAAAGCTGGGCCTTTGGGGTTCTGTCGACTTTCTTCCTGCAGTCAGGGCAGGGGGCCAGTTCGGGCCACAGGACAGGAGTACCTGCCTCTCCCCCCGGGCACTGCGCAGGGTCCCCTGCCAAGTCCCTTCTCTGACACAGTGCTTAGTGTGTCACCAGCCTCCATGGAAGGGCATTTGCCCAGATGTGCTGAGTGTGTGTATGAGTGCGTGTATTTGTGTGTATGTGACATGAGTGAGTGTGAGTATGAGTGCGCGTATTTGTGTGACATGAGTGTGTGAGTATGTGTGTGTGTGTATGCATATGCGTGTGTGCACACCCATGGTGTGCCTGCCTATGGACGCGTACGCACACATTCACCCTCCCACACCTGTCAGCGTCCACAGGGGTGCATGGTCTCCTCTATGGGGGTGCCAGGCCACTCCCCTGGCATGTCACGATGGCCTTGTGTTCCCACTCTGCTGAGCCCACCCTGGTGGGGAAGAGTGTCTGCCCTCCTGCGCCGGGGAAGGTGGTCTGGCGTGTGTGCGTGGTGTACCCTCTTCGCAGGGCCCAACACCAGGCCTGAGGGCTGCCTGCCTGTCCCGGCCACCCCGAAGTGCTTCTCCCTGCGGCTCCCGCCAGCCCTCCCCTCGGGGACACAGCTGAACCACCCCTTCAGAAACCCTGTCTCCTTCAGCCAGGGTCCAAAGACCCCGCTTTCCCACAGTGCTCACCATGCCCACCCCCCTTGCCTGTCCCACAGGGTGGCCTACACCTCGCTCTCCGTCATGTGCCCAGGGTCCAGCCCAGTCAGGACACCTGGCAAGAGGAGACTCGCGGGGGTGAGTCAGGGTGGCCCCCCAGAGCAGGTGCTCCTCTTCCCGTGGGTGGGAGACAAAGTGGATGCTGTCTCCTTACCCAGATCGGAGGTGGCCGGCTTCTCCCTGAAGGGGCCCTTTTAAAGTCACAGAACTGCTTTCGATGGCAGGGCACTTCCACAAGCAGTTAAGGGCCAGAGCGACTCGGAATCCCATCAGACCTGGGAGGAATCTGGGTCCTGAACGGACAGGAGCTGTGGAAGGAATTTTCCCTGAGTGAGTTCTCCCGTGTCCCGTGGGTGCAGGAGTCCTGGAGTCAGCAGAACCACCCACTGGAGGATCTGGCTGTGGCCTTAGGGGTGGAGGCCAGGGGCTGGGACCTCCCACGCAGCCTCTGCCAGCTCCCCTGGCCAGGGCTTCAGGGACAGGGGCACTAGGGCTGGGTGCGCCCTGCGCCACCCCTGCTCTCAGCTCCAGCAGGTGGCTGGTTGGCTGCCCCTTTCCAGAGCTCACCCTTCCGGAGAGGTGGCAGGAGCCCAGGCCTCCTCCCCCCTGCCCGCAGGTCCCAAGGGAAGGGAACCGGCAGGGGCCTGAGGAGCCGCGGGGCTGCACCTGGCCGCCTGCTCAGCCCTCCCCGCGACCTCTGCACACCCTGCCCGGCAGGCCGAGCCTCCTCCTCGGCCGGTGCGGGCACAGCTCCCGGAGGCGGAGCCAAGCGGTGGCCTCGGCGCTGCGCCAGGCCGCGATCTGGGAACCGCCTCTCATTACAGCCCTGAGGGCAGCCAGGGGGCCCGGCCGCCCAGGGTCACCCAGCTAAGGAAAGAAGGGGCGAGTGTGCCCTGTGCCGAGCAGCCTTGGACCCCCAGTACTAAAACTTCGGGTACGTCACTGAACCGCGCGAGCCTCAGTTTCCCTGGAAGGAAACAACCCATCTCTCGTGAAAAATGTCCCTTTCCACCCTCCTGGAACCCCCGCGGTGGGAAGTGCGCAGTCACCATGCCTTCTCTCGGTGGCTCAGTTTCGGTGGGAGTGGGGAGGGGGGATGCCCGGGGCTGGGGTCCCGACGTTCTCCCGCTCCGGACTGCGGGCCAGGAGGATTAGAGGAGCCGCCCCACGCGCGGCCCGCAGTCACCAGGCCCTGCCTCCCGGTTCCCGCGCCCAGGGGGGCCTGTGCGTGAGCGTCTCCACAGGCAACCGCGCTGTCGCCCAGCAACCCGCTAGCCCCCAGGCCCGCCGCACTCCGGGGAGTCCCCGGGGGAAGCGGGCGGGGGCAGTGGGGGGGGGGCGTCAGTGGGTTCCACGAAACCCTTGCTTCCACCTGCCCGGTGCAGGGGAACCGCTGGGGCTGCCCCAGACCTGTTGATCTCTCCCTGGAGGTGCTGGGGGGTGGGCTGGGACCCTGGAAAGCCCCTTCCCTCCCCAAGAAACAGAGGCAGCCAGGCCTCAGGCCTTCTCCCGGGGTGGGCGAGGAGCCAAGGGGCTGCGGGTGTGGGCTGGTGTGAGCCCCAGGTGCTCAGAGCTTACCAGAGGGTCAGCGGGCACAGTGCCCGGGTGGGGGTGGGCTTGTCTCAGGGGGTGGGGTCCAGAACGTCTCAGATGAAATCCAACTCAAGACTGGTCCCTCTGGGGCCAGCTGGGGACAGAGGGCAGCACTGGGGACCTGAGGCAACCAGGATTACCCACAGAGCTTGCGCGGGGTTTGGGGATGTCCCCTTGGGGGTGCCTGCATTTTAGGGCCACATCAGCCCCTTCCAGCACCTTCTGATCTGGTGTTCGCTCACCACTTGAGATCACACACTCCAACCAAAAAGTCACAGGATTCCACGTTGCGAACCCCTAGGCCGAAATCCGGGGAGTGTGAGTGTGACATGAGTGTGTGTGTGTGAGTGTGTGCATGCATATGCGTGTGTGTGCACACCCATGGTGTGCCTGTCTATGGACGCGTACGCACACTCACCCTCCCACACCTGTCAGCGTCCACAGGGGTGCGTGGTCTCCTCTATGGAGGTGCCAGGCCACTCCCCTGGCATGTCACGATGGCCTTGTGTTCCCACTCTGCTGAGCCCACCCTGGTGGGGAAGTGTGTCTGCCCTCCTGCCCCTGACCCAGGAGACCACTGGGCCTCTGGGCCTCGGGTGGGAGGTGTGGCAGCCGCACAGATGAGCCCCGCTGACCGCTGTCCCGGGCCAGGCGGGCCTGCAGGGTGTCCAGTCCCCGGCATGCTGTGGGCACCTGGACAGGCTCTCACATTTCCCCAGCACCCCGTGAGGACACGGGTTCCAAGGGGTGACAGGGCCCCAGGCTGAGACTGCCGTGAGCCCAGCACCATCCCCGCTGGCAGCCTGGGCCTGCGTGCTTATCTTCTCCGGATATTGGGAGACAATTCCCCTCCCCCTAGGTGTGTGGGCTTGTCCTGCCCATGTGACCTCTCAGTGCTGGGAGGTCCACCCTCCAGAGCCCCTGCCTGGCCTCAGAGGGGCTCAGTTGGGCTGGATCCCCTCCCAGCTGGGTGACTTTGAGCAGGTGACTTGCTTTCCCTGGGCCTCAGTTTCCTCAGTCTATAAAATGGGCACAAAAATAAGGCTTTGGGGGATTAAAGGGATGGTCAGCACAGACGGCGCCAATCCGTCCTTGCCTGGGGCCCGCAGGTCCTCCTCGCCCTCCTCCCATCTAGCCGAACCCCTCACTCTTCCCATTTCTGTTTTTCTCTTTTTTGCCCCTTCCCCTCCCCACACTCCCACTTCATTTTTCATCGCGGCCCCTCCCTTTTTCACTCTCAGTTTCCTTTCTCTGCTGGAGTATTTGGTGAAGCCCTGTGACTGCCAGGCACTGCCCTCCTGCACCTGCGGCAGGCGGCTGGGTTCTGCCCACCTGCAGCCCAGGGCTGGGCGGGGGCAGGGCACCGATCCCACGACTGTCGCTCCTCCCGCCCAACGCAAATTTCATCCTCATTCTCTCTGAATCAATTCACTTTTATTGCCTCAGCTGCTCAAAAGCAATTTCTCAAGAACAAAAAGGTCAGCACGTCCAAGACTAATCAATTCTGGGAGCGCTCCTGCCGCCGCCGGGGGAGCCGGAGACTGGCGCCCCCTGCCCCCACCGGCCCCCCCACCGGCCCCATCACTTTTATTGCTTCATGATGCCTGTCATTAGCGGTGTGTTTGAGATGCCCCACAGTGTCCTGACAACATAGAACCTGGGCCACTCGCAGGGGGGCCAGGGGAGGCGGGCTGAGCGATGGGTGGCCTACCAGGGAGCCAGGACAGGAACGCATCCGTTCAAAGGCTTGGCCGCAAAGGGACGCGCCAGAAGAGCTGGGGCCCTGCGGGTCTGCTCTCGGCCCTCAGGTCCCCCATCACGCTAGTACCTACCTGCTGTCACCCTGTCCAGGCCTGTCTTCTGAAGTCTACTCTGTCCCCACTGCACCCCTGCTGGGACATAACCTGCTCCTTCCTGAGCACCCCCCGTCTCCAGCATGATGCCAGACCCCCCCTGCCCTCCCACACTGTGCGGTCTGCGTTCCAGATGGGGAAACTGAGGCCCAACATCAGGGAGTAGGAAGAAGCAGACACAGACTCCAAATAGTTATGTGACCTGCCCGGTGTTACGAGGTGCGCCGTGCCCGGTGGAGACCAGGTCTGCCTGGTCCAGCATCCTTGTGCCACCACCCTGACTTCTGATGCCGGTGACAACAGCAGCTCACGTTCACCGGGGCTCCCGGGGCCAACCTTCTACTCAGCGCTCTGCCTGGATGACCCCTCTGTCCCCACAGCAGCCCCATTAGGACTCATCCATATACCCATTTTACAGATGAGAAAACAGACATGGGGGAGCCGGAGATGGTGCCAAGTCCAACAGCTGGAGGCAGGCAGAGGGCCCAACTCCCTGCTTTGTGCTCCTTTGGAAACGGTGTAGGGTGTGAAATATCTGGAACGGCAAGCGCAGCGGCAGAGCGGTGTTGCCGGGGGGGGGGCGCTCCTGGGGTGAGGACAGTGCTCTGGAACTGGAGAGGCGTGGCTGCGTGACCCCGTGAATGCTCCACGTGCCACCGATCGTGCCGCCGACAGTGGCTGTGATTCTATGTTACGTGAACTTCGCTTTACTGAGTTATTTGAAACGAAAGAAAACATGGTTTGGGTTTTTCTGTCACCTCTTGGCAAGAGGCAGAGTGACAGCCAGCTCTGGCAGTCCCAGCACAGGTGGCCTGCCACTGCTCTCCTGGGGAGGGACAACAGCAGGAGAGATTCTGAGATGTCCTCCCTGCCTAGCAGGAGGGTCACCTCTGCCAGGAAGCCTTCCTGGCTAACCCTGCCCGCTCTGAAGGCTCCACCCAACCACGTGGCCTCGTGGAGTCTGGGGTGCAGTCTGCACTTGGCTGGAAGCCGCGGCTAAGAGGCCTCTGTTTATTTCCTCAGCCAGGCCACTGCCTTCTCTCATCGGGCTCTGCCCGGTGGCTCTGCAGGGTGGCGTACGGCTCTGTCCACAGCAGGGCCAGGGGCCCCGACTGCCTGCCCGACAGGAGGACCCACACACTCTGCCAGCTTCTCCTGGGTCTGGGAGCTCCCTTGCCTCCACTCCAAGCTCTGAGCCAAGCTCATGGATTCTCTGGCCTTTCTGCATAGCTTCCAAGGTCATCTGGTAGACCCCGAACCTGCTAACCAGCGCCCCCTCCAGGCTTTCTTGCATGGCCCAAGGACACTCATTGCTCCCCCGCAGGACCACTCAGAAAGTTCTCCTTGGACTGCATCCAGGTGAGTGAGTCACCGTTGAGTTCTAGATCGCCTGTCCTGTCCGTGGAGGAGCGAGCCCCGACCCCTGTCTGCAGGACTGACCAGCGCACATGGGAGGGCAGCTCCCAGTCCCACCCAGTGCTCTCTGGAGTCCCTGCCATGGCCTCTCGTGCTCTCCAAAGCTGTGCCCAGCAGGAGCCCAAACCCTCAGAGGCCCCTGCTTGGGGGGATGATGTCCTGCCAGGTCTCTCTTCTGATGGCCACGTTTTGTCCCAGGGGCCTTGGGGAGCCTCTGTCCCAGGGTCAGAAGGGGTGTCCGCAGAAGTAAAGCCGGGGACCAGGGAGCCTCTGAGGCACACGGGCCCTGGGGTCAGCCAGACTGCCGGGAAACTGCCAGGAAACTGACCAGGGACCTGCACGTGCCTCCCTTCCCTGCCGTCCGGAGCCAGTGGGACGCCCAGGAGACACCAGATGCCATGTCTTTAAGCATATTTGTTTCCTGTGTCCTGGCCTAGGCCCGGGGGTCAAACGCCAGCGGACCGCGTCCCTTTTACCCAGGCCAGCCTGCAAAAAAGAAAGGGAGGCGGGGAGGGGCCACTGTGCAGACGAAAGCCACGCAGAGCAGGGTGGCAGGAGGTGGCAGGTCCCGGTGCCCATGCCAGGCACCTCGCTGCCCGCGTCTCCCTGCCAGGGCGCCTGGCTTCCAGGCCGAGAAACCGGATCTGCTTCCTGTCCGGCTGCCAGGGCCCCGCCAAGCCCTGCATGCGCAGGAACTTCCCAACGCTCTAAGAAATGCGGGGGTTTGCACAGCAGGCCAGCGAGGCAGGAAGTCCCCTGGGCTAAGCGACGGTGCAGCAGCTCTGGGCGGCCGTGTGTTGGGGGCCCCGGCGGTGAACCGGCTCCCACCTGTGGCCCGAGGGCTCCCCCGGCAGGTGGGACTCCCCTGGGCCCTATTTATGGATCTCGAGCCCAGGAGCGCCAGTGTGCCCAGGGTCACGGAGCTACACCGAGGCCTGTGACCACGTACTCACGTGCGGAGGAACCTGTACGACTCCGGCCGGCAGCTGGTCCTACTGGCTGGGCTCCCGGGGCTGAACATGATGCCCTTACTTTATTTCTTAATAACTGAAAAAACGTGGTGTTTTGACAAATCACTACGAATCTTAAAGTCCAGCGCACAGGTGATGCTGTCTCCAGGCGACTTGAGCAAAACAATGTCCTTTAGCGGCCGGAAGACTTGCCTCGATTATCTCTCTGGTGGCCTCTGGGATCCCCCCTCTCCTCCTCTGTCCCCCTCTCCCCAGCCCCCGGCACCCTTTCAAGCTCCTGAACTCAAGGGTCACACTGTCACCTGAACAGACCAGTCACAATGGCATCATTATAGTTCTGAAGCCCAGCTACACGGAAAGGTGTGTGTGTGTTGGGGAGGGGGCAGGAATTCGGCCGCACCCAGGAGGCTGCACAATCAGCTATTGTTGTGTGAGAAGTGTCCGGGCGATAAGAAGGGCGTCGAGAACCGCCGCTTTCTGAGCCAACTGCAGAACAGAATAGAAAGTTCAAGGCCGAGAGATAGCGGAGAACAGCGCTCAGCGCCCAGGGAGCGGCCTCCAGCCCTCCGCTGACCAGTCCCTTGGCGACAGGAGTGCATGTCCCCATGTCCGGGCTCACAGGGCTCCTGGAGGGGGGCCGCTCACTTCTTCCCTCGGTCATGGGGCCGGAAGCCCGGGCTTCTGCCGAAACTCTCTCCAGCAGCTGCGGGCGGTGCAGGGCCTGCTGGGTGCCAGGCCCCGGACCACGGGCTATCTGCCTCCCGTCTCCCGACGCCTCACTCCCACCCGGGTAGAAGGTGTTCGTGTCTCCCTTTGGATGGGCAGGGAAACCGAGGCACGCAGATGGGGACAGAGTGCTCGAGTCCGAACCAGAGGTGTGTCCCTGCTCTCTCACCAGGCCGCACTGCCTCCTGTTTGCCCCTCAGATGGCCCCTTCGGACATCCGGTTTGCGGGAGGACAAACACCAGCCCCGAGCTCCCTGGGTCAGGCCCGGCGACTCCTGCGTTCTCTCCCCGGGACTCTCACAAGGCCCTGCGACCACCTGGCGCCCCGCTCAGTGCCCTCTGGTAGGACCTGACTTGGGCCAGTCTTTTCCGGGGACACTGTCCTTGAGCCATCCTCCTCCTCAGTTGTCATTAGCAACCTAGAGCGAAGAGGTGAGGGCGGGAGGGGCCGCAGTGACAAAGCCGGAGTAGGGGCTCTGGGGCAAGGCTGGGGGGTTTGAATCCGGTGGCCACTGAGCGGCTGTGTGACCTTGGACAGGTTACTTAACCTCTCTGTGCCTCCGCTTCCCAATCTAGAAAATGGGGATAATCATAGACCTACCCTATATGGCTACGCGGAGGAGTAACTGAGAGTGCTGGGCTGGGTCCCCGCCACCTTTGGGACCCAGAAACTCAGGGCCCCCCTTATTCTGAATTAGGGGCTGCTGTTGCATTGTGCCAGACTCCCCACTCCTCCCCAGCAGGCACAAGCCCACAGCGGACAGCAGCTGGGGTCCTTGGGCCACAGCCACAGGCCTGCGGTACCTCCTGGGTGAGTCACTGCAGGCGGGGCTCTCGTGGGGGCAGGATGGCGCTGCCAGTCAAACCAGGTGACATCACCACTCAGCGCTCCGGCCCCCAGGGCTCAGGGCCCCAGCGCCCCTCCCGCAGCAGGGTGGCTCCCGGCCAGCAGCCCATCACCATCGTGTCTCCGAGTCCCCCCCCAGGATGGAGGCCTTGGCCCCGCTTCCCTGGCTCTCTCCCAAGGACTAAGACCTTCCTGCGTGGGACCTCCTGTGTCCTCTGGTCTTGCCTCTCGCACCTGCCGTGGGGCCGGTGTGACTGGGGGCTTGTGGGGGCAGCAGAGCTGGGGACAAGCCGAGGCCGGTGAAGCCGGGCTCCACGCACGCGAGGCGGGCCCGAGTGGCCCGGGCGTGTGACTGCTGTCTGTTCCTTCACACTCATTTAATTTCCGGCATGAGCGTCAGAGGGAGGCACGGTTACATTTCACAGATGAGCAAAGTGAGGCTCAGAGAAAATACGTGACTAGGCCACAGTCACACAGCCAGACAGAGGCCGGGGGCAGAGTCCAAGGACCCACCGTGCCTCAGGGTTTCAGAGAGAGAGGGTTCTCCAGCTCCGCTCTCCGCAGAAAGCTCTTCTCCCCCACCCCAGCCCCCACCGCCCCACCCGCGTGACCTGCGGCCTCTGGCTCTGGGCTGCAATCTTATCGCCCATCAGCACTTGTCAGAGAGCCTTTGATGGCCTGTGTACTCTGACATGGTCCGTGTGGGTAGTGACGTGTCTCCATTCCGACAATATTTGCTGAGCGGCAGGGAGGGGCCCTGTTTGTTCATTTATCATCCAGCAAACACCGCGAGGCTGCTGCAGCCCCGAACCCTGGGCGTGGGGGCCACAGGCCGCCTGTGACGCACAGCCCTGTGAGGGTCCCGGTGGGAGGCCCCGGGTGTGGTGGGCGGGGGCAGAAGCCACCTCTGGGGGTAGCACTGTCCTGGTTGCTGGCACTCAAGTTCAGAGAGGCTACAGGATGTGCTTCAGGTCCTAGAGAGGAGGAAGGAATTCAGGGTTCAAATACAGGCCTCCTCCTACCCCACCCCTGCTGTGGGTGTCCTTGAGCCAAAGGCCACCCTGGGGGAGTCCCCTGTTGCCTGGGAACGAATGGCCTGCACTGGGGGCGGTCATGGGCCGGGTGCCCAGGAGACCAGCCTCAGGTGGGCCGGGGCTGAAGCTGCCAGGTGCCGTGGGGGCACGCAGGGGGGCACCGCCTGGAGGCATTCGGTGGCAACTGGGCTAGGCCTGGAGGCCGCTGGGTCCAGCTGTTGAGGTGGGAGCAGCCCCACCCCCCAGGTGTGCTGATCCAGGGGTGCAGCAGCAGTGGCCCCAGACAAGGTGGGTGGGCAGGTCTGGCGGGGACCGCCGAGGACTTTCCTGGCTGGTTCTTCTCTTACAAGGGGTGTGGGACACCTGGTGGCCGCCCCAGCTTGGCGCTCTGGAAACAGCCAGTTTGTGTATCTGCCAAGGTCTAAGCTTGAAGAGGCGAAAGGTTCTGGTTCCGTGGTTTCCGAATATAAAGCAGGGGTGGGAGTGGGTCCCGGGGCTCCCCGGGGAGGAGGGTGGGCACCTCCCTGCACCCCCTCGAACTCCCAGGTACTGGAAACCCTTCCCCAGGAACCCCTGCAGCCTTGGAGGTTAGTGGGGTGGGGGCAGGGAAGGGCATCGAGGGGCGCCAGGCTTCACTGGGGAGCAGCCCTCTTAAAGGGCAAGGCCGGGGCATCCACTCTGAGGTTCCAGGGGACCTTCGAACAGACAGGGCCCTGCCCCATTCCCCCGCATACCTGGGAGGGGTCCAGGCCTCCCCAGTTTTCGGTCCCGGGACATCCTCCTGTCCAGTCAGGATGAGGACTCGGCAGAACCAGGACTGGTGGACATTGCCACCCATTCTGTGTCCCCGCCCTGAGGCTGACTCCTGGCACCTGCGATGTGGGACCCCTTTAAGGCGGGTGTAGCCTCTGCCCGCAGATGGCTGGGAGAGGTGACTGGCAGCTGGGCCACATGGGGGTGCAGTATGGCTTCCAGGGCCCTGAAGCTGTGTCCTCCATCGCTGCCACTGCCCCGAGCCCAGATCCTGTGCCCCTCGGGCCCTGCCCTTGGGCCATCAGGGAGCTTGCCCGCTCGTGTGTTCTCTCGGCTCCCCTCCCCCAGCCTGTTTCTTACCTGGAAGCACCTTGCATAGCTGGACCAGGCACTTGGCATACAACAGGGGCTCCATGCCTGGCTGTTCTTACTCTCCCCGAGAGGAGGGCGTCGGGAGCCCCGTTTTACAGGTGGGGGTTCACCTGCGGGGCCTGGGACAGAGCCCAGAGCTCATGCTCCCAGACCCCCACTGCACCCCCATGGCGAGGCCAGGCTTGCCCCCATTTCTGCCCCCTGAGACCCGTGGGGCTCCAGGTGGGTCTGCCCTCTCTGCCTTGAGGGTCCCTGAAGCTAATGGCCCCTACTCCCACCCCCAGGACCAAGCCTAGGGGTGCATCCAATCCAGGTGTCCCTCTGCCCCGAGGGCCCACAGCCTGGTGGGCAGGAGAATCCATGTAGTTTCTTGCCAGCCTGCTTCCTGGGTGTAGCCCCTGGAACCCTCAGTCTGGGTGGTCTCGCCAGTGGTCCCGGGCTCCTCCCTGCTGGGAAGCGGGGCTTCTGTCCTCCGGCTGGGTATCACACCCCACTCTCCTGCCCCACAAACAGAGGCCCAGAGACAGCAGGCAGCAGCCCACGGTCACGCAGCAAGTCCAGCCCACCCATCAGCCCCTCACCCTGGGTGGGCATGAGGGAGGAGCCAGGGAGAATGGGCAGCTCCAATCAGAGTCACGTCACCCGAGACTCAGGTGCCCGCTGGACAGAGCTGCGGGGGCCCCTCCCTTGGAGGATGGCCCAAAGCCCCTGGTGGGAAAGGGCCCGAGCACAGGAAAAGAAGGATCGGAAAGACCTGGGCAAGGGTCCTGGCTCTGCCACTCACCAGCTGGGGACCTTGAGAGGCTAACTTCTCTGTTCCCTCTGTGAAGTCGGGTACAACCAGCTCTGCCCTCACCTGGCTGCTCAGGAGTCCCGAGTGCCACGAAGGGTGCAGGGTTCCGAGCCTGTGCCTGGTGCTCACCAGCCACACCCTCCGGCCTGCCTGCCTGCCTGCGGTCTCTCGTGCTCCTGGCCAAAGGGCAGCTCCTGCTGCGGTTCCGTCACAGGGGGTGTTCCGGTGGCAGCCCAGAGTGGGACTAGATGAACTGCCCCTCTCTTCCCAGGCCTCTCCAGGGAGGCTCCGCACAGCCAGGGCAGGGGCAGCGGTGCCCACCCCTCCCAGGGAGGCTCCACACAGCCAGGGCAGGGGCAGCGGTGCCCACCCCTCCCAGGGAGGCTCCGCACAGCCAGGGCAGGGGCAGCGGTGCCCACCCCTCCCAGGGTTTCCCCGGCAGACCATCGCAGGGGCCAGTGGGCACTGGACAGGGAGGTCTGTTTACCCCAAACACAGGAGAACGAGCCGCTGCGGCTGCTCCCCAGGCCCAGGAGCCGAGCAGCCGCCCTGCCTGGCTGGCTGGCTGTCCAGGGCCGGGGCCAGGGCTCGGGGAGGGGGTGCTGGGCGGCCAGGCGGCGGAGCCCAGGTGGGTCCCCTCTGCGCCCAGGGCTCTTGTCCTTGTCCACAGCTGCCCGGGCCCAGCTCCTCCTGCCGCACTGGGCCAAGCCAAGTGGACGAAGGCTGAAGAGCCCTGGTAACTCACACGGGGACTCAAATCAATCTGATTTCAAGAGAAAATGAGCCCTGAGAGCCTGGACAGGGACCCGCCAGGCAGACAGATGCCGAGCCGGCCGGGCTCTGGCCCCGGGTGAGGCCTTACCCACGGCCAGCCTGGGCCGCTCCCGGGGGCTGGGGCCTGGCCCTGCTGGGTGGTTGGGTCTGCTGGCATTACTGGCGGGCCCCACTGCCCCCCACCCCGGGCACCCTGGGCACCCAGGGGCTCTTCTGAGGCCTGAGGCTCCCTTTTCTCTGCCTCTGGAGGGCGGGGATGTGTGTGGGGGGCTGGTGTGTATGTGCAGGGTTTGTGAAGAGAGAGTATCAGCCGGACCCAGACAGACAGACCAACCGAGGGGAAGCCTGAGCGTGCTGAGGGGTGCAGGCCTGGGATGGGAAGGTGGGGTGGCAAGGCGCCCAGCCTCAGGCTGGCTCCCGGGGTGGCACCAGGGCAGGAGTGGGGAGGGGTCAGAGGGGACGGGAGCAGAGGCTGCCTGGTGGGAGTGCTGGGAGGGGCGGTGAGCACAGCCCTCCAGGAGGACGGCCGCAGGGCTGGGGCAGTTCACACTCCCTTTTAGGGCCTCGCAAGGGCTCAGCGTGGTTTCCTGTCCCGCCTTGGGTCTCCCCAGAGTGATTCCTTGGCAAAGCTGCCAGCTTGCGAGGTGTCCTCTAGTTAGATTCTCCCACATTCCTTCTGTCCCTGGATTATTCGTGTTTCCTTGGCGTGCACCTGCTCGGATCGGATCGAGGGCCCGTGGAGGGCTGCCCCTCCTCCCGCCGCCTCCCTCCCCTGCCTCTTTCCCACTCCCACCCAGGCCCCTTCCACCTGTGCCCCTCTGGAAGCTCCCAACCCCTGCCCAGGCCCAAGCCCTGCTCCAAGCACGCACGTCTCTCTCTGTGGGTGCTCCTCCCTGCCCCCCCGGAGCAGCCCCCACCAGCAGCTCTGAGGACTGTCGGGCTTCAGTGGTGCCCCACGCGAGAGCAGCCCGTGGGGTTTGCGAGCAGGAGAAACAGCAGCACGGGCCATCTGCAGAGGCCAGGAGGGTCCAGCCGGCCGCCTCGCCTGCTCCCGTGGGAACAGGAAGGGTTTTCGAGCACCCAGGCCCCACACACGCTTCCTCTGCCCGGCACCCGTGGACGTGAGCGCCTGCCTGCCTCCCTCCCTCCCAGGAGGCCAGTTCCTGGGGGGAAGCCCAGCTCTGCAGAGACATGACCACGCAGCTGCATCCCACGGCCAGGTCTGTGGGTCGGGTTCGTCAGGACACTGGGGACAGGAGCAGGGGATGCTGGGCAGCCTGCCTCGGGCCTCGGCACAGCTACCTGGTGCCCCAAGGCCTGGGGCCAGGGCAGGCCAAGCAGGCCGCAGTCCAGGCGTGGGACTTGCTCTCTAGAGAGGAGAACGCCCCAAGGGGTCCCAGTCCTGTCGCAGTCAGCAGTCTCAGGTCCCTTCCCTGTCTGGGTCAGGAGCCACGGGGGTCTAGAACCTTTGCTGGGTCACTTTCTGGTGGGGTGCCCCTTCTGGGGACCCAGCAGCCCCTCTCCAAGCAGACCTGATCTCTGGGTCAGTCCAGGCATGTGACGGGGGTGGGGCTAGTGCAGGGACGAAGGCCAGGCCAGCCTGGGGACCGGGAGCTGCCTTTCATCCTCTGGGCGCACTTCGGGGCCGCCCTGGAGGCCACTGCAGCCTGGAGGCTGAGGGGAAGGACGGCGAGGGCCTGACTCTGGACCAGGATGGTCCTGAGACGCTCGAGTGCACGGAACCCTTGGCCACTGTGTGGGGGAGGGGAGGTGCAGGATGGAAGTGAGGGGACCAGCTCCCAGCCTGGCCATGGTGTCCGACCTGCGGGCACCCGATGAAACACCTGTGAGGGCGGTCCCTCTTCCTCCCTGCCCTCACCGGAGTCCAGCTGCGGGGTCTCACGGGCCCTGGAAGAGCGCCCCCGTCGACAGCTGTGGGGTGTGCGTTCTGGGCACAGTCTGGACGAGCGAGGTTCTGTCTCATCCCCCCAGGAGAAGCTGACTGTCCACCTCCTCTGAGACCCCTCACCCCTGCTCCCTGGGTACCGACACCTCCCACCTCCCACCTCCCTTGCCAGTCGGTTCCGGGGGCCGACTCTGAGCCCTGAAAGTTCACTTCTCTTTACCTGCCCGGCCCAGGCGGTCACGTGGCCCAGTTGAGCAGTGAGACCAAGAACTGGGGGAATTCCCATCTAAATTCATCATTCAACAGAAGCTGGAAATTTATCAGAAAACCGACAGGATGCTGGCATGAGGGCACCTGCCCGGAGGTCTCAGGGTCACGGGTACTTTTTCTCTAAAGTTCACTAATAGGGCAGGGGGTGGGCGGAACGTCGGGCAGGCTAGGCACACGGAAGCAGCCCTAAGTGAGCCGTCTGCCACCCCAGCCCATCGATGCTTCCGCTGGTTTCTGTCCCAGCTAGTTCTCAGGGACACTGTGATTTCCTTACACCGGAGGAAACCGAGACCCCACGTCGGAAAGCAGGCTTCCAGGTGAGCTAAGACGAAAGCTGGCTCCCCATCTCCTTTCCTTGGACAGAGTAGGGGCCCTGAGGGATGGATGGGCTTCTCCCCGAGAAGGGGGGTTCTGCACCAGGCCTCTACAGACTTCCAGCGGGTAGAGTGGATTCGCGTGTCTCTCTCGATGCCCAGCCCCTTGGGACAGCGAGTTGGCATACTCTTCAGTAGTTCGTAAACCCTTGATAACATTTACTAGCCTTCAGTTATTTAGTCATTTTGGGTGTCCCTCTCAGAATCCTCTACCCGCCCCCCTGTAGCTGGTGTCCAGCAGACACTGGCACGGTTCTCCAGTGACCCCCATCCAAAGCTCTGACCTTCCACTCAGAAGGACTGGTATTCTATTGTTAGGTTTACAAACTGCCAGACCATTGTGCTCACTGGTCATTAACTTGTAGCCTCTAGGACCCTCGGTGTCTTCTTCTATTGTGTTTATTCCCGGCCAGGAGTCAATGAACTCTACCAGTAAACTTTGGTCCTTGGTGAATCCTTCTCATTTTGTTGAGCTGCATGTGTCTCTCGTTGGTTGAGGGGTTGTGGACCTGCTTCCGCCTGCTCCACCCAGCCCACGGCACAGGGCCCGCTGCACCCCCATTTCAGCATCCAAACATAGGTTTAGAAAATCAAGCTGTTCTCTCTCGTGACTCAGAATATCAAGTGCCCCCTTTCGTTCAGACTGCTGATGGAAGAGCGGGGGCCGGACCCGTGGGGGCTGAATGGCATATTTGCAAACCACTGTGTCTAAATCACACAGGACAAGCTCAGCTGGTGTGGCTCAGTGGTTGAGCGTCGACCCATGCACCAAGAGGTCGCCAGTTCGATTCCCAGTCAGGGCACATGCCCAGTTTGTGGGCCCGATCCCCAGTGGGGGGCATGCAGGAGGCGGCCAGTCGATGTTCTCTCTCATCGATGTTTCTATCTCTCCTTCTCCCTTCCTCTCTCTCAAAAAAATGAATAAAGAAAAAAAAATCACACAGGACATGCCAGAGGAGCCTGGAGATCTGGTCACTGACATGCAGAGGGTGGGGAGGGAATGGATTAAGAAGGACTTTCTAAGCGTCCCAATGCCCAGATCTGAGTGTGGTCCATGAGGCCACTGGCAGGTGTCCTGTGGGGCAGAGGGTGTGAGAGTGGCCGGGCAGGTCTGGGCCCTCCCTGATGTCCTTAAGGAGGTGGAGGGTGTGAGGACGCCGGGAGGCCCGCTCCAGGCCCCTTCAACAGTGAGGTCACCCTCAGGGCCCAGTAACTCGGAGAGAAGGTCCTGCTTTGTTCTCACAGTATTTCTCCTGAGCTTGTCCCAGGCCTTGTCGAGCCCTGGAGCTAATGCCCAGTGGTGGGCGGGGCCTGCAGAGCCCTGGAGCTAATGCCCAGTGGTGGGCGGGGCCTGCAGAGCCCTGGAGCTAATGCCCAGTGGTCGGCGGGGCATGCAGTCTGCTGTGTGTTCTGTTCTGAGAGCCGGGCTCCTGAGGCAAGGGAGGAGGGGTCTGGCTCCAGGCCTTGTGTGTGTGTGCGTGTGGCAGACGTGTGCAGGGAGCCCTGATCTGCAGGCCTCATGGGGACAGGATGGGGCAGAGATGCAGGTGCATCCCAGCCAGAGACAAGACCCAGACCTCATGGCCACCTTGTGTGGACGTGGGTGTGGACATGGGCAGCAATGGACCAGGAGCACGGCCCCCTGCAGGGTTTGGCGGGACCCTCCCCACTCTGCTCATTGCAGGTCCTTGGGAGGGTGGGGGAAAGAGAGGCAACAGGAATGACTGAGACCGAACTGGGCTGATGGGCTCACGTGGGCTTCAACTGGACTGAAAGACAAGGCGACCTTTGTGGCCCACTGGTCTCCGGAGAAGGGCGGTTGCCCAAGGCCACTCAGACGGAGTTCAAGGTTTCCGTGGCGGGCCCTGAAGTCAGAGCCATCCAGTGACTCCTCCTGGGGGCCAGCAGCGTGACCTGCTCACTGGAAGGTTTGCAGGGTGCACACAGGCCTGCCCCAGAAAGCCAGGTGACCGGGTGTGCTCCGGCCTCAACCCCTGCAGCGGGTCGGGGTGCAGTGGTCCAGGCCTCCCTCCCTGCAGCGGGTCGGGGTGCAGTGGTACCAGGCCTCCCTCCCTGCAGCGGGTCGGGGTGCAGTGGTACCAGGCCTCCCTCCCTGCCGCGGGTCGGGGTGCAGTGGTACCAGGCCTCCCTCCCTGCCGCGGGTCGGGGTGCAGTGGTATCAGGCCTCCCTCCCTGCGGGTTGGGGTGCAGTGGTCCAGGCCTCCCTCCCTGCAGCAGGTCGGGGTGCAGTGGTCCAGGCCTCCCTCCCTGCAGCAGGTCGGGGTGCAGTGGTCCAGGCCTCCCTCCCTGCAGCGGGTCGGGGTGCAGTGGTCCAGGCCTCCCTCCCTGCAGCGGGTCGGGGTGCAGTGGTCCAGGCCTCCCTCCCTGCAGCGGGTCGGGGTGCAGTGGTCCAGGCCTCCCTCCCTGCAGCGGGTCGGGGTGCAGTGGTCCAGGCCTCCCTCCCTGCAGCGGGTCGGGGTGCAGTGGTCCAGGCCTCCCTCCCTGCAGCGGGTCGGGGTGCAGTGGTCCAGGCCTCCCTCCCTGCAGCGGGTCGGGGTGCAGTGGTCCAGGCCTCCCTCCCTGCAGCGGGTCGGGGTGCAGTGGTCCAGGCCTCCCTCCCTGCAGCGGGTCAGGGTGCAGTGGTCCAGGCCTCCCTCCCTGCAGCGGGTCGGGGTGCAGTGGTCCAGGCCTCCCTCCCTGTGGGTTGGGGTGCAGTGGTCCAGGCCTCCCTCCCTGCAGCGGGTCGGGGTGCAGTGGTCCAGGCCTCCGTCGCTCGCTGCATGCCAGTTGAACGAACTCGTGACTGAATGACGTGGGATAGGGCTGTGCACAGCACGCTCACTCTCTGCCATGAACGAGGCCCCGAGAACTTCCCTGGTGGAGCCCCAGACTATGAGGGGTGCAGACAGCCACCTACACTGCCAGAGAGGACATTCCCAGGCCCTCAGGACCCCAGGACGGCAGAGGGCAGCCCTTCCGGGCCCCGCCCTGAAGTCGGCCTGTCCAGGGCTGGAGTGCTCGGATGTTGTTTACGGAGAACCGGAGCGAAGACAAACATCCTGACTTGGGCCACACCCAGGGAACCAGCTGCCTCTCAGCGAGAAAGGTCCTTCCAGGCGGGGCAGGGGCCCGTCCGTGGCCCGAGGCGGGGGTCAGAATGGGCGTGGTCCTCCCGCAGGACTGCCTTTCGGGGCCCTGGGCCCCCGAGGTTCACACCGCCTGCAGTGGCGCAGCGGCCAGGCTCCTCTCTGGGCGCCGGGCCAGGGCCGGGGCTCGGCCTCCAGGCACACGGGCGCATCCTCTCCCACCTCCGCAGGACCAAGGTCTCTACGTGGAGCCCCAGCCAGCCTGCACCCCTGCTGTGCGGAGGGGCTACGAGCCAAGGACCTGAAGGCTGGAGGCCCCAGGGGCTCAGCACTCAGAGCGGCACAGGCAGCCTCCTCCCGCCGGCCGAGGGGCCAAAGGCCCCGGGAGCCTCTGCCCACCCCTGCTCCAGAGGACAGGACCGCCCCACACCCGCACCGCCCTTCCTGCGACCCTGGGGTGTCCTTGCAGCAGGCTCCCAGGAGCTAAGGCTGAACTCTTCCTCCATCTCCAGCCCCTGGCGAGCCCAGTGCATCCTCCTTAACAAACCTCACACATTGCCCGGCCGGTGTGGCTCAGGGGTTGAGCATCCACCCATGCACCAGGAGGTCGCCGGTTCGATTCCCGGTCAGGGCACACGCCCAGGTTGTGGGCCCGATCCCCGGTGCGGGGCATGCAGGAGGCGGCCAATCGATGTTCTCTCTCCTCGATGTTTCTATCTCTCTCTTCCTTCCTCTCTCTCTAACATCAATAAAGGAAAAAAAAAATTAAAAAACAAAAAGCTCACACAGGCACGCCCCGGCTTCTCCTGGAGAGGGGTCCCGGCACACCCGTCTCAATAGAACACGCGTGTTCCGGTCTCGGGGACCCGACTTGCTGGAGCTGGAAGGCTCTCCCGTGTTTCACGAGTTCCCCATCCACCTCTCCGTGGCGGGGGCACAGCCTCCTTTCTCCGGGCCCTCTTGCTGCAGGCCGAGCTCAGCTGACTCCCCTGCCCCCAGCAGTTCCATTTGTCCCCTCCCATCCCCCACACGGGAACAGCCCCCCACCTTCCATGGGGTCCTCTTTGCCCAGCACCCGAACGTGCCGTTTTGACCCGACAAACCCGCCAGACCGTCTCCTGGAGACGCCCCAGCACACACGTTTGTTGTCAATACTTTTTATTTACTTGGTGGTGGAGTCCACGAGAGTGGAAGCTTTGCTGGGGCTGGCCACGGGTCACCGTGACCAGTCCGGGCCGGGCGCAGGGCCTGACCAGCGGGTGACCATGTTTGGAAAACAAAACAAAACACAGAGAAGGGATCGCTTGCCATGGACATCAGTCCTCTCTTGGTCTTGGTGGGAATTTCAGGAGACTTTCCCTTCAACAACAGAAACGGGTCCTCTTTAAGCCAGAGATGCTGGAGAGAAGATGACCATGTGACTCGATCTCCCTTTGAACTTGAAATGTTACCTTCTTACTGAGAAATTCAGTGGCCAGATGCCTGCAAACGACCAGCAACACCCTCCCCCTGCCCCGCGCTGCTCCCCGGAGGCCCAGGGACCCAGGGACGGCCCTCTTGGGTCTCTCAAGGGCTGACCCAGGGGCCAGAGCCCCAGCTCAGGTGGTCTCCACAGCGGAGGGCTGAGACCTCGATGGCCGCAGCCCATCCCCGCACAGGAGCCCGGCAGCCCGCGGCCACACGGACACACATCTGGCTGGTTCGCCGAGGGTATGGCTCACGGTCCATTGGTCTTCGGGGCAGGGTGTGGGGTGGCATGAGGTGAATTTTACAGAAAAGAGGCACAGAGAGGCACACTGTGGGAAGGGGGCGCTGGGGTCTGGAGCAGGGTGCCTCTCTCGGTCAAGGTTGCTGAAGGCCAAGGTCAGTGGTCTCTTCCCTGAGTGGCAGGTGAGGTCCCAGGGGTGGGTAAGCCTCCCACGGCTGTCTATGAGGTGGGCGTCACTGCTCATCCCACAGGTGAGGGAACGGGTGGTGGAAGGCCAGGCCTGGCAGGGTCGGAGGCAGGACAGGAAGCAGGTGCGTGACCCGCAGGGAAGGGTCTTCCTGAGACACAGGCTGCTCATTCCCTACGGGAACCGCCCTGCGCTTCACGGGTTCGGGGGAAATCTGTTTGGTTTGGGGTGTTTCCTCTGGGTGGGGACAGGACGCTCTCACCCCAGGGGACACCTTGCAGCCCGGATAAGAGATGCAGGTGATCGATCCCGGGCTGCTGGATTCCCCCGGGGTCTCCAGGGGAGGTGCCCAGCCTCAGGCCGAGCCGCAGGCTCCCTCACTTCCCTGCGAACGAGGCACAGCTCACAGGCCAGTCCCGGGCAGCTCTCGCCCAGGCCAAACCCTGACCCCAGTGTCCCTGGCACCCGCCAGCCTCCCTGCGGGGGAGAAGTGGCGGGATAGAGGAGGGAGGTTTCTGGAGGACAGAGCCAGGAGTGGATTCCATCACCCAGGGGGCTGCCCCCCTCCAAGCTATTTCTACCAAACAGTTCCTGCCAAGAGAGCCCAGAGGGACCTCACAAAACCGAGGGGAAAACCACAGAGCGCCCCCTGCCCCTGCCACGGTCCACAGTCGGCCCGGTTTCCTATGCCCAGCTATCAGAATTTGGAGGTGGGTGGCCTGTGCCAGCCACTGCCAAGTAGCCCAGGTTTCAGGACCAGCATGTCCCTCCAGGCAGGGCCCTCACGGAGAATCAGACAGCACATGGTGGAGGTCAGATCCCACACCTCCATCCTGCCTGGTGCTCAGCCAATCGGGACAACACGGGGCTGCCCCTCCTCCTGGGGGGGTGCTGGGGTCCCTCCCTACCCCACCCATCACCCCCACTTGGCTCAGGGACTCAGATGCCCATGACTGTGAGTCTTCCTGGCACACAAGGTTCCTCATTCCAGCCCAGATCACTGAGCACTGAGCCCCCAACCCAGCCCCCAGTGTGTCCGGCACCCTCCGGGCCCAGCCCCCTCTGCCTTCCCAGGCCAGGAGCCCCACCGCAGAGCCCCTCCAAGCTAACGCACGCACGCCCCTTCCCAGGGGCCCGCCGGCACCCCGCGACGCCGGCACAGACGTTAGCGGGGACACTCAGGTATGCACACGCACGCACCGGCCAATAACATTAAGTGTCATTTTAAAAAATGGGTTAAATAAGCAAAATCGCGGAAGACCGCGGCGCGGGCTGATTACCTCGTTTGCACGTTCTGGCGGTGGGAAGGCTGGAAGTCTAATGACTGAATTATCACCCTAATGCCTTTTGCTGGCTGGGAATCATCCCGGGCAACAGCTGCCTCGGGGTTTCTGGCTGGCTTCCTCTAATTGCATCCAGGTTCAGGGGCGGGGGCAAGGCGGGCCTTCATCCCTCGGAGCAGGGTGTCCTCCCGGAGCCTGCGCGTCCAGGCCTTCCACCGTCCCGGCTGCTCTGAGGTGGGAGCACTGAGGGGGGGGTGGGGGCGGCACTTGGTACAGGGTCTTGGGGAGCTGTGGGAGCCGGGACACTCAAGATGTTTTGCATCAGGACCGTCCAAATGAGGGGATCCCTGGATGACGCCCCCCAGCAGCGCAAAGGCACAAGGTATCGCAGAGCCGAGCATGACTCTCTGCAGCCTGAAGGAGGGGGACTCTGTTCCCCTCTTGGGCACTCCCTGCCTCTCCAGAGGAGTCATGCCTGGGCTGCAGAAGGCGTGGTCCAAAACCCTGACACTTGGACCAAGACTTCCTGGTGGTGGTGACTGTACCGGCTGCCCAGGTCCTCACCCACCCCCCAATTCCCAGCCCTGCCCGGTCACCATGCAGTCCCTCTGGCTACGGAGACAGATGGTCCATCCCCACCCTCGATGCTGAGTCCGGCCATGTGACTAGCTTTGTCCAGCGGGACATCCGCAGGTGTGACGTCTGCCAAGGCTCAGAAAGGTGTCTGAGTCTTTCTGCTCCTGCACCTTTGCCGTGGCCGGGGCCAGCCAGCAGGAGGTGCAGAGACACGGAGCAGGGCCAAGTCCCACCTCTGCACAGGTGGGCACCCCCTGGGACTCAACAGCAGGCTGACCCCAGACATGGGAGCAAGCCCAACCAAGACCAGACTGCCCAGCCTCCACCGCTGACCCTCGGACTCGCGGGCTAGATGAGTGCGTGCAGTTTGAGGCCACCAAGTTCTGGGGGCGTTACGCGGCGTCACTGTGGCAACGGGTAACTGACACACCTGTTCGTGGGGACCTGGCTTTTAGAGGAGGGTCCATGTAGGACCCGGTTAACTTGAGCCAATTCCAACAGAGAAAAGCGACCCTTTTTTCCCGGAAGCAAAGTGGATGAGAGGTCTACCCCCACCCAGCTGGGACCCCTGATGCTGGACTGTCATGGTCAGCACCGCAAGATCTGGGCACAGATGGGGCCCCAGGATGGTCTCCCCAAAAGGCTCTTGGACAGAGGGGCCAGGGACGGGAAGTACCAGTCTCAGTCACCTTGCCTGCTTGGGCTCGGTGAGCAGAGTCTGAGAAGAGAAGGCTGCTGAGTTCCTCCTTCCTGTTGATAAACATCTTTCAAAGTGTTTAAAATGGAGAGCACCGCCCAGCAGTGGCCAGCGCCGGCCAGTGAGAACAGGAGGAAGCCGCTCTCCGCTGGGGCTGTCTCCACCACTCACACTTCGCCAGGCCTCCCAGAACGTGCTGGAGGGTTTGAGCTTCTTCACCCCCACCTGCCCTGGTCTGTCCACCTTTAAATGCTGAGGAGCAACGGATGCAAAACCCTCTGGAGGGAAAGGGTGTTGGGAAGACCTGGTTCCTACCCAGAAAGCAGGGGCGTCCTGAGTGCGGGCTGCTTTCCCGTGCCTTTGTCCTGTTGGGAAGCTAATACACTACCCCGTCCCCGGACACTGCTGAGTCTCTCCAGAGGGTTTGCAGGCACCCCCAGGTCCCCCAGCTCCCCCGCTGGCTGCGGCATCGGGCGAAGTTGACTTGAATGCTGCGGAACCTCACGCAGAAACCCCTCAACGTAGCCAGCACACAGGTCGCCAAGCCCTCGTGGCTCGGGCTCACCGGCAGTGTCCTTCACAAACCAGGTCAATGTTGAAAAGAACAGCGTGAAAGCTCCCGGTTCTCAAGGCCCCACTGATCACACCTCTCCGTCCTGAAGTCAGTGGGCCTTTTCACGTTGGGGGCAGATGTCTTCACGCCCCTGCTGCGGCGGTGGCCGGAGAAGCTGAGAGGTGGTTGGCTGGCTCAGAGGACGTGGCCTGACAAGGAGGCGCATCCAGCTGGCAAAGATGTCTCTGGGCCTGGACGGGCCCCCTCTTCCGGTCTGCACCCCTGGGTGCTGGTGGGTGAGCTAGACCTTCTTTCCTGCTCCCGCCTTCCCCACCGCCTGGCAATGCCCTGCGCCTGCGAACGGGGCTGGAGGAAACCCTCGCCCAGATGCGGCAGAGGAAGGCGACGGGAGGAGCCAGCCGGCCTGAGCCTCCAGGTAGGCGCCGGCGCTCCGGTCCCACCGGGTTCAGGAGCTGACTTTTCTCTGGGCGGCTGGCGGGACTTCCTCCGCTCACGTCCGGACTCTGCTTTCACAGTCAATATGAAAAGGTTCCCTTCGTGTCGCCCAAAGTCATTTCATCACGTTTCGACGATGCCCCGTCCTGTCCATGCCCATCCCCATCCCCCACACGCTCGGGACAGCCAGGGAGGCCCCTCAACCCTCGTCCAGCGCAGGGTGCCCGACCTATCTGCGGAAACCAAAGCCTTCCCGAGGCATTTTGGGGCCCTTCTTGCACTCTCGGGGGGGCGTGGGCACAGGCGTCTCCACCATGCCCCCGTAGGGACAGCTCTCCGACCCCGGGTGCTGGCCTGTGCACTCCACGGCGGGCATGTACCCGCTGTCCCACATGCCGCTCCCACACAGCTTACACAGGTCGTGCAGGCTGCAGGGGATTCGGGGCAAGAGGCGGAACTGATAGAGCAAACTCCTCGCCTGCAGAGAGAGAGGACAGGCAGTGAGGCGGGCAGGGGACAGCTGGCGGCCGGAGCACCAGCCCAGTGCCAGGCTCAGGCTGAGGGCCCTGCCTGCAGTAACCATTCACCCCCAGCACAGAGGGACCCTTGGTCCAGCTGCAGTGACAGGGCCCACAGGGTTCTCGGAACTGTCCTCTTATGTGGCTCCGGACAAAGGTACCCCAAACAGCCTTCACCCTGCCCGTGTCCTAGGACCCCTCTCACTTGGCCCCCACACGATGCTCTGGTGCTCTGCTCTGGGTCTGTCTCCCGCCAAGCCCTCTCCCTGCCCACCTGACTGACCCGGGGCCCTCCAGCAATCTTTCAGAAGCAGAAGCCTGGGAGTGGGGCGGTGGCAAAGCGCACACCCCCTCCCCCAAGTCTCCTCTCCTTGTGCTGTCTCTGGCCTGCGAGTGAGATGCCCCAAGGTGGGGAGCTGGTCTAACAACCCTGGTCATTTCTGCAGTCCACGTGGTGAGGGAGGGTCTTGTGTCACAGCCTCGTGGGTGATGGGGCATGAGGAACCAGCAGTCCGGCTCAGGCAGTGGCCACAGGTGCCAACCACTGGGCTTGGTGGGGAGCTCCCGGCAGTACAGTGGGGGTGGCGCCTTAGTGGAGGCGCGTTCTGCATGCAGTGGGGGGTCTGTGAGGGGAGGAGCCCTACACGTGTAGGCGGGGCTGTGTGGGGGCGGGGCTCTGCGTGCATGGGCGGGGCTCTGTAAGTGTGGGGGAGGGGCTCTGCGTGCGTGGGCGGACGCTCACCTTCCTGAGGACCAGCTCGCCATTCATGTGCATGGCCAAGTTTCCAAAGTGCAGGAGCATCTGGTCGGTAGCCAGCTGCTGCTCAATGACATCATCCCCGTAGATAGCCACGATGGCCACGCAGATGAAAAGGTGGAAGTAATCCGTCTGGGGGTGTGGAGAGTGGGGTTCAGAGGAGGCCCCTGACCCAGCCCGGGCCCTGCCTGCAGGTGGAGGCTGAGTGAGGAGGTGCAGCTGAGGCTGTCTGGGCAGGTGTGTGGCCCCGGACAAGCCACACAACCTCTTTGGTCAGAGTTCCCACCTGCAAGGTCAGTACCTGTAACGGGCTCCACGGCTGCCGTGACACCCAAAGACACGGCGTTGGTCCTGGCCTCATGGGCTCCTACTCTTTTGGGGACCCCTTCCCTTTGGGTGCCCTGTCTGGGGGCCAAGAGCACAGTGCCCTTGCAGGCTGTGCTCATCCCGAAGGCTTGCTGCTGGAGGTCCTGGATGCAGTGGCTGAGGCTGTGTCAGAACACACTCCCGTGGCTCGAGGAACGCACCAGTGAGAGAACCTTCGGCAGCCACCCACCCGTCAGTGCCGTCCTGCCTCCTGGCCAAATGTCCCAACTCCTGCCCAGAGCCCACTCAGGTTTGTGGCGGAGAGAGCGGGAAGGAGACCCTAACGGATGGTCCTCCCAGGGCGGCGACGCCTGGCCCGCGGTGGAAGCCCGCAGGAAGCTGGCCCTCGGTCCTGACCTCGGAGCTCTCCTGTCCGGATGCTCTCAGGGCTCGTGGACTTTGATTTGAACGTGTTTCCGGGGGCAGAGGAAGGACAGGGAGCACCGGGAAGCCCGTGTTTAGTCTCCCGATGTTGACCACACACCCAGACGGAACCGTGTTTCCAAACCGGTGGGGTGGAGCCCACAAGCCCTGGAGAGGACACCCCCAGGCTGCTGGGCCCCTTCCCCAGAACAAACCCGGAATGGTCTTGTCTGGGCTCAGAACGGTCCTCCCTTGGCTATTTGAACTCTGCTGGGTGGGAAGACAGGAAGGTGTGTGTGTCCCGCCCTTCTCAGCGAGACCGGTGGGGAGGGAAGGGTGTCGCATCCTAAATTGGGCTGGACAGCAGTACAGGACTAATTTCAGTTCCCAGGACATGGCCCAGGGCAGTCCAGCCCCCGATGACCCCTGAGTGAGAGAGAATAGAGCCTTCTCACTCAGAGGCCACCTTAAAAGTTAAAGGGCCCTGGCCCAGCTGTGTGGCTCAGTGGACTGAGCGAGTCCCATGGACTGAGAGGCCCCAGTTCGATTCCTGGTCAGGGCACATGCCCAGGTTGCTGGCTCGATCCCCAGTAGGGGGCGTGCAGGAGGCAGCTGATTGATGCTTCTCTCTCATTGATGTTTCTCCCTCTCTCTCTCTCTAAAAAAAAAAAAATCAATGAAAAGTTAAAGGGTCCTGGCCGATGTGGCTGTCCCATGTACCGAAAGGTCGCCAGTTCGATTCCCAGTCAGGGCACGTGCCCAGGTTGCAGGCTCAATCCCTGGTCGGGGCGTGTGCGGGAGACAACGGACCAATTTCTCTCTGTCTCTCTCCCTATCCCTTCCTTTCTCTCAATATCAATAAAAACCGTTTTTTAAAAAGTTAAAGGCACCACCTGGTAGTGACACCCCGTAGGGCTCACTACTGACGTTTATTTATTTATTTTTTATCCTCACCTGAGGAAATTTTTCCATTTACCTTCAGACAGAGTGGGAGGGGAGAGAGAGAAAGAGAGGGAGATAGAGAAACATCGATGTGAGAGAGACACATCGCCTGGCTGCCTCTCCCACGACCCCGACCAGGGCTGGGGACCGAACTGCAACCGAGGTACGTGCCCTTGACCAGAATCGAACCCGTGACTCTAGTCCACACGCTGACGCTCTAACCGCTGAGCCAAACCGGCCAGGGCTCACTACTGATGAATTAGCGTACCCCCTACCACCATCCCCCCACACCCCTGGAATTTGATCAAGGAGAGAAGCCAAATGTGGCTAAATTTAGCCCAAAGCCTGAAAATGATAGGAACCTGATTTGTGGAGGGGGGCCAAGAGAGGTGTCCACACGGCCCCCCTCCGGAAATGTCCAGATCATAGTAATGAAGCTGCCGTGAGAAATGGCCCCGCCTGGGGGTGATGCCCAGGGTTCCCCTGTAACAACCTAAACGTGATGAACGAGGGTGGCAATGCCACTGCTGGGGAAGCACGCCTCGGGGCCCGCAAGGCAGACTCGGTCAGGGCACGTGCTGCTGGGCTCTGGCCCGTCCACTGCAGGGCCTGCCCTGATGGGCGGACACTTCCCCCGAACGTGCCCACGGGGCTGTCGGGGCTCTGTCCACCTGTCCATCTGTCCATCTGTCCACCTGTGGGGCTGTCGGGGCTCTGTCCACCTGTCCATCTGTCCGTCTGTCCACCTGTCCGTCTGTCCACCTGTGGGGCTGTCAGGGCTCTGTCCACCTGTCCACCTGTCCGTCTGTCCACCTGTGGGGCTGTCGGGGCTCTGTCCACCTGTCCATCTGTCCATCTGTCCACCTGTGGGGCTGTCGGGGCTCTGTCCACCTGTCCATCTGTCCATCTGTGGGGCTGTCAGGGCTCTGTCCACCTGTCCATCTGTCCGTCTGTCCACCTGTCCGTCTGTCCACCTGTGGGGCTGTCGGGGCTCTGTCCACCTGTCCATCTGTCCATCTGTCCACCTGTGGGGCTGTCGGGGCTCTGTCCACCTGTCCGTCTGTCCACCTGTGGGGCTGTCGGGGCTCTGTCCACCTGTCCGGCTGTCCACCTGTGGGGCTGTCGGGGCTCTGTCCACCTGTCCACCTGTGGGGCTGTCGGGGCTCTGTCCACCTGTCCGTCTGTCCACCTGTGGGGCTGTCGGGGCTCTGTCCACCTGTCCGTCTGTCCACTTGTGGGACAGAAGCTGCTCGGGCTGCTGCAATGAGAACAGCTCTGGCAGAAAGGGACCTGGCCGTTCCCGATACGTCAACCCTGTTTGTTTTTTAAAAGGCTGACGGAGTCAGAGACTTGCCATCCCTTAGCACCGTCAGCATGTCGCTCATTTGCGTGTTAAAGCCGTGTGACAGGCCCAGACTGCGCTCTCAGGGAGATTCGCCCAGGAGACGCTGATGACGGCGGACGGCGGACGGCGGGCGCGTGCACATCGACACGACTGGGAGGGGCCGGCGGCCGTCCGGGCTCCCCGGGGAAGCAGGGTCTCGGCCTGTTCCCTGAGCCGTCCCAAGGGGAGGAGGCGGGCGCTGGCTCCGGCACGCGGGCACTGGTGTCCCGGGTTGCGGTGGGCGTGCCTGGCCCCAGAAATGTCTGTCACGCTGACTGGTTGTGACAGGGGCGAGCTCAGCCCCAGGAGGTGGCAGTGAGCACAGTCAGCGGGCAATTGGCATCGATCGCAGATCCTTGCAGGCGAGTTGCAGGTCTGAAGCCAGCCGCGTGGGTCTGGAGGCGGTGGCAACATGAGGGGCTGACCTGCAGCTAGTGGGGAGCCGGGGGTTTCAAAGGAGGGGGACCCCAAGGAGGTGCACGGTTACGCTGGCACCCTGCCCTCCTGGATGGCAGGGTGCAGGATGGCGCCTGTCGCCTGGGGACGGGGCCCCGCCAGCCCTCCCGCAGCCCCCCCCCCCCGCCCCCGGCCCACCTGGTAGTGGGCCCAGCAGGCCTCCCAGATGCGCAGGGCCTCGGCCTCGGGGAACTCCCGCTTGAAGCACAGCAGCAGCCAGCGGTGGCAGAACAGCACCTGCAGGCCGTCCTCGCCCAGCGACACCAGGTGCTGGTAGAAGCGCGGGTGCGTCAGCCGCAGCAGCTCCCGAAGGTACAGCTGGGTGAGGCGGGGTCAGTCAGCCGGAGCCCACGCCAGCCTGCCGCCCGCCGGCCCCGCTCCCCGGACCCTTCCTCGGGCCACCCACCCGACACGGGCACGTGCCCGACCCGAGATCGCTCTGCACTGTGTCTGCACCTGCTCAGTCCATTTACTGCTGGGCTCGGACACACACCTGTCTGCCAGTTTAGCCCAGATCTGAGACTGTTCGGAGGCCATGGGCGGCCCAGGGCAGGCAGAGTGGGCCGCTGCTGGGGACGGGAGGCCCAGGGAGGCTGTGCTGGGAAGACTCCCCAGGCCTCAGCCGCAGGTGGGGCTGATTCTGCCACCCCCTCCCCCCTGGGAACCCTGGGTCCAGCCACCTTCCGCTCAGATCTTGAAGCTCCATCACCTTCTGGAGCTGACACAGAGCAAGGAGCGGGCGGTTCTGAACCCCAGGGCGCTGTGTCTGCACTAAGGTCACCACCCAGGGACGTGGGACGAGATCGAGGCTGTTCACGGCAGCGCCCGGCTCGGGTTGCTGACTTCACCAGCGCCACTGGAAAATCAATCTCCAGCGGCTAACAAGCGCTCTGCGAGCGCGTCAGGGCCGAGTGGCGTCAGACCCCGTAACTGCCTCCCCAGGTACCGTGGAAACCTGACATCACGCAGATGTGCGGAGCGGAGCGGCGCAGTGGGGATCACACGCCCCGGGATCGCAGCTGGGGATGCTGGGCGGGGCTCTGACTCACAGGCCCCGCCCACACAAGCCGCTCTTTGTCCCTGCTCCAGACAGGACCGCACACCGGCCCTCCCTCGCAGGAACCGATTCTGAGTGTCCTTCCCACTGGCCACTTTCTCCATCCTGTGGCCCACGGCAGGGTCAAGTCCACGCAGGTGGCTGACTCCTCCCACACCGACACCCCCTACCCCCTGCCCCCTGCCCAGGTGCCCCTCACCATCCAATTCACACCTCCCTGCTCGGCTGCCTTCTCTCCAGTCCTCTGCTGTGCTCTCCTCCCAACCCGCAGAATTCAGCGGCCCCCTAATGGCTGCGCTAAAGGATGTGCTCCTTGCCGTGGCGTTGGATGCCCTCATTGCACATGACACACGAGGTCCAACATGACTGGGCCACGCAGGGTCACTGCCCGGAACACGCCGGTCAGCCCAGTCTCGGCAGTGTCTAGGCCTGACCCCCGTGCAGGAGTCGGTCCGCTCTGCCTGTCTTACTTCCACCTGAATCTCTCTCCACCCGAGCCCCTCCCCAGCACCCAGCAACCTCCCCTCCCTGTCAGCTCTCCGCAGGACTGGGGGGTCTCGACCACATCCCAGTGCCCAATACCTGGCAGGTGCTTGGAACCCCCAGGTGCCTTAGCCAACCCCCCCCCAGCCCCCCAATATTCAGTGCTGCCTGTTCTGTAGAGTCGGGAGGCCGTGGAGAGCGGGGTGCTGTCTGGGTAATGCAGGAAAGGCCTGACGCCCTGGGGGGGGGGGGTGACCACTGTCCAGTGGGCCTCAGGGTGGCTCCAGGAGTCCCTCCCCTCCCCATCCCCACTCAGGAGCCCTGGTTGTGTTGGACACCAGCAGGGAGCAGCCCAGATGCACTAACGACCCATTTTATAAAGCTCAGGGCCAGGTGTGGTGGCCCAGGACACCTGGGCTGGGATGCCATGCACAGGAGGTGACAGGCCACCGGAGGACCCTGCGTAGCCCAGCCTCTAAGCCTGCAAGGCTGTGGGGTCAGAGGAAAGCATTGGGGGCCGGGAGCAGCTGTGCCCTCCCCCAGGGCCCGGGGCCGAGCCCCTGTATGCCACCGGCAAGGCCCCCCTGGGCTTTTCTGCTGACCCTCAGCGGCCATGTCACATACAGCAACACACAGTGCCCAGCCTCACCAGCTGCTTCTCCATGTCTTCATCCCGAGGAGAGCTGACGAAGATGGTGTTCTGCATCAACCCCACGAAACACCAGAAGGTGTCCGATTCATCCAGGACCTCGGCCAGGATGGGCGCCACCAGGTCGGACATGCCCTGGGAGTAGCCGATGGCTGGGTTGTACACCGCGTAGTTCAGCAGGATCCTCCTGGCAACGGGGCCCAGAGGGCGGGTCCATCAGCGACGGCGGCCACTGCATTCCCGCCCGTGATGAGCTGACAGGGGCCTGTTGCCTGGGGCCAGCGGAACCCAGGCCGGAGACCCCGGGCTGCCCGAGCCTGTCCTTCGCCTCAATCCCAGGGGAAGGCCGGCAGCCTGGGGACCATCTCCGGAGTCTTGGGAAAGGTAACGGCCTGCAATTAGCCACCCACCAGGCCTCAGGTGACGGGGAGGAAGAACGTGGGCCTGCCTGTGACAAAGGGTGGCTTGGCAGGGACATTTTTATGGGCTGCTGATTTTGTGCAATTATTTGCCAGGTGGCAGCAGAATGTCCAAGATGGCAACCCAGGGCTCAGTGTGGCTTTCCCACCCAGAGGACCACCCATTGGGAGACATTCAGGGGGGCTCAGCCACCATTCATGTGAGCCGAGCAAGGCCTGGGTGGATGCCCAGAGGATGGTGGCTTTGCTGGCACCCTTGGGAGGGACCTGCTGGCTTCCCCAGGACACTAGGACCATAGAGGCTGAGTGACGTTGACTAAAACAGCTAAGGGTCCTCTGCTCCTGGGGTGGCTGTGGGAAGGGAAGAAAGGCCCGCCCCCAGGGGAGGGGCAGGCAGTACCTCATGCTCTCCACATTCGGATTGCCTTCGCCCCGGAAGAACTGGTTGCTCCGATCTGTCCGGACCACGTCCTTGTCCACGGTGAACTGCACGTTTCGCCAGAACGCCCTGTGCTCCTCAGGGGTCATGGAGAGCCTGGCGCAGAGCAGGGGGCCTCCGGGGGTCAGCAAGTGGCAGCACACTGCATCCCTCCCACCCCTGACCCTGGACGGGAGCTGGGGACCCTCCAACTCTCCACTGACTTGGGGGTGGGGGGCGTCCCCAAGGCGTTCCCCAGCACGAGCTTGGCCTCACGGGAGGAGAGCTGGCCACAGCCCAGGGACCAACCAGGCCCAGGTGGACCTCAGTCGCCCTGCTCTCGGTGGGACCCCGAGACCCTGCCGCCACCCCAGCGCCTAGTTAAGTCTGTTAAGAATTTTAAAACTTTGACATGTGAGCTGAAGGATGTCTGGGACAATGACTGCGCTCGCGGGAGACATTCTCGAGACGAAGGGTCCCAGAACATGCTGTCGCTGCCCACGGGCACCTCGCACGCCTTCCCGGTGCCCCTCGCTCCGTCCCGGCTGCGCTACCGTTTCCGCTGGATCTCGGCGTACTCCTTCCGCTTCCGCGCCCGCAGCGCCTCCCGCTCCTCCGACGTGGACTCGGCGCGGTAGTAGCGCAGCAGGAAGGGCCAGACCTCGCCCCGGATTGACACATCAATGCCGCCGAAGAAAATGGCCTGGAGGAAGGGCAGCAGTCGGGGAGGGGCGACACAGGGCCCTCGGAGCCCCCCGTCCCCGGAGGCTTGTGTTTAGGTGGCTGGGCTGCGCCCTCTGACAACTGACGCCTTGATTCAGTGAGCGCAATTTGCACTTGTTTGGACCGGGAAAGTGCCGGCCCTCCATTCCCATACAGGAGGGGCCGGGCTCATTTCAATGTCAAAGCCCCCCCGTGGCGCTCGGGGGACCGTGTGGTTCTCACAGCGGCCTAATCCCCGCGTTCGGACCTGCGGCATTCACCGCCCTCGCGGAGGGGCGCAGGGAGCCCCCAACCCCGCGGAGGCCGGCCCCTCGCCCCGCCCGCCGGCCCACCCCTGGGCGGCCTCACCTTGCGCAGCTTGTACTCCTCCTCCACCTGGCCCAGCGGGTTCAGGTGCCCCAGCCAGGCCGCCACGTCCAGCCTGCGGTACACGCTCTCCTCGGGGTGCGTCTCGGAGGACGGCAGTTTGGGACGGCGGATGGAGAACGTCATGCACGTCTTCTCGTCGGCGACCTGCTGGACCGGAGGAAGGTGGGAACATAAGTGTCCAGCGACGGGGGTCAAGCCAGCCATGCTCTTCGGGGTCCATGCAAGCCTCGCCCTCTCTTCTGAAGGCAGGGGGGCGCCTCTCCCCTGCACACACGCCCCTAGGTGACAATGTAACCAAACGCAATGAAGATGCAATCATCGTCCCTGTGTTTCCCTGGCCTGGGCTCCCTGGCTCGCTCCCCCTGAAGGCCTGCCCCCCAACCCGGTCGCCGCCCCCCACTCTCCCTCCAACCCCCAGCCGCAAAATGGAATTAATGCCTCATTGGGCCCAACTTCCCTGGCCTCTGCCGGAAGGGCCTGCAGTAAATTACATGTGCTTGGCCACATACAAAGGGACCGCTGTTCGCCAGCGGAGCCCGCCTGTCAGGTTGTCTCCCGGGCAGTCACGAATCCAAGGCAAAACTGCAGCTGACATTTAATTCAAAAATCAAAGGTTGCTCAGTGAGGGGAGAAAGCCAGGCTACTGTAACAAGGGAAGCCAGCAGGAGGCTCGGTGGGAAGGGGTTTTTAAAGCCGGCCCTGTTTCTAATAAGCACATACAGTATCTTAAACAGATAATTAAAGAGCGCTTATTACATCTGTACGTAGATGGAGCAAAATATGGCAGGAAGCCTTGTCAAAACATGACTTCAAGTGCAAAGCCCTGGCTTTGCCAGGGGCCCTGGGCACG
This sequence comes from Tadarida brasiliensis, assembly GCA_030848825.1. Lineage (NCBI taxonomy): Eukaryota > Metazoa > Chordata > Mammalia > Chiroptera > Molossidae > Tadarida > Tadarida brasiliensis. The sequence goes on from CM061273.1 coordinate 64,949,763, forward strand.
GGTTTCAAACCCAGGGTTGCTGCCCTCTCGGCCACGGTCACAGCCCACCAGGCGGGGTCACAGCCGGGAGGCGCGGGAGGAGAGATGTGCGGGATGTCCTGGACCCCACGGGAAGGCGGGGCCCCTCCGCTGGCTACCTGGTCCTTGAGCTGGGTCTCGGCACAGTACTGCCACTGCTGAAACACGTCCGCCAGCTTGTCCAGGCCGCCGTGGTGGAAGTGGAAGACCTTGTACTGACTCTCCCGGCTGGCGACGACCAGCTGGCCGCTGGTACAAGCCTCGTCGCTGAGCGGCCATGGCGGGGGAGGAAAAGGGACGAATGTGTAAACACGGGGTTTTATTTCCAAGTATAATCAGAGGCTGCTATCACTGACCTTCGAGGCAGGAAACAGGAAGTCCCTGCGGAGTTCGGCTGCTGGCCCATGAGGGGGACAGAGTTACATCCCAGCACCCCCGGTGCTAGCGCCCTCCTAGGGAGGCAGGGACACAGGCCTGTCCTCATTTGCTCCCCAGGAGACCTGCCAGAGCGGCCTTCTGTCCCCACCTCGACCGCCAGGCCGTGTGGTCCCTTCTCTCCAGGAGAGTCTTGGGGGGAGGGTGGTAGATGCTGTTAGCAGAATCAGATCTGAACCCCGAGGGGCGGCATCGGAGAGCCTCCTGCCATGGGCTTCCTCCAGCAGGCACGGGTGGCACTCTGGGAGAACCCTCCCGGGAAATCGCCACCCGTCCACCAGGGCACCAGCCCAACCTGGGCTGCCCATCCATAAAAGGCTGGAATGTGGCTCTGGGTCTGGGACCCCCTCGGGCTTCGTCTCAGTGCGGGGTCTGGCTGGTGCCATCTGCAGCCGGGCAGGACACTAACAGGGATGGTCTGCCTATCACGAAGGAAAGGGTGCTCCATCGATGTCAAGAGCCACTTGGTGGGGGATGGGGAGCAGCCTGCAGCCACCAGTTCGGCTTGTCCCCGACCCCCAAACCAGAGTCCCACGTGTCAGCCGGCCACTGCCACTCTGCAGGTAGAGGAATGAGTTTGGGGGCTACCCGACCCGCTTCCTGGGGGGCAGCCGTCGTGGGGTCCCACTGCTGACGACATCAGTGATGCCAGAGCCCAGGACCCGAGCACCGCCTGCAGGGACACCACGCACAGGCCCCCTGCACAGACAGCGGCTCTCACCTGAAGAAAAGGCGCAGGGAGCGCATGTGTCCCAGGTCCACGCGGAACACGCCGCAGATCTGCTCCAGGGCGCGCGCCCTCTGCGGCTCGTCCCAGCGCGGCGTCTGCAGGAGGCCGTTGCTGTCCGGGAACCGCAGGTGGGCATCTACGCTGGAGGGGGAGCTGGGGGAGCAGGCATGTGATGGCCACACATCTCTGTCCTCGAAGCCCGGGGGAAGGACAGGGAGGGTATGGGGGGACCGTTTAAACATGCTCGCCAGGCTGAGACTCTCACAACACAGCCGAAAGCAAGTGCAAGAGCGCGCTCTCCAGACACCCATGAATGAATGAATGAATGAATGAATGAACGAACGAATCCACTGCAAGTCACACCCGATGACATTTACACGTGGATAGCGTTTTCGTGACCAAGTTCCGTCCCACTCCACATCGACAGACAAGGTCATACGGACAAGCCCTCACTGTGTGAACCTGGCAAGTTACCAAGCCTCTCTGAGCCTCTGTTTTCCCATTTGTGAAATGAGGATGCTCACAGGACTTCGTGCAGAAGCAAGGGCTGCAGCGTGCTCAGGGCTGGGCGCCCAGGTCCTCGGGCTGTTTCCTGCCCATTTCAGACAGCGTGGGGCTTCTGCTAGGGTTCAAACCAGTTCCCCATTTTCCTGAAAAAGTACTGGTTCTGTCAGGAAACATTTGGGTTATTAACATTATTGATACTAACAGTGAACATTTATTAAACACTCAGCGTGGGCCTGGCCCTGGGTTAGCCAGTTCTCACGTGCTGTTATCACCATCACAAGAGTCCTATGAAATGAGTAGCGTCAGAACCCACAACGTACGGAAGAGGCACTGAGGCCCAGAGAGGTTGAGCAACCTTCCCGAGGTCACACAGCTGGCAGGTGGTGGAGCTGGGATCTGAACCCAAGCTTTGTGGCCCATGTCCTCGCCAGCATCTTTTACTGCTTCTAAGTTCAAAGTCCAGCAACACAATCCCATTTATTCGGCTTTACAAGTTTTGCACGAATTTGCTTAGAATCCCAGATGTGAAATGTGTCAGTACATGGATTCAGCCCCGCTACAGGTGAAATGTGGTCCCTCGGGGCTGAACAGTAACATCCAGTGAATGTGGCTGAAATGCAGCCGGAGTGAGGGCGAGCGTGGGCGACACGTGGCCGCGATCACGGCTTCCTGCCCTCCTGGCTCAGCCCAGAACACCAGTGTCTGAGGTGACCGATCTCCGACACCCCTTCCTCCAGAGGGCACCCCGCCTGTAAATGAGGCCACTCTGGACTGTCTGAGCACAGCCCCGCAGACCTGGAAACATCCTGAAAGACACAGGCTGCCTTTGCGGGATCAGAGCAGCTTCGGGGACACCACGGCCGGTGTGCGGGCCCAGGCGGCTCTGCTTCCCACCTGCCTAAACGGGTGGGCTGAGCCACACCCTCCGTTTCCGTGGGGCACCTGGGCTGTCCGGGAAGAGACTCTGGCGGAAATAGCCCACGGGAAGGTCGGCAGATAAGCTGAACCACAGCTGCCGCGTGGCAAAGTGGGGCAGAAAGGCTGAGGGATTCACCGCTTCCCACAGGACGGACCCTGCCCGAGCCGCACTGTGCTATTATTGTTCGCAGAACGAGGCAAGTTGCAGGTCCGAAGACACCCCCACCCCCCACCCCCCGCCAGGCCACAGTGGCAGGAGAGCCCGTATTTCCCTGCCCGCCGGCCCATCCTGGGCTCGCCTCCAAACCCAGCCAGAGAGGGGCCATCAAAGGGTGGCATTATTTCCAGCCCCTCACCCAATCCTCCCCACCCCCACTCCGAACGCACCCAGCACCACCCTCCAAAACCGCCAGCCCTTTCCAACGTGCGGCAGGCCAGGGCTCCAGAAGCCAGATCCCGGACAGAGACGCATTCAGACAGCCATGGGTGGAAGACCCCTGCTCCGCTGCGTGGCCCGGAGGACTGGTCCCTGGTGGGAAGGAGCCCCGGAGAGACGGCCCCCCACCTCCCTGCAGCAACATGCCTCCAGGCAGAAGTCGGCCTAAGCCCTCTCCAGCTCCTTAGTGGGAAATTGTTTGCATGAATTAATTGATTGATGAATTAATTCAAGACACTGTGCTTGGGACTTACAGCCAGGGTTCCATAGGTTCACCCAGAGCAAAGCTGACGGGAGCCTCATTTCCCTATTCTTCAGGACCTGTCGCCGCAGATGACTGGATGGTGATCTGGGCAACCTAGGTTGACACCCGTGTTCCCCTCAAGACTGGTTGCCACGGTGTCAGGGGCCATTTCTTGGTGGCTTCTGCATCCCCGGCTCCCAGCACAGGCCGGGGAAGAAATCATAATGAAATAATAAAACCTCGGGAAAATGGAAATATGTACAGTTTCCCTTTTTTCTCTTTCTACACAGGTGGAGCATTCGTTTTTAGACGGATTCATGTTGCTGCAGATAATTTGGTTTGTTCATAAAAGTATGGTGTGTGGTGCATTAAAAGGGGCAGGGATGGTTCATCTAGGTTATAGCTCCCGAGGTGCCAGCAGTGACGATACTTCGTAGCTAAAGCTAGAAGATGTGCAGCATTAAGAAATGTTGTGTTACCCTGGCCGGTTCGGCTCAGTGGTTGGAGTGTTGGCCCGCGGACCAAAGAGTCGCAGGTTCGATTCCGGGCAAGGGCACGGACCTCGGTTTTGGTTAGGTCCCGGATCTGATTGGGGTCATGCGGGAGGCAGCCAGTTGATGTGTCTCTCTCACGTCAGTGTTTCTCTCTCTCTCTCTCTCTCCCTCCCACTCTATCTGAAGATAAATGGAAAAGTATCCTTGGATGAGGATTAAAAAAAAAAAGAAAAAGAAACATCACGTTTCCCAGTTTTTGTCCTTCTCTGAGGATCACCCAAATGCAAAGACAGACGAAACAGGAATCCGGCACTCCCACAGCGGAGCGGAGCAGGGGAGCTCTCTCCTCGTACGAGGCAGCGCCTGGCGGTCACGGCTCAGCGACGGCCTCGGTCCCTGCAACTCATCCTGTCCACTGCCGTCCGTTCGTCTGCCCCTGAATGTGGGCAGGCCTTGCCAGTTAGTTAGTTGCTTTGACTAATAGGCTGTGGTGTAAGTGACATTCTGGGAGTTTCTGGCCCCAGGAAGCCTGGAATCAAGAGACCATGAGGAGAGGGAGACCCAGCTGCCAGTCAGCACAGGCCCACAAAGCCCGGCCCGAGGGGCCTGAGCGAGCCCCAGCACAACAGCCTGACAGCCTGGCCCAACCAGGAGAACTGTGAGCAAATAAAAGGTGGTTGTTTTAAGTTGCAACATTTGAAGTTACTTGTTACACGCCAACAGATACCTACTGATACATACAGGAAGCGGCGGCTTTCAAACAAAGCTTGGGGGGCGGGGGAGGAAGAAACCTCCAAAATGACTGAGCTGTGCCTCTCTCTTTCTCTCTTTTACTTTTTACTTTTTTTCTTTATTGATTTTAGAGAGAGAGGAAGGGAGAGGGAGAGAGATAGAAACATTGATGAGAGAGAACATCGATTGGCTGCTTCCTGCATGCCCCCCATTGGGGATCAGGCCCACAACCTGGGCATGTGCCCTGACCAGGAATCGAACCGGCGACCTCTTGGTGCATGGGTTGATGCTCAACCACTGAGCCACACCGGCCAGGTATCTCTCTCTCTCTCTTTTTTAATATGTTTTACCGATTTTTTATTTTATTTTAGAGAAAAGAGAAAAGGAGAGAGAGAGAAACATCAATATGAGAGAGATACATCAATTGGCTGCCTCCTGCACGCCCCCTACTGGGGATCGAGCCCACAACCCGGGCATGTGCCCTGACCGGGAATCGAACCGGGACCTGTCAGTCCATGGGATGACACGCAACCCACGGAGCCACACCGGCAGGGCTGAGCTGTGCTCCTTAAGGTCAGAGGCCTCGGGCCAGACTGTAACATTTTCAAATAACCAAACTTACACATTTGCTCATTCTTCTTCTTTCTGAGACTTCTGAGTCAGCTGAACAATAAGTTGATAGAGCTCCAGTGGTATCTTCACACCAAGCGCAGCGTCTTCAATTAACTCATCGATCAATTAATTCACGCAAACAATTTCCCACTAAGGAGCTGGAGAGAGCTGAGGCCGACTTCTGCCTGGAGGCGTGTTGCTGCAGGGAGGTGGGGGGCCGTCTCTCCGGGGCTCCTTCCCACCAGGGACCAGTCCTCCGGCCACCACAGCGGAGCAGGGGCCTTCCAGCCCTGACTCTGTCCCGGATCTGGTTTCCGGAACCCTCGGCCTGCCTCGTGGGGTGAGCAGGACAGGGTGTCGGGAAGGACGTGCAGGTTTTGGAGGGTGGTGCTGGGTGTGTGCGGAGTGGCGGTGGGGAGCAGTGGAGAGGGGCTGGAGACAGTGCCCCCCTTGACGGCCCCTCATAATCGCCGGAACTTGGAAACAACCACGACGCCCTTCAGTCGGTGAACGGGCAAACCAACCTCAGCACATCCACGTAACAGGATATTACTCAGCGCTAGACAGAAGTGAGCTCTGAAGTCACGAAAAGACACGGGGGAGACGAATGCACAGACCAGACGAAAGGAGCGGACCTGAGAGGGCCACACGACGCAATTCCAACCACCTGACGCTCTGGAAAAGGCTAAGCTATGGGGACAGGAAAGAGCCGTGGCTGGGAGGGGGGCTGAGCAGGTGGAGCGCAGAGGGTTTTCGGGGCAGGGAACCTACTCTGTACGATGCTACAGTGGTAGACACCTGCCACTTCACGTTGTCCAAGCCCACAGGTGTACAGCACCAGGAGTGAGCCCGATGCACACTGTGGACTCCGGGTGGCGGTGACGTAGCCATGCTGGTTCACTCACCGTAACCAAAGCACCCTCTGGTGGGGACGGGGATGGCGGGGGAGGCTGTGAACGGGGCTGCGGGGGTACCTGAGAACCTCTCTACCTTCTGCTCAATGTTGCCGTGAACCCAAAACTGCTCTAAAAAAATAGACAAAAATGAAAGAACAAACATTTATATGACAAGCATTAATATCTTTAATTTGAAGTATGTAACTCACATCAAGACTAAACACAACTAATAAAATGTTCACATCCGGAGAAACAAAATAAACAGGAATGGAAACCAGCTAGCACCCTGGGGGAGGCCTAGGAAATTGGCGATCTCGTCTGAAAGATGATAAACTCCCAGGTAGGAGGCGTTGGGAACACAGCCGAGGGGCCTGTCCTGGTGCGTTGCTCTGATCAGTGATTTGCAAACAGGATGCAAAAGGCTTACGATGTCTATACGTTTTCGACCCTTTACTTTCATTTCTAGGTGTTGATCCTAAGAAAACCACCAGAGACGCCCATGGAGACGACATGCACGAATCAATGCCGAAAAAGCCCGGCAGAAATCTATCGGTCATTCATAATAAAACTATCAGCAGACAAGGAAGAAGGGGACCTCCCCAAACTGACGGAGGGCACCTACAGACGTTCTCCAGTCCACATCGTACTCAGTGGTAAGAGACGGAATAGTTTCCCCTCTGACCCAGGATGCGGTGAGGACGGCTGCTTTCCCCGCGGCCACTCCACGTCCTGCTGGAGGCTCCGGCCTCGGCGCCAGGCAGGAAAAGGAAATAAAACGTGTAAAGGCTGGACAAGAAGAAATAAAACTGCCCCTCTCTGAGGATGGTATCATTGCTTACAGGAAAAATCCCATGGAATTTAAAAGACAACTATTAGAACTAATACATGAATTTAGCAAGACTGCAGGATAAAAGGTTAATGTGCAAAAATTAATTGTATTTTTATTATTTTTTATTTTTATTTTTTTTATCCTCACCCGAGGACATTTTTTCATTTTTTTGTTCAGATAGAGTAGGAGGGAGAGAGAGGAAGAGAGAGAGAGAAACATCGATGTGAAAGGGACACATCGAGTGGCTGCCACCCACACGACCAACCAGGGCCGGGGACAAACTGCAACCGAGGTACGTGCCCTTAGCGGGAACCGAACCCGGGTCTCTCCGGACCGCAGGCCAATGCTCTAACCGCTGAGCCAAACCGGCCAGGGCATTAATTGTATTTTTAAAGACTAGCAACAGACAGTTGGGAAATGTAATACATTTTTTTTATTTATTCTTCAATTTTTATTAATTTATTTTTGTTACAGATGTTTCTCCTTTCCCCCCCCTAGATCCCCTCCTCCCCATCCTGCCCCCCCACCCCCCAGCATTGTTGTCTATGTCCATTGGTTACGCATACATGCATATAAGTTCTTTGGTTCATCTCATTCATGCCCCCCCACACACACTCCCCTACTCTGAGGTTTGTCAGTCTGAGCCATACTCCTTTCTATGTCTCTGGGTCTATTTTGTTCATCAGCCCACCTTGTTCATTATATTCCACAAATAAGTGAGATCATGTGGTATTTGTCTTTCTCTGATTGGCTTATTTCGATTATCATAATACTCTCGAGGTCCCTCCATGTTATCTCAAAGGATAAGAGATCTTTCTTTCTTACAGCTGCATAGTGTTTCATTGTGTAAATGTACCACAGCTTTTTTATCCACTCATCTATTGATGGACACTTGGGCTGTTTCCAGATCTTGGTGATTGTAAATAGTGCTGCTATGAACATAGGGGTACATAAGTTCTTTCTGATTGGTGTTTCAGGCTTCTTAGGGTATATTCCTAGAAGTGGGATCTTTGGGTCAAATGGCAATTCAATTTTTAATTTTTTGAGGAAACACCATAGTGTTTTCCACAGTGGCTGCACCAGTCTGCATTCCCACCAGCAGTGTACTAGAGTCCCCTTTTCTCCACACCCTCGCCAGCACTTATTGCTTGATGATTTTTTGATGGCAGCCATTCTGGCTGGTGTGAGGTGATACCTCATTGTTGTTTTAATTTGCATCTCTCTGATGATTAGTGATGTTGAGCAGGGAAATGTAATACATTTTTAAATTTTTCTTATTGTAGTAAAAATAAACAAAAAAACCCTACATAAAATACTTAGAAATAAGTTTAATATATGACATTCAAGAATTCAAGCCCTTTATACTGAAAAATACAATACGTTGCTGAGAGAAATGAAAGGAAACGGATATAAATGGAGAGATATACCATGTTCATGGATTCTAACAGTCGACACAGGTAAGATGGAAATCTTACCAAATGTATCTATATACTCAACACAATCCTGATAAAACTTCCAGCAGGATTTTTTAGGGGTAAAAATTGACAAGCTGACTCTAAAACTCACATGGAAATGCAAAATACCTAGAATAAACAAAGCAATTTTTTTTAAGAAAAGGAGAAATTATCTGATTTTGAGACTTATTATAAACCTACAGCAATCAAGGCAGCTTAGTATTGGTGAAAAGGTAGACTTTCAAATCAATGGAACAGAATAGAGAGTCCAGATGTAGACAAATATGATCAACTGGTTATTGACAAAGATACAACAAGTGAGGACTGAGCAAATTAATTCAAAATGATCACAGACCTAGACGTGATACTTAAAACTAAAAATTCTACAAGAATCCATAAGAAAAAAACCTTTGTTACCTTGGAAGAGGCCAAGGTTTCTGAGGACACAAAAAGCACAAACCATAAAAGAATTAATTAGTTAATCATGGGGAAAATTAAAAACCCCTTTCTTCAAAACATAGCATTAAGGAAAATAAAAATGAGAGCCAGAGCCTGGGAGAAAATATTCAGAACACACGTATCCAATAAATGACCCATATCCAGAATATGTATAAGGAATTCTTGAAAACCAGTGGCACTGTTAGACAGAGGTCTCTTAGGTATGACTCCAGAAGTATGCTCTATAAAAGAAAAAACCTGATAAACTGGACTTCATTAAAATGAAAAACTTCTGCTCTTTGAAAGACACTGTGAAGAAAATAAAGACCACACATCTGATAGAGGATCTGTACCCAGAACATATAAAGAACCCTCAAGTCCTGGCTGGTTTGGCTCAGCACTTAGAGCATTGGCTCTCAGACCAAAGAGTCCCGGGTTCGATTTCCAGTCAAGGGCACATATCTCGGTTGCAGGTTCAATCCCCGGCCCCAGTCAGGGTTGTGTGGGAGGCAACCAATCGATGTGTCTCTCTGACATTGATGTTTTTTTCTCTCTCTCTCCCTCACACTCCATCTAAAAATCAACAGAAAAATATCCTCAGGTGAGGATTACAGAAAACAAAAAAGAACCCTCAAAACTCAGTGATTAGAAAACAAACAACACAATTTAAAAATTGGCAAAAGATTTGAAAAGATCACCAAATAAGATGGCAAATGAGCATCTGACATCATTGATTAGATGGAACCACAATATGACACGGTGCACCTGTCAGAATGACCAAGAAACCAACAAATGAACGGGACAGCAAGCACCGAGTGCTGGCGGATGCTCTCGTACCTCGCTGGCGGGGTGTACAATGAATAATGAATGTAAAATGAAATGTAGGAACCGTTTGGCAGTGTCTAAGGTCAAACATCGTGCTCCTGGGTGTTTATCTAAGAGAAATGAAGTGTTCACACAAAACCTGTGGGAATGTTATAGCAGTTGTATTTGCAATTGTAAAAACAGGAATGAACATGCATATTTCCACTGGTGAAGGGAGAAACAAACAGTGCCACATGGATACAGTGGAATACTTACGACTCAGTGATACAAAGGAGCAAACCGCGGATACAAAGGAGCAAACCACGGATACAAAGGAGCAAACTGCACGGGTGAACCTCAAGTGCGTTATGTTAAGTGAAAGAAGCCAGACTCAAAAGGCTGCATGAAGGCCACTGGGCAGCATCAGCGATCAGGGAAATGCAAGTGAAAACCACAGGGAGCTGCTCCTGCAGCCTGCTGGAAGCCTAGACTAGGGACTGACCACAGCCAGTGCTGATGAGGACAGGGAGGAACTGCAACCCACACCCTGCCTCTGGGAATGTGAAAAGTCAAACACCCACCTACCACATGACCTGGTCATTCCAAGAGCAATAAAAGTTATCTTCCAAGTTATCAAGAGCAATAAAAGCACATGTCCACATGCATGAATTCTACACCACAGTTCTTAGCAGCTGGAGTCGTACGAGCTAAGGACTGAAAGCGCCCAGCGTTCGCCGGCCGGGAAACAAGCAAATGAAGGGCGGGTCCCGTACGACGGGCCAGGACTCAGCCACAAGAACGAAGAAACCCGGGCGCACACAGCAGTGCGGACACGCTGCCGAATCCGTGTGCTGGGTAAAGGAGCCGGACCAGAAAAAAGAGCTCATAGTCCATGATTTGTTTATATAAAATTCTAGGAAAGGCAAACGAATCTATAGTGACAGAAAGCAGGGAAGTCATTTTGGGGTCAGGAGCTGGCGGAAGGGGCGCTCTACAGAGGGGACACAGGAAACTTGCGGGTGACGGGCATGCTCGTTATCTTAATGGTGGTGATGGTCTCAGTGGTTAATATGTCAAAACTCAGCAACCTGTACACTTTACATGTATACAATTTACAGGGCCTTAATTCTAGCTCAGTGACATTGGAAAAGACAAACACCAACATTCAGCTCAGTATCATTACTACGTGTCTAACAATACGGCAATATTTTAATACATTGTGATTCATTTTATAAAAGTATTTATTGACCAAAGAAAATGCTCACACTATTATGTTGAAAGAAGAAAATAGGATGCAAAAGCTACATGAAATGTGCTGCCAATGTGATTTTACATATAACGTATGCTAACAGATACTTTATATCTGCCTAGGTATCTTGTATAAATAGAAAACTACACCAAAATGATAACAATGATCATCTTTAGGTGGTGTGATTGTACTTTATTTCATAAATTTTCTAAAAGAAATAACGTATCTTTTTTTTTTAATCCTCACCTGAGGATATTTTTCCATTGATTTTTATTTTATTTTATTTTTTTAGAGAAAGTAGAAGGGAGGAAGGGAGAGAGAGAGGCATTGATGTGAGAGAGACACATGGATCGGTTGCCTCCCGCACAACCCCGACTGGGGCAACCAGGGATCGAACCTGCAACCCAGGTACATGCCCTTGCCCAGAATTGAACCCACGACCCTTCGGTCCTCCAGGCCAAAGCTCTAACTGCTGAGCCAAACCGGCCAAGGGAATAATGTATCATTTTGATAATCAGAAATAATAAGTTGATCTTCTATACTCTTACCAATAAGGATAATTTCAAAAAGAAAAACAGAGAGGGAAAAGGTGAGGTAGAAATAATGTCATCGTCATGGTTACATCTCCCGGAGGCCTCCGGTGGGCCAGGAGCTCTGTTAAAGCTTTAACAGCAGCCTTAGCAGGGCGGTATCAACCCATTTTACAGCTAAGGAGACTGAGGCCAGGAGCACATCCCCGGGCTCACAGATGGTAGACGGCAGAGCACGGGCAGCAGCCCCTTGGGCTGACCCACCGCTCGGGCTCCAGGTTCCCATCGTGTGTGACTTCCAGGGAAAACAGCAACAACGATTTAAAAGAGCAAAAAGGAAGAACCGGAAGCAACAAAACTCTTTTTTTTAAAAAGTATCTCTTAACGATGGCCCTGAAAACTGCCTACTCCTCCCCTCTGCCCCAGCGCCTGGCTCAGACGTCAGCGGTCAGTGTCTGTCCACCAGTCCCAATCCTTACCTGGTGTGAAATGTGCTCCACCAACTGTGGGAGAATGAACTGTCCACTCATCTTTGCCCCTTCTCCCTTATATCCGCTTCCTATCGCTGCTGTAACAAGGCACCACACTGCAGGGCTCAAAGTAACAGCCATTCATTCTCCCCCAGCCCTGGAGACCAGAAGCCTCCTTCTGAAGGTCTAGGGGAGGGTCCTTCCTGCCTCTCTGAGCTTCTGGGGCTCCTTGGCCTGTCCACGCATGACTCCAATCCCTACCTCCGTCCTCACGTGGCCGCCTTCCCCTGTGTGGGCGTCTCTGTTTTCTCTTCTCACAAGGACCCAGTCACTGGATCAGGGTCCACTGGAATCCAGAATGACCTCGTCTTACCTAACTATATCTGCAAAGATCTGATTTCCAAATAAGGTCACATTCTGAGGTTCCAGGGGGACATGAATTTTGGGGACATTATTCAACCCAGTATACTCTTTTACACCTCCCCATGACCTCCTTGGCAAACTGGACAAGTCTCTTCCTTTCCACCCATAAGGTCCTGTCTTCGCCCTCTGCGCTGCCTGCTTATGCCAATTCTTTCCACTCTCCACGCTGCGTTTAAATACCACTTTCTCCCTCTTTTTTTCCCCTTAAGATTTTTTATATTGACTTTCAGAGAGAGGAAGGGAGAGCGAGAGAGAGAGAGACATCGACATGAGAGGGAAACGTCGTGGAGATCAAGCCCTCAACCCAGGCATGTGCCCTGACTGGGAATACAACCACAGCCTTCTGGTGCCCGGGACCACTCCCAGCCAGCTGAGCCGCACCGGCCAGGGCCCCCTCCTGCATCCCTTCATCCTTAGGGAAGCCGCTAAGCAAAGTGTCTGACACGTAGCAGGTAGCCGATGTGGATTATTTTTTTAAATCTCTTGGAAACTCCTTAGAAATGTATCATTCTCTTTTGTGTGTTTTGCTTTTAACTTTGTATAAAGCCACTTGCTGATGCCCAAACCAAAGCTATCACAAGAACATACAATCCTAGGCCCCTATGAAGATCTCTTATGAACACAGACACAAAATTCTCAACAAAATACTAGCAAACCAAGCCAACCACATATAAAAAGGATTATGCACCATGACCACGTGGGCTTTATGCCAGGAATGCCAGGGTGGCTCAGCGTACCAAGATTAATCAACGTCACACACCAGAACAGTCAAGGACCAAACCACATAATCATCTCGGCAGCTGCCGAGAAAACACGATGACAAACACCCAACACCTTTTCATTAAAACAAAACAAAACACTACCAAACTAAAAGCAGAAAGACGCTTCCTCAACCTGACGAAAGGCACCCATAAAAAACAATAGCTAACATCATGCTCAATGGAGAGACACTGAAATCTTCCCCCTCACATCAGGAAGAAGACAAAGATGTGCACCCACAAAGACGTTCACCCCACTTCTGTTCAGCGTCGTACTGGAGGTTCTGCTCGGGACAATTAGGTAATAAAGAGCACGCACGAGCACGCACGCAGGTGCACATGCATGCGCACGCACGCACGCAGGTACGCAGGTGCACATGGACGCACACGCACGCATGCAGGCGCACATGCACACACACGCATACACGCACGCACACGCACGCACGCAGTGGGGGCTCAACCCACCCACTGGGCCGGACGCTTCCTGCTTCCCGCGCGGGTGGGCTCTGGTAGCTCCCCGCGCACAGTCAGCGCCGGCCGGAGCGCCAGCCCTGGGCGATGGTGGCCCTGTCACCAGTGTGCGCATCGTACGCTTTCGGAAACCTCAAATGGAGTGGTCAGAGTGGAGGCCCCGAAGATTCCGTTATTCCAGCCCCTAAAACCTGTGGTGGCCAAGTTTGGGGGTGTCAGCAGCCCACCCCTGGGACCAGTGTGGCTTTCCCGTCCAGAGGGACGCGCCAGCCGCGGGTGGGGGCAGACAGGCTGAGCAGGGCATAAATCACAGCTCTCGTGGCTGCAGCCCGGCGCTGAGCCGAGCAGGACAGGCCCCAGCCACCCGGGCGATCAGCTCGGCCACGTGGCCCCGACCCACGTGAGCTCGCACAGGGCTAATTATGAAAGGTGTAAATCACGGGGAGGAAGAGAGCGGGCACGTTATTCAGCTTTATTGCCAAGACAATTTAGGAAAAGATAACCAGGCTGAACCTCTCTTCTCCGCGGGGGGAGCGGGGCTGGGCTGGCCAGAACGCACCATCTGCTGGGCACTGTTTTATCTTACTGTTTTCTGAGTCAAATAGGACAATATCGCCGGATTTCTAAGTAAAACTACAAGCAATTTTACTTAACCACCCCGATTCCTTCCTGGGTCTGAGCTTCCTGCGTGGGATGGGTTTGTAATTGCTGAGCAGGTAGATTCCGGCTGCGCACGGATGCTACGCAGGCGCTCCCCACTTAACGTGATTACAAGGCACCGTTCATTGTGGGCCGGAGGCACTGATGGCAGGAATCATTTGTTTTTCTTTTTCCCTGAAGGCGTTTGCAAATATGCTTGGAGGCTAAGGGACGCTGGGTACATCCAATAAATAAAGCAAAATAATTAATAGCCCCAGCAGCCTAGAAAGCAGCCTCCTGCTCCCGAACCAGGCTACTGAGAACCCCTTGCTCTGCTGGGTTCCCGGCTGACTGCGCCCCTGAAATCCCACGCTGAGTCACCAGCAGGGAGAGCTTTCCGAACTCAAGGAGAACGACAGCTGAGTTTCACGGTTCCCCCTCATTTTACAGCAATTCCACGTGGATGAGAGACAGGATATTTCTAAACCGAGGTGCTCTCATTAGCTGTGCGTGCTCAGCCCATTCACGGTGGAACCGGGGAGGTGTCGTGTGACGGAGAGAAAATGAGGAGCGACCCAGTTCCGGCAGCAAGGCTCCCTGACGGGCGAAGCCCAGAGCCGCCCTGGCAACTCCCTGAGCTGGCAGAGACAGCCAGAGCCTACATGCGTGGTGGGTTCACACCTGCTCCTGATGCCCAGCTGAGATTACGAACTTGGGGTCCCCAGGGTCAAGCCCAACCCAGGGCTCAGGCCAGTCATGTGACCCTTTCAACCGTGAAGCTGCCAACCCAAACCAACACCCTTGCGCTCAAGATTGGGGAGGAAGGTGGGGGAGGGCAGGACTGGCAGGAGAGGAACACCTGGGTGTGAAAGTTCCTGCATGTGTCTGTGGGGACAAACGCCCCATGGTCGCCTAGCTCTCCTGTCCAGAGGAGGAAGCTCGGTCAGGCTAACCAGGGGCCATGCCGCCCTGCGAGGTTCTGCTGCAGACACCTGGAGTGGACCGGCAGCCCTGAACAGGCACCCTGCGGTCTGCTGGGGTAGATCGTGCGCGGTTACTGGGATTGGGGAGGGACCCTGTCCTTCTCCACACACCTTTCCAGGAACTTCACAGCCACCAAAAAGCCTGCCGCAGACTACAGGACCAGCCCAGGGTGAGGCCAAACTAGGTCCCAAGTAACTAAGAAACAGGTCACTGAGTACCAAGGAGCAGGCCTGGTGAACCGTGGCTGACCGAGGGCCTTGCTGTGGGTGGGGGGCTCCGAGCCAGAGCCTGGGTGGAGGAGTACGTCCACGAGTGCTTCCCTGCAGGTTCTCTGTGGCCAAATCCAGGAGACCCCACTGGGGGCACCCGCTCCTCCTGGACCTTCCAGCTCCTGCTGTGGGTGCTGGTGGTGGCGGGTGCGGGGTTGTCAGGACCCCTGTGGGTCCTGGCATGTCCCTCAGCTCTGCAGAAACAGAATTGGCACCACCCAGGCTGGTGGTTCCCCAGCTTTTCTGGTGACGTCCCCCTAGGCGATTTAAAAATGGAATGAATACTAATAATAATTTGACTAAATTTAGGTGTTCCCCTTAGGCACCTGATTAAATTTCATGAACTCTTTTTCAGGCGTACAGCCCAAACGCGCCTCCGCCGCCGCTCCGCGGCAAGGACTCCGGCCATCCCGGGGCTGTGAACCCTCCCAGAGCGACAAGAAAATGGGAAGAGTTTCCCGGGGGCGGGGTCGCTGAGTCGTCCAGAGGAGCAGCGTGAGGTCACAGAAGCACCTTAGACATGAAAGGGCCAATTGATCATTGACGGAGCTGCAGAGAGGGAGGGACCCGCCGAGAAACACAGCGGTGGGAGGAAGGGGGGAGCTGGCAGCCAGAACCTCTGGATTCTGCGCTCTGGGCGTGGTGTGGTGCCAGCCCACGCCGCTTGATCCCACTCTCAGCCAGTCCGGGTCCCTTGAACTGCCTCGGGAGCCTGTGACAGAGAAGGCCAGTCCTGAGTGGTTACTCCAAACCCGGTCTGGGGATACTCAGAGTGACTTCCTGGGACTGCCTGGATCTGTGCCTGCCCATCCCCCGCAGTCCCTGCAGGCTGGGCGGGGAGCCGTGAGTGGCACGGGACTCACACTCAGGGCTTATTGAGGGTAGGGAGGGTACTGAGGGTAGCAAGGTGGCTGGTCACTGACCCGGGAGGAGGGGCTTAGGAAGGCCCTTCTCCGGCGGCCCAGCCACCCTCTCTCCCCACCGTGGAGCCCTCGGACTGCCCATCTGCCAAGCTGTCTGTCCCTGGAGCTGGTGGGAGGGATGGAGATGCCCGAGTGTCCTACATGACACGTCCCAGGGGGATGAGTCATCTCCTGCCTCCTGGGCTCCAACAGGATGGCACTGCAGGGGGATTAGGGACCCTCCGAGGGGGGCTACCACCTTTCTCTCTTTGATTTGAGCTTCTAAAAACCACAGACACCCCACCACCCCAGGAGGAAAGTGGGCCAATGCCACACACTTCACAAAAGAAGAAACGGAGCACACACGCGGAAACACAGTCAAGAGCGTCGGTCACAGAGAAAGGATCTGTAGCTGGTGTGTCCTCGGTGGTTTACTCCCAAACCGGGAGCAGGCACCCTTCTGCCTGGGGCGACCTGAGCAGGCGGGTTCCACCCCCCAGCAGCTCGCTGCAGCGGACGAGGACGGAGCCGGTCACACACCCAGACACTCAGCCGTGTGGAAATCTACACATCTGTGCGCCCCGCTCCCCCGCCCGCGGCAGCCCAGACGGGTCCTGATGGACACTTCCCTGGCCGTGTTCAGTCACCACTCTCGGGGTCTCTGGTCCGCTCTCAGGTGGCCACGCCTCCTTTCCAGGGCTGCTGCAGGCTCCACGGTTTATTTAAACACTCGTTGTAAAGTCTTGGGATGTTTCCATATAAGCATAACCGATGCACATAGACAACAATGCTGTGGGGGGCGGGCTAGGGAGGAGGGAGTCAATGGGGGAAAGCAGAAAATCTGTAACAAAAATAAATAAATAAAAAGCTAAAAAAGAAAAAAAGACTTGGGATGTTTCCCATCTTAATCTTTCTGTAAAATAAATAACTTCAGTATGTGTGATGTACGTACGCATGGGTATGCATCAAACCTCTGTGCACGCATGCATTTACATCGAACCGCTGTACGTGTGTGTACACGGAGCCTGTGTGCACGTGTGTGTACACACAGACTTATATCTTTGTGCACAGCCGAGGCTCAGACCTTTAAAGCAGCAATGGGCAACATGCCCCAAGAATGACAAATATTCCCCCTTTTTTTTGCAGAACCACAGGAGGAATCATCCTGTTTGTACACAAGCACCAGGCACCTCTGTTTCCCACAGGACGAGCTGAAAGTTGGAAACAAGGGAATGTCCTTGAGAAGTGTGTGGTCCAGTGCGATGTCCTGTAGCCGCCCAGTAGGATACAGTGAGGCATTTAAAAAGATGGCCATCGCCCTGGCCGGTTGGGCTCAGCGGTTGGAGCCTCGGCCAGCGGACCAATGAGTCGCGGGTTCGATTCTGGTCAAGGGGACGTACCTCGGTTGCCGTTGGGTCCTGGTCCTGGTTGGGGTCCTGCGGGAGGCAGCCAGTCAATGTGTCTCTCTCACATCGATGTTTCTCTCCCTCTCTCCCTCCCACTCTATCTGAAGATAAATGGAAAAATATCTTCAGGTGAGGATTTAAAAAATTAAAATAATAAAAAACTAAAATAAAAAGGTGGCCATTCAGGCGCCAGGGCAGCTTGGGAAGAACTTCCGACTGGACGCGAGTGGACGCGATCCTGGCGGCCTCGCTGGCCCAGCGCCCGCAGAAGACAGCTGCGCGTCTCACAGCTGGGCCGACACACACCCAGGTGCGGCCCCAGGGGTCTGCTCCCCGCCACCGAACTGTCACAGCGGCCTCGCTCACGGAGGAAGACCCCGAAAACAGACCACAGGGCGAGCGCCGAGAGCGCGGGCCTTGGAGGGCCTCCGCTCGGAGCGCTGCGCGCGGGCGTGGAGTGCGCGGGGAGCCCCGGGCGCGGCCGGCCCCCCAGACGGCAGAGAACCACGACGCTCCCCGAGCCTCGCAGTCAGAGCCGTGGACGGGCTGCTGGGGAGCGCGCACATATGTGGACAACCTGCTCTGGAAGAGCGAGGAAGTGACGCACTCGGCATTCCAGAGCGCCATCCTTCCGGAGGCCGGAGGGGAGGCCGGATCCCAGCCGCGCGGGAGGAGCCTGGGGCTCGGCGGCCGGGCACTGGCTCCGGAGCCGCCCGCACTGGCGTGCTGTTATTATGCTGCGTGGTTTACGCGCCCTACATATATCGTTGCATATATCAAATATAACAAAATTTATCTTTTTTTTTTTTTTAAATCAAGACACCAAATAGCATGTCTACAACTCTGTAAAATAACTTGGGCATCAGAAACAAAATCCAAAAACAAGTAACTAAATCAACACGAGGCTGATTTAGAGGAGACAGGCCCGCATGTTCCCCAGGGCTGTGTGGGGGGCAGCACCCCTTCTCGCTCTGTTCCCTGTTTTCCAACATTTCTGTAGTAAGTAGGTGTCACTTTCATAATGAAAAAGAAAAACCCAAGTCATTAAAAACATCAAAGGCTAAAACAAACAACGAAAGCGAGACAAGGCGAAAACCCTCTATAAACCAAAAATGACCCCGAGCAAACCAGTTTCAACAGGGAAATGAAACCAGTAGCTCCGACAGCCACACCTGAGTCAGTCCTCAGATGGTAAGAAAACAGGCCGTCCCAGCGCCTCCTCGCCTTCCTGGGGCCCCCGGCTTCCTCCTGCCCGCTGGCCGAGCTCGGCCTCACACATCAGCACCCACGGTGGGCCTCGCATCCCCTGGACCGAAGCAGGGTCTCTGATGTGGCCGGTGACACAGTTTCCCATTGCTGCTGTAACCAATTACCATGAACCGGGAGCCTTGAAACCACAGACGTTTTTGTCACAGTTCTGGAGGCCAGGAGTCCAGAATCGAGGTGTCCATGGGGCTGCACGCCCTCTGACGGTCCAGGGACAATCGGTCCTGCGTCTTCCAGAACCTGGCAGCGTGTACACGCATCACTCTGAGTTCAGCCTCCTCGTCACGTGGCTTCTCCAAAATGACCTTTGCTGTCTCTTCTAAGGACGCTCAGTGGGTTTGGGGCCCGTGGGTTTGGGGCCCACCCTCAGTGGGTTTGGGGCCCACCCTCAGTGGGTTTGGGGCCCGCCCTCAGTGGGTTTGGGGCCCACCCTCATCCAGGATGACCCATCTTGAACCTCACCCTAATCCCATCTGCAAAGACCCACCCACTAAGGTGCCACTCAGAGGTTTGGGGGGGACATGAATTTGGGGGAAACTATTCGAGGCAGTGCAGATATATGAAGACACGGGGAACTAATTTTTAGGATGGGGAAGCTGGGCAGTGCATGTGAGGCAGGACTGGCACCTCAAGGCCGGCAGATCGCGCAGGGGCACCTCCCACCATTCCCAGACTGGCTGGGCCCCACTCTCAAAGGGGACAGCGGCCGGGAACATGGTCTGGTCCATCTCCTGGGCCATGCTCGGGTCCTTCCCTTCACCCCGCTAGGGAACTCGTGCCCACGCCTGAGACCGTGGCGCTGAGCCGGGGCGGGTGCATGCCGCCGGCCGGGATGGCCCTCTCTCCTGCAGCCGTCTGCATGGATCCCATGTGCGTCCAGACGTGCATCTCCTGTCATCAACTGTGCTCAGTGCTACTTAGTAGCTAATTAACTTTCTGTGTGGAGACCTCTCTAACTGCACATCCTCCCCTCCGCCCAGCCCCCGGGGACACGGGCTGTCCTCCCCCATTGGTCCACTCCCTCTACCTCAAAGGACCATTTCCAGCCCCACTATGAACTGCCCATCAAGGTGGCAGAGGTCAAGGGGGATCCAATTAGGAGCGCCCCGCCACTGCCAAGCTTGCTTGGAGAAGCTTAATTGAAATAGAAAGCAAAAAGTTAACAGAAAGAATGTTTCCCCTGAGAGCCTTTGCTTTCTGGACCGGCTGATTTCTCCTCTGAAATGTTCTGACTGGGATCTGTTTGCATTGTGATGGTGCTGGCACCTGCCATCCGTCACACGGAGAGGCAATCAGAAAATAGAAGCGACGTGTGAACCAGCAGTGCTGAGCGGCCCTCCCCCACTGTGGACCGAAGCCATCACCACATCTGTGCCCTGGTCCCAGACCTCGAGTCCCTAGGACGTGCTGGGCACCAGCTCCACGTCGCAGGCCTACGCTCCTTTTGTACACGCAAGGACATCTCTGACCGTCCCCCACGACAGAGGCACCCCGAGCTGGAGCGCCCAATCAGCCCCAGAGCCCCAACCCTGCACCCTGGTGCCGCACGGCGGTTACGCGGCCCCCATTTTTGAAGGAGCCCTGCCCAAAGGGCATCCTCGAGAAGTCTCCCCCTCAGGACCCTCATCAGAAAAGACAAATGGGAAGGGGCAAAGGCTGCCTCCAGCCGGAGATGTTTTCCATTCTGGAAAGCAGGGGCACAGGGTGGCGACTGCCAGCTTTGAAGGGTGAAGGGTGAGGGTGTCAGCCGGGTGCTCACGGCCAGTGAATGGGTCTGATCTGGGAAACCAATGCCCTGCTGGGCGTGCCACTCGCCAGGGAAGGCCTGACTAGCCGGATCCTGCAGGAGGCCATGCCCAGCCCTGCGTCCTGTGTCTTCAGTGGGAGATGTCACCCGTTAGGTCAACAGGAAGGTCTGGTTGAGTGAGAAGCCTGTAGCCACACCCTGTCTGAGGCCCTTCCCTGGGCAGGCTGGGCAGGCTGGGGGCACGGCCAGGGCGGCACTGGTCATGACGCTGGGAGGAGCTGGACTTGAGGCCAGCTGTCCCCTCTCATCCTATGGTCCCCAGTGCTGTTTCCCCGGCTCCCTCCCTGCAGCAGCCTGGCAGCAAAGCCATCTGGGACATATCCTGTGTCCCTGGAGTCTCCCTCCCCCCCCCCACAGGAGGTGAATCAGGCCCAGGGTCGGCCTGGGGCAGCAGACAGCGTCATTGCCCAGGCAGAATCAGCCCTCCAGCCAGGAGCATTTTTCAGGCGGTGGCCCCAACCCTAACCACCAGGGGGCAGTGTCCCAGGACAGCTGGGGGAGGGGGTGCGGGGCAGCACTTCTTTGAGGATGGCTATTTTTAAAACAATAAACAGGCCCTGGGGACCAGGACCCAGCTCTCCCTCCGGGAGTGAGGCTGGGGTGGAGGTGGGGTCCCCAGGAAGCAGGTCGCTCCCAGCATGTGACTGCTGGAGGGCCCTGGGCGCTGCCCCTGCCGGTTCTCAGGGCAAAGGGCATTAGGTGAGAGCAAGATTTGATGAGAGGGTGCAGGGCTCTCACAACAGCGGCCAGCCCCAGGCAGGCAGGGCCTGTCCTTCCTCCGGCCTTTAACCCAGGTGTGCGGGAGGCGCGGGCTCAGGCCCTCTGCGGGTCTGGATAGGATGCCCGTGTGTGGTCCCAAGGGGAACAGCACAAACGTGCAGGAATTAGGCAGCCCAGAAATTCCGAAAGCAATTTAAAACAAACACAAAGAAACAACTAAACACGCAGAGAAGTGAGAGGGTATTGAAATTCTCTTCTGACTCGTGCATGTGTGAGTGTGTATGTATATGTGTGCGTGTGTCATGTGTGTGATGTGTGTTCATGTGTGCATGTGCACTCACTGTACATGTGTGTTGTCTGTGTGCGCATGTGAGTGTGCATGCGTGTGAGTAATGTGACATGTTTGCGTGTACATGTGTATATGTGCGTATGTGTGCAGTGTGTGACGTGTTCACGTGTGTATGAGTGTGTTTTAAGCCAGGACCCTCCATTCCTGCCCAATGATCAGTTATGAAAGGACAGGAGTGTCCCCTGGGGCCCCAGGCACTGGGATTTGGAGGCGGGGGAGGGCTCTCATGCACATCCAGAAATCAATGCATTGATTTACTCTGAATATTTTCCCTGACACCTACCAGGGAGGTGCGGGTCTGGCCACCAGCCTGGGCCTCCTGGGCCAGGGGCATATGCCCAGTCTTTTATGTTCATTCCAAAGTCACAAAACAAAAACACCACCCCAAGAAGTCGCACTGGGCAACAGGCCCCCCAGCTTCAGAGGCATCGTGGCCAGTTTGCCCAGACGGGAAAGAGTTTCTCCTTGTCCACCGTGCAGAGCTGTGCACTGAGTCCAAGCCCACACAGCCCCATCAGGCATGTCCCCAGGAGTGTGGGGGGAGGCCAGATGGGGCTCCCGGCCTTGGATCTGCCCAGTGGCCCGAAGTCACACCCCACAGCCCGCCTGTACCCTGATCCACCAGCCAGCCTTCTCCCGGTGAATCTAAATGTTCATGTTCCAGAGAATTCTGTCCGCACACATCAGCAGCTCAGCAAACCAATCACACAAAGGGGGGCGGGGGGAGACACCCAAATCATTAACTCCAGGAGCGAAGGGAATTTTTCTGGAAGGTTCTGTGTGTGGGGTGTCGGTCCGTTCACTGTAATCAGCCCGAGCACATCTCCGTGGCCCCTACTTGCTTTGTCGATTGAAGTCTTGCAAGACCAGAGCCTCATTCCAGCGAGCACAGCGGAGTCTGTCCTGACCTGTCCTCGACATGGCTGTGTCCCTGGGATCCGGCCAGGCTGGACGGTGTCACCCACGTCACCACCCACACCTGCCTCCCTCCCCAGACCCCTTCTGGGGACCTAGCGTCCTCAGTCCTGCCGAGGAAAAGCCTTTCAATGAGTAAGAGAGAAAAAGTTTTCCCAAAGGACATGTCTTAAATTGGGGGTGGGGGGACAGCAGAGGAGATGAGTGGGACATTCTCCACTGTCCATTACACAAACCTGAACTCTGGCCCATGCACAGTATCGATGGTCAGGGAGCCCTGACCTGGGAGCCCCACTCACAGACAGGACTCCGGTGGCCCCATGAGCAGCCCCAGGCCGGGGGACCCCGCAGACCCTCATTAGCAGCTCTGCTTTCCCCATGAGACCCACTGCGAGCCCAGGGATGGGTTTTGCCCATTTCATAACTGGGGCGCACCCTCCAGCCAAGTCCCTCCTGGGCCGCACCTGGCTCTCACTCCTCACGTGGGTGCACGCCCACGCCGCCCACGATCAGCCACCTGCGGTCAAACTCAGTGAGCAGGCCAGCGGGGTGGACTCTGCCCCCGCCCCTGAGCAGGTCACCCTTCCGCCCCGAGCCTTATCTGAGCGTCAGGCCCCAGGACAAACATGCCGCTGGGGCGCTGGGAGGGTGCGAACGTGAGCTCCACCTGCCGCGGGGAACACCCACCAAGGGCGGGCTGCGTGCCTTCCCCGCCATGCCCGGCCTGCAGAGTGCAGCCGGCTACAGGCTTCTCCCCGGGGCGGGGCTGCTGCGTCGCTGGGGCCCGGATGGCGAGTCTCCACAGGCCCTGGACGGCCCTGGCCCTGTCAGAGCAGAGACGGGTGCTGAGTCATAGGGACTGGGCTCTGGCTGGGCCACCCGGGGACCGATGACCTCAGGTGTGGGCCCCAGGCAGCATGAGGTCCTCACTGGGGACCCTGCGCCTCGGGGACATGGGCCTGTCAGCAGTTTTCGGGCTGATCTTGGCCCGAACACCCACCGAGCTCACAGGTCCATGTGTATGGGCTGCTTCCGGACCCCGGGACTTTGCATCTGGGTCCCTGTGAGAAGGCAGGCGTGCCCTCCGGGCAGCCCGGCTCTGGCCCAGGACCTCACCCCCAAATGTACCCCAGCCCCCTGCGGCTTTGCTCCAAGGCAACAGGGAGAGAGTTTGGGGCCTCTGACCTGAGCCATGCGGGGTGGCTGAGTGGCATGTCCAACACGGCGCCAGGAGGCGGGACCTAGGAGAAAGGCACTAGCCGGTCCCCGTGCCAGGCGCCGTTCGCTGTCTGGCCGCTCGCTGGGAAGACTCCAGAGCCTCTAACATGGAACAACCAGGGCCCACACCACCAGGAGACACGGGGCCGGGCCAGTCTCATCACACAATGTCACCGACAAGATTTCTGGGGGTGCAGAGGGGACCCTCTGTGTCCTCAAGGCAGGTGCCCCAGCCAGCCCATCCCCGACGCCCCTGGATCCCTGCGCTGGCCGCTGATGGTGGGGTGAAGGCCCACTGGTTGATGCCCACCCTCCGGGGTGGCCAGGGGCTCGAGGGTCACGCGGAGGGAGCCCGGGCCCGTGGGTGCCCTGCCTTCAGCGACTGGCCCAATTCCTGGGAGACCATGGAGAGTGTATTTTTCTAAGTTCTCGGAAAGGCTGGGACCTCATCTTGACAGGGCTCTGAGCTCCCTCCACGTCAGCGTCTCGGAAGAAGATTTCGGGTCCCCTCCATCTCACGGGGAGGTGTGTGCGTGACCGGTCCCGGTGCCCCGGCCAACGAGAGGACACTGGGTGGCAGGAGCACCCCCCCCCCCAGCCGACTGCTGAGTGGGTCCTTCGCCCGGGCAGGTGCGCGGCTGAGGGCTGCCCACTTCGGGGATCCCAGCGGGCCACGGGCTGAACCCGGGGAGCTGCTCCTCAGGCTGGAAGGAAACCCAGGGGCTTCTCAGTCCCGGTCACCCTGGCGCCTCCTCCTCTGCCTCCTCTCTCTTTCCAGTTGTGGTACAAACACGTATCGTAACAGTCACCGTTCCGGCCCCTTGGAACGCGCGGTTCGGCGGCGTCAAGCACATCCCACTGTGGGCGACCACCTCCACCGTGCGCCCCGACTGAACCCCGGCCCCAGGAAGCACGAGCCCCCCCGGCCCGACAACCCCTCTGCTCTGTCTGTGGACTGGGCTCCTGGACGGCACAGGAGTGGGACCGGTGTTGTCCGGCTGTGTCTGGCTGAGCCCACTGAGCAGTGTCCTCGGGTCTGCCTGTGTCCTGGCAGGTGCCGGGACCCCCTTCCTGCTTCAGACTGAGTCCTGTTCCGCTGTGTTTGTCCCCATCCATCCGGACGCAGGGCTGCTGTGAGCACGGGGTGCACCTCTTTCTGTCCCCGCTTTCTGTCCTCTGGGGCGGTGACTCCTTCTCTGGCATCTACACGGACCACGTGTTGTCTATATAGTGATGACACTAACTGTTTAAAAAGCAGGGTGTCCGGCAAAGTGCATTCCAGGCAAGCCCATCCTGAGACTCAGCTGGGCTGTGCTGGGGCTCAGCCTGTCCACACGGGCAGTGACAGGAACCGGCTGCGTCCCTGCGTCCGGCTGACCCCGGCAGACCCACCCCACCCTGGGGCTGGCACGGCCGGGTGCCTGTGCTCTGAGGCCAGAGGCCAAGCCTGGAGGGGCTGCCTGGTCTCTGGGGAGGCCGTGGTTGGGACGAGGTGGGCTTGGGGACAGGCATGCTGACACCTCTCCACCAGACACCCGGAGAGGAGGTGGAAAGTCCGGGCAGACATCCGTCAGCTAAAAATAGAGACAGAACACAGGAGAGGATCGGCCGGGCGCCCCACAGCCCTGGGAGCCAGGCTGGGGTCTGAGCTTGCCCCCCCGGACTGCCAGCCGTTACAACCAGCCCTGCTTTAGGTGCTGGCCAGTCCAGGTGCCCGCTCAGAAAAGCAGCCAGCTTGGGAGCAGGTCACGAGGGGCGGGCGGGCGCCACCCAAGGCCGGCGGAACTCCCTTCTCTGGGTTGTCCTTTGGCCCTTAGCAGCTGGGGGGGCCCTGGGGCTGGGGATGGTGGGAGGCCCACAGGCCCGGGCAGTGGGCACCCCTGGCTGATCTGGGGGAAGCCTGCCATCTGCTGGGCACATGGAGATCCCTCCTCAGGAAAATGGAGCCAGAGGCGGTGACTGCAGCCTGGTTCTCCTGGGGAAGTGGCGGGACCACGGAGCCCAGACGGACAGACCCGGGAGCCAGGGAGCGGCCATCACCGGGCAGACAGCGGGGCGGGCCCGCGAGGGCCAGTCTCTGCACATCTGTCCAGGGGCCCAGGGACGCCTCTCTGACGCCCCTGCTAGGGGACACACAATGCGTTCTTTCACCCCAGACGGCGCTGCTGAAGCAGACCTCCCGGGGTGCTGCGCTGGCCCCCACCCCACCGCCTGCGGTTTGGGAGCTCAGGGAACTGTCACCTTCAGCTCCCGTCAGGGGAACTCGGAGACGTGAGGCCCATGCTGTCAGGTCGGTCACACCCCGAGGTGTCAGCCTGGGAGCCTCTGTGTCCACGCTCTCCCCACGGGGGGACAATGACCCCTGTTACGCCGTGGCCATTGGAACAGTGACCACACGGAGCGCGGGCAGCATGCACTGAGACATCTGTCACCTGACACCCTGCCCGGCAGCCTGCCAGGCTCGGAGAGAGACCGTAGCTACCAAAAATAATCCTCCCGGTGTTTAAATATTTACAGAAGCAGACAGATCCTGATGCCTCCACCATCCGAGGCCGCCCTGCCCGCCAGCCCTGGGGCTCCAGCAAGAGGCCACACCCACCTCCCAGGTTCCCATCCCCCTCCCCCCTGACGTGGGAGGGTCTCCTTTCCCAGGACCCACGAGAGAGCCACTCTGCCTCCTCCCAGAACATCCCCACTCCCACTTCTTACCCCCTTGTTCCTCGGACCCTGGCAGGCACCCCCCCCCCCGGAACCCTTTCTGGCCCAAAAGCCCCTCGGGAAAAGCCCCACTTCTCTAGGAGGTCTGCACCCCATTTTCAAAGCCAGAAAATACACTGTAACAGTGGGGTGTACCCATGGAAGCCCTTGGACCTGTCTCAATGTCTCCGCCACTGGGGACTCAAGGATGAGACTGTGGGGACGGCGCCCAGTCGTGGCTTTCAAGGCCTCAAGTGCACGGAGAGGCCCCTGCCCACCCCTCGGGGGGACAGTGCGGTGGTGACTCGCCGGGGCCATAAGTGGGCAGAGCTGGGATGTGACCAGGGCCTGGGCTCCAGGGACCCTCTGTGCCACCACCTGCTGGCCCGGGCCTGCTGCCAGTGGCCCCGGCGTCCAGCAGGTTAGCAGCCAGCTGTGTGGCTGGGTCGTCCGCTGCCCCGGCTCAGGTCCCGGGCGCAGGTCTGTGTCGGAGGGGCCACCGGGCGCTGCTGTGGCCTGTCCGTCGCCGCGTTTAAGGCACATGCTGTTCTCTCTGCTCTGCTGGGAATGAACGTGGAGAGACAGCATCGGGTCCGGACAGATCGAAGACCAGTCACCCCCCCTCTCAGGGCGATTTCATCAGGTGTGGGGTTACATTGCAACAGCCAGGCGTGGGTCTCCTGTGACCTCACGCTCGGGGCTCTCGGAAGGTCACGTGGGCCTCGCCAGGGCCGCAGATGCCAGAGCGGGGCCCGGGCGGGGGCTTCCTGCTCCCCAGGGCTCTGTGACATCCCACAGCCCCACGCCACACTCATCGAGAGTTGCATCAAGGATCCCCAGAGGGGCTGTTGTGGTTTGTGAACGACAGCAGTTTCGTTTGCCTGTCCGAGACATCCCTCCGGCGGCCGAGCCCCAGTCCCCGGGGAGGGCCGCCTCTGTGGGAGGCTCGGCCGCCCTCCGTTTCCCAGGGCCGGGACACTCTCCTCCCTGTCCTGCAGCCCCAGCAGGAACAGGCAGCTTTAAGGGCTGTGGCCTCGGCAGGGCGTCACCAGCATGACTTCAAGAAGACCCACCAGGCAGCTTAGGAACCTAGCTTCCTGTCACACTTGGCCGGTGACTTCGGGAGGCCCTGCTTAGAGCCAGGGAGGGGTCAGGGCAACAGAACACTCTCCCGGCCTCCTTGTAGAAGCCAGCCACCATCAAGGACAAAGGAAGAGGGGAGACCAGGAGTAAAGGGGTGACCAGAGAATGTTAAAAAAAAAAAAAAAAAAGCCGTACACCAACCTGCACCGACCGCAGCTGGCTGAGCCAGGGGCCCGAGCCACCGTGGCAGAGCACCCGACACGCGAGGGTTCCAGGGGGATGTGCACGGGGTACCCCGGACCTAGTTCACACGTGAACGTGAGGCCTCTCATCCACAACCTTTCACACCGACCATGTGGCGGAACGGTGCTGTTGTGGGTATACGGGTATTACTACTGTTATTATTATTATTTGTTCTTTTTAGAGAGAGAGGAAGGGGTGGAGAGGTAGAAACATTGATGTGAGAGAGAAACATTGATCAGCCGCCTCCTGCACGCCCCCTACTGGGGATCAAGCCCGCAACCAGGCATGTGCCCTGCCAGGAATCGAACCGGGACCTCTCAGTCCACGGGATGACGCTCAATCCACTGAGCACACCGGCCGGGCATACGGGTAATTGCTAAGATTAATTTTACATGTCTCTTCCTTTTACTTTTAAAAATGTGGCTATCAGACCCACACAGACGTGCGCGGCTGGTTTAGGCAGAGACGAAAAGGCCCCTGCGGGAGGCGCCACCATCGAGACCGGGCACGAGACGAGTCACAACGCGAACCGCACTCCGTGTGTGAAAATCCACGCAGAATGGGTCATCAGCTTGGGTGTAAAACGATAAAACGTCCAGGAAATGAACACAGGAAACCCTCTTTGGGACCCAGGACCGGGCTGGGAGTTCTTCTACTTCACACCACGAGCAAGATCCCTCAGAGCAAAAGCTGCGGCGAAGGACGTCATCGAATGAAGACCTGCCCTGTGACAGACCCCGTCAGGAGCAGGAAGGCTTTAGTCTGCGGAAAATACTCGCCAAGCCCCGGATCTGGCAAAAGACCAGTATCTAGACTATATACAGAACTCTCAAAAATACTAATTACAAAGAAATGCCCAATCAGAACATGCGTAAAAGACACGAAGAGGCAGTTCACCAAAGAGGGTAAATGGATGACAAATAAGCACATGAAAAGATGCTCAACGCCACTAGAAAAAATGCAAATAAAAACCACAAGAAGCTATTACTACACACGTATCAGAATGGGGGGAAATAGTGATTACGCCAAACGCTGGGGAAGCTGCAGAGAAAGTGGGTCACTCACATGTCTCTGGTGACAGTGGAGGATGGCACAACCGCTCTGGAAAACAGGTTGGCAACTTCTTCTAAAACTAAGCACGCAATCACCATGCACACGACCCAGCAGCTGCACTCCTGGGCATTTGCCCAGAGAGGTGAAAACCACGGGCAGACAAAGCCTGGTCAGGAATGTTCAAGCAGCTTCGTTCATAAGCCCCAAACCGGAAGCAGCTGACTAATGCCCCTGGACGGGTGGACGGTTGAACACACTGGTGCATGCACACGGTGGAATACGACGCAGCAATGAAAAAGGAATGGACTGCGGTACGCACAGCCACTTGGAGGGAGCTCAGGGAATTGTGCTGAGTGAAAAGAGCCCATCTCAAAGGTTACAGAGTGTACAAACCCATTTACATAAAATTCTTACAGAAATGGGGAATACAGCAGGGGGTGCCAGGGGTTACGGACGTGACTCTCAGGGGTAGCCTATGGGAGCCGTGTGGTGATGGGACAAACTACCTTAATTGTGGTGGTCGCTACACAAAGCTACAATGTGCTACCACTGCACAGGACTAGACACACATACAGCCGCCCCTTGGGACCCACAGGGGATAGGTTCCCAGACCCCTCGGATACCCAAATCCACAGACGCTCAGGGCCCCCATATAAATGGAACAGTATTTGCATATAACCTTCACCCATCCCCCTGTATACTTCAAATCATCTCTAGATTAATACCTGATACAATGTAAATACTCAAATAGTTGCTACATTGTGTTGTTTAGGGAACAATGACATGCTCAGTGCAGAGTATATGTCAGCAACAAAGTAACATTTTTGGTTTTCAAATGTTGTTGACCCACGCTTGGTTGAATGGGCGGGTGTGGAGCCCGAGGCCTGGCAGAGCTGACCACACACCAATGGAAGCGAGCCCCGAGGACTGCGCCCACCTGGAGGTCCTGGTTGGCACGTGCCCGGGTTTTACGCAGGATGCGGCCATCGTGGGAGGCTGGGTGAACTGAATGGGACCTCTCTGTGCATGTTTTGCAACTTCCTGTGACTCTGTGCTTACTCAGAAGTAAAGTTTTTAAAGACGTGACACAGTTTCACATCCCACTACGTGGCTCACGTTTCCACGGGCTGGCGCTGGCTCGGCCCGCAGCCGCGCGGTCCTGGCTTCTGTCTGTCCGCGTGCAGCTGGGAGCTCAGCATGTTTGTTTAAGGCTTTACTTTTCAGAGGAGTTTTGTGTTTACAGAAAAGTGGAGCGGAAGGTATGGAGGGGCCCCAGGTAAGCCCCACACACACGCAGCTCTGCCTGTTAGGACCCCTGAGCGCGCCAGTGCGCCTGTCACACCGATGGGCCGACGGCGGCACATCGTGACCGACGACCGAAGTCCGAGGTGTACCGCAAGGCGCGCTCTGTGTCGTAGGTTCTGTGGGTTTGGACAAATGTGACATGACATGGAGCCGCCATGACAGTATCAGAGAGTATTTTTACTTAATCCTCACAACCACCCCATTTCACAGAGGAGGAAACTGAGGCACAGGAGGGTCAACACCTCGCCAAGGTCACGCCCTAGGGATCATGGTGGGGCTCGGGTTTCCACTGGGGCATCTGGACACGGAGCCCACCAGGCTCCCAGCGCCGTGGGACCCACGGGCCTGCCCTTCCCTGTCGACATCAAAGGACCCAGCCGCCACCTGTGAGAGCTCCCGGTGCTAATGGGGGACAGTGACGGGCCATCCTGGCTCTGGGCACCGCCTGGCTTCCTGGGCGGCAGTGAGGCTCCCGGACCGTTCCAGCTGCCCAAGGCCGCGGGCTGCCCTTCCTGGGCAGCTTCCTTCGGACCCCTGGTCTCGGTCACCCCCAGCACGGGCGCGGTGGGGGAGCAGCTGGTGACTGCCACCTTCACGGGGGACCTGGAGGGGAGGGAGCGATGCGGGCGCGGAGCCTGCCAAGTGCTACAGAAACAGACGACAAGATGCGTCTGAGCGGAGCGCGGAACAGACTGCAGAGTCAGAGACCAGCCGTCTGAGAGGGAGCTCGGCTCTCCGTACCCGCGCACAAACAAACCCAAACAACAGATCTCTGGAAGCTGCCAGCGCGCCGGCTGCCAGGCTGCTGCGGGAGCCCAGGAGAGGCGAGGGGCTGGCCCTCCGTGCTCAGAGGTCCCCTCCTGACATCGGGAGGGTGGGGGATGCACCCCCCCGCTTCCAGCCGCCCACCCCTCGCCAATTCC
This sequence comes from Tadarida brasiliensis, assembly GCA_030848825.1. Lineage (NCBI taxonomy): Eukaryota > Metazoa > Chordata > Mammalia > Chiroptera > Molossidae > Tadarida > Tadarida brasiliensis. The sequence goes on from CM061273.1 coordinate 64,980,990, forward strand.
TGGCCACCCCTCCAGGGGCTGCTTGTACCTCAGCGGCCCATTCACAGCCGGTCACAGAGACGGTCCCCTCCTCTCCTAGGTGGCAGCCGCAGCCCCTGGACCTCCACCCCGTTTTGGGGGAGTTCCTCCCCTCCCCCGGTCTGCTGCCCTGAGATGGATGGACAGAAAAGGAGCAGTGAGACGATGTATAAAAGCCGCTGGAGGCAACAAGGAGTCTGGTGTTACACCGTGTCGCCCCAGCAGGCTTCCGGTGACCTGCTGACACCCTCCAGCTCCCTGTGGCAGGTGTCTGGCAACGGTGCCCGGGCCTGGCGCACTGAGCTCACGGGTTCCAGATCCTCCTCAGAGGCTGGGGTTCCCCCCAGAGTGCCCCATTTCTGTCCCAAGTGGGAGAACACAGGCTGTCACCCCCTGAGGACGACAGGCATTAATAATGCAGCCTTTGAGGCTGATATCCTGGTGTCATGGTGCAGCCGGTCCTGCCTGCGGGCAAAAAGCACCTAAGACACCATTTCTTTCCGCCACGTGCCCTGCGGGGAGGCTGGCAGCATCCCTGGGGCAGTAACGGTCCCTCCGCCCTGGCTTCTGCCTGTGGCTTCAGGGTAACCTGAGCCCTCTGGCCACCCCTGCGACACCTGCCACCTGGGGGGGGCACCTGTTCGCTTATCTTCCCTTTTCTTTGGACAGAGCATTTTGGGGACCTGCTCTGTGCCAGGAGGTGACGACATCCCCCAGAACGGGTCCACCGGGCCTGTGCCGTCCACACGAAAGCCCCCTCCCACGTGTGACGACTAAAAGTTAAATTCGTTGAAGAGGAACAAAATTAAAGACCCAGTAGCTCTGTCACGACAGCCGATCTCCAGGCACATGTGGCTGGTGGCGACCACACCGGACGACGGACCGGTGAGTCCTACCCACGAGCACAGGGACCGGGCGCTGCAGAGGAAGCCCAGACGCAAGCAGGGGTCCCCAGAAGGGTCCCGCAGACCGCTGGGGCTGCCACAGCAGAGGGGAGAGCGTTCGCGGAGGGAGTGAGGCGGGACTCGCGGTGCCTGACTCTCCTGGGCCCGAGTCTGAGCTGGCCGGGCCACTGCACCAATGAAGCTCCTGGGACACCCTGCGTGGCCAGGCCGCCCAGCCCGCCGCTCATGGCAAGAGAGTCCTAGGAGAGAGGACAGGAAGCATCCATCTACCCTGGACTGAGGGTGGCAGGCCATTAGCATCAGCTTCCTCGGAAGGGCCTCGCCCACCCTAGGGGGCTTTTCATTAACAAGCAAGCAAGACAGCTGGGGGTGGGGCGTGTAAGCCGAGCAGGGATTAACTGGCTATTTTTAAAACGCAGTCTCTCCGTAAGGTCCACGTAATGACAGTGTGCTATGCTAGAAAATTGAGAAAAGAAAAAAACTACTCAAAGTCACACCACCCTAACCTCTTGGCACGTCTCCCTGTCACCCGGTGCCGTCCGACACGTGGCCCGTGTGCTGTTTACGTCTGGTCCTCGCACACCGCGGCCACACGTCGACGGCACAGACCTGGAGTCCCCGTCTGGGCCCGCAGTCCTGCCGGGCAGGCTCCCTGGACGTCCGCACCACGCACCAGGCCTCTTCGTGGATTTCAGCCAAAATGTGCACAGACTGTGCTGCCCACTCGGTTTCTGACGCGTGTGACCCCCATGTGGCCGCACAGCCGTGCATCGGGCAGCACTGAGCCTGTGGGGGTCACAGGCCCTTTGGGGAGTCGGATGACGCGCCCTCCTCAGAAACACGCGCACCGCGAGCACCTGTACCAAGGTGGCACGAGATTCAGGGGGCACATGGGCCCCCGTTAAAACCTTGACCGCAGTCCGGCTGGTGTGGCTCTGTGGTTGGCGTCGACCCTGCACCAAGAGGTCACCGGTTGGATTCCCGGTCAGGACACATGCCCAGGGTGTGGGCCCGATCCCCAGTGGGGGGCATGCAGGAGGCGGCCAGTCAATGTTCTCTCTCATCGATGTTTCTATCTCTCCCTCTCCCTTCCTCTCTCTCTAAAATCAATAAAGGAAAAAAATGTTTTAAAAAAACCTTGACCGAAGAGATGAGCTGGGACTGACTCGTGCCCTCCACTGCTGGCCACGTAGAGACCACCACGAGGAACATCTCCGTGCAAGCATGTTCGACTTCTGTCACTCAGGCTACTTCTTAGGGTGAGTTCCAGACGGAACACCTTGGTTTGAGGGGGAGGGGCTGCGTGTCAGATCACACCTGCACTTCCCACGGGCGGGGCCGACGGACATGCCACGTGGGGGCCCACACGGGGGTCCACATGGGGGTGGGGGGTCCTGTCGTATTACGTCCGCACCCAGCGGGCCCTTGAGACTGGACCGGGTGCCTTTCAGGATGGGAATGAATGACGGGCTGGCCACCGATCTCGCCTGGTCACGCTCACCTTCGCCCCGACCCGAGCCTTGAGGACTGATGGTGGAAGGTGCGGGGTACGAGCCACAGAAGCTAACCCTGCTGGCAGGACTCAGGCCTCAGCGGGCGGAGGGGCCATGATGATGCGGCCTGGGACGCTCATTGGGTCCAGGCTTTCTGGCCATCACTGTGCAGGGGAGGCTGGGAAGGTAGCCAGGTGGCCTCGCTATCTGGAGACCAGGCCCTGCCAGCTATACCCCACAGGTGGCATAGGAATGGACAATGCCATCTTTAACCACTCAGCCCTTTGTGAACCACCTGCCACACAACAAAATGTTTGGGGGCCTCTGGGGGGGGGGCTGCTCTTCCTCCTCTCCCATCCCAGCCTCACACTCAGCCTCCGTGTGTAGTTCTTTGGTTCTGCCACTAGAGGGATCCCTTGAGCTAGCCTGCCTTCTCCCCTCCTGGGGACCCAATTCCCAGGGACATTGGGAGACTGCCAGGGGCAGCTAAGGGCGCATGGACGTCCTCAAAGCCAAGCCCACTGAGGGGTGTCTGGTCCAGCCGAACGCCTGCACTCTGGGGGCTCGGCCCAGACACCTTCTCTGCCTGAGGAGCCAGGACCATGCCTCCCCCACTTTGGTCCACCCCAGCTGCACACGGGGAACCCCTGGGGAGCTCAGACACTGCCCTTCCCTGGGCCCCACCCCAGCTGTCCTACAGTGCCCAGTGCAACTGGGCATTTAGTGCAGGATGTCCAGTCCCATCACCGTGCGGGCACCGCAGGGGTGAGAGGGAGCAGAAAGGGTCCCCAGTGCAGTGGGGAACACAGAGATGTGGACTGTGGGGTCGCCCAGTGCCCACATCTGGCTCACACGGAAATCACCCGTGAGAAGATGGAGACTCCAGGCCTGCCCCAGCCCCTTCTGGAACCCATGTCTGCAGTTTCCGGACGCTCCGGCAACCTGCCCTGCAGGGCTGAGGGGTCCCACGTGCCGAACTGGCCAGAAGAGCGGCCACGTGGAGCTCCTGGGCGCCACTCGAGGGAGGGGCCTCCCGTCAAGTCCAGCCTGGAGCATGCCCGGGCACCGCGCGCTGTTGGCTCAGCAGCCCTGGGCACACAGGGGACTCCTCAGGAAACCGCGTGGGGCAGGGTCTGGGAGGCAGAGAGGGCTCCACGCATCACCGCGGGAAGGGCTGGTCACAGGGCGGCCCCGGCCCCTGAGTGACGCCACCTGCCGGAGCTCAGGAGCCCACACAGCACGGAGCGCGGCGCTCAAACCCAGCTGCTGGTCAGAGCCACCTGGGACACTGGTCAGCCACGAAAGGAAGTCCTGACACATGCTACGGGAGGGACGGACCTTGAAGATGTTACACTGCGTGACAGCAGCCGGACACAACAGGCCACGTTCTGCGTGATCCCACTTTTAACAAGTGGCCAGCACAGGCACGTCCACAGAGGCAGAAAGCAGACCGGAGGTGGCCGGGGGCTGAGGGGCGGCTGGGGAGTTGCTGCGAAGCCGCACAGGGGTCCCTCTTAGGGCACTGAGAAAGTTCCAGAACCAGAGAGACGTGGCGGTCACACCACGTACCACTGAGCGCACCGAGCACCACTGAGCTGTACACTTCAACACGGTTACGTCAGCACGTGTGTGTCCTGGTATCTTACGACAACTAAAAAGGGCAAACGGCTGCTTTCCCTCCGCTAGGGCCCCGCGTCTGTCCGAGGCCGTCGGAACCTCTAGGAAGTTCTCAGCCTTGCTGTGCCCTGGGGCGTACTGGGCGCTGTGGGGCACTTGGCAGCATCCCTGCCCTCCACCTACTGAAAGCCAACAGCAGCGCCCTCAGTGGTGACCATAATGTGTCCTGACACTGCACACGTCCCCTGGGAGCAGGGTCGGCCCCGGGTGAGAATCACTTGCCTGGGCACCAGCACCGTCTAAGAGGTCCCCTGGGGGTCCTCATGGCAGCCAGGCTGGAGAGCCACCAAGAAAGACAGGAAGAAGAGGCCAGGGGTGAATTCCCAGGGTAACCCCATAAAACAAACATTACTACCCCCCTCTTACGAACGAGGAGGTGGAGGCCCTTGCCCAGCCCCACACCAACGAGGTTCCCCAGTTCCCAAATCAGGCTGCTGAACAGAGCCCAGCAGGCCCTGATTCTGGCTCTGCCACTAAGACCTCGGCTACAGGACCAGCAGTCAGCCCGGCCACCTTGCTAGGGCACAGTGACGGTATCTCTGCCTGGACCCCGGGGTGCAGGATCCCTGCAGGTATGGCTGCGCTGGCAATGTGGCACCACCAGGGGGGAGCTCTCAGGCGCGCTGGCAGGACCCAGGCAGGGGCCTGAGCTCCATCCCCGCCCGGTCTCAGGCTGGACCACCACGCAGCCCAGTGAACCTCACCGGGTACCTGGAGTCCTGGGTCACAGCTCACTGCTTCTCTCATATGAACGCTCCAGTACCTGAAACAATGTCACCCGTCCACCCTTGGGCTTTAATGGACCACAGTTTATTGCGGGAACACTATCAGAAAGAATCCATCTCAAATTCCTTCCCGCTGAGGCCGGCGAAGCGTTCCGCGTCCCTGCACCCTGCTCCTTGGCTGCCGCGCTCACAGGGGTCCCCGGGACCTCACATGCTCCAAGTCTGGTGTGGACCCAGCTGGGCTGGAATCCAGCCTGGGTGGCCAGGGTACTGGCTGGGTGACCTCAGGCCAGAGGCGGCCTTGCTGGGTTAGCACAAGGCTGCTGTTCGTGAGTGTTGTGCTCGACCACCTGTGGGGCCTGAGGACCCCCGAGGACGCTGCGTGGTGGCCACGACAACCACAGCCCCTCAGGCCCTTTGCGGGCACAACCCCCTCGGGTGGCACAAAGGAGTGGGACCCGGTGCTGCGGCCTACAGCAGAAGCAGGACAGGACCAGGCTGTGCTCAGCACGCGGCGACACACCCGCCTGTCCCCAACATGCCGACAGGGAGAGCCCAGGCCCGGAATCGGGGACTCACCTGCTCTCGCTCTCCAGGAACACGGAGTTGCTGCTCTCCGCCAGGGCGGCGCTGACGGGCGACAGGCAGAAGGGGGAGGAGAAGGCGTCTGAGTCCGAGTCGAAGGAGCTGTCCCTGCTCACGCCATCGGCCGACAGCTCCAGGGAGCCCTCCTCCTCGCCGGCCTCGGGCCGGGGCTGCCGCCCCTCCTCGGTCCCATCCTGCGAACTGACCGTGGACAAGATCCCGGAGTCGCTGTGGGCCGGCTGCAGGGCCGGGAGGGGGCTGTCCATCCCCAGGCCTGGGGCCAGCTTCTCCCCATCCTCGGGTGAGGGGCTCACGTGCACGGTGTCCCGGAGGCTCTGCGCTACCACCAGGATGTCCTCGTCTCTGGGGATCAGGGTGGGCCTCGGCTCCGTGGGGGAGGTCTGGTGGGGGGCACCCAAGCTCTGGACACGCCGGCCCCGCAGACGGGGTGCCTTGCGCACCGGGGAGCTCTCGGGGGTGATGTAACGCAGCGCCTCCTCGTCCTGCCTCTGGATCCGAGAGTTGGGGACCCACGCAAGGATGAGGGTGGCCCCCAGCAGCTCATCCTTCTCCGTGTACAAGCACAGGTACCCTGCGGGGCAGAGGACAGCGGTTAGGGAGGGTGGTGCCCACAGGGCAGGGCTGCTTTCTGAGAGGCCATGCCCTGGCCAGTAACACCCTGGGCTGTGCAGACCCAGGGAGCTTCGGACACAGCCTGGCCCTCGGGAGACACCCTGGCCTGAGAGCGCTGGCTCCGCAGGGCAGCTGCGGCCTCTGGTGCGCACAGAGCAGACCCGGGAGCACGGCCCCAGCTGCGGCCTCTGATGCGCACAGAGCAGACCCGGGAGCACGGCCCCAGCTGCGGCCTCTGGTGCGCACACAGCGGACCCGGGAGCACGGCCCCAGCACAGCTGACCCGGGAGCACGGCCCCAGCTGCGGCCTCTGGTGCACACAGCAGACCCGGGAGCATGGCCCCAGCTGTGGCCTCTGGTGCGCACACAGCAGACCTGGGAGCACGGCCCCAGTAGGGGCCTCTGGTGCGCACACAGCGGACCCGGGAGCACGGCCCCAGCTGCGGCCTCTGGTGCGCACACAGTGGACCCGGGAGCACGGCCCCAGCTGCGGCCTAGTGTGTACTCAGCAAGCACGGAGCCCTCCTCGGTTCAGAGCCCCACCTGTCCACTGCCTGGGGTCAGTCAGCGTCCCCGCCTGGGGGTGGAGCCCAGCTCACAGTCACAGCACTGTAAGGAGGAAAACGGGCCGCAGGCTATTTCACAAGCAGAATTCAAGCTGGGTGGCCAGCGTGCGGGTCTTTTCCCATTGGCTGCCGCCCTCTCGGCATTTTTTTTCTTTAATGCAGCTTTTTGGGAGAAGGGGTCATCTTTCCACGTCATGCACTAGATTGCTGACAAAGGGCGGTTTCTGAGACCAGCAGCGAGGGGGTGGGCTCTCTGGGCTCCTGAACACTCCGTTTGGGGGAACGGCGGCATTTCCCATGGGGCCACCTGCCATTTCGAGATGTCCTGATTCCCAGGCCTGCTGCACAGGCCTCCAGCCTCCTGGGCTCTGTTGTGAGACGTTATCTAGGGCCAGAGCTGGCCTCGGGGCATGGGTCCCGTGCCAAAAGAGCTCGGGGCTACCAGCCAGCTGGGCACAAGGGGAGCCACTGGGAGGCCAAGTGTCCCCCTGCTCAGATCGCTGGCTTCGGGACAGGAAGAGAGCCTCAGACCAGGGCCCCTCCCCCACTTCCATCCCAGCAGGGCTAAACCCAGAACACGTAGCAGACCTGGGCCTAGAACCTCCCCACCCCAGCCCCGCCCGACACACGTCTGCGGAGTTGGCCCATCACTGGCCAGGTGTGCACAGGGTCAAGGTGAGGGCGAACGGGGCAGCGAGGCAGGAGCCTCTGAAGCTGGGGCTCGGTCATTAGAGAGCTCACCCCTGCCTGGGGCCGCAGCCTCCTCCCCCCCCCCCCCCCCGGGCTCACCTGGGTGGTGCTCCCCCAGCCCCTGCAGCCCCTCGGGTGGGTGCACGCAGACGTTGTTCTTGGAGTAGATGATCTCCCCATCCAGCACGGAGGGGGGTCCACCGCCACCGCCCGGGGCGAGGGTCAGGAAGTCCGAGGCTCTGGAGGAGGCCCGGCGAAGGAGACGGCCCAGAGACATGGCCGGGGGAGTGTTCCCATCCTCCGCACGCTTCGCCCAGGTGGGGCTGGTCCACACCTACCTGGGGGAGGGAGAGAGAGGAGATGCACCGGGGCCCAAGGTCATGGGCTTGGCCAGTGTCCCTGGAGCTGCGTCCTGCCTCACCCGTCAGCCCAACACGGATGCTGGTTCACTCCTGAGTGGGTTCCCGGCCAGGCACCGTGATGCCTGAGGTGGGTCATTCTCAGCCGTGGGGCATCCGGGCCCTGGGGGACAGCAAGCAGCCCCCGCCTCCTCACTAGGTGTCACTAACACCCCTCCCCCCAGAAGAAGAACAACCGGAAATGTCTCCAGACCTTGCAACCATCCCCTGGGGACAAAACGGCCACCCCTGGCTGAGCCACCTTCTGGACACTCGGGGCAGGGCCTCTCCTCTCTCCCAGATCACTTCCAGGTCAAGGGGTGTCTCTCCCGCCTCTGTTTTAGTTTCTATTTTTGCTAAAGTGTACTTGGCACACACTGATCTCTGAGTGTCAGGTGTATGACCTCGTGATGCGACCTCCGAGTACCGTACGGTGTGATCACACACTCAGGGCAGTGCCCAGGGGTCTCCCCGCAAAGTCGTCGCACTGTAGGGACCCTGTCCCTGTGCCGTGCACCGGTCTCCACGTGCAGTGAACACCGAGCCCGCTACGGCAGGCGACAGCCACGCTATGAAACCTGAAGAAATCACAACACGGGTTGTCTTTCCAGCGAATCCGGAAAAGCTGTGCTACTCTGATGACAGTTCCACGGTCTGGAATATTTTTTAAATATTTCATTAAATTTTTTCATTATAAATATTTCATTAAAATATTTTTTAAATATTTCATTAAATATTTTGAATTCTTCAAGAAGTCCAAGGTCAGCTAATGAGCTACGGATACCTTTTCTTTTTTCTTTTATTATTTAATAAAAAATTTTTTTTCTTTATTGATTTTAGAGAGAGAGGAAGGGAGAGGGGGAGAGAGATAGAAACATCGATGAGAGAGAACACAGACTGGCCGCCTCCTGCACGCCCCCCACTGGGGATCGAGCCCACATCCGGGCATGTGCCCTGACCGGGAATCAAACCGGCGACCTCTTGGCGTAGGGTCGGTGCTCAGCCACTGAGCCGCACCACCGGGCGGGACCCTTCTAGGCCAGCGAAACACTATGCCGGCCTCGCGAGCCATTCAAACACCCCGCCGGCCAGTCTGTGAAAAGTACAAAGGAACGAGGGGCGTGAGTCTCAGGGCTACCGACCCCACTGACCCCAAAGGGCACCCTTTCGGCCTGTCATCAGTACGAAGCAATGGCTCCTGGGCTACTTCGAAGTCTTGTGTGTATTTCACACGTCAGCACGTCTCAGCTCGGAGCAGACACATTCCCTGTGCTCAGTGGCCTCCCGTGGCCCGTGGCCTCGGGTGGGCGGGGCTGGGCTGGGCAGCGGGCCCTCAGACGGTATCACTGGGGTAAATCTCCATAGCGCCAGGCTGGGCTGCACACACCCTCAGCTGGTTCCCCAAACCGAACGGGGCACCTTTCCATGGAGACGGTTAGCCCCCGTTGACATTAAGCACAAGAAAGTGCTGGGAGGTTGGGGGGGGGTCCCAAATACCAGTGTCTGCAACACGGCGTGTCCCCACCTGCCATCAGCCGTGACCCGCCCCTCCCCCACCCCAGCTCTGCAAACTTCGTCCCAGAAGCGCGGGTTTGCGTATTGGGGAACACAGGGAACAGTGCATCCGCAGTCCCTCAGTGATGGGAAACCCTGGGGCAGGAGACCCCCGTCCTCTGAGAGCAGAGTCCCAGCCCCACCCACCCGCCACCTGGGTGAGCAGGACGCCCCACTGGCTGCAGCCGGCCTGGCGAGAGCATGCCTCTGGGGGCGTCGGTCTGTCCGCTGACCGCTGGCCACAAACTTTTGCTCTCTTCGGACAACTCTCACTGTTCCCTAAACGTGTCTGTTTGTTTGGGGGCCTACGCCACCCAACTGAGCACGGCTCCCACCTCTGGTCTCTTTGGAAGAGGGGGTGCCTGACCGAACCCACAGTTGCGCGTCCCTGCAGAGACCGCCCGCCCGTGTTACCGCCGTGCGGGCCAGCTTGCTGAGGGCGTGATGTGTCCGTCGTGGCACCAGCTATTGTCAGATGGAAACGGGGACGTCGGTTACAGTTTGATCCAGCGGGAGGCTTGTTACAGAAAACTTGATGGAGATTAAAAAGGGGCGGCCCTCGGCTGTGACCCGTGTGGCCTGGCCCGAGCTCTGGGCTCACACACCTTCTCCCACATCCCACAGGTGCCAGGCCCACGTGCTAACCTGTGGGCTCCCTACCGACACGCTCCACTGAGCACGCTGCAGGGTTTCGGTGAGAAACCTCGGCCCCAGGCCGCCCCACCCCACGGCGGCAGCACTGACACAGGAGAGGACGCTCAGAGGCCTCTGACCCCACCGGGCTGGCTCTGCGCGTGTCGGCCCAAGTGGGGACTGTGCCCAGCCAGCGGTTGCCCCGTTAGGACCCAGCAGTTCAAGGGACCCACCAGCCACAGGCTCCTCGTGAGGACCCAAGGGATGAGCCCCGAGCAAGCTCTCCAAAGGCACCCTTCCTGCCCTGTCCCCACCGCCGCACCCGAACCCCTTTCCCGCTCTGCCCTGTCCCCACCGCCGCACCCGAACCCCTTTCCCGCTCTGCCCTGTCCCCACCGCCGCACCCGAACCCCTTTCCCGCTCTGCCCTGTCCCCACCGCTGCACCCGAACCCCCCTTTCCCGCTCTGCCCTGTCCCCACCGCTGCACCCGAACCCCTTTCCCGCTCTGCCCTGTCCCCACCGCTGCACCCAAACCCCTTTCCCGCTCTGTCCTGGTCATAGCGCTTGTTCAGGTGCAGGGCCCGCGGCCAGGCTGCTCACACCCGGCATGGCCAGGGCCCCTCATGTCGGTGTGACCTGAGCGACTGCCACCGCTCACCCACTTTACCTCATGGAGCCACGGCCACCAAGCTCCCCCATGGCCCCACAGCCACCAAGCTCCCCCGTGGCCCCACAGCCACCAAGCTCCCCCGTGGCCCCACAGCCACAGCCTCGTGTCCTGTGATTGTCGACACAACAGTGGGAAGGGCTGGGGCCATGTGAGTTGGCGTGGCCGTGGGCTCCTCACGCGTGAATTCCCGCTTGGCTCCGGGTCTGAATTGGCAGCATCCCCCCCCCCCCCCCCCGCGCTCTCCCCTCCAGCTGGTGGGTGTAAATCTGAGTTTACCCCACCCTGCTGTCAATAGAGAGGGAGGAGCAGGGTGGGCCAGACCCCTCCCAGGTGAGCAGGAGGCCTCACCCCCCAGCTTACGACGCCCCCAGGGACCACAGCGGCTCTGAGAGGCGGGGCAGTGGCCCAGCCCCAGACAGCACTGCTCCTCTAGCCCAGGGGCTTTCAGGAACTAAAGGACAAACCCCAGACTTCCGACCTCCCAGGCAGCTCCAGTCCCAGCTGAGACTGGGAACGTCTCCCGCACCCCTAGAGGAAGGCGGGTGGGGGGGCTGGGGCTCTGACAGGAAGCCGACCACCCTCTGCCTCTCGGCTGGGCTGTTAGCACACATGGCCACCCAGGGGCAACCCCTCCCCCTCTGTCCCCGGCAGATGTTAAACAGGGTGAAAGGGCAGCCACCGGTGGGTCCAGGCCTGCAGAGCCCTGTCCCTGCCCGCCGCCCACCTGTCCCCAGGGTAATAAACTCAGCTGGGCTGCCTGTCACTGGGGCAGCAGGAAGCAAACAGACAGTGTCCCAGGGCGTGGAGTGAGGGAGCGGCCAGGGACTGCCTTGCAGAGGCCCCGGGAGGACAGCCTGACCTCTGGTTCTGGGGTTCAGCCCCCGGGCTGGCACAGGCCTGGCTAATCAGGGCTGGCTCAAGTGTCCCCGCCGGTCCCCGTGAACCAGAGACTGCAGGAGGCGTCCTTCCTCATAGACTAGAAGCGGACACCCAGAGCAGTGTCCAGCCTCCTTAAGATCCCCAATTCACCCAATCGGAACCCCGTCTAGGGACTGACGGTCCCCTCAGAGCCACTGTTTAAGTCACCCTCCTGGACTTATAAGGTCCAGGCCGTCCTGGCCCCTGACCCCCAGCTTCGGATGGCTCCCTGCCCTCTGCCCACTGCCGGCCGGGATGCTTCGGCCAGAGCAGACCCAGCCTGGGCCCCCACCTGGCTGAGAGGAAGGAGGCCCGGAGGCTGGGGGAGGGGTGTGGGGTGGGGGCTAAGGAAATGAGGGCTTGCACCTGGCACCTTCACCCCCAATTCTGATACCTCACTTCCGGACCTCACTTTCCCCACGGGCTGCCGACAGCTGGAAAGGGCACCCCGCCTTTTCCAGCCCCTCTGCTGGCACGCCTGCCTCAGATCTGCCGAGGGGGAACAGGGTCCTGGCCTGGAGATGCCAGGCCCTCGTCCCACCCCACCACCTGCTGGCCTGAGGCGTCGCCGGGCACCCTCTGCACACCACCCTCTCCTCTGCTCCCAGCTGAGAACGCACTCAGCGGCTCAGTCCTGCCCGGGAGCCTCCCTGCAATCACCAGACTGTGGGTGCGGCGGGGTGGGCATAGACACGGGTTTTCTGGGGGCAACGGGCACTTCATAGCCTTCAGTACAGTCATGGGGTCCACACAGGGCACTTGACGCCTCCACAGGTGCCCCGAACCCCCGCACCCAGGAGGGGGAGCTGGGAGGCTCCTGGGAGCCCTGTCCCCGGGACTGTGTGGGACAGCGCGCAGGCCGTGCTTGAAGGTGGCGGGGAGGGGGCGCAGGTCCAGGGAGAGGGGGGTGTCGTGACCAGTACTGATGCCTGGGGGGGCACAGAACAGGAGGGGGCACGCAGGGGGAGCAGAGCTCATCAAGGGCCTGACGCCTCCCCGGGTGAGCCCGAGGAGCAGGCTGGTGAGGGGGTGAAAGGCTGGCGGGGCGAGGGGTGCTGGCGGCACAGGCTATGAATGGCTGCATGCCACAGAGCGGGCACTTCCTGGTTGGCGTGGTTCGGACGTGGCGGGCACCCCACCACGTAAACAATGACAGTGGAGCCTGGAGGGTGAGTGGACACTGTACTTTCTGCTCATTTTTCGTAAACCTGACACTGCTCTAAAACAATAAAATCTGCCCACGCACCAAGAGGTCACCAGTTCGATTCCCGGTCAGGGCACATGCCCAGGTTCTGGCCCGACCCCCAGTGGGGGGCGTGCAGGAGGCGGCCAGTGGATGTTCTCTCTCACAGATGTTTCTATCTCTCTCTCCCTCTCCCTTCCTGTCTCTCTAAAATCAACAAAGAAAAAATAAATAAAAGACACACGACCTTGAGTGCTCTCACTCACCACCGCAGAGCAGTTCACGACTTTGGGACCTGGGGTCCTGCGGGGCAGTGGGAGCAAAGACAACCGCCTGCCTGGTAGGCCAGAAAGCTGTGCCCCAGGCACAGAGCCCAGAGTGCCCTCAGCACCCGGCCCTCCCCGGTCGGGGGCCTCCCCGCCAAACAGCCTGTTCTCCTCTGTCCCTAGAACCGGGGTGGGGGAGGGGCGCTCTTGCACAACCTTCAGGTGCCATCAGCAGAGATCCTAAGACACAGAATCCGCGAGTGCTCAAAGGGGACGGACGGAGCGAAGCGGCAGCCAGGAGGAGCTGAGGCCCCATCTCTCGTAACACTCAGAATTCGCTGAAATCGAAACAGCGGCCGAGATGCTCAGAGCACTCTGTGCAGATAGAACGAGCCCTCCCCCAGCCCTGAGACGGAGGTGGGTGGAGAAGCAGCTCCAGGCAGATCCCTGACAATGACAAAGAACTCATTCTCGCCCTGGCCGGTGTGGCTCAGGGGTCAGAGCATCAGCCCGAGGACCAGGGTCACAGGTTCAATTCCCGGTCAAAGGCACGTACCTGGGTTGCAGGTTCGATCCCTGGCCCCAGTCGGGGCGCGTGCAGGAGGCAACCATCTCTCTCTCTCCCTCCCTCCCTCCCTCCCATTCTACTAAAAAAAAAAAAAATCAGCCCGGCCGGTGTGGCTCAATGGCTGAGCGCCGACCCATGTACCAAGAGGTCGCCCATTCCATTCCCGGTCAGGGCACATGCCCAGGTTGTGGGCCGATCCCCAGTGGGGGGCATGCAGGAGGCGGCCAATCGATGTTTTCTCTCATTGATATTTCTCTCTCTCCCTCTCCCTTCCTCTCTCTAAAAATCAATAAAGAAAATTAAAAAAAAAAAAAATCAATGGGAGCCCTGGCCAGTTTGGCTCAGCGGTTAGAGCGTCGGCCTGCGGTCCGGAGAGACCCGGGTTCAGTTCCCGCTAAGGGCACGTACCTCGGTTGCAGTTTGTCCCCAGCCCTGGTTGGTTGTGCGGGTGGCAGCCACTCGATGTGGCCCTTTCATGTCGATGTTTCTCTCTCTCTCTCTCCCTCCCTCCTACTCTGTCTGAACAAAAAATGAAAAAATGTCCTCAGGTGAGGATTAAAAAAAAAAAAATCAATGGGAAAAATATCCTCGGGTGAGTATTAAAACAATAATAAAAAAGTCCTGTTCTCCACGAATGTGTTCTCGTCGTGTTTTTACTTTAAATGGCGGTTCCCGTCTAGCATTGCTCGTTTCAGATTATAAGCTCCTCAGTCCAAGACTCTGAAGGTCCTTTCATGATGTCCCCACCCGAATGCCATCTGCAGTCATGTCCACATGCCTTGTGTTTGCTGGCGGAAAGGATAACCACGCCAACCGGCCGTGGCACAGAGCAGGTGGCCGGCGTGGGTGTGCGCACAGACAAGCAGCACTGCCTCACGGGTAAAGGAGAAGGGCGCGTCTGGACCCACGGGTGGCAGAGGGATTCCACGCTGACTGTGGCACTGCTCCGAGCCGGCAGTGACCCTAGGTGGGGCCAGACTTTTGCACAACAGACTGTTGTGTAATTCACACGGAGGGCATGTGGGCCTGCCCTCAGAAGAAACACACAGGCTCGTGGACAAACGCTGCAGGACTAGGGGACACTCTCCCGTTAGGCGGCACCTCTCTGGGAGGAGCGCCGTGGAGGACGAGTTCTTGGCCACGCGTGGGTAGGTCAGCGTGGCGAAGGCAGCTTGTCTGGTGGCAGGAGGAGCGGGGTTTGGAGGTGGCTGGAGTCGGGGCAGCTGCTGAGAGAGGAAAGAGGGCAGGAACCACAGCAGTCCCCGGTGGGAGGGGGCGGGCGGGGCTGGACGGGGGCAGATTTCTCAGTTCGCAGCCCTGCTCAGAACGGGCCCTGCTGCCGGGCCTGCTGTGACCCACACGGTCCCCTCCACGGCTACAGGCCACGTGGCCACTGGCACTGGCCCACGTAGCCGAGGCTTTCGTAACTCAGCGGTGAAGCTACGACATCTACTACCCAAAATTCGTTCCCCAAGTTGCGGTGATGTGTACCCGAGGAGAGAGAGTCCTCCTACACAGAGAGGCAAAGTCACTGAAAAGCCAGAGATGACCAAAACACGGATTACGAAACCCACCCTCTCCGAGCTGCTGCCTCCAGAAAGCAGTTCCCTTCCACGCATGCTGGGTCCCTGTGGCCGCTGCACCCGGCGTCATCGCCCGCCCGTGGGGAGGCCAGGAGTCTGGCCCGGCCTCACCTGGTGAAACCGGCTGCTCATCACAGGCTCCGGGAGGCCCTGGGGAGTGCTCTCCTGCCCTTAGCTGTTAGGCCCACAGGCCCCCATGACCCCCCTCCAGGCCCGAATGTCTCCTCCCCCAGGGCCGGGTGACAGCACTCCACACCAACTGCCCCTCATCCTCTCGAGGACCCGTGGGGACACCGGGCCCCCAGGGACTCTAGGACCCTCTCCCAGCTCAAGGTCAGTCGGTCAACAACCTCAGTCCCCTCTGCAGCCTTCACCCCTCTGCGGTGTGACCTGACATGTCCCCAGGGTCCCGGGTCGGGGTGTGGCCAACGGTGGGGCCATTGTCCTGCAGCCCACACCTCAGCCAGGGCTCTGTGAAGGACTGACTGTCGCCTGGGGAGGTTCTCCCTTCTCTGCCCCACGGCCGGCAGAGCCCGCTCTCCGAGTACTGTGCGGGGGCGCAGCCTGGCCCACCATGGGAGCAGCCGGCGGGGACCGGGAAATCTACACCGCAGACCAGCCCCTGTCCTCAGCACAAAGCCTCGGCCCCCCGTCCTGGGAGAAGAGCCCCGTGCATTCCCAAACAGCAAGGCAAACAGGAGCTAAGGGGCACACGTCTCTTCCAGAACCTTCCTAGGAAGACGAAAGACATGACCGCCTAGAGCCACTGGGAGCCCGGACTTCTCCCACTCACGGCGCTGTGCCGTGCCCTGCCTCGGGGCACCTTAGGTCAGGGACGCGGCGGCCAGCAGGACAGACGTGGTCCCGGCACCTCACGGAGCCAGCTGTTACCACACACCTGAGGGACACACCGTACCCATCGGGACAGCTGCCTGCTGCGGAGGGGGAGGCAGGGCGGCAAGACACTTTGGGGGACCCTTAGGGGGACACAGCCCACAGGTGATTACTCCCCTGGCCTGGCCACTGCCAGGCGGCGCCCGGCACGTGGCCGGCAGAAACCGGTTCATCTGCTCTGCCCTCCAAGGCCGACTGACAGAGCGGGACACGGTGATCCATGTCAAACAGAGACACGCAAACAGGACCTTTCCCTCCGCTAAACACCTGCTGCCACACACCCTGGGAGCCCCAGCTCCCTCCCTTCCCGGAGCAGGAAACCGGCTGGGCCCTGTGGTCCCGGGGAAGCCCCGTTTCATGTTCAAAGAGTGGGTGATGTAAGTCCTGGGCAGCCAGGTCAGGAGCCCTTCGCACCGTGAGGGAGACGACCCTCCCCCTCGGGTGTATTCGACTTCAAGTCCTGGACTCTGCAGACAACCACGCCACGGCAGGATCCACACGGAGACACAGGCGGCCATGGGCGGGCCTCCGTGGGACATGAGGGCAGGGCGACTTGCATTGAAGACGAAGGAACAAGTTTAGGGCAGAAAACCGAGTGCCAGAGCCTTGGACCAACTGCCGTCAGCGAAGGACCTTTGAGAGACCGGTGACCTGACTCAGGGGTCACTTCGATTGGAATAGAGTTCCCTCCCAAAGAGCCACGGCAGTAGGGCCTGAGACGGAACCGACCTTAAAGAGCCAGGACCGACCGAGGGCGGAGTCAGCCCAAAGGCAGGGGAAGGTACAAACCTGCCAGGAAGCCGCCCGCCAACCCAAAGTGGCCCAGGGGCCCTGGCCTCGATGTTGCACCTGTAGACATTAATCCGGGCAGGTTCACTGTCCCTGGTAAAGGAGCAGCTACCACACCACAAAACAAAATCTAATCAGGGGGGATGCGTTGACAACGCCCCTGAAAAGCAGCACCCGTGATCTTGCCTAAGGAACACACATTATAGAAACTGAAAAGCAAAGGGCGTCAGATCACATCTAACGGTGCCCATTGCTGATTCCAGGATGTCAGCGTGCACTGACCAGTGTGTCCGGCTGCTGTGTTCAGGCTCACTCAGTGTGGAAAGTGCGCCGTGAGCGCAACCCAGGCTCGGGGCACGCCCGTGTCGTGGTTTCTACAGGGGCCAATCCAGAGAGCGCGGAGAAAAAGAAGCCACGACTGCGCTGACTCAGGGGGGTCCATACGATCCCTCATCCCACCCATCCACCCACTCTATCATTCTTCTCCTTGATTTTAGAGAGAAGAAGGGGGAGAGAGAGGGAGAGAGAGAGAGAGAAACATCGATAGGTTGCGTCCCACACACGCCCTGACTGGGGAGCGAACCTGAAACCTGGGTGTGTGCCCTGACCGGAAATTGAACCCACCGCCTTTTGGTGTGTGGGACGATGCTCCAACCACCTGAGCCACCGGGCCAGGGCCCACACATCCACTTTAAACACCTGGCCGGACTTGCCACCCACGGCTCAGCCAGAGAAGGGCAGCGGCTTGAAGGGATAACGCATTTGGGATCTTCCCTCTCCTCTCTGGGTGCTATCCACTCAGCTCACCTTCTGCAGCCAGATACGACGTCCAGTCTTCCAGCGGCCCCGCTTCTCTCTGTGAGCACGGCTGCGTACTTTTTGAAGACAGAGGATGCGCTTCAAACTAGATAGCAGCTACTGGACAGTTCATCAAAGCGGATTTATCCGGGATGCACGACCAAGTAACCCAGGGACTCACGGGTGGCCAAGAGCATAAGAAACCACCACTGAAGTGAATGGGGAAAGATTTCCTGCACCATTTCCCCGAACTGAGGGGTGGGGGGGAGCAGACTCGTGCTTTCTGTCTGTGCACTCAGCTCATCGAGGTTCATCAGCAGACTCCACACACAGTAAGTTTCACTAAACATCACAGCTCAAAATGACCTGTCACGAAACTCATTTTACCAGAGGCTAATTGATGTAAACAAGAGTTAAGTTCCAACAGCATCTAATCGATGTTCCAGTGGAATGATGTTGAATGAGACAGTGTTAGCACTGAGAACAGTGTACACCCAGAAAGCCACCCCTGCCCTGTAGTCGTTCTGCCTTCAAGCCTCACCCTCCAACACCACAGGAGACTAAGCAGCCAATCTCACAAAAGGGGACTCAGGCTGGTGAAAAAATCCCGGTCTCTCAGCTGGGTGGGGGGAGACACGCAGAAATCTCCACTCAAGATGTGTTGCGGGGCAACCTGGTGGCGCTGTTCCCTGGAACAGCGGCAGGGCCCCAGGCCCCGGCCCCCTGCAAAGTGACAAGGATGAGTGTAAATATACCTAAATGGCAGATTCCGCTTCTGCTTATGATCAGCTTTCCACCTGCTGGACCCCACATACAAAGAATTAAAAAACAAAAACAAAATGTTTCTACCCATCTAGTTACAGCTGAAAACCCTAACAATGGCCATTGATAACGATGATAAATAGGAACAAGCCCTTAGCACCTGCCAGGTACCAGATGCTTTAAGTGATCCTTGCAAAGGGCCTTTGAGGCAGGCGGTATCATGTCCATTGTACAGACGGAGAAACTAAGGCCCAGAGGAAGGAAGTCAGCGCTACGCACCAGGGATGGTATTTGAACGCAGCAGTGCGCTTTGGAGGCCGTGCTTGTAACCTCTGCACCAGCACCCGGAGCCCAGGCGGAAAGGCCAGCGCAGCGGGAGGCAGGTGGTGCAAACCCCACGGCCGGCTTCTCAATGCCTGGCCACTAACGGCGACATGGGATTAGTCCCCACTGCCTTGCATCGCATGAATCGCCTGGCAGAGTGAACCACACTGTCTCATCTGCACAAGGGGGACAGGGAGAGTGAATGACGGGGGCCAGCTGCCAGAGGGGAGACAGTGGGGCACCGTGGTTGTTGGAGCTGGAGCATCCTGCACCCCAGGCCCCGAGCTCTGTCACTCCTAGCTGCATGAACTTGGGGAAGTTTTTCCCTAAACCTCAGCTTCCCAGTCTGTGGAGTGGGGATCATCTCTGTCCTGACTTTCCGGATTTGTTTTGTGGGATCAGTGAATTCATGCATGGATATCACCAGCATCTATTTACACAACAACCTCATTGCTGGAGGGTTTAAAAATTCCACCGATAAGAACTTTCTTTAGCCATATCCTGAGGCCCTGCTCACCATAAAAGCCCAGAAACCACCAAGAGCTGGAGAAACAGGGACCGCACTCGGCGTACGCCGTAGAGGAACTTGATAGCTACTATGAAAAGGCATTCCTCGGTCAATAACCCTTCCTCTGCAAAAGCTTTCATGGTTTAATACTCACCAGCAATTAAATGCGAATGTTGCCAATGAGGAATTTCTAAAACTAACACAGATTTTTAAAAACTTCTCTACTCAGTGGATGACAACTTGGAAGGGAATTCTCAAACCGGCCTTTGGCCCAGCCCTCTGATAAGGTGCCGGTCGAAGAGCCTTTTCCGAAAACCATTTCCCTCTTCTTTCCACAGAAAAGACGGGGTGTCCTCAGGTGGTAGGGGTGCATAGGACCAGTCCCAGGGGCGGCCACCCCGCTCCCACCTCCTGCAAACTTGGGGGGTGGGCAGCAAAGCAAACTCCCCCAGGAAAGAGAGCAGCCCTGTCCCTTTCTGTTCCTGAACAGAATCTGAACTAGACTGCGGCCGGCATGTGACACCAAGCGTGGGAATACCAGGATTCCGAGATTCACCCGCTCTGGCAAGGTTCCTTAGTTTATATTTAGCAATCTTAAATTGCCTATGTTTCTTTCTCCTTTTCTCTTTCTTGCTTTCTTTTTTTAAAGTAGAGAACAAGGGGAAGAGCCTGGGCCTAAGGAAGTGAGTTTCCTGACACGCGGTTCTTGGCCAGACCACAGGCCGGGGAATGCGAAGGGGCGCGCCGTGGGGTGGACAGCACACTTCGGGGGCTGCCTCTGCACACAGCAGCCCCTACAACTTCCCGTTCGCGTGCCTGGACCATCCAGCCAGACAAAGACCGCAAGTTCTCCGGTCCACGGCTCCAGACACACGGGGATCGAGTCGCCCCAAATTAGGCCCTCTCCCGGCCCGGGGCGCCCCCACCGCGGCAGAGGGGACCCCCAGGATGCTCCCCGCGTGGTCCGGAGTGCCCGCGCGCCGCCCGGCCCCTGCTCGGGCCCCGCACCTCTCGAGGCTGCGGCCAGACCCTGGCCCCTCCCGGGCCCCGCGGCTGCAGGCCCACGCGCCCCGCGCGCCCACCCTGTCCCTGCCGAGGGGGCGCCACCCGGTCCCCAGAAGACCCTTCAAACCCCGCCCCCGTGGCCCTAGGCCAGGCCCCAATACCCACCCGGGTCCCACAACGAGAACCGGATTCGCGCCGGCTCCGGGAGCCGCCGCCGCCGCCACCGCCGCCGCCGCCGCCAGTGAGGCGCGGCGGGGCGGAGACGCGCGGCGAGGCCCAGCCCCCGGCCCGCCCCGGGCCAACCCGGTCTCCGCCCTCGGCCCAACCCGGCCCCCAGCCCGCCCCAGTCCCGCCCCCGCCCCCGACCCCGACCCCGGCCAGACCCGGCGCGACCCCGCCACTTCCCAGTCTCCTTCCTTCCGCCCTCAAGTCCTAGATCTCCGCTCTAGGTCACCCCAATTCCGGGTCTCGCCGCCCCCCGGGTCCCCAGCCCCGGGCTCTGCCCCAAACGCGAGCCCCGCGCCCCCCACCCCGGGACGGTCCACGTGCGCGCTCTCGCTCGCCATCGGCTCTCTGAATTTATGTTTTTCCCATTTTGGGGTACCAAGGGAACGGCAGCAGACCACTGGGCATCCCTCCTCCGCCGCGGGTCCTTCGCAGGAACCCCGCGGAGGGGGCACCGAGCCCCCAGGTGTGGAGATGGGTGGGCGGGCACCAGGCTGGGGTCTCCGGCCCCCGCAGGTGCGGCCAGCTCCCGGGCTCCTCGCTCCCCGCCTCCGCCGGCCGCGCAGGGGCACTTAGCGCCCGGGTCCCCGCGTGCCCCGCGCAGTCCCCTGGGGCAGCGGAGTTGCCCGGCTGGACGTACGTTGACACGATTGTCGCTTTACAGAAACCGCCAGGTGGGCTAGAGCTCGGACTGAGAGACAGCGACGGAGAGTCCGTATTTATGCTTTAACGTACCGACATTTGCACTGTTTCCCGTGCACGTCAATGGCACAATGGCCGCCCGCCCCGGCCGCCCGCCCCGCGCGCCCCGTCCCCGCCCGCCGGATGTTGACGGCGTCGCCTAGCAACGGGAGATGGCGGAGCCGGGTGGCGGGGCCGGCGGGTAAGCGGGCTCCAGGGACCACGGGTCTCGGAGGGCCCCCACGACTCTTCCTTTCCGTAGCCCCCCGTAGCGCCCGGGCGGGGCGCTCCTCCCTTCTTGCTCCTCTCCTCCCGCCTCGACCCCTTCGCTCCCCACTCTGGGGGCCATCCCGCCTCCCGGCCACCCTACCCCCTGGGCGCCCCTTCTCCCTCCTCACCCCTTTTGTCCGCTCCCGTACCCCCCTTCCCCTGGCTCCAGGTGGTCCACTCCCGAAAACCCGGGACCTACTCGCCCGGCAGTAACCATGACGACCACTAGGCTTAGCCACCCGGCTGTGGGACCCACGCAGGTGTCTGGGGGGGTCCTCGGGGGCTGCCCCTGCGGTGGCCCCGGGAGCCGGAGACCCGCCCAGCCAGCCCCCTCCAGGAAGGGCTGGGGGTCCTGGTCAGGCAGCCCCTGGGCCAACGCCCTGAGCACAGGTAGAGGGGAGTCTGATGAATATGCCCCCAGGCCCGGCTCTGCTTCGGTGAAAAGCATAGACTCTATTTTAAAGAATTTGCTCTTTACCTGAGACACCTTCCTTCCTTCTTTCCTTCCTTCCTTCCTTCCTTCCTTCCTTCCTTCCTTCCTTCCTTCCTTCCTTCCTTCCTTCGTACTGACTTGGAGAAAAGTCCAGGTTACATTGAGTGAAGTCTGAGCGCTGAACAGCACGCAGCGCGATCTTCAGCTTAGGGCACAAGAGCAAGCGTCC
Source organism: Tadarida brasiliensis (assembly GCA_030848825.1). Taxonomy (NCBI): domain Eukaryota; kingdom Metazoa; phylum Chordata; class Mammalia; order Chiroptera; family Molossidae; genus Tadarida; species Tadarida brasiliensis. The sequence continues at coordinate 65,002,974 of CM061273.1, forward strand.
ATGCAGAGAAAGTCCTTGGAAGCACATGGCACATCCCCGGACTCTCTCCCCGTGAAGGACAAGTCACAGGCATTTCATGGTCTGTGTCACCCAGTTCTGTTTTAGTTCGACTTAGAAAAATACGGGGCTTGTGTTTTTAATTCGGAAAGAGCAAAGTCGTTTCAGACGGTCGGCCAGGACACCCTCGTGCTCCCCAGCCCGGAGTGCAGGGCGGGTGCTTCTCCCGCGGCAAATGTCCTCTTCCTCGGCATCTCCCCTCCGTTTTGTCGGGGACGCAAGTCTAGTTCGGGTAACTTCCTGGCGTCACCTTTCCTGTTTCCGTGGTCGTGTTTTTCACTCACTGGCTCGAGGAGATATGGGTGGCACTCCCACCACACTGCAGGCACAGTCTTCTGCTGGGGTTAGTGACACACGTGGTCATTAACAAGCAAATAAAGACACGTACAGACGTCAGGAGGCGACAGGTGCCTGGGCCAAGAGGCTCCGATGCGAGACTGACATTGTTTCTCTGCAACCAGGGCTCCCCTGGAAGGAGGCTCGACTTCGGAAGGAGAGGAGGACCAGAACCCCGAAGGCGACAGGGTGAAGTCCCTGGGGATGTTGTTCGGGGCTGGTGTGTAGTAGGGATCACAGTCGAGAGAGAGGGGACTTGCTCGGGAACATGTACCTCGCCCGAGAACGGACTCCGTTCAGCTGCGCAGGACCTCAGTTTCCTGCACCCCTGCAAGGTGTTGGCACCAGCAGGAATGCCAGGCACACCCTGCTCTCAGATTGCCCCGAGTTGTTCAGAACTAATTTCCTGCAACAAAGGAAAAAAATAATCACAAAAAGAGAGAGAGAGAGAGCGCAGATCAGTGAAAGCACGGAGTAATCTCCTAGCGATGCTGAGAAGTGTGTGGGTGCGTTTCTCCAGTGGTGGAATTACCCTGTTAAGAATAAAACCTCGCCAGAGTCCTTATGCTTTGTTTCCTGGTTTTCTTTTCCCCGCCACCCAACCGCAGGAATCAACAGAGAAGAGCAATGACCAGGACAATGGAGATGCTGTTGACGCCCCGGAGACCTCCGAGACGGAGCTCCCCATCTTTGGGGAAGTCGAAACCGAAGGGGAAATGGAAAATGAGGGGGACTTGGAAATGGAAGAGGAATTCGAGTTTGAACAGGAGTTGGAGTCCGAGATGGAAATCATGTCCCCCGAGGGGAAAGTCAGCTCTGTAGATCTGGCCTATTCAGACGTCAGTCCCGGGGACGAGGACGAGGAGGCAGAGGGCTCCACACCCCCGAACGAAAGAGCGAGGAGGGAGGCTGGTCACGATGGCAGAGAGTCCCTCCGTCCCTCAGAACGCAGGGCCGCAGGGGTCCTCTCCTCGGAGTCCTCCCAGCAGGCAGCAGGCTCCTCGGAGGAGGTGGGTCAGGATGCTTCTGGACGCAGGGTGAGTTACTGCCCGTGCGGTGTGTCACCCTTTGTGAAGAACCTGGGGTACACTTCAAATACCAATTGCAATCCCTATCAGAAACTGCTTAGCAAACGTAAGTCTCAGAGGGCCCAGGCTGGGGATTCCACAGGAAGCATCCAGGTTTCGGGTCTCAGCTCGTCCAGGGAAACACCGTGGAGATGGGAGTGCCCTCTGTCGGCGCCGTCCCATACGGTGACCATTGGTCCTGGGTGGCCACAGAGCACTCAGAATGTGGCCAGGGAGATGGGGATGACAGTGATGCCCCAGGAGGCAGCCTCTGGAGCCGCCTCACCCTGTGCAGGCCCCTCGGCCCACTTAGGTGCGCTCACCTGTTGGTTGTAGGTTTGAGTTGTTCTGAAAGGGAAGTGAGGGGCAGGGCGGGAAGAGAACGTCCCTCGTGGACTCACTGTGCCCTGTGAAGGGGCAGGAGTGTTATCCCATTGTACAGATGAGGCAAAGGGGCTTCCTAGTCCAGTGTCACACGGCTGTGATGGCAGACGGTGGCCTTCGCCCCAACGCTCCCGTTCTGAACCACGAAGCCACGCTGTCTCCCCGCCCCGTGACTCTGAAAAGGGTTAGGCCTTCGGAGAGTAACATGGTCTGACATTTGATGGCCCTAACTAAGCTTTGTGATTATAAATGGTGAAACACTCCCAAGACCACTTTTCAGAGTTTGACGACAAAATGGACGGTGTCTTCACCAGCTAAGATGAGCGGAGTGGAAGTTCAGGTCACCTGTGGAGCTGAAACCCAATTTCCACCCTAGGGCCTAGTTTCTAGAAAATTCACTGGGAAACAGGTTGCAAATATGATCCACCAGGAAAGCAGAGACAACCCCAAGAGGGAGCCAGGCCTGTTTCCTGGCTCTCGGCTGGGCCAGGTCTTCAGAGGAAACAGGAACCGTGGAAGCGTACGCTGCTGCGTCCAGGGGTGCACACAGATGCCTCCCTGACTTCTCATCACGGGAGCCCCTTTCTGGACACCCCAGAGGTGGGCACTGGACTCTGAGTGCCTCAGGTATCATTTCTAGAGCCAACATTCTCTGAGGAAGCAGTTAGAAAGTGCATTGCTGGGGCTTGAGGCAGCCCGACTTGAACTTGCCCTGGGCCGGCTGTTCGAAGGAGGCCAAGGGCTCCAGTTCCCGTGAGGCCGCTTCCCCCACGGGGGAGAGAAGTAGCGAGTGTCTCCCTCTCAGGGCCCTTGTTGTCGATAAGGGTTGCCACTTTATCATCAGCAATAATAATTGTCCACAGAAATATTTGCAAGAGTCTCTTTTAAAAGTAAAACGGGGCCTGGGGCTTTTATCGAGGGGAAATCTTTTCTTATCAAAACGTCCCTAATGCGAATGGTTTGAAAGAAAAGAAACAGCCGTCTTGGGAGACCCTTGCCAGGGCCGAGGCTTTCCCACAGGCTTTGTCAAGAGGGTGCTCGCCGTCCGGGGGCTCGGTGTCTGGAGGGAAGAAGCCCACGCCCGACACGCCCGTTCCTTCGCGTTTACAGAGCGAGACAGGCAGAGACCACTCCTGGATCCATTGTCGGGGTGGGGGGAGGCTGCGGTGGACGGTGTCCATTTCGACCATTTGCAAAAGCCAAATAATCTTTATATCCAAACGATTTTCTGTTCCTTTAACGATTATGTTGAATTCTGAGCACTGGAGCGAATCGAATCCAGTCGCTGGGCAGCCCTGCTCGGCCCGTGGACTCAGGCGTGGTTGCTCTGTCCTAGGGAGAACCCAATGAGGAGATGCAGCTGCAGCAGGCCTCGCCCCCGGGCCCCCAGCCCCGCCGGAGGCCGAGCCAGCGGAGCAGACTCACCCCGGGCCGGCTGTCCCTGGCCACGGAGGCGCCAGGTACCGGGCCCTCCCCTGCGGGATAAGCCATTTCACAGCCCCTTCTGTGCCAGGGACGCCCCACCCGTGCCTCGTTTCCCACTGAAAGATAAAAATATTATTTTTGTTGTTGTTAATCCTCACCCGAGGATCTTTTTCCATTGATTTATTATTATTTCTTTTTTATTGATTTGAGAGAAAGAGGAAGGGAGAAGGAGAGAGAGATAGGAACATCGATGACAGAGAACATCGATTGGCCGCCTCCTGCATGTCCCCCACTGGGGATCGGGCCCACAACCTGGGCATGTGCCCTGACCAGGAATCGAATCAGTGACCTCTTAGTGCATGGGTCGATGCTCAACCAGTGAGCCAGACCGGCCGAGCAATCCATTGATTTTTTAGATAGAGTGGAAGGGAGGGAGGGAGAGAGAGAGAGAAACATCGATGTGAGAGAGACACATTGATTCGTTGTCTCCCACACGTTGGGGTCGGGGATTGAACCTGCAACCCAGGTATGTGCCCTTGACCGGGAATTGAACCCAAATCCCTTCAGTCTGAGGGCCAATGCTCTAACCTCTGAGCCATACTGGCCAGGGTGACACAAACATTACTAACAGGTAAGGATAACATTTCCGGAGCATTGACTGTCTCATCTCATTTCACCTTTACGGTAACTGACGAGGTGGGAACTGCTCTCCATTTCACGAAGAGCCCGAGCCATTCAGTAACGTATCCCAGTGTGGGCAGAGCTAGGCCCCAGCCAGCACCCGGTGGCGCCCCAGCCCACAGCCCTGGCCGGTGCTCACGGCCACCTGTCTGACGGGGGCTCGGCCACAGCTCCCTGGCATGCGTGTGCCTTTCCCAAGGCTTTCCCGCCTGCCCCTGTCCTTTCACTGGGCTCTGCGTCCCGGTGTTTTGTACACAGGAAGGCAGACCAGGATACTAATTACTGCATATGACACAAGAGTGTCACTTACAAGTGACACAATGGCACACGTGTCTGGACCAACTCAGAACAGGCTCGCTCCAGTCCAGGCGGGAAGAGAAACGAACCACAGCCTCACTGACACTTCATTTCTCTTCCATCTTATCAACTGTTTCCCATTTTTAAAAATATCAATCTAGCCCTGGCCGGTTTGGCTCGGCGGTTAGAACGTCGGCCCGCGGACAGGAGAGTCCTGGGTTCGGTTCCCACTAAGAGCACGGACCTCGATGCAGTTTGTCCCCGGCCCCAGTTGGGGTCATGCGGGTGGCAGCCACTCGATGTGTCTCTCTCACATCGATGTTTCTCTCTCTGTCTTCCTCCCTCTCTCCCTCCCGCTATATCTGAAGATAAATGCAAAAATGTCCTTGGGTGAGGATTAAAAAAAAAAATCAATCTAGCCCCAGCCTGTGTGGCTCAGTTGGTCGGGTGTCATCCCGTACACCAAACGGTCACTGGTTCGATCCCCGGTCAGGGCACATGCCCGGGTTACAGGCTCGATCCCCAGTAGGGGGCGTGCAGGAGGCGGCCATCAGTGTTTCTCTCTCCCATCGATGTTTCTCTCTTCTCCCCTCCTCTCTCTAAAAATCTATTCTTCAAAACAAATCAACCTAGCCCATCAGTAAGAAGCCAGCTTTTTGTCCACTGTTTACGTATGTGACCCCCTCTATGGAGCGTGTGGGACGATGACGAGATTCATGAACAGAAGACCCTAAACAGTGGTCTGAACCCCAACCCACGGGGGGCTTTTCTCCAGTCTCCCTCATGGGACACGAGGTTGGAAACCAGCCGGCCTTACAGCTCTCTCTGTGAACGTCCCCTGAAGTTCGCTGTCCCCCCAGGCTTCTCCCCGGAGGACTCGGATGCCCCCCCCAGGGGAGAGTCCCTGCCCTCCTTCCTGGACCGGATCCAGCGGCTGAGCCTCTCCGAGGGGGGGGGCCTGGAGCCCCTGGAGTCTGAGGGCAGTGAGGAGGCGGAAGAGGCGTCCCAGCTGCTGGTCTTGGACCCGAACCACGTAAGGACAAGTCCCCCAGTTCTGCACAGAGAAGGATGACTTAGAGACCTTCCTTCACCTGCCGCGCAGGCCTTTCTCGGCCCTCCGCCTCCAGTGCCCCATGTTGCCTGTCCACTGAACAGGCACGCTGCATGGGCTTGCCCTGCTCTGTAAAGCAGATTCTCCTTTTAGGTCCACGTACCCCAACCAGGCTTTCTCGGCCTCGGCACTGCTGACCTTTGGGACTGGGCCATCCTGGGGGGGGGGGGTCTTGGGCTAGCAGGGAAGGCGAGTCCTGATTGGATGAACCCGTCTGGAAGCCCTGTGCTCCAGTCCTGCAGGACGGGGAGCAGTAGCTCTGGGAAAGGGGCTGAGTGCCATGTGGTACCAGCATCCCCTGGCCCCTGCGGTCAGCCAGGACCACCGTCCCCGCTTGCCCTGTCCCTTTGCCAAAATATGGCCTAGGTCTTCAGCGCCTAGGACAGCCTCTAGTGCCTTTACCTTGTGGCTTCCAGAGTCAGAATCGGGGCGGAAGTGGTGAGCACCCCGCGTGGAAGTCGTTCCTGCCCCCTTGTCCCCAGAACAACTGGGGCCGGGATGGGACAAGAGACTGACCGGGAGCTTTGCCCTTGCTCTAGCCCCTGATGCTAAGGTTCCAGGCTGCCCTGAAGAGCTTCCTGACCCGGCAGATAGAGAAGCTGGAGCTGGAGCTTCGAGAGCTGGTGCGTCCTGCTCCGCCCACCACCCGCCGGCTGTGTGCCCACGTCCCCCGACCCAGTTTCCCCCAGCTGTGTGCCCACGTCACCCGACCCAGTTTCCCCCAGCTGTGTGCCCACTCCCCCTGACCCAGTTTCCCCCAGCTGTGTGCCCACGTCCCCCTGACCCAGTTTCTCCCAGCTGTGTGCCCACGTCCCCCTGACCCAGTTTCTCCCAGCTGTGTGCCCACTCCCCCTGACCCAGTTTCCCCCAGCTGTGTGCCCACGTCCCCCGACCCAGTTTCCCCCAGCTGTGTGCCCACGTCCCCCTGACCCAGTTTCCCCCAGCTGTGTGCCCACTCCCCCTGACCCAGTTTCCCCCAGCTGTGTGCCCACTCCCCCTGACCCAGTTTCCCCCAGCTGTGTGCCCACGTCCCCCGACCCAGTTTCCCCCAGCTGTGTGCCCATGTCCCCCTGACCCAGTTTCCCCCAGCTGTGTGCCCACATCCCCCTGACCCAGTTTCCCCCAGCTGTGTGCCCACGTCCCCCTGACCTAGTTTCTCCCTGCCGCAGAGCGTGGCCGCCAAGCAAAGCCGAGTCCAGCGGCAGGAGCTGGGGGTGGACCTCTACGGGGTCCAGCAGCACCTGGCCCACCTGCAGGTGCAGCTCGAGAAGAGCCACGACCGCCACTCCCTTGCGGCGTGCAACCGGCAGCGGACGGAGGAGGAGCTGCAGCGCATGCGCGTGCTCTACACCAAGACCAGCGAGGCGACCAACGAGGAGCGCAGAAAGCGTGAGCGACTCCCAGTCCCGCAGCGTCCCCGCGTGCCATCGCGTCCCCGAGGGCGTCCCCACGTGCCATCGTGTCCCCGGGGGCGTCCCCACGTGCCATCGCGTCCCCGAGGGGGTCCCCGTGTGCCATCGCGTCCCCGGGGGCGTCCCCACGTGCCATCACATCCCCGAGGGCGTCCCCGCGTGCCATCGCGTCCCTGAGGGTGTCCCCACATGCCATCGCGTCCCCGAGGGCGTCCCCACGTGCCATCGCGTCCCCGAGGGCGTCCCCGCGTGTCATCACGTCCCCGAGGGCGTCCCCACGTGCCATCGCATCCCTGAGGGTGTCCCCGTGTGCCATCGCATCCCCGAGGGTGTCCCCACATGCCATCACGTCCCTGAGGGTGTCCCCACATGCCATCGTGTCCCCGGGGGCGTCCCCGCGTGCCATCACAGGGTATGGAGAGAAGCGCGTCCTGGAGGGGTCCCCAGCCTGATTAGAAAAGGGTCGCATAAATGTCTGAAAGGACCACTACTTAGCAGGCTGCAGCCTGGGCAGCTCCGGGGCAGGGAGCAGAGTCAAAGGCAGAGCGCCGACATGTCCAGGGGGGAAGAGCGGCCGCAGGGTTAAACTGGTGGGAGCGGTGAGGTGGAGCGACCCGAGGCGCGAGGGCTCGAACCCGCTGAGGGCGCACGGCCTGCAGGCCCCACAGTGGGCAGGCGACTTGGGGAACCGGGTGGCTCTGGACCAGACGCGCAGCAGGACCAGGACTGTCACCGCGGAAGCCACACCCTGCACAGAGCCAGTCTAAGTCACAGCCAACAGTGACTTCCTCAAAGCAATGCAGATTATTTTATCTCTGTGCTTTTTTATGTCTCCAGCTTTATCAGCTCTGTATTTCTGTTATAATGGGGGAAATGACCTAACAGAATGTGGGAGAGAACCAACCACAGTGTCCCAGCCAGGCAGCAGGAAGGAAACGTTTTGGACCCTGAGTGGGGCAGAAGTTTCTCAGTGGAGGCGGGGGTCGGGGTGGGGGGCGGTGGCCAGCGCTCACTCCTCAAGCACCCCACTCCCCATTGCCACGAGCAAAACCGAAAACCCCGACGAGAACTGACTTGCACGCTGGAACAGGGAAGAGCTGCGCCCTCCAGATGTCATGGAATTTAGCCCAACCTGAAGGAGGGCACAGCCTCCCCACCACGGCCCCTCCTCACGCCCCAGGGGGTGCCCACCAGCGCCCCTCAGCTGAGGCTCAGAGTGTGGACGGGCTTCTGGAAAGATCCAAGCATCTTCACAGACTTTGTGTCCTTTCCCGAGGTCGCCAGGAAGCAGGAGCAGAAAGTCTGTCCGAGCCCGGGTTCCGGCTAACGGCGCCATGCCTCCCCTCCCAGCCGGCCCCCCGGGCACGGCCACTGCACCGTCCCTGTGGTCAACAGGGGCTTTGCCACTGGACAATGTCCACGGCTGCCTGCCTCACCTGGGAGGGAGGTCCAGCCCACCCGTCACTAAACCCTCACACGAACACGGGAGGCAGAGGCCGGCTGGCCGGACAGCAGGCACCTCCACACCACAGCAGAGTCTGAGAACAGCCCGAGCCGGGCACACCAGCTGGCCCTCGGGGCAGCTCATCCATCAAGTGAGACCAAAGCGTTGGAGGAAAGGATACTTGGAAGTTAAAAATAATTGTCATCCGAGAAAAAGGCACTAAATGTTCCAATCAATACGGGTGACTACTGAACGTGGAAACTAACAGCGGTGTGAAGGGTTCTCCCCAGAATTCAGGGCAGACACCCCAGGTGATGGGCGTTTCGAGAAGGACACGAACCACACGGTCACAGATCTGGGAACGTCAACACGCAGCAGGCAGGAATCCCGGGAGATGAGGGGCACTGACCAACGCCCTCGGAGGAGAACATTTGCATGAGTTCAAGAAGGACAAGTCCTCGGACGGAAAGACTCGTTGGGGGGCGTGCAAGTGGCAGAAATAATAAGCACGCCGAGATGGAGCTGGTGACACCCTTCAGTTCCAGAGCTGAAGCGGGGGGGCGCTACAGGCTTACAGGCAGGGCAGAGCTCCCGCTACTCAGCCCTCCGTGGGTGGGAAGTGTGGGAAACGCTTCCCAGGCCCATCTTACAAGGCTTCGTATCATCCTTACTGCAAAAGCTGGCCACGCACGGAGCCAGAAACCCGGAGCGCCGTCCCACGTAGGAGGCGCGGACGTCCGGAATAAAATGTGAGCGAGCATTCAACATCTGTTCAGAAACGAAAGGCTGGGTTCGGCACTATCGTAAAGGAAGCCCCCTTCGTCAAGAAGGGCTCACTTCTGGAATAACTTGGAATTAGGAAACTTACTCGTTGACTGTATTAGATTCATTAATTAAAGGAGAGGGGGATGTTTTCTGGGTGGATGCCAAGTTGGGTGTTTGATAAAACTCACTGTGCCCCTAAATGGGATCGAAGGAAAGGTCTGATCGGTGTTTATCAGGTGCTAACAACAAGGTTCACCTCCGCCGAGAGCCCTGGAGAAGCCACACCTTAAACAGGTACCAAGTCAAGTGTCTGGGGCATTGCAATGAGGAAATCTCATTCTCTACCAATGACACGATCGCTTATCTAGAAGATTCAAGATTGCTGATAAAAAAAAAAAAAAAAAGCTAACCCAGCCGGTGTGCTCAGTGGATCGAGTGTTGTACCATGGATTGAGATAGTAGCTCAGCATTTTGGGTGAGCTTCAACTGATTTCTTTTTTTTTTTTTTATCCTCACCCGAGGACATTTTTGCATCTCTCTTCAGATAGAGCAGGAAGGAGAGAGGGAGGAAGAGAGAGAGAGAGAAACATCGATCGGCTGCCTCCTGCCCGCCCCCTACTGGGGATCGAGCCCACAACCAGGGCATGTACCCTGACCGGGAATCGAACTGGGACCTCTCAGTCCCTGGGACGGCGCTCAATTCATTGAGCCACACCGGCTAGGCCAGATTGCATTTTTATTTTTTTCCTTTATTGATTTTAGAGAGAGAGGAAGGGAGAGGGAGAGACATAGAAACATCAGTGAGAGAGAATATCGAGTGGCCGCCTCCTGCATGCCCCCCACTGGGGATCGGGCCCACAACCTGGGCATGTGCCCTGACCAGAATCAAACCGACGACCTCTTGGTGCAGGGTCGACACTCAACCACTGAGCCACAGCGGCCGGGGAGGTTGCATTTTTAAACCACTAACAATTTTTATCATTTGGCCACCTGAAAATAAATACTCTGCCCCCTGTTTCACACTATATAAAAAATACGCGCCAGGCACAGTGAAGATGCAGGAAAGTCACGGGAGCGTCAGGAGAATGTGTCAGATGACATTTCCATAATCTCCAGGTGAGGAAGGTCTTTGTAAGCCGGGTGCAGAGTACGGAGGCCGGACAGGAGGAGTTTCTCAGGTTTGATATATAAAACTTACCTGTAAAGTTAAATGACAAACACAAATTTGGGGAAAAAACACATTTGAAATGTTTGTGACAACATCCACATTTTCCGTTGCCTCCTAACAAATTGCCACAAACTTAGGGGCTTAAAACGACCCCCAGGGATACATCTGCCCTCGGTTCTGTAGGTGGAAGCCTGGCGTGGCCCTCGGGGTCTCTGCGTGGGGCACCACCAAGCCTAACCCAAGCATTCTCGTGGGGCAATGTGGGGAAGACCCACCTGCAGACGTGTTCGTGTCCTTGTCGGAATTCAGCTCCTTGCGGCTGTAGGACTGAGGTCCCGCTTCCTCACTGGCTGTCAGCAGGGGCCGCATTCAGCCCACACCCTTCGACACGTGGCCCTCTCCACCTTCAAGCCGGCCACAGAGACCCCACCCCTCCATGCTCCATTCACCCTGAGACTCTTGTTCACTTCCTCCTCTGCCACCCGCCAGAGAAAACTCTCTCCTTTTATTATTATTACTATTTCAATCCTCACCCGAGGATATGTTTTTCCATTTATCTTCAGACAGAGTGGGAGGGAGGGAGAGAAAGAGAGAGAGAAACATCGACATGAGAGACACATCGACTGGCTGCCTCCCGCATGACCCGCCAGGGCCGGGGACCAAACCACAATCGAGGTACGTGCCCTTGACCGGAATCAAACCAGCGACTCTTTGGTTCGCAGGCCGACGCTCTAACCGCTGAGCCACACCGGCCAGGGCAAAACTCTCTCCTTTGAAAGGCTCACCTGCGTAGGTCAGGCCCACCTGATAATCTCCCTTCTGCCCCACGAGGGAACATATTCCCAGGAATAACACGGGAGCCAAAGGTTATGGGAGCCGCTTAAAAATTCTGCCCACCCTTCCATAAAGAGCCGTTAGAGGCCAATCGGCAGAGGACGATGTCCCAGAAGCAGGGTGGCCAGTGCTGGGAGCGGCGCCGGGCTCACCCCGTGGCCCCTGCTTCCTCTGCAGTGGCAGCTCTGCACGCCGAGATGGAGACCCTGGCCCTGAACCTGTTCTACATGCAGAACGTAGACCAGGACGTGCGCAGCGACATCCGCGTGATGAAGCTGGTCGTGAAGAAGGCGGAAACGGAGCGGGTGCGGGCTGAGCTGGACAAGAAGCAGCAGGTACTCTGCCAGCCCAGGCCCGGACGCTCCCGAGCCCCCGGCTGTGCCTCTTGCGTGAACGCCACAGCCTGGAGAGGCCGTGGGCAGCCTCGGGGTCACCCACTCAGGTCAGGGGTCGGTGCCCGAGAGGCCGGCATGTGGTCTCGGTTCCCAGGACCTGCACGTGGACCAGCTGACCACCCGAGCCAACCAGCTGGAAGAACAGATCGCCCTGTTCGAGGCCCAGGCCTTTGCCCAGGCCGAGGAGACCCGGATGCTCAGGAAAGCCGTGAGCGAGGTAAGGGGGACCCCATAGCGCTCAGCTGCAGAAACACACCCGCAGCGCCCACCGTGTGGCACCCAGGTGCCCATGTGCCCGTTGAACGAGTGACAGCTGTGGGTCCCTGCCAGCGTCTCAGCATCCGGCTGACCCAGGGGGGACGCAGCAGGTACCGGCTGACTGATGGCCGGTGTAGTTCCTCCTCCACAGCCAGACAGACGGAGAGGTCTCCCAGGAACTGGGACACTGTTCTGCTGGCTGGGCAGATCCTCGGGGAGCTCCTTGGCCACCGTGCGGCTCTTCGGGACGGCTGAGCTCACAGCAGCCCTGCACCCCCGGCAGTGGGGGACGGGAGGGGGCGGGCCCCGAGCAGCACCGAATTCGGTGGCCGACCTTAGAAACCAAAGTTGCTGTGACTTTTTATTTAATCTGTGACTCGCCATCGGCATTGACCTGTTTGGGGACACAGGAAGGGAACGGTCACTCTTACTGAACCAGAGGGTTGCTGGGTGAGAGGACAGACACCCGGGTCCAGAGAAAGCTGCCAGCCCCTCCAGCCGAGAAACACACTCAATCAAATGCGTCCCAGTCAGAATCTCAGGACAAACAACTGGTAGTTAGCAAAGCAGTTCTTCAGTGTATCTGAGAATAAATTCAGAGGCCCTGCCACGACTTCTTTGGGAAGGACAGGTTCATGAAGGGGGACCGACGGTCCCTGTCTGAGCCGCACTGAGGGGTTTCCTGAGACGTGGGACTTTCTGTGCTAAAACCAGAGTCCTGGACAACCCCGGCTGGCGGGTCACCCTAACATCGCCCGAGAAGCTAACGTCACGTGTGCCTAGGTCGGGCCAGACGGGGAGGCCGTGGGAGCCCGGCAACAAGCAAACGTGTCCACAAAAATGTCGTAGCTTGTAAATTATGGAGAACCAGTGACTTCTGCACCCGGTGGTGTTGGGACACGTGGTTAATCATTTGGGGGGGGAATTAGACTTTTTCCTCATACCAGACACTAAAATAAATTCCAGATGGGGTCAAGCATTTAAATGGGGAAAATGTACCAGAAGAAAATAAAAGGAAAATTGTGACAAAATCCTGGCCCAGAGAGGCCTTTCTAAGCATAACTCGGAAAGCAGACGGTTTAAAGGAAAAGATAAGGTTCTGTGGGTGACGGACGCCACCCACAATGGGCAAAGACCTGACATGCCAGCCCAGCCGTGTGGCTCAGTGGGCTGAGCACTGTCCCATGGACTGAGAGGTCCCTGTTTGATTCCCGGTCAGGGCACAGGCCCGGGTTGCAGGTCAATCCCCAGTAGGGGGCGTGCAGGAGGCAGCCGATCGATGTTTCTATCTCCTTTCCTCTCTCTCTAAAATCAATAAAAACATATTAAAAAAAAAAAAAAAAAAAAAGATCTAACACACCAGAAAATGCCTGCACAGGGAGCCGGCACCCCAGCCCCCGAGTTGCTCGAGGTCAGCTGTAAATATTTGCTGCCATGGAAACCCACTCACAATATGCTACTTTTTGATACTAAGTTACAGAACAGCATGTAGAATATCATCACACACGCACACGCACACACACACACGCACTCACACACGCACGCACGCACACATACACGCACACACACGCACACGCACACACGCACGCACACACACATGCACACACGCACACACACGCAGGAAGCTGGCACCAGCTATTGAAATGATAAACTCTAAGTGGGGGGCATTATGGGTAATTTTGTTTTCTTTTTGCTGACTTGTATATTCTGATTTGCATAGAATGAACACATTTCTTTATTTTTAAAATATGTTCTTATTGATTTTTTAGAGAGAGAGAAACATCGATGTGAGGGAGAAGCATCGATTGGCCGCCTCCTGCACACCCCCCACTGGGGATCGAGCCCGCAGCCTGGGCATGTGTCCTGACCGGGAATCGAACAGGGACCCCTCAGTCCATGGGTTGACACTCAGTCCACTGAGCCGCACTGGCCGGGCTGAATACATTTTTTTAAAAATGAGGAGCGTGTTTAAAATATTTAAAGGCTGGCCCTGGCCGGTTGGGCTCAGCGGTAGAGCGTCAGCCCGCAGAACAACGAGTCGCGGGTTCGATTCCGACCAAAGGCATGTACCTCAGTTGCGGTTCGTCCCTGGCCCTGGTCGGGTCATGTGGGAGGCAACCAGTCGATGTGTCCCTCTCACGTCGATGTTTCTCTCTCCCTTTCCCTCCTTCTCACTCTATTTGAAGATAAATAGAAAAATATCCTCAGGTGAGCATTAAAAAAAAAAAGAAAGAAAGAAAAGAAAATATTTAAAGGCTGATTTCAGCCGAGGTCTTTGCATCTCTGCCTGTGCCTGGTCGTCGCGACCCACCCCCATGTTTGGGTCCAGCGTGGGGCAGGTGGCCATCACGTCAGGCCTCCGCCTTCTCCTTCCCTGGCCCCGAGCCCACGGCCCTGAGTAAAGGCTCAGACAGGGGTGTCAGGAGTCTGGAGCCGCATTTAATTGGGTGTTTGTCCTCTGGCTGGAGCTGATAAAGAAAGGCAGGGGTGGCCTGGCGGGTTTGGCTCAGCGGTTAGAGCGTCGGCCCGCAGACCAGAGAGGCCCGGGTTCGGTTCCTGCTAGGGGTACGTGCCTTGGTTGCAGTTTGTCCCCGGCCCCGGTTGGGGTCCTGTGGGTGGCAGCCAGTCGGTGTGTCTCTCTCACATCGATATTTCTCTCTCTCTTCCTCCCTCTCCCTCCCACTCTATCTGAAGATAAATGCAAAAATGTCCTCGGGTGAGGATAAAAAAAAAAAAAAAAGGCAGGGGTGACAGGGAAGGAAGACCACGTGGGAATGTTGGGGCTCCCCGACGTTCTTGAGTGGGATGAAACCAGACCAGTGCCCCCCCCCCCACCGCAGGCCTGCACAGAGATCGACGCCATCGACGTGGAGAAAAGGAGGATTCTGCAGCAGTGGGCCGCCTGCCTGGGGGGCATGCAGCGTCGGGACGAGGCTCACGGGACCATCCAGCAGGTGGTGAGGTACCAGCCCGGAGGGCCCCGGGGAGGGAACGGGCTCTGGGCGCCGGGCGCGGCCAGGCAAACGGTCACCGAGAAGCAGGCACCGTGACATGTACCGACTGCGGAGGTGGGGGCCCTCGTCCCAGGTGAGCGGCCTCCGGGGACAAAGGAGGCGCCCGCAGCCCCCCTTCCATCCTGCAAGCCCACTTCTTGTTCCCCAAGATGTCAGCATTTCTTACGTCCTTTCAAAGTCCCTGTGGCCCAGGAACAGCCTGGCTCTCACGCTCGGATTTCCTGGGAGGATTAGGGGAAACAGGAGGAAGGGAAAGAGGTGTTCCTCTGTGGGAGATAAGGCGTCCCTTTGATTTCAGGTCTCGCCACCTGTGTGCGGAAACTCCATCCTTAACGATTGTTCTGCCCAAATCCGTTTAATCTCCCCTCGAGGGCGGAGGAGGGGCCCCTCTGTGTCCCCCTCTGTCCCTCGAGCCAGGGTGGACGTGTCCAGGCCAGTGTGTGAGACGGTGCTCCGGGCACAGCACTGCCTGAGCGCCCCAAACCGCCCAGGTGGCAGGGACCCAGAGGGGTGGCCCGGGGGTGCGTGCTGCCTTGCTTAGTTTTAGCTTGGTGCCTGCAGGGAGCCTGGCAGAGAACGGGTGTCCAAGGAAGACTTGCCGAGGAAGGACAGACCACGGGGTTCGATGGCGCCTCCGTGGCCTCCCTGTCGTCCAAGACTGGGTGCCTCCAGGACTTAACCTGGAGTGTCCCCCACAACCATCCTCCTGACCTAGTCCCCTAGGCTGTTCCTATGGAGAGCACCTATTAGAAATGTGTCCCCGGACAAAGGGCCGTGGTGAGGAGGCCGGGACTGTTCTAATGATACATTGTGTCCCATCCCTCCTTCCCCTGCGGAGGCGGAACGACCATCCCTCCCCCAGGGCTCAGCTGACGGGCACACTGTGTTGGTCTGGACCCGGCTACCCATGGAGTCTTCCCAATGCCAGTGACAAAATCCCATCAGAGCGGGTCCCAGGCACAGGTGGACCATCATGTCGGGACACGGAAGTCATACATTGAAGGGAAACAGGTCATTTTCACGGGAAATTTCCCAAAACGAGCCAGAAAACAGACTGCTGTGCTAAACTTGGGGCACATACCCTCAGTCACACTCCGTCAGGGTGGGGCCCCAGAGGGTCCCCTGGGCCCTGCTCCCCGCTGTGTCTTCCTTCCCTGCAGCAGGGCCCCTCTTCAGCCTCAGACGGGCCCAGCGCTTGGGACACCGTCCTGTCCACCAGCTAGTTCTCTGTTTCGACGGCTTTCTATCAGCAGCGACCCATCAAGGAAGTGTTCAAAGTGTGTGTGTGGCCCTGGCCGGTTTGGCTCAGCGGTTGGAGCGTCGGCCTGCGGACCAGGGAGTCCCGGGTTCGGTTCCTGCTAAGGGCAGGAACCTCAGTTGCAGTTTGTCCCCAGCCCCGGTTGGGGTCGTGTGGGTGGCAACCAGTCGATGTGTCTCTCTCACATCGATGTTTCTCTCTCTTCCCTCCTCTCTCCCTCCCACTCTATCTGAAGATAAACGCAAAAATGTCCTCAGGTGAGGACTAAAAAGAAAAACAAAGAGTGTGTGTGTGTGTGATAATTTCTATCACAGATGAGTGATTGCATTATGGGACGTTTGTAAAACCAAGTGCCGCTGTCTTTCCCCTTTGGATGGGGACACCAGCCTCTGGGGCAGGCGCAGGAGAAGGGGGCAGGCGCAGGAGAAGGGGGCAGGTGGAAAGCGCAGCAGGACAGCTCAGGACGGAAAGGGGCAACGTCTCGCCCCCCAACAAGTCCAGTTCTGCTCTCTGGGACCCGTGCTTGTTACCTCGACATCGGTTACAGGTGTTTCCCCGGCGGTCGGCAGGATTGGAAGCGACGCCCCCGAGGGAAGCCGCGAGCTCCTCAAATGCTGGCAGCCTCAGGGTTCACGTCTCTGAAATGGGACAACACGCCCTTCCTAGGATGATCGCCATGACTCCAGGGGACGGGCAGATGGCCGACTCTGCCTGCTAGCTTCCTTCCCTTCCTCCCCCCACAGTCACAACCTTAAAGGAGTTTTAGACTTGGAGTTGAAATGGGCAGTAGTCCTGTCAGTGTATCAGAGCGCAGGCGAGGCCTGGCTGCTGAGAGTCCGTTTCCCAGTGTCCGGCTCCAGGGCGGGGACCGCTGTCCTGGGTGCTGACCACCTGCCCTTGCTCCCTCCCCTCGGCAGAGAGCAGCAGCGCCGGCTGAAGTCCATCGACGGGGAGATCGAGGCCTATAAGAAGTCCATCGTGAAGGAGGAAGAAAAGAACGAGAAGCTGGCGAGCATCCTGAACCGGGCGCAGACGGACGCCGGCCTGATGCAGAAGCTGACCGCACAGTGCCTGGCCAGGCAGGAGGCGCTGCAGGGCCAGTTCAACACCTACAGGCTGGTCCTGCAGGACACGGAGGACATGCTGGGCAAGGCCCGCACGGTACGGCCCCCCCCCCATGGCAGGGCCCCCCGAGGTCCCCTCAACAGGGCGCACCTGTGACTTCCTTCCCAGGAGTACACGGCGAGCCTGGGCGAGTTGCAGAAGGTCCGCCAGGGCGTCTGGCAGGAGCTGGACGTGAGGAGGGAGCTGGACGCCTCCATCGTGGAGAAGCTGCAGGAGCACATGACCTCCAACAAGATGACCAAGTACTTCCACCAGCTGGTCCGGAAGCTGCAGAAGGAGAAGACGGGCCTGGTGCGTCCGCCCTCCTCCCCGGGGGGGTTCCACTGGTCCATTCCCTGGGGGTTGGGGGCAAGACCACCAGCTGGGAGTAAAAGCGGGGGCCCTGGGGCGCACTGGAGGAGCTCAGGAGTGTGTGGGTGTGAAGTGACCTGTCTGGCCCTGCTTCAGCACCCCCAAGGCGGTGCCCAGGCCCCCAGACCTACCCGGTCCCCAGCGGCCCGTGAAGCTCGCACGTGTCCTACCATGAGTGCCCAGGAGAGGGCAGGAAAGAGTCTTCTCAGAAACCCTGCGGTCTGGGCAGTGGCAGCCTGGGGGGCTGTCCGGGATGAGGGGTGGAGATTGTGGACGGACGCCATCACCTGGAGCTGGGGTCCAGAGAGAAGGCGGGCACAGGTCAACGGGGGTGTCGAGAGAGCTCATTCAGGAGTGGAGCTGACGTCCCAGGAGGCCAGGGTGGTCTCGACAAGGAGAACAGCCTGGGAATGGAGCAGGCGGGAGGCCGGGGTGTTCTGGCTGCTGACTGGGCGTTGAGCGCCAGGGTAGAGAGGAAAGTGGGGGCCCTGTGAAGACCCCAGAGTGGCCTGGTGATCTCAGATCTTGGCAAAGAAGGGGACGGGCTCAGAGGGCAGGAGGGCCCAAGAGTGTTACTGCAGGGCTGGCTTTAAAACCCTGCCATGTTGGGTGCCCTGGAAGGTACATGTAAAACAGAGCCAGCAGGGGTCATGGGGAGGCGCCCAGGTGACCGGGGGAGGGGCTGCGAGCTGTGCGCGGCTGTGTGTGGGCAGTCAGGGCTGAGGGGCCGGATGGTAGGGTCAGAGCAGAGCTGCCACCCGGGAAAAGGACCCGGTCCCAAAGTGAGCTGCCTCCTTGCCTGACTCACAAATACCATTGATACGGTGTGTCACAGGAGGGGACCCGAGTGCACCTGGCTCCTGGGAGCCACAGAGGAGGCGGGTGGGCTGGTCAGGCCTCGGGAGAGCGGCCGGCCCGCCAGGCCCTCAGCTGCCCTCCACGCTGCAGCTCCCGGAACCCAGGCTGGCGAGAGCCCAGGGCCACGCGCCCCCGGCTGCGTGGTGGACAACACCCCACCGTGGGACCTTTTCTTTGCAGGACTGTGTCCAGCTTTTTAGTAAAATGTAGGGACATTTGTTCCACTAACACAAATGAGAAGTCGTTGGTCACTGATTGCTGACTCAGAGGGCAGGTACCCGGTCCACTTCGAGCATCGACGAGGCTCTCCATTAATATTGGGGGACGGGAGAAGGCGTGCCCAGCCACAGCCCCGACCCAAACCCGAGACTACATTACAGATACGAGGGGGCAGTGCAGGGCCATCAAAAACGGGTGACGAGATAGAAGACATCAAATGAAGGCGCAGCTTACAGACCTATGTGTAGACTGTGACCCCGCTTTTGTGTTTTGGGGGGAGGGATTTGTATAGAAAGACTGGAAGGAGGGACTGATTCCAGGGGGGTGGTGCCAACCCTGAGGCAGGGTTACAGGCGATTTCCTCTGTGTTCACACATTTCTGAGCGAGGAGTGCTACTGTCTGTTTAAGAAGAAACAATGTTACCTTTCTTTGCTGTGAGACATCATCAGGGTGCTGGAGACGGAGAGCAAACCGGCTTCCCGCTCTCCCCACGAGGCTGTGAAATTTCCCCAGATGGTCTGGGACGTGGTGGGTCAGCCGGCTCCTCCCGAGCTTCCCCGGGAAAATCAGACGTTCAGACGCGTTTCCTTGTGCTCATCCAGGTGACACACCTTTCCAAGATCGACGGTGACATCGCTCAGGCCACGCTGGACATCACAAACACCAGCTGCAGGCTGGAAATGCACCAGCGGACGCTGGCCGAGCTGGACGCAGAGGTGAAAAAGGTCACCGACCTCATCAGCAACAGCGAGAGCGAGATCTCCAGGCGCACGATCCTGATCGAGCGGAAGCAGGGCCTCATCAACGCGCTCAGCAAGGGTCTGGAGCAGATGGTCTCTGCGCTGGGGGTACGGCCGGGCGGGGCCCTCCGGCTGTGCGCGCCTGGCCGTTTCGGGAACGCCTTACGCTTAGAAATGAACCCACGTGGCCCTGGCCGGTTTGGCTCAGCGGTTAGAGCGTCGGCCTGCGGTCCAGAGAGACCCGGGTTCGGTTCCCACTAAGGGCATGTACCTCAGTTGCAGTTTGTTCCCGGCCCTGGTTGGTCGTGTGGGTGGCAGCCACTCGATGTGTCCCTTTCACGTCGATGTTTCTCTCTCTCTCTTCTTCTCTCTCCCTCCCACTCTATCTGAACAAAAAATGAAAAAAGTCCTCGAGTGAGGATAAAAAAAAAAAAAAAAGAAATGAACCCACGTGGAATACAGCCCCTCCTTCCCCACCCATTTCACGGGTGAAACGGCACACGAGTGGGATGCCTTAAGCCAGGGGCCGGCAGCTCCCCTGCCCGGGGCCAGACGGTGAATGTCAGGCGGTGAGGGCCGGCGGACAGGTGTGGCCCGTCCAGCACCGCCTTGTTTACGTCCCCTGGCCCTAGAACTTTCCCCTGGCCCACAGTGGTCTCCTCCTGATGTGCTGTGTGCCCGTGGGCCACGCACAGACCGGCAGCGGGTGGGTTTGGACCCACGGAGCGCAGGCTGAGCGACGTGGTCCAGTGAGGTGAGGCTCGAAGTCCTACAGCTTGTCCAGGTGCTGCCGACCCGAGGACCCCGACACGGGCCTCGAGCTCCAGAGTAGGCAAGCCGCGAGCCCTCGGGGGGCCCCACACCCAAGGGCCCCCTCAGAGCCACACCTGATGGATTCTAAGGGAATCGGTCCCTGACGGTGACGGTCTGCTATTAAAAGACTATTTGCCAAGCCCCTTTGGGTAAGGAAGGTCCCGCTGACCCTGCCCCTGTCCCCACAAGGCTGTGGCATGGTGCGGCCACGCCCGCAGTGGGGACACAGGGGCTGACACCCCTGAGACCCGTATCTCCCACAGCGGGCCAGGGGCATGCGGCCTGGGCCCTCAGGGGAAGGCCCCCGAGGGCAGGGCCCTGGCCTCTGAGCAGATGCCCCCTAGTCCCGGTGCAGGTGCAGGAAATCAGGGCCCGGCCGGCCCTCTGCAGCCCAACCGGAAAGCAGGCCTCTGCCAACCAGGAGGCTCATTTGCGGTCGGGGAATCTCCTCGCAGGGGGAAGAGATGGGGCCCCTGGACCTGGAGATCAAGCGGCTGAGCAAGCTGCTGGACGAGCAGGGCGCGGACGTGACGCAGGCCCAGGTGACCTGGCTGCGCCTGCAGCAGGACATGGTCCGGGCCTCGCAGGAGCGCGAGGAGCAGCTGGCCGCCCTGCACCAGTTCCAGAAGGAGGTCCACATCCTGGAGCAGAAGAAGCTGCGGATCGAGAGTAAGGCTCCCGGGACTCCCGCGGCTCGGGGACAGGCCCCGGGCAGGGCGGGGGGTTGCCGAGGGCGCCGCTGCGTTTCCACGAAGCTGCAACGGCAGACCACAGCCACGCTCACGGCAGTGTGTGACCGCGGGCCGTCGCCCTGGCCGGCGGGTGGTTCCAGTCACGGTGGCGGACAGATTCAGAAACTGGACTGGATTTGTTAAGTGCGGGACTTTGGGGCGCTGCTGCCAGAGACGGTCGCGTGCAGGGTGCCCTCCTGCCCAGGGACACGGGGACGCCCCAGGCCCCAGGCTCAGCTCAGGAACAGCCTCTCTTCCTCTGCAGCCGAACTTGGAAACTGTCCCGCTGTCCCCAGTCCCTGTGTTGCCCCAGCTTGTGTCTAAATCATAGGAGTCTCCCACCTGCCAGGGTCTGGAGGGGGAGGCGGGCACCTTTCTGGGCACCATCCGGCCCATGGCCACCTACTGAGGTCCTGGTCCCTTGGCTCCTACCTGGTCTCTGACCTGGGGTCATGCAGGTCAGCCTGGTCATGCAGCCCTTCGGGGTGCCGCCCAGTAGTCGGGGCTCCCTCTGCCTGGACACATCACACCCCGTTTCTTCCCAGTGGTCCTGCCACCTGCTTGCCCTGACCTTGGGGCACCCAAACTCACCTATTGGAGGCTAGGGTCGTTGTTTCCCTCCTCCTGCCCCTGAGCTTGGTGGTGGCGGCGTGGGGGGCAGGGCCCCCTTTCCCGGACATCAGTGTCCTGCTCACCGGGAACCTACATGTCCTTTATCACGCCCCACCTGCCGGCCAGCCACACCCTGGTCCTTCCAGGTTCTCAAAGGGCCAGGCTTTGGGAACCAAGCAGCCAGAAGGGACTCCTTTTCCTCTTCTCGGGTCCTGGAGGGATGTGACCAGGGCGGGGCGCCAGAGGACAGGGGCAGGAGGGGCGCTGGGGAGGTACGGCTCCTGCTCACCAGCCTCTGGGACCGGACCCTCCCTTGGTCCCCGCTCTCTGCCACAGAGAAAATCGACCAGGAGAAGAGGGAGCAGAAGAACATCGAGCGGCACATGAAGGACCTGGACAACGACCTGAGGAAGATCAACGTGCTGATCGGCAAGAACCGGAGCAGCTCCGAGGGCCTGCAGCAGGACAACCTGGTGACGGAGAACGAGTTCATTCACGCGCTCAAGGTCGGTGCCCGGCCTCCCCCAGGGCACGGGCTGCAGGGAGGGCACGGCTGTGGGCACGCCTGTCCGCCAGCGCCCACGGCACAGCTGTCCCCGCCCCTGCCCGCAGGCCTCCGAGAGGGAGACCATCGAGATGCAGGAGAAGCTGGAGCAGCTGAACGAGGAGAAGGCGTCCATCCTCTACCACCTGGTGGAGGCCGAGTGAGTGCCGCGGCGGCGCCCTGGGCCTGCTGCCCCTGCCCCTGGGTGCGCCCAGTGCCATTCAAACCCTCCCGGGCTGGCTGACCCCAGACACAGCTGGCCATCACTGCGGGCTTCTGGTCCCCTGCCCCGAGGGCCGCCCTCTCACCAGGCCAGGGACCGCTAGAAATAGAGCAGCTTTCACTGGGCTGAACTTTTTAAAATTCTATTTTTATGCTGCCTGATTATAAAAGCAATCTTTTAATAGGTTCAGGCTCTTGGTCTATCCAGGTTTTTTCCTTTTCCCTGTGTCCGCTCCTGCACTTGAGTCCGCTGTTCTCAGCTCCTCCTGCAGCTCCTGTCCCCCTCTCTTTGTCCCTGTCCCTGCCTCTCTGTCCCTGTCCCCCTCTCTGTCCCTGTCCCTGCCTCTCTGTCCCTGTCCCTCTCTCTCTGTCCCTGTCCCTGCCTCTCTGTCCCTGTCCCCCTCTCTGTCCCTGTCCCTGCCTCTCTGTCCCTGTCCCCCTCTCTTTGTCCCTGTCCCTGCCTCTCTGTCCCTGTCCCCCTCTCTGTCCCTGTCCCTGCCTCTCTGTCCCTGTCCCTCTCTCTCTGTCCCTGTCCCTGCCTCTCTGTCCCTGTCCCCCTCTCTGTCCCTGTCCCTGCCTCTCTGTCCCTGTCCCTCTCTCTCTGTCCCTGTCCCTGCCTCTCTGTCCCTGTCCCCCTCTCTGTCCCTGTCCCTGCCTCTCTGTCCCTGTCCCTCTCTCTCTGTCCCTGTCCCTGCCTCTCTGTCCCTGTCCCTCTCTCTGTCCCTGTCCCTGCCTCTCTGTCCCTGTCCCTCTCTCTCTGTCCCTGTCCCTCTCTCTCCATCTCTGTCCCTGTCTCTCTGTCTCTCTCTGTCTGTCTGTCTCTCACGGTCTCTTTGTCTCTCTCTGTGTCTGTCTCTGCCTGTCTCTGTCTCTCTCTCTCTCTGTCTGTCTCGCCCTCTTTATGACACAGTTTTGTCTGTTTCAAGGGCGGGCAAACCTTTTCTGAAAGAGCCAGGCAGTAAATGTCTCCGGCTTTTCGAGCCTTGCGATCCGTGGGAGCCGTGGGGCCCTGCCATCAGCACGCATGCACGGCCCCCGGCAGCGCGTCGCGGGGCTGGCTGTGCGATGCAGCCGCTGGCGGGCGCCGGGATTCACCGGGCACTTCCCACGTACAGCACACCTCCAGTCAGATGCGCCGTAGCCACAGGCGGCCGGGACCCGCACTCGGGCAGGAGAGGCCAACGCTGGCTGCTGAGCTGGCTGTCACAGTGTTGTGGGCCCAGACTCCTCCTGCCAGGCTCGACCCCTTAGTCCCTAGCAAACCAGACGCCCATCTCTGCCCCTGCCTAGGGTGCCAGTCCGTGGGCTCCTCTGAGTGGTGAGTGCCTTGGAAGTCCAGCCTGTGAGCCCCTCCTGTCCCCCCGCACACTGGGTGCTGTGGACGGGAGAAGCCATGGGTAGGCCCCCTCAGGAGAACAGGTGGGCGCCAGCAGGCTTCCTGTTGTCTGAGCATCCTCTCTGGGGGCACGCGTCAGGGCGGAGAGGAAGGCAGGGGCGGCAGGATGCTGAACGCCCCTCCACCTCCGTGGAAACCTCCGAGGCTCCGGCCCCACTCTGGTCTCCAGGGTGGCACAGCCCCTTGCCCGGGGTGGGGTGGGCTGGCAGGAACCCCTGAGAGGATGTCGGGCCCAGGGGTTCAGGTGGACTTCCTGGTCCCAGAATGGGGGACATTGGTTCTTATCTAACTGTCACGCCCTGTGCTTGGGCCTGGGTATCCAAATGTGCCCCCTGTCCCTTGAGGGTGCCCCTTCAGGGAAAAGAAGGCGGAGGGCGGCCCACAGTGACCACACACGATGACAGACATCAGCCCACATGCCGGCCCACACAGAACACTGAGCCCGCTCCTGCCCAGACCTGGCCTCCACCCCACCATGGCTTCTCCGTCCGGGGGGTCCTCAGAGCAGGCGCTCGGGGGAGCTGCAGGAGGACAGCGCCCCCGGCCCTTACACAGCCTCTCCTGTGAAGACACCAGATCATGCTGTGGGAGAAGAAGACCCTGCTGGCGAAGGAGATGCGCGCCTCGGTGGATTCCAGGACGGGCCAGACGGAGATCTGCGCCATGAAGGCCGAGATCCACAGGATGAAGGTGGGGGCGCCGGCGGGGCCCGGGGAGGGCAGGGACCGCGCTCCGAGCTCAGGGCAAACAGGCTGCCCCCTCGCGGATCTTCCGTCAGGGTCTGTCCTTCCTGCCCTGAAATAGTTACAGAGCAACACAGCCACACACGGCATTTCCCCGACCGACCGCTGTCCCGGCCCCGCCGGGCCCCGTCCGCACGCTCGGACGCTAAAAACGCTGACTGCGGCGACGGATTGTGAATCTCACAATCCGCTAGCGAGGTGTATCCCCCGTTGGACCAAAGAGTCCCTCGTGATAGAAGGTCAGAGAGCAGCCCCGCCGTCCCCCGTGGCTCTCCCCACACCACTGCCCTCCGCAGTCGCCTCTCCCTGGATTTCAGGACCGTAGAAGGCCGGTGATTGAATCGCAAGCTGTCACTGAGCCAGAGGTCCGGGGCGTTCAGGAGACAAGAGCAGGTCATCAAAGTAAAATGTGACCGCCCTGGCCGGTGTGGCTCAGCGCTTAGAGCGTCAGCCCGCGGACGGAAGGCTCGCGGGTTCGATTCCCGGTCAAGGGCACGTACCTCGGTTGCAGGTTCGATCCCTGGCCCCAACGTCCCGAAGGCAACCAATGGACGTGTCTTTCTCACATCGATGTTTCTCTCCCTCCACCCCTCCCTCCCTTCCACTCTCTCTGAAAATCAATGGAAAAATATCCTCGGGTGAGGATTAACAATAAATAAATGAATAAATAAATAAAAACAAAGCGAAAGGTGATGCCACTTTCACGAGGCTGTTTTTAATAATAACCCCTCTGGCCGCTGAGTTCAGAGGGATTCTGATCAAGGGCACAGTTGACACTTTAAAAAAAAAAAAACAATTTAAGTGAGTTTTCAAACCATAGAAGCCCCTTCTGTGCTGCAGCCGGTCCAGCCCTCCAGCTCAGCTCCCTCTCCCTCTCTCCCTCCCTCTCCCTCTTTCTCACACACACACACACACACACACACACACACACACACACACACACACGGGGGCTGCCGTCCTCCTACTGGTTGTTTGTTCTCTCCTTAACAAAACACAGGATTTGTACATATGAATCAGCAACTGATTTTTATTGTTGTTAATCCTCATCCGAGGATATTTTTCCATTGATTTTTAGATAGAGTGAAAGGGAGGGAGGGAGATAGAAACATCGATGTGAGAGAGACACATTGATTGGTTGCCCCCCCACCCCCGCCTCACCACCCCAGCCAGGGCCGGGGATCCAACTTGCAATCCAGGTACATGCCCTTGACCGGGAATCGAACCCATGACCCTTCAGTCCACGGGCGAATGCTGTAACCACTGAGCCAAACTGACCAGGGCAAATCAGCGACTGATTTTTAAAAAGCAACACGGACATGAACAGTTACAGGCTATACTATGCTCATATCATAATTTATTGAAACAGTCCCAGGTTGATGAAAATTCAGATTGTTTCTAGTTTGTTGTGTCTGCAGGGGATGCCTTCCAAGACCCCCGCTGGATGCCTGAAAGCCTGGCTAGTCCCGGATAGTGCGAGCCCTCCGGATACTGTTATTCCCTCTACATATGAACCTTTTCCCTTCAGGGAAGCACGCTCCAGCTTTTCTCCAGCATATCTCAATTGCCAGAGAAAAGGGGCCATTATTATTAAGTAAAATAAGGGTGACTTGAACACAAGCATTTCGTCTCGGCGGCTGGTCTGATAACCCACACAGCTGCTACGTGACGGACGCGGGGAGACTCAGGACAGAGGGATGGCGCCCATCCAGGCAGGACGGGGCAGGGTGCTGGAGGTGTCATCAGTCCATTTAAAACCGGGGTGGGCTAGGTCTCCTTCCATCACTCTTAACTCAGGGGTTTATCCTTTTTTACTCTAAATCAACTTTATTATTTTTTTCTTTATTGATTTTTAGAGAGAGAAGAAGGGAGAGTGAGAGATAGAAACATTGATGAGAGAGAACATCAGTTGGCCGCCTCCTGCATGCCCCCCACTGGGGATCAGGCCCACAACCTGGGCATGTGCCCTGACTGGGAACTGAACCGGCGACCTCTTGGTGCATGGGTCCACGCTCAACCACTGAACCACACTGGCTAGGCTAAATCAACTTTACTGAGGCATGGCTTACATATAGTAACATGTACTTATTTATTATTATTATTATTATTAATCCTCACCCAAGGGTATTTTTCCATTTATCTTCAGATAGAGTGGGAGGGAGGGAGGGAGAGGGAGAGAAAGGGAGAGAGACACATTAACTGGCCGCCTCCTGCACGACCCTGACCAGGGCCAGGGACAAACCGCAACTGAGGTACATATGTACCTTTGGCTGAAATCGAACCCACGACTCATTGGTCCACGGCCGATGCTCCACCATGGGGACAAACTGGCCAAGACAACATGTACTTATTTTAAACGCATGGCGAGTTTTGACACCCAATCAAGACACGTCTGCCCCTCCAGAGAGTCCCCTCGTGACCCTTACTGACCCTCTCACTACACCCCAGTCCCCAGCCCAGGTCCCACAGGCCCTCCACGTTACCATCCCACAAACCGTGGTGTGTTTGTCCCAACTGAGAACTCAACCCGGGACGATATGATGAACCAAACCACACACTGACCGGATCTCACCGGTGTCGGGGGCCAACGCCCCTTCTCTGCTCTGGGTCCAATCCCTCTGCACGTGGTCCTCCTGTCTCCTGCCCCCTGGTCTCTGACCGGCCCTCAGTGTTTCCCTGCTCCTCTTTCATCCTCTGTGCGGACCTTGAAACCATCCTGACCAGGTGACCAGGCCTCCAGATTCCTGACCTCCGGTGGCCTCACCCTGGACACCCCCCGGCGGATCTGTCTGTGCGGCGGGGCGAGCTGGCCTCCCACCCGGCCTGTCTGCCTCATGTACCCAGGTCAAACATGGGCAGCTGCTGAAGCAACAGGAGAAGGTGATCCGAGACATGGAGCTGGCCATCGCCCACAGAGAGAGCATCTCCACCAAGGCCGAGGGGCAGAGCAAGATGGACAGGAAGCTGCTCACCCGGACAGACTTCCACCACAAGCAGACGGAGCTGCAACGGAAGATCAGGGACCTGCACGAAGTAGGGAGCCTGCCGAGGGCGGCCTGTCCACAGGCCGGGGTCTACCTCTGCCCTTCCTCACGGTCGGCACTGGCACTGGCCAGGGCTCTCCGAGCTGGGTCTGCCTCCAGGGAGCAGTCGGCAGTGTGGGCTTAGCTGGGACCGCCCCCCCATCACCCGGCTCCCAGCTCCCAAGGGGCAGGGCCCATCTTTGTCCCCTCTGGGAATCCTCCCAAATCGTGTGCACAGAAGGCTCAGCAGGGCCCGACGCCCCTCTGTCCGCTGGCTAACCAGGCACAGGGCCCCAGGGTGATCCCATCTGTCCCCTAGGTCACCGAGGAGTGCAGCAACAGCATCCGGGAACTGGAAGAAACCCAGAAATGCTTGAGCGACTCCCTCCTGGAGAAGCGGACACAGCTGTCCACCATGCAGAGCCACACCGAGGATCTCGAAGCCAGCCTGGAGCAGCTCACGGCCCTCAAGCGACAGGTAGACAGGCCGCAGGGCCACTAGGGCCACGACGACCCAGGTGCAGAGTCTGCCCTCGTGGCCCAGGCACGGCCCCGGGAGCCAGCGCCGCGAGTGGAACAGAAAGGACAGCAGCCTGCCCCTCCCGAGGCTACATTCCGGGGGCAGGAGGGCAGTAATAAACAGAGAGAAGACATCGCGGGGTAGATGGTGACAGACGCTCCGGAGAAAACAAACAGAGAAACAGAGTGGGGTGGGGTCCCCCTTTTAGGTAGGGAGTCGGAGAAACTGACGTCTGAGTCAGACTTGAAGGAGGCAAGGGAGCGAGCCACCCCAGGCCGAGGGACAGTGGGTAAAGCTGGAGCAGAGACTGCCCCAGGGCCACCAGAGGCCCACAGGCCCGACTGCAGGGTAGAGAGGGCCCCCTTGGGGAACCACGATCATGACCTCGGGCTTTCCTCTCAGGGAGGCAGGCCGCTGGTGGAGGGGTCTGGGGCTGTGGGTGACGTGTCAGCAGGGTGATCGGCTCTGAGGTTGAGTGAGGAATGGAAGGTGGACACAGGACGCCTGTGTGAGGCCATTGAAGTTCGTATGGAGGACAGGGATGCATGGACAGGGCTGTGGCCCGCCGTGGGCTAGTGGGCAGCCGTCTGGTTCTGCAGAGAATTTCAGAGCCGCCCCAGTGGGATTTCCTTCGAATGGATGTGGTGTGAGCCGAGCGAGGTCAGGCAGGACTGTGGGGTTTGGGCCTGGTCAGCAGAGACAGGGAGATAACAGACAGAAGCATCCCACACCGGGCTGGGCACGTGGCCGGTCACCTGCCTCTTAGCCGATGGAGGAAGGCTCCACGCCAGCCTCGTCCCCTAGGTGTGGGGACCCAGTGCCTCCAGCCGTCCCTTTCCTGCACAGCCCTGTTCTTTGTCATTTCCTGAGTCTGGGTTTGTGGGGGGACCGGTGGGTGTCCTCTTTTAATGTGCACAGCCTGACACGGGGCCTCTTATCCCACCCAAGAATATCTCCAAGCTCGTGGCCCTGCAGACACGCCTCAAGCACCTGCAAGCGGTGAAGGACGGCAGGTACGTGTTCCTGTTCCGCTCCAAGCAGTCGCGGCTGGAGGAGCGCAGGCGTCTGAATGACCGGCTGGCCACCATCAGCACCATCCTGGACCACGTGAAGGACGAGTACCCCCAGTTCCAGGAGGCCCTGCTCCAGCTCCGACAGACCATCGCCAACAAGCTGGACTCACCCGAGCCCTCGTAGAGAGCAGCCAGGCCCATGCCTTCCCGGGCCGGCACCCCGGGGAAGAGACCAGGATTCTGTGTATCACCTGGGACTTAGGATCTTTTTGTGTCACCGAAAGCCATGTCTACCCTCAGAGAATGACCCTGATTAAGCGAAATAAATAGGCCAGCACTGTAGGAAATTTTTCTAGCCACCCACCCGTTTAAAGCAAGTCAAATCCCAATGTTCCCAGTCTCAGTCAGGCAAGCCTCTGGTTTGCAGGGGCAGAGCCTGTGACGGCAAACCCCATTCCCAAGGGGGACGTGCGCACCTGAGCAAAGTCTGGGTCTGTTCCCGCAGGTGAGAGGGGCTGAGCTTCCTCCTCTCTGTGTGCTGGTCCCCTGTCAGTCTTGTGGGTGAGCAGAGAAGGGGCCCCCCCGGAAAGCAGCAGTGTGGTGGCCCTCAGGCCCCCTTGCCTCTGCTAGGGCACACCTGAAAACGCACATCTGCCTTCTCACTGGCAGCTTGCTCACTCCCACCCCCCAGAAATTCCGTCCCTTCTCCTGTCCCCACTCCCAGCCTGGGTTAAATTCAGCGTCTCAGCTCCAGGGAGAAAGTGCAGGGCAGTGACCCCACGGGGCTGCTCACGGAGACCTAACAACTGAAATAAGACGGAGCAGGTGGGAGCATACTGAGACCCGGCCCCTGTCTGCCCCCGCCCCGCCTTCACTGTCTCGGGACCATCCTCCCCCACCCTCTCCCTGAGCACCTGTTTCCTGTGGCTTCTCTGCAGTGTAAAGGGAAACTATCCCACAACATAATTTCACTTTCAAACTTTTCAAAAGAAAAATAAATATTTTTCTGAATATGGAGAAAGGCGTATTGATCCTAACACCTTTGAGAAACACGTAAGCCAAACAATCGGGGGCGCACTCAGCTCCCCCCCCCTCAGGGGTGCCCCCCCCCCACCTGGCAGGTCCTGCCCGCGAGTCCCGGATGAGAACCCCGCGGGGCAAGACCACTTCGTGGGCGGTCTCACTGGGAGACGCTCTCGTCTACACACGGGCGTTTCCCACTGTACGAAACATCCTTGCAAAGCTAACGTTTTCACGACGGTCAACTTCACGGGTGATGACAATGTTCTCCTTTACGGATTACGTTTAAGTTACTTAAAGTGGCTTCTGACTTCGCTACCTCTGCCTTTCGGGTGCTGAACACCTGTGCCCGCCTTTTAGGCTAGATTGGCAGGAGGGGGGCCCCTGGAGCAGCCTGGCAGCTCCCAGGAAGCCCGACAGCCGCTGGCATGTGCTCACGGGTGGGTGTCGCCCGCTCCCCGACCCCGAAGGGCAAGGTCGCGGCACCGGAGCGCCGCTCCCGGGAGCTGCGGCCCACCACAAGGGGCGCACCCCGAACCCCCACATCGCAGGTGCGCGGCCGGAGGAGGGTCAGGATACTGCACGCGGCCCGGCTCGCCCCTCCACCAGGGGGCGCACGGCCAGAGAAGCGTATCCTCACCCAGGGCGCCTGCGCGTTGGCCGGTCACGTGATCTGCTCCCCTCTTGACCGCGACCGCCAGCACCTGACCCTGGGTCGCAGCTGCGGGCCCGGCGCGCGTGCGCAAAGGTGTGCGGGGCCTGGAGCTGAGCGCGCGTGCGCAGAGGTGAGTCGGTCCGGGACCGGGCGCGCGTGCGCGGAGGTGAGCGGGCCGCGGCGAGCGGGCCGGGGCTTGTGAGCGGTCCCGGCGAGGGCCCGGGGCGGTCCGCTGCAAGCCAGAGGCTTGGCGGGTCGGGGCACTCGTGACGCCTGAGAGCGGGAGGGATCGATTGACCGACCGGTCGCCAGTGATTTCCTATTGGAGAAGCTGGGCACGTCGTGCCAGGGTCCGCGCGCGGCGGGGGCAGCAGTAACGTGGGGACCCGGGACACTGCACGGTCCTCATTCAGCTCCGCCGTGCCGGGCCAGGAAGGCTGCGCTGGCCCAGTCGCAGGGAGGAAACTGAGGCACAGGCCTCTTGCTTCCCGCTGCAGGGGTGGAGCTGGGCTTTGAACCCGGCCGGTCCCCCGCCACCCTGGCGGAGCAGCGGCCTGAGCCCGCCCCTGCAAGCTGTGACCGGCCACTGGAGGGCAGCGCCACCTGACCCGACCTCCCGTTCTTCCCCTTTCCCTGCAGTGGCACCCCACCCCCACGGCCTTCCCCGCCTGGGCCTCTTCCCAGTCTGTAGATTGGAAACCGCGCAGGGGGTGGCGCTGGTCCCGCCTGTGCCCAGCACCTCCGCCGCTTCCTAACTCTGGGTGGGCTGGGGTGGGCATTGCCCTAGAGCTCCGCACCGGGACCCTGCTCTGCGCTCTGAGTTCCCTAGTTTCTGAGTCCTCACGATCTCAAGGTGTCACGTGTCTGAAAGGGTCAGGTGGAGCTGGGACACTGAAAGAAAAAATAAATATTTAGTTGTTCCCCAGTCCTAAACCCCTGGTATCTTGAGAGTGACGAGTGTGTTTTATATGCTAATGAGATTGAGAGGCGTGGCTTGGGGCTGGTCCCCAGAAAGACAAGCAGGACTCAGGGTGGGAACTTGCACCCCCAACTTCTGGGGAGCTGAGTGAGAGGGGCTGGTGATTGATCACCAATGCCAGTGATCTAACAATCGAGCCTACATAATGAAATCCTAAACTTCTTGGGGTTTGGAGACCGCCCCAGCTGGTGAACACATTTTGATGCAGGGAGGGTGGCAGGCTCTGAGAGGGCATGGAAACCCACGCCTCTTCCCCCTTCCCTCACCGTCTGGCGGTGCCTGATTGCATCCTTTATTACAAACCCGAGTTCTGTGACTTGTTCTAGCCAGTGTTGAACCTGAGGAGGCGGGGGGTTGTGGAACCTCGAATTTCCAGCTGGTTGGTTAGAAGTGTGGTGCCAGCCTGGGACTTAGGACTGGTGTCTGCGCGGGGGTGGTCTTGTGGTTCTGAGCCCTTAACCTGTGGGGTGTGTGCTAAGTCTGGGAGCTGGTGTCAGAATGGACTGGAATTGCCCTGGCCGGTTTGGCTCAGCGGTTGGAGCGTCGGCCTGCGGACCAGAGAGTCCTGGGTTCGGTTCCTGCTAGGTGCACGTACCAAAAAAAAAAAAAAAGAATGGACTGGAATTGACACCCGCTTGGCCGCTGCTCCCTG
Organism: Tadarida brasiliensis; assembly: GCA_030848825.1. NCBI lineage: Eukaryota > Metazoa > Chordata > Mammalia > Chiroptera > Molossidae > Tadarida > Tadarida brasiliensis. Next base: position 65,035,094 of record CM061273.1, read on the forward strand.
AAGTCCACCACTGTCCTGAGACCAGGGCTTCTGGCCCATGACGCGTGACTAGAGCAAGCCGCTTCCGGGGGTCCCGGAACCCCTAATGGCCAGCTTTGGCTTCAGGACCCTCTCCAACCCCGTGGCCTTGCTGAACCTTCCTCAGCCTGCAGGCAGTCTGGGGCACTGACCCAGCCACCATGCCACCCTCCCGTGGGGTCAGACTCCCGTGGGGTGTAATGGCTCTCCCAGCCTCCGGCACCCTCCCCGTTTTCTCTCAGAAAGGACTCCCTTAACAGAACCCCTGCGTCCTTACTTCCACGTTGGTGTCTGCTCCTCGGAGGATTTAAACAACAGTGTTTCTCATAAAACACTCAGGACACACAGATAAGCAAAATGAAGCTAACGACAGCCTCACCTCCAGCATAACAGAATGAGGCTCAGATGCGGCTGCTGTGACAAAGACAGACCCAGGCTCCCCCGGCCGAGCCCGCTTCCCCCCGACCTGACCTCTGGGCTGGCGCGGCTCTGGGGGGCTCTGGTCTTCCGCTCCTGGGGCCAGGCCTCTCCTGTGGCTTTGCCATCCCTAAGTGCTGCCCAGGCTGTACCCCCCGTGCAAGTCAGCAGGAGGGGGCAGAGGGCAGGGGCGGGTCCCCCTAAGCGCACCCCCACTCCCACCCCATTGGTCCCAACTTAACCTCCGTCTCTCTGCAGAAGCAAGCTCACACTGCTGTGGGACCTGCTTGTCACCATCGTGTGGGGCTTTCTGTGTCATTTAATCATTTTTACGGACCTTCTAAATGCGTTTCGTGTGTAACATTTCACGGTATCCCCAAACCCCTGTTGGGGACTTTTCTCTCCTTTTCCTTTGTCCCCTCCCCTATGTCTGTCTGACCGGTACTGGGTGAACCCGCCCATCCTCACCTGCCCGCCTCCTGGGCAGATCTCACCCCGCCCTGGGCACAGCCGGCCGCACAAGTTCACGCCTGGAAGCTGCTTGGAGAGTTCCCGAGGCCCCGGCTGCTCCCTGTTAAGCCTGGTTCCTCTCTTCACAGGCCTTCAGGACCCGTACCCCAGGAACTGAGACCATGGGCGTGAGGTGGCCGCCCTGCCCCCGACCCCTGCTGGCGGTCTGCACCCTCCTCTCCTTGGCCACTGCTGCCCTCCTGGGGCACGTCCTGCTCAGCAGTTTGGCACTGGTCCCCCAAGAGCTGCACGGCTGCTCCCAAGTACCCGAGGAGATGTACCGAGCTCACCAGCAGGGAGCCAGAGGCCCCAGGCCCCAGGCCCACCCAAGAGCTGCACCCACACAGTGCGACGTGACCCCCAACCGCCGCTTCGACTGCGCCCCAGACAAGGGCATCACCCGGGAGCAGTGTGAGGCCCGGGGCTGCTGCTACGTGCCTGTGGGGCGGCCCCGGGGCTCCCAGATGGGGCCTCCGTGGTGCTTCTTCCCACCCAGCTACCCCAGCTACAAGCTGGGGAACCTGACCACCACGGACACGGGCTACACGGCCAGCCTGACCCGCGCCGCCCCAACCTTCTTCCCCAAGGACATCATGACCTTGCGGCTGGACGTGCTGGTGGAGACCGAGAGCCGACTGCACTTCACGGTGGGCAGGCTGGCGGGGCCGGGCACGCGCCCAGGTGGGGCAGAGTGCGGACAGGGCGTACCCGGGCTCCACGGGGGTCGGTTTATTGCACAGACGTGTCTCGTGCCCTCGCTGAGAGTCCTGGTGTGAGCAGACCCAGTGCCCACACTCAGGAACAGTGGCTGCTGATAGTGACTAGAAGGTTCTAGAACTTGTCCTGGAGGGCAAAGTGACGTCTCACCCAGGACCTGCAGTCAGCAGGCAGGACGGTGGAGAGGGAGGAAGGGGGAGCCTTCCAGGCAGGGGGCGGTGGGGTCCCAGCTGCTGCTCTGTCCCCGAGGCAGGGCCTTTAGTCTGCGCTCTCCCAGGCCCGAACGCAGGCGGGCAGAGCAGCTGCCTGTGAAACCCGGTGGGCGGCGTCTGCCAGGCAGGGGGCCCTGCTGTGCTAACGCTCCTTAAACGCGTCCTTGCTGAGCGGCTACCGCGCACCAGCCCAGAGCAGGAGGGTTTCTCGTCCACCATCTCACCTGGGACAGTGTCACCAGATTCAGCAGATAGGGGTGCCCGGTGCCTAGGGAACTTGAACCAGACGACCAGGGGCTGAGTTTATGTCTTCAGTGTAGACGCCATGCACTGAGACATACTGAAATGGCGTGTTTCTCTGGAATTCGGATTCACTGGGCGTTCTGTCTTAACCTGGCAACCATAGCAGGTGTGCCCCATGGGTGAAACCGAGGCTCGGAGGTGACCGAACCGCCCAGGCTCACACGCTCTGCACAGCTGCGCTGGGATTGAACTGACCCCTCGTGCCCCTGGCGGCTGGGGGACGGAGTGGGCGGGTGTGGGGATGGTTGCCGGCCCGCAGCAACCTCATGACACCGCCGCTCTCGTCTAGATCAGAGATCCCGCCAGCAGGCGCTACGAGGTGCCCTTGGAGACCCCGCGTGTCCACAGCCAGGCGCCATCCACGCTCTACAGCGTGGACTTCTCCGAGGAGCCCTTCGGGGTGGTCGTGCGGCGGAAGCTGGACGGCCGGGTGCTGTGAGTGTCCTGACCCCGGGTGGGAGGGTCAGGGAGTTGGGACAGCATTGTTCCTGACCCTGTCCTGGCCCACTGTCCCCCTCGGGCCTTCTTGCTGGGAGCTCAGTACCACAACTCCTAAGTCAGGAAGGGTTAGGGGCGCCTTCACCAGCTCCCACCTACAGCCAGGGTGCCAGGGGCTGCCTTCACCAGCTCCCGCCTGCGGCCAGGGTGCTGGGGCCACCTTCACCAGCTCCCGCCTGCGGCCAGGGTGCCAGAGGCCGCCTTCACCAGCTCCCGCCTGCAGCCAGGGTGCCAGGGGCTGCCTTCACCAGCTCCTGCCTGCAGCCAGGGTGCATGGGGCCACCTTCACCAGCTCCCGCCTGCGGCCAGGGTGCCAGAGGCCGCCTTCACCAGCTCCCGCCTGCAGCCAGGGTGCCAGGGTGCTAGGGTCCCAGGGGCCGCCTTCACCAGCTCCCGCCTGCAGCCAGGGTGCCAGGGGCCGCCTTCACCAGCTCCCGCCTGCGGCCAGGGCGCATGGGGCCGTTTGCTCCTGGAGCCCTCCTGCCCAGGGTGGTGTGGGCACAGCCAGGCAGCATGCTTTCTCTGGGTTCTCTCCACACCGCGTCCGGTGGTACCCCAGGTTGTTGGGCCTTACATGGCTGCTGCTGCCCAGGTCAGCGTGTCCAGAGCTGGCCAGGCCAGTCCGGCCTCCTCAGGGACACCAGGCCTGGGGTCCCTCCAGGAAGGCCCAGGTCAGGTTTGCTCACGAGGCTGCCCGGTCTCATCCCCACAGGCTGAACACCACGGTGGCGCCCCTGTTCTTTGCCGACCAGTTTCTGCAGCTGTCCACCTCCCTGCCGTCCCAGCACATCACTGGCCTCGCCGAGCACCTCGGCCCCCTCCTGCTCAGCACCAACTGGACCAAGATCACCCTCTGGAACCGGGACATTGCGCCCACGGTACAGGGGTGGCCAGGGTGGGGCCCGGACTGAAGGAGCCGCACGGGCAAGGGGGCCAAGTGCTGTGACCTCTGCCCCCAGCCCGGCGTGAACCTGTACGGCTCCCACCCCTTCTACCTGGTGCTGGAGGACGGCGGCTTGGCCCATGGGGTCTTCCTGCTGAACAGCAACGCCATGGGTGAGCCAGGGGCCTCCCTGGGTGTGGCCAGATACCCAGATACCCTCCTGTGTAGACGGAGCGTGGGTGTCTGCACCTGCCACCCTGGGCTGGGGCACAGGACGGGCCGTGGACAGGGCCAGCCTCATCTGCTCTCCAGGAAACGGAGTGGGCTGTAGCCTCTCCCGCTCTGCCCTCGGCTGGGGGCGGGACGGAGGCCAGCAAGGGGAGCCCCGAGGTCCAGCCGCTCGGCCTCTTCCCGCCTGCTCCAGGGTCCTCCGCAAGTCCTCGGGGTCCCCGTCCCTACGCAGCTGTTCCCGGGCTCCCCACGGGAGGACCCCCTTCACCAGAGGTCGTTCAGCCCGTCTATCTGTGAGGTGCCGAGGGCCCTGGGGGCAGGCGGGTGCTTGTCCCTGAGCCCCAGGCCTGCTCCCCACAGACGTGGTTCTGCAGCCGAGCCCGGCCCTCAGCTGGAGGTCGACGGGGGGGATCCTGGACGTGTACGTCTTCCTGGGCCCGGAGCCCAAGAGTGTGGTCCAGCAGTACCTGGACATCGTCGGTAGGCCTGCTCCCCGCCCTGACCGCTGCTCCCCCTCACCCCCCGCCGCCCCCTCACCCAGCCACGTCCTGTCCCACAGGCCGCCCGTTCATGCCGCCGTACTGGGGCCTGGGCTTTCACCTCTGCCGCTGGGGCTACTCCTCCACCGCCATCACCCGCCAGGTGGTGGAGAACATGACCCGGGCCCGCTTCCCCCTGGTGAGTGCCGGGGACCCGGGGGCCGTGCAGGGGGAGGGGGCGCAGGCTCGCCCGGGACAGGTCCGTGGCCCACAGCCCCGGTGCCCTGCTGCAGGACGTCCAGTGGAACGACTTGGACTACATGGACGCCAGGAGGGACTTCACCTTCAACAAGGACGGCTTCGGGGACTTCCCGGACATGGTGCGCGAGCTCCACCGGGGCGGCCGGCGGTACGTGATGATCGTGGTGAGTGCCCCTCCCGCCCGGCGTGCAGCTGCCCGGCCTGGTGGCCCCAGCTCCAGAGGGCACCCTCCTCATGCCGGCCGTGGTCACTGAGGGCGTTTCCTGAGCGTCCTTGACATGGAAGGATCTCGGGTTTGCAGACTTGGCCCCTGCTGCCCAGTGGTGTCCAGCATACGGGTCTCTGTCTGCTGCTCAGGACCCTTTCGGTTCTAGGCTACTTGACTGGCTCAGAGCAAAGGCGGGGACCCAGCTGACGTCCCCCAGCCCTGGAAGGGCCAGGTGGAGTGGTGTGCAGGGGCGGGGCTCGTGTGTCCCCTGGCCCCGGTCCCCCGGTCAGCTCCGTGTCGTAGGAAGGCGGCAGGGCTGAGTGGCCCAGCACGAAGTTCCCCCTCCCTGGGCCAGTCCCCAAAGCCAGACGGATGCGATTCAGGGGCCCAGCCTTGTGGCTGGAGGAGGCGGAGGGGAGGGGCAACCCCAGGTAGAGGAAATCCGGTTGACATTGTGCCGGTCATCGATGGCGTCCTCGCGGCCCCTCCGAGGGCTGCTGGCATCAGCGGCCGCTCAGAACAGGGAGGCAGGCGTAGACCTCCTTATTCTGAAAGAAAGAAATGCTCATTGTGCAACGTTTGTGAAACCCTGGAGCCCCCAGAGCAGAGGCAAGGCCCGCACCCAGGCGCGCCCAGCTTCGGCCCGCTGGCGCCCTTGCCCCAGAGGCCGGCGTGCGTGTCCGGGACCCGCGCAGCACGCACGAGGGCCTTGTCCTGCGGTGCCTCGGTGACACCCTGTGCACAGCACTTCCCCTTTCCCATCCCTGGTGCCAGGTTTGGGGCATTTCCTCCTCCCACGGGTTTCTCTCGCTGCCAGGATCCCGCCATCAGCAGCTCCGGCCCCGCCGGGAGCTACCGACCCTACGACGAGGGTCTGCGGAGGGGAGTTTTCATCACCAATGAGACCGGGCAGCCCCTGATCGGGAAGGTAGAGCGGGGGCCGGGCCGAGGGGTGGTCCTGGCCAGTGGGCAGAGCGGGTGGGGCCCCCGCCAGGGGTGACGGTGGCTCCTGGCAAGGAGTGCCTCCATCTGGGGTCACTGGGCTTCTCCCCTCCTCTTCCCCAGGTGTGGCCAGGGCCCACCGCCTTCCCCGACTTCACCAACCCCGAGGCCCTGGACTGGTGGCAGGACATGGTGGCCGAGTTCCACGCCCAGGTGCCCTTTGACGGCATGTGGATAGTGAGTGCGGCCCCGCCCCGGGTGTCCCTGAGCCTGGGCACCAGCCTTGCCCCGGGCAGGCGCCCACCTCTAGGCCTGTCTGCAGGACATGAACGAGCCGTCCAACTTCGTGAAGGGCTCGGTGGACGGCTGCCCCGACAGCGACCTGGAGAACCCGCCCTACGTGCCAGGTGAGCACTGCACCTGCCACCCTGCACCAGCCTCGGGGTGGGGTGGCTCAGGGCGGGGCCTCTGGGCTGGGACCCTTGAAGCGATCGTTTCTGAGGAGTCGATGGGTGCAGCCAGCCAGGAAGGGGGGACCCAGGAAGAGGGGGCCCAGGAAAGGGGGGCCCAGGAGTGAGGTTCAGTGTGAGAGACGCCAGCCATGCCCTGCGGGCCAGCCGTGCAGCTAAGGTGAGACCCCGCAAGGGAGGGGACAGCGGGCTCAGGAGAACGGGCAGAGACTTGAGGTGGGTCGAGGGCAGGTGCCTGTGAGTCTGGGTCCGAGAAGGGCAGCCTTTGGCATCGCCTCGTCCCTGTCCTTGGAAAGTGGAGCCTGTGCGGGACGCCCCAGGTTCCGAGGGTGCTCCGGGACGTGGGGGCCCCAGGCCGCTGGGCGGAGGCCGTGGAAACAGCCTCGCTCTCCCCAGGGGTGGTCGGCGGGACCCTGCGGGCAGCCACCATCTGCGCCTCCAGCCGCCAGTTCCTCTCCACCCACTACGACCTGCACAACCTGTACGGCCTGACCGAGGCCCTGGCCTCCCACAGGTGAGGCCCGTGGAGGGGCGGCGGGTGCAGGGAGGGAGCCCAGGCCGCCGCCGGGCCAGCTGGTGGCCCAAGCACTGACCCCCACGCCATGCCCAGCCCTTCAGAGCCGGGGGAGCTCGCCTCCCTGTAACACGTGCGTCTCGCGGGTGGTCAGGCGGCTCCGAGGAGCTGACTGCCCAGCAGTGTCGGCCGTGGCCTCGCCCCCTCCACCCTCCCCGCTCTGTGCCCTGCCACATGCCAGGCATGCTGGTGGGCCGTGACCCGCTCTGCACAGCTCTGTGCCCCGTTCCGCCCAGGGCCCTGGTGAAGGCTCGGGGGACACGCCCCTTCGTCATCTCCCGCTCCACCTTTGCCGGCCACGGCCAGTACGCCGGCCACTGGACTGGGGACGTGTGGAGCAGCTGGGACCAGCTGGCCTCGTCGGTGCCAGGTGACAGCCCTGTCAGGAGCGGGTGGGCCCCTCGGGAGGCGCCTCGGGCTGGGAGCTGGGCTCAGCATGGCTCGGGCACACTGGGCACCGGCGCACCTGTGCGGGTTGCTCGCCTGTGGCACTCCTCTTCCCGGTGTCCTCGTCCCCACGTGGCCCTGGCAGGCGGCAGAGTCTCCCACAGTGCCCCTCTGGCCACCACCTCGTGAGCTGCAGGAAACCGCATTGGAGCTCAGTCTGCCAGCGCCGCCTGCCCGCTGGTCTCGGTGCCCGCTGTACCCTGCAGAGGGCAGCTGGCTTTGTTCCAGTGCCCTGGGGCCAGGAGCCCTGGGGCGGTTAGGGATGAGGGCGTGCCGGGTCACCAGGGGGCAGCTCGGAGCCTCCGACTCTGGGCCAGGCGGAAGCGCTTAGACCTGGAAGGCCTGCTTCTGGGTGGGCTGCGTGTGCAGACCCCGGGGCACGGGGACGTCCTGCCCAGCTGGGCTGTGGGGACAGAAGTCCCTCCCTCCTTCAGAAGCTGGCTCTGCACACAGGTGCCACGGGTTCTAATTTGCCCCTGGGGCAGGTGTGGTGGAGGTGGGGGCACCCAGCACCCACAGGCCAGTCTCTGAAGCCACCTCGGGAGCCAGGTCCTGGCTTGGCGTCCTGCTCCGATTCTTGGGTTCTAGTTCTGCTGTGAGCTGAGGGTCGCCAGGCTGAGGCCATGCCGCTCCTGGGTGGGACCTGTTACAGACAGATGAGAGTCCCCAGGGCCCCAGGCTGAGCCGTCTCCCCTCACATCCTGCTGAGCTGTGGGGGCGCCAGGCTGTGGCCACCCAGATCCCGACTCCTCAGCAGCGCAGGGACTCACGGACCCCCCTGCTCTAACCAAGTGCCACACAGCGGGGTGCCCAAAGCCACAGGACGTCCTCGCACAGTCCTGGAGGCTGGGGCCCGAATCGGTGTGGGCAGGGCCGGGCACGGCCCCTGAGTAGAGTCCCTCCTGCCTCTCCCCACGGCAGCCCGCAGTGCTGGGCCTGTGGCTGCGTCCCTCGGACCTCTGTCATCTCACGCTTTCTCCCTGTGCGTCTTTGTCGTCTTGTAAGGTCACCAGCCGTATTGGATTAGGGCCTAATGACCTCATCTTAACTGGGTCACACCTGCAAAGACCTTATTTCCAAATAAGGTCCCATTCACAGGTGTAGGGGTTGGGACTGGAATGTTATCTTTTTGGGGGACACCCTTCAACCCTGACAGGCTAGTGTGCTCTGCCAGCCCCCGCCCAGGTGTTGGGGAGCACGCGGCAGGTACAGGTCGCCCTCCTGCCGACCCCGATTGGACAGTGCAAAGGCCAGCGAGGGCCTGGCCAGGGGCGTGGGAGGGCTGCGGCCTCAGGCCCGTCTGCCCTGCAGAAATCCTGCTGTTCAGCCTGCTGGGGGTGCCCCTGGTGGGGGCCGACGTCTGCGGCTTCCTGGGCAACACGACGGAGGAGCTGTGTGTGCGCTGGACCCAGCTGGGCGCTTTCTATCCCTTCATGCGGAACCACAATGACCTGCACAGCCTGGTAGGTGGGCGGCGGGGCTTCTGTCCTGGGACCCGGTCCTGACAGGCGGGCAAGCCAGGTGCTGCCTGGCCGAGAAGAGCGGGGGGCCAGGGCGGGCACCGTGGGGCCAGGCCCGTGCTTCCTCCGCCCCCCTGTCTCCCCCGCAGCCTCAGGAGCCCTACAGGTTCAGCGAGCCGGCACAGCACGCCATGAGGAAGGCCCTGGGCCTGCGCTATGCCCTGCTGCCCCACCTCTACACGCTGTTCCTCGGCGCCCACGCCAGGGGCGACACCGTGGCCCGGCCCCTCTTCCTGGAGTGAGTGCCCCAGGTTGGGACGATGGCCCATGGGTGCCCCGGGGGAGGGACAGCCCGACCTGCTGCAGGGGTGTCTCTGGAACTGAGTGAGAACAGCTTGCAGCTGAGTGAGCTGAGGCCAACACCTGGGCCTACCGGGCACCCCCGCACCCCCAGGTCCCACCCCTTAGATGCCAGCTCAGGAGAACCTGGGATGAAGGGCTGAGCGGGGACCAGGCCCACCAGTGGAAAAGCAAGTTACACAACTGTCGTGACTGAATGCGCCTGGGGCTGGTCACGGCAAAGGACCCGACGGCTCCGTCCCCGCGAGGAGCGGCTGTGCCCTGGAGTGGCCGCTCACGTCGGGGGCGGGGTCCTCAGTTAGCTGCTGGAAGACGCAGGTTCCCTTCCCCTCGCCTCACAGGCCGAAGCTCCAGGGGGTTAACCAGCTGAATGTCGAAACGAGCTGTAGAGAAGGAACCGCTGCCAGCGTTTCCCAGGCTCTCAGCAGAGAGGAGCAAGGAGGTTTAATTTGGAAAACGTGGCACCTCTCTGCACAGAAACCGAAACGTGGAGCCAGCTCTGAGCGCATGGCCAAGGCAGAGGAAGTGGGGAGGCCTTACCAATGACACGGCAGCTGCCCCCTGCCCCGTGCGCCCAGGGCTCAGGGGGCGGGCAGACAGCACTGGGGACACGGTTTGCACAACAGGAGGCGTGGCGGCACCCTGCCCCGTGTCGCTGTGCTGACCTGGCAGGGCTCTCCCCAGCGCCTGTGTTGACCAGTCCAGGCGGCTGGAAGGGGCCCTGCTGCGCCCCCCCCCCCCCCGGAGTCCTGGCTCCTGGGGCTCCCGCTGCTTCCTGAGCCTCCCTGCTGGCCTCGTGGGTGCACTGACCTCAGGGTGCCCGCTCCTGTGCCTCCTGTGCAGGTTCCCTGAGGACCCCCGCACCTGGACCGTGGACCGCCAGCTCCTGTGGGGGGAGGCTCTGCTCATCACGCCGGTGCTCGAGGCCGGGAAGGTGGAAGTAACCGGCTACTTCCCTGCTGGCACCTGGTACGACCTGCAGGCGGTGAGTCCCAGGCCCTCACCCCGGGGGACCGGGAGACCGAGGGGGTGCCTCCCTCCTGTCCCGTCCGCGTGGACCAGAGGGCGGGAGAGGAGCCCTGGCTGCACGTGGGCCTCGCCTGGGTGCTCCCCGGCGTCATCCCATGCAATCTTCGCAGGAACCCGTTTTCCAGATGAGCAAACCGAGGCCCGAGCTGTAACTTTCTGGGGTCCTGCGGTCCTCCCTGCCTCAGGGGGAGCCGGGACCCCTCTTCTTTTGCTCCCAACATCCTGCCCGTCCCAGTGCCCTCTGACCTGCCCACCCGGGCCTGGGCTTCGGGCCCCTCGTGCCCTGTTCCCACTAAGTGGCCAGGTGTCTGTCCCTGAGGTCACACCAGCTGTGTCTGCCCGGTCTCCTGGGCCTCGTGTGCCACCCTCGGCTCCTGATGACAGCACTGGGCCTCGCCACTGCCCACTTGGTGACGCGCTGTCCCCGTCCAGGTACCAGCAGAGGCGCTCGGCAGCCTCCCGCCTCCACCGCTGGCACCCGTCCGGTCTGCCATCCACAGCAAGGGGCAGTGGGTGTCGCTGCCAGCGCCACTGGACACCATCAATGTCCACCTCCGGGCTGGACACGTCATCCCCCTGCAGGTGCCGGGGCCGTTGGTCTGGGACCCACATTGCTGTGTTCAGCGGGGGGGGGGGGTCCAGCCCCAGGCCCCTGGGCAGAGGTGGGCGTGTCTGGGTGGAGGATGAACAGGTCCGGGAACGGAGGCTCTGGATACAACTGCAGTGACCCGTGGCTGGCGTGGGGCGTGGGGCTGCTCCGTTGGCCTTTCCCCGGAGTCAGCCACTCTGCAAACATCTGTGAGCCTCTCATCCTCCAGGGTCCATTCGGACAGGCCAGCCTCCATGGGCGTCCAGGCCCCTCGGCTGCAGGCTCTCTCACAGACACCGGTGTCCTGGGCACGGGGCTGTCCTGTGTCCTTCCCTCCCCGGGTCTGGAGGCCTCCGCCCGGTGTGCAGCGTTGACGTGTGCACCCTGTTTCCAGGGCCCTGGCCTCACAACCACGGAGTCCCGCAAGCAGCCCATGGCGCTGGCCGTGGCCCTGACCTCGCGCGGGGAGGCCCGAGGCGAGCTCTTCTGGGACGACGGGGAGAGCCTGGGGGTGCTGGAGCGCGGGGCCTACACACAGGTCGTCTTTCAGGCCAGGAATGTGAGTCCTGGGCCTGCCCGGGCTGGGGGGGGGGCGTGTGGGGGCCGTCCCGGCATGACTGCCCTGGTCTGGTGAGGGGAGCCGGGCCTGGGGTCCCAGCATGGCCACCTGTCCCCTGGAGGGTCAACCCTAGTGCCCTGGCTGGAGTCCCGAGTGTTGTGCTCGCACGGGCCGGGGTGCCCACCCGCCCTCCCCAGTGTGTGTCCAGAGGCCCCATTCTGGGGGCTTCCTGCTGGGCCGTCTGCTCATAGCCCCGGTTGTCTGTCTCTCTGCGGGGCCAGAACACCATCGTGAACGAGCTGGTGCACGTGAGCAGTGAGGGGGCCGGCCTGCAGCTGCGGAAGGTGACGGTCCTGGGGGTGGCATCGGCCCCCCAGCAGGTCCTCTCCAACGGCGTTCCTGTCCCCAACTTCACGTACAGCCCTGACACCCAGGCAAGAGCCCACAGACCGAGCCAGAGGGCTTGTCCCCAGGACAGGTGAGGGGCAGGAGGTACCTAGGATCCTGGGGACACAGTGTCCGCCGAGCTGGCGTCATGGGACACGCTGTCTGTAAGCCATGGGCCTCCCGAGGGGCGGACTGGATCCTTTGGGGGTGGGGAGGCTCGGCCCCCTCACAGTGTAGCTTTCTTGTGCCTCTGTCTACCTGACGGCCATGCGTTCAGGGCCTGATGAAGCAGGTGCCCTGTTAGCTGGGGAGGGGACCGTGAGAAGCCTCCCCTGGCCGCTGCCCGCCCACCCGTGTCCAGACTGTCTGGCCAGCGCTCGAGGTCTCTCCTCTGCTGGTGATGGCTTGGTGGCCAATGGTTCTTTCTTGTTCCCAGACCCTGGACATCCCTGTCTCGCTGACCCTGGCACAGCAGTTCCTCATCAGCTGGTCCTGACCGAGCCCAGTGGCGTGTCGGGCATCGAGCTCAACTTCAAGGGGCCTGCCGTCCCTCCAGCACCCAGATCGGCTCACTGTCTACCTCCTGGGCCGGGCTGTGGGCCAGCCCCTCTGCCCGGCTCTCCGCCCTGAAGGTGGCCTGGGTTTGGACCGTTTCACTGGAAGGCTTGCTCCCCGCAGCCCACCCGGCATGCGTGTAGTGTCAGCTGCCAGCTGCCTGCAGGTGCCGTGAAGGTGGTGCGTGGGGCAATGAGGCACCTGGGCCCCGACGACAGGACGGAGCTGGGTGGCCGCTGCAGACTGCTTTCTGGGGAACTCGGGAGAATTCACAGGACTGGGAAACCTTTCCTTTTAAGGGCAATTATTTGTAATAAAAGGGCACCTGTAGTCAAGCCTCTGCGGGTCCCTCTGGCGTCCAGGGTACGGAGGGTGTGCCCGAGGGCCGGACATGGAGGCACACACTCCATCCCCCACGGGCCCCTGGGCATTCCTGATGGGTGGGCGAGGGGCGCTGAGTGTGCGGTCTCAAAGCAGTGCCCTCACACCCCCACCTCGCCACACCTCCCAGTGTCCCCCGTCTCTACGGTGACGTGTCGGAGAGGCACCTGGTGGGAGCTGTGTGGACAGGGTCTCTCCCCACAGCCTTGTCCCCGGGCAGCCGCTGGTCTGCTTTTGGCCAAGATGGGAATTCGTGTTCTCCAGGACCTCATCTAAATGGAATCCTACAGCATGTGTTGTTTTTGTCTCACTGACATTACTCAACGTAATGACTGCGACTCATCCATGTGTGTGAGTGTCAACACCTCGTCCTTTTTCATTGCCGAGTAATTTTCCACTGTGCGGATGTGCCTCCGACTTTTCATGGCTGTTTTCAATGTTTGGCTGTTACGATGAGCAATCACGGTGAGGCTTTGAGAATGAACACGTTTCATTTCTCTCGAGCAAATACCAAGGTGATGTGGTCAAGTCACAAGTATGTGTGTGGGGGTGGGGATTCATATTTTTTAAATCTGCCAACCTGCTTTCACTGTGGTTGCACAATTTTGCACGCCGCCCGGCAGGGAGAAATACAGGCCCTCCACCTGTCACCAGCACTTGTATCACCCTGTCCCCAGCCTCAGCCTCCTGGTGCGCGCAGGGCTCGCTGCGGTCCCGATCCACATGTCCCTGGTGACGTGGGCTTACCTACTTACCTGCCACCCATCATTTTGGGTGAAGCGTCTGTTCAAATCTTTTGCCCACTTATTACTCGTTTATAAAATACGTTGGTTTCCTGTTGCTGCTGTAACAACCACCACAAACTCAGTAGATCAAAGATTTATTTTATCTCAGTTCTGTGGGTCGGAAGTTTGACAGGGTCTCACTGGGCTAACTCAGGAGCAGCGGGCTGCCCCCTTTCTGGGAGCTCAGGCGTGTGCGGGCATGAGGTCTGGTTCCCTACCGCCGGTCCGCCCGCCGTCCGCGGCTTCTTGAGGCAGCCACCCATCCTGGCTCGTGGCCCTTTGTCTTCACACCCAGCGAGTCCGCCTTCTCACCCGAGCCTCTCCTGCCTCTTCTGTCACGGTGACCCACTGCCAAGAATGGCCTTGGCTTGTTAAGGACTCAAGTGATTAGATTGGGCCCACCTGGATAACCCAGGACACTCTCATCCCGAAATATCTCGTTACGTCGGCTGAGTGTGTCATGCCATTTAATGTGGCCTGTTTGCAGAGGATCAGGACGGGGCATCTGTGGGCATCACCTGCCGCAGCACAGATTTTACATATTTCGGCTGTAAGTCGGGTATCTGCTTTGCAAATGTTTTCTCCAAGCCTGTGGTTTGCCCTTTTACTTTCATAACAGTGTCTTTTGAGGAATGAAAATTTTTAATTTTGATGAATCCAACTTATACTTTTCACACCCTTTTAAAGAAATCTTTGCCAAATTCAAAGTCATTAAGACTCTTCTCCTGGAAACGTTTTATCATTTTAGGTCGTACATTTCTGGCTAGGTTTGGTGTATGTTACAAAGTAACAGCTGGCCAAGGTTCTTTTCTTGCCTGTGGCTACAATTGTCCCGGCCCCCTTTGTAAAAACCGTCCTTCCCCGTTGAACTGCCTCAGGCCCTTTGGGAACCCATTCTGCACACACTGTGGTCTGTCTCTGCACACTGGTCTGTCTCTGCACACACTGTGGTCTATCTCTGCACACACTGTGGTCTGTCTCTGCACACACTGTGGTCTGTCTCTGCACACACTGGTCTGTCTCTGCACACACTGTGGTCTATCTCTGCACACACTGTGGTCTGTCTCTGCACACACTGTGGTCTATCTCTGCACACACTGTGGTCTGTCTCTGCACACACTGGTCTGTCTCTGCACACACTGGTCTGTCTCTGCACACACTGTGGTCTATCTCTGCACTTTGTCGTATTCCAGGGACCCACAGGCCTGTCTTCCTGCCAGGCCGCACCGTCTTCAGTAACATTTCTTGGTATCAGGTAGTGAAAGTCCTCCAACTTGGTCCACTTTTCTTTTTCTTTTTTAATCCTCATCCAAGGATATCCTTCTATTTCTCTTCAGGTGGAGAGAGAGAGAAAGGGAGAGAGAGAGAAACTTCGACGTGAGAGGGACACATCAACTGGCTGCCTCCTGCATGACCCCGACCAGGGCCGGGGATGAACCGCAGCTGAGGTACGTGCCCTTGACCGGAATCGAACCCTAGACTCTGGTCCGCAGGCCGACGCTCTACCGTTGAGCCAAACCGGCCAGGGCGAAATGTCTTTTTTTTTTTTTAAATCTTCACCCAAGGAGATATATATGTATATATATATTTTTTCCCATTTATCTCCAGATAGAGTGGGGGAGGGGAGAGAGAGAGAGAGAAACACGGATGTGAGGGACATATCAACCGGTTGCCTCTCGCACAACCCCGACCAGGGCCAAGGACCGAACCGCAACCAAGGTACATGCCCTTCACCGGAATCGAACCCGTGACTCATTGGTCCGTGGGCCAACGCTCTAACCGCTGAGCCAAACAGCCAGGGCTAAGTTTCCCGTTCTAATGCTCACTGCTCACGTATGGGGGTACAAGTGACCTTCGAATGCTGACTTTGCAGACCGCCACCTCCCCTAAACGGGTCCTCGTTCCCGGGCTGTGTTGTAGTCTGTCATCTGCGAGACTCCCCCCTCGGGTGCCTTCTACCCCTTTCCTCGCCTTCCCGCACTGGCCCGGCCCGAACCCGGTGACTGACGTCAGGCGGGGGTGAGGACCTGGGCTCCGGCTGTAACCTAGTGGCCCATTTCTCATGCCGCTCATGCTTCCGGGGTCTCCTGTTTTGAAGCTGGTATGTGCACAGATGTTGAGGATTTATATCATTTTGATAAATAACTTCACTGTGTGCAACCACCCTCTGCCCGCTGGCCATCATCGCCCCCTGCCCGCTGGCCGTCGTCACCCCCTGCCCGCTGGCCGTCATCTTCACTGTGGAAGGTTCTACTGTCCACACCGTCACTCCAGGTTCGTGGCGGTCAGTGTGGTACCGCGGTGGCTTTTACTTCTTTTTCCACTTTAAACGTATTTGTGCCTTCTTACAGGGTGGGGCAAAAGTAGGTTTACAGTGGTAAGTACAGTTTATTCTTCTATTATCATTTATTAATTATTGTATTATTTTCCATACAAACAACTGTAAACCCACTTTTGCCCCAGCCCGAATTTCTTGTTTTAGCTTCTGCTTTTGATTTACTGGGATTTTATCCTGGGGGGTCTGTTTTATCCAGGCGATCTAACTTGGTGCCAGGTGTTCACACATCCTACTGGAACCATTTATTCTGAGGTCAGCGTAACATCCTCTTTCCTGACTTGCTAATTTGGGTCTTTTTTCCCTCGATCAGCCTCTTAAAACGTGACTCTTGATCTTTTCAAGGAATCGGCGCTGGGGTTGATTTCTTCCCATGGTCTCGCTGACGTCTGCTCGCAGGCCTCTGCTGCGTGGGCGTCACGTGCTCTTCCTGAGGTGGCCGTCGACAGCGGAGGCGATTACGGGCGGTCATTCTGAACCTGCCATTTGGCTGTTCACGGGTCTTTCTCACCAGCTCTGTCCGTTCCCAGCTCTCTTTGACGAAGTATGGTTTGGGGTTCCTTCTGTCTCCTGTGGTGGCTTTGCTTTCCTATTGCTTCTCTAGGGTTTACACCTGTCAGTCCTGTGTCATACACCTTGGACGATCTCAGGCCACCTTCGATGGCGCGCCACGTCACACGGTCTGGGGCCCCAGGCGCCTGCCGCTGACTGAGCTGTGGTCCGCTTTGCCTCTGAGCAGGTGTTTGTTTTAAAGTCTCCACAACCCAAGCGCTTGTGCTCCAAGGACCACAGGGCCCATGACTCGGGCCAGCGGCAGCTCGAGCCCTTGCCTGTGACCTTGAGGACAGGCAAGGTCACAGGGTGCCCTGGCACAGATGTTTCCCTGCACTGCAGGTGATTTTCATGATTATTTTTCTGTTTCATGAATTGTCCTCTAATGAACATAGAATAATGTTTCTAAAAGTAAAATCAGCTGAAAGTGGATGACCTTCTAACCCCCATCCTGTGAAGGGCCCGACGGCGGGACAGAAAGATGCTGCCCAGGAACCAGGCTGCTGTCCAGAAAGTCGCCCTCCCCGTGTCCCCCTTGCTTACGGTCAGGGTGACGTGACTGAGCCTTCGGTGTTCCACGGTCACACCGTTTCTGAATCGCCAGCAAGGTCGGATATTTGCATGGCTACTTGCATTCTCACCGAGACCTTTCCCCAACAGAGAAGTCAAGCTTCTCAGGCACCCCACCTTCTCCCTTCCGTCTCCCAGTCCTGACGATGCCCCGCCACGCGCGCCTCCACCGTGACTGCGCTGAGTGAGTCCTGCTGGAGAAGAGCCCTTCCTTCCAGGGCTCCGTCCAGACCCCAGGCCCCCCCGCCACGGGAACGGGACCAGGCAGCGGGCACAGCTGCTCCCTCGCTGCAGACCAGCTGGGCCCTGGGCCCTGGACCGTGCTGTCACTCGCTCCACCACTGCTCAGCGACCGCCCTGAACACACTGTGTCTGGGACCCCGTGATCGCCGTGTAGGGAATTCACAGAGGAAACTGTCAGAAACTACACAGATTGGGGTGGTTGACTAGAATCGCCCGACGGACTTGAAGCTCCCCCACCCCGACATCCAGCCCGTGGCCCGTCCCAGCAGCGCGGGAGGAAAGCCCACTTCAGCACGGAGAGCTCGGCTGCAGAGAGCATGCTGCCGGGCCCACAGCCCCCACGAGCAGCTGGAGGACCTCAGGAACAGAAACGAGCTCGCAGGCAAAATTCTAAATGTTTAATGAAAAAGACAGAGCAAAGCTGTATTTACACGTGGGTAAGAAAAGATGGTGGGACCCTGGGCGTGTCCCAGTGGCCACGAGAGAGCACGCACAACCCCTTCAACAGAAACTGTCCCCGAACAGCTCCTGCGGGGGCGCAAAACCGGCTCCATTCATCCTCGCTGTGGCAGACTCTTCAGATCAGATCGGCAACTGCAAGCGAAGAAACACCAGCAAGTGAAAACGGAAACTTACACAGGGCTCACAGACCGCCCCAGCCCCGGGCGGAGGCGCACCGTTCATGGGCATCTCGTCGATCTGCGTGGAGTAGTACTGCTCGATGTCCCGCAGGATGCGGATGTCGTCGTTCTTCACGAAGTTGATGGCCACACCCTTCCGGCCGTAGCGGCCCGAGCGCCCGATCCTTGGGAACAGAGCAAGGTTACTGGGCAAGCCGGCGAAAGGGGCAGGTCCGCCAGCGGTGCAGCCAGGGGCGCGCGCCGTACCTGTGTATGTACAACTCTCTGTTGTTGGGCAGGTCGTAGTTGATGATGAGGGACACCTGCGGGACGTCCAAGCCCCGGGCCCAGACGTCTGTAGAAATGAGCACTCGGCTGCGGAAAGAAGAGGGATGTGAGACGATCACCTTAGTCGTGAAGGTCCAAAACATATCCGGTCCCACAGCCAACATGGTGCCTCGGGTCGTGTGCGCCATCTGAGAAGGCCCAGACGTGTTCCATGACACCACGTGCAGCTTCCCTGGGCCGCGCCGGCAGCCGTAACGGGGAAGCACTGGACTTCCGCACGGCTCTGGGCAGCCTCGGGGGGTGCATCTGAAGTGCAGCCCCCCATCGTCCCTCAGCCAGGACAGCCTGCCGCACCAGGCTGCGTGTCCCACAGGGGGCACCAGCGCCTTGCCCACCGAGCCCCCTAAGGTACTGGACTAAACGAGATGTTCTGTAAGGTACACACTGGACTTTGAATACTTGGTACCAAAAAAATCAGCAAAGAAAATCTCACCAATACCTACTTCCGATCACACGTGGAAACGCTACACTGCGGGGTTCCACGGAGCCCCTTAAAGCCCGCTCCACCTGCTTCTCGCCCTCTGCTGGGAGTGGGCACCAGGAAATGTGAAACCAGCACGCAGTGTGAATTGTGTTTCTTTTCTTTCTTTAAATTCACCTTTATTGTTGCAAGCATTACGGATGTCTGTGAAGTGTATTTCGATCGAACACCGCTGGTCTAGACACACTCAAGTACTAAGAGAACAGACAGGAGAGAAGTTCACAGAACCCGAGGGTCACCGCCATGCAAACAGAGGGAGGGAAGAGCGGCCCCGCAAGGAGGGCCACAGAGAGCCACGTCGCACAGGGGCCCAGCCACAGCCACGCGTCAGCGTCACCACTGCTGGAAACCACACAAACTCGAGAGCAGCCGCAGCAAGGCCACTGTGCCTACGGCGCAGCCACGGGCTGGCAGCTGACCTCCCACCAGGAGCAGAGGCGCCGAGAAACGACGCCGCACAGCGGAGAAGAAAAACGCCCCACCTAGAACTCCAGCCCTGCGAGCACAGCGGAGACGTGTCCAGACGACGTCGCTATTTCCACACAGACTAAAACAGGCCCGTTGCCACTGCAGACTCAAACGAAATACAAAAACGGTACCCTTGGGGCAGAAGAAAGTTCACCCCTGCCAGAGTTCAGAGATAGAAGGAGAAAGTAACAGCTGTGGCAAGTATGTGTCTAAATGTCAATGGGTGTTGTTACACAAAGCAACGAAACTGTGGGGTTTGAAGGTTGCCAACCACCCACAGTACCGTCCTGCTTGAGCGCACAGGTGTAAAAGGACCCACAGAAGCCTGGGGGTTGCTGCAGCCGGCTCCCAGCTCTCTGCACCACCAGGGGGAGGAGAAGTACGTTAGATCTGGTGTCGTGCACCGTACTCTGCTGGGCAACTGCCACGTAACACAAAGAAACACATCTCCAAAGTAAGTGGGCAAAACGACGTTTACAAGCCCAATATAAAGAAAGAAAATGGAATCACAGAAGAGATTCAGTAAGACGCACTAACAAGATGGTCAACTTAAAACCACAGAGAGCGGCCTTGCCATTCAACGAGACTGGCCTAGATGCTCCAATGAAAAGACAGCGATCCCCTTGAGGCTACTAGGAGGGCACAGGGGAACCAGCTGCACCACTGCAGGGCATACACCCAAGGCTAGGGCGCGGACGGGCAGAGGCTGAGGACGCACCAGGGGGACACCAACGAAGCAGAGCCGGCGTGACTGAGCAAGCAAACTCAGACTGAAGACACAGGCACCGCTACCAGAGACAAATGTTCCCGACCAAGTCAAATCCCCCAGCAACTGACTAGCACGCAGTCTCAGGACACACACACGAGACCTGACAAAGCCTCGGGCGTAACCTCATCCACAGCACTCCCAAAACGCAAGCACAGAGCCACTAGGTAAGGACGCAGGTGACTTGAAAACCACAATCAGCAGCTGGAACCAAACAGGCATGCGCAGGACACCGTGTGCCAGCCACCCACAGTGCTGTCCTGCTTGAGCGCACAGGTTAAAAGGACCGTGCTGGGCCACCAGACAGCTGTGAGCACATCACAGGAACGTGGTCACACAAAGCATGTTCTGACCACATGGAACAAAGCTAAAAACCAATTACAAAAACACACAGAAAACCCCATTTGGAAGCAAAGAAATGCCCTTCTATGTGAAGCATCAGCTCTCCCCGTGTGGGCTCGTCCTCACCCCAACCTAACCCATCACGAGCACAGGGCCCCACACACACAGGAGAGAAGGGCCGCCCCGAGCTGGGCCTGGGTGCAGGGTGCCCACCCACCTGGCACCGGACCGGAACTCTTTCATGATGGACTCCCGCTCCTTCTGTGGCATGTCCCCGTGC
Source organism: Tadarida brasiliensis (assembly GCA_030848825.1). Taxonomy (NCBI): domain Eukaryota; kingdom Metazoa; phylum Chordata; class Mammalia; order Chiroptera; family Molossidae; genus Tadarida; species Tadarida brasiliensis. The sequence goes on from CM061273.1 coordinate 65,055,374, forward strand.
ATCGATGACACTGTGAAGTTGGCTTCTCTCATTTTCTCCGTCAGCCAGTCAACCTACCAACCAAATCGGCAGATGCTCCGTAAGCTCGTCAACAAGGCAGAAATGGTATCTGGGATTCATCGCGATTGCTCAGAGCCTGGTGACCACGCCCAAGCACTCTAACACCCGCACTAGCTGTGACTGGGTGGGCAGACTTAACTCTGCCCAGCAAGCAGTGGGGCAGAAACCCTCTCAGTGTGTTCACCTGGGAGCACGCCACCACCCGGGCCACCTGAAACCAGCACCCCAAGCCTTCGGTCGTGGGACTGGCACCACCACTTGGTACGTCTCACTGAACACTTTCTGGTCACAGCTCACCCACTGTGGCTTCCACGCAAAAGGTTCAGGCCCCGGCCCTGGTCGGGGTCATGCTGGAGGCAACCAATCGATGTGTCTCTCTCACATGGATGCCCTCCCAACCTGAAAATAAATGGAAAAATATCCTCGGGTGAGGATTAAAAAAGAGCGCAGAGTGAGTGGCTGTCCCAGAGGCCACGTCCCACAGCCTGAAGCACGGCCCCAGCCCCGGCAGTCCCGTCGGCCCCATGCTCTGCGAGGACCGGGCTTGTTCTCCGACAGGGCACGGAGCCCAGACGGCGCACCTTCCTCTTGGTGTTGCAGAAGATGACCGCCTGAGTGATGGTCAGCGTGTCGTAGAGGTCACACAGAGTGTCAAACTTCCACTCTTCCCTTTCCACCGCCACGAAAAACTGCTTGATGCCTTCCAGAGTCAACTCATCACTGGAGGACAGAGACAAACACTGTTACCCACATTAAAAGCTAGCTTTTCCAAAAAGAAAATTAGGACTTCATGTCTTATAACCCAATATAGCCCGCACTGTCTGTTCAGTACCACTGGGGCGGCAGGGCGTGCTCACCGCTTCACCAGGATTCGGATGGGGTCCGTCATGAACTTGTTGGTCATCTCCAGGATCTCGTGAGGGAGCGTGGCACTGATGAGCACCACCTGCGTGGCCGGGGGCAAGTACCTGTACACGTCGTAAATCTGTTCTTTGAAACCTGGGGCGAGGAACGAAACACGGAAGCTGTAAGGCTGTGCACTTTCACACAGGAGTTGCTCACATTTAATTAGATGCAGAGTTGCAACTCGAAGGCCTAAAATTTTTCGCAGCAGAAACCCACACATGCCCTCTCCTCACCTCGCCCCACCGCCCTGTGCTCTGGGGATCACAGTCCCAGCCGGGGGTTGTGCCCAGTTACAGCCACAGACACCCAGCCCCGAGTCACACACCTCGGATGCCGGCACGTGGTTCTCCACTCAGTTCCGGCTGCTGCTGCCTGTGAGGCCTTGCATCCACCGTGGCCAGATGTGCCACGTTTTAACAGAATCCAGAGATCTGGATTTTTACCAAGAAATCTCCCAATTAAAAAAATACCTCCCACGGATATGAAATCATCATGGTGCACACCCAAAACTAACGTTATGCATCAATTACACCTCAATAAGAAAACCTCCCAATTAAACAGACAATAATTTATGCTACTGAATACAGTACAGTTTGCATGAAACAGACCAAAAAACCAATCGCGAGACCGGTTAAGTGGATCAGGGAGCGTCTGGGCCGCAGACGCCCTACTGCCCACACCTGGTTCACTGCCACGCCACTCATCGCCCAACCAGCCCCAGGTGTTTCTTTGGCTTCAGCTCAGCTCACGTGTCCATCACCTGTGCTGACCAGACACACGAAAAGCAACGCGTGTCTGTTCGGGATGACGGGCTGCCTTGCCGGTGGTGATCAGCCTTACATCCCCGACCACAAAAACACCCGAGTGCAGGTTTTGTGTCCCCAAGGCCCGAGGAACACCTGTCCCCCACGGACACACTGCCCCTACTGAACACACTCCCACCCTGTACTGTGAACGTTCATAGTCACACGGGCAGCAGATCGATTCCTTTGTACGCACACCTTTATTCAACATCTCGTCAGCCTCGTCCAAAACCAGCATCTTGATGGCACGTGTCCTCAGACTTCTGCGACGAATCATGTCTATAAAACCAGATTAAGAATGAGACCGCACGCTTTGAGGAAAGGGCTCGCCACTCCAGCGACCCCCTCCACTTCCTACAAGCGACCCAAGTGCAGGCGGCGTGTGGAGTGTGCGAGCGTGCCTCACTGCCCTGCCTTCTCCCCACCACCTCGTGCAGGCGTTCCACAGAGCGCTCACCAAACACACGCCCAGGCGTGCCGGCCACGACGTGCTGCCCGTAGTCCAGCTTCCGGATGTCCTCCCCAACATTGGTGCCCCCGATGCAGGCGTGGCACTGCACATTCATGTAATCTCCCAGAGCCAGCAGACCCTGGGGGACACAAGTCATTTCTACTCCGACTCAAGATGACCAAGTATCATCTATGCCATTGCCTACACCGTAAACACAGCCCAATTCTCCTCCTCCTCCTCTACTCTTTCCATGAAAGCTTTCTAAAACAGACAACAAAGTTGGTTTTAATGGTTTCTTACTATAAAAGCAATACATATTATAAAGAAGTCAGCCCTGGCCAGTGGTTGGAGTGTCGGCCTGCGGACCAGAGAGTTCCAGGTTCGGTTCCCACTAGGGGCACGTACCCAAAAAAAAAAAGTCAGGAAACATATAAAATTCATACCCGTGTCCACCCAGAAATAACGTTAGCATGTTAACATATACCCTTCCACAGTGTTCACAGTTATATTTTTATTAAAATGGGTTTTTGGCATTGAAAAACATTACAATTCTAAGACTGCCAGAAACTACTGGAATCACACAAGCTACACTAAAAATGACTTAACACAAACCAACAATTCATATAGCATATGATTTATGGCAATGTGACTCTGGAGGAGAAGTCTGAGGGACAGAGAAACGGGACTGGGCGGAGCCCGTCGGTCAGCCTGACCCCGGCTGCGAGGCAGGAGCTGCAGGTGTGGTACCAGCACCTGAGGCCGTCTCACCTTCTGGATCTGCACGGCCAGCTCTCTCGTGGGGGCTAAGATCAAAGCCTGGGTTTCACGGACCTGGTAAAACATTGGCAGGAAACAAACTCAGATCTGTTTGGAGTGTTATCTCGGGTTAACTGCACATCTTTCTAACAGGTAAACAAAACCTAATGTTCCTGAAACCACAATCCAGCAGTAACAGGTGTACTGTTGAGTGTTCTTGTTTGCAGACGAGAATTCCCAGTAGTTTAAAGAATCTCCCGTCTAAATATAATGGAATTTATGACAGGGTATTAGTTAGCTCAGATACTAGCGTGCATTTCAGATTCTCTTTAACATTCTGAGTCAGTACAACTAGAGATATAAACACTGTACTTCTGAACACTGCAGTTATAGAGAAAAAGGAGCATCTCCCAGGAGCACACAGAGCAGCGAATCACCTGAATGTCCAGACACTGGAGGACGGAGATACTGAAGGTGGCGGTTTTGCCTGTGCCAGACTGAGATCTAGTAGAGAAAACACAGGTAAGTGGGAGTTGGAACCGTGGGCCACAGGCCACTGTCCCCGCTCACAGACCCCGCCACAGCCCTGCTCTGAGGGGTGGGAGCACCGGGCAGCTTCTCCCAAGCTGACAGCCCCGCTGCTCAGAGACCAACAACACCTTAACAGCAAGGGGGCAGGACACAGGCTCGATGTCACACTTTAAGTCCCAGTGACAAGGACAGCAGCTATAGCTCCTGCATCAGGCTGATGGAGCTGCAGAATCTGACCCCAACAGGTGACATTCCCTTTACACAAGTATGGTCTAGACTGAAACTGTCCTCCAGTTTTTTGGGTTTTTTTTGGAAATAAAGCTTTAAAAATTAGGTAAATCGGGAATAAAGCTATTTAAAAAGTATTACATACAATTCCACGTGCCAACTGATAGCTAATAAAGCTGGCTAAAAAATGAAAGTTTTCTAGAATACAGAACACAAAAACACAAAGAAAACACCCTGGGGCTAAAGTCAAGGAAACAGTTGGTAATGAGTATATAAAAACAAAAAACAGTCATCCCAAAACGTTTACGCGGCTGACCCTTCACCAACACGGGCATTAGGGATGCCAATTTCCTGCAGTCAAAAATCCACACACATGCCCTGGCCGGTTTGGCTCAGTGGTTAGAGCATCGGCTTGTGGAGCCAAGAGTCACAGGTTCGACTCCGGGCAAGGGCATGTACCTCGGGCCGTGCAGGAAGCAGCTAATTGATGTGTCTCTCTCACATTGATGTTTCTCTCTCTCTCTCTCCCCCTCCCACTCTATCTGAAGATATTTGGAAAAATATTCTCAGGTGAGAGAAAAAAATCCACACACAACTTTCGACTTCCCCTAAACTTAACTGCTAACAGCCCACTGCTGACCACAAGTCTCACCAACACCACAAATCATCACAATTAATGTTTCATATGGTACATACCATATTCTTACAATTAAGCTGGAGAAAAAAAATGTTATTAAGCGAATCATAAGGAAAACACATTTACTGTATTTATTGAAAAAGATCCAGGAATAAGTGGACCCACACGGTTCAAACCCGTGTTGTTCTAGGGTCCACTGGACTTGCTTTACAACTGGCACGTGACCCCTGTCCCAGAGAGCAGACTTACTGTGCAATGACATCTCTCCCTTTAATTATCTGCTTGATAGCTCGCTGTTGGATTGCAGACGGTTTTTCAAATCCTGTAAACGAAAACAGAAAGGGTTAGCTCTGACCACTAGGCCAGCGTGTTTACAACCAGACACTGTGGGCTCCTTGGGGCAGACATGGAATCTGTTTTAACCCTCCACCCCCACCCGCTGCCCAAACCAATGTCCAGCATACTAAGCTCTCCTGAAACAGCTGCTGAATGAATTGGCTGAAGCACGTTTTCGTGCTAACATGGGATCTTATTTGTACAGACAAAGTCTCTGTAAAAGGAACATCCTTGCAGAATATACAGGCCCAGAGAGGTTTAAAACAAACAAAACGTTATCGGTGGAACTCCTGGAGAACAGGTGGGGGAGGCTCACTTTTCACTCCGGTTCTGTTATTGTTTCACTCCATTGTAATAACTTACATTGCCTTTTTTCCCCACTACTTTTCAATAAAAAGAAGGACATCCAACCCGTCAGTGCTGCAGTCACACTTCCCTAACCCGCTGCTGGGCAGTACTGCACGATGTCCTGCGTCTGCTGGGACGCAGCTCCGTGACCGGCACCCCCATGACCGGCACCCCACCCCTCTCACACAGCAGTCTAAATCACCACGGGATGAGCCGCTCTGATGGACTACAGATATTTTCCAAATAAACAAACAAAACTTTATGTACAAAACTGTATTTTAATTATTCTCGGTAGTTTTAAAACGTAGTACAATTTTCCACCTAGTGCAAGAGCAAATGTAGCAAATGGTTTAAACCCCTCTTGATGGCCAAGCACGTGGATGGGAAACTGAAAAGTGTTTTAGGGAAGGATGTCCTGGGTACCAAGAGGCAGGCTGGGCTATCGGCCTCCCTACCAGGACAGGCCACAATGGCTCTTTACCTCCCACCCCCTCAGCAACACCTCTGCTCTGTCTAAACTGTCCTGACATCAAGGACTGCTGGGTAAAAGATGTCCCAGTCCCAGGCCTCAAGCACAGACGCAGATCACTCCCATCTGCATCCCCAACCCCACCTCTTCCCAGCTCCAACTTAGACAACTGCCTCCCAGCATCACCAGTGAGATGGCTTACGGGCCCCTCAAGCTCACCACATCCAAGACAGAGACCTGATTTTGCCTCTCTCAAGTGCTCCTCACCTAAGTTAATGGCACTATCACCTGGGTTGTTGTTACAACACCCAGGAGTCACACTGGCCCTCTTCCTTCTGCTGCTCACACTCATTCACCAGCCAACCCTGGTAGCAGCACCCCCCCCCCCCACGACACCATCACCTCTCCCCTGGCCACTGAGCAAAAGCCTCCTAACTCAGCCCTGCTTCCTTCTCCTGCCTCACCTCTCCGCAGATCCACTGCAAGCCAAGATGACCCCTGTAACTGCAAACCTGGCCGTCACTCCCCAGCTTAAAACCCTCCAATGGCTTCCCACTGCACTTAAACCCTTTATCACCTCACAGGGGCCCCTGCCTCCCTCTCCAAACTCATCCCTGGACTCCGGACACAGGAGGCTTCCTTCTGCTCCTGGGATGCACCGGCTGATCCCTCTGCCCAGTTTCCCCAGCCTTCTCCTAACGGGCTCCCTGATTCAGATCTCAGCTCAAATGTCACCGCTCCTGGGAACCCCTTATTTATTGGCTGTTTTCTCCTCCCCCCAGGCACACTCGATTCCACCACCCCGCGTCCCGTCCTTCACAGCCATTACCACTGCCTGGAGCAACCTTGGCTACAGGCTACCTGCTCGCAGACGCTCCCGAAGCTCTCCCAGGGCACAAGTCTGTCTGGCTCACCGCTAAACCCCAGGCCTGAAGCAGCGCCTGAGCCTCACGCCGGGGGATGCAAGGCAGCCGTCCGCGGAACGGAGCGCTCCGAGGGGCCCGCCGGGCCGTGCGGCCTCGAGGGACCGGGACTAGCGCTGCGCCGAGGACAACACGCCGACCCCGGGCGCGGAGTGATGACGGCGAGCTGGGGGCGGGGGTCGCCATGCGCGGCCTGGGCTCGGAGCCCCGGCGTCCGGCCCGGGGCGCTCTCAGCCTCCGGGCCCGGCCCCGCCCTCCCCCGGCTCGCGTCCACTGGCTCCCGCCCCGCGCCCTCCTCGCCCGCGCCCTCCCGGGCTGCGCCCACCCACCGTAGGCGTAGATGCCGCGAAGCAGGTCCTCCCGCAGGCCCATGGTGTCGAACGTCGGGGTCACGTCCACCTCCTCGCTGGTCTCGAATTCCACTTTGGTCATGTCTTCCTCTTTGAGCAGCCGCTTCCGCGCCGAGCCCGAATTCGCCATCGTGGCCGTGGCCGCCATGATCCCGCGTCGGCTGAAAGCGGAGCGCGCGCCGCAGCGGAAAGCGGAAGCAGGGCCCCGCGCCGCCGCCGCCGACAGGAACGGACGTCACCGCGCGCGCATGCGTGCGTACGAGCGTGCGTCGGGGCCGTGCCTGGGGAGGGGCGGGGAGCTCCTCGTCACGTGAAAGGGGACCGGGAGCTGGCCTCAAGAAAAGGGGCGGTGCTGCTGGTGCTCGGGCGACATGTGAGCTCTCGCAGGATCTCGCGAGGGGCGGGACCTCGCCCACCCCTATAAGAGTTCCGGAGGCAGCGCGGCGCTGGGGTCCCGTGTGGTGGGAGCCGGCTTTCCGTGCTGAGGCGCCGTCGCTTCTTTACCCGGGCCTCCGCGCCGGCCGGGCCAGCGCGCCCCTCCTCCGGGTGGGGTCCCAGGCGGCCCTGCCTCGAATGAGAGCCTGGGCGCGGCCCCCAGAGCGCACGTTCTCCCGCTCCTAGGAGGGCGGAGGGCGCCGGGCACAACGTGGGAAACGCGTTACCTCGTCATCGCTGATGCCCCATGGAAGGCCGCTCTGCACGTGTCTGCCTTCGGAAAACCTGGGACGGCTCCGACTAGGTGGCCTGTTTTCAACCGCCTACGGAGTCGAGTGTGGAGACAGAGGCCACGCGTGGGGGAGCGGACACCGGTCCTCCGGCGTCCCCCGCGCAGGGACCGGGCCGGGCCGCGTGACCCGCCGCTCGCGCTCCATCCGGGCCCGGGCCGGCCCCTGCCCTGCAGAGAGGCCCCCAGAGGCGATGGCGTTTTGCTGCCCTGCCAACACAACCAGTTATGCCAACTCACCCTACGCTGCCCTGAGTACCTAAACCTCCTGAAGCACCAGCCGGGCGCTGAGCCAGCGTCTCCGCCCGGCCTGTTCGGTCTCTGTTGTCTGAGAATCTGTGCTTTCGGTGACCGGTGCCCTCCCATTGCTTTCTCGGCTCACATCACTGGGCACGTCCTTAATGCAGGGCCTGTGTCCTGGAGCGCCGGAGCTCGCTCCTGCTGTGAAGGTCGGTGTCGTCAGAACTGCAGAGTCGGTTCATCCGCCAAACCAGGCACCAGTGCAGTGGGTTGTAACAGGTGGATGGTCGGCAGGCAAGTCCGTGAGGGCTTGTTCCCGTGACACTCACCCTGCCGTCAAAACAGGTCCAAACCTCACAAGAGAATCGACCCAATAGGCACGCTCAGCAAGGTTGCCTGTGTTAATCAATTAGTAAATGTTTATAAACCTAAATTTATTTCTTTGGCGTTATTTTTTAAATTTTTGTTATTGTTCTTGTTGAAAGTATTACAGATGTCCCTCCTTTTTCCCCATGGACCCTCTCCTTCCCACTCCCAACCCCGTCCTGCCTTCCCCAGCCTAGTGTCCGTATCCGTTGGTTGTGCATATATGCATATAAGCTGTTATTTGGTTTATCTCTTCCCTCTCCTCCCACCCCCCCCCAACCCTCTGAGGATTGTCAGTCTGTTCCCTACTTCCATAATTCTTTCTTAGACTTTAAATAAAGAGAAATATAAGTTCTTAGGTCTCCCCAGTACACAGAGGATTACCCGGCGCCTCCTGTGAGGTTGCACACACTGTCTTGTAAGCCGTGCTCAAGGACTGTGTTGTAAAATGCAGACCTCAAAGACAGTATAAGAAAAGAATGTTGCCCTGGCCGGTTTGGCTCAGCAGTTAGAGCATCAGCCCATGGACCAAAGGGTCTTGGGTTCAATTCCCAGTCAAGGGCACATACTTGGGTTGCAGGTTTGATCCCTGGCCCTGGTCGGGGGTGTCTGGGAGGCAGCCAATTGATGTGTCTAGACACATCGATGTTTTTGTTGTTGTTTTTTTTATCTCTCTCTCCCTCCCTCCCTTCCACTCTAAAAAAATCATTGGAAAAATATCCTCCGGTGAGGATTAACAAAGAAAAGAAAAGCATGTGAAATCTCGATAATTTTTATATTGCTTTTATGTTAAAAGGACAATATTTGAGATATACTGAGTTAAATATTACTTTAAGTTCACTTGTTTGTTTTTACTGTTAAAATGTTGCTACCTTACAGAAACATTGTAACATAGAAACATTTTAACTCTATGTGATAGTCCTATTGGACCATGCTGTTGAAAGGACTTCACAGCACTCCAGGGGTTTGGGGAGAGAGCAAGCTGAAGAGGGCATCAAGGTCTGGAATGAATGAGGATGGAGAGAAATCGCTGGCCTCTCCTACTGAAGCCCGGGCCCAGGGCCTAACCTCACTCGTGAGCCACCTGCAACGCTTCTGTGACATTTTAGGCCATTTTCCTGACCATGTTCCTTTCACTGTGTGAATACACATCTCAGAGACCTTTTCCTTTTGTTTGACGCCAATAACCTTTTATCTTTTTAGGGCAGAGTTCATGAAAATGGTGGAGCTGAGGGGTGGGTCAGGTGTCGGTGCAGAGTCTCCTGGGGAACGGTGCTCTCGGGAGCAATGGGGAGCAAAGCAGACTTGTCCTCCTTGGGGTCCTGTGGTAAGTCGAATCAACTTAGATACCCATCCCCCAAAATACAGACGCTCCTGTGCCTCACTTCCCACACCCTTTACATGTGGGGAGGAGATTATCTCACCTGCTTACACTAGTCTCGAGGAGGGCCCGTGTCTGTTTGGTTGCCCTAGTACACAGTAGGTGTGCCTGGCTGTCCAGGAGCCCCCGGAGCTCGGGCCAGAGTGATGGGGAGACAGGATGGCTCCGTGGTCTGCTCCTCCTGACCTGCTTTCTCTGGGCCCAGGCTGGACCTGGGGTGTAGACGGTCAAGGTGGTTCATCTTGTCCTGGGCAGGAGGAGGTTTGCGTGTGGTGCTCCTGGGCTAGGCTGGGTTTCCATGAGTCATCACTACAGAAGTTGATGTCCTGGATCAGAGGGGCTGTCCCCGAAGAGGGACTTCCTGCCAGAAACCCCACCCATTACCTAGTACTCAATGGCAAACACTGTTCCTTTCTCGGTGTGGCCCTCCCCAACCCACTCACCTGGTGGCGCACTTTATGAAGTCCGATGCCCAGCCTGACCCCACCCACCTGGCATCTGGCATCTGGGCAGCAGATGTGCGTGGAGCATCTCTGAGGTGCTGGGTTGGGTGGCGAACAGGACAGACAGCGCTGCCTCCCAGGCTGTGTTCCAGAAAAGGGCGAGCCCCACAAAACATGCTCGACAGTAAGCTGACGGCAGTGTTTATAGCTCCTGTGATGCAAATGGAACGAGGCACGAGGAAGAGGGCCAGTGCGTCACTGACACACTGCTGGTGGCGGTGGTACGAGGAAGGCGCCACTGAGTTGTGAGAGGATGTGGCCGCAGTAACACCCTGGGAGGAGTGTTCTAGGAAGGAGGGACCAGGAGTTCGAAGACCCCCAGATGGGCAGAAGGTTGGCATGATCAAGGGATGGAAGGCCAAGGTGGTTGTGGCATCACAAATGCGGGCGCAGTGGGGAACAGGGGGAGGGTGACAGGGACACATCAGGAAAAGTCTTACAGGCAACGAAATGGAGCTTAAATGCATCGTGGCTGTCTTAGCGGTCACTTCAGGGTGGTCTTTCTGTGTGGGGAGAGGAATGCAGGTTGCCCCAGAATGAAGGCATCTTGGCTCTACAACAGAAAGACAGAAAGACAAGAGTTCCTGTTCTCTGGAGGTGACAGGCTCATAGTGGGGAGGCGGGCAAGCAACCAGCAAGGAATCAGAACACATAGTATGCCAGGGAGTCATGGGTCCAGTACAGAAAAATGAGCCAGAAAAGGGGGTGGGTGTGTCTATGATGTTTTTTTTTGTTTGTTTTTTTTATCCTCACCCGAGGACATTTTTTCATTTTTTGTTCAGACAGAGTAGGGGGGAGAGAGAGAGAGAGAAACATCGACGTGAAAGGGCCACATCGAGTGGCTGCCACCCACACGACAAACCAGGGCCGGGGACAAACTGCAACCGAGGTACGTGCCCTTAGCGGGAACCGAACCCGGGTCTCTCCGGACCGCAGGCCGACGCTCTAAACACTGAGCCAAACTGGCCAGGGCAATGATGTTAAATAGAATGGCCTGGAAAGGCTTCTCTGGGAAGGTAGCCTTGAGTGGAGTCTTGAAGGCGGTGAAGGAAAGAGCATTGCAGGCCCAGAGAATGACAAGTGCAAAGGCCCTGGGGCAGGAGCATACACAGCGCACCAGACCAGCAAGGAGGTCCCTGTGTGTGGAGCAGGTGAGTGGGGATGAGGTCAGCAAGCACAAGATAAGCAGGCCCTTGTGCCTGGGTCATGGTGAGGACATGGGGGCTTATTGCCCAAAGGGAATGACATGACAGGCGCCCCCCTCATAGGATCACTCTGCCTGCTGTGTTGAAAACTGGCTATGGGGGCCATGGGAGGGGCAGCTGAGAGATCATTGCAGGGTCCAGGTAGGTGCCGATCAGGCACAGCCATGCAGGTGTCCATCAGGTGTGGGTTCTGGGTGTGCAGTAAATCTTCCATAGAACGGACGGATTCGGGCGAGGCGGTGTCCATTAAAGCTGAAGGTCTGTTACATAACCAAGTAGGTGTTCAAATGTGTATGTTAAAAACATTGATGAATTAGTTAGTTTACCTGTTTTTATTTATTTACTTTTAAATTTTTTTATTGTTTTTTCTTTTTTAGAGAGAGAGAAACATGGATGTGAGATTGAAACATTGATCCGCTGCCTCCCTCCCACTGGGGATCGAGCCCACAACCCAGGCATGTGCCCTGACCAGGAATCGATGGGGACATCTCAGTGCAGGGGACCGTGCTCCATCCACTGAGCCACACCGGCCGGGCTACCTGTTTTTACTTATGTAGATACATTTATATAATTAAAATTAAGTATGTACGAAAAGTTTAATTTCACAGAAAAGTTTTCTGTATGTATTACCGTAGTTTTAAATTCACACTGAGTAGGTGCAGTGAACGTGTGCGTTCACCCGTCCCCGTGAGTCAGCAGATGCACCCGGCTGGGCGTGGCTTAGAGCTCGGGCACAGCAGCGCTCCGTTAAAACTGCCGCAGAAAGGCAACAGAAGATGCCGTGTGATTACGGGCTCATTGTCACCCAGCGCGGTGTATGAGCGGTGACTCTCGGATTTAAATCAGTAGACTCACCCTGGACAGTTTGGCTCAGTGATTAGAGCATCGGCCCACAGACCGAAGGGTCGCGGGTTCGATTCCCAGTCAAGGACACACACCTCGGTTGCAGGTTTGATCCCCGGCCCTGGTTGGGGTCATTCGAGAGACAAACAATGGATGTGTCTGTCTCACATCGACATTTCTCTCTCTCTCCCTCCCAACTCTATCTAAAAATAAATGGAAAAATATTCTCAAATGAGGATTAACAAAAAAAGAAATTTAAAAAATGGCCCTCGCTGGTTTGGCTCAGCAGTTAGAGCGTCGGCCCGTGGACCAGAGAGTCCCGGGTTTGGTTCCTGCTAGGGGCACGTACCTCAGTTGCGGTTTGTCCCCGGCCCCGGTTGGGGTCGTGTGGGTGGCAGCCACTCGATGTGTCTCTCTCGCATCGATGTTTCTCTCTCTCTCTTCCCCCCTCTCTCCCTCCCACTCTGTCTGAAGATAAATGAAAAATGTCCTCAGGTGAGGATGAAAAAAAATATATATCCTGGGGTGAGGATAAAAAAAAATTAAAAAAATAAATATGTAGACGATAGCTGTGAATGTATAATATTTACTTACGTCAGCAGAACTACAGGTTTTCCCAGCACACGGCCTATTCGCTGAAATGTGTTAGAAATAACTGAACGAATAACAACAAGCGACCTGTTCATTGACACATCGGTTGCTTGTCTCCCTCATGACGCCAGCCGGGATCGAACCTGCAATCGAGGTATGTGCCCTTGACCGGGAATCAAATCCACAACTCTGGTCCGTGGGCTGACACTCTAACCACCGAGCCCAACCTGCCAGGGCTGTTTATTCCACGATGAGAAAATCTTGATTAGAACTATTTTAAAAGTAACGGGTGTTACTTTTCACACATGACATACAGACCAGAAATTGTGTCCGTTCAATCCGGTCTGTGAAGTCGAGGTCTGCAAAATCCAGGGTTTACTGTCCATTCGCGTAGGAGAACCAAGACCGCCATCAGAGCGGAGCCGTGACCGTCACATGTTGTTTCCAGACGGGTCTGCTGGAATTGCTGAGAGATGTCCCATACTGACCGTGGGAACTGAAGGGACTCCAGACGGGTCCTGGTGGTCCTGACGTGTTCTGAGGGATTGACGATGGACCAGGGTGCTCTTCACAAACCAGACGATCTCCCCCACGCCAAGGCCAGGTGTGCGGGCCGTTTCCATAAGGTTCCCACGGGTCTCAAACTGCGCACGCCAGCCTGCTGTGGGAGTGTGCTGGGGCTCTGATGCGTGGAGGCCCACGTAAAGTGTCACCTCCCTGGGCAGGGCGGGACTGGGCGGAGATGCCTGTCAGACCTGCTCGTCTGCTGCTGTTCAGCCGAGACTGTCACGGTCGTCCCTCCTGGAGGACCAGGGCGGGCAGCATGGAGTTGGTCCTGAGGAGAGCAGGTCAGCACCCAGGGGAGGGCGGGCAGGCCCGGAATGGGGTCTGAGGACTGTCCCTGGCGGGGGGGGGGGGGGGGGAGCGTCTTCCTCCTGAGAAGGGGCGGTGCCTGGTTTGTGGACCGTTTTTTTGCTTGGTTGAGTTACGGGAGCGCTCTGGCCAAGTTGCGCCTTCACACAGGACAGTTTGGTCCACGCTGGATGGAGGATGCTCTGTTTTGGACTCTGATGGCCACGTCATTGCCCAGGGTGAAAGAAGGGGTAGGAGGTTTCCAGGTTCAGGTGTGAAGCGAGGAGGACCAGCTGCCTGCTCTTGGTGGTGAGGGCAGAGCAGACATGGAAAGTGGCACTTCGGTGCCAGATTGGAGCTGAGGAGTGCAAGGGGGTACTTCTTCCTTTCGTGCTTGGCGCCCATCTGCCTCTCCCATCACATTTATGATCGCCAAACCCCCTAAGTGTTCTCTAAGGCATTTTTTCCTGTTCTGGAGTCCTGCGCGCGTGTGTGTGTGTACATTCCCCTCCCCACTTCACAGGCGAGACAGGAGACAGCCCTGGGGTACGAGAAGAGTGTTGACAGGGGAAGGGCCAAACAGGAGGACCCACATCTCAGAAACTCAGGACTCTAGTGATCTTCAGCTCGGTGTAGCATTGCTGTAGGTTAAGAAGAATTCTGCAGATTTCAAAACACCCTTAGGGATCTGGGCTACATTCTCTTTACTGGTAGCATAGGACTCACCCCAGTTTAAATTGGCGCTGAATTGCAAGGAAAGCCTCCTGTTTGTTATTGCCATGCGGGGTCCTCTGCAGGAAGAATGGGCGAGAGAGGCTGCCCCTGGGCGGCACCCACTTACACCCAAACCCCAGGTGGCTCCGGGGGCCCAGGAGCCAGGGGCAGTTGGCTGGGGTTTAGAGAGTCCTGGAGAGACCTCTGTCTTCAGCTGCCCAGGTAAGGCAGCTTCTAGCTTGAGCTGGCCCTGACTTTCTGAGTTCACTTTGACGGGGGGCATCTGAGCAAAGCCAGGTGCTCTCAGACCCTCAGGGGAGGCTGGTGAGGGCAGGGCTGGCAGCGGGACTACCGGACCCTCCCAGCCCGGCAAGGCACGGGGCACCTGTGCTGCCCAGCTGGCCTGGTCGGCGGGCCTCAGAGGCGGTCATCGGGACACCCAGGGTTTCAGGCTGGCCGTGCGGCCCCTTGGCAACAAGGTGATATTATGATACCAGAGACCATGCCGGGGTGTGATATGCTAAAAACAAAAATTAATATTTAGTGAGCCCGAATTTTGGGGTCACTGACTCCTTGGACCCAACCTCATCCAGGGCCATGGGCCCCAGTCTCAGGAAGGCCTTGCGGTTCACAGTTGAACCTCTAGGCTCAGGATCGATGCTTTTAAAGTAGATGTTTGGTGAGGAAGTTTGGGGAAACATAAGGGTTTTATGAAGGTGCTCCACTCTCCCTTGTTAAGTGGAGGTTGAGAAGTCCTGTCCCAGGAGTGAGAAGCAGCCACCTTCCCCGCTGACGCAGGACTGGGCCACCCAGCTCCTGTCCTTTCCCCTGGCTTTTCAGAACTTTCCCCACCTCAGCAGCCCCTGCCATCCCTGGTCTGCGCCCGCACTCTCGAGGCCTACATATGAGAGGGTCTTAGTCCAACTGCCACCGCCCTCCGAGGCCAGAAGTCCAAAGTCAGGGTGTCAGCAGGGCCACTCCCTCTGAGCGCCTGGGAGAGGCTGTCCCCCGCCCTCTCCGAGCTTCTGGTGCTGCCGACAGCTTTTGGGCCCTCCAGTCTGCGTCAGTTGTCACCTGGCACCCCCTGTGTGTCTCTGGGTTGCTTCTCCTCGTGAGGACACCTGTCATATAGCATGTAAGGCTCAATTGAATGGCCTCATCTTAACTTGGTTACATCTGCAGTGACCTTATTTCCAAAAGAGGGTCACACTCAGGTGTTGGGGATCAGGACATCAACATATTTTTGAGGGAACACCACTCAACCCACAACACCCTGGTTCATGAGCATCCATTGACTGTCCCCCGAAGAAACCAGGAATGAACCAACAAGGGGCAGCGAGACAGGCCTGCTGAGGGCCTGCCCTGCCCTGTCCTCACCCGCCCACCTGTCCAGCAGGCCCGCCCTCAGGCTCCTCCCCCAAGGACACAGGGGAGGTACCAGTGGGGTCTGGCCATGTGGTGAGGGGCCCAGGGCGCCCACAGCACACTGCCCCTGCCAACTCTGCTGGGCGTTCGGGGCCTCAGAGCCCAGCTCCCTCCTGGACACCTGCTTCCTAGTGCCGAGGAGGTTGCTATGGTTACTGAGCAAACCCGGGTGCAGGATCTGTCTCTCATTTCCTGGATCAAAGTTTGTCTTTTTCCCCCCCTTGCACTAGTCTTTAGGGGCCTGAACTTTGAGTTTTGGAGCAAGTCACATGGTGTGAAGTAGTCGTCAGATCACCTCGCACTGGCTTGGCAGGCTCTTCCTGCCCGGCCCGGCCCCTCTGCCCGGAATCCTGCAAAGGAGCCCGCAGCCTGCAGCCAGGAGACACCGAGCCCATTGCACCTCGAGCGGTTCCGGCACGGACGAGCGGCCGCATCTCTCGGTGAGTGCCTGCTGTGGACCGGGCCCCGCGGGTGACTTAGGGGGCTGTCCACGGGGAAGGACACTCCAACAGCTGTTTCCCGCTCTCCTTAGTTTACACGGTTGACTCGCTCTGGTTTTGGAGCACGTTCAATGTCCACGCCTCGAAGGCATTCAGTGGCGACCAGTGCGGTGTCATCCCAGTGAAAAGAACCAAATCACAGGGATTCTCGGGTCCGGGAGAAACACTCCCACCTGTGCCCACCTGTGCACAGGGACACTGTGGCAGCACGGAGTGTGATGAGAAAAAGTGGAAACAACGTAATGCCCAGCCACAGGACCATCGCTAAATCGACTGTGCCTCATTCACATAATTGAATCAGTTAAAAAAGGTTTATGTAGCCATATGTATCTGTGTGCCAAACCCCGAACGCCTGCGGAGGCTGGTGCCCCGTCCAGCAGGACAGTGTTGCTGTACAGTGAGTCAACAGTACAGACACTGTGTGAAGTTACTGTTTGCGTAGAATCACGCCAAGTGCTATGTGTTTGTCGCCACGTTGTTTGAGCAGAGGGAGGGGAGAGGGACTGAGCACAGGACTGAGCTTCCCTAACGATGTGTTTCCTTACAAAGGAATCTGAGGTCCAAAGTGCTAGTGCGGGCTGAATGTGCGAGGTGGGTGTGTGAAAATCTCTCATGCCACGTGCAGGACTTCTTTAAAAATATGTTTTTATTGATTTTTTTAGAGCGAGAGGAAGGGAGAGAGAGATAGAAACATCAAGGTGAGAGAGAAACATCGATCGGCTGCCTCCTGCACGCCCCCTACTGGGGATCGAGCCCACAACCCCAGCATGTGCCCTGAACAGGAATCGAACAGGACCTCTCAGTCCATGGGACAGCGCTCCATCCACTCAGCCACACCGGCGGGGCTGCAGGGCTTTTTTATATGCTTGAAACACCCCACAGTTTAACACCATTTTAGAATGATTTAGATGGATTAATAGGCTGCAGACCTTGTACCAGGGAAGAGATGAGTGAGAGGAGCAAAGCTGTCCCACTGGCCGTCACGTGGTGGGGCCCAGGGCGTGCTCCATGGGAGGGAGGCCGGGCGGAGCCCTCTGAGGTCCTCCCAGCAGAGGGCTTGGATTCTCGCCGAGTCAGCATGCCCCTCAGAAAGCTGAGAGCTGACGCTTTGGGGTGGTGACTGGGCTGCTTCAGGCACGTGACCCACGGGACCTGGAGCCTGGGACCCAGCCAGGGGTCTGCCAGGCCCACTGCAGCTCAGCCCCCAGAGACCGGGCCATCTGAGATCCCGGCACACCCCCAGCCAAGGGGGCATGGCCTTGACTCCTTACCCCCGTGCTGTGTGTTTACAGAGTCGGTCCCCCAACACATTTCCCAGTGTCTCAGTGCGAGTGTCCTGGGGCTGCCCACAGTGGCAGGTGTCCACCGTGCCAAGTACAGCAGTATGCTCTCTGTGCGAGCGCCCATGCCCCAGCCCTGCTTCCCACGGATCGCCCCACTCCCACCCCGCGATGTGGACCCAGGGCGCTGCCTCTGGGGCCAGTTCGTGCAACCTCACGTTCACCCTAGGGTGGTGTCTCAGGGCTTTGCCATCACCCTAAGGAGCCTTTTCAGGCATCTCCTCCCTCCACGCCCAGCCACGACATACCACTGTCACAGGTGTACTGCTACCTGTGGACGCTCACCTGTGTTGTATACACAGAAGAGGCAAGGTGTTTCCTCAAGATCCAGTGTCCGGCCCCATGGGGCTGCGTCCCCCCGTTGAGAATATGTGGCCTACACCTACCTCCTAGGTCAGCAGCCGGGCCCGGCTGGGGCAGCAGCCTGCGTGTCAGAGGCAACCCCAGGCTCCTGAACGCAGGAGAAACCCGGGTCTCGCTCTGCCCCGGGCCCCAGACTGATGTCCCTCCCGCTGGTCACAGGACACCAGGACCAGGGCTGGTGCGGTCATCCGAATCGGTCGTTTCCTTCCCTGCCTGTGGCGTGGGGAGAGGTGGTTTGAACGGGGCCGTGGCACCGACCGCAGCCCCCCGTCGGGCCTTTCCGTGCAGGGTCCCGGGCCATGGCGGAGCTGTGCCGCACCAACTCCTCGCTGACCGCGCTGGACGAGGAGACGCTGTGGGAGCTGACCGAGGGCCACCGCGACAGGATCGTGCGCAGCGTGTGCCCCAGCCGCCTCACCCCCTACCTGCGCCAAGCCAGGGTGCTGAGCCAGCTGGACGAGGAGGAGGTGCTGCACAGCCCCCGCTTCACCAACACCGCCATGAGAGCCGGTGAGCCCGGGGACCCGTGTTCCAGACCTGGGGACCCTCTGTTCCTTTTCCTGGGGCTGCCGTAACAAGTGACCTTGAAGTGGGGGGCCTCAGATGGCAGAAACGAATTCTCTCACAGTTCGGAGGCTAAGGGTCTGAAATGAAGGTGTGGGCAGGACCGCGCTCCCTCTGAGGGCTCAGGCAAGGGTCCTTGCCTCTTCCAGCTCCTGGTGGCCCCGGGCGTTCCTCGGCCTGTGCCCCATCCATCCAGCCTCTGCCTCTGTCTTACATGGCCTTCTCTGTCTCTCCTCCTCTGTCTCTCATCAGGACACTTGTCATTGGGTTTAGGGCCCACCCAGATTATGCAAAATGCTCTCCCCTTGAGGTTCATAACTTAATTACATCTGCAAAGACCCTCTTTCCAAAATCGGTCCTACTGACAGGTTCCAGGTGGACACACCTTGAGGGCCACGATGCACCTATTCCAGACATCTGTGTTTGTCCATCCAAAGTGGGGAGGCTCACAGCGCCACCTACCAGGTTGTCCAGAGAACTGAGTCCGTTTCTGTCTATAAGACACTGGTCTCAGAGCCTGGGCCTGCTGCTGTCTGATGAACCTCAAAAGCAGGAGAAATGAGTCCACGCTACTCATCCACGCTGAGGGCGATGGGGCGGGGTGGGCCCAGCCCTGGGTGCTGCTATTGGCGTCTTCTCCCACGAGCTCGGTGCACACCCCTGCGCGTGTCCGCAGCAGCCTGGCAGGTCTTGAGAGCGCCGATCGTCTCCCTTAGTCTTTTACCTCTGACTCGGGTCATAGTAGTTGCTCAATAAACATCAGCCTCGCCCTTCTGGAGACTGGCCGCCACTAGGAGAGCAGAGGGAGCCTGTGGAAGCAGTGAGGGCGCCCCACCCCTGGGATCCTGACTCCTCGTGGTGCAGGGATGCCCCTCCCCACCCCCCCGGGGAAGCCCGTCCAGCGCCTGGTTAGCCAAGACTGCTCTGTCCCCCGAGGGCACTTGCTGGATCTGCTGAGGACGCGTGGGAAGAACGGGGCCCTCGCCTTCCTGGAGAGCCTCAAGTTCCACAACCCCGACGTCTACACCCTGGTCACCGGGCTGCAGCCCGACGTGGACGTCAGCACCTTCAGCGGTGAGCGCTCGGCCTTCGACCGGAGCCAGGCTTCCGTGTAGCCGCCGGGGTCCTGCCTGGCTGGCACGCTGTTCCTGACACCGTCAGGCAGAGGTTCCGTCCCTGTGCCCCATCCAGTGCTCTGGGGGTGAGAGACCCCCACTGACTGTGGCGGGAGGGGGCAGGTAGGGGAAGGAGCCCATGGCCTTGGAAGTGTCTGTCCCTAGTTAGCCACCAAGGGAGAGCCTTCGGGGGTGGGCAAAGGGGACGTGTCCTTCCCCTGGAAGAGCTCCAGGCCTGCACTGGGGCCTGTGCCGGGGTGGGGGCCAGCCCAGTCCTGAGCAGAGGCGCCTGCTGGAGTGGGGAGGCTCGCCCGCCCAGGAAGAGTTCACTCCGGCTGGCCGCACAAGACCGTGGTCATCACTGAGTAACCTCAGGCTTCCCCAGAGGGGCTGCTGAGCGATCTGGGTACTCAGAGGAGCAGGACAGACATCCTGGAAACTGGCAGACGGGCCTGCCTTTCCGGCCCAGCGGCCATGCCCGTGTTTGGAGGTCTCTCACGCAGATTTACGTGCCTTGTTATTTTCTTAGGATGACGTTGAAATGCGTTAGCACTGAGCACATCTGGGCTGACGAGGGGACCCTGGGGTCTGAACCAGGGGGTTGCATGGGGAAGCCAAGACTGGGTGCTCCTTGTACAAAATCTCGCGTACAGTTCAGCCCGGAAGACTTTAAGGAGACACACTAGGGTGCGGTCCTCTTGAGAGTCTGGGTGCAGGAAGCAACGTCCTGGAGGACAAGGAGGGGGTGAGGTGGTGATGCCCGGGCCTCCCCCAGGGCTCATGGAAACGTCCAAGCTGACCGAGTGCCTGGCCGGGGCCATCAGCAGCCTGCAGGAGGAGCTGAGCCAGGAGAAGGGGCACAAGGAGGCGTTGGCACGGCAGTGCCGGCGGCTGCAGGAGCGCCTGGGCCAGGCCGAGGCCCGCGCCGAGAGCCTGCAGCAGCTGGAGGCAGACCACAGTCGCATGAAGCGCGAGGTCAGCGCCCACTTCCACGAGGTGCTGAAGCTGAAGGACGAGATGCTCAGCCTGTCGCTGCACCACAGCAACGCGCTGCAGGAGAAGGAGCTGGCCACCACGCGCTGCCGCAGCCTGCAGGAGGAGGTGCCGCCCGCCCCCGCCCCCGCCCCCGCCCCTGCCCGGGCCTTGGCACTCGCTGCCCGTCCCCCCCTCCTCGTGGGTGCCTTCCCGTCCACCCGGGCCTTGGCACTCGCTGCCCGTCCCCCCCTCCTCGTGGGTGCCTTCCCGTCCACCCGGGCCTTGGCACCCGCTGCCCGTCCCCCCCTCCTCGTGGGTGCCTTCCCGTCCACCCGGGCCTTGCCACCCGCTGCCCGTCCCCCCCTCCTCGTGGGTGCCTTCCCGTCCACCCGGGCCTTGGCACTCGCTGCCCGTCCCTCCCTCCTCATGGGTGCCTTCCCGTCCACCCTGGCCTTGGCACCCGCTGCCCGTCCCCCCCTCCTCGTGGGTGCCTTCCCGTCCACCCGGGCCTTGGCACCCGCTGCCCGTCCCCCCCTCCTCGTGGGTGCCTTCCCGTCCACCCGGGCCTTGGCACCCGCTGCCCGTCCCTCCCTCCTCATGGGTGCCTTCCCGTCCACCCGGGCCTTGGCACCCGCTGCCCGTCCCCCCCTCCTCGTGGGTGCCTTCCCGTCCACCCGGGCCTTGGCACCCGCTGCCCGTCCCCCCCTCCTCGTGGGTGCCTTCCCGTCCACCCGGGCCTTGGCACCCGCTGCCCGTCCCCCCCTCCTCGTGGGTGCCTTCCCGTCCACCCGGGCCTTGGCACCCGCTGCCCGTCCCCCCCCCTCGTGGGTGCCTTCCCGTCCACCCGGGCCTTGGCACTCGCTGCCCGTCCCCCCCCCCTCGTGGGTGCCTTCCCGTCCACCCGGGCCTTGGCACTCGCTGCCCGTCCCCCCCTCCTCATGGGTGCCTTGCCGGCCGCCAGCCTTGGCTGAGCCACCCCTGAGGAAGCTGACCCTTTGCCTTCACCACCAGGCCCCCTTCCCGTAGCCTCCGTGCATCGAGCCTGCCCTGTCGTTCCCCAAGGTCTGGCTGGTCTGTGCCAGGCCACTGTGGGGGGACCACACACTGATGTTTGGGTGGGTCTGGCTATTCTGGGCTCCGAAGCAGTGGACACACCAGCTATTGATACCCCGGGGACAGTGGACCTTAATCCCCCCTCCTTTGTGCCTCTCAGCTGGTCCTGGGCTTGGGCGGGGGGACAGGGTGTTATTAGGAACCCCCTCTCAAACCCCAACAATGTCTTTGACTCACTTTTCTGTTGAGGATCATTATCTTAATGATCGGTAGCAGTTCTTTAAATATTGAGGATATTCATTCCTTATCGTTTTGACATTTGCTTTTTGACTTAACTATGGCATTGCTTTTTCTTTAGTTTTTAACTTTTTTTGGAAATAATTTCAAATTCATTTTTAAAAATCTACAAATACAGTAGTACAGAGGACACCCCTGGGCCTTAGTTTACACGTGCACTCTCTGTGTCTGTCTCTGCACGCGCGCGCGCACACACACACACACATACACGCATGCACACACACATACACGCATGCACGCACATACACGCACGCACACATGCACACGTGCACACACTCGCGTTTCCCTGGGCCTGGCCCTGGCCGGGGCCTGCTGTCCAGCGTCCCTCCTGTGCCTCTGCTCCCGGCAGCTGTACCTGATGAAGCAGGAGCTGCAGCGAGAGCGGCTGGCTGCCTCCTGCGAGCGGGACTTCCGAGAGCGCTCCCTGAAGATGGCCGATGGCCTGGAGCCTGGAGCCGAGGAGCTGAGCCGCCTGAAGGAGGAGAACGAGAAACTCCGCTCACTGACTTTCAGCCTGGTAGGTCCTGGTGCCCCAGCACGGTCCCTTCCTCCCTGTGGCCCCCGGACCCTGGGATCCCCGACAGGCTCCTGAGGAGGTGTGGCTAAGGACCTGGGGATGGGAAACCTAGTGACTCAGCCCCAGTGCTGGCGGAAGTACCAGGACGTCGCTCAGCTCCTCTGCTGCGACCACGCTGTTTTGGAGTGGATTGGGCTGGTTACAAGTAATAGGGTTCACTTTAAAGTTGGGGGGACAGAGAGAAACCTGTCTGCCTACAAACTATGCTGTGTTGGAGAGTGGGGAGTTCCAGGGTGCAGAGGGGTCAGGGATGCCCAGCGCCCTGGAAGCATGCACGCCCTGAGCTCCCCTTCTGTGTCTTTGAGTCAATACGGACCTACTTGTGAGCTCTCCCCGTTCAGTAGGCATCCCCTGGGCACAGGGCTCCCCCACACGGCCTGGGCTGCGAGCTCACAGCCCTGCCTGCAGAGGGAGCGCCAGGAGGCTGGTGTCCCCTGGGCACAGGGCTCCGCCACACGGCCCGGGCTGCGAGCTCACAGCCCTGCCTGCAGAGGGAGCGCCAGGAGGCTGGTGTCCCCCTCTTCAACTCCCTGTCAGGACTCCAGCAGGAGCTTCTACCCTGAGAAGCCTCAGCTTCCAGCACTTTCCATCTCAACCAGCCACGCGCAGCAGACGCCACGGGCAGCTCTCCCACCTGATGCCTTGTCCCTGCCCAGTGGACAGTCGTCTCCTGCGCCCACCCCCACCCGGCCTCCCCGGGCCCGCACACGGGAGGCGGGGCCTGGGCTGACCTCTCCTTGCACCAGGTGGAGAAGGACATTCTGGAGCAGAGCCTGGACGAGGCCCTGGACAGCAAGCAGGAGCTGGTGGACCGCATCCACTCGCTGAGGGAGCGGGCGGCGGCGGCCGAGAGGCAGCGAAAGCAGGTGACCCTCCTGCGCTTCACCCCGATTCTTTAGTCCACGCTGAGGTTGGACCCGGGCTTGCCTGAGTGACGCATTGTTTCTGCTGACTCCTGTGTCGGGGCGATGTTGAGCACCAGCTCAGTCCGAGGCCCCGGGTCACAGCGGGCGGGTGGGTGGTGAGAAAACAGGTCGGGCAGACCGGCCATGAGACGAGGTTCTGGTGCGTGGGGCCCAGGGTGAGCCGGGGTTTGCTGAGGGGAGGGCGGGGAGAAAGGAGCCGGTGGGCGAGAGGGAGGCAGGCTGAGGGGAAGCATTTGTGCGCTCTGGGACACGGAATGAACGAAACCGCTTCGCGTGCACCAGCCAGGCGGCTGCCGGGTGGCGGAGCCCCACGTGATGAGCGCAGGCCTCCGTTGGTGTCCTGGAAGTCGGCCGTGGGGCGCGAACAGGGGTTCGCCTGTTTCTCCTTGGCACCACTGCACTCGCTGACTGCCCACCCCACCCGCCCGTGCTCCACGGGCTCTGTCCCCCTCTGTCCAGTACTGGGAAGAGAAGGAGCAGACCCTGCTGCAGTTCCAGAAGTCAAAGGTGGACTGCGAGATCTACAAGGAGAAGATGACCGCCCTGCAGGGCCAGCTGGCCGAGCTGCAGAAGGAGCGGGACCAGGTACCCGGGGCGGAGGCCGCTGTCTCAGGCAGCCCCCGACTGTGCGTGCTTGTGGCTGAGGGCGCGCTGGCCCTGCCCTCGGTGGCAGCTGGTTCCAGATCTGGGGCGTCTCCTGCCTTGGTCTGCCGTTATCACCTGCTGACATGCTCGCTGTCCAAGGCCAGAGGTCGTGCCTAGTGTCTCCTCTCACTTCTGTGCACACCCACAGACTGGGTGGCGTTGCCTCCCCACGCGACTGTGCGTGCCGTGATTGTGGACGGACGGTGTGTGCCTGTCGGGTGAACGCAGTGTCTGCTACACGCTGGGCGAGTCGGGATGAACGCAGACGAGACTGGTGGCTTGCTCTGCGGGGATGCCCTTGTGCCTCCACGGCCTCTTTATGCTCTGGGCGTCCTTGTGTCTCGGCCCGCAGGCCTACTCCGCCAGAGACACGGCCCAGGTGGAGATTTCTCAGAGCCTGACGGAGAAGGATGCCCTCCGCAGGAAAGTGTTTGAGCTGACCGACCAGCTCTGCGACCTGCGCCAGCATCTCCGCAGGCTGCAGGCCGAGGCCCCGTCCCCGCAGCGGGTGAGCCTGGCCTGCCGCGTGGCCTGGAGCAGGGCGCAGGGCTGGGGGCGCGGGGCTGGGGGCGCAGGGCTGGGGGCGCGGGCAGGGTGCGGGTGGGCGGGTGCGGGGGAGCCGAGCCCTGGGTGGGGTCGGAGGTGCACAGGTGGGCCGCTGAGGCGACTGTGCCTCTCCCTTTATGATGATGCCGTGCTCGTCACGGAAGGGGTAGCCCAGCAGAAGGTTCTGGAACCTATCAAGTGTGGTGTTGGGATGAGGAAAGCAAGCAGACAGAACTGAGCTAAAACTACTATGAAATCTCCAGTTCCGGTCTTGCTGGCAGCTCCAGGCCCCTGGGGGGAGGCAGAGCCGGACCCTCCCCTCTCGGTGCAGGGCCCCCAGCCCTTGCTCCTCACCCCTCCCCACGTCAGCCATGATCAGTGTGCACACACACACGCACACACGCGCACACACACACGCACACACGCGCACACACACACGCACACACAGACCACACACTGCCACCTGCTGTATCTGTACGTCAGAGGAGGGGTGAATCTTCCTTCTCCAATTGGTCTGCCCCCCACCATTTTCTACGTGCAGCATGCATAGATACATTGTACATACATGACGTACCGTCTGCATAACCAGTAAGAACCACACGCACCCTCTGACAGAAATGCAGCATCCTGGTGGTCAGCGGGGGCCCCACGCTGGGAGGAGGGGACAGAGTCGTTTTGTCTGGAAGCCAATGACAGAAGGTGGTGACAGGGTAGAAACCTCGAGAGCACCCAAGGGGACCCTTTCCTGGATTAACCAGCCCACCCTCCCGGCGCCTTCGCAGCCCAAGCAGGACGCGGGGCCGCGGGAGCCCTGTCGGAGGGGAAAGCAGCGGCTGGTGCGCATGTTTGCCATCGGCCCGCGGGAGGACGGCGACTGCAGCTGCCTCGGCTCCTCGGAGGTACGCGGGCCCACTGCTGGGCAGACCAGGTGCAGACGGGGCCCAGCCCGCAGGGGCACTGCAGAGACCTCGTGGACGGGGGCTGCGTCCGGGCCACACTGTCCACCCGGCGTCCTCGGGCCCCCACTCAGCATCGTGCATGTTACACCCACAGCACGTGACCACTGGTCTCTCGGGACCCCGGTCACTATGTGTAAAGTGGGACAGCACTGCCCGTTCGCGGATTTATCGGGAGGCCTGAGTGATGTAGAGTACAGGAGGCAGCTGATGGAGGGCTGGCGCACAGTAGGCGCGCAACTGACGGCCCTGGCTGTGTGCCCCCTCCATCCCTCCCGCCTCGGGCCTGCGGCAGGGGCCGGGCTTCATTCCCTTTCCACAGCAGGCTGAGGGGTCGCGGGCGTGCGTGTGCGCTCGGGGTGACCCCGTGTCCTCGTCCCCTAGCCTCAGCTCTGGTCGGACCTGAGCGCCACGTCCAGCCGCGAGCTGGTGGACAGCTTCCGCTCCAGCAGCCCAGTGCCACCCAGCCAGCTGTCCCTGTATAAGCGAGCCACAGAGGACCTCTGGGAAGACCCCTGGTCCTTCAGGTGGGGAGCGCTGGGCACCAGGGCCAGATGAGATGGGCCCCCTGGCAGCTCACCTGGGACAGGGCGGGGCAGGCGCCGGGTGCTGGGGTCTGAGAGGAGCAGGCGATGATACCCGAACGGGCTCCCTCTTCCTCCTCACAGCGGCTTCTCCGAGGTCCCGGAGGTGGACTGGGTAGCCTCCCCCGGAGCTAGGGCAAGCGACACAGACCTGGATTACGAGATTGTAGGTGAGTGCTGCCTCTGCAGCCGCCACTTCCCTGGGCAGGGCCATGAGGACAGGGACCTTCAGGGAGGCAGGTGAGGTGGCTGGGGTAAGCCGGCAGCAGCCAATGACCGGTGGCAGTCGCTGCCGTGCAGAAGCATAGGTCGGGCCCAGGGCTCCAAACCGGCAGTCCAGATTCCAGACTTCCTGTCTGTTGGCTACGTTCAGATGTCACAAAGGACACAGCGTAGGTCAGACCCTGGCAGGTGCAGCTGCCCGCCAGCTCCTCCTGTCTGGGGGGAGGTGAGGCAGGGAGCAGGATGAGCGAGCTCAGCGGAGGGGACAGTGGTGGGGCGGCTGGGGGACCGAGGGGCACAGGTGAGCGAAGCTCCATCAGGAGTGGGGCCTCGAGGGCTAAGCCTCTGCTTCTGCCTAGACCTTCCGGAGTCTGGGAGCACCCCGAAGCCAGTCTCCAGGGGCCTCTGCGTCTCAGCCAGGTGAGTGAGGGCAGGGCAGGGCCAGCAGGTGGCAGCGAGGAGCCGGCTGGTGACAGCCTGCTGGAGGATGGGGTCCGGCAGGAAGGGGCATGGAGAATTCCAGAACGCTGGGGCCCAAGGGGGCTGGTGGGCGGAGCCCTGGCTGCACCTCCTGCTCTGGGCTGCACGTGAGCTCCTCCCCTCCCGCAGCAGCGTCCCGGTGCGGCGGAGGCCGGCCCGGAAGATCCTGAGCCAGGTCACCGTGCTGGCCTTCCAGGGGGACGCCTTGCTGGAGCAGATAAGCATCATCGGTGGGAACCTCTCGGGCATCTTCATTCACCGGGTCACCCCGGGCTCGGCAGCAGATGAGATGGCCTTGCGCCCCGGCACCCAGATCATGATGGTGAGGGGCTGCTCACTGCTCGTTGTTTCTTAATGGTGGTTGACTTACTGTCAGCGTGTGCGTGCGTGTGTGTGTGTGCACATGTGTGTGTGTGCATGTGTGTGTGCATGCATGTCTCTGTGTTAAAATATACACAACATAAAATTCGCCATTTTAGCCATTGTGGACATCTTTTATTTTATTTATTTATTTATTTATTTTCTTTATTGATTTTTAGAGAGAGAGGAAGGGAGAGGGGGAGAGAGACATCGATGAGAGAGAACATTGATTGGCTGCTTCCTGCATACCCCTCACTGGGGATCGGGCCCACAACCTGGGCATGTGCCCTGACTGGGAATTGAACCGGCGACCTCTTGATGCACGGGTCAGTGCTCAACCACTGAGCCACACCTGCTGGGTGTGGGCATCTTTTAAAACTTTTTATTGTGAAATATTCATTACACTGCAGAAAACATAAATGTACAACTTAACTAATTTTTTCTTTTTGGTTAATCCTCACCCAAGGATATTTCTCCATTGAATTGTAGATAGACTGGAAGGAGGGAGAGAGAAAAAGAGAGAGGAACATTAACGTGAGAGGGACACATCGATTGGCTGCCTCCCGCACGACCAACTGGGGCCGGGGACGAACCGCAACCCTTTGGCCAGCCGGCCCACACTGACCGCTGAGCCACACTGGCCAGGGCAACTAAACTAATTATTATTGAGTGAAGACAATGCAGGGAAGTCTCTGATGTAGCTGAAAACCAGATTATTGAACTTGAAGCTTTTTGACAATAGCAAGAAATTCGCATCACCCATTCCTGAGGCTCGCCGGTTCCCCTGGGAGGGAGCTGGGGTAGGTGGGTGCGGGGTGGGAAGGTGGGCGCTGAGCAGGGCAGGGAGGAGGGCTGAGGCCCTCACTCAGGAGCCCGTGAACCCCACGGCTTCTCCCTCCGAACGGCGGTCCACGTGCTAAGCCGTGTTCTCCCGTCTCGAATGACCTGGAACCAAGCTCCTGGTCTGTCGCCAGTATCCCCATGCCCTTCGTTCCCTGTCCTCAGCCCTCGTGGGTTCTCCGCTGGCAGCCTGCGTGGGGGTCACAGCGGCAGAGCTGGCTGTTTGGGGGCTGTCCCACCAGCGTTAGTGACACATCTTAGTGTTCTTCTCATTGTGAAAGTACACGCTCCCCTCGGCTTACAGCAACACAGGGAGGAAGGGAGCGGCAGGGAGAGCCGCGAGTGGTCACAGCTGGGCGGCGGCCAGGCCATCTGGGGGTGGAGGCGGGGATGTGACCCGGCTCCGCGTGTCCACAGTCCTGAAGCTGAGAGCCGGTGCCCAGAACGTCGGGCAGAGGTCCAGTTTGAGCAGGACCCAGGCCCCGGGGGCGACGGAGTGCACTGCGTGGGCCGGGCTGGCGGTGGGCTCGGGGGAATGTGTGTGGCTTGGAGGAGCCGAGTCCAGGTGTCCTGGTGCAGGGCCCGTGACAAAGGCACTGGTGGGTGCGTTTGGATGGCTGGGGGGCGAGCGGGTCCCCTGTGGGGTGCACGTTGCGCTCAGACTCGGTCGACGGAGGCCCACCAGTGACTTGCCCGCAGGTGGATTACGAGCCCTCCTTCAAGGCCGTCCTGGAGGACACGACCCTGGAGCAGGCCGTCGGGCTTCTGCGGAGGGTGAACGGCTTCTGCTGCCTGTCCGTGAAGGTCAACATGGAGGGTACACCCCCCCACCGGGACCCCACCTCTCAGGACTTGCCAGCCGCCTGTCCCATCCCTGCGGGCCCCTGGCTGTGCCCACGCCAGCCCCTGGCCCACTGTGGAGCCGGCCACACCCCAGGCCTGCAGAGGCCCCCAAGGCAGCGGGGGACCTCCCACCCCGACTCCAGCACGAGAAAGGCTCCTGAGACTTTGGGGTGGTACCTTCTGTCTCCTTCTTTCACGTTCTAGAAACTTCCTCGTGTGAGGTTGCTGCCCCGGCTGACCTGTCCTCTTGTCCCTTTCGTCAGGTTATAAGAAGCTGGTCCAGGACCTGGAAGCCAAAGTGGCCACGTCAGGGGACTCCTTCTACATCCGGGTCAACCTGGCCATCGAGGGCCGGGCGGAGGGGGAGCTGCAGGTGCACTGCGGTGACATCCTGCACGTGACCGACACCTTGTTCCAGGGACGTGGCTGCTGGCACGCCCACCGCGTT
This sequence comes from Tadarida brasiliensis, assembly GCA_030848825.1. NCBI lineage: Eukaryota > Metazoa > Chordata > Mammalia > Chiroptera > Molossidae > Tadarida > Tadarida brasiliensis. The sequence goes on from CM061273.1 coordinate 65,084,650, forward strand.
GGCCCGTACAGCACCAAGGACACGGAGCAGGGCGCCATCCCCACCTACGCCCGGTGAGCAGCCGGGACGGAGACCCCTCCCGGGGCGGGGACCCCGCCTTGGCTAGTGCTGAGCAGAGCAGCCTCCCGTGGGCTGGCAGGGACGAGTGTGTGTGATGAGACCCCGAGAGCGGGGTGCCAGGTGCCCCCTCCGGGTCACTGCTCGCATGGGGCTGTCTGTGAAAAGGGACCGGAGTTTCTCAGCCTCGGCACCGCTGACGTTTGGGGCTGGCTCCCTCTGTTGTGGGGCTGTCCTGGGCCCAGAGGGTACTGGGCAGCATCCCTGACCTCCCTCGTGGCCCCTCCTTGTGAAAACCAAAAATACCTCCAGACATGGCCCATGTCCCCAGGAGGCAGGGTGACCAGTCACGCTGGTGTGTCGAGGACTGTCCTGGTTTAGTACAGAAAGCCCACGTCCTGGGGAACCCTCGGGCCTGGGACAGCTGGGACAGCGGCCGCCCTCCCTGGAAGCAGTGTCATGCCTGCCGAGAGCCGTGTCCCAGATCGGCCGTCCTGCCCAGACCGTGGTGTCGGGTGAGGCGCCTCTCAAGCCTCGTGGCAAACCCGAGGCCCCTGGAGCTCCGCCCAGCAGGTGCAGGGAGGCCCGCGACTGCGCTCCCACGTGCTGTCCCCGTGGGGCCAGGTCTGTGTCCTCAGGCCACACTGGAGTAGCGAGGGTCAGGTGCTGTGTCTCCCAGGCTCACGCCCAGGACACTCAGTCGGCATCCGCAGAGCGGACTGGGGCTTAGCGGGTTTTCAGAGCCGCTGCCTGGGGCCCTGGGGGTGTGGAGCCCTCCCTGCAGCTGGGTGGGTCTGTCCTCTGCGCAGGGCTCAGCGGCTGCTCATCGCCCTCCTCCAGGACATGGCCCTGCAGAACACCACCGCCCGCAAGGTGAGGCGGCCGCCCGGCTGGCCGGGTCCTGCACTTGGGTCCTGCTGGGGTGGGCCCTGCCTCTCTCCCCGGCCTCCCCCCAGCTCCCATCACCCTTGGGGAGGGGCCCTGTCCACCTGCCCTCCCACCTGGGGTGGCTGGAAGAGGGGTGGGGCTGGCTAGGGTCCCCCTATGAGCCCCTGCCCGGAGCGCCCCTGCAGACTCCGCCTGGGTCCGCACGGCACTCAGCCTGCACGCTCTTCCAGCGTGAGCAGCTCGTCCTCGGTGCTCTCTCGGGGGTGCCGTTCACCCCATCCTTCTCCCTCTGAGCCGGGGACCTGGTGTTCTCCCCACGTAGAACAGTTGTTGGCTCTGACAAGGTGCCAAGGCGACCCCTGAGCGCAGCAGGGCGTGCTGGGCCCCGTGCTGCCTCTCTGCCCTGTCCGCCTCACTGCACACGCCCTGCCGGGGACCTCTGCCTGAGGGCCCGCCTGCCTCCCTTCTCTTCCCTGGCATCGGGCCTGGGCTGTTCAGTGGGCACGGCCTGAAGGTCCAGGGGGCATTCCCCGGCGGGGCGGGTGCCAGGCCCCTAACCCTGTGTGGACAGCTGAGACAACTCCTGGTCCCTTCTCCCCCCTCTAGCCGTCTTCCGGAGGGCCCCAGAGATTGGTCCGCGTCGTCACTGTGGACAGAGCCCCGGCCAGCCCGCTGTGTTCATCCTCCGACGGGGCCCCGGCAGACCCCAGCAGGCTGGGAGGTGAGGCGGGGGCTGGTGGAGGGGCCTCTGGCTCCATGAGGCAGGGTTTTGGGAGGGGCTGCAGGCTGGTCAGCTGGGTCAGGGTGCCGCCGCTCAGCTGGGCCAGGATTGGTGGTGTAAGGACCGTGCCTGGCGTCTCCGTGCCTTTCCAGAGAGCCAGTGAGCCAGGTATCTTTAATGTCTCTCCTCCTGTGATCTGTCCGACGAGAGGCGAAGCCCCCGGTACAGTCCTATCAACAGCAGGCCCTTTACCAGTAACGATGTGGCACAGACCCCCTCAGTCACTCCTGAGAGCTTGGTGTGGGCCTGTGGCCAGGACAGGGTGGTCAGCACAGCACACGCCCCGAGCAGGTCAAATCGAGCTAGGAAGATGGTCAGAAGTGAATTTAGAGTAAGCTAAGTCGATCTGAGTTAATTTCCTCCTTCTTGAAAAGTTGTTTGGGTGCATAATATAAGGGGGCATGGAGAACAGACTGAAACCTGACTGGGAGGGAGGCGGGACCTGGAGCCAGGGGAGCGGGACATGGGTCCAGGCTGGCGTCAGGGAGAGGAGGGGGTCCTGGAAGGAGGGCAGCCGGCTTCTCTGTGGGCCACACAGGGCAGATGGGATCACCCCACGGCTGGGGGCTGGGCCTGGGGAGCCACGGGGCTCTGTGGTGGACGGACACAAAGGGCCGCTCAGCAGGGCGTGGGCGTGGCCGTACTGGAGCTCGGCTGTGGCCCCTGTTCCTGTCCGTGTGGGGGCTGCGGCAGGTGCAAAGCTCTGTCCCTGCTGGGGGCGGGGGCTGGTGAGCAGCCCAGGACAGCTGACAGCAGGGCCACTCACGGCTCTTCTCCCCCACAGACGCCTCCACTGGGTGCTTCTGGGCCGAGAGCTGCATCACCCTGGCGCCCTACACTCTGGTGCACCCCCACAGGCCCAGCCGGCCCCGGCCCGTGCTCTTCGTGCCCAGGGTTCTGGGGAAGATCCTGAGTGAGAAGCTCTGCCTCCTCCAAGGGTTTAAGAAATGCCCGGCAGGTGCGTTCTCACGGGGCCCACCTGGCCAGGTGGGGGGCAAGGCCTTGGCAGAACCCTTCACGGGCGTTCGGGAGAGCAGCGTGGAGGTGAGTGGGGGTCCCGGGGTTGCTGCAACAGATCCCCGCACACCGGGGCTAAAGCACCTGGACCACCCGCAGGCTCCGGAGCAGGGGTCCGAGACCAGGGCTCTGCGGCCGCCCCTCCGGGGCTCCGGGGGGGCCTTCCTTGCCCTTCTGGCGGCCGGGGGCTGCCGGCGTGCTTGGCGCGCCTTGGCTGGTGGCTGCATCCCTCGTCTCGCCCCATGTCACGTGGCCTTCTCCCGTGTCTCCGTCCTCACGTGACCGTGTAAGGACCCAGTCCTTGGTGAGGGCCACCCTAGTTCAGGATGACCTCAACTTAACCAGTCACATCTGTGAAGATAGTGTTTCAGACAAGGCCCATGCTGAGGTTTCGGGTAGACAGTCCAGCAGTTACTCCTGGCAGCAGGCTCGCCTAACGGGTGGAAGCACCAAGGGCACCACCCAGCTGCCCAAAGCCAGGCCTGGAGACCAAGCACAGTGTCTGCCTGAACCCACGCAGCAAGGGCGCTTCCCAGGCTGGACAGCGGGAGGCAGGCGTTGGCGGGCGCTGTCACTCACCCGCTGTCCCTTGTGGACGGCTACCTGGGAGCGGTCTGTGAGCTGGGCCCCTTGGAGGGGGGAGGCCAGGCGAGGGCACGCAGGTCTGTGGCAGGAGATGTTCCGGAGGACAGGCACAGGCGGGGCTGCTCGCAGGGTCAGTTAGGGCAGGCTCGGCCTGGGCACTCTGGCACCTGGCTGGGGCTGTCCCGTGCCCTGTAGGATGTTGAGTGACATCCCGGCCTCCACCCGCTGGTGCCAGGAGCACACCCCTGCCCCCCAGTTGTGACAGCCAGAATGTCTCCAGACATCCCCAGTGCCCTTGGGGCAAAATCACCCCTTGAGAAGCCTGGTTTCTGGGATCTAAGGGGTCTCCAGGTGGAAGAAGGTGGGTGTGGAAGTCTGGAGCTTGGGAAGTGATGGAGGGTTTGTTTAATTACATCTGTCTGTTGGTCCATCCCTCTATCCTTCCTTCCACCTTCCTCCCTCCCTCCTATCTGCCCCCCTCCTGGCACTGAGGGGCACTGCTGGGTCCCACGGTTCAGGGCACGGCTTCCTCTGAGTGGGGAGAGCAGGGTCAGCTTACTAAGCGGACACCCTAGGAAGAGCCTCCCCAGAGCCATGTACAGCATGGGGACTCCCTGGGGACCCCTCGCAGTTGGGTGTGTGACACCCCTGTCCACTGTCACCTTCAGAGTATTTGAGCCAGGAGGAGTATGATGCCTCCAGCCAGAGAGGGGACATCATCCAGGAGCGGGAGGCCTCTGGTGGCCACTACTGCGTGACCCGCCCGGCCATCGAGCACCTCATGGAGAAGGTAGGGGCAGGGCAGGCTGCTCGGGGGCTGGGAGCTCCGTCTCCAGAGGGCGTGCTAGGATCAGGCAGGAAGCACTGACCGCACATCCGAGGGACATCGGTCGCCGGCTTGCAGGCCTGGACACCCAGGTGGGGCTCGCTTGCTGTGGCTCCGGGTCCAGCTGCAGCAGGCAGGAAGGCCAGGCCCTGTCGCCACCGTGTAGAGCCCTCTGACCTTCCCGGAGCCTCTCACCTTCCCGAGCCTGTTGTCCCGACACAGGTGTTGGCAGCATCTGCTCAGCGAGTACGTGAGGTGGACAACACCCCCGTGTTAGGGCTCAGACAGGTACAGGGCAGAAGCTCGCTGTGAACTAGGAAGCAGTCCCTGGATGTGGAGCGGCCAGGCCAGCTGCCTGCCGGAGGCGGAGCCCTGTTCTTCCCGCAGCGTCCCCGCTGGGGCTGAGCCCCCGCAAAGGCTCCCTCGGTCCCAGCTCGCGGTGTCTAGACTTCCCAGGTGAAAAATCAAACGAATGAACATTCTTTTATTACTAGTTTTGTTTTTTTTTAAATAATCACTTGAGAATATTTTTCCATTGATTTTTAGAGAGAGTGAAAGGGAGGGAGGGAGAGAGAGAAACATCGATGTGAGAGAGACACATCAATCGGTTGCCTCCTGCAAGTCCCCCACCAGGGCCGGGGACCGAACTGCAACCAAGGTACATGCCCTTGACCAGAATCGAACCCACGACTCTGGTCCGCGGGCCGCCGCTCTAACCGCTGAGCCACACCAGCCAGGGCAGGGGTCACTGTTTTTAAGCTGAGGTAACATCGGTTAATAGCGTCATGCAAGTTTCAGGTGTGCAACTGTAACCTGACATCTGTACGCACGGCGTGGTCAGTCTAGTTTCCACCACCAGCACAGGTTTGCCCCTTCACCCGGTCGCCCTCCCCCAGCCTCCCCTCTGGCGACCAGCAATCTGTTCTCCGTGTCTGAGCCCTTAGTTTTTGTTTGGTTGTTCACTCCTGTCTGATGTTCCACACGTGAGTGAAACAGCGGGCTTCATCCGTCTCCCTCTGACTCGTTTCACGTAGCGGGGCGCCCTCGAGGTGGGGGGCAGCGCTGAAGCCTGTGCTGCAGACGCCTGGGGCCCACGGGGCGCGTGGACGCTCCCCCCTCGTCTCCTGGTCCCTGGGTGTCACTCCTGGCCGGGCTCTCCCCCCTCCTCCCGGGTGGAAGGCCTGACTCGCTCTCCCCCAGAACACCCACGCGCTCCTGGACGCCCGGCTGGACTGTGTGCGCGCCCTGCACGGCATGGACATCTTCCCCATCGTCGTCCACGTCGCCGTCAACGAGAAGGCGGCCAAGAAGCTCAAGTAGGTGCGCCCCTCGGGCCTCCGGAGCACATGACGCGGTTCCCTGGAGTGTCACGGGGGAGGTCCCCAGGTCTGGGCAAAGGTCCAGCTGCCCCATCCCCGGGAGTCAGCCCAGAGGACAGCGCGAACCTGGAAGCCGCCTTAACTCACTGAAAGGCCTCCCATTCGCCCTGGCCTGTTTGGCTCAGCGGTTAGAGCTTCCGCCTGCGGTCCAGAGAGACCCGGGTTCGGTTCCCGCTGAGGGCATGTACCTCGGTTGCAGTTTGTCCCTGGCCCTGGTTGGTCGTGCGGGTGGCAGCCACTCGATGTGTTCCTTTCATGTCGATGTTTCTCTCTCTCTCCCTCCCACTCTATCTGAACAAAAAATGAAAAAATGTCCTCGGGTGAGGATAAAAAAATAAAAATAAAAAATAAATAAATAAAAGGCCTCCCATTCACTGGGGTACGCAGGCAGCAGCCCCCCGTGTGCATGAGGACCACACCTGGGGACAAACCCAGAGGTCCTGCTCCCTGTGTAATTTCACACCTGAGCTGGTAAACTAGACGCCCGGCCCATCACCTGGGACCGTGTCTCTTTGAGGACCCCTTGAAGCTGGCCGCCTGCGTCCAGGGGTGTTTGGTCTGCTAGAATCCCGGGGTGGGGCAGCTCCCTGGGGTTCTGCCGTGGGCAGCGGGGGGCTGCTCCCTGAGCCTGCCCGCCCCGTCTCTGGCCCTGCAGGAAGGCACTGCAGCGGCTGGGCACCTCGGAGGAGCAGCTCCTGGATGCCAGCAGGCAGGAGGAGGGCGAGCTGGACAAGGCGCCCAGCCCCTGCTGCAGCCTGGCCCCCGACGGCTGGAGCGACCTGGACACCCTGCTCGGCTGTGTCCGCTTCGCTGTCTCCGACGAGCAGAAGAAGGTCGTGTGGACAGAGCAGAGCCCACACTGACGCCCGAGTCCTCTCTCGGGGCCACGGGACCGTCACATCGGGCTGGGAGCTCCGGGCCTCGCGGGACAGCTCTGGCGTGCCCACCATACAGGCCCCTCGGCTCCCCTCACCACGTGCAGGTCACAGATGGGCATTCAAACCATCTCACCTCACCAGGGCCTGGCATGGCTGAACCAGACACCCCGACAACGTTCCCATGGAGGGGGGTCTCTGGCATCCTCCCCAGAGCCGGAGGCCCAGATGTCTCCAGGTAACTGCCCGTCTGACCCGACTGCTGCACTTTCCTTTTTGCATTTCAACGTGTCAAAGGGCTCGTCCCAAACCCACTGCGGCAGGGAGCGGGTGGCACTGGTGGCCGCAGGGTCGGGTGCTGCTGCCCAGAGAGGGCCCGTGCCCATCCGTCCTGCAGTCCTGGCTGACTCTCCTCAGCCCGCCGTCTGAGACTGTTCACCGGTAAACGTCGTCTCCAGGGGATGGAAACTGTGTTTTCGGTGGGTCTGTGCCTGGTGGCCGCCATGCCTAGCCCAGGACCAAGAACTGCCCCCTCCACCCGGCGTCCCACCCCAGCCCGGTCTCAGGCCACCTGGACTCCACTCCAGGCTCTGGAGACATTTGGGCGTGGCTCAGGAGAGGACCCGGGTCCCCCTCCCACCAGCTTAGCCTCCCACTGTCACAGACAGACGTCATTGGACAGCAGGGCCCCGAGTCTGAGTGCCCAGGAAGTTGGTCTGGAATGCAGGTTGGCATTGTCATAAACGAGTTCAGAGATGGACTTTGGTGTGTTTTACTGAAATAAGTCTTTCTAGTGCCCTGCCGTGGCTCTCTCCCCACGCCCCGGGATGGAGTTGGCGGGGAGGGAGGGTCCCCCAGGCACAGCCTCTGCTCCTTGCGGGCGGGGCGGGGCAGGGCCAGAGCGGTCCTGGAGCAGTGCCCCCGTGGAAGGAGCCAGCCTGAGGACGGGTCTCATCCCGGACATCCAGCGAGGCGGAGCGCCGCAGGCCATACCTGTCCTCGGGAGCCTGCTGGGGTTGGGGGCCCAGTGGACACCCAGCCTGGGGGTCGGGAACTTGACCGTGGGCCATTCCAAGGTGTTTCCAGAACCAGAGATGCATAAAGTCAGTACTGCGTTCCCACAGAGCGGGGTTTGGATCCACCTGCCACCCACGTGGCACACGGATGCCCCGTCTCCTCTCACGGGAAGGACACAGGACGTCTGTGGCTTCCCGAGAACAAGGAGGGTCTCAAGTCCCGGGTCCCAGCTGAGAACACAGGACTCCTTGCCCAGACCATGCCTCCCTGTCATGGGCTGGGATCCCGCCCTGTCCTCGGTCCCCCTGGAATTCCTGTGCTGGGACACGGCTCAGACAGAAGCACAGCGATGCCCCACGTGAGGGGCACAGCCTCCCTCCCCTCCCCTCCAGGCAGAGCCCTCCTCAGATGGAGCAGAGGAAGGGCGGTGGCCCCCGTGCCCGAGGCTGGCTGTGCCCCCGCGGCAGGGCGGGCGTGAGGACCGGTCGGGAGCAGGGGCGCTCGCGTGCCCGGGGCGCTCACAGCTCGTTGTGCAGAGGCCGGCACTGGGGCCAGAGCCTCTCCTCCAGGACTCTGTCGGGAGCACACACCCAGGGGTCGTGGGTCTCCCACTGCCACTTGGCCAGCTGGGCACGGAGCAGGTCCAGCACCTGGGCGTAGCGCGGGTCGGCGGCCAGGTTCTGGGTCTCGCGGGGGTCCCGGCCGTGGTCGTAGAGCTCCCAGCGCTCCCGGTAGTAGTAGTTGTGGAGGTCCTTGTACCAGCCGGTGGGCCGGCCGGCCGCGGTGCGGTTCAGGAGGTCCTGGAAGGTGGGCGAGACGTACACGTCCTGGTCGACGGGGAAGGGCATCTTGAAGTGCAGGTTGTGCACCAGGCGGATGTCCCCGCGCTGCACGGAGCGCATGGGGTAGAACATGGTGACCTCGTGGTGGCTCTGGCTGCCGAAGACGGTGGTCCACGGGGGCTCCGCCTCCAGCGCCGGCAGCAGAGACCGGCCGGTGAGCTGCACGGTCTTCGAGCCGAAGATGGCGTAGCGGGGGTACGGGATGGAGAACCAGTCCAGGACGGTGGGCGTCAGATCTGTGAAGGAGGTGGCATCAGCACGCGGCCGTGCGGGGCGGGCCGCCCGTGGGGGCAGAGTCAGGCCGCTCTGGAAAGCTGGTGGGCCTCCTTGACACCAAGTCACCAAAAGGGAGGAGGCCCGACACCTGTCCCTGTGTCCTGCCCTGACCACCACGCCTCCGATGACGACCTTCAGACCAGACAGGAAGCCCCCCGACCCCAGCTGATGCTTTGGGGCCACAGGGCGACGTGGGCCCTGAGCCGCTGGGGCCCCTGGGGTGGCGGCATCAGCATCACCCGGAACTTCTCAGAAATGCAGATTCTCGGGCCCTGCCCCGGATCCACTGCGTCAGGCGCTGTGGGGAGCCTCATTACGGACAGCGAGGTCCCTTCTGCACCCAGGTCGTGTGGAAACCACCTCAGGTAGCAAGTGCGGAGCCGTCGGGACTCGGTGGTCCCCCCGCCCACCCCCTTCCCGGGACACGGCCGTACCTAGCAGGCTCACGTAGGCCTCGCTGACCTGGCCCCAGCGTTTCCGGTGCTCTGGGGACGACACCAGCAGGGGCTCCGCCACGCCCGGCCAGTACAGGTTGGTCCTGCCGCTGGGGAAGGGGATGCCGTTGTCGGAGGTGAAGATCACCAGGGTGTCATTCAGGACGCCGGCTCCCTGCAGCTCCTGGAGCACGAGTCCGATCCCTGCGGACGGGAAGGAGGCACAGCTCAGCCACGGCAGCCGGGAGACCCAGAACGAGCAAGCGCTAATTCCTTCCACATCCGGCCGCTGGACCCCGCACTGTCCCTCCCACTAGCCTGGGCCGGGCCCCACACTCCGCCCAGTACCTGTCCTGGAGTGGGCACTGCAGGGCCTCCGCCTCAGCCCTCCCTCCGGGGACGCCGGCCATCCCTCGGCACCTCCGTGCCACCCCACACACCTGCCAGCTGCCATACACTGCCTTCTGTGTTCTCTGACACCCCGGCAGCCCCGTGGAACCAACAGGGACAGTCCTGGGCAGGGGCGCGACACAGGAGTCCATCTACAACCCCCTGCCCAGGTCCCTGGGAACTGGTGGCACCAGCAAGGAGATGTGCCAACGTCCTGTAGTGGGTAGAAAGGTGGTCCCCCCAAAATATATGTCCACCCGGAACCTTGGATGTGACCCTATCTGGAAAGGGGATTTTACAAGTGTGACTGTCACCGCTCTCAAGATGAGGTCGTTCCGAAGTACCCAGGTGGACCCTGAATCCGATGACAATGGTAAGGAGAGGAGAGAGACCGCGGACTAGAGGCAGAGACTGAGTGACGCAGCCACGAGCCCAGGGGCCCCGGGGCCCCCAGAAGCAGGAGGCGGCGAGGAAGCGCTCTCCCTGGAGGGGACGTGGCCCTGCCAACCGATTTCAGACTCTGGCCCAAGCTGCGGCACACCCCACACCGGGGCTCCGGACCCACCTTGGTCCATGCGGCCGATGGTGGTGTACTGAGCAGCCAGGTCAGCCCGGGCTGCCGGGGTGTCAGGGACGAAGTAAGGCACCTGAGGGCAGGGGGTGGAGAGTCCAAGTCAGAACGAGGCCGGGAGAACGAGTGTCCAGCCCTTGAAGTACGGTAGAAGGTGGAGGTGCTGGCATCCGCCCAGAGCCTGAAATCCTCCTTCCTGTGAAAGGGTTGGCCCCCAAACCCGCGATTCCGAATACAGCAGCCATCTTTACACTCCTCTCCGCAGGCCCCAGACGGGGACTCGGACCCGTGAGCGAAGGGCCACCCCTCCCGGGCAGCGTCACACCCCTGGGGCCAGGGCTGCGGTTCCCGGGAGAGGAGGGGCCCTCCTACCTGCACATCCTGTGGGGCGTAGATCTGCGGGGTCCAGTCTGGGATGCGCCCCATGCCACTGTCTCCGTTGCCGAACTTCTCGCAGAAGGGCCCGTACTGGGGCTGGGAGTGCCCGCAGCGGTGGGGGTCGTGGAAGGCCACGTACAGGAAGAAGGGCCTGCACAGGGAGGGGCGGAGCGCTGAGGCCCGGCTCTGGCCCTGGGGACCCCCAGCCCTCAGGAAGGACACCCCTCTCAGCGTTGCCTACTCCCCCGTCACTGCAAGTCTTCTGTGATCCTCACTGCCTCAGTTTCCCCACGCCCCCTCTTCCTCCGACAAGGTTAACCTGAGTGTCCGGAACCTTCTCGCCGACCCCCACTCCACTGTCTAGGGAATCCCAAATGAAGAGTCTGGATGTGCGACCCACGTTAACTGACCAGAGGTCTGCCGAGGGAGGGAGGGTAAGGGGGCAGGGGCCCCCCGCACCTGTCGTCCCTGGTCTGCAGGAACTTCCGGACCAGCAGCTTAATTCTAGTGATGTTCCGCCCCACCTGCAGGACAGACTCGTTCTCTTCCGTGTACGCAAAGTCGAACGGGAACACCGTCTCCGGCCCCACGTGCTTCTTCCCGATGATGCCTGCAGGTAGACAGGCCTGTCCAAGGCCCTTCCAAGGCCTCCACTGCCCTCTGCTCCCTCCTCCGCTGCGCGGCCCCGCACCCCGCCGCAGCCCCGCACCCCGCCGCGGCCCCGCACCCCGCCGCAGACCCGCACCCCGCCGCGGCCCCGCACCCCGCTGTGGACCTGCACCCCGCTGCGGCCCTGCACCCCGCCGCGGCCCTGCACCCCGCCGCGGACCTGCACCCCGCCACACAGCCCCGCACCCCGCCGCACACCCCCGCACCCTGCCACAGCTTCTAGGAAGACAGCCTGCCCAGCCCCTTGTTCTCGTGGACCCAGAGCCCAGTGCTCAGAGCAGGCGATGCAGGGCCAAGGGTGGCTCAGGACGAGGCCCGGCCCTCTGGGGCACGGCACGAACCCCCACCTGTGCGGATGGCGGCTTGGCTGAGCAGCAGCGGCAGGCTCCGCACCCCGGAGAAGGAGTTGAAGTGATGGACGTCCTGGTGCAGGCCATACATGCCGTTCTGGTGCTGCGGGCAGCAGTGCCTGAGCCAGCTGGGGGCCACCCCCAGAGCCCCGCTCCCGCGCGCCCTCTCCCCACCCGGGCCCTTCAGGGGCCAGCACCCTCGCTCTCCTCGCCCCACAACAGGCCCCTCCCCAGGGACGTGGGCAGGAGACACAAGACTGGGACATAGATGTACGCCGGAAATAGGGGTGCCTTTCATTCCCTCCTCTCTGCTCATCTGTTCTTTCCAATTCTCCTACGACGGGCACCCCCGTGGAATGAAGGTGGCTGCAGGCCTCTCCACCGGCCGCCTGTTTTATAGCGCCAGACACGCTGTCACCCTGTTACCAACTCCCACTAAAAGACGTCAGCTGATAAGGAAAAGCTCCCTCGTGGCTGCAGCCCACGGCGCACAGCTGCCTGATCAGCCTTTCGGGAGGGGTCTGTGCTTGGCCACAGGCCCCCATCCACGGAGGCTCCCACTCACAGCCTCAGCCTCTCAGGTGGGGACGCACCCTAAGACGATGTCATGTGGGGCGTGGGGATGGAAGCACGTCTGGGGCGGGGCCTGCTCTGCCCCGCGCCCTCACCTGGGGCAGGCCCGTGAGCAGGCTGGCGCGGCTGGGGGAGCAGCTGCTGACAGAGCTGAAGGCATTGCGGAACACCAGGCTGCGACGGGCCAAGGCGTCCAGGTTGGGGGTGGCAATGGCGCTGTTGTTGTAAGCGCCGCTCTCAAAGCCTCCGTCGTCCGCTGAGAAGGTGGGAGACAGAGGCCACGGGGGCTGGCTCAGGAGTCACGCGTGGGAGGGAAGAAGACTGGGTCCCGGCGAGTGGCCTGGGCCAGTGATGCTCAGGTGGGCAAGCCACTGGGGCAGGCATCACACCTGGGCCGGCATCACACCTGGGCCGGCATCACACCTGGACAGGCATCACACCTGGACAGGCATCACACCTGGGCAGGCATCACACCTGGACCGGCATCACACCAGGGCAGGCATCACACCTGGACCGGCATCACACCTGGACCGGCATCACACCTGGACCGGCATCACACCTGGACCGGCATCACACCAGGGCAGGCATCACACCTGGACCAGCGTTCTATCCAGCAGGCATGATACCCAAATGGCATGTGTGGAAACGGATGAGCATGTTAGCAGGCATGGAACTCAGGTGGGCAAGAAGTCGGGTGGGCATGAACTCAGGTGGGCACGTTAGTAGGCAGGTGTGATGAGGCAGTGTTGGGCCTGGCGACAGGCCACAAGGACATGGGTGTGATTCTCCACTGGTGTCCATGGGCGGGGAGTTGACGGGAGCCCCTCAGTGGAGAGCTGGTCACATTACAATTAGCCCAGTGGCCTGGCCACAGACCACAGAGTCAATCAGAGTGACCCTGGCACAGGGCCAGGCCTCAAGAAAAGAGGAAAGAACAGGTTGCCTTGTGACAGCCTGGCTGGTCACCCAAACAGGAAGTCTTGTGAACAGCAGGGTGCTGGAGAAGCTCAGAGTTTCTGGGAGGGGCGGGGGTTGGGAAACAGGGCAGGGGTGCGGTGGGGAGCAGAGCTGACCCACAGAGCTCTGGGGGTCTGAAAAAGCGCCCAGGAAGGCGACGAGAGCCCCAGGACACTCTGGCTGGCCTCTGGGGACTGGGGTACCACCAGCCCGTGTTCTGGCTTCCCCCCTGGGGTCTGTGGACTCTGAGTTCTGGAAAGCGGCGGGCCTCCCGAGGTTGGGCTACGGGCACCGGAGAGGGTGCAGGGTCAGGGCCGGGGGCAGGGGCAGCAGGGGCGGGGTGCCGAATGCAGGGGCGATCCCTGCAGACCCAGTGAGCGAGGCTGCCAGAGGGGGGACGGGGAGGGATGGCAGTGAGGGCTCTGGGGCACCTGGGCCAACACGGACCGCGGCTGGGCAGGGGCGACACAGGGGCGGCAGCAGGTGGGCGGGCACGCACTCACCCACGATCAGCAGCACGTGGCGGGGGCGCGCCTGGTGCGCGCGGCAGAGCCCCAGGGCGAGTAGCAGCGCCCAGCAGACCTGCCCGGGGCCCATGGCGGCGGCTGGGGGGGCCGGACCCCTCCCCGCGTCACGTGGGCGCCAGGCCCCGCCCCGCCTGGTCACGAGGCACGGGGCCCCGCCCAGGTCCGTCTCCCCAGTGGTGCTTCGGGTGCCGCCGTGGCGGCCTTGGGGGTCCCGAAGCTGGGCGCCGGGTGAGTGCGGGGCGGGCGGGGCGCAGCGAGGGCCCCGGGGCGGGGTGGGCGAGCTGCGGCGACTGGCCGGGGGCAGGCGGCGCGGGAGCCGGAGGGTGCGGGCGCCTTCCGCGGGGAACCCCGCTCCCCAACCTCCGCGTCTCTTCCCAGGTCCATGTCGCCTTTGGTCTTTCTGGGGCCGGTGGTTGGCCCTCGCCCTTAGACACCACGGCCCGGCAGGGGCTTCGGGGCTGGGGGCGGCTTCTGTCCAGAGCAGCCCCGCGGCGCCGGAGGTTGGGGTGGTCCCGGAGGGTGCTGCGCACTTGGAATGAATGGAGAGGCCTCTGACGTCTTCCATAACCAACTAGAACTCTTGGGGCTCCTCTAGGGATGCGAGCGCCACAGGCGGGGGTGGGGGTAGCGCTCAGCCGCGGGTGGGAGACCTCTCCTCGCCCAGCGCGCTGTCTGCCCCGTGGATGGAGCCCGTTGAGGTGCGCGCTGGGAAAACCTGGGGCCCCCGCCCACACCCCACCAGCCAAAGGAGGGTGCCCCCCCCCCCGTGAACTCTGCCCTGCCTCTCTGCCCTGCTCCCAGTTGGATTCCCTGGGGAGGGAAACACAGTCTCCCCGGAGGGCAAACCTGGAATGTGATCGGTGTTTAGGCTGCTCGCTGAGAAACTGGTTATTCTGTCCTTCCCACGAGCATTGATAGGGGAGAGAGGGCACCTGGCATCTGGGCAGGAGAGCAGCCAGCAGGGGAAGGAGTGGGACGGGTCGGGTCCCCACCGTTGGTGGAGGCCGCCTTCACGCTTGTTGGCTTCCTCCAGGACCAGCAGGTGGGAGGATTTAACCCATCTGCCTGGAACCCAGGGTAGGGGGAGACAGACTGTCCTGATGGACCCTCGCCCTACTGCTGGAGACTCTGAAACCCGGACCCTGACTGTGCCCCCCCACACCCACCCCAAGTGCGACATCTACGCAGCCTCCCGGCATGGCCCCGATGACCTGTTGCTGCTCCCTCGTGACCCTCCGGAGGTGGCTGCCCGTCCTGGCCTGGCTGCCCAACTACTCGCTGCAGTGGCTGAAGATGGACTTCATCGCTGGGCTCTCGGTCACGCTCACGGTCATTCCCCAGGCGCTGGCCTATGCTGAGGTGGCTGGACTCCCCCCCCAGGTGAGGGCTGCCCTCTCACTGCCCTCCCTCCGCGTCGCCCTGCCCCACTCCGGGCCTCCGCGCCCTCCCAGAGGCAGAGTAGACGTGCGCAGTGTCGGCTGCAGGCAAGGAGGGGCACCCTGGGCTCAGCCGTGGGGCCGCAGAGGCCTTGGTTCCAGTCTAGAGCACATGACTGCCTTTGGGTGGGCCCAGGCCTGTGACGCTGGCCACACAGGCACCGAGCTCGTGGTGGGGCCGAGCTCTTGGTGGGGCCGGGGGGGACGGCTCGCGTGAGAGCACTTTCAGGCTCGGACCCAGACGTAAACACAGGCTGTGTTCTCCAGGCTGGTAGGAAAAAGGTCTCCTGACCATTGCAGCTCGGAAACTGGATAAGAGGCTGAGCAGTTCCCCTGCCTGGTGTGCCCGAGTCCACGGCGCACCCACAGGTCCCTGTGCTCAGACACCAGGACCCTGTGCTCAGACACTCCAGGCGTCCTGGGTGCTCACTGCTCGCTCTCCCCAACAGTTCGGCCTGTACTCTGCCTTCATGGGGTGCTTTGTGTATTTATTCCTGGGCACCTCCCGGGACGTGACTCTGGGCCCCACGGCCATCATGTCCCTCCTGGTCGCCTCCTACACCTTCCACGAGCCTGCCTACGCCGTGCTGCTGGCCTTCCTGTCGGGCTGCATCCAGTTAGCCCTGAGGTTCCTGGGCCTGGGTGAGACTCGGGCCTTCTTGCTGTGGGGGTGGTGAGGCTTTGGTTCTGCTCCAAACCGGGGCACCTGCCATCTGGGGATGCCCTGCCCTCAACACTTTTTTCTTTACGTTTCAAGGGCTGTTCCTCCCAGGGTGGAGTGGGGGTACTCTGTTCTGCTGAGCCAGGATATTGGGGGAAGGGCCCAGGGCCTCAGGTGCTAGCCTCTCCAAACCAGCCCAAACCGTGCCCCGCCCACCAGACCCCGGCCTTAAACCGGGCCCCGCCCACACCCCTCTCCCAGCCTGCGTCCATCCGCGTCCTCAGGACCAGCTCAGAATCCCCCCTTGGCCCGCCAGGGTTCCTGCTGGACTTCATCTCCTGCCCCGTCATCAGAGGGTTCACCTCCGCAGCTGCCGTCACCATCGGCTTCGGGCAGGTCAAGGTGAGCGTGCGTTGGCCCCGGGCCCCTGCTGGGCAGCAGGACCAAGGCCTGGGTGTGGGCTGGTGGACACCCTGTCGTTCCGGAGCCCAGGGCCCGAGGTGGTCGCATGGGTCTCCGCTAACGAAACGACCCCTTGGGCAGATGTTGAGTGAAGGTCAAATTCTACAGCAGGAAACTCGGGGGGCCGGTGGCGACAGCCCCTGCTCTTCCTGGGGCTTTTGTGCCCGTCCGCGTGCCCGCTTCAGCTCCCAGAGTGGTTCTGGGCGTACTGCCCGCTGCTGACAGACCATTCCCCACGCTGGTAGCTAGTCGATTTCGATTTTACGTTTTCTCGAGTTTCTGTTTAATGTTTTTCTTGTTTTTATAATTGTTTTTTTTTTTTTTTTTAGAGAGAGAGAGAGAAACATTGGTGTGAGAAACATCGATTGGCTGCCTCTTGCACGCCCCCTGCTGGGGATCGGGCCAGAAACCCAGGCGTGTGCCCTGACTGGGAATCGAACCGGGACCTCTCGGTCCATGGGATGATGCTCAATCCACTGAGCCACACTGGCCGGGCATAGTTTCTGCCTAATGTTTTTCAAATGCCATGCTTCTGTGTGTGCGTGTGTGTGTGTGTGTGTGTGTGTGTGTGTGTGTTTTCTGAGGGATAGAGAAAGAAAAACATCAACTTGTTCCCCTTGTTTATGTACTCATTGGTTTTGTGTACGAACCTACAACCCTGGCAGATAAGGATGATGCTGTAACCAACCTACCTCCCTGACTAGGGCTTTTTAAAAAAAATTTATTGACTTGAGAGGGAGACGAAGGGGGGGGGATATCCATTCGTTGTCCCGCTTGTTTATTCATTAGTTGATGTGTGTGTGTCCTGACTGGGGATCGAACCTGCACCTTGGGCGACGCTCTGTCCCACGGAGCTACCCAGCCAGGGCCTTATGTTTCGTTTAAACCTCCGTAAGAAGTCTGGAGTCACTTTCCCTGCCTTCCTGGGATTTAAGTTCCTGGAGGGCAGCAACTGTTCGGCGGTGCTTGGTGAGGAAGGTAAACGCTCAGCGGGGAAGACCCTGAGCGGAACGGTACAGACGAAGGCCAGGGGCCCCTCCTGGCCGACTCCGGGCCGTGCCCTGCCTGTGACCTGGTGTCACCATCCCGGCCTCTGTCAGGCGCGGTGCCCACGCCAGGGCTCTGCTCCAGGCTGGCCCAGGAGCGTCTTCCCTGTGGAGGCGGAGGGAGGGAAGGAGCCGTGTGAGCACAGGTGGCGGCATCCTCGCCCTCTTACCTGCGAGGAACTGGGTCAGACGCTCCTGCCTGTAGTTCTCAGCACCCACGGGAGCAGGTCGACCTCCGTCGCGGAGGAAGCAGCCGGGAAGGTGTGGCTGACCGCACCTGTGTGTGTGCACCTGCCAGGGAGAGCTGGCGAGTGCTGTTTGTGGGGAGTCTGTTACTTGTTCTGGAAACGACATCCTTCGTTTGTAGTGTCAAGAATGTTTTTTTGTACGATCACAAGGGGCGTAGAGGGTGGCTTCTTCACGCATTCGTCCTTGGAGACCCTGGGCCCCTAAAGTCCAGGTCCTGACAGCCATCTGAGAGAGCCCTGGGGCTGCAGTTTGGGGAGGGTCCTCCAGATGGAAGCCCCAGCCCAGGACAGAAGCCCCCAGCCTGTGTCCACCGCCCCCGTGTCCTTCCCCGTCGGGGCTGTGTGCACTGTGGGTTTGGGGTCCTCAGAGCTGACCACCTCGGGGTCTGGGCCTCGACTGCCCCCCTGGACGCTCCCCACACTCTCCACCAGTATCGTGCGGAATAAAGAACGGAGCCCCCTTTCCCTCCCAGGGACCCGACAGCCCAGAGTGTAGTGGGAGGCCCTGACTTGGCAGAGGGTCCCCAACCACTTCCCTGGATGCTCGGATCCCCCAGCAAGGTTTTGACCGCTGCGTTGGAGTGCCCCGAGTTTCCTTAGGGCAGAGGGTGCTGCCCGCGTGCAGGCCTCTAGTGGTGGACGTGGTTTTGGACCAATGGAGGGGTCTGCATGGGTTGGAGGGGGCGCTGCTCAATGACGGACACAGCTGAGATCCTATCACAACAGGGCTGGGTGCCGTCGCACCGGTCTCCCTGCTTTGAGACCCTCCAGATGGGTTTTCCTAAGACATGAAAGTAATTTGCAAGGGTGTGCAGTGGCCCCAAATGTTGTGAAGTGCCCTCCCCCTGAGCATAACTTGGATCTGCTGTGGGATTGGGCCGGTGGTCCCCGGGACCCATGAGATGAGTCCCTGGGCAGCGTCCCTGTGGGGAGGGGCTCTGGCCTCGCGGGGAAGGCGGCCTCACCAGAGCCTCTGTTTGAACAGAACCTGCTGGGGCTGCAGCACGTCCCTCGACAGCTGTTCCTGCAAGTGTACCACATCTTCCGCAACATCGGAGACACCAGGTAACCTGCCGACTTCTGCCCCTGCAGGGGAGCTTTCCTTCCAGACCTGACCCCCCCCTGGTGGCATTCATCCAGCCTCTGGGGTCTTGCTGGTCAAACGAGTCACGAGGGCAGCACTGTCCGCATCACGGTCACTGCCGGCTCGACCTGCTGGGTCCATCGGTGCACGTGGCAGGGTGAGGAGTCACTCTGGGCCGCCTTCGAGCTGGTCGGCTGGCTGTGCCGGGTGTCTGGGTGGTGGCAGTGGGAAGAGACCGTGTAACGCAGAGGATCAGGCAGTTTCTCTCAGAAGTTCGTAGTTCGGGGGGGAAGAGAGAACACGGCACGAGGGGGACATGCCAGCAGGTTGTCCCAGTGCCCAGGGGACAGGGCAGGTAGGGCAGCAGTGAGAGCTAGGGTTCCTGCAGTATGCACTCTCCTCCGGGGGCGGGCAGGGGAGGGGACAGACAGGAGAAGCTCCTGGGTGGGTCCCGCTGGAGGCCAGGACACCTCTGGCTGGGGAACAACCAGAAGAAGAGGTCTGAGGGGAGCTGGGGAGGCATGGCCCGGGGTGAGCACCGCTGAGGCCTTTCTGATCTGCGGAGGCTCCCGGGACTGAGCTCCCTGGAAGTCCGGGGCTCTCTGACCTGGGCAGGGGTGCAGCCGTGGGGTCAGAAAGGGGAGGCTGGCCCGGTGGGGAGCACCCTAGGCTGTCAGAAGCGACCTTCTGGCATGGACAAGGCATGTGTAGCCCAGAGAACCACGGGACTAGAAGCGGCTCATGGCCCTGCTGCCGTTGTGACCGGGGCCTCGGCTCCCAGCCCCGCTCGGACCTGGGCGTGTGCCTTGGAGGCCAGGTGGCTGTGACAGCGTGTGTCTGCAGGGTGGGCGACGCCGCGCTGGGGCTGGTCTGCGCGCTGCTGCTGCTGCTGCTGAGGCTGCTGCGGGCCCGCCTGCCTCCTGTCCACCGCGAGATGGCCCTGGGAGCGCGGCTCAGCCACGGGCTGCTCTGGACTGTCACGACAGGTGAGGGGCTTCCGGCCCTGCCGCACCTGGACGGGCTCCTGGGGGGCTGCGCAGGTGCTGGTTCGAGGCCACTCCTCGAGACGCTGGTGTCACTGGTCCGGGCATGACTCGGGCCCTGGGATGTCTGAAGCTCGCTGGGAGGTTCTGATGTGCGGCAGGGCTGGGAATACTGTTTTGCATCTGGCGTTTGGCAGTGTCTGGACAAGGCTGTGACCGGCATCTAGTGGGTGGAGGCCAGGGGTGCCGCTAAGCACTTTATGTGGCACGGCCTCCCACGGGAAAGAGTGATCGGCCCCAGATGTCCGCTGTGGCCAGGTCGAGAGGCTTGGTGTGTGGGCAGGTCCCTGGGGGAGAAAACCAAGGTGGACTTGTCCCGTTTCCATCGCGCGCCTGCCGGAGGTAAGCCTTCTGCTTGGGACGTGAAATCAGCAGGCTCCATGAACAAAGGCCGTGAGACGAGGAGGGTTAGTGCGGCCGATGTGTGTTGAGGGCCATCTCTGGGGAGGTGGAGACCTTTCCTCAGAGGTCCCTGTGGCTGAGCTTCCGGTCACCGACACCCAGAGAGGAAGGCAGGTGCAGGAGCGGAAGGAAGCGTGGGTATCTGCAGACCGTCTCAGCACTGAGGGGGAGTGGAAACCATGCCTTGCTTGACCTGCTCTTCCATGGCCACGAAATCCAGCCAGCTGGGGGGGGGGGGGGGGATGCTAGATTCAGCCTTTGAGTCCACTTTGAGCTGCGCAGGTCCCCAGTGCGCAGTCCTCAGCAGACCCTGTCCTGCAGACTGAAGGCCGTGAGGAAATGCTGAGAGCTCGGTAGGGTAGACGAGCACGAGGCTTAGGGTGAAGAGACCTGATTTCATGTCCCGGCTGCACCACTTATCTGGCATTTCTTCTTGCGTGAGCCACTTGCCAAAGTGTCTGTGCTTTAGTTCAGTCAGTAGACTAGTAAAAACAGGCAGATGCTCTGTTCTTAAAACCTGGATGCTCAGAGTGTGGCCTCGGACCAGCACCTGCGTATCCCCAGGAGCTTATAGGAAATGCATGTTCTCAGGCTCCACCCAGGCCTCTGACTGAGAATCTGCATGTTAACATGCTTGCCAGGTAAAGTCTGAGAAATGCTGCTGTGTGACCGTAGGTTTCTCAGGGGCTGAATCTCCTTTGTCTCCAGAACCTGTGGCATTGCTTTAGGAAATTAGAACCAACTTTTGATTTCGTGAATCTCTGTATTGCTTCTGTTTTCTAGTTCATTGATTTCTGCTCTGATCCTTATTATTTTTTCTGCTTATTTTGGATTTATTTTACTTTTATTTTTCAGATTCTTAAGGTGGAAGCTGAAGAAAGGACTTTGGTTTGAGACCTTTCTTGTTTTTGAATAATGCTATAAAATGTCCTCAAAGCGCTGCTTTAGCTGCTTCCCACAATTTTGATAGGTTGTGTTTTCATTTAGTTTAGTTCTGAATACTTTCTGATTTCCATTTGACTTCTCCTTTGACTCAGGGATTATTTAGAAGTGGGCATTTAATTTCTGCTTTGAATCAGGGCTATTTAGAAGCTATTTAATTCCAAAGATTTGGGAATTTTCCATTGATTTCTAATTTAATTTCATTGTGGTTAGAGAACATACCTTGTGTGAATATACAAATATCAGGGTATGATTTTCTCTTGAAATGACCTTCCTTGTCCCTGGTTATTTTCTTTGCTCCGAAATCTACTTTGTTTGATACTAACACAGCTACTCCAGCTTCCTTTGCTTAATATCAGTATATATTTCCCATCCTTTCATTTTTAATGTATTTAACTTATTTGTATCTTTATGTCTAAAGTGTTTTGGTGAAAAGTAATATAGATAAACTTTGTTTTTTAATCCAGTCTGGAAATCTCTGCCATGTAATTGTGGCCAATACCATTTGCAGTTAACGTGATTATGTTGTACGTTTGGCTTTAGATCTGCCTTGTTGCTGTTTGTTTTCTATGTGTCTCGTTTGTTCCATTCTGTCTCTCTCTACCGTCTTTTGGATTGAGTATTTTTTATTACTTCCTTTTATTTTCTTTGTGGGTTTATTGACTTACTGCTACGTGGGTGTGGTTTGTTTTGTTAGTGGTTGTTTTAGGGTTTGTAGCAAATCTCTTTATCGGCTGACGTGTACATTCACCGTCATGTTGATAGAAGAACCATTGGCCCCAGCTGGTTTGGCCCAGCGGTTAGAGCGTCATCCTGCGTAAGGAAAGGTCGCAGGTTCGATTTCCAGTCCAGGGCACGTACCTCGGTTGCAGGTTCTCGATCCTCAGCCCCGGTTGGGGTCATGTGGGAGGCAACCAATAGATGTGTTTCTCTCACATCAACGTTTCTCTCTCTCCCTCCCTGCCTCCTTTCCACTCTACCTAAAAGTCAATGGGAAAATATCCTTGGGTGAGGATTAGCAGCAACAACAAAAAGAACCCTTGTGCCATCGTCATATATTCCTGTTCAGCGTCTGCTGTCAACTCCACAGAGATCATTGTGCCCTCACTTTAAGCATGCCCTTGCTTTTATTTTTTTTCTTATTGATATTAGAGAGAGAGGGGAAGGGAGAGGGAGAGAGAGATAGAAACATCGATGACAGAACATCGATTGGCCACCTCCTGCATGCCCCCCACTGGGGATCAGGCCCAGAACCGGGGTATGTGCCCTGACTGGGAATCAAACTGGCGACCTCTTGGTGGAGGGTCGACGTTCAACCATTGAGCCACACCGGCCGGGCGACACACCCTTTTAAGAACAAAGCATTTCGCATTTACCCACATCGTCACCCTTTCTGGAGCTCTTCCTTCCTCTGCGCAGACCCCAGTTTCTGTTGTACCACTTCCTTCCGCCTGCAGCCCCCCCACATTGACGCCTGGTGTGCGGGCCTGCGGCCCCTGGGGTCTCTCCGCTTTTGTGTGTCTGGAAAACTCTCTATTTTGCTCTCATTTTTGGAAGGTCGTTTTGCTCCATACAGAATTCTAGACAGCGCCCTCTTCTGTGCTCTAAGGAGACCGTTCGTTCTTCCCGCCTGCTCTGTTTGTGACAAGAAGTCTGCTGTCCTTCCCCTGTGTGTGAGCTGCTTCTCCGTGTTCTCATTGTCGGGGTTTGGGGTACTTTGGTTAAACATGCCTTGTTGTAGCTTGCTGTTTCCTCTCTCCATGTTTCTTCTTCTTGGGATCCATCCAGCTTCTTGGATGGGGGAGTTCACAGTTGTCAACACATTTGGAAAACAATTCAGCCATTATTTCTTCAAACCCCGTACTGCCCCCACCCCCTGCCCCCAGGCTCCTTTGCGGACTCTCAGACCTTATGGCTTTCGTTTCTAGTCCAGTGTGGGAGCTACACACAGAGACACACAATTCCCATCTGTTTTGCCCAGTGTTGAGTTGTCCCAGGCAGCCGGGAGAGCCCGCGGTCACTCTGGAAAGCCCCCGGTCACTCCGTCTTCCTCAGGCGGCACCAGCGGGGCAGCTGGTCCCAGTGGGTTTGGGCGGTGCGGTGCGTGTGCGGTCCCGTGGCCGTCGGGGGCCTGCCCTGGCCCGTGCGTCGCCCCTCCTCTGCCCACCTCCGTGCGTTTCCCGTGGTGTCGGGGTGCGTGATGCCGTAGGGTCACTGTGTCTGCATGGTTCCTGAGGTTGGGTGTAAGGGTTGTGGCCGGGGCGGGATCTCTTCCCCTTCCCCAGAGGAGCCCGGGTTCACCCACAGTCTCCGTCCGTCCCAGCTCGAAACGCCCTGGTGGTGTCCTTCGCCGCTCTGTTCGCGTACTCCTTTGAAGTGACTGGATACCAGCCTTTCGTCCTGACTGGGAAGATAGTCGAGGGCCTCCCGTCACTGCAGACCCCTCCTTTCTCGCTGGCCACTGCAAACAGGACAGCCTCCTTCACTGACATGGTCCAGGTGGGTAGACGGAGCCAGGCGGCTGGGCTGAGGCCACGGCGGCCTCTGGGCCTGGTTCTGTCCCCCTAACGCATGCGCTTAGTGGCAGGGAGCTCTGAGCTCAACCAGGACTGCTGAGTCCCCAGGAAGCGGTGTCTCTGGGTGCAGGGCAGGCAGCGAAGAATTCCAGATGGGCACAGCCTCAGGGTACCCCACTGGTACCTTTCTGCCTTGAACCCGGGGCACTCCTGCCGTTGCGCACCCTGGCGTAGCAGGACTGGCTGCGTCCACGCCTTTGTGGCCCGGAGAGGTCTCCGAGCCCGTGCTCACAGCCCTGCAGTTGAGTGCGGACTGCAAGGGGAAACGTTTCCTAAGTAACAACCAGATAAGTAAAAGCTGTGAGATACAGATTCCAAGATATACCCCCACAAAAGATAATCAGCCCGGCCGGTGTGGCTCAGTGGTTGAGCGTCGACCCGTGCACCAAGATGTTGCCGGTTAGATTCCCAGTCAGGGCACATGCCCAGGTTGTGGGCCCGATCCCCAGTGGGGGGCATGCAGGAGGCGGCCAGTCGATGTTCTCTCTCATCGATGTTTCTATCTCCCCCTCCCTTCCTCTTTAAAATCAGTAAAGAAAAAAAATATTTAAAAAGATTATCAGAACAAAAACGAAAGATGTGAGCTGGACGTGTTGCAGACTGACGTGTGGTGTGACCTTAAGTGGCCGCTGGCATTCAGAAAGGGAACCCTTTATTATTTTCTTTATTGATTTTAGAGAAAGAGGAAGGGAGAGGGAGAGAGAGAGGGAAACATCGGCGAGAGAGAACATCGACTGGCTGCCTCCTGCATGCCCCCCACTGGAGATCGGGCCCACAACCTGGGCATGTGCCCTGACCTGGAATCGAACCGGCGACCTCTTGGTGCACGGGTCGACGCTCAACCACTGAGCCACACCGGCCGGGCATGGAAAGGGAACCCTTTAGAGTGGACGTTAGTTAGGGGTCCTTTCTTCCCCCAGAGAGTCACCCCACCCCGCTCTCCCTCAGGACATGGGGGCCGGGCTGGTCGTGGTGCCCCTGATGGGTCTCCTGGAGAGCATCGCGGTGGCCAAATCCTTTGGTAAGATGCCCACCCCCAAGCCTCCCTGGCGTTGCTCCTGGAGCCTCACCTGCCTTGCTTGCCTGCTTTATCTTCTGAAGCAGACGCGTACCCGTCTACACTGGCGTGTGTGTGTGTTTATGTATGTTTACAAAACTCAGTACTGCACGCAGAAACGTGTGCCCATTTTTCTGTTCCATAAACGTTTTCCTAGTGAGGGCATCGGTCTGGTGACAACGTTTTCATTGTTCCTTCTGTTCAGCGTCTCAGAATAATTACCGCATCGACGCCAACCAGGAGCTGCTGTCCATCGGTGAGACCCCAGCGTCGCTGTCA
Source organism: Tadarida brasiliensis (assembly GCA_030848825.1). NCBI lineage: Eukaryota > Metazoa > Chordata > Mammalia > Chiroptera > Molossidae > Tadarida > Tadarida brasiliensis. Next base: position 65,109,278 of record CM061273.1, read on the forward strand.
CGAGGTCCGGGGGCATCTCTAGGTCCTGCCCGAGCTGGGCCGGTGATAGCGATGAGGAGCAGAGGTGGCCCCGAGGACCTTTGGCAGTATTCGTGTGGACTCATTCTCGTCTCGGGTTCAGTGTACTCGGAGGGGGGGCTGGCGTGTGGTGCCCGTTCTCACTGACGCTTGTTGAGCGTACGCCGGCTGTGTACCCGGCCCGGGGTCTGCGGCCTGTTTTATGTCAAGGCGAGCCTAGGACACTTCTCCTCGGGGTCAGGTCGCTGAAGGATGTGGCCAGGTAGACACTGGGGTGAGCCTGCCGACCACAGTGTCCTCCCTCCAGCTGGGCAGGTGGCCTCAGGCTGCCTGACTGAGGGGGGCCTGTGCCCGTGGTGGGCTTAGTTATCTCCACGCCTCTGGCCTTGGGCGGTTCTGAGCTCGCGGTGGGCGGGTGTTGCCTGGTTGGTTGGTGGAATCGGTGTGGCCCGGGAATCGCCCGCCCCGGGCAGAGAAAGCCCACGACTTCCCCGTGTGCCTGCTCGTGGGCGCTGCTAATGTGACCTCCGAGCTGCTCGTTCCCACTTCTGCGAGGAGCACAGAATCCTCTGCTGCGGGCACGCGGGTCTGGGCGCAACCCAGACGGGTGACGAGCAGGGGGTGGCCCGAGCTGAGGCGGTGATGGTGCCCGGGCTGCTGCCTGGTGACCTCAGGCCGATGCTTTCCGCCAGCGCAGCCCACGGAGGGCCGGCCATGGAGGGACCCCCACCCGAGTCTTGCAGAGCCGGCCTAAAAAGTTGGGGTGACCATGGCCTTTGCCACGCCTGCTGATGTGTTGCCCTGATCTTAGGACTTGAGAGGGGGATGGGACCCAGGAGGGCCTGGTTCTGAGAGGACCCCACCCTGAGCAGAACTTGAACCCGGGACCCCGTTGGGGTTGTGCGGAGCAGGGGAGACCGTGGTCTTTGTGAAGGTCCTGGACGAGACGGAGGCTGCGGGCCGACCGTGATAGACTGGGCTGACGCGTTCCGTTCCTGGTCCCTGCGGGCCGACCGTGATAGACTGGGCTGATGCGTTTCGTTCCTGGGTCCCTGCGGGCCCGGGCGTGGTTCCGCCCAGTGTGGATCAATCACTGCCTCACAGCACGACGGCCCACTGGCCGTGACCTGTCCCTCCACTTGGGGTACAGTGGACGGCCTCGGACTGCCCGACACTCGTGGCCCAGCCCTTAACTCACTCGGCCCCCCCTCCTGGGAAGGGGCTCCTCTGTCCGTCACGCGTGGGAAGGAGGTGCGTGTAACTCACAGGCCACTCTGAGGAGCGAGGCCACCGCAGGGAGCTCGTCCTTGTCCTTCCCGTTAGGAATGGGGCGTCCCCTGGGGTTCCTCCCTCTGTCTCCTGTTTCCCTCTGGTTTTACCCTCCGCCTCCCCTCTGTCTTCCCTCCCGAACATTTTCCGTTTTATTCCCAGGCCTGACCAACGTTCTGGGCTCGTTTTTGTCCTCCTTCCCAGTCACCGGCAGCTTCGGACGGTGAGTGCCCGCCGGCCTCTGTGCCTCTGGGAAAGCCCCGGCGCAGGCCAGAGGGTCCCGGCCGGCTATTGGTGACTTGGGGAGGGCTCTCCGTGGGGACACACGGTTGGCCCAAGGTCACGGTCGGGGTGTTGCAGGCACGTACAGGGCAGTCCTGTGTTGTCGGGGTCACGCGACGGTCCCCTGGCGGCCTCGTGGTGGCAAAGGCCAGCTCCGGCAGAGAGCTGACATTGGCCTGGACGCGGCTCCCCAGACAGGCCGCGGGTGAAGTCTCGAAGGAAGCAGAGTCCCTGTCCGGGCCCACGTGCCGGAGAAGCCCCACGGGGAGGGTTTGGTGTCCTGTGGCCGTTTCTGTTCCCACAGATGTGCATGCACATCCGTGTGTGTGTCCACGGATGTGACGTGTGGGGGTTAATGGGATCCCCCACACGACAGAGCTCCGTCAGCACCTCTCCGTAGAAGCCGGCTCCCAACACCCTTTCTAACGGCAGCGGGACGCCGTCGTCACGAGTGCTAGTTGGCAGGTCGCTGTAACAGCACCGCCGGGGGCAGCGTCACCCCCGGCCCTCTGCGTCCTCCCTGGAGGCTGGGCCGAGAGCAGCTGCCGGCAGACGGCCGTCCCTCTGTGTCTGTCCATCCCGGTGTCTCTGTGTCCTGGATCTCTCCTTAGGGGACAGCAGTCAGAGTGGACAAGGGCCTTGTCTTTTTTTTTTTTTTTTTTCCTTTATTGATTTTTTTTTTTGAGAGAGAGGAAGGGAGAGGGAGAGAGAGATAGAAACATCGATGAGAGAGAACATCGATTGGCCGGCTCCTGCATGCCCCCCACTGGGGATCGGGCCCACAACCTGGGCATGTGCCCTGACCGGGAATCGAACCGGCGACCTCTTGGTGCCTGGGTCCACGCTCAACCACTGAGCCCCACCGGCCGGGCCAAGGGCCTTGTCTTTCTGTGCTCGCCCCAGGCCCCTCCTGCGCTGCGGGGCTGCCCACGCGGGTGGAGGGGCACAGCTCGGCTACAGCAGGGGGGTTGAGTCTGCGGACCCTGTTGGGTGTGTGGTTTACAAACAGATCCCTCTCAGGTGCCCTTGGGTTGTTTCAGGTTTATTTAGAAGGTCTGGGACGTCTCCCTTTGGTGAAGGAACCCCAAAGCTGCATTGTGCTCCTAAGCCTTGGGGGTCCCGATGGTCCCTCTCAGGCACCCCTGTCCCCGGAGACCAGCTGCCTCTGTGCACCGACACCTCCCTGCTCTGACTGCCACTAACGGGCCTCTGTGCTGCCTTCCAGGACGGCCGTGAATGCCCAGTCCGGGGTGTGCACCCCTGCGGGGGGCCTGGTGACAGGTGAGCACCCCCACATATCCCTGTTGTGCTGAGGCAGTGCCATGGGGGTGAGGAGACCACAGCGCAGTCAGTTGGCTCCTGCTGTGTCCCCCAGGGGGGCCCCTCGCTCCCTGGGTTCGGGCAGCAGCCCAGGTCAGCGGTGTCCCCCAGGGGGGCCCCTCGCTCCCTGGTTCGGGCAGCAGCCCATGTCAGAGGTGTCCCCCAGGGGGGCCCCTCGCTCCCTGGGTTCGGGCAGCAGCCCATGTCAGCGGTGTCCCCCAGGGGGGCCCCTCGCTCCCTGGTTCGGGCAGCAGCCCATGTCAGTGGTGTCCCCCAGGGGGGCCCCTCGCTCCCTGGTTCGGGCAGCAGCCCAGGTCAGCGGTGTCCCCCAGGGGGGCCCCTCGCTCCCTGGTTCGGGCAGCAGCCCAGGTCAGTGGTGTCCCCCAGGGGGGCCCCTCGCTCCCTGGTTCGGGCAGCAGCCCAGGTCAGTGGTGTCCCCCAGGGGGGCCCCTCGCTCCCTGGTTCGGGCAGCAGCCCAGGTCAGTGGTGTCCCCCAGGGGGGCCCCTCGCTCCCTGGTTCGGGCAGCAGCCCATGTCAGCGGTGTCCCCCAGGGGGGCCCCTCGCTCCCTGGTTTGGGCAGCAGCCCATGTCAGCGGTGTCCCCCAGGGGGGCCCCTCGCTCCCTGGTTCGGGCGGCAGCCCAGGTCAGTAGTGTCCCTGCCCTGCAGGGGTTCTGGTGCTGCTGGCGCTCGCCTACCTGACCTCGCTCTTCTACTACATCCCCAAGGCCGCCCTGGCGGCTGTCATCATCATGGCCGTGGTCCCCCTGTTCGACACCAAGATCGTCAGGGCGCTCTGGCGCGTGAAGAGTACGTGGTTCCTCCCCTGTCAGCACGAGGTCCCCGTGGTTCCCCCGCCATCTCCTCCGAACCGCAGTGGCTGGGTTGGAGCTGGAGGTTCACATAGTTCTGGGAGCTGTCACTGGGGGCCATGGGTCAGGCTCCTCCTGCAGACCCTCAGGCCTCCCAGAGCACTGAAGCCAGCTCCCTCAGGGGCTGGGCCTGCAGCAGGCTGGGTCTCCCCTCCTCCTCCCCCCTCCCCTACCCCTCCCCCTTCCCTCTTTTCCCTTCCCCTCCTCCCCCTCATTCCCCTCCCCCTCCCCCTCCCTCTCCCCTTGCTCCCCTCTCCCTTTTCCCCCTCCTTCCTCTCCCCTTCCTCCCCTCCCCCTCCCCCTCCCTCTCCCTTCCCCTGCTGGGGGCAGGATGCCCATCAGGGATGCCCAGCAGAGTCCCAAGTAACAGCTGAACCAGCAGTTTCTTCAGCGTAACAAGTTTTTGTCCCCCCGGCAATGAGGGATTTAGGTAGTTTGTGTGGTTTTCATGGTGTCAGCCCCGCCCACCAGGGGCCATCAAGCGGAAGAGCCTGACCAGGTCACAGTGAGCCAGGGCCTTTCGTGTGACATTGTACCCCATCTCTGAACGCCCCAACCGGGCTACGCGCTGAGACCCAGGCGGGGTGGGGTCTGCAGGACCTGTGTGGGTTACGTCTGGGACTGACCCCACCCTGCCCAGTGCCCCAGGACACCTCCTGCCTCTCAGAGAAGTCACGGTTCTCGGCTGAGGAGTCCCACGTGATCTGGGATGGGTCACGTGGTCTCTTGGCCCCTCACTTCCCGGTCCTGGCCCTGGCCCAGGCCCCAAGGCCCTTCTTCCTTGGTCCCTGCAGGCAGGTCTCCGCTGCCCCGCAGCTCAGGCGGGCAGCTTCTGCTCCGCCATGTCCCTGAGCCGGCGTGGCCGTCAGCAGCTAGGTCCCTGAGTCCCAAGTCCCCAGCCGAGGTCCCCGGGGGCTGCCTGGGCCTGTGACACGGCACTCAGTACCTGCAGACCCATGAGGAGTGCTGGCTGGTGGCGGGGGCTGCGCTCCGGGAGGGGGGGCTCAGGCGGGCACCTCTGTCGCAGGACTGGACCTGCTGCCCCTCTGCGTGACCTTCCTGCTCTGCCTCTGGGAGGTGCAGTACGGCATCCTGGCCGGGACCCTGGTGTCCATGCTGCTGCTTCTGCACTCCGTGGCCAGGCCCGAGATGCAGGTACCAGCCGCCTGGGCGGGGCCCCAGGGCTCTGCATTTTGAGCCCTCAGGGTGGTTGTGCCCGAGGCTGTGCTGAGGGACTGCTCAGCTGGCACGGAATAACCCACGGGGCGGTGTGCGGGGCGAGGCTCCCTCTGCTCTGCACCTGTTCGCCCCACCTGGCACCTCCCCACCTGGCACCGCCGCCCCCTCCGACTTGCCTCCAGCACTCACTGGCCCCCCACTGCCCCCAGGTGTCAGAGCGCCCAGTGCTGGTCCTACAGCCGGCCAGTGGCCTGTACTTCCCCACCATCGAGGCCCTCCGGGAGGCGCTGGTGAGCCGGGCTCTGCAAGGTACGTGGGTCAGGGCAGGGCTGGCTGGGTCACCCCGAGCTCCCCGCTGCCCCCTCTGCACGCAGCCTGCTCCCCACGGCCCTGCCCTCGCTGTCAGGGAGCAGCTCCCCAAGTCCAGGAGGGTGTCTCAGGGCTGCTCCCCTGGCCGGGTCTGTCGCAAGGGTGGTGTCTCCCCAACATGTCCCTGAGGGCTGTGCATTCTCCCGGGAGTCGGTGTTTGGGGCTCTGGTTGTCTCTCTGAGGGAAACCGCTGTTACCGTTGTGGGCCCCCGACCCTCCCCGCCTGCTGGGATCGGAGCTCTCGAGGCCGCGCGCTGCCCCCGAGGTGTGACCCGCACGCGCCTGTCTCCGCAGCGTCCCCGCCACGCTGCGCCATCCTGGACTGCAGCCACGTGTGCCACGTCGACTACACCGTGGTGCTGGGGCTCGGGGAGCTCCTGGGGGACTTCCGCAGGCAGGGCGTCACCCTCGCCTTTGTCGGCCTGCAGGTGGGTGTGCCCACAGCTGGCACTGTCACTAGGCCAGCCCGTGAGGTCAGTCCCATCACCATCCTTGTGTCGGGATGAGGGTGCCGAGGCCCAGAGAAGCTGAGTCACTTGCCCGAGGTCACACAGCGAGGACGGTAAACCCACATCCGACTCGGGGCGTCTGGCTGCAGAGCTTTGCTCGTGACCCTTGCACTCTGTGTTCTGTTCGCAGGACATTGCAGGACACACGTCTTCGTGTGGCCTGGAGGGTACTTGTTTAAAAACTTGTCAACACCATTCCCGGGGCCTGGTCATCTCTCCATTTCCCTGAGTGGGGGGAGTCCCCAGAGACTGTGGCTCGGCCTGTGTGTGGCCCAGGCGGCCCCGCCTGGCGCTGACGTTTGTCGTCCCGCAGGGGCCTGTCCTCCGTGGCCTGCTGTCCACTGACCTGAAGGGTGTCCAGCACTTCCCCACCCTGGAAGAAGCAGGTGGGTGCAGGCAGGTCACCGGAAAGAGCTTAGTCAGCCCGCTGCTCACACCCGCGGGGTCAGGACGGCGGACGGACCTCGGGGAGACAGGAGGGCCGGCGGCTGGAGTCCAGCTGTGGGATCGAGGATGATGGGTGGTCGGGCCCCTGGTGCTGGGCTTGTGCTTTTTCGGGGGTGTGTGTGTGTTATGTTGAGGTCCAGCTTCCATAGTGCCGAGGTCCCGCCTCAGCACAGTCCAGGGTTTCCCTCAGGTGTGGACGGAGTTGGCGAAGGAGAGCGGAGACGTGGTGAGACAGAGGTGTCTGATCCTTCTGCTGCTTAGGGCCAGCAGGACCTTTATTTTTATGTCTTCAGGCTGTACGACAAGTTACTCATTCTTTTTTCTTTTGACCTGTAAGCAAGTATGTATAGACATTCTCTTCTGCTTACACAGCCCTTAGGTATTGGTACAGGGTTAATCACTAACTATTTCACTTTTTCTTTTCTATTTGAATATAACTAAAGATCACTTATTTTTCACTAAGACTATCTTAGGACATAATTGAACTGTGTTACCACCCCCACCCCACCTTGAAGAAGGGTTAGTACGGTGAATGTTATAAAGCAGAGATGGACAGTTTTTAAGTGATTGGAACCAACATTAACTGACAAAAACTTCCTTCTAAATCATCATAATAATTAATGTTTAAGTAAAAAAAAAAAAAGAGAAAAAAAGGGGGTGATGGAAGTTCAGATTGAACAAGACCCTCCCTCACATTTCATCCACACATTCAGTCCTGGCTAGAATGGAGACAGGATTACCGGAATACAAACCTTCCCTACAGATCGCTGGACACGCCTGTGTTCCGAGCCCACCCCAACCCCCGTGCTTCCCACACAACCATTTCCCAGCCCGATGGGCCTGCCCACGAAGGAGTGTGTAGATCTCTTTAATCCGATCTTTGTTATAAGGCTGGTATGTCTGGGTATCAGCTCGGGAAACAAGACAGCTGAGGCCTGCCTGATCATCAATGAAATCGAACAACTGGCTGATATATGTGATAGAGGGGCTGTTGCGATTCATTCTCTCCAGATGTTCATACGTTTTACAGACGCCTTCCATGCGTTCACTACTGGTTCACAGTCAGCGTGAGTTCTGCCTCCCGGCCTCTTGGTGGGCTGTACCAGTAAAATGGTGTGAGACGTCACGCCAAACTCTTTCTCTTTCGCTATAACCTCTTTCACTTTTTCATCCAGACAGAACAATGACATTGTATCAGCTCTTAACCTTTACAGTTACTTTCACCGTGTGACTCATTACTTAGCAACCTTCCTGTTTACACTTAGGCAGACATTGTCTGTTAACTACTTCCTTCCCCAGACCCTCTATTTCAGTTTCTGTTACTTTCTCATAAACCTTGTCTTTTCCTCTTATCTAAGATCCTTTTAAGCTTTTACATTCTTATCTTAAATTCTTATTACTTGTTTGCCTTTTCTTTCTGCAGTCTGTTCTGACGTCTATATATTAACCATCTACACGTTACTTCTATAATGATTCCCAACAGACAGATAACAGACAGAGAAAGCAAAGATTAGTCTCCTTCAGTTGCCATCCTGTAATTTTATTTTTCACATTAGCCTTTGTCTTCAGCCACTGTGCTTCGTGATTCCTGCCACGCAGTGAATCCACTTCTCCAGGGACTATGTCAAACCATGGCGGCCTTCGTAACTCCCGGGACTGTGTCAGTCCGTGGAGCTCACCCGTGACTATGTCAAACCGAGGTGGTCGCTGTTCCAGTGACATCGTTGTCAACACCATAGAGGAACACACAGATCTTAAACCCCAGTTGAGGTTCTAACAGATGGGTCCCACAGGGCGTCTACCAAGCAGGATGTAGAAGATCCCATCATTCCAGAAAGTCCCCTTCCAGTGAACCCCACGAGGGGCAGCCCCCGTCCCTGTTTCTTCCACCATTGTTGGTTCTTCCTCTTCTGGAGAGTCATGTAAAGGGGTCCTGGGACTCTTCTTGTCTGGCTTCTTCAGCTCAGCATGGTATCTGAGACTCGTGGTTGCTGGAAGGAGGCAGGCGGATGACACAGTGGGGCAGCCACCAACCAGAGGGTCACTGGTGCGGGACGGGGCGAGGTGATGGGGTGTGCAGGCGGCCCCGGGGCCCTGAATGCCGCCTGAGCCCCGTTCTGTGAGCTGACCCGGCCTCCCTTCCCTTTATGCATCGCTTTCAAATGTGTTTTCTGCAGAGAAGTGCCTGAGTGAAGGACCGGGGACCCAGCCCTACAGCTGCAGTGACGATTCTGTCCCGGAGCACAGGGTCGCCCTGTTGAAGGCCTGACTGGGCCACCGAGGGCGGCCGATGTTCGGAGAGAGTTGCAGGAGGTTCTTGTCACCTGGAGGCCGGATACTGCGCTGCCGGAGGGTCTGAGGAAGCCTGAGTGGGTGACCCCGGGGAGGAAGGAGGACTCGGGCGTGGAGGCCCCCGGTGGGCCTGGCTGGCTTCCTCTGAGCGATTGATACATCACCTCTGCTGCTCTGTGGTGTGAGCCGCTTTTTGGAGAGTGGCTTGGAGAGAGCCTTCTAGAAAGACAGAGCACGGGGGAGAGGGAGGAGCAGGGTGTCGGCCGGGTCCAGGAGCGGGGTCCTCGCAGCCCAGCACCTTCCCGGGTTGTGGGGAGAGTCGGCGGCATCCCCCCAGTGGCTCTGACCTGATGGTTTCTGTGCTGTTTGGGGAGGAACACTGAGCTGTGCCACACACAGTCTCTGCTGAAGATAACTTGGTGCTTTTTACATTTAAAAGAGGAATAGCTTTGGTGATTTTGTAAAAATCGTACATGCTCATGGTAAGAACTACAGGACACCGTGCCCTGGTCCATGTGGGTGAGCGCCCCAGACCCCCGTCCCCAGACGTGGGTGTGCGTCTCGAGTCCGTGGGGCCCTGTCCTCCATGGTGCTCCATGAGCCTTGCTCACGCATAGTCACTACAGTGAATTCCTTGTGATAATAAATCGGAAGACGTGGTTCTCCATGGCTACCTGGTGTCCTGCACCCGCGTGGTGATTTACTTAGCGGGCCCCTACGCATGGATTGTTGCTGGTCAGCGTCTCCGAGGGCAGGTTTTAAATTCAATCCACTCTTTGGAGGGAAGCCCTGCACGAGCCACACTGAGGAGAGCCAGGCTCCTTGGCTCCCTTCGAGAAGTCACTGTGCAGACAGTCGCGGTGCCTGCATCCGTTGTATCTGACCCTTCACTTCACACAGATTAGAGGGGAGAGGAGGAGGGAGCAGCTGGAGTGTAGTGGGCACTAAGTAAGTGGTCGCTGCTGTGGAGGGACCAGCTTGAGTTCTGTTTTGTCCCCGCCCTCACCTCCCGGTCCATGAGGTCCATGAACTGAATGTCGAATGCAGCTCCCCCTCAGGGTCTGGCTTCACGAAGAAGCCTGTGTTGGGGGAAGTTGCCCCGCAGGAACCCCAATGATTGGACAGGGAGGGAGGAAGGGGGCAGGGTTGGAGGGAAGGATTTAGGATTCAGGCTGCAATGACAGCGGCAGGGTCCCCCATTCCCCGGTAACCCATTTATTGGAAGGTGAAGCGTGGGGCAGGGACATGGTGTGATGCTCTGTCCCTGCAGCCTGAAGCCGCCCTGCCACCAGGGCGTGAGGCGGCAGCTTCGGGCTGGGCAGCTGCGTCCCTGGCCCTGTGCCCCGGGAGGCCTGAGGCCGCAGAGGCTGGGAGGCTGCCAGCCAATGTGGGAACAGTGGGTGTCTCCTTGGTGCTGCCGGGGGACCGGGACCTCCATCTCTCTCTAAAGGAAAGTTGGTTTGGAGCAGGGCCAACCTGGGCATCAAGAGCAAACCCTTTTCTGATGGAAGCATGATGATTTTCATTATTTATTTATGTGAATATGTTTTTATTGATTTTTTTTTAAGAGAAAGACGGAGAGAGAGATCGAAACATGATGTGAGAGAGAAAATCGATCGGCCGCCTCCTGCACGCCCCCTACTGGGGATCGAGCCCACAGCCCTGGCATGTGCCCTGACCAGGAATCGAACCAGGACCTCTCAGTCCCTGGGACGACGCTCCATCCACGGAGCCACGCTGGCCGGGCAGCATGATTATTTTGATAAGATCTGCTTTGTGTAGACCTGTCTGCTTTTTGTAAGTTCAGCTACTGACTAAACGCAGAGCCTGTGTCCCGCCTTCTTAACTAACTCCATGCCCTGGAACAGTGGTTCCCAACCTTCCTAACGCCGCGACCCTTTCACACAGTTCCTCATGTTGTGGTGACCCCCAACCGTAAAATTATTTTCCTTGCTACTTCATAACTGTAATTTTGCTACTGTAATGAATCGCCATCGGAAATATGTGTTTTCCGATGGTCTTAGGCGACCCCTGTGAAAGGGTCGTTTGACCTCCAAAGGGGTCATGACCCACAGGTTGAGAACCGCTGCTCTGGAAGGACCTCCGCTTTCCCGATCCTGTGGACCTTCCTGCCAGACGGGGAGCCTTTCCGAGGACTCCTGGCCCAGCCCAGGGCGCTGGTGTCTGGTGGATTGAACTGCGTCCCCTACATACCTGTGAACACAACCTAATTTGGAAATAGGGTCTTGGCCGATGTCATTCAAGTTCAGATGACATCATACCGGATTGGAGTGAGCCCTAAACTGACTGCTGGTGTCGTTTCAAGACGAGAAGAGAGACGTAGGGAGAATGTTGTGCTGGGAGCCAGTGCTCGGTGACGTCCCTCCCCAACCCGCCCGCCCTGTCTCCCTAAGTGAGCCGGATCCGCCGTGTTCCGCGAGGGCCGTTCCGTCTGCAGGGGCCTGCAGCCCAAGGTGGGTGCGCTCATCCCGCCCCGCTCTTCTCCCCCGGGACGTCTGACGGGGACAGTTTTCACCCCATGGGACCAACAGAGCAGGATCCAGTCAGGGACATCCAGGCCCGAACATCGGCTCCCACAGCTAACACCTCACCCAGCTAACACCTCACCGACCTGACTCAGAGCCCACGGGGAGTGACGGCACCGCCGAGGCCCATGCACTCCCCCGCAGAGCCCGGAGCTGAAGCTCAGAAGGCCGGTCAGTGGATGCCACGGCAGCCAGGCCTGCAGGCCCCTGATCCGTGCAGTTTTTATTGATGTGGCTCGGAATAAATGGGGCATTCTGCGCCGCCTGCGTGATCACACAGCCCTGCTCCGAGCTGGCCGGGTGCCTAGATCCGGCCAGGGCCCTTGTCCTTGGCCTCTCACCACACTGCCCCCCCGCAAAGCGCCTGTCTGTGGCCATGCTGTGGCAGGACCACGCCCTGCTGCAGGCGACCCCAGGATTTTTTTTTTTTTTTATCCTCACCCGAGGACATTTTTTCCCCCACTTTTTGTTCAGATAGAGTGGGAGGGAGAGAGAGGAAGAGAGAGAAACATCGACGTGAAAGGGACACATCGAGGGGCTGCCTCCCGCACGACCCACCAGGGGCCGGGGACAAACTGCAACTGAGGTACGCGCCCCCAGCGGGAACCGAACCCGGGTCTCTCTGGACCGCAGGCTGACGCTCTAACCGCTGAGCCAAACCGGCCAGGGCACGACCCCAGGATTTTCCAGACTCGCAGACCAGCAGCCAGCTGGCCAGCAGGTGTGTTTGGGGCCCAGCAGATCCGTTCTACAAACGCTGATGGTTTCAATGACAAGATCGAGGACGTTTTATCTGATCCAGCATCCACAGGCCCACGCCGGGTGGATGATGTGGCTAAGTCTTGGGGCTCCTCTGCTGACGTCACGCCGTTGACCCCGGGAATAATGAGCAGCAGACTTTCCCAGGAGACCTTCCAGGGGGAGTGGGCCCTCTGTGAACACGGGGCCAAGGTGAGGATGTGTCCAGTCTCAAGCCTGTGGCATCTCCAACACCGTCTTTAGGGACGAAGCTGGAGGTTGTGCCACGGGAAGCCTCCCTCAAGTCCTCTGGTGCCCGGCCGGTGTGGCTCAGTGTGGTCCCACGGACTGAGAGGTCCCGGTTCCATTCCCAGTCAGGGCACATGCCTGGGTTGCAGGCTCGATCCCCAGCAGGGGGCGTGCAGGAGGCAGCCAAGCAATGTTTCTCTCTCTCTCTTCAATGATTCTCTCCCCCTTCCTCTCTCTCTAAAAAATAAATAAAAGCAGCCCAGCTGGTGTGGCTCAGTGGTTGAGCATCAGCCCATGCACCCAGAGGTCGCCGGTTCGATTCCCGGTCAGGGCACATGCCCAGGTTGTGGGCCCGATCCCCAGTGGGGGGCATGCAGGAGGCGGCCAGTCGATGTTCTCTCTCATTGATGTTTCTATCTCTTCCTCTCTCTCTCTAAAATAAATAAAAAATATTTTTAAAAAAATCAATAAAAACATATTTTTTAAAAAGTCCCCTGGCCCTGGCCGGTTTGGCTCAGCGGTTAGAGCGTCGGCCTGCGGTCCACAGAGACCTGGGTTCGGTTCCCGCTGGGGGCATGTACTTCGGTTGCAGTTTGTCCCCGGCCCTGGTTGGTCGTGTGGGTGGCAGCCGCTCAATGTGTGCCTTTCACATCGATGTTTCTCTCTCTCTCTCTTCCTCTCTGTCCCTCCCACTCTATCTGAACAAAAAATGAAAAAATGTCCTCGGGTGAGGATAAAAAAAAAAAAAAAAGTCCTCTGACTTCCTCGTCCCTCCTTCCTTTATCCCGCGGACTCCATCCTCCTCCTCCACCCAGTTCGTGCTGCCTGCTCCCAGCTCCGCGCCACAAAGCCAACCACACCTGCCTTTGTCCTTGTATTTTGTTATTCCCTAATTACATCAGGTCATTTATGTTACATCGCACTTTAAAATTTTAAAACATCGTTTTTTCACTGTCTGCATTTATCGCATTGCTGTCAGCCAGGGGAGGGAGGGCCGCGCCCTGTGGGTGCCCAGGGCATCTTGTTCTGTCTGTATTTGACATACTCGTGGGTTTTGACATTTCTCTGGGGTGCTGACCGTGTTTATGGTTTAGCCATTCTGTTGACGGGACACTTACCACCAGATTCTTGGCACCTGGAGGTGGACAGTGTCCACAGCCTCTACTTTCTTGGGAAAACACTGAATGGCTCGGACCTGCACCTGTTGAAACAGGATGTCCACGCTGACCACGCCACGTACCAACGTGTCAAAGTGGGACGTCGTGGCCGCCGCCTCCAAGCGGGCTTCCTCTCGGGCGGTTGAGCGTTCGTGGTTGTGGGGCCGCTCGAAGCCCACGCCTGGAAATGCGTGTTACAGCACTGGCCCGGTTACCCGGCTGGACTGGCCGGTCACGGCTGGAGGGAGACGGCGCAAGGAGGCGGCCTGACCACGTACCTTGGTGCACAGCGGAGCTGGGGTGCAGACACGGAGGGCGGGCAGCACCCCGGCCTCCTTCAGGCCGAGTGTTTCAAATCTCCACTCTTTCTCTCGTTCCTCTGAGAGTCTAAGGGGTGGACGAGGACGTGGAGAAGGGGACGGAGGGAGGAGCCCCTGGGGACATTACACTGGCTTTAAAATCCAAAAGGGACCTCTGTGGGTGGGCCTGGCCTCTCACGGGAGAATCCTAAATTGGGAGGGTCACCTCTTGAGTTAGGCAGCCGTCCAACTGCTCTGCCGGACGTGCGAAAGTCATGTGCTATGGACTGTCCACTGGGATTTCAAAAAAGATTTTGTAAAAAAAATCTTAATTCCTCCCCTGGCCCGTTTGGCTCAGCGGTTAGAGCGTCGGCCTGCGGTCCAGAGGGGCCCGGGTTCGGTTCCCGCTAGCGGCACGTACCTCGGTTGCAATTTGTCCCCGGCCCCGGGTTGGGTTGTGCGGGAGGCGGCCACTCGATGTGTCCCTTTCACGTTGATGTTTCTCTCTCTCTCTCTTCCTCTCTCTCCCTCCCACTCTATCTGAACAAAAAATGGAAAAATGTCCTCGGGTGAGGATACAAAAAAAAAAATCTTAATTCCTAAAGGCTGCATTGGTTTTACCGTCAAAGACGCAGCACAGGCAGGTGGCCGAGGCCAGGCGACTGGTCCAGGCAGCGCGTCCGGACCCCGCCAGGCTGACCGTGGGTCCCGTGCCCACTCTGCCGTCCCTGCAACGCCTCCCTGGGGCTTCGGGATGGCCCAGAGCTCTGAGGCGCACACGGTGCCGCCGAGCACGGAACCCGATACTGCGGCCCCAGCTTCTGGGAAAAGAAAGAGCTCGTACTGCAGTGCGCCATCAGAGATGCCGCAGGGCTCCGACCTCTCTCCCCATCCAGGGTCCGGGCAGGATTTCAAGGGGTTTCAGCGCTGGGTCTTCCTGGACGGGACCCTCCACTCTGACAGGGTTCTGGCATGAGGTTCCCATGGGGGCAGCAGTTCAGGGTTCCCAAGGGTCCCTCCTGAGTTGTGTTCACGAGTGTTACTGGTAAGGGGGTAAACTTTGGTTCCGAGTCTCGTTAGAAGCAGGATAGGACCAGTTTGAGCTGGTTCTGTGGTTACAGGTCCACAAGCCGCCCCTGTCCCCCGGGGCCACACAGGAGGTGCCCCAGCCTGGCAGAGGTCCGGTTTCGGCCTGCGCGCCGCTGGACACAGACAAGCTCTGTTGACGCCCCCGCCCCGGCTAACAGGGCAGAGGCCGTGGCAGTGTGGGGCAGGGCGGGCTCTCCCTTGCTGGCTGTGCCGCAGAAGGATCCCCCCGTGGAGTGTACCCGCGTGCCGGCTTTGATAAAGCCCCCTCCGGCTAGTACTCGGAAAGGCCAGCCAGTTCAGCCCAATGCTTCCCACCGGGATGCTTCCAACCTGGCTTTGTGACCAGGGCGGTCGGCCCCCTGGTGGCCCCTTCTCCCAGGCAAGCTCCCTCTCCTGGGCTCCCACTAAGTCACCGCAGGGTGGAAGGCCACAGCAGTGGACGTGGCCTTGGTCCTGCCTAGATGCCAGATGAACTAGACGGTGGGAGTGGCTGGTGGTACACTGGCTGACGCCTCACAGGCTGCCAGTGAAAACGAAACGTTCAGCGACCTCTGCTCGGTGCCCCCGAAGCACTGCTTGGGCTCAGACATTGATGCTGGCATCATTGGTGGGAGAAGCCAGCCCTGCAAGTGGGGGGCACACGGGAGGGGAGCCCCAAGAAGGACTGAGCTTGCTGTTCGCAGCCCAGAGGAAGGACAGTGTGAGTGGACAATGGAGGCAAGGAGCAGAGGGTCGGAGAGGTGGGTGAGGCAGGAAGCGGCCTTTGTCATCAATAATAATAATTTTAATCGGCATGTGTAGCAGCAGTGGGCAGGTGTCCAGCTCCCCACGAGTGCCCTCAGGCTGTGTTGGTTGGCAGGGGAGAAGATGGTGAGGAATGGATACATCAGACACTTTGCTCACCAACATTTGCTGAATTATTACTGTTGTTGTTATTAATTCTCCAGCAGCCGTAGGGTGCAAGACTGTGAGCTCACAGGTGACGAAACAGCAGCAGAGCAGGGTGGGGTACTGTCAACATAAGAATTGTTCAGCCCTGGCCGGTTTGGCTCAGCGGTTGGAGCGTCAGCCTGTGGACCAGAGAGTCCCGGGTTCGGTTCCCGTTAGGGACACGTACCAAAAAAAAAAAAAAAAAAAAAGGAAAGAAAAGAATTGTTCAAACCTGTGAAAAATTTAGTGAGTTTAGCCCAGCCAGTGTGGCTCAGTGGTTGAGCGTCAACCCATGCACCAAGATGTTGCCGGTTCGATTCCCCGTCAGGGCACATGCCCAGGTTGTGGGTCCAATCCCCAGTAGGGGGCGTGCAGGAGGCGGCCCGTCGATGTTCTCTCTCATCCATGTTTCTATCTCTCCCTCTCTCTTCCTCTCTCTTCCTAATATCAAAAAAAAAAAAAAAAAAAGAATTTAGTGAGTTTATTTGAGCCAAACTGTAGACAAATGCAGACAAATGCCGAGAAGCAAAACCTCAAGGGATTGAGACAGTGCCCTGGAGAACAGCAGTTCCCACCTTAATCTGTACATGACAATCAAAAGAGGCGTAAGCGGGTACATGAGATCCACTGTGATAGATCGGGGAGGCAGGAGAAAGCAAAGCAGGGAGACCTCTGGGATCGGATGAAAAGTAAAATGATAGACACACACACATCTTTTACAAACCTGGGTACAGGATAATTAACAGTCAACAATTAACATGATAATAACAATGAGAGGATGTGTGGTCTCTGCCCTGGTGCTTAGGTTGTGCCCCGAGGGGCCTGGAAAAAGGAAGTCACCCTACATTCCAAAGGTCTATTATCTCAGATGCAAAAAGATAAGTGGCTCCATGAAGGTGAAAATTGACCTTTGTCAGGGAAGATGCCAGCCCAGGACCTGACTACCTAGTATAACCTGCTTTTAGTTAAGAAGTGTACACTTCAGACTATCCTTTGTGGTTACTTTAGGTCTCCTGTGAGCTTTTCAGGTGAGCGTGTGGTCCCTTTTCGTCCACAGTGCAGACCCAGACCCGGGCGGCCTCTTGGTTATCAGTGACCAATGGAGACCTGAGTGTGGGCAGCAAGCCTCCACCGCCACGATTGTGGTCACTTAATGGGCACCAGGCCCTGACAGGATGGGGCTGGTGACCCCCACGTTGCACCCTCGTGGCCTGAAGCTGGGCTTAGTGACCCGCCTGGTGTCCGCAGGGCCATTCTCCTGCTGGCTGCTGGCTCTGGTCGTGGACATTATCCAAAGTGCTGGGCACTGGGTTGGAGGACCTGTGCGCATCCCCCGCCTGGGCCACCGAGGGCTGGGGATCCGGTCAGCGGGCGGGCCGCCCAGCCGCAGTCGGTGCTGCCCCGCGCGCTGGCAGGAGGCGCCGCCCCGGGCACAGGTCCACTGGAGGGCGCCACACCCTTGTGGACCCCGCGGCGCGGGCAGAGGCGGGAGGAGAGGTGGGACCTGGACCCGGAAACGAAACAAACAGTGCGGGCTGGAGCCACGTGGGCGCGGGGCCGCCGCAGGTGTGAGGGGGCTGACGGGCGCAGGTCCTCGGGCGGGATGCCGGTCCCGTGGATTCTGGTCCACCAGGTCCATGATTCGGGGGTGCAGGGCCTCGTGTGTATGGGGTGCGGGTCACATGGGTGCGAGGGTGCCCCACGGGTCAGGGTCCGGGGGTGCGGTGCCGGGGGGCGGAGGGGCGGAGGGGCGTCCGCGGGGTGTCTGGGTCGCTGCGGAGCGCACCGGGGAGTGGCGCCTGCATCCCGATGCTGCCTCCGGCCGCTGGGCCGCCTCTTCCTGAGCCTCCGTTTCGGTTTCCCCTCGGGTACCGGCCCCGCCCCGCCCACGGCCTGCGCGCCTTCCCGCCCCCAGCCTCGGACTTGGTCCCCGCCCAGAGAACCTTCTGCGGGCCCTCAGCGGGCGGGGACAGCCAGACCTGCCCTCTGACTGACTGAACAGCGGGAAAGAGTTGTTTCGGAAACACACTGCGTCTTCATTTCATAGTAACTTCTACAAAAGGGCTTCATGCCGCAGTACCGCCCCCCCCCGCCCCCCACACCCCCACACCCCCCCCAGCGCAGGCTTCTCCCAACTGTGCAGGCTGCCCCTGGCCAGGGCTCATGGCCAGGCTGGCACCTGTTTGGTGATGGCCTTGAGAGCCATGAGCGGGCGCAGAATGAGGGAGTGCCAAGATAGTGAGGGCCTGGCCCCCTCCAGCCCTGACCCCCTCCAGCTCTGGTTTTCCTGGGTGGTGGTTGGGGAGCTGGGCTTTGAGCTTGGCACAGGTCAGTGGTTGGAAATAAAGGGAAAGGAAGAGTCTGGAAGCTGAATAGAGACGCGTGTTTCTGCCCTTCGGCCCCCAGCCCACCCGTGGGCCCCTGGTGCAGGTGGGACGCAGGGCGCCTCCCAGGAGGGCTGGCCCAGCTGTGAGTGCTGGTCTGTGGGGATAAAAGCATTGGAAGGAGGACAGCCTAGGGAAGCAGAGGCCTGGGCTGCGGGGAGTCACTGACACTCTGCGTGAGAGAGTCCCTAAACCGTGGTGGTTGCTTCCGGAGGCTGTGGTCCGGAAGGGTGAGGTCGAGGCCAGCGCCTGGCTGTGGTGGGTGAAGCCAGGGCACCTCACACACGAGTGTCTTCCGTCTGGCCCTGAACTGCCCCCAGGAGATCACCATCCGGCGGAGGCGGAGACCAAGCCAACAGTAGCAGACAGGCATCCGTGCCACAGACCAGTGAGAAGGGGGAGGTGCTGGGCGAGCAGGAGGCAGGAGCAGGGAGGGCCCAGCCTGAGGGCCCTCTGGGTGCCCACCCGGCTGGCACAGGAGCCGGTGTGGCCACTGCTTTGGCAGCCTTGGATCTGAAGCCAGTAGGTGAGGGTGGCAGGTGGATCTCTGTGCTCCAAGAGCTGAGACACCTTTCTCCACTCTCACCCTGGATGTGCTAAGTGGCCCCTGGAGGCTGGAGAATCTTGGTTTGAGTGTTGGCCTTGGAACAGACAAGCATGACCCTGACCTTGGTTTCATGGTACCCCCTCAGCGGGAGTTCTGAGGGCCAGAGGGTCAAGGACAGATATACAGGCTTCATGGATGGCAACCCCTGCCGGTTAGTAGGACCCCTGACGGGCCCCTGAGCCTGCTGCCCTGTGCACGCAGTCCCTGCAGCGGCTGTCCCTGCCGCGGCCGCCTGCGTGTCTGCAGCGCTGGGACCACCACCCTGCACGCCTCGCCGAGTCCTCCTTGCAGCGGGCCAAGAGCTTCTGTCTCTGCGAGCTCCTCGCCCAGGGCGGCAGTGGGCACCCTCACCCACTTGTTGTGTCTCTGCTGGGAACGCTCCTTCCTCCCACCCAGTCCTCAGTCACTCTGGCCCCAGTCTCAGCCGGGTGGGACAGTTTTGGACTCACGGGGAGATGGAGAGCTCAGGAGAGCTGGGGGGGGGGGGGAGGGTGCACGGCAGGGTGGGCGGCAGAAAGGAAAGTGGATGCTGAGGCTGCCGGTGGGGGGAGGGTGACAGCCCGGACGTGCAGGGGGACTTGGTACGAGGACCCCGCTGTGAGCTGCAGGGGAGGGGCTCAGGCTGGGTTTCGATTGAGCCGGGACCTTCTGAGCCGCTGTATTTTCACTTTTCAGAAAATGAAACTGAAGCAGGAATGTGGTCACGTGACGAGCGGCTCTGAATAAAGGCGCTGCTCCCTGAGCACTTGCTCCCATATGCAGGACGCGGCCGGAGCATGGAGTGTCCCGCCTGCCGGCACGTCTCCAGAGAGGAAGCCCCCAAGTTCTGCAGCGAGTGTGGACAGAGGCTGCCCGCCGCGGCCCCCGTACCAGGTGAGGCCCGAGGGTGTGCCGGGGGGACTGGGGTCTAAGGGGGGCAGTGGGTGAGCGGTCAGCTCGGTCCCGCCTCTTCCCTGGAAATGGGGACCAAGGCCAGCGGGCAGCCCAGGCTGCAGAGTGAGGTCTCCTGAGGCTAAAGGACTCTTTCTGGAAGCACTTACCTTAGAACAGTTCCATCGGGTCCTTTGCTGGAGGTGCCTGTCCCTTGTTAAGAAATTTCCATTTTATTTCTTGGAGAGAATTTGAGGTTCCCCTTCCCCCTGGGGAATGGGAAGTGTGAGCTGAGCTCAGCTGATGCGGGGTTTTGGAGGATGCTGCGTGGAAGTGGGACCCCAGGCACGGGGGTGGGCGAGGGGTGCCCTGGCGAGGGTGACCGGTCACGCCTGAGCTTGTGATGAGCACGCCAGGTGGGTCTCACCTGTCCGGTGGGTCTCCCCTGCGGACTCCGGGACCTCTCGGATCGCCTCGCCAGGATGCTTCCTCCTCCCTCCCCGGGCTGTTGTTCTCCAGCTGTCTGGTGACCTCACTCTGGGCTGTGGCTTTACATACCGCTCAGGCCCTGGCAGCACCCAGGTTAACCCTTTGTCCTGGACTTGTCATCAAACTGCCACCTGTGGCCTCCCCACCTGAGCGTCTGACAAGCCTCGGGGGTTCCCGCGCCTGCCCCCAAACCCACACCTCAGGCTTCCCACCTACCTTGACCAACCCCCAGCACCGACCTCCCCTCCTTCCCCTCCTCACACCCATGTCCGTTCCCAGGAGACCCCGCTGGCTGCGTGGGCACAGCCCACCCAGGGAGGTGTTTCCCTCCCGCTGCCACGCCCCTCAGTAAAAGTTGAAAGTCCTGCCTGAATGCCCCCCAGTGCCCTCTGACCGGCTCTCCTGCAGCCCCTCCCCCAGCCGGCTGCCCGCCCTGACCCAGGGACGCTGCCTGCTCTGTGCCTGGACCCCAGCACTCGGCCGCAGGGCTGCCCCACCACCTCCGGTCTTTACTCGGCTTGTCTCCTCCCCTCAAGGCCCCCCTGCCCCCCAGTCGCACTTCACCTGCTGTCTGTCTGGTGGCTTCCGCGCAGACCCTTGCTTTCCTGTTCACTGCGCATCCCAGGTCCCTGCACAGTGCTGGCCACGGCAGGTGCTTGACAGGTAACCGCTCACTGGTTCAGACAGGGGCCGCGGGACCCGTGTGTGCTGCTGCTGCGTGTGCGTGCGCGTGGACCGAGCGAGGAGATGCCGGCAGTCCGGGCTCCCTGCTCGCGGCTCCGGGCCGTCCCCGAGGATGCGCCCGTACGGTGGCTGAGGGTGCCAGCCGCCTGTCGCTCCCGCTTCGGATGCGCTTGGGCCAAGTGCTCAGGGTGCAGATGCTGGGCGTGGGCTCGAGAGGCGTGGAGGGGCAGGTGCTTTGTGTTGTGGACTTTATTTTATTGATTTTTTTTTTTTGCTACTCACCCTTTGGGAGGAGCTCTGGCTGACAGTCAAATCTGAGGGCTCCTGAGGGGTCCCGGAAGCACGTGTGGTCAGCCAAGTGTCCGCTCCCACCATTGACTCTTTGCCGTCCATCATCGCGTGGCCCAGCTCCCGGTGTCCAGGTGGGACTCCCCACCTGCCAGGGCGCCCCCTCGTCACTGGAACAGCTACCTGGGTGGGGTCCTTGGCAGGGAAGGGGTTTGGGGGCTTCAGAGATTAAACAAAATAAAACCAAATCCTCGCCAATCATGACATGGCCTGAGCTGTGCTGGGTATCGACGGAGGGGCTGTTGTGAGTCCGCATTTTACAGATGCCGAGTAAAGCACAGAGAGGTTGAGTGACTCGCCCACAGTCACACAGCTTGAACCCAGGTTGGTGGGTCCAGAGCCATGCCATGGGAGGAAGTCGTAGTTGAGGTCTTTTTTTTTCTTTTTAATCCTCACCCAAGGACATCTTTGCATTTATCTTCAGATAGAGGGGGAGGGAGAGCCCTGGCCAGTTTGGCTCAGCAGTTAGAGCGTTGGCCTGCGGTCCAGAGAGACCCGGGTTCGGTTCCCGCTAAGGGCATGTACCTCGGTTGCAGTTTGTCCCCGGCCCTGGTTGGTCGTGCGGGTGGCAGCCACTCGATTTGTCACTTTCACATCGATGTTTCTCTCTCTCTCTCTTCCTCTCTCTCCCTCCCACTCTATCTGAACAAAAAATGAAAAAATGTCCTCAGGTGAGGATAAAAAAAAAAAAGATAGAGGGGGAGGGAGAGAAGGGGGAAAGAGAGAGAGAGAAACATCAATGTGAGAGAGACACATCGATTGGCTGCCACCCACACGATCCTAACTGGGGCCGGGGACAAACCGCAACCCAAGTACGTGCCCTTAGCAGGAACCGAACCCGGGACTCTGGTCCGCGGGCCGACGCTCTAACCGCTGAGCCAAACCGGCCAGGGCTGCGGTTGAGGTCTTGCTGGCCTCACCATAAAGGGCGGAAAGATGGGGTGCTGGTGGCACCCTACATCTGTTCTGGAGTGCTGCCTCCCTGGGCTGGGGGGGTGAACAGCCCCAGCCCCTGCTGGTTCTGGCCTGTCGCTGGGGGTCGGGGGTCAGGAAGGGGGTGAGTGTGGGCCTTGAGGGTTAAAGCCAATGACTGCCACCAGGTAAAGGAGGGTGGTCCTTGGCTGGTGGCTGGGAATGGGTTGAGGGGGCAAACAGAGGAGCCCGAGCGGCTTCATCTGAGTTGGGTCCTGCAGACCAGCCCGTATGGGAGACACCTGCCCCTCTTCCAGGGTCTCCGGGAAAGCCCACTCCCTGCGCGCGGGGTGGGACCGGGAAGGAGGAAGCTGTGTCTGGGAACGCGGGCTGTGGTCTCAAAAGGCCCTGGAGTCCTGCACTCGGAGGGCTGGCCTTCCCGGCAGGCGGGCAGTGGGGAGGAGAAATTTCGTCCTGCGCTTCTAGGTCCATCAGCTGGTCTAGTAATCACAATAACAGGAGAGGCGAAGAGGAGAAAAAACACACCTCATTTTGTAGGGACCGGGGTCCAGACGAACAGGAGGCCCAGAGGGTCAGAGAGGGGCAGGCGGTGTGAGGCCCCCGCACCCTCCTGAGCTAAGGAGGGGGATGGGGCCTGGGGCTTCGAAGGCCAGGACGAGTTACAGGACGCTGGATAGGCGGGGGGCTGCAGACAGTGGGACCCCACCCCTCTCCCCTGCTCCTAGCCCATTCTCTGCAAAGGCCTTCGCAGGAGGTGCTCAGCCTGGACTAGGCCCTCTATCTAAATTCTTTTAGGCAGCTAAGGGGGAGGTAAAAAGCCCTTCCTGAGTCTTGTTTCTGAAAAGTAATCGGCCTAGAATAACCCTCAGGACACGGACATGTTTTGGGTGGTGAAACCCTGCTCCCTATGGTAGCTGTCCTCAGCCAGGTCAGCGGTCACTCCAGGGTCACCGGTCCTTAGCAGGTCACAGTCACTCCAGCAGACAGCCCTCGCCTCCCAGATGCCCTGTGAGCACAGTGCGCAGTGGACAGGGCCACTGGCCTTTGGGCTGAGACTGTTGGGTGCGGCAGGCGCTGGTCCCGCAGTGGGGCGCACAGTAGGGCCAAATCCCTGTCCCTGAATGATGAGACCCTGCCTGGCTCCGCTGCCCCTGAGCATTGCACATGCCATCCCGGAGGGCCAGGCGTTCAGGGGTGCGACCCCAAGAACACAGGACATCCTGTCTGCTGGCTTCTCTGCTTCCTCTGTGTTTACAGGAATAGAAAGTGAAACCAAGACACAGACTGCTGAGCTCGGCTCCTCCTTCCCCCTGGGGGAGGCTGCGGGCAGGTGGGTGGGACCTGCCAGAGGGAGGGCACCCAGATAAAGGGGACTCTGCAGAGTTCCAGGCCCCAGGCCTAGGGGGAGGGCGGATGTTGGGCTGGTCCCACAGAGAAGGGCTTCTAAGGGACTCAGCATTTGAGGGGCGGGGGGTTAGGAGGCCCTCCCCACCCCAAGTCCCCAGTGCTCCAGCCAGTGCCCCAAGGACTCAGGTGGGGCTTCCAGGTGGGACCTGGAGTGCTGGAAGGGTCTGGGGAGGGTGATGTTCTGGGCAATACATTTTCTTTTTTAAGTACATATATTTATTATGTATTTATTTATTTTTAGTCTTCACCCAAGGATATGTTTTGTTGTTGTTTATCCTCTCCCGAGGATATTTTCCCATTGATTTTAGAGAGTGGAAGGAAGGGAGGGAGGGAGAGAGACAGAGAGAGAGAGAGAGAAACATCGATGTGAGAGAGACACATAGATTGGCTGTCTCCCCAATGACCCAGAGCAGGGCTGGGGGTTGAATCTGCAACCCAGGCACGTGCCCTTGACCAGGAATCGAACCCACAACCCTTCGGTCTGCAGGCTGACACTCTAACTGCTGAGCCCAACCGGCCAGGGCTCCAGTTCTTCCCGCCCCCTGCATTTTCTGCGTTTTCTTGAGACCCTGCAGGAGGCCCGGGCGAGGGTGACAGGTGCTGGCCCTGGGCAGCCAGGGGCGCACGGCAGGGGTGGCAGGGCTCCAAGGCTCTCTCGGATGCTCACTAGCGTTCCCTGACCTTTGACCACGGGCATCGGCTGTAGGGGCAGGAAATGTTTGCTTCTACCCTTCCAGGTCCTGGCTGATGTCATATTGAGCTGGTAGGAGAGCAGATTAGCAGAAGAAAAACACTGAGTGACAGGAAGGCCTCCCGCCTACCTGGGGGAGGCCCAGGAAAGCTGAGGAATGCTCCTAAATGGCAGAAGCCACCCCCTTAAACACCGCTTCAGAGGAAGACAAGAGGAGATGTTGGGGGTGGGGAGTCAGTCAGGGTGCCCGGGAAAGTCCTCCTGCTGCTTTGATAAGAGCTCCTAGGGTGAGGTCCCCTCCTTCCTGGTGCTGCGAGGGGCACCCCGCACACATGAAGGCTTCCCTCACAAAGGGAGACGTCTCCCCAGAGGGCATCTGTTGTAACGTGTCCCCGAGATGAGAGGCACAGCCGAATTGTGAAGGAGCACTTTATTTTCACAGGCAGGCTGCGGGGGGGCATGGTCTCCCCTCAGATCAGCAGCCCTGATTCTTCTTGCTCGTCTGCTTTTAAAGACAGAAGCCCCATTCCCTTTTGACTCCCCCTCGGACCGGTACAATAGTGGGTGTGGCAGTGATTACTGAAGTCAAAATTAGCATTAATCACTGAGCTCATGATTTTCAGTTTCCTACTCGAAACTGCAAGATACCTCCCAACACGTAGGGCAACTATAACCTTAGGCAAAATTCCTTTCCTTCTAGGGGTAATTAACCTATTATTGGAAAAATACCAAGGAAGGTCCATTGATGATAAAAATGGAGTCACTTAGCCCTGGCCGGTTTGGCTCAGCGGTTAGAGCGTCGGCCTGCGGTCTGGAGAGACCCGGGTTCGGTTCCCGCTAAGGGCACGTACCTCGGTTGCAGTTTGTCCCCGGCCCTGGTTGGTTGTGCGGGAGGCAGCCACTCGATGTGGCCCTTTCACGTCGATGCTTCTCTCTCTCTCTCTCTTCCTCTCTCTCCCTCCCACTCTATCTGAACAAAAAATGAAAAAATGTCCTCAGGTGAGGATAAAAAAAAAAAAAAAATGGAGTCACTTAGTCACCTCAGCCTCGGGGCCCAGGTCACAGCTGCTTAGCTCTCAGAGCCCCCCGTGTCTGCGCTTTCTTCTACATCACCAGCTCCTGATACTGTTTCAGAGGCTGAGCTTTCTTCCCTTCACTGCCTTCGTAGAGCCTGAGAACAACCCGAAGGTGACATCGGTCCCCGAGGGAGAGAAGGAGAGCGGGCAGAGGCCGAAGGAGGAAGATGGCCCCCAGGTGACGTCGGTCCCCGAGGGAGAGTTGGAGAGCGGGCTGGAGCTGAAGGAGGAAGGTGGCCCCTTCCCATCCCTGGGCTCCGGTGACCAGCAGAAAGATCCAGACGAGCCCGCCTCCCAGACCTCCTGGAACAGCCCCAAAGTGAGTGCTGGCCCCTGGCAGGTGGGCCTCCTGGTTCTGCCTAGATACTGCTTTTTCTGTGGTTTCCTCAGCTGCTGACCGTGGCTCCCTGGCCCCCACAGTGTCCTCTCCAGGACATCACCACAGCCCAGCGGCGGAGTGGCTCTCCGTCCCCTGTGCTGGCCTCGGCACTTGGTCTCTGGGTTCCTGTCCCTCTGGGCCTCCACCTGCCGTTCCCCCCCACCAGACCATGGCTGGGCGGGTCTGGATGCCTGTGCCTCTCTGGCCCTCTTGCATTGACGGTGCCGACCCTGAGGTGCCTCCAAGCTCTGGGGACAGGGTGGGTGCTCGGGAAATACCTCTGGAGGCTGTTGTCTCCTGACAAGTGTCAGACCTCAGGGACCAGGCTGGAGCCCCAGGCCAGGCTTGCAGGCAGTTACCTGGACAGGTTCAGGGACAATGAGGAGGGGCCCTGTGCTGAAGCCCAGCCATCCAGGCCTGAGGGCAGGTCCCTGCAGGACTCGGGGGAACGCTGTCTCTCTGTCTGGGTTGGGACGGTGTCCTGTCTGGTCCTGTGTTCCTCGTAGTGGCTGGGCTGGGGTGGGACAGGCCGCAGGTGGCTGTGTGGGATACATTGTGTATGTGGGTGTCGGGGGTGTGTATTGGGGATGTGTGTGCTTGTGTGAGAGTGTATGTATTTGTATGTGTGTGGTGTGAGTGTGTGTGTTTTGGGGATGTATGTGTATGTGTGGTGTATATATGAATATGTGTGTGGAGGGGTTGTGTGTATTTGGTAAGGGTTTGTATGAGTGTATGTGTGTGGTGTGTGAGTGTGGGTGTGTATTGGGATGTGTATGTTTGTGTGTGTGTGAGTGTATATGTGAGTGGAGGTGTGTATGTGTGCTGTGTGTGTGTTTTGGTGTGTGTGTGTGTGAATAGAAGTGTGAGTGTGTGTGTGTATTGGGATGTGTGTTTGTGAGTGTGTATATGTGTGAGTGTGGGTGTGTATTGGGATGTGTGCTGTGTGTGTGAGAGTGTGTATATATGAGTAGAGGTGTGTATATGTGTGAGTGTGGGTATGTATTGGGATGTGTGCTGTGTGTGTGAGAGTGTGTATGTGAGTAGAGGTGTGTATATGTGTGCTGTGTGAGTGTGGGGGTGCGTTCATTGGTGTATGTGTGGCTAGTGCATGCGTTCTTCCCCTGGGGAGGAACCCGCTCCGTGCCAATGGCCAGCTCCGAGCCCAGGCCTTGTGGGACATTGGAAGTTTGGGAAACGTGAAATGAGAATCAGGACTAGGTGGGAGTTTTGGGGGAGAAGGGGCCAATTAAGTTCAAGTTTCTTTTTGGAGAAAAAATGGGCAGGAATAACCAAGAAAATAGTGAAAAAGAAAGGCCCTGAGTGAGTCTTGGCTGTACTCGATCAAGCAAAACTGTCCCAAAGCCACAGCCATGAAATCGCAGCCTGGGGTGATGGGCGCCCCAGCAGACAGCCCGAATAGAGTCTGATGCATGTGAAACCAGTTGGAGAAAGTACACATAAATATCTGTCTGATCTCTGGATGGGGAAAGACTTTCTAGTAATGAGTGCAAAGGAAAAATACAAACAAAAGATTAGTGTGTTTGGCCCTGGCCAGTTTGGCTGAGCAGTTGGAGTGTTGGCCTGTGGACTGAAGTGTCACGGGTTCGATTCCCGGTCAAGAGCACGTACCTCAGATGCGGGTTTGATCCCCGCCCCTGGTCAGAGTCCTGCAGGAGACAACCAATCAATGTGTCTCTCTCACATCGATGTTTCTCTCCCTCCCTCCCTCCCTCTCTATCTGAAAAAAGTCAATGGAAAAATGTACTTGGGTGAGAATTAAAAAAAAAAAAAAAAAAGATTAGTATGTTTGACTCCCCCCAAAAGTCTTAAAAACCTCACAGCATCTGATCAGCATAAACGTGGGCAGACAATTGAGGAAAGGTACATACTGTAGAGAATGTTTGGCTTACGGACAAACACTTTAGCAAAGAGCAAGTCACCTCCACGTGTGAAAAGCTCTTAGAATTCAAGGAGAAATGGTGGCCAGCCCCACCGAGAGGTGGGCCAGCGGCAGACTGCAGTCCGCAGCAGAGGAGAGGCGGAGGCCAGCGCACAGCGTCACACACCGAACGACAGAGCTCCGCAGCCTGTATGCGACCTTGACGCCAAGTCAGCTTCCGCAGCGACACCGTGAGGTCCCCCCAGCCAAGGGGGACGTGGTGGGACCTCCCAGCTGGCACGTGCCCTTTGCCCTACCCCTCCGCTTCTCTGGTCTCATGATAAGAAGGTGACCTCAGCAAGGGTGTCATCTCGGTCTCAGTCTTCTATGTCCAGTGCGGGTGGCGGTGTCTTCATGGCAGGGTGTACGGTAGCCTCCGAGGGATGTTTTTCCCAGAGGTTAAAAAGGTGAGGGCATTCTTGCCATCAAATCAGATAGACTCTTCTTTTTTTTTTTAAACTCATCTTTATTGTTGACTGTATTACAAATGTCCCCCCTTTTTCCCCCATTGACCCCCTCCTCCCCAATCCCGCCCCTTCCTGCCTTCCCCACACTGTTGTCTGTGTCCATTGGTTATGCATATATGCATAGAAGTTCTTTGGTTTATCTCATCCCGCCCTCCCTCCCCCTTCCCTCTGAGGTTCATCAGTCTAACAACCAATTTGTACTTCTTAATCAGATACTCTTTTTTTTAAAATGTTTTTATTTTTATTTATTTTATTTTTTTCCTTTATTGATATTTTAGAGAGAGAGGAAGGGAAAGGGAGAGAGAGAGATAGAAACATTAATGAGAGAGAACATCGACTGGCCGCCTCCTGCATGCCCCCCACTGGGGATCGGGCCCACAACCTGGGCATGTGCCCTGACCGGGAATCGAACTGGCGACCTCTTGGTGCATGGGTCAACGCTCAACTACTAAGCCACACCGGCCGGACTTAGATAGACTCTTAAAAATATTTTTAAAATCAACAGTAGACTGACAGCTGTGAAAATGGTAGAGAGGGGACTCCCAGGGCCTGACCCTCCTGAGAAGCATTAAAAAGCCAGAGCAAAACCAAGATAAACTTGTTTGGGATTCTGAAAAATAGCCCAAGGCTTCCGGTGACCAGTGAAAGGTGACCAGTGAAAGGTGCCACCTGAGGTGGGCTCTGGGCTGTCCAGCCTCCAAGCCTGTGGGTCCTGGCTGGAGGGAGCAGAGCAGACCTCCCCGGCTCCTGTTGGTCTGTTTTGACTGCACGGAGCTCCCCAGGCAGCGACAGGCACCACCTGCCTCGCACTCCCCGCACTCCCCGCACTCCCCTTGGGATTCCCTAAGCTGGCGGAGCAGAGACGCCAGGAAACACAGGGCAGGGCCTGAAGCTGCTGCTACCTGAAAGGTCTGAGCCGAGGAGATCACATCCCCAACAGGAGGCCATAGAGCACAATGGCTCTATTTACATCTGCCTGGGTGGAGGCAGGCCAAGCCGAAAAGGGCTCAGCCTCGAGTCTTCTTTGTCCGCTTTTAAAGGCACAAACTACAGAAAGAAAACTACATTCTCTTGGCACCGCTTTTGGCACCGTTAAGGGGGGCTGAGACAGAGAAGTGGGGGAGAGGAGCTTCTTAGAGGTCAGGGCGACTGTTAATCTCTTTTTTCTCATGGTTCCTCTGAGTTTCCCAAGGCCTTCATTAATCTCTTATCTTTATGTTTTCTTTGGGTGTCTCAAGGCCCTCATGTTTACAGAAAAGAGACTGCCAGGGTGTGTACGTGCAGTCACTGAGGGTCGGAATGGAGTTTGATTTTGTTAAAACATTATTAACCCGTTCTCCACCTGGGTGCCAGGTCCGCTTGGGCCAATCGACGGGCGGGAAGCCCGGGCTGAAAGGCTCCCACGGATAACTGGGCATCTAGAGAAAGCTGCAGGGACGCCCGGGCTGCCCCAGGGGCGGAGGCCAGGGTGCAGTCCCGCTTGGTGGGGGCGCGGTTTCCTTTTGGGGTAAAGAAATGTTCCCACCAGACGGAGAATGGTTGTGCCGCTGAGTGCGCTTCGGCGTGGTTCGTTAGGGGCCGTGTGACTTTCCACCTCGCTGGGAGAAAGCCATGGAGAGTGTTGTCCCAGAGGACATTTTTCAAAAGGCCCCAAAGTACACACGCAGGGCAGCCAAATGCAGCGCACGGACACCTGCTGACGGGCTTGTCTCCGGGATTAGCTCTCGGGGGCTCTGTGATTGTCCCCAATCCCTGGGGTGACCCTACATGACCTTCCTGGTCAGGAAGGGTGTGAACTGTCGGGACCCGGCCTGTGGTGTGGCTACAATGCTGTGGCGTTGGGGGCACAAAGTGCCAGGGAGCCCGGGAGAAGGCCCCAGAGCTGGGAACGGGCCACGAGGCTGGACTCGTCCCCAGCCACGGACTGGGGTGTCCTCTGTCTGGAGTCGTGGGGTGTGTGCAAGGTGTGGCAGTTAACGGGCTGGCAGGGAGTCGCTGTCCCACCTGTCACCTGGGCGGATCGGTTCCACCTGCCTTTCTGCTGCGGACTAACTGGGTGCCTTTGCTTGTCCTTGTGTCCTCCCCGCGGCCAGTGGATTGCTCTCCCCTGCGGTGGCCTCCCCCAGCGGGGAGATGAGGCGGAGGTGCCCAGTGACCCGTGCCCCTTCCTTCGTCAGCTTCCTGCCCGGGCTCTGGGTCTGGGCACGGCCGGTGCTCTGCTCTGCTTCCCCCGCTGGAATCGCTCTGGCTGCCTTCCCCAGGACGTGCTCCAGAGGCTCGCGGCCTTCCTGAAGGCGGTGCCTGGGGGCCCAGGCGTCCCACACACCCTGGTCCTCTCAGGTGAGGCTGAGGCCACACCCCACACCAAGGCTTCACTGCTGTCCTGTCCATGGCAACTGAGCTCGGTTCTGGGCCCCGCGGCCGATTGCCGGTCCCGCCCTGCCCTGTCCCGCTCCGTGGCCTGGGGCACATTGGGAAGCCCCTCAGGGCCTCACCCTCTTCCTCAGAAAAAGGAGGAGGCTGGTGGGAGGAGGACATGGGTGCCCCCTGGCTAGTGCCGGCTCGGTGCCGCCCAAAGTGTTCCATCCACGGGGTGGTGGCCGCTGCCCCAGTTCCCGACAGCCCCGGCCTGGCTCTGCCTTAGCTGCCTGCTCCCCCCGGGAGCGCCCCCACAGCTGCATGCCCTGCAGGGGGCACCGGCCCAGACGTTGGGGTGGCAGCCCTCGGGAGCCAGGCCCCAGGCCCGCTTGCATGCAGGTTGGACGTGCCAACTCATACAGGCCCTAGCTCTGGCGCTGGGCACCTCCCTTACACGGAGTCGCTCTGCCCACTGTACCCACAGAAGCCCTTTCTGGGGTTCCCGACTCTCAGGACCCTCTGCTGGCTGGCCGGGCGGGGCCCCTGTTCCCCCGCCTTGTCGGAACGAAGCGGGCCCTGCCTCCACGGGGCCCTGCTTCCACGGGGCGCTGCCTCCGCGAGTTCTGTACGTGCAGTTGCGTCCACATCTGATGAGCTGGAGGCTGCTAATGAGCCTCCTAGCAAAAGAAGAAAAGAGGCCACAGCCCTGTGGACGTGGCTGGTGTGCCCCCTGCAACCCTGAGCAGGGAGTTTGCCTCAGTAGTAGGGCCAGCTGCCTCCCCTGGCCCTGCGCCTGCGGAAGCAGCAGCCCCAAGGAGGCAGGCAGGGGGCCCCCCCTCCCCAGGCTGTGCCGCGCCTTTGGGTTTCCGGCTCTTGTGACAGGATTCCGACAACATTACATTTCAGCTGTTATTGTGCGTGCCCCTCCCCCCCTGCCGTTTTCTGTTCTTCTGTCCAATCCTTTTATTTCTGGTGAAACTATCCCCTTTGAGATGTGAGGAACTTACCTGCCGAAAGTGCCACAAGCCATACAAGGTGCTGTGTGTGGCAAAGGGCAAGGGCCCAGGTCCCCTGTGAGGGCCAGAGCCCTCGATGACTCCCGTCACCCCACCAGCACCTGGGCTTCTGGGCCCCAGTTCTGAACACCAGTGTGCGGTGGGTGCCACTGAGCTCAGTCTCTGGTTTCTGCAAACTCAGGTCCTGATTTGGTTCATTTTCTGTAGCCCTGGGGTTACTGCAGCGCTGGGGTTACTGCAGCGATGGGGTTACCGTAGCGATGGGGTTACTGCAGCTCTGGGGTTACTGCAGCGATGGGGTTACTGCAGCCCTGGGGTTACTGCAGCTGTGGGGTTACTGCAGCTCTGGGGTTACTGCAGTTGTGGGGTTACTGCAGCTGTGGGGTTACTGCAGCCCTGGGGTTACTGCAGCTCTTGGGTTACTGCAGCCCTGGGGTTACTGCAGCTGTGGGGTTACTGTAGCGATGGGGTTACTGCAGCTCTGGGGTTACCGCAGCGCTGACCTTACTGTAGTGATGGGGTTACCGCAGCGATGGGATTTGTGCAGCGCTGGGGTTACCGCAGCTCACTAGTAATATCAAAACTGAAACTAGCGAACATATGTAATGAACGTGTGTTTGCTTATGAGGAAAAGCCTCCCAGAGGGGTGTGGTGTTGTGTTTATTAAAAAGAGGGTTTGGGTTGGTGGCTGCCGCCTGGCTATGAACACACCTGTCTGCTGTGCTGCTGCGGTGTGGTCTGGGCCCACCCTGGTGTGCTGCTCTCCTGGCAGTCACCCTTTCCCCCACAGGTTCTTGCAGGGACTGGTCACTGTCCCTCCAAAGGACCCACCTGTATTTCCTGCAGTCTTCACACCGCCGCCCCTCCCACACCCGCCTGGTCTCGTGGGTCTCGCCCTTTCTGTGGTGCACGTTCACTCGTTTCTTCCCCTGACTGCTCCTCTCCTCTGGATGGCAGGCCTGACCCCGGTCTCCTGGCCGGGCAGCTGGCACCTGCTCGTGAGCTCTGACCCCTCCCACCACCTTCCGAGGAGCCCAGAGCGTTGGGCACCTGCCACCGTGGGTCCTCCTGTGCCGTGAGCTGACTCAGTGGCCTCGAGCCCTGAGGATTCTGTGGCTTGAGTCTGTCTATGAGAACCTGACCTCATTTGATGAAAGCTAGGAGAACATCGATTACCTTGACTTAGGTTGGGCTTCTGTAAGTTGGAAACAACCTAATTTGAGGTTTGATTATTTTAACCATGGAAACCTTTTGCTTACAGATAACTGAAAACCATCCCCCTATCCCAGGTGACTCCACCCAGGCAGGCGCAGGGCCCACACCGGCCTTGGGGGAGCCACGGGTCACTCACACTAAGGAACTGATCAACACTCGGTCCAGAGCACTGACCTGTGGGGTCCTCGGAAGGTCCTGCCACACAATCAGCATTTCTGGTTCCGTAGTTGGGAACTCCGGCCTTCCAGCAAGGGTCCCGGGAGGCTCGGTGCACCTGCGTGCGGGCAGGGTGGAGCCATCGCCTGTTCATCCCTGCCTCGTCCTTTCCTGTGTTTCAGTCGTGTGTGCATGGTGCACCTGAC
This sequence comes from Tadarida brasiliensis, assembly GCA_030848825.1. Lineage (NCBI taxonomy): Eukaryota > Metazoa > Chordata > Mammalia > Chiroptera > Molossidae > Tadarida > Tadarida brasiliensis. Next base: position 65,142,067 of record CM061273.1, read on the forward strand.
GGAAGGGCGTGGCTCACGGAAGCCCACGCAGGCTCTCAGCATCCCAACAGGTCCTTGTGGGGCTGTCCCCTCCGAGCAAGGCCAGCGCCAGCCGCTGGCCCTCAACTCTGTCCACCTGCCCTGGTTCCTTTTGTGTGTTTTGTTTGTTTGTTTGTAATCCTCACCTGAGAATATTTTTCTATTTATGTTCAGGTAGAGAGAGAGGGAGAGACAGGGAGAGAGAGAGACACATTGATCGACTTGTTGCCTCCCGCACGACCCTGACCAGGGCCGGGGATGAACCGCAGCCAAAGTACATGCCCTTGGCTGGAATCGAACCCGGGACTCATTGGTCTGCAGGCCGAGGCTCCCAAACCGGCCAGGGCTCTGGTTCCTTTTGTGTTTCAGCTTCATTGTTTCCAAGATAAAGAGGTGGCAGGTCCCACGGGTGTCAGGTGGTTGGTCGAGCTGAGCTCGCGGTCCTTGAGCAACTGGAAGAAAATGGGGAGGAAGCATGGGCGAGAGGCGAGTGCAGCGAAGAAGTAACATTAGTGTCTCTTCTTCTGTTCAGAGGAAAAGGAAAAGCAGGAGGAAAAAGAACCGAAAAGCTGCAGCTTCCGCAGGGCCGGAGTCCCTGTCGCCAGCCCCCTCCAGCCCCTGTAGTCTGAATTCGCTTGCAGACCCTGGGTTCCAGGATGCGGCCCCACCCCAAAGCCCAGCGCAGCAGGGGGCCGCCCCCAGCCCGCTGAGCCAGCCCTCAGGCGCGGGCGCGACTGCAGGAGGCCCAGAGGCAGCCTCGGGAGGCAAGTCTCCAGGCAGCTCAGCACCCCAGCATCAGACTCATGGAGATGCACCCCCCAAAGGGAAGGATGAGGAGGGGCCCGGCCCCACCGCCCCTGCCAGTGAAGGTGGTCCTGGGAAGGAGGACGCCGCCCGGGAGCTCCTGCTGCCTGAGTCAGAGGGAGCCGGCTCTGAGCCCAGGAAAGAACCGCAGGCCCTGGGGCAGCAGGCTGGGGCCCTGCCTGCTGGGGTGAGTTGTGGGGGAGGTGTGCTGGCCAGGGCGGGCCTGCTCTGTCCTTGACGCCTTGCTGGGCAGTGTAGTGCCAGCGTCGCCCTGGGGAGGGCGCCGTCCTCTGGGCCTTGCTCCCAGGCCGGGGCTGTGGAAGGGGCTGCCCTCCACCGGGCTGAATGCTGACCCTCAGGACACCGGCTCAGTCTTCCTGTCCGGTTTTGTCTTCTTGGCCCTGATGTGTTGGGGTCTTTATTTCTTCCAGGCAGTCGACGGCACAGCTGAGCCAGTGAATTCAGAGAAGGGGAGCGAAGTCCATAATAAGACTCAAAAACCGAAACCGCCACCCACAAGCGCCCCGGCTCCCCAAGAACCCCACCAGGTAGTGCCCCGCTCTGCGGGAGGTGTCCGTGTCCCTGCAGCCTGCCCCACGGCCGGCTCCTCCGGCTCCGTTCCTCCCACGGCTCCTCTTTCACCGTTATCCCCCGAATATGCGTTAGGTGTGTGGGAGCCGTGAACAGACCCGCTCCTGCCCTCTGAGCTGTGGGGAAGAGGGTGAGGGCTGGAGGGCACCCGAGGTGGGAGCATGGCTGGGCAAGGCCTCTCTGAGGAGGGGTTTCTGCAGTGGGCACCTGGATGGGTGAGGGGCAAGCCCCAGGGAGAGTGGGGGTGCCCCCGGCAAAGGGAAGGGCACGCGCAGAGCCCTGAGGCAGAGCCTGGTGGCTGCTCCGAGATCAGCAGGAAGCCGGTGCCCCAGGAGTGACGAGGGGAAGCGGGGTTGGGCGTAGGGTCCTGGAGCCGTGGTGGGTGCCCCAGACTGTTGGGGGCAAACTTGGAGGTTGGTGTTAAAGATTGGGGTTTGGGGACGGGTCCCAGGAAGCTGACACCAAGGGCAAGACTGCCGTTTCCGGAGAGGGGGCCAAGCCAGAGGACCCAAAGAAGCCTGGAGGGGACAACAGGAAGGACAAGGCTGCCGCGAAGAGTGAGAAGCAGCAGCAGAACCAGAAAGCGGAAGTGTGTGAAGCGACCGAGAGGTAGGGTGCACATGGCCTGTAGGGGACGGGAGGCAGCCTGCCCCAGGCTGTGCCTGGGCCCACCCCACCCCACAGAGGGATTCTCAGGAGGTAGGCAGCAAAGGGCTACCTGCCCAGTTTCCTGCATGGGTTGAGTGCCCAGTCATGTGGTCCCAGAGGCAGCCAGGGCCTGACAGAACTCAGGGGAGAGGATGTCACATTTCAGAGCGCTAGCCAGCCTCCCCCACCACTACCCCAGCACCTCAAGGGCAGGGAGGTTGTCCCCCACCCCTGTAGAGGGAGAGAGGAGAGGACCCACACTGTGGGCGGTATGTCCAAAGTGTCGATGCACTTGATTTTTGCTGGGTATGCGTTAATGCATGGTGAGGTCATAAGGACCACGTGTGTGTGTTTACACGTATGTGTGCACGCGTGCACTTGCATGTTTGTGTGTGGATGTGCAAGCATGTGTATGTGTTTGTGTGTGTGTTGTGCATGTATGCGAGCACATGCATGTACACACGTGCCCTTTGTGCATGTGTATGTATGAGTGCATGTTGTGTATGCATGGGTGTGTGTTTGTGTGAATGTGCATGTGTGTACACGTGTTCATGTTTGTGTGTGCACACATGTGTACGTGTTTCTGTGTGCATAAGTGTGCATGCCTGCATATGTGTTTGCACGTGCTATTTGTGTGTATGTGTGTGCATGCATGTATGTGTGTTCGTGCATGTGTGAGTATGTGTGCATGTGCGTGTTTGTGCATGTACACGGGTGGGCAGACAGATCCAGGTCTAATCGTGTTTCCTGGTTGCTTCCCTGCAGCCCCCTGAGTCCCGAGGAAGGAGTCACGGTGTACTTCCATGCCATCCTCTCCAAAGACTTCAAGTTTGACCCCAACCACCACAAAATTTTCGTCTTGGGCGGAGAAGAACTTGGGAAGCCCAAGTGGAAGTGTAACGTGTGCGAGATGTACATCACCAAGTGAGTGTCCTCGGGCTGGTGAGCAGCCCTTCGGGAAAGTGCCGGTCGTCCAGTGGTAGGCACGGACTGAAACGGCGCTTTTTAGCCCAGTGGGTGACATAGCTCTCGGTCGGTACGCGTGCTGTGTCTGAGAGGAACTAAAACTTCCCAGAGGACATTCTGATAACTGGAGGTGTCCCGTTTGTTCACAGACACTTAGATGACCACGGGCTCCTTGTCGAAGGCAGCACCGTCATTTCCAAGCGGCACCTGGACAAGGCCATTCCGTACAAGTACGTGGTTGCACGCGGCAAGGACCCTGTCCAGTATGAGTTCATCTACAAACATAAAGAGAGGGATAGCGTGCACGTCAACCGCTGTCTGCACGTGAAGTCCAAGCTGCTGAGCTCCGGGGGTGAGTCCCTGCCGGGCTGTGCCCGCGGCGGGCGTGCCGCGCCCAGTGCCGGGCACTTCTCTCCAAGCGCAGAGGCCCCTTCGGCCCGGGGGTCCTCTCTGCTCAGCATCGGCCCCACCCTGCCTCCATGTGTGATACACCTGAGTTTGGAAGCAGGTTTTCCTGTTTAACCTCAATGCTCACGTACAAGAGGAAACAGGGAAAGGGCTTGTAATGAAGGGAAGGACAGAAGATGGAGCTGCTAGGGAGGAAGGGGGCTGGGTGTGCAGGGGTGCAGGAGTGGTGGCAGGGCAGGTGAAGGAGGAGGGGAATCGACCCCCTGCCAGGAGATTTCCGAAAGGCGCCTGGGACTGAGACACTGGGAGAAGCCCACCCACTGCCTCACTGTTATCACAGATACTGTTGTTTCTTCTTGTTTTCTATTCTCCGCTCTGTCTTATTCTTGTTTATATCTTTTCTATCTTCCTTGTTTTTCTTAGCTGTATTTTTTTAATAGTGAGAAATTGTTATTTTTCTTTATTGATAGTTTTAGGGAGAGAGAGAGAGAGAGAGAGAAACATCAACGAGAGAACATCGATGGGCTGCCTGCGGCACACCCCCTACTGGGGATGGAGCCCACAACCCGGGCATGTGCCCCGACCAGGAATCAAACCAGGACCTCTCAGTCCCTGGGACAGTGCTCAGTCCACTGGGCTACACTGCCGCGCTCTTTGCTGTATTTTATACTCACTGCATGCAGTCGTGTGTGTGTCTGCGTGTGTGAGTGTGTCTGTGAGCCCTGGGCTGAGGGCTCCGTCTGCCATGTCTCCTGTACTGTCCTTCTTGGGTGGGCATCACAGCTCCTGGAAGGGAGGACAGTGGCACCGAGTCACTTACGGAGTGGCGCTCACTTGCTAGCGGGTGACGCAGTTTCAGTATAAAGTGTTCATCCTCCGAGCGGTCCTTCTCCAGGAAGCTGTGTGCCATGTTTGCTGAGCCATTGTGTTTGCCAAAGATGTGTTGCTAGTACTTTCAGGCCAGCTGAATCATGTGACCTCAGTCTCGCCTACCCCTGTGCGGTGTCTGTATACCTGTCCTAGACACAGCGTGTCCCCCCGCGGGCCAGGCCCCGTGGTGCTAACCTGCCTGGCGTGAGTCCCGCAGCCTTCCGCTGGCCACACTCCTCTCCCGTCCTTCCTTCCCTTCCTCGGGCTCGTTCATTCTGCTCCTGCCGGCAAGAGCAGCTTTCCAGGCAGTGTCCAGGCCGGGTGGGTTGTGACACCCCTCTTCTCCCTCCTAGACTGGCATCAGTACGACGACATTATTTGCATGAAGCCCCCTGGGAACTTCCAGAAAATTCTAAATCATTTCTCGGACCAGACAGCGAGAGACATTGTGAACGGGAAGAAGATTGCGGCCGGCGTCATGCTGGACGGCCTTTTCAGCATCCTCCAGGCTTGGAGTGCCGTCAACCTGAGCAGTTTTTTCGCCCAGTTTCGCCAGTTGTATTCTGTCGTGCACAAGCCTGTGGTCTATGAAGACCAGGAGCGGTTCTGGGGCTCCCTGCAGTATGATGAGAAGCAGGTATTGGGGTTCAGGGGCCACAGCCACTCCCTCCTCTACCTTCTGAGCAGCCCCCTAGTGGCCAGTGGACCCCTAGACTCAGTGGGGAGGTGCAGATGGGGGCAGGTAGACCTTCTGCCCCTTTTCTCCAAATGCCTCCTCTGGGGAATTCTTTGTTCTTCCCGTTTTCTTCCTCCTCCCACCGCTGGTCCCACCTCCTCTCCTGGCCCCACCCCACCGCTGGTCCCACCTCCTCTCCTGGCCCCACCCCACCGCTGGTCCCACCTCCTCTCCTGGCCCCACCCCACCGCTGGTCCCACCTCCTCACCTGGCCTCCAGGCAGAGTAGAAAGAAGGGGTGGCGACCTCCCTCACTGCCTCTCCACCTGGCCTATGGTGTGGTCTGGGCAGTTTGGAGACACATCTGGGGCCACATCTAAGAAAACCTTTGAGCCCTGGTAAGCATCCAGGGCCCCCACCTGAAAGTTCCTCCATCTAGCCGTGATCTCTGGATAGCATTATTGGCGGCGGCTTCCAAAGGTCTAGGGCAGTGAGGCCTGGAGACGGAGGTGCTCGGGGTTCCGTGGGGAGGCAGTGCAGTGCAGTGACCCCTTCCCAGAGCTGTCCCTGCCCCTCGGGGATGTGGGCCTCTGGGCAGTGATGGGGCAGCACAGGCGTGTTCTGCTCCACAGTTCTGTGTCTCCCTTTTCTCCTGGGTCAGGTGAAGAAAGACCTATGGGAGCATTTGAAGAAGAAAATGGCACCGTTTCTGGAAAAAAGTGAGAGGCCTCTGCCTGCAGACCTCCCGGTGAGGAGTAAGTTGAGAATGGGGCTGATCATCCTCCAGTTGGCCAAAGAGCTGCAGCTCCCCTTGACTCCGCACGACCTGGCCTCGCTCTGCAGCCTCCTGTGCCCGGCGGCCAGCTCCCCGGGCGACCTGCACGCTGACCTCAGCCACATCTTTGGAACATCTCAGAGGTAATGTGTGTGTGTGTGTGTGTGTGTGTGTGTGTGTGAGTGTGTGTGTGTGAGAGAGAGAGAGAGAGAGAGAGAGAAGATTTTATAGCCATTTCTAATGATTTTCACCAATTATAAAAGTAAGAGCTGGCCATAGAATGGATGAAAACATAGAAGAGATAAAAGTCTCTGGACTGTTACCCTCCCTGTTGTCATTTCAACATTTATTCCTCTTGCCCAGAGCTTGCCAACCTTTCACCTCGTGGCACATGAACTAATGACTAAAGTTCTGTGGCACCCCAAAAAATATAATTTTGCTGATCTGAAAAAAAAAATAGGTGTGATTTTTATCCGTTCACACTGGACGGCTATTGCTGTGTTGGCTGTTGTCATGTTTTAAATTTGACAGTCTGAGGGACAAGAGGGCACTGCTCCTGACTACATAGTCAGGTACAGCATGTTTTAAAAATTCTAGCCCTGGCTGGTTTGGCTCAGCAGTGACAGCATTGGGCCTCGGACCCAGGGTCGCAGGTTCAATTCCCAGTCAGGGGCACGTACCTAGGTTGCAGGTTCTTCCCGGCCCCGGTCGGGGTCGTGCGGGAGACATCCAATCAATGCGTCTCTCACATTGATGTTTCTCTCTCTCCCCCCTTCCTCCCTCCCTTCCACTGTATCTAAGAAATCAATGGAAAAAATATCCTCCAGTGAGGATTAACCAAAAGAACCAAAATCTTGCGGCAGACTGGCTGACAGTCACGGTTCTACCCTTTTCCTAGCATACTTTGGCAGGGCTGCAGTGTGATAAGTGACTGTAGAAGCCCAACCCCAGGACATTTGCAGAAGCAACGTGGGCACCCTCCCCTTGGCCTCTGCCACCTCTGTGTTTCGTTAGGAGACACGGGGCCGCTGCACTGGCCTGGGAGTGTCCCAGGTGTGACGGTCACGGCGACCTGGAGGAGCTTCCATTTTATGGGGCGGGGGGCACCGACGCAGTGCCCTCTGATGATCCCAGCCTCCTTCTGCAGTATTTTTGCAGCTGTTTACATTGAACTTGAGCATGCTGCGAGGTAGCCTGGCCGAGCGGCGGGTCTCCTCGGGGCATCTGCTTCTCGGTTTTATGAATTGAGAACCCCAGCTGACTGCTGTCCGTCTTGGCCGAGCGGAGTGGCGGTCAAGGGACAAAGTCCGTGTGAGTGCTCCCACGGATGGAAGCAGCGATGCGTCGTGACTGTGGGAAATACGCCTCACTCGTGCCTTTATGCTGAAAAAGTTTCTCTGTACTTAGACTTGCTGTTGCCAGAGGGCCTGGGCTCACCTGTCAGCTCTGGCACGGGCACCTGGTGTACCTAGCCGACCCGAGCCTCAGTTTCCTCCGTTGTCAAGGAAGATGGAGTTGCTGTGGGCCTTCAGCGGGGGCCTGTTTGGTGCCCGATGCGTTGGGGGGTGATGGAGAGGGTGCCCTGTCTCCCCTGCACGCGTTTCTCCCCGGTCCTGTCTCTGCTCAGCCAGCCGGGAGCCCCTGTGCCGGAGCCGGCCCTCCCCGGTGGGCGTCAGGCCCCCTCGGCTCACTGCGGGATCTCTGCTCCATTTCCAGGTGGCGAGAGTACTTGGTGAGCCTGTGCCAACTCAGCATGGACAAAGGGGTGTACCTCTGGGTGGGCACTCTGCCTGTGCTCCACCACTGTGTGGGGCAGTGCCTTGGAGGAAGGGACTCCAGGAGGCAGACTGAGGACACCTGGGCAGCCCTCGAAGGAATCTCTTTCTCGGAGTTTCGGGAAACGAGAGCGCTCGAGTAAGTGGTGTGGAAACTGCGGTGGCACGTCGGTCCCGCTCCCAGGGACACAAGTAACGCGTCCCTTCTCATAAAATGACTCCTTTAAAAACTTTGAAACATACAAGAAATATAAAGAAAAATACAAAAATGGCTGGCCCGTGACAAACTACAAGAGCAAACGGTGAATCCCGGTTAAGCGCAGACGTCAAAGACAACAGGGAACGAGGCGCTGGCTTCCCAGCACCGGTCAGGGAAACTGCTCCCGGTGCGCGCCCCTCCCCCGGCCCACGGCATCTGGCCTGTAGGTGTTTAGGGAGCAAAATCGTGAGCTAAAGTGTTATTCCTCCTTTCCTACCTTTGGGACCTTTCAAAATGAAAGCCTAGTAAGATTGCGTAGAGAGTTATACGTGTAGCAAACGCCCGTCAGGGTGCGGACCCGGTGGAAGAAACTGAGCCATCAGCGTGGACAGATACCAGCGTGGTCCTCAGAGCCTGCCTCATTGGCAGAAGTGGCCTTTCGTCTGTCCTGCCCCTTTAGCCATTTGTTTTTCGTAGTCTCTGCCACCTCTCTGGCACCCTGCTTTGTAACCTGCCCTGGGCTCGCTCCCACTCTCATCCAGGGCGCTCACTTAGTCACCAAAACGTGTAATGCGTGAATTATCGCACCCACTTTGGAAAACAATATGGGGGTTCCTCGAAAAGTGAAGAACTACCCTGTGTGTGATCCAGCTGCCCCAAGGAAACGGGATCACTACCTCAGAGATCCCTGCACCCCCTGGTCATGGCAGCGGGGTTCCCCGCAGCCGCCCTAGGAGACAGGGATGGGTGGAAGATTGCGTGTACAGCAGGGTGTTATTCCGTTTGACCCCGTGGATGACCCTTGAGGGCATTAGGCCAAGTGAGAGGAGTCGGACAGAGAGAGACGAAGACTGTGTGATCTCACTCATCGATGGAATCCAAAACAGTCCAACGCGTAGACACAGTCGATTTTGGTTACCGGGGGCTGGGGGTGGGGAAAAGGGTGGACGCTGGTCAGAGGATACCCATGTCCAGCTATTAGGTGAGGTCCGGGGGCTAACATACATCTTGGTGACGACCTGAAGGTTGCTCAGGGAGGAGATCGCAGACGTTCTCACCACAAAAAGGGACTGATAGCTAAGCAACAGGATGGAGATGTGGTTAGCCACTGTGCTGCACGCAGCGCACGATACAATGTATCGAGCCAACTCACCTGGAAGTGACACAATGTTATGTTTCAATTCTATCTCCATAGAGCTGGGGAAAGGCTTAAGTCTTAGTGTTTTTTGATTGTGGTAAAACAGACCTAACATACAATTGACTGCTTCTCCCGTGTTTGCACGCACAGCTCAGGGGCGTTCAGCAGGTTCACGTGGCCCATCTCCAGAACCAGCTCCTCCCAAACCAAAGCTCCGTCCCCATGAAACACTCACTCCCAGCCCCTCCCCCAGCCCCTGGCTGCCTCCCTTCTTTCTGTCCCTGTGGGTTTGACCACGCCGGGGACGCCACGTGAGTGGAGCCACACAGCACTCGTCCTTTTGTGTCTGGCTGATTTCACTCACCATCGTGTTTTCAAGCCTCACCCGTGGTGATGAATTCTTCACATGTTATTGTTTACTTTTCTTTTGATCTACTAATGGAGATTTAAATTACTTTTCAAAATCTGAACTTCCTCAACGCCTCCTAGTGCGACTTCACTCAGTGGTTTTCCGGATCTCTGCCCCTGCGTTCCCTCACACAGGAACCAGCTGCTCCCAGTGATGCTGGAGAAGAAACACCTGCTGGCCGTGGATGAACACCTGTTCCGGTCCTGGTTCAGTTTGCTGCCTCTCAGCAACCTGGCTCCCTACCTCCAAGAATTCACCGACTACCTGAGCAGCTGTCCGGCGCGTGTCCTGGACTGTCTCCTAGGGACACAGTACCGGCTTCAGGGACTGAGGGAGATCTCCCAGAGAAACCTGGAGGTCTGTCATTGCAAGAGACTCTGGAGTGCTTGCTTAGCAGGAGCGGCCCCACAAGTAACCGTGTAGAGCCAGGGTGAAGCAGTGAACGGGGAGGGGTCCCCGTGTCTTCTGTTCCAATAAAACTCCAGCGTCTCCTTATGTACGTCTGCGCGGGGCCGGGCGCGAAGCCACCCCTGAGCGCTGGTCCCCGTCACAGCTCCCGTCTTCCTCTCCCATTTTGGGGGTGGAAACAACGGTATAATTTTAAATCCCGAATTTTATTCCCGAAGAATCAAATTTAGTGCCCGAGCACCTGAAAAGTCGTTTGTAGCAACAGAAGAATTTGCTGCTGGGCTTTATTTCTGCTAGGTTTCTCCAGCTCTGCTTTAGCAGAGGCCGTGGTTGCCGGGGTCGAGTCTTCCCTGATTTTCTTTTCTTCCACCCTAGGACATCGATAATCTTTTTAAAGTGCTGCTGCATCTCCTGGACATGTTTCAGGACAAGTAAGTAGAAAAGGGAAAGGAGCTCTGCCCCTCCCTGGGGGTCCCATAGCTGCAGCCACAGCCCGATGCATACCCCGCTCCTTCCTTTGAGTTATCAATGCAACTCTCCTGTTTCTTACGGGGAAATCATAGCTCTAAACTGCTGCGATTTGGGGTTATTTCCATCTGGTCTTTTTTTCCTATGCACTTTCCACTGATTTCTAAATTGTTGTCATCGCACTGCACACCCCTGCTGGGGCCCTGCGTCCCTGCCACATTCCACACTTCCAAGCGGCTTTACGTAGTTATCCGGAACCATTAGCACGTTGGTGTGACCTCTGACACCTGGAGGGACAGCGTGCAGAATACGGTGATGTTCACAGGGGCGGAGGCGGGCGATTTCTGAGATCCTGAGGCCCCTCCCGTCTACCTCACCTGAGTTCTTGAGGTGTTCAGGCCGGAGGTGGGGGTGTCAGGGAACTTCAGGGACCTCAGCCAACTCTGTATTGGCTGCCACATCACCCGGCCGTCCCTGCTCCTGCCTCCTAAGCCCCACTCTGAGAGACTCAGTAGGTGGCACCTCTGTCTGCACGCCAGGCAGCAGACACCTGGTCCCCACCTGGAGGAGGTTACAGCACGCGGCGTCTAGCCTCCCTCCCTCCCGCTGTCTCAGAATTGTTTTCAAATGGACCCAATCGTGTACTCTCTAGTAATGTACATCCCTAGCTTTTTTTCAAGTAAGCGGAGGAGACCCTGGGAATAGTTTAACTTCCTTTTGTTAAAGCAGGTCAGACCAGGGAGGCAGCGCAAAGGACTATGTCCTTTGTCTCCGTTGCAAGTTTGAGAGATGGACGGAAATTTCCCTGATGTTATCCTATATGGGATCAAATAAATGCCATCCCTGTTTGTATTTTATTTATGTATTTATCTATTTATCCTCATCTGGGGATATTTTTTCCATTGATTTTTAAAGATAGTGGAAGGGAAGGTGGGGGAGAGAGAGAGAAACATCCATGTGAGAGAGACATATCAATTGGTTGCCTCCCACACGACTCCTGACCGGGGCTGGAGACCAAACCTGTAACCCGAGTATGTGCCCTTGACCGGGAATCGAACCCATGACCCTTCGGTGCAAGGGCCAACGCTCTAACCACTTAGCCACACCAGCCAGGGCTACCTGTTGGCATTTTCCAGGGAAGGAACTCGCCCTGGGTGACAGGTGCTGTTCTGTCCCCGGGCCCTCGGTCACCCCTTTTTCTCCCTGCGGGCAGGGTTCTCCAGGAGACCTCAGCACAGCCCTACTTGGCTGTGTGCCTGAAGCTTCATGAGACCGTCTGCGCACTCACGAAAAGCGAGTCGTTTTACAGCATGCCGGCCTCCTCTGCTGAGATCGTCTGCGCCATCGTTAGTCTGAACCCGCTGGCGGTAAGTGGGACACAGCGCCATGCCCAGCACGGGACGGGACTGCAGGCACCCTCCCTTCGCAGGCGCTCGGCCCACTGGAGGGTTGCGGGCATGACGCAGAGCGGCTGCTTCTGTCGCCGATTTTGTTGGTGCCGGGTGGGTCGACCCAGTTCTGTTCGGTCTTACTTGGGAGGGAGGGAGGAGTTAAAGGGCAGAGTGTCTGGTGACTGGGCAATTACCCTGGCAGCATGTGACACCCCACCGTGCAAGTCCACGGATGGTCTTTCCCACTTGAGCTTTTCCCCGTGGACTTGAACTTAGACACAGTAGCACAGGCTGCATGTCCCCCCCAGGCATGGCCCGCTGCCTTTGCCAGGCTGCCTGCCCTGCCCTCCCCCACTCCCAGCCCCTCCCCTGCTCCTTCCTCCCAGCCAGGTTTCTCCCGCTGGAGGAGCTCGCTTGTCTTTGAACTTCCTGCTTTTTGCTTTTGACTTTCTTCATGCACGTTATGCCTCTGAGATGCACCCTGGCATGCACACGTCAGGGATTCATCTTCGCTGTGGAGGGGTCTCCACCCCCTGAGTTCACCAGCTGCAGTGTGGAGGTGATGTCAGATGTCATAGCCGCACCGTTTACTTGTGACCCATATTCTACTGTGAAAGAAGGATGGGTTTTAATGTTATCCCTTTTAGGTTTTTCTCTTTAAAATGCCAGAGACTCCCTTTTAGTTGACGTGGTTGGAAAGGTGATTGCTGGCTCCTGAGTTGGGTGCTATAGCCCTGGGCAGGACCAACCTCCCGTCGGCTGTGTGTAAGCAGTCTGTCAGCTCTGGAGGGTTTCGTTTCCTGCAGAAGCAGCTATCTTAGAGGTTGGTTGGGATCTCAGATTAGCATAACCCGTAGGGTGATCGAAATCCTCCGCCTGTGCCGTAAAACACAGCCGTGCAGAGCCACAGCCGTGCGGAGGCCCACGGTGAGCTTGGTGAGGGCTTTGGTTGGGTGCCGATATAAAGGGTTAACGGGGTCCAAGGACCAGACGGAGAGGAGCAAGGAGAGAAGGGGAAGGTTCCCGTGGAGATGTGCAGGTTCAGAGCTGCTCCCGTGCTGGGTGCAGGGACCCCAAGATGAACAGAGATGGGCCTGGCAGCAGGGAGAGCACAAGGGCAGCACGGGGGGGGGGGGGGTGCGTGGGAAGCTGGATGTGCATCAGGGGCTCTGGGAGCAAAGGGCGGGGCCTTGGAGCAGGGCTGCGTCCCCACGGGAGACAACCCATGCAGAATGAGGGACAAGGGGCCCCTCGCCCTGAAGGGCCTGCGGGCAGCCAGGTGTGGCTGGGGTGAAGCCCAGGTCTAGGCGAGGCCAGCACGGAGCGCGTGCACGCTTGCAGAAGCTCCTGGGTGTTCCGGAAGGTGCTGTGCTGCTCGGGGACTTGGTACAAGGGCGGCACGTCCAGTTCTCAGCTGAGAACTGTCGCCTGGTGTGCTGTGCTCCAGCCTCCCCTGCACCTGCCCTGCCCGCCCCTCACCTGTCAGGGCAGAGCCTCTCCCCTCCCCATCCCGCCCCACCCCAGGCCGGGTCCAGTGCCCTTCAGGTGCCTGGAAATGCCTTGTACTTTCCTGCCTTGGCACTTACCGTGGTTAATGACCATGTGTCCTGTCCGTCTGTCCGTCCGTCAGCTCCAGGCAGGAACAGCCGCGCTTTGCCAGCGTCCCTTGCCCTGGGCAGAGGGCATGGGGGCGCTCTCAGGGAGCATCTCTGGAGGGCGGGAGTGGCGCCGGCAGACCCAGTGGCAGACCCAGTTTGTGGGTCCTGACGTTCACACAATTTGAATGCAGAACAGTGAGGGCCCCTCCCAGGGCCTTGGGAGAGGAATGAGCAGCGAGTGCTTCATGGAAAGAGGGAGGGAGGGAGGGAGGCATCGCCACAGGCCTGGGCCCAGGGGTGGGGTTTGGAGGGAGAGGAAGTGGGATGGAGGGAGAAGCCGCACCGAAGGAAAGTGCGAACGGGAAGGGGGCTTGGGTTCACCTCTTGCTCACAGGTGGGCTGTTGGTGTCCCCACGGTGTCCGAGCTGCTGCCAGCTCTATGCACTGGGGTGCGTCTCTCCCCCAAGTCTGGAGACAGCGCGAAGGCTTTTCCTGGGGCAGAGCCCATGGGCCTGTGATGGGACGGCCGACCCCCCTGAGCTGTCACTGGAGGTTCAATGTCCATGTGCACGCATCCCTTTCCTCACCTGTCCCCATGTCACCCACTCGGTGAACCGGCAAGTTCTGGGGAAAGGAAAGTGCTTTGGAAATGGGCTGCTGGCAAGGCCGGTGTGAACGTCTGCATGACCTAAATGTGGCTTCGTATCGGGCGTCCACCGTGAACGTGGGGGGTGGCCAGAGAAGGTCTCCCCCGCACCTTCAGGACGATCCCCCCCCCCCCCCCGCTGTGGGAACAGGATCCAGCGGACGCGCAGGGAAGTGGAGCGGGGACGAAGGACACCCTGAGGACCGTGGTGCAGCAGACCCTCAGGACGACGGAGTCGTGGCTCCGGGGAGTCTTCAGGAGGAGTATGCTCCAGCGCTCTCCGGGGGGTGCCGCCGTCACGTTCACCTACAAACTGGAGATCCAGGTGAGCCGGTGACGTGTGAGATGTGTCTGCAGGGAGGCGACACCTGGGCCCCGTCTGCTTCCCCAGCTCTGGGAGCTCACTGGGCGTCCCATCCTTTTTTTTTTTTTATCCTCACCCAAGGACATTTTTCCATTTTTTGTTCAGATAGAGTGGGAGGGAGAGAGAGAGAGAGAGAAACATCGCCGTGAAAGGGACACATCGAGTGGCTGCCTCCCGCATGACCCAACTAGGGCTGGGGACAAACTGCAACCGAGATATGTGCCCTTAGCGGGAACCGAACCTGGGTCTCTCTGGACCGCAGGCCCATGCTCTAACCGCTGAGCCAAACCGGCCAGGGCAGGGCGTCCCATCCTGTGCCCGGACTCAGGTCCCCGCCGATCCCCAGTGGGTGCTGGGAGGCCAGGCAGGTGCTGGTCGTCCTGCTGCGGAGCGCCCTGGCGGCGGGCACACCTTGTCAGCAAGGTGCTCCAGGGCGGTGGCCTGCAGTGGGGCGTTTGGGGTCTGATTCAGGGCTGAGGTTATGAATTAAGTTGCTGATGTGGGCGTAGAAGGAAAAGGTGGAAGCAAGGACTACTTGAAAGGGTAGCTGGGCAGAGCGGCATCTGAACATGAGAAAGAGAGAAATCAGCCTCGCAGAGGTGGGAGTGTTTCCAGGACACCGGGCAGTGAATGGAGTCGGGCCGTGGAGCAGGGTGCAGGGCCGGGGCGGCCGTGGTCGCGTGGATTCGGCCTCGGGCTCGCGGTGACCCCTGCAGCAGGCTGGCGGGCTCGCTGGGGCTGCGCAGACGCCCTTCCTGCTCCGACGTGGTTTGTGGCGCCTCCGCTTTCTTCCCGCGTCCTGGAAGGATGACGGTCACCAGGGTGTCGGGCAGACCGTGGAGCCCACGTCAATGTCTCCCCGTGATGTGAGGTTTCTGCAGGTCTTGTCCCCGTGGAACGTGACACCTCTGGCTGTGGACTGGGTTCGGTCCTGCAGACTTACCCACACATCCTGTTTCTATAAAGCAAAGCCTTTTCCCTCGTTCCCTCAAAAACCAGAGGGCTGATGTCCATGCAGGAGAACTTTGGCAGGCAAAGGTCATGATCGAGGTTGCACCGTTCGCCTGGCTGGTGGCCAGCGCGACCATCACGAGTGTGAGGTGCGTGGTCACTATGAGAACCGCTTCCCTGGTCGCATCGCGGACCAACCCGAGGTCTTTCCTCCCCGCGTCCACCAGGGGCGCTGTAACCCGTATCTGCGGCTCACACGCTTTTTCCAGCCGTTGCTAAGGGGACCCAGGCCTCTAGGTCCACGCCTGCTTCCCGGGAAGACAGAAGGTTTGTGCAGACGGCGACCCCTGACACAGACAGGACCAGAACAGGTGCACGAGGAAGAAAGAGGGAAAGCTGAAAACGTCAGCTTGTGACTTTTAATGAAAGGATCCGAAAAGCCTCTAATTGCCGCAAGTTTCAGGCGGACGGACGAGATCGACTGAGCTCAGGGCGGTGACGGTGGCGTGACCAGGAGAACGTCCTGAGCGCCCACGCGGAGGCAGGTGCTGCCCTTGTCCCCGTTTCGCAGAGGAGGAAACCCGGGCTTGGGGTTGGCGTGAGCTGGAGGAGGCGGACCCCGGCTCGTGCTGAGCAGCCCCGAGAACAGGCTCCTCACCGTCAGCCTCAGAGCCAAGTGGGCGGCCCGGCCCACGTCCCCACGACCGCCAGCTCCAGGCCACAGCTGTGGACAGGGAGACCAGCCGCCCGACCCAGGGCCCTCTGACCTCACCGAGCTAGACTGCAGCCGGCTGACCTCAGCAGGATAGTCACGAAACCCCACGGCGGAAACAGACAAATGGCCCGCACCCATCAGCTGCCCCGCGGCGGGGAAAGGCCGTCCGTCCCAGTACCCGAGCGCCCACGGTGAGCGCTCGCCGTCCGTGTTCGCTGGAAGTGCGGCGGATGGCGGCTGCGGAGCTCTGAGCGTGTGAGACGGAGCGCGTGTGCCGGGCTCGCTGCTGCCGGAAGCGGGTTCTTCGGCACGCTGGGAGGGGTGTGTGGCCGGGGACACGGCAGAACTCCGGGCTGGACGGAGCTCGGGAATGAGTGTGGACACAGGACAGTCCGTTGCAGCAGTGTGTGCAGCAGCCAAGCCCCGGAGGCAGCCCCGTGCCGGTCAGTGGATGACTGGACCAAAAGCTCTGGTGCGTTCACAGCAGAACACTACTCGGTCGTTACAAAGACTGAAGTCGCACCTTTTGCGACAGTATGGATGGACCTAGAGGGTATGATGCTAAGTGAAATCAGTCAGACAGAGAAAGACAAACACCACATGACTTCACTTGTATGTGGACTCTGATGAATAAAATAAACTGACAAACAGAACAGCAACCGGCTCGTAGATATGGACTGATGGCTGCCAGCAAGGAGGAGGCCTGGGGGCTGGGTGGAAGGGTGAAGGGATCGCAGTACCGATGGGTCGGTCGTTACAGAACGGTCACAGGCTGCGGACGACGGCACCGGAGACCGTCCTTAATAGCGTGATGGCCGTGCACGGGGCCAGGTGGAGGCTTGAAGCAGCGGGGGACCGCTCTGCAGAGTACATGATGTTCTACCCACTTTGCTGAAACTAATACAGAGTAATATTGAGTGTGAACTGTAATGGAAAAGTCAGCCCTGGCCAGTTTGGCTCAGCGGTTAGAGCGTCGGCCCGCGGATCAGAGAGTCCCAGGTTCAGTTCCCGCTAAGGGCACGGACCTCGGTTGCTGATCCACTCACGAACACTGGGACCACAGTGCAAAGTGTTAGGGAGCAGAAGATGCAGAGCGCCTCGCCCCCATCACCACGAAAAGCACTTTACAATGGAGGAACAGAAATGTGGCCAAGGACACAGAAGCCAAGGGCAGACCTGACCCTCAGCCCTCCGGCCTCCTGGCCTCGGGATCTCAGGGCAGCAGCCGCCCTGAGACGGGACGTAGTCGGGGAGGTGCTGATATCCAACCCTGCCCGACCCACAGAAATCGAGTTGTCAGCGTGGCTCAACCCCCCAAAAAAATTCAATCTGAATCTAACCATGGGAGAATTGGGAGGCGGTCAGATTGAGAGACAGTCTCTGGAACAGCTGGCCTTAGCTTTTTAAACTCCGTATTGTACAAGAAAGGGCCTCAGCGGACGTCGCTGGGAGAGAGACGCGATCACCAAATGCAGTGCTTGTCCCCGGCTTGCCTCCTGGACCCAGAGAGTCAGCGTGTGCGTGGGTGATGGGGGGATGTGGACAGGGACCCTCCTGGAGCACCCACGTGCACCATCCTGACCGTGACACCCACTGTGTTGTGTAGCGGGGGGACCACACGGTAGGAGACGCCTGCCCAGGCACTCAGAGGCCCAGCGACACAGCATTGGCGGCTCACCTCCCAGGGGCTCGGCAGGGGGAACGCTCAGAGACGGACCGAAGAGGGGGCGTCATGTTCGGGGTTGACAGCTGGAATCTGCTGGAGGCCCACCGCGCAGTGTCGTACTTGCAAGTTCGACATACTTCAAAACAAAACCTTGGCGGGAAATGCTTTCCAAACGGAAGCCAGTGTACACAGCGAAGGACTGGAGTGGCCACCTGTCCAGTCAGGGCCCTTTGTTTTCTGGGGCTAAGGTGGGTGCCCTGACTCCCGCCGATGGCTCGGTCACAGCGGCGGGTCCGAAGCCAGGTGTCCTCGCAGTCTGGCGCTGTTTGCATCACCGTAGAAGGCTTTCCGTTTTTTAAAAAGTTTATTTATTTATTTATTTATCCTCATCCGAGGACACTTTTGCATTTGTCTTCAGATAGAGCGGGAGGGAGAGGGGGGGGGAAGAGAGAGAGAGAGAAACATCGACGTGAGAGACACACATCGACTTGTCGCCACCCACACAACCCCAACCGGGGCCGGGGACAAACTGCAACCGAGGTACGTGCCCTTAGCGGGAACCGAACCCGGGTCTCTCCGGTCCGCGGGCTGACGCTCTGACCGCTGAGCCAAACCGGCCAGCGGTGGAGTCCTTCCTTGTGACGTTGTGGCATTTCCTTGCCATGGGGGCTGTCACTCACCTGTGGCCTTTGCAGGTCTGGCGGCGGCTGGTGGAGATCAAGTTCCCCGAGGAGTACCTCTGGAAGCAGTCCTTGCTGAGGAACATGGAAGGGAGGCTCAAAAAGGTACCCAGGTCGGGGGGTGTTCTTATCAGGGGCGCAGGCATGATGAGAGAAACAGACCACTGGTGACAGCCGGCGAGATGCAGGGTCGTTTGAAGGGTGGGGAGCCCTCCTGGGCACAAGGATGGGCAGATAGGACTGTGTGTCGGCTCCTGGTACGGTCTTGCTGTTTGACCCCTGATGGCATTCCAGGGAAGAATAAGGGAACAGGGTGTTGCCACCGGGTGGCCTGGAGGTGACAGTAGTCTGTTAAACCCAGAGACAGGCGCCAAGGAAGTATTCATTTTAGTTCAGGCTTGTGACCCCAGGAAAGTTGAGGTTGGTTTTTAAGCGTGACATGGGAATTTTGTTCGTAACCATTCAATGGGTCTCTGTAGGAAAACGCAAGCGAGGAAAAATGAAGTTCGTTTCCCAGACCTCCCTGTTTCTGCAAACTGCAGTGGGAAGGAGACTGAACTGCAGTCTCGTGGCCTCACGTTTGGGGGCAGTGAGGACAGGCTTGGCGTGGCGTGGGAGAAGGTTCGAGCAATGGGGAGCTGATAAAATAGCGGGACAGTAAGCAGAACTAGGGCGTCTGTGCCCCGCAGAGCTGGGAGGCCGCGCCCGCAGCTCTCACCGCTCCCCTTGCGCCTGCAGGAGGCGCTCTGCTTCCAGGTCTCTGCCTATTGCAACACCCAGTGGGAGGCTGAGGGCGCGGAGGACAGCGTGTCCAAGTGCTTCGAGAACTGCGTCGTTGAAGCCGTCAGCTCGGCCTGCCAGGTGAGCAGGCTCGCCCACCGGGACCCTTCGGGGTCACAGCTGCCTCCCAGGTCGTTGGGAAGGGCTGTTAAGTGCCCGCTGGCTCTGAGACGGCTCCAACCGCCAGCCAGGCACGGGGCGTCCCCATCTTAGTCTGCAGGGCTGGCTCTGGAATCCAGGACCCTCGGCCAGCTCCTTGAAATGCTGCTCAGATTCCTGCGGTGGCATGACAGGGACGTGCCGTAAACCATACACGTGTGACCTCGAGCCTGGTGGAGTCACAGGCCACTCCTGAAGGTCCCCGTGAAATCTCTGCTCCTGGTATGCGTTGTCTCTGACACTGCTTGGCACGTACGCAGTAAAAGACCCCAAAGGCTGCCCTGGCCGGTTTGACTCAGCGGTTAGAGCATCAGCCGGTGGACCAAAGAGTCAAGGGTTCGATTCCCGGTCCAGGACACGTACATCAGTTTCGGGTTTGATCCCCGGCCCCAGTGGGGGTCATGCGGGAGGCAACCAATCGATGTGTCTCTCTCACATCGATGTTTCTCTCTCTTGCTCCCTCCCACTCTAAAGAATTCAATGAAAAGACATCCTCGGTTGAGGATTCACCAACAATAAATAATTAATTTAAAAAAACCAATTTTTAAAAACACTGTCTAAATTCCCTCCTCTTCACTCACGTTCTCAGTCTCAGACCAGTGTCCTCGAGGCACTGTCTCATAGCGACCTGCGGAAATTCGGGACTCTCGTGTCTGTTGTGATCACCAAGTCGTGGCCGAGGAGCCGTGGGGAGGCCGTGGATGACATGGGTGAGGTTCTGAAGCATCTGCTCACCTGGCCGGACGTCAAGCATCTCTACAAATTGTACGGTATGTTTGGGGGGTCCCCTCGGTGTCCTCCTGACAACACAGTGAGGAAGGGCTGATGTCTGGCAAGGCGGCAGGGTGGATGCAGGGGCCCGGCAAGGACCAGGGTGTCTTGTGTGTGCATGAGAACCAATACTGAAGGCCGCCGTCCCTGGCGCACCTGCTAGGCCCCAGCTGCTGTGTCCTTGCAGCTGTCCTGACAGTGCCCCTGAAGGTCCCGTTTTTCAGGTGGATGTAGGAGTGTGACTTACCCAAGGTCTCCAAGACACTGAGCATTCAGAACTGATATCCAAACCCAAGTGCGGCCAGCTCTAAAACCCACTCTGTGTCCCTGGCTGGTGTGCTCAGTGGTGAGAGCATTGACCTGTGCATCAAAGAGTCTCGGGTTCAATTTCCGGTCAAGGACACGTACCTGGGTTGCAGGTGTGATCCCTGCCCTGATTGGGGTGTGTGCAGGAGGAAACCAGTTGATGTGTCTCTCTCACATTGATGTCTCTCTCTGTCCCTTCCACTCTCTTTAAAAAATCAATGGAAAAATATCCTTGGGTGAGGATTAACAAAAATAAATACATAAATAAAACCTAGCCCGGCCAGTGTGGCTCTGTGGTTGAGCATCGACCCATGCACCAAGAGGTCGCCGGTTCGATTCCCGGTCAGGGCACATGCTCAGGTTGTGGGCCAGATCCCCAGTGGGGGGCATGCAGGAGGCGGCCAGTCGATGTTCTCCCTCATCGATGTTTCTATCTCTCTCTCCCTCTCCCTTCCTCTTTCTCTAAAATCAATTTCAAAAAATACATAAATAAAACCTACTCTGTTAGCCTGAGGCCAGGGCAAATGTGCAGTCCCCTGCCGATGAGCTGGACAGAAAGCTGAGTGTGTCTGGTTCTCCGCCTACCCCCACCCCCGCACGTCCGCAGGCAGAGCGGAGATCCCCGAGGCCCTCAGACGCCACATTCAGGTTCATGTGTGAGCCGTCTAAAAATCCCAGGTTGGCTGATTCTGGGCCTCAGTTTCATCAAATTGCTGAAGAGCCAAAATAAAAGCTAAGCTGTCTCCATGTCAGGGTTCTCATAGGGATAAAATAAGATCACTGATGTGGGACTTTTATGGGCATTATTATTATTATTATTATTATTATTATTATTATTTTTAATCCTCACCCAAAGATATTTTTCCATTTATCTTCAGATAGAGTGGGAGGGGGAGAGAGAGAGAAAGAGGGAAAGAAACATCGACGTGAGAGAGACACATGGACTGGTTGCCTCCCGCATGACCCCGACCAGGTCCTGGGACCGAACCGCAACCGAAGTACATGCCCTTGGCCAGAATCGAACCCGAGACTCTTTGGTCCAAGGACAGATGCTCTAACCGCTGAGCCAAACCGGCCAGGGCTTATGGGCATTATTAAAAGCTTCTCACATGAAAAGATTGTATATTTTTTAAGTAACAGCCATTATTTTTAGAGCAGTTTTAGGGTTATAGAGAAACTACCCACCAAGTACAGAGAGTTCCCTACTTACCCCTCACCCCGCCCCAGCGCAGAACTTCCCGTCACTGTCTGGCTTCGGTGTGGTCCACTCCTTACCAGCGATGAAACTGATACATTGTTAACACCTAAGGGCCAAAGTTCACGGAGGTTCCCTCTTGGTGTTGTGTCTCTGTGCTTTGGACAGATGGGCAAAGATGGGCATTGCCGTTACGATGCTGTATAGCGCGATCTCCCTGCCCTGAAACCCCCTGGGCTCCGCCTGTTCGTGCCCCCACCCCCACCTTTGTTTTGCTTTTTTTAGAATAGCATATATTCGGAATCCGTATGTGGGCTTTTCAGACTGGCTTTGCTCACCTAGCAATATGCATGGAAGTTCCCTTTCCATGGCTTACGCCTTCCTTCCATCACCAGCCAACATGCCACCGTCTGGACGGACCACAGTTCTGTTCCTTCACCCAGTGACGGGCGCCTTGGACGCCCCAGGGTTTCGCAGTGACAGAGCTGCTGTGTCGATGTTCAGCGGCACAGAGAGACTTGGTCTTCTCGTGATGCTGTACAACCCGGGTACCCCGTGGAGAGAAAGCTCTCGGTGGTCAAACTATGTATATTTTAAAACCCCGCCCTCTAGATTGATCCAGAAATTCGCATTCAAAATCTTGCAAGGTAGTGCAGAGTGGGACCCAGCCGATGCGTCTCTGTTTCCAGGAAACCACCTGGGTCCCCTGCTGGCTGGGACTCATCGCCGGGCGTGGTTTATTCTTCTGCCTCGGGGACTCTCGAGATGGGGGTCTGAGGGGAGAGTGTGTGGTTTGAGACTACTGAAGGGTACATGGGTTTTAAAAACCCGAGAACTTGGTTCTCCCAGCTGGACCAAGGAGGTGCTCGGGAAGTGAGTTTGAGTAAGACCCAAACCTCCCAAGGGAGGGGAGACGCAGACCCAGAGACATGGCGTGGCCTGTGCTCTGCCCTGAGGCCCTCCACTCGCAGAGCGGAGGCGGGCCCGAGGCGGGCAGGAGGCGGGCAGGAGGCGGGCACGCTGGTTTTACCATGCTCTCCACCTGGGCAGGAACCAATGAGAAAATCCTGGCACACATCTCCGAGGAAGGCAAGAGGCTGATGGCCACCGCTGACTCCGTATTCACCAAGGTGACCGACGACCTTCTGAGCAGGACGGTGTTGGTCGAACACCTGGAGCTGATCAGAAGCAACAGGACCCGGTTTCTCGACATCTGGGAGCTGAGTGAGTGCCAGGCTGAGCGGGGACGCCAGGCTATGGGGCGGCGGACCCCGGTGTCTGCGCTCTCCGTGTTTAGTAGGAGGGTGGTCTCGTCCCCTTTACAATGAGGGGCTCTTCTTGCCGCTAAATTAACGGGATGGTTTCTTTCTTTTCTTTTGGAAAAAAAGAAAAAGATTAATGACTGCATTTATTTATTTATTTATTTGGAAACCCTCACAACATTATAAAAAACGGGAACTAGATTGAAAAGCGGTTTTTGATAAAGCCCTCCACCATGGGAGAATAACTTGCCAAACGGACGACCCCCCCTTCCTGCAGACTCAGTGTGTATTTCCTTATAAATAAGAACATTTCCCCACGGAGCCGCAGCCCGACTGGGGAAGTGGGAAAACAGCCGGGACAGGTGCCTACGCCGTGCCCTCGCCCACCCAGGGCGTGCCGGTGTCTCCGGACGGCTGCGGGCAGCGCAGAGGGCTCCTTCAGCACCCTGTTGCATCGGGTGCGGCGTGCTTTCTGATCCTCGGGAGAAAGGACAGGAATGGGGTACACTCATGACAAAGTCGAGGTGCTCCTGTGCTCGAGTCCACGTGGCTGAGCTCATGGACGCCTGGACGGAGGGGCTGGGCCTGAGCCCCCTCATCTCCACCCCAGAGGCCCTGAGTGTGCAGTGTATTCAGAGAGGGAGGAAATGGTCACCGTGGAAAGGGACATGTCTGTTTGTTCTATTGAGTTCCTTCTTTCTTTTTCTTCCCCAGGGAGAAAAAGTCTTTCGCTGCAGGAGCAAACCTACGATATGACGAAAGTGCTGGACTCCAGATGGGAAGAACTACAGTTTCTAGAGACCCAGAAGAGATGGGTGGACAGTCTCCTGAAGCTGTGTGAAGAGGTGGCCGGCTATGTGACAGGTGAGAGGCCGGGGAGTCTCCACGAACGACGTCGAGGGGCCAGGGACGCCCACAGACACCTGTCACCTCTGCAGTCCTTCTCTCAGAGGGCAGGCTTTTTGTCAAGTGCTCATTTCAAACAACGCGAGACTCGTCAGTCAGCATGTTCGTACCTAACGCCATCCCTCTCCACGACACACTGAGACCCCTCCTTGATTTTCCAGGTGGCAGCACTGTGCTTTGTGGAGGAGAGGGTGGAGGGTCCCTCCAGTGTCTGCCTCACACCCTTCTGTGACCTCTCCGGCTCCCTCGGTCCGCTCGCCCGCTCTCGGGCTTGAATGGCCAGGACTGCGTGGCGCACCTTGACCGCCGAGCCGTGAGGGCCACCGCGATCTCCTTACCTTCCTGCACAAACTGGGTTTTCTCCGGAAGGAAAATCCTTGTCTTGTCCTACGCTGTGTTTTCAGTGCGTTTTATTTTAAATTCAACTCCAGCCCTGGCCGGTTTGGCTCAGTGGTTAGAGCATCGGCCCGCGGACCAGAGAGACCCGGGTTCGGTTCCCTCTAAGGGCACGTACCTTGGTTGCGGTTTGTCCCCAGCTCCGGTTGGGGTCCTGTGGGTGGCAGCCAGTGTATGTGTCTCTCTCACATCAATGTTTCTCTCTGTTTCTCTCTCTCTCTCCCCCTGCCTCCCTTCCACTGTATCTAAAAATTAATGGGAAATATCCTCGGGTGAGGATTAACAAAAAAGACAAGTGAGCAGCCTAGCAAGCTGACTGAGAACTCATAGGATGTGGCCTTGAATGGCCTGTGTCCTAAGATCTTCTCGTTGGGGCAGCTCACACGTGTGTCCTTGCCTGGAGCGGACAGGCTGCTGCCAGGTTTCTGGGAGTCAGGAGAGAATGGTGGGCTGCAGGGCGCCCCGCACCAGGTCCGGGCACGCTCCCCTGTGGCCCTCACCTGGCTGCTTCTGTGCCACCCATGTCTGGGCATGCCGCTCTCCCCCACGGACCCGAGAAATCTGGTTCCTAAACCCTCCGTGCCGTCTCGGGCATGTGACCTCCTGCCACTACCAGGACAGAGGAGAGCGGCCAGCTGCCACAGAGAGGGGGGTGAACGTCAGCCTGTCCTCCCTCCTGGTCTCGTCTGCACACCCCACACTCCAGCTTCCCCACGGCCCCGCCCGGGTCCGCCTGCACCAGCATCCAGCGTCTTGTTGCTCTGAGCGGCTTTCTGCTCTCCCTGCCCCGTCAGTTGTGACTCTTCACAAAAGTCTCTCTGTTCTGGCCTTGCAGCAGGTGTGGGGAGGTGGGACGTGGGCACCTGACTTCAGCCTGGCACCTTCACCCAGAACTCGCGACGTTTTCTTTGTTGTAAAAATTGATGGACGAGAGGGCAGGGGGAGCTGTCTGGACTCTTACTGAGAAAAACGTGCCGACGAGGGTGTTCGCTTGAGTTTCCTTAAGAGCAGCAGGGGTAGCGACTGCCGGGAACGGGGACGAGGTCGTGTGGGGCCTGGTGGTTTGACCTGTGACGTTCTTACGGTTTCCCCAGTGGACTGCAGAGCGATTGCAGAGAGGCACGCAGAGGACCTCAGCCGGAAGACGCTGGACCAAGTGGTGATGTTGAGCGTGCCACCCACTTCCTCACACCGGGACATGGACACCCATTACCACCTGAGCTCCAACGTCCAAACAATGGCCAAAGTGATCGACAGGGTCAAGGACAGTCACCTCTTCCGGAACTTCTGGGCCGACACCGCGAGGGCGCTGAGGCGGCCGGGGAAGGCGTCGGAAGGGCCAGTGATTGCCATGGAACGTGCGTATGAAAGGCTATTTCTTCCAAGTTTGTCCAAGTTCAATAAACTGTACGAGGACCTGAAGTCAGGAGAGGTCACCTTGGGGGAAGTCGACACCATCTTCAAAGTCTTTGTGAATAGATACAGCGACCTCACCTCTGACCTCCGCGTCATGTGTGCCCTGGATCCCAGAGTCCAAAAGGATTGGATCGAGGAGCGAGTTGGGCAGATCCGGGAGTACCATGACCTGCACCAGGCTGCCAGGGCGGCGGCCGTCATCTTGGAGGTCAAAGAGATCCTGGGCCTGACCGGCGACTTCGGTGTCCTCCGCTTTCTGTTAAGAATTGTAAGTTATTCGCCAGGGACTCCTGGGGTGGGGGTGGCATCCTGGCTCAGACTTGCTGGGAGCTACGGGCTCTCTGGCTTTTAAAACGTGGACAGGAGCGTCTCCTTCGTATTTGGTTGATGCTGACTGCGGCGGGGGCTTGGTTTTCTCTGTCCATCAAGGGTGTGACTGCTCCTTGGCGCGAAGGTCACGAACGCCCTTTGAGTTGCTAGGTGTTTGTAGACTTGCCTGTGGCCGCTCTGCTCCCGTCCCTGGGGGTGGCGCATGGCGAGTTGTTCCCGTCGGCAGTCAGTCTTTTGGTCCCTGTTCTTTTAGGACGAGCATTTATGAGGTATATACTGTGATCTATATATAATAGCATAGACAGGGATGATGGTGACTCAAATTCAGCACAAGAGTTGGAATCACACACACACCTGAGCTTGAACTCCAGCGTGGGCTCTTGAGTGGGTCGGTGCTGGGCTCTCGCTTCTCCACCTACGAAACAGGAGAGTAATATGTACCGGGCAGGTTCTTGTGGAAGCTGCTTAGCAGAATGTGCTAGAGCAGTAGGGGTTACTGCTGACTGGGGTGGGGGGGCAGCCGCAGGGGGCGCTGTCCAGTTCTGGGATGAGAGCATCCTGGCCTCGTGGCAAATCCAGGTCTGGGGTCATTGGGACGGTCGGCACTCCTGCCCAGACCCTGGGCTTCCAGGTGACCAGCTCCAGCCCTTGCCTTACAGACTGACTCTTTTGAGAACAATCGTCATGAGAAACTGGACCAGATCGACCAGCGGGTCATCTGTGCCAAGCGGCTGCTGCAGGACATCAACGAGGCCCGGTACCAGTGTCTGCTGGAGCTGGCCCAGAGGAGGGAGTTCGTCCGCTGGGTCCGGGAGGCTCTCGAAGGTGCGGTTGTCACTGGGGCTTGCGGGAGGCTGGGTGTTCTGCTGGCGCTCGGGGTGGCTGTCCTGAGCTGGCGGGCTGTGTGAAGGACACGGGTGCCGTCTGCGTTCTCTAGGTTGTATGCTGCGTGTCATTATTGGTAGAATTTATATCAGGATAATATTTCTCATGCTCTGGTGTAAAAACTATTTCCTTGGTTACTGTTCCCCCCACTCTCTACGCTTGCTGTGAACAGGTGGGGGTCGTTTTCTTAAAAATCTGGCCCCTGCCCTGGCCGGTTTGGAGCAGCAGTTACCGAGTTAGTTGGCCCAAGGACTGAAGGGTTTCAGGTTTGATCCCGGCCCTGGTTAGGGTTGTGCAGGAGACAACCAATTGATGTGTCTCTCTCACATAGATGTTTGTCTCTCTCTATCCCTCCTTCCCTCCCTTCCACTCTAGTTAAAAATCAATGGAAAAATATCCTCATATGAGGATTACGTTTTTTTAAAAATGGTGACGCCACGTGGATTAGATGGAGCCGGGTGCACGAAGGCACGTGTGCGTGGACACTGCTGCTGGTCGGTGGCATCCAAATAAGAAGCAAAAGAAAAGGATTCTTTGTGTTTTGTTTTTTTTTATTCCTCACCCGAGGATATTTTCCTATTTATCATCAGATAGAGTGGGAGGGAGGGAGAGAGAGAGAGAGAGAGAAACATCGATGTGATAGAGCCACATCAACTGGTTGCGTCTTGCACGACCCAACTAGAGCCGGGGCTGAACCGCAACCGAGGTACCTGCCCTTGACCGGAACTGAACCCGCGCTCCAACCACTGAGCCAGAGCGCCCAGGGCAAAGAGAAGGATTCTTATTGAAAGCAGAAGTGGATGAGACACCTAAAAATCCACTAAATGTCCATGTATACTTCACGAAAGAGTATTATCCAGTGCGTGAGCCTCGTGTCGTCAGCGAGTGGCCCCTGGCTCACCGCTTCTCTCGCCCCAAGGCATCAACGAGCTGAAGGTGTTCGTGGACCTGGCCTTCATCTTTGCGGGCGAGAATGACATGGACGTGGACCGGGTGGCCTACTTCCACGACGCCGTCCAGGGCTACACTTCTCTTCTCTACAATCTGGACCCGAGCGCAGATTTCCGCGAGTTCATGAACCACCTGGGGGAGCTCTGGAAGGCTCTGGACAACGACCAGCACCTGCCCCACAAACTGGTGAGTCTGGGTTCCGGCCCGTGGCTCCGCAGGACCAGGCACACGGCTCTGCAGGTCCTCCACGCCGCGTGGCTTCCGCGCAGACGATGAAACAGTGCTTGCAGACAGTTTTTCTGCGTGTGTGGAAATGTTTTCTCTAGCTCGTGTGTTACAAAGTAGGATATGAAAGTGCGTGTAAGTCAGTCTAATTTCTGTTATGCAAAACTCTTGGGAGGAAAAAGACCGGAACCTACTAAAATGATACCAGTGTTTTCTCCGAATGGTGGTAACTGTGACTTAATTTTGTATACTTTTTGGTATTTTCCACAATTGGGATCAATTAGTATTTTATTAGAAAACAGACACATTTTCATTTAAGGGAACCGTCTTCCCTGGGGTCCGAGGATGGCTGGATCCCCTGGGGAGCCGTGGTGTGGGATTTGTTTTTCTCTGTTGGACGCTCGTGTCCAAAAAAAGGCCTTTGTTGTAGTTTCTCCTTAATGCTTGTGGCTGGACTTGGGGACCTCAAAAAGACATTTAGAACAGAAGGATTACAGCCCTGTTATATCTAGCACCCCACCCCCAGCTGGGGGCCCCGCAGAACAAAGCCTCTGTCCACCTCATCCAGGTGGGTACAAGTACAGGTGGGAACACAGGGAAACAGTAGCACCACGTCACACGTGTCCCAAGCGCGGCAGCCGGAGCACACGGGTCCTGGGCAGCAGAGGAGGAGGCCCTCCCTCTGACCGGAGAGGACGGGGAGCGTTCGCCCCGGAAGGCCGAGGTGGGGGGCCCAGGGAAGAGAGGAAGAACACGATCCCGGTTTTCTCCCCTGCCCGACAGCGTGACTCCGCCAGGAACCTGGACTGGCTGAGGACGGTGAAGGAGAGTCACGGGTCTGTGGAGCGCTCGTCCCTGGCGCTGGCTACAGACATCAACAGCAGAGGCATCTACGTGATCCAGGCGCCGTCCAACGGCCAGAGGGTGAGCTGCCCGCCGCTCTGAATGTGTATCGGGGGGTTCTCCCTCCAGAAAACCACCCCTAAACCTGTCCTGTTCCACAGATTTCCCCAGACACCGTTCTACACCTCTCCCTGTCCGAGAACCCCGGAGGCCGCATGGAGCAGCGGGTCTACTCCCTGGAGGAGCTAAAGGAGCTTTTGAACAAACTGATGCTGATGTCTGGCAAGAAAGACCACAACAGTGCTGAAGTCGAGTGGTTCTCTGAGGTGGGAGTTCTGTTCTGTCCTGGAGGCTGTGGGCTGCGGGCACTCCCTGCTGTGTGGCCCCGGACAGTAAGAAGGCTTTGAGTTTTGATTGGATTGCTTGGAATTGCTCTTCTCTGAAATTCATGGGTCTGCAGGGTGCCTGTCACCGGACCTCATGACCCGAAGGGACGTCTCAGGAGTGACAGGCCCTTTGGGTAGTGGTTCCTTTGTGTGTCTGTAGAGAGCATTGTCACTGAATCTGCCAATTTGAGGGGAGATGACCCGGGGCACGGTTCTTAGAAACATAAATCGCCTTACTATTCAAATCAGCAAGAATCCAGAACCACAGAGAGGTGAGCAGCCTTCTCGGAGGTCGGAGGTCGGAGGTCGGAAGGAACCGTGATGAGAAAGCAGGGGGCATGGTCTCAGTTTTGTTCTGAGATTTTTCTGTCAAGTGCATTTGCACTTTCTCCACGCCTGAGTCATCTTTACAACTTCAGGCCTCCCTGGGGAAGAGCCTGTGCACGGAGGGTGGGGGGCTCTGCTCAGCCCCCAGCGCCCCTGCCCTTCGGACTCCGGGTGGGTGTCGCCCGCTCCTCTCTGTGGCCAGCTCTGTGACGCCGCCTCTGGCTTCCGTTTGCTGCAGGTGTTTTGCAACGTGCAGAGGCTGGTGGAGTCCTTCATAAACCTGTACTCGGCCGGGAACTTTCTGTTCCGGGCCTGGAGGGCCGAGGTGCACTGCTCCTCCCGGAAGGACTCGTGGGTGCGGATGGACTTCGGCCTGGAGCCACCGGGCAGGGTGATGGAGCGCGGGCCGCTGGCCCCGCTGCTGGAGGCTGTCTGCCAGCAAATGGAGCACTTCTTGGGCCAGTGGGAGGACTTCGTGGTCCAGAAGCGGGCCGAGCACTTTCACCTCAACTACTACACAGCGGAGCAGCTGGTGTACCTGAGCACGCAGCTCCGGAGGCAGCCGCCCAGCAACGACACCCTCACCATGCTGTCCTTCGTCAAGCGGAAATGCAGCCCTCGCGACGTCGCAGAGGCCTGCAGGAGGCCCGACGGGGAGGCTGCCGGACGCCCGCCGCAGGCGGTCACGGATGAGCTGCTGCGCATGCTCATCTGTGAGTCCAGCCTGGTGGGCAAGCTGAGGGTCATCATGCACCAGTTCCTGACCTGCATGCCTGCCTTCTTGCCTCACTGCTTGGACCTGGAGGCCCTGGGCCACTGCCTGGCTCGCCTGGCGGTGATGGCCGGCCAGCCGGTCACACGGGAGCTCCCAAGAGGCCTGCGGGTCGGCCAGCCCAACCTCATCATCTGTGACCACTCGGAGGTGCTGCCGGCCGCCCTGGCCATCTACGCGCAGAGCCCGGAGCAGCCGCTGCCCACCTACGACGAGGTGCTGCTGTGCACCCCGGGAACCACGTGCGAGGAGGTGGCGCTGCTCCTGCGGCGCTGCCTGAGCCCCGGCTCCGGGGGGTGCCGCGTCTACAGCCTGCTGTACGCCGACCAGCTGAGCTATGAGGTGGCCTGCCGTGCGGAGGCGCTCTTCCTGAGCCTGTGCACGCAGCCGCACCTGGAGGACTACCGGCTCGTCGTGGTCTGTGACTCTGAGCGGGAGCACTGCTACCTGCCCTCGGCCTTCAGCCAGCACAAAGTCCCCGTCACCCCCCGGGCGCCCCTCGAGACCATCCAGGCCTACCTGGCGCGGCATTACCGTGTCCCAGCGCAGATTCCGTCGGCCGCGATGGTTTTCAGGAACCAGATGTGTGTTGGGATCGTGGCCTCGGAGAGAGCGGGTGTTGGTAATGATCGCTGCTGGGGTGGGCGGGACCCCCTGGTGGCTCTCCCCGTCCCACGGGGGTGGGAGGTGACTCAGATGACGCCCTCCCGGAAGAAGGGAAACTGAGTCTCAGGGAGGTGTGGCTCATCTGACGTTGCAAATTCTAGGTGGCTCCTGGGAGCCGACCCACCTTTCTCAAAACAGGCTTCTCCGAAGTTTCTTGGTTGGTTTGTTTTTTAACTCCATTGGCCGCTTCGGGGCGGATGTGGGTGGTGAGAGCAGGAGAAGACAAAATCTCTTGTCTGGAGAAGAAACATATGCCCCTTGTGCCTCCCTCCAGTCCCATCACCAAGTCGGTCCTGGTGACTTCCTCCCATTCACAGTGCTTCTCCTCCCCTCCCCCCGGCATGCTCACATCGGCCCCGGGTCCCGGGCTCACCGCAGGGGCCCCGAGCAGGGAACAGCCCGGAAAGCCGAGGGCGCTTTAATCCCCGGTTATGTTGCATCGGTTTTGAATTTTGCACACAGAGAAGCGACTTGTACTAAATCTTTCTGGATTCTCTTATTCTTGGTCCACAGCCCTGGCACCTGATTTCTGTATTTTAATGTTACAGGAAAGTCTCTCTACGTGAAGAGATTGCATGAAACTCTGAAAATGAAGTTTCCGGGGAAAAAAGTGCCTCTAAAAGTTATTCGACTGATCGACCCTCAGGTGGATGAGGACCAAGTCCTGGGCTCCCTGCTGCCTTTCCTGGGCACCCAGTATGAGATGAGACCCGTGATATTCCACTTTGACGTGACCTCCTCAGTAAGTGCCCTGGGATGCCAGCCCAGTGGCCACGTCCTGCCCCCCCCCCAGCGTAAAAAATTTCTTTATCATGTATTGATAATCAGTCTCATCGTATCAGCGAACAGAGCAAGGAGGTTCTGGGTTGGGGGAACTGTCTTTTGCATGAATATATACAGACCCCTGCGATTCTCTCTGCAGGTGCAGACTGGGACCTGGGCGTTTCTTTTCAAACTCCTCATCCTGCAGTACCTAATGGACACCAACGGGAAGATGTGGCTTCGAAACCCGTACCACTTGTACGTCGTCGAAATCCTGGAAGGGCATTCAGCTCGGCCCAGGACATCGTCGAAGCTGGTGCGCACCCCAGGGCCCTGTCCCCTCAGGGTGGAGTGGGCCCCCTCAGACACGTTTGTCATCCCGACTTCTGCCTCAACGAGGTGGCTGAGTGCAGGGTTCGTAAGGGAAATTCATCTTTAAACTTACTTTTTTAGATGCCTGAAATAAAAATAGTTTTATTAATTAGCATCATCTTAACCCTGGCCGGTTTGGCTCAGCAGTTAGAGCATCAGCCTGCGGTGCCAAGAGTCCTGGGTTCGGTTCCCGCTAAGGGCACGTACCTTAGTTGCAGTTTGTCCCTGGTCCTGGTTGGGGTCATGTGGGTGGCAGCCACTTGATGTGTCTCTTTCACATCGATGTTTCTCTCTCTCTCTTCCTCCCTCTCTCCCTCCTGCTCTATCTGACGATAAATGCAAAAATGTCCTCGGGTGAGGATTAAAAAATGATAATAATAATAATAATTAGCATCATCTTAAATTTGCTTTGATTTGCGGTGGATGCTGTGTGTCTGGGTTAAATACCAGCTGTACCTCTGAGCGAGGTAAGTTCGTCTGCTGGGACCCAGCCAGGATGGGAAAGAGATTTTTATCACATACGTTTTTTTAACATTTTAAAAAATATGTTTTCATTGATTTTTTTTTTTAGAGAGAGAGGAAGAGGGAGAGAGAGATAGAAACATCGATCGGTTGCATCGATACACATCCCAGTGGGGGATCGATTCTGCAACCTGAATATACGTTCTGACCATGGGAATCGAACCTGCAGCCTTTCTGTGTGTGGGATGACGCTCCAACCAACTGAGCCACACTGAGCAAGGCCGTCACATAAATCCCTTTTTTTGTTTTGGTTAATCTTCATCCAAGAATATTTTTCCATTGATTTTTAGACAGAGTGGGAGGGAAGGAGAGAGAGAGAGAAACATCAATGTGAGAGAGACACATTGATTGGTTACTTCCCACACAACCCTGACAGGGGCCTGGGATCGAACCTGCAACCCAGGTACATGCCCTTGAATGGGAACCGAACCTGCGACCCTTTGGTCTTCAGGCCAACACTCTAACTGCTGAGCCAGACCGGCCAGGGCTGTCACATAAATTTCTTAACAGAAGGGGATTTTATGCGCGCGCGCGCGCACACACACACACACACACACGCATAATGGAGAGATTTAGCTTTGGGAGCTCAGGCAGCAAGGACTTCCCGGCGGGACTCAGCTCCCACGATGCCTGAGTGCAATGCCGAAAGGGGCCCACAGAAGTCTCTTTATGAAAAGTGTTTGTTCACGAAGGTCTGTCCGATAGAGACGATGTGGAGAGCTTAGTCTGAACCATTTTATCCATCTCTCTCCTTTCCAGAGGACACGTGCGCCCCAGTTCAGTCTTCTGGACGTCTTCCCAAAAGTCACCTGCCGGCCTCCCAAGGAAGTGATCAGCATGGAGCTGAACCCTCGGCGGAACCTCAGGGAGCCAGGGATGGATCAGACTGAATTCTACAGCGAGACTTTCCAAAGACCTTTCCAATATTTGAAACGGTTCTATCAGAAACAAAACCTAGACACGTTTTGGTACCAAGAAGGCCGGGTGGAGGGGACCCCCCAGGAGTGCCTGCAGCACCTCCTCATCTACTGTGGGGTGATGGACCCGTCCTGGGCCGAGCT
Source organism: Tadarida brasiliensis (assembly GCA_030848825.1). NCBI lineage: Eukaryota > Metazoa > Chordata > Mammalia > Chiroptera > Molossidae > Tadarida > Tadarida brasiliensis. Next base: position 65,175,523 of record CM061273.1, read on the forward strand.
CTGGAACTTCGCTCGGTTCCTGAACTGCCAGCTCAGAGACTGTGAGGCCTCTCTCTTCTGCGACCCAACGGTCGTCGGGGACACGCTGGTGGGCTTCAAGAACTTTGTGGTGACCTTCATGATTTTCATGGCGAGAGATTTCGCCACACCAACACTTCACATGTCCGACCAAAGCCCAGGGAAGCACGTGGTCAGTATGGACGGGGTCAGGGAAGAAGACATAGCCCCTTTCTCTCTGCGAAAGAGGTGGGAGTCGGAGCCCCACCCCTATGTGTTCTTCAACCATGACCGCACGACCATGACGTTCATCGGCTTCCACCTGGAGCCCAACGGGAATGGCTCCGTGGACGCCGTCCATCACGTGACTAAGAAGGTGATCAAGAAAGACGTCATGACGCTGGAACTGTACCAGGGGCTGCTGCTTCAGAGGGTGCCCTTCAACGTCGACTTCGATCAGCTGCCCAGAAGTGAGAAGTTGGAGCGACTCTGCCTGGCGCTCGGGATCCAGTGGCCCCTGGACCCCGACGACACGTACGAGCTCACGACAGACAACATGCTGAAGATCCTTGCCATTGAGATGCGCTTCCGGTGCGGCATCCCCGTCATCGTCATGGGGGAGACCGGCTGTGGGAAAACCAGGCTCGTCAAGTTCCTCAGCGACCTGCGGCGCGGGGGTGTCGACGCCGAGACCATGAAGCTGGTGAAGGTCCACGGGGGAACAAGCGCAGACATGATCCACAGCAAAGTCAAGGAGGCGGAGGAGCTTGCCCTCTTCAATAAGAGCAGACATCGGTTGGACACCGTCCTGTTCTTCGACGAAGCCAACACAACAGACGCTGTCAGCTGCATCAAAGAGGTGCTGTGTGACCGCACGGTGGGCGGCCAGCTGCTGGCGAGGAACTCTGGCTTGCACATCGTCGCGGCCTGCAACCCTTACCGGAAGCACTCCCAGGAGATGATCTCCCGCCTGGAGGCGGCTGGTTTGGGCTACAGGGTGAGTGCCGAGGAGACCAAGGACAGGCTGGGCGCCATCCCCCTGAGGCAGCTGGTGTACCGCGTCCACGCTCTGCCGCCCAGCCTGGTTCCTCTGGTGTGGGACTTCGGGCAGCTGAATGACACCACGGAGAAGATCTACATCCAGCAGATCGTCCAGAGGCTGGTGGACGCCACGGCGATAGGTCCCGACGAGACGCGTGTGATCACCGACGTGCTCTCCGCCTCCCAGTGTTTCATGCGGAGCAGGGACAACGAATGCAGCTTCGTCAGCCTCCGGGACGTGGAGCGCTGCGTGAAAGTCTTCCGGTGGTTTTACGACCACAGCGAGATGCTCCTGTCCAAGCTGGAGGCCTTTCTCTGTGAGTCCGACGCCACCACCGAGGACTTCGAGAGAGACCCCGTGCTCTGGTCGCTGGTGCTGGCCGTCGGGGTGTGCTACCACGCCTCTCTGGAGAAGAAGCAGCAGTACCGCAAGGCCATTTGCAAGTTCCTTCCGCAGCCGTACAACGACAGCAAGGCTTTGCTGGACGAGATAACGCGCACGCAGGACCTCTTTCTGGATGGCGTGTCTCTGAGGAAGACCATCGCCAAGAACTTGGCTTTGAAGGAGAACGTCTTCATGATGGTGATCTGCATCGAGCTGAAGATCCCGCTCTTCCTGGTGGGTAAGCCCGGCAGCTCCAAATCTCTCGCCAAGACCATCGTGGCGGACGCCATGCAAGGCCAGGCCGCCCACTCGGACCTGTTCCGGAGACTGAAGCAGGTCTACCTGGTGTCCTTCCAGTGCAGCCCGCATTCCACCCCCCAGGGCATCATCGGCACCTTCAAGCACTGTGCCCGCCTACAGCAAGACAAGGACCTGCGGCAGCATGTCTCCGTGGTGGTGCTAGACGAGGTCGGACTGGCCGAGGACTCGCCCAAAATGCCCCTCAAGACTCTGCACCCGCTGCTGGAAGATGGGTGCATCGAAGACAACCCTGCGCCCCACAAGAAGGTGGGCTTCATCGGCATTTCCAACTGGGCTCTGGACCCTGCCAAGATGAACCGGGGCATCTTTGTGTCTCGTGGCAGCCCCAATAAGAAAGAGCTCATAGAGAGCGCCAGGGGGATCTGCTCTTCAGAGCCCCTCGTCCAAGAACGAATCCAAGGCTACTTTGCGCCCTTTGCCAAAGCCTATGAAACGGTGTGCGAGAAGCAAGACAAGGAGTTCTTTGGGCTCCGCGACTACTACAGCCTCATCAAAATGGTCTTTGCCATCGCGAAAGCCTCTAACAGGAACCTTTGCCCTCGTGACATCGCGCAGGCCGTCCTTCGCAACTTCAGCGGCAACGACGAGATCCGAGCTCTGGACATTTTCGCAGCCAGCCTACCCGAGGCAAAGCTCTCAGCGGAGGTGAGCACCATGCAGCTGATCGAGCAGAACGTGCGCGGCGAGCTCCCGAGGGCGCCGGGCCCAGAGCCGGGAGACTGCGAGTCCCGCTACTTGCTGGTGCTGACCAGGAACTACGTGGCACTGCAGATCCTGCAGCGGACCCTCTTCGGCGAGGACCAGCAGCCGGAGATCATTTTCGGCTCCAGTTTCCCCAGGGACCAGGAGTACACCCAGATCTGCAGGAACATCAACCGTGTGAAGATCTGCATGGAAACCGGCAAGACGGTGGTGCTGCTGAACCTGCAGAGCCTCTACGAGAGCCTCTACGACGCCCTCAACCAGTACTACGTCTACCTCGGGGGTCAGAAGTACGTGGACCTCGGTCTGGGGACCCATCGGGTCAAGTGTCGGGTTCACCCACAGTTCCGCTTGATAGTCATCGAAGAGAAAGACGTGGTCTGCAAACACTTCCCCATCCCCCTCATCAACCGGCTAGAGAAGCACTATTTGGACATCAACACCGTTTTGGAGAAATGGCAGAAGAACATCGTGGAGGAGCTCAAGGCCTGGGTGGACAAGTTCATCGATGTCAAAGCACGGCAGAGTGTAGCCAAGTACAGCCCTCCTGACGTCTTCATCGGCTACCACTCGGACACTTGTGCCTCTGTGGTGCTCCAGGTCATAGAGAGGCTCGGTCCCAGGACCCTCACCCACGAGTGTTACCAGCAGGTGTTGGAAAATGCCAAGCTGGTGCTGTTGGACTGTGCCACACCAGATGCCGTGGTCCGGCTCAGCGCTTCCTCCCTGGACACGTTTGCTGCCCGGTCCCTGTCAGACGTATACTATTACAGGCAGCAACATAACTCCTTTGCAGACTTCCTCCAGGCTCACCTGCGCGAGCTGGGTCCGGAGCGCCATGCCGTCTTCACGGAGGTAATTGTGTCCCTGGGCGTTGACTCTCACCCTCTTCCACCTCAGAGTCCTTGATCCCTGGTGTCAGAAATCCAAGGTTCTTCTCCAGTCAGTGTCCAGCAATCATTAAGCAATACGTTGAGATGTTTGCTTCCCGTTCACCTAAAGTGTGAAGGGACCTAAACATTCGTAGAAGTTCGGTTTGCCCAAAGTCTGGGTGCTTATGCCTGTGCAGAGCTCGGTGGGACCGCAGCCTCAGCGCAGGAAGGACCGTGACGGAGAACTGTACATGGGGCCCTGGGCACATGGACGTGAATCACAGTTCTAGCCCTTGCTCGGCTCGGCTCGCTGCGCAAGGTGGAAAGGCAGACTCGGGAACCCATCGGCATCATTCCTTAATGCTGTCTCCAGGCAAAGGGGGTTAATGCAGGTCAGGCTTGGAGGTCGGACGGGGTCTTCTTTAAGAGGTGGCCCCCGAACGGATTGCGAAGTGTGGTTGGGAAGGTATGTAGGTGAAGGTGTTAGTGTGTGAAACAACACAGTCTGTGCAGGAGACCAGGAGCTGGTCACGGATGGAGCTTAACATTCACGGCTGTGAGTGCCGAGAGGTGGGGACGAGTGACCGCTGGAGGGACTCCGTGGAGGGCCTTGTCAGCAGCACTGAGGAGCTCGATCCATCCTATGAGGAGGGGAGTGATGGAGAAATGTGTGTGGAGATGCAGGTGGGTGGGGGGATCTGATAAGAGACTATCAAAGGAAAGGTACACCCATAGGACGGCTGCTGTAAGCGTTCAGAGTGGATGACGGGTGGGTGGATATGAGAAGTAGTTAGGAACAAACTGACAGAGGGAACCACTGATCCCGTATAAGGGCAGCAGGGGATGGAGGAGTCTGGGGATGATTCCCTGGGTTTTTCCTTGGATGGCCAGAGGTTTGGTAATCACAATAGAGAATCCTGGGACGAGCAGTGAGTTTAGGGGAGCAGAGGCGAATTCCCTTTGGTACCCCGCTAACACCCAGGTGGACATGACTGTGGCACAGTTGGATATAGGGGTCGGAAGCTCAGTGGTAAGGCCAGCCTAGAGACGGGAGATCCGGCCGCCGCGAGATGGGAATTCCCATAAGGAGTGTTTTGGTTGCACTGAGTGGTGTGTCCCAGGGGTAGAGAGTTGCCGTAGGAAGGAAGGGCCATCGTCGGCCAACTCCATCTGAAAGTGTGAAGCAAGATGCCAGGGGAGAAGTGGCATTTGTGTTGAGCCCTAAGGGATTGTCAGAATTTCGGGTAGGGACCACAGCAGGAAAAGATGCCAGAGTCTGAGAAAGAGACTCCACCCTAGGGACAGGGTGTCTTCTCTCCATGCCTTCTGACCATGGGGTGTTCCCCTCAGCAGTACCTCGTTTTTAAAACCTCCGGGTTTGGATTCTTTTCTGTCTGTGTGCCAGCGGCACCATGCTGAGCCCACAGAAGGTATTTGCTAAACAGCCTCGTGGTGTTCCCGAGATCTAAACCTAGGACACGTGCCAATAGTTTGCATTCCCTGACTTTTCAGATTACCACTTTCTCCAGACTGCTCACCAGTCACGACTGTGAGATTCTAGAAGCGGAAGTAACCGGCAAGGCTCTGAAACCCATGATCCTGTCGCTACAGCAGTTTGACACCGAGTACTCATTCCTCAAAGAAGTTCGGTGAGGGCCCCTGTTCCCTCCCTCTGCGCTCTATCCTCAGCCCTGGCCGCACTGTCTGTCACTCATGTGGCTGGAGTGACCCCTGGTGATGTCACCAGCACTGGTTAAGGAGTGTGAGGACCTGTGACTATGAAAAGGATAGTTGTTAAATTCTTTAAAAAAAAATTTTTTTTTTCCTTTATTGATTTTAGAGAGAGAGGAAGGGAGAGAGATAGAAACATCAATGAGAGAGAACATCGATTGGCCACCTCCTTCATGCCCCCGACTGGGGATCGGGCCCACAACCTGGGCATGTGTCCTGACCGGGAATCAAACCGGCGACCTCTTGGTGCATGGATCGACACTCAACCACTGAGCCACACCGGCCGGACGACAGTTGTTAAATTCTCAGTGTCTCTGTCATCGCTGCTATCTTCTGTATGAACATCCTTCTATGAAACCTGGTCCTCGCCCAGCCAGTGTGGCTCAGTGGTTGAGCGTCGACCCTGCACCAAGAGGTCGCCAGTTCGATTTCCGGTCAGGGCACATGCCCAGGTTGAGGGCCAAATCCCCAGTGGGGGGCATGCAGGAGGCGGCCAATCGATGTTCTCTCTCATCAATGTTTCTATCTCTCTCCCTCTCCCTTCCTCTCTCTCTAAAATCAATAAAGAAAAAAAATTAAAAAAAAAAAAGAAACCCGGTCCTCGAATCTCATTGGGACATACTTATTGGGTTATTCTCTCTCGGCCGGGTTGCCTGCTCACTTTATGGAGGAGAATCCCTCTCGAGCGGTTTTTTCTATGCAGTCCTTATAGTTCCCATCCCTCGGGGGTGTGGGGACTTTATCACCCATTCTGTAGGATGCAGAACTCACTTGCCGAATTTCCCCTTTTTTTAGAAACTGCTTGACGGGCTCAGCCACGGGCAAGATCCTCATCATCCAGACGGATTTTGAAGATGGTGTTCAGAGCGCCCAGCTCATCGCCTCGGCAAAGTACGCTTTTGTTCTTTTTCTCAGGCATCACGTAGGAAATCCGAAATTTATTTGTGAGCTCCTAAAGAATCTCTTCCCTGAAAACAGTACAGGGTCGCAGTACACGGAGAGAGAGCGATGAAAACGACCCTCCCTTTCCGTTTTCCCGATTGAGGAAACCGAAGCAGGGGTGACAGTGGGAGAGGCCGGTGACCTACAAACGTGGCGACAGGCAGGAAGTGTAAATCACAGGGAGTCCGTGGGACGTGAGACTATCCGTGGAGCATGCGTTTGCAGATGTGTTTTGGTAGTAATTTGGGTTTTTTTTTTATCCTCACCTGAGGACATTTTTGCATTTATCTTCAGATAGAGCGGGAGGGAGAGAAGGAGGAAGAGAGAGAGAGAGAGAAACATCGATGTGAGAGAGACACATCAAGTGGCTGCCACCCACATGACCCCAACCGGGGCCGGGGACAAACTGCAACTGAGGTACGTGCCCTCAGCGGGTCCTGAACCCGGGACTCTCTGGTCCGAGGGCTGACGCTCTAACCATTGGGCCAAACCGGCCAGGGCGGTAGTTACTCGTTTTAGCGGACACGGTTTGCATGCACTGCAAGGCCCAGGGTAGTAACAGGACGTGAGAGAGGTCCTGTGTGCTACTGGAGTGGGTTAGTGTCCGCAGGTGAAACGGGAGCTTTCACAAGTGTCTTCCCCGTGCTGGCCGGACCGTCCAAAGCACCAGAAGCCGCACGCCACGTCGTGGCTCTTTGGCCGCCGGTTGTCTGCTCACAGAACCCTGCTCCCGGAAATGCGAGGTGCCACTAGACGCCCTGAGGAGGGTTAGGGAAGCCCGTCGAGGGTCCCAGGTCAGGGTTTCTGATCGGGGAGAAAAGACGCCCGGTTAGAGAGGATGTGCCCTCATCATCTCGCGAGAGATCATCACGGGCGTGAGAAATGTGTGTGCAGCGGAAAGAAGTGAGTCCGTGAGCCTGGACGCACCAGCCCCGGGGACTCCCTCCCACCGCTCCGCGTGTTCATCGGCTGTGTTTGGTTTTGGTGTTTCGTGTTTTAAAAACAGGTATTCCGCTCTCAATGAAATCAACAAGATCCAGGGAAACAAGGGCTGTATCTTCATCTATTTCATCACCAAACTATCCCGGATGGAAAGCGGAACCTCCTACGTGGGGTTCCACGGAGGTAGGACACTCACCTGGGGGGATAGGGTTACGTAAATGTCGGCCCTGGGGTGTCCGCGTCCGAAACGAGGACATCCACGTTCATCTCAACAGTGTCCGTGTCCGAGGCCCTTAGATGTGTCCCCGCTTTGGGAACTGAGGCTGTGGCACTGAGTGCCCATGGCATGGGCCACGCCCTGGCACCGCTCTCGCCTTTGGACTCGCTGCCTCCACACAGCGTGTCCTCCGTTCCCTCGGATACGCGCTCCGCTGGTCTCTGGCTCCTCCCGCGTGCCGTGTGGGTGGTGCCGGTGCTCCCGGCTAACCTGTTAGGGACACACTGATGCTTGATGCCTGTGTCGGGTGGGCGGCATGCCACCTCAGATCCAGCCCCCTCCGTCTCCTGAAGAACGACTCACCAGATACGTATTATGTCAGAAAGCTGGTATTCTGGAACCAGGCCAAGACGGGTTTACTTCAGGAGTTTCATGGATAAGGGGCGGCCACCTGCCCCACAGCCCTGTCCTCGTGATAACACTGCAGGTGGACCACCGAGTGTACGACAGGCCCGCGGCCGTCCCCCGGCCAGCGTGATTTCTGTTCACGGTGCAGAATGCAGCGGGGGTCGGGGCTTCTGCGTGTGCTCGAGGGTTTAGATTCAGGACACAAGTTCCCTCGACACCGACGTGGGAGCCGCCGGGACGTGTCTCCCTGCTGTCACGGGCGCGGGGATTCCAGGTGGCTTTGCCTCTGCAGGGCTGTGGCAGTCGGTGCACATCGACGACCTGCGGCGGTCCACGGTCATGGTTTCGGATGTGACCAAGCTGCAGGACGTGACCATCAGCCAGCTTTTCGATCCAGACGGCGGGCCTGAGGGTGCGTCTCGGGGACGTCTTGGGGGATGCAGGGTGGCGGGCTTGGCGACCAGGCTGTCAGGAGGACAGGGCCACGCGCTTCCGTCACCCGAGTGCTGCCCTGCCCCTCAGCAGCAGCTCAGGACGACTCCCAGGGCACCCCCTGCTGCTTTCCAAGGCCATGCAGGAGGCAGTGTCTCCACCGGGAAAAGTGGGACTGGGCGCAGAGGCTACGGGTGAGTGCCTGTAGCATACGTTAGTCCGTTCCCGCATCGGCCCTCAGAGCGCGGGCCAAAGTGCGGGGTTCCTGCCGCAGGACCCCCGAGGGGCAGTCCAGAGGCTGATCTCCGTGCGCCGGAAGCCAGGGAACGGCCGCTAGCCAGTGCCCCACACACAGCTCGACAGCACGGGCCCGGTGCCCAGGCCGTGTCTGGGCAGTAGCTCGACAGTGTTCCTTCTGTTGCAGCCGAGGTGGGACACGGGGCCAGCGAGGGCCGTGCGGAGGCGATGGACGTCGACGGGTCTGAGCCCCGGAGAAGCCATGTGAGTTCAGCTCTCTCGCTCGTTGGGACTCCCAGGAGCTGCTGGGTGCCCCCGGGAATCGGAGGGCCAGACACAGGGTCCAGGATAGCCCGCCACCTTTTTCCTCCGTGCCGCGTAAGCACACAAAGCGCCAGGATGGGGTCTGACATGGGCTCTTCATGCCGTCGCCTGGCTGAGTCCTGAGCCCACGCGACCACCCCGCCGTGGTTCTAAGGGGAGCCGGGCAGGTGGATGGCAGGGGACCGTTGTCCAGGATGCCCCGGGACCTGTCTGCAGCAGGGCTAACGGGAGCTGGGTTGTGTCCGCGGCAGATGCAGGCCCTGGACAGCGGCAGCCTGTTGCGCAGCTGCATCCAGAGTGCGGTGGGCCTGCTGCAGGACGCCAGCGAGCGCAGCCAGCGCAACGTGCGGCGGGTGGAGATCCTGCTCGACCACCTCAGCGAGGACGATGAGCGCAGAGGTGTGTCCCCAGGGCGGGGACCTGCCCGGGGGAGGCTGCGCCCCTGCAGGTGGCCGGGCGGCGGCAGGGCCCAGCGCAGGGTCCCGGCACGCGCCAATGCGCCTACCCTCTGCCCTGTTGCAGCCGCGTTCTTGCGGGTGGCCAAGATGCGCCTCCACGACCTCCTGACGAAGCAGGAGGAGACCTACACGCTGGACATGAAGGAGTGGGTGGTGCGGGAAGCCTCCAACCCCGATGCCCTCCAGGAGGCAGGCACGTTCAGGTACCTGGTCAGGGACACTGAGTGGGGCTGTGGGGCCGTGGAGGGGACAGGCAGCTGCGCTCATGACCCCTCCCCGCCGAGGTCAGGGCACCCAGACCTTCCGTATCTGAGCGATTCAAAGTGGTCTTCCTTGCGCCCCCCAAAAAACACACAGGATGGTCTGGGGCGTGGTTATGTGGGTTCTGCCGAGTCTTCTCTACATTTGTTTACACCTGTGCTCGGAGGACGTGACCGTGGTCAGCGTGTCACGCCCTGCAGACGGACACCGTTGCGGGTTGTGAATCAAGCGATGTGTGTAGGGCGGGGCAGAATTCCTCGCCCAGACCTCATGCTTGAGGCTGACAAAGACAAGACCCTGGAGAGTTCAGTACTGCTCGTGGTCCTTGGGCGCGAAGACCCCGTTCTCCAGTTGTTTGGGACTACAGTCCCGTGTCCTCCCAGGAGTCGAGTCCAAATCCTGGTGGTCTTTATACTCGGGTTTCTCTAACACCCAGAGCTGCGTGTCTGCACACCTGTCCGGTGCAGACCTCCTGTCTGTCCAGGCGCGCCGTCCCCGCCTGTCCCTCAAGCTTCTACCTTTCCCTTTCGTAGCCTTCCAGCTTTTCCTACTTTGGCATTTTCCCCCTTAAATCGAGTGACGTCTGTGGTCATGGCCATGCTTTGCTTCCTCTGCAGACGGGTTTGAATTCTCTCCAGGTTCCTATGTGCTATGTACTGAAAAAGTCAAGTATGTATCTTCTTCTTTTGAAAACAGCGTCTGAGCCCTGGCCGGTTTGGCTCAGCGGTTAGAGTGTCAGCTTGCGGACCCATGAGTCCCCATGAGTCGTAGGTTTGATTCCGGTCAAGGGCACGTACCTCCGTTGCAATTCGTCCCCGGCCTTGGTTGGGATTGTGCAGGAGGCAGCCACTCGATGTGTCCCTTTCATGTCGATGTTTCCCTCTCTCTCTCTCTTCCTCTCCCTCCCTCCCACTCTATCTGAACAAAAAATGGAAAAATGTCCTCGGGTGAGGATAAAATAAAAAGAAAAAGAAAATAGCATCTGCATTTTCCTCCCCAATATTAACTACCTAGCAGTAGACGTCTTATGTTTTACCACAAGAATTTTAAAACGAACCGTGGTCTGTTGTATGTAAACATAGTTGTAGCAGCAGGGTGACGAGGTTCATAGAAACAGCACATCTGTGTATCCCACTCAGATCCCGTGCACACAGCTCCGCGACACAGAGTGAGCCGCGGGGTGGCCTTGTGCTTTCCCGTCTCGGTCTCCCTCACCGAACCGGGCCGCTGTCTCCCCGCTGCAGGCACACCCTCTGGAAGCGGGTCCAGGGCGCCGTGACCCCTCTCCTGGCGAGCATGGTGTCTGTCATCGACAGAGACAGCAACCTGGAGATTCTGACCAGGCCCGATTCTCCGTCTTGGGCGAGAGATCTTTGGATGTTCATATTCAGTGACATTAAGCTGCTGAACATTCCTCTAGTGACGGCCAGTCCAAGGTGAATAGTGGGCTTTCTTCTTGTGGTCATGGAGCAGCCTGCTGCAGCAGCCGTGTGAGCGAGCGGTGTGAGTGCGCAGAGCGGTGTGAGTGCGCAGAGCGGTGTGAGTGCGCAGAGTGGTGTGAGCACCCCAGAGTGGTGTGAGCGCCCCAGAGTGGTGTGAGTGGTGTGAGCACCCCAGAGTGGTGTGAGCACCCCAGAGTGGTGTGAGCGCCCCAGAGTGGTGTGAGTGGTGTGAGTGCCCCCACGCGTGGTGTAAGCACCCCAGAGTGGTGTGAGTGGTGTGAGCACCCCAGAGTGGTGTGAGTGGTGTGAGCGCCCCAGAGTGGTGTGAGTGGTGTGAGCGCCCCAGAGTGGTGTGAGTGGTGTGAGCACCCCAGAGTGGTGTGAGCGCCCCAGAGTGGTGTGAGTGGTGTGAGCGCCCCCACCAGTGGTGTGAGTTGTCCCCCAGCCGTGGTCTGTGTCTGTTCTGTCTGCTGGACCGGGCCGTCCTCGAGCTCGTGAGCAGACGGTGAGCTGCGTGGCGTCTCCGTAGCCTCGGGGGTGGCTCCTGTCTTGTGTCGTGAGCGGCAGCTCACCGGCCGTTCTGTCTTCACTCGCCACGTGCAGGTCACAGAGCGAGATGTCCCACATCCTGGTGCAGAGCCACATGAGCCTCTCGGGGCAGGACTGCAGCACCGTCCCGTTCAGCTGGAGGATCAGGGACTACGTGGAGGAACTGTGGGTCCAGGCTCAGTACATCTCCGAGGCTGAAGGTGTGCTCAGGGGCATGGTGGGGGCGGTGGGCAGGAAGGGGGCCCATCATGAGGCTCCTGAACGGCCAGGGCCCAGGAGTGTCCCCAACCAGGCCTTTCTCAACAACAGCCAGTGACGACTGTCTGCGTCCCTCCTGAACCCCTTGCACTGTCACACACCAGGCGTCTGGCCATCAGTGTTCCAGAAAAACCAATATCTTTTTTTCCTATTTGTCTTCAGATAGAGTGGGAGGGAGAGAGAGAGAGAGAAACATCGATGTGAGAGAGACACATCGACTGGTTGCCTCCCGCACAACCCTGACCAGGGCCAGGGACAAACCACAGCCGAGGTACGTGCCCTTGACCGGACTCGAATCCCGCGACTCATTGGTCCGCGGGCCAACGCTGTAACCACTGAGCCAAACCGGCCAGGGCTGGAAAACCAATATTCACACAGCGCTTTGGGAAAAGTCACCGTTCATAATGAAATAATCTTTTCAAAATGGATTTACGAGGGCTGCCTTTAAAAGACACGGGTCGAGATACTTGAAGATGAGCTACTTTTCCTAAGTAAGCCTCCGCCACGCTTTCTGAGCAAACTGGAAGCAGCCTGTCCCCTGCGGGGAGAGTGTTTGTTTTGAGGCCACACCCCAGTGGGCGATGCCACGGGGGCAGCGCCCTTTCCCCAGAAGGCAGACCATTCTGGTCTGAGCAGCACGTGAGCCCCTGGAGGCCACCCACTCCTGAGCCTGGGCTCGGAGGTCGTCACGGCCTGATAGGCACGCACTTGCTCTCGCTCAGGTCGTCGTTCCCTGTGGGGCTCGTGAGGCTGTTTGTGGCCGAAATTTAACTTTGATTCCACCTCTGTGTGTGTCATCCCCTCGGAAAAATATCTGACGGTCTCAGAGTCCGGCTGCCCACTGTCCTTCGCTGCCTTCGGGCAGACCCTTCCCCACTGGGCAGTCGGCAGGGCGGCTGGCCCACCCACAGAGGCCACGTGCCCTGAGCGAGGGGGTCACCCTGTGCGCTCGTGGTCTCCGCAGAACTGCCCAGGAAGCTGGTGGAGATCTTCCAGCGGACCCCTCTGGGCAGCTTCCTGGCGCGGCGCCAGGCGGACGAGCGGCGGGAGCTGCTGCAGTGCTACCTGCGGGACTTTCTGCTCCTGACCATGAGGGTGTCCACGGGCCGAGAGCTAGAGGTGAGAGCGGAGGCGGGGCAGCAGGGACTGGCTGCAGACACGTGCGTGGGGCGGCCCGTGCACCGAGGACACGGTCTGAGACGCGGCCACGCCCGCAGCCCGCCCCGGGGCCCCCGCAGCGTGGAGGGTTTCAGGAACATGGTGAAGTCCTCCAGTTTCCCGGGAGCGGCCTCCTTCCAAATGCTTGGTTTCTCTGGAGGAAAATTAGGTATTTGGACGGTTACAGGGTAGCAATAGTAACGGAAATGTCCGTGGAAAGATGGCACATACATGCAGGGAAAGTGGCTTATCTGAGAAGCACACATAACCAATGTGATTAATTGAAAGAGTGTTCTAGGACTCGATAAGAAAACCCCCAACTTTTAAAAGTGAGTGAAAGTTATAACAGCGCTGTACACACAGCCAGAAAACATTTGTAAAATTGCCCAGACCCACTAGTAAATCAATAAAACGTGAGCAAATTTAGAGACTATCTTACCTGTACCTGTGGCAACACTGCCCTTTGAGAAAGGCCCGAAGGCCCACGGTCGCGACAGCAGTGTGATCCGCGTGGGGCTCTGAGCGCCGCCTGGTGAGCAAGCCGGGGCCTGACCGGGTCCCAGCAGACGTCTCTGTCCCGAGAACACTGTTGCAGACCGAGAGTGTTCTTTTCAGCTCTGTTCCTAAAAACAGAAGAGTAGAAACAATGTAAGTGTCCAAAACCAAGGGTTGGACGCACTAAAGTACGGCCACTGGGTCGGTGACTGTGCAGCTGCTGGAAACGACGCGCCTCGCGGTGAAGGGTGAGGCCGGGTGGAGACCGTCAGGACACGCGCTGGCCTGAGGGACCCAGGGAGGGCGGTCTGCATTTAAAAGTGCTAGAAGGGGCCGCCAGGACATAGGCCAGGGACGGGCCTCATGTGTGTGTGTTTTAATTTTCTTTTCTGTTGATTTTGAATAGTTCTGATTTTCCCCTGGGAGAAGCGTGTGTGTGTGTGTGTGTGTGTGCATCTGTGTGTGTTTATCTGTGTGTGTGTGTCTATGTGTATATCTGTGTCTGTGTGTGTGTGTATCTGTGCGTGTGTATCTTTGTGCATGTGTATCTGTGTGTGCATCTGTGTGTTTTTATCTGTATATCTGTGCGTATGTATCTGTGTGTGTGTGTATCTGTGTCTGTGTGTAATATTCACGAACACCCACTGAAAGGCTGCTTTCCCCTCCAGTTCCTGCAGATGGCCCTGTGGTCCTGCATCCATCAGCTGGGAGCAGGAAGCCCCACGGAGGAGCTGTCCCTCCCGTGGGTGCACCTGGCCTATCAGAGTTTCAGGATCCGACTCCAGAACTTCTCCAGAATCTTGACTATCCACCCCCCGATCCTAGACAGCCTAACCAAAGCCTCACAGAGCCACGACTTCACTGGACCCGAGATGGTATGAGCCCTCCTGGGGCCCTGAGTGTGCCCAGCCAGGGCGTGGCCTTCCGTTAATGGGTGGGAGGTGCCCCACAGGCCACCCGGGAGGGAAAGCTGATGGGCCACGCTCCAATGGGAGACTCCCACATGGCACATGCATCGGTGCAACGCAGATGTCAAGACATGTCGGGTGTCTGCTGTGATCTAAGACAGTGAAGACAGGCCGCGGGCCTGGACCATGGGAGCACACTGGCTAACAGCCGGTACTCCTGGGCCGAAGGGGCGGGGGAGCCGCCGAGTCACGGGCCTGCTCCCGGTCTCCCCAGACTCTAGACGCGTTTGCAGCAATGGTCTGTGCTGAGCTGCTGACCAGGGACCTCCTGAAGCCCAGTCCCCAGGCGTGGCTGCAGACAGTGAAGAACCTGTCCATGCCACTGGACCTCCTCTGCTCCGACGGGTATGCGCCAGACCACCAGAGCAAGGCTGGGGACACCATCCGGGAAGTCAGGTGAGCTTCTGCAGCCGGCGTCAGGTCCCTTCCTAGTAGCCCAACGAGTCCTGGGCTTGTCACAAAGAAAGATGACGCAGGTCCCTACATGGAGCCCATTTTCCCTCCATTCCCTTACATCATGGGGCCCACCCGATGCCAGGTTTCATGTTGGTGCTAGAGACCCAGAGAAGAAGAAACCACATCAGGGAGTGCAGGAGTGACAGGGTGACAGAAAGGCGGGTGGGTGCTGTGCTCCCAGTGGGAGCACTGTGACTGGGGAGCAGCTGGAAAGGACCCCAAGCAGGACAAGGTGGCCGGCAGGACGGCGGGGGGCACACAGGGCAGTTGTCCCGGGGGGACGAGTCCTGTGCTGGCCTTACGGGCGCGGCGGGACTCATCAGGCACAGGCTGAGACAAGAGTGTGTGACACAGAGTTACAGAGACGAGAGGGAGACAGCGCGGTGGGGGCCGGGAGCACAGATACTTGCATCTTTTTTATTTGTTTGTTAATCCTCACCTGAGGATACACTATCCATTGATTTTCAGAGAGTGGAAGAGAGGGAGGGAGTGGGGAGAGAGAGAGAAACACTGATGTGAGGACACTGACAGGGACACCCCTGTCCCTCCGCCGGCACCCTCTCCGTGCTCCTCCGTGTGACGCCTCGTGCTCTTTCGTCAGAGCTGAGCAGTGGCACCTCTCTCGACAGGCGCCACTGGACTCGCATTTTCTCTGTCGCGCTCTTTGTGGAGCACGTGCTCCTGGGGATCGAGAACCGCGTGCCTGAGCTGCGCAGGCTGGTGACCGAATTCGTCTTCCTCCTGAACAAGGTGGGCGCTCGGCTCGGCAGGCAAGGGTCTGCCCGTGCCAGGCACAGCACCCGGAGCACAGCCTGACCCGCAGGGTCCATACTCCTTTCAGCTCTGACAGCTTTATCTGAAGTGCAAAGGGCCCGGCCGGAGCGGCTCAGTGGACTGAGCGTCGTGCCAGGGACTGAGAGGTCCCGGTTCGATTCCCGGTCATGCCGGGTTGTGGGCTCAATCCCCAGTGCAGGAGACAGCTGACCGATGATTCTCTCTCACATTGATGTTTCGCTCTCCCTTTCTCTCTCTAAAAAGTCAATGAAAACATATTTAAAAAAATAAAAAAGTGCAAGGGAAAGCGATTTCATCTCACAGGCCACGGGGTTCTCCGTGCTATCTGCTCAGTGGTCCTGAGTGCTAGGACAGGGCAGAAACTATTCGTACAAAGAAAAGTGATGGGGGAGGAGGGGCTCCGCCCAGGCCTCCAGGGGCCCCAGCCCAGCCCAGCCACCACTTGTAAAAAATTGGAACATTCTAAAAGCCCAACAACGGGAAAAGGTCCCTGGTCAACCCATCATATGGCACCATGCCGCAGTTACCATGGATGGTCCGGACCCTCACTTAGCAATGAAGAAAGTATGTTGCAGAAGCTTAGATACAGTGTGATGCAAAGTTCAAAGCTACTCAAATGATAACAGTATCTTTACCCACACAGTGTAAGTGTCCCTTTTGTCTTGGGAGGGGAGGGATACACTTGCATTGCAACGGTGTCTCTAGCATTTGGTTTCTCTACAAAGGGATCTGGCTGGGCCGGGGTGGCTCAGCTGGTTGAGCATTGTCTTGTGCAATAAAAGGTCACCGGTGTGACGCCCGGTCAGGGCACGTGCCATGCTCAGGTTTAGGGTTTGGTACTGGAGGCAACTGATCGATGTTTCTCTCTTACATTGATGTCTCTCTCACTTTCTCTCTCTCCCTCTTTCCCTTCTTTTCTCTCTAAAAAAGAAAAGGAAAAGTGACCTAAAGCAAATGTTCCCAAACTGATAAAGATTTCTTAAAGCGAGCCCTGGACAGTTTGGCTCAGCAATTAGAGTGTCGGCCCGCAGACCAAAGAGTTGCAGGTTCAATTCCGGTCAAGGGCACGTACCTCGGTTGCAGTTCGGTCCCAGGCCCTGGTTGGGGTCGTGCGGGAGGCAACCCGTCGATGTATCTCTCTCACATCAATGTTACTCTCTCTCTCCCTCCCTCTCACTCTGTCTGAAGATAAATAGAAATATATCCTCAGGTGAGGCTTAAAAAAAAAAAAAAGATTTCTTAAAGCTTGGTGGTCAATACACAGGTGGTCATTATAGTTTAAAGTTTGAAATCTCTCATAGTGGGAGGAGGGGCCAAGACCTTAAAAACAGAGGAAGAGGGGAAAATCGGTAGTGGAGAACGTCGTCCCTCTCCTGAAAGCAGTGCCATCGCCAAGAGCATTCAGAGTTAGAGAAACCGCTGCACACGCAAGGCCCTGCCTGCAGACAGACAGGGCAGTCCTGAGCGCGCCAGCAGGGCGAGGGTGGCCTGTGCTGCCCAGGGGCGGGGGGGGGGGGGTGGACTCGCCTGGCCTGGCCGAGCCCGCCCTCTCCCCTGCTAATTCTCTTCTGGTCTCTGCCTTTCTCCTCCAGTGTCTGCAGGAGAACTCGGACATCAAGACCCTCCGGCCTTTCAGGGCAGTGATGACCACTCTTTGTGAGTGTAAGGAAAAGGCCAGCATGATCTTCACCCGGTGAGACCTCTGGTTTGGGGCCCACAAGGGACAGCAGTCTGAGCCTCTGGTGTTTCCAGCACCTCCCAGCCCGCCCTTGGCCTCCGCGCTGACGCTGTCCTTGCGCCCTAGGTTCGGGATCCAGCCGTGCCCCGTGTGCCTGGGAGACACGCGGGAGCCGGTCTTCCTGCCCTGCGAGCACGTGTTCTGCCTGGGCTGCCTCAGGCAGTGGCTCACCAACGGCCAGATGGCCTGCCCCTTGTGTTTGACCGAACTGCCGGACCAGTTCTCTCTCGAGGTTTCCCAAGAGCTGAGGTAAGACACCCTTTTCTCTCAAGAAACCTTTGTCTTCCTTTTTCGCGAACACTGTATTCAGAGCTAGAACTCTTTTCACCGGAGAAACCCTGACTGCAGGGAACAGTCGTGAGAGAGGATGTACCTTCGTAAACACATGGTGTCCCGGGATCACTGTCTCCCCGACACATGCATGTGTGCAGGGCGAGGACACAGCGAAGTTACAGGAGATAAACCAGGAAGTCGTCAGTCGTGAAGCCATCACAAGAGGCCCTCGGGGTTTAGGTGTTTACCCTCTTGCTATGTCGCTGCTATTCATTCCTGTGCTGTGACCTGAGGACCAGCTGCTCTGGGCAGGTCGCGAGAGTCAGCAGGAGCCCCGTGGCTTAGCTGGCCTCCGCCAGCTCGGAAAGCCTTGGTTCCCTCCCCTTTCCTCCCTTCTGAGCCCCCGAAGAAGGGCACACAAGGCACACCCCTCGGTGGGGTCTGTGACACACTCTTAGGATGTTAAGAGTGCGGCTGGCTGGTCCAAGTGCTCAGTGGTCCTGGAGAGACCACTGCCTGGTGCCATTTTCCAGACCAGCTCTAACCAACGTAAGGAGATACTTGCATCTTTTTTATTTGTTTGTTAATCCTCACCTGAGGATACGCTATCCATTGATTTTCAGAGAGTGGAAGAGAGGGGAGGGAGTGGGGAGAGAGAGAGAAACACTGATGTGAGGAGACTCATCGAATGGTTGCTTCCTGCACGTGCCCCGACCAGGGCTGCAATCCAGCCACGTGCCCTTGACCAGAATCGAACCCGAGACCCTTCTGTCCTCAGGCCGACACTCTAACCATGGAGCCAAAGCGGCCAGGGCAGATTCTTGTATCTTCGTATTTAAAAAGATCGTAGTGCCCCGTGCATCCTGAGCACTGTGTGTGGAGGGACCTCAGAGCCCATCCTCCAAGCACCTGACTGTAGTGTCCACCCGTTCCCAAGGCACGCCACTCAGAAGCATGCCTGCTTCCGACACCTGTGCACCAGCTTCTTCGTGGACCTGGTGTCCACCATGTGCTTCAAAGACAACTGTCCCCCGCACAAGGATGTGGTCGAGGCTCTGCTGTCCTTACTCTTCGTGCAGAAGAGGCTCTTACGAGACGTGCCCCAGCGTAAGTCGCTTTCTTCCCGCGGACCCGACAGCTCCGTCCCTCTCGCGTGTGTGTCTGATGCAAACGGTGCACGTGCCTCTCTCTGGTTCAAGGGCACTGTGAACTCACCAAGTCTCTGTCTCCCTTTGACGACGTGGTGGACAAGACGCCCGTCATCCGCTCCGTGGTGCTGAAGCTGCTCCTGAAGTACAGGTGAGTGAGCGCCTTCCAGAGGCCCAGACCCTGCTCTCCTTCTCGCGGCGTGCTCTTTGCTGCCCAGCGCCCCTCGCAGGACAAGCGGCTGGTCCACAATCGGGGACGCCCCTCCGGGGACAGCCCGCCTGCCGCGTTTGTCTGTGTGGCGGTGAGCCGGCCGGTCTCATGCACAGGCCAACGCGTTGGGCACGGCCACCGCTTCTTGTTCGGGAGAAGCAAGCAGACGGCGCGGAGGGGGGCCGGTGATGGGAGCCCGAGTCAGGGTTCTGAGGTGAAGAGTTCTAGCTCTGAATACTGTGTTAGCGCCAAAGGAAGACAAAGCGTTCTTGAGAGAAAAGGATGGTTTACCTCAGCTCTTGGGAAACCTCCAGAGCAGCGGTTCTCAACCTGTGGGTCGCGACCCCTTTGGGGGTCGAAGGACCCTTTCACAGGGGTCGCCTAAGACATAACAGTAGCAAAATTACAGTTATGAAGTAGCAACGAAAATAATTTTATGGTTGGGGGTCGCCACAACATGAGGAACTGTATTAAAGGGTCGTGGCATTAGGAAGGTTGAGAACCACTGCTCTCGAGGGAATTGGTTCTCAAAGTGTGGGTGTCTGGACTCTTGCAGGGTCTGTGAAGCCACAACTATTTTAAAAATTTTTTAATATATATTTTTTATTGATTTTGTTTAGAGAGAGAGGAAGGGAGAGAGAGAAACATTGATGCAAGAGAGACACATCGACTGATTGCCTCCTGCACGACCCCAACCAGTGCTGGGGACCGAACCACAACCGAGGCACATGCCCTTGATCAGAATCGAACCCTCGACTCTTTGGTCTGCGGACCGATGCTCTAACCACTGAGCCACACTGGCGAGGGCTCACGATAATGTTTAGGACTGCAAAGGGGTCCTGAAACCAAGGTGTTTGAGAACAGCTGGTGTGAAATAAGCCATTTCTATTCCTCCAATGTTGTGCTACAGTGTTCCCAATAAAATCTCGTTCCATACTGTATCGATGTGTGCATGTGTGGGTATACAGGGAGATTGAGAGAGAGGAGTAGATAGCTACTTTCTTTTGGCAAAATGAGTTCTCAGACCTGAGATCATCAGGTTTCCTATTTCTTTTCCCGCAGCTTCCATGAAGTAAAAGATTACATTCAGGATTACTTGTCCCAGTTGGAAAGGAAAGCGTTCCTGGCTGAAGATAAGAAAGAGCTGTACGTGCTGTTCAGCAGTTGTCTGGAGGTGAGCCCGCTGCCCCTTCTCTCGGAACCACGTGGCTCCTGCCACGGCAAAGTGCTTCCAAAATCCACAGAACAGCACTGTAGTCGGTAAAATGAACAGTCGTGGTGCTCCATGCAGAAAGAAAGGTTTCGGAAACAGAGCTTCTGCCCTCAGTAATGGTCTACATTGGCATTTATGTGGGTGAGGAAATAATAAAAAACAGCCTGGAAGAACACACCACTGAAGTTAACAGTGCCTTCCTCCAGGCGGAAGGCTATGGATACCTTTTGTTTTCATTCTCTTCGTGTTCTTATTACTTCCAGATTTTGTACAGCGCATATGAAAAAAATTTAGATGATATACAGTTTTTTTTCTCATAGTTCTTCTTTGTCTTCTCTTGCTCCTCAAATAAAAAGGGGTAATAGTTTTTCATGATGCAAAAAACGTATACTGAAACCTACAACATTCTACATTCTTCTTTTATTCTCAATGGTCACACTGGAAATTTTGGAGGGTTGAGGCTTGCATATTAAAAACAACAGTATTCACCCTGGCTGGATGGCTCAGTTGGTTGGAGCCTTGTCCCATACACCAAAACGTTGTGGGTTTGATTCCCAGACAGGGTGTGTGTGGGAAGCTACCAATCAATGTTTCTCTCTCACACTGATGTTTCTCTTTCTCTCCCTTTCTTTTTAGGATCAATTAAAAAAAATAAAGCTCTCGTGAGGATTAAAAAAAAATTAAAAAGAATACAATCCTTTTCCATCTGGTTCCCTAGGATTCCATTCACGAGAAGAACAGCGCTCTCTGGGCCAGCGACGAGCTGAAGTGCCTGAAGGAGGACGGCCAGTTCTTGCAGGCGTGTCTGCCCCGGGGGCGCGGCCGGCACCCCGCCCCTGAGGCCTCCGTGGAGTACCTGCAGGAGATGGCCAGAATTCGCCTCTGCCTGGACAGGGCTGCTGACATCCTCTCTGAGCCTTGGGAAGGTTGGGGCAAGTCTTCATCTGCCCCTTTCTTTGCCTCATCTCAGAGACCCCATTATTTCGAAATTCGGGGAGCAGGGCCAACTGGCTCTCAGGATCATACCAGCCCCTTTCTTCTCAGTCGGTGTTTTACTCTGAGGTCCTGTTTTACTAGCTCTGTGTCCGGGACAGTGAGGACAATGCCCTTAGCCCCGCTGCTGACTGCTTTCTCCCGGGCTCTGCAGAGATGTCCGAGGACAGGCGGTGGTACCTGCGGCAGGTGGAGCACTTCTGCGCCCAGGTCAGGAACGACTGGTACCGGGTGTACCTCGTGCGGAAGCTCACGAGCCGGCAGGGGATGGAGTTCGTGCACAGTTTCTCCCGGCCCGGCCACCCAGCCCAGTGGGTGTTCCCCAAGGAAGTCATTGCCCAGCAGGTGAGCAGCCTGCCCTGCAGCCTGGACACTGCCACACCTCTGGGCACCCGTCCCCCCCTCCCTGACCGCCCCTCCCCAGGGAAAGGCCTGCATCTGCTCGCAGGAAAGAGTGTGCGTGCGGGCCCTGCCCTGCCTGCTGTTCCGGCGTCCCTCCTGATGGAGTCGGACCTGGGGAAGGGTTCTGTGGCTTTGCTTTTGACCCAGTGTCAGTGCCCCAGCTTACGGGACGAGGCCATTCTGTCTCAGCAGTCACAGACCAGGAGGACCAGAACTCACTTTGGCTTTGGGGCCGCTCAGTGGTCCTTCCCTTGTGCTCAGAAATGAACATGTTCTTACTGTCCTGGGTTATAAAAACAGCACTAAAACCCTGGCTGTTTTACTGTCAGTTGGAGCTTAGAGTGACATAGTGATGTTACCTGGCCTCTGGAGACAGGCGGCCACTGCGGGGTTAGGCCCCCCCACCCCGTACCCCCAGCCCTGCACCAGGCTGCCTGGGGCCGGCATGCAATCCTGGTTCCACGCCTTTGAACCTGCAGTGACGACTGCTTCCTCACCTGTGCAGACAGCTCTTTGCTAAACATGCCCCCACCGTCCCCACCGTGGTGAACCCTGTGTTCCTGGGCTTGCAGGAGGACCAACCGAACCAGATGGACCGCTACCTGGTGCACGGATTGGAGTACAAGGCTGTTCGTGACGCGGTGGGCAAAGCTGTCCTGGAGTGCAGTCCCCTGGCTGTTGGGACTGCTCTGGAGGTAGGATGGGTCAAGGCTCCTCTGTACAAAGTGGCACCCCTCAGAACACGTTCTTCCCTTGGTGATGTCAAACGGTGCCATAGAAGGCGCCCCGGGGGTGTCAGCCGCGCTGGTGGTCACAAGCCGTCTGTGTCAGCAGGTCCTCTGTGCTACGTCTGCATCGGTCACTTCCTCCCAGACCCTGCTCCGGTTGCGTCCTCCGAGGTCACTCTGATCAGACGCACACGGGCGAGACCAGCAGCACTCGCGGCCACGTGTGTCACAGTCCTGCATGGGCTGGTTTTGTGTGCATGCGACCCTGTGTGCGCTTATCTTTTTAAATATGTCTTTATTGATTTTTTTCTAGAGACAGGAAGGGAGAGAGAGATGGAAACATCGATCTGAAAGAGAAACATTGATTGGCTGCCTCCTGCATGCCCCTACTGGGGATTGAGCCCAAAACCCAGGCCTGTGCCCTGACCGGGAATCGAACCAGGACCTCTTAGTCCCTGGGATGACGCTCAGTCCACTGAGCCACACCGGCCAGGCTTGTGTGTGCTTGTTTTAAGAAAGATGCTGGGTTTGTAGAATCTCATCGTTGGAATCTTCTGGTCTGGCTTCTTTTTTGAGCCCCATTTACCCTGGCGTCATGCCAGGAAAAGGAGAAATCTTTCCCATGCTCAGGAAGAGTTTCCGAGACCAGTGACAGCGTCACAAAGGGGGTAGATGGTGATGAGTGACCATCACAAGGCGTCTGGGACATACGCACTGCATTTAGTAGACTGGTTTGTGGGCCTCGCCATCTCGGAGCCGATGCCCGAAGGTGGTCCTTCAGGTGCAGCTCGTAGGGTCTTGGGAAAGGCTCCCCCCTCTCATGGCTTGGGGGCCTTGGGTAGAGCTGGACCTCGCTGCCCAACCTCCCTTGCTGTCCTTGCTGTCCTAGGCCTCCAGGAACTCCCAGACGCGGCAGGCCGTGTACTTACTGCTGGCGCTTTTCAGAGAGGTCACCACTCTGTACCGGTCCCGCAACGCCAGCCTGCACCCCAAGCCGGAGGTGAGTGTCAGCCCGGGGTTTGGAGGGCACTTTCTGAATAGAAGTAAAAGTCACAAGCACAAATTACGCCCACAGTTTTTCTCAGGGATGGGGTTTTCACCCTTCTCCCACGGAGGGACCACTTTCTGTTTTACCCAAAGCTTTTAGAATGAGTTAGAACTAACGCGGAGAATGGAAGGCGCTGTGTATTGACCAGAACGGAGTATCAGAATGATACTGGGGTGCGTCCGCACGTGAGCCTTCCCTGGGCAGTGCCCCTCCGAGGGCGACGATTAGGCCACTTACCGCCAAGTTTGACGGGCGTCTGGTGTCGGATGTGTGACTGCCGTAAGAGCAAACCTTTGGATCCACGGGATGGTCTTCTTCGTGTTTTGATATTGAAACACGTTTTCCTGTCAGCAACGTGAGGCCGTGAATAAATTCATTGAAGAAAGCCAGACCCTGTCCCCTGACGTGAGAGATTTTGCGAAATCCCTCGCGACCAACGCCCTGCCGCTGCTGAGGATGGTGCCGGGTGACAGCCGCCTGGAAGGCGCCGTGACCGAAATGGCTGTTCACGCTGCCGTCGTCCTCCTCTGTGGGCAGAACAGACTCTTGGAGCCCCTGAAGAACTTGGCCTTCTCCCCGGACACCATGGCGGTAAGACCGCACCCGAGCCCGAGCCTGTCGGCTGCGAGGTGACCACGGGGCGGGGCGTGCGCAGACCCCAGCCTGTAGGCTGCGCGGTGACCACGGAGCGGGGCGTGCGCAGACCCCAGCCTGTGCGGCTGCGCAGTGACCACGGGGCGGGGCGTGCGCAGACCCCAGCCTGTAGGCTGCGCGGTGACCACGGGGCGGGGCGTGCGCAGACCCCAGCCTGTGCGGGAAGCTGATCTGCATCACGCTCTGCTCTCTCGGTGTTTCAGCGGGCATTTCTCCCCACGATGCCTGAGGACCTGCTGGCTCAAGCCAGGACCTGGCAGGGTCTGGAACGCGTCCACTGGTACAGTAAGTGTTGGTGGGACGGTCACAGGCCTCTGCGCGGTGACAAGCCTCCCGATGCCACGTGAGCCGTTGGCTGGCAGCAGGGGCCCACGTGGCAGGTGCTGTGGGTGCCGTGGCAGGACACGCATGTGTGCAGGGTGTACTTGACCCTGGTCACGTCTTTCCTGGTCACCGGCGGGCCTGCAGGACGTGCTTCTCATCCCTGGCTCATTCCGCGTGAGGGTGGCGGGGAATGATAACCACACCGGGAGCTGTCACAGCCCTGCCCAGCGTCTGACCCCAAGGTAGTGCTTTTAGGAAAATGAAACTGGAAGACAGAGCAATGTAGCCCTGGCTCAATGTGCATTCTGCTGGTGCCGGAGTGAAGAGTCCTTTCCCACTTTTCAAAGCTGTTATAAAACCAGCCAAAGAGAACAGAAGTGTGAGAACACTGTGTTCCTGCCGCCCCGTAACCTGGCGGGGCCTGGAACTCGTTTCTTCTGGCTTTGTAGAATTCAGCTCAGAGACAGTCCCCCCTGCTCCGGGCGTCCACCCTCATCCGGTGTCAGGCCAGAGAGAAGACAGTCACTTCCCCTCTGGCTGAGCAGGCCCCTAGGTGAAACCGTCAGCTAACGTGTGCTCTGTTCATTTCACAGCATGTCCCAGAGGTCACTTGTGCTCTGTAGGAGAGGTGAGTCTTGTATTCGGGGCAGACCTTGGGGGGCTCACAGGTGTGCTCCTTCCGGTCTGGGGCGTGGAGGAGGGGGACCATGAGGGTTTTGACCTTCCAGGGGAACACAGACTCTTCTGCGGGCTGTTCAAGGTGCTCCATCCAACTTCTGAACAGAGCACAGGGTGTCCAGCCGGTCTCTCAGCCTCGGCACTTTGCCGGGTGCTGCAGAGGAGGCTGGGTAAGGTGGGAGGTCCTGTCCTGTTTCATGAAGTAAAAAGTTCATGGCGGAGTTGAGGGATGCCATATTCCCCGTGCTCGAAAACAAAATCCTGAGGCTGGCAGTCGGGGGAACTTGGGAGGCAGACGAAGCCCAGGAGGGAAGACTGGATGGGCACCGTTATTGTTCTGTTTGGGAAGGGAAGTCCAAATACGCCCACGTTCCACATCATTTGCATGGAGCATGTGCCCTGGGCCCACAAATACCCATGCACTAGTGAGCACCCCGGTGCTGGTACCGCCCCGTCTGCACCAGGCACCTGTGCCCAGCGCTGACGGCGCCTGCCTCTGTCCCAGTGCGGCATGCCCATGGAGCAGAGCGTCTGCCTCGACTGTGGCGCGCCCGTCGGAGGGGTGAATCACAAGCCCAGCCAAGGATTCACTGCTGTCCAGTACGTGCACCTGCATTTCCTCTTGCTCAGATCGGGCTGTGGGGGGGTTTCTGTTGCAGCTGAGAAGCTGGCAGTAAACGCAGTGTCCCTACTGTAGAGACATGGGGTGGCACGGCACTGGTCCCTGCAGTCACACCACAGTGACATGGATCTGCCACTGGCCGTTTGAGTTCTTAAATGCAAGCAGAAGGCACGTGAGTCCTTATTAACATGAATACATGTTAGTGCCAGTGTCTTCCATGGGCCTGCCTAGGGCCAGAGCCCTGTTGACATAGGCAGGTGACCTAATTCAGAGGGACATTCAAGTCTGCAAAACCAAGCGGGTGTTTGTCTATCTGGGCAGACGCCATCCCACTTGTAGACTCTCTGAGTTTCCTCTTCCTGAGAAGGTGAAGGAGAGATGTCAGTCTTCTCCAACACTGCAGATCCAGAGACACCTGGTCTCATCAGCCACACCGCCCGTCAGTGCTGCCTTGAGACCAGAGTTGGCACCTGTCCGTGGTCGTTGTGCACCCTGGCTGTGCTGGTGCGGTCACAGTTCAAAATAGTCTGACCGGGTGTCTCCAGGAACCACCAGAATGTCCCAGGATCACCAGTATTTCTGCAACTGGACATGTCTGTCATCCGCACCTGCCATCTGGGCTGGGTGGGAAATCCTTTGCCAGGCCTGGGGTCCCAGTCCTCGATGGGGGAACAGGAGACGGGTGTGCATGTGTCCCCATGCCGACATCAGCTGTCCCCGACTCTGGCGGTCCTGAGCCCGCCCCTGTCCCCATGTGGTTGCAGTGGAAGGAGCGGGTCCAGACGTCCGTCCTAACACGCCGCCCCAGGCATCACCAAAAGCCGCGTCATTCAGCCACTTTTCAGCGGTCAGCCAGGCTGGCGGTTCTGGAAAGAAGAAGGCTCTTGAAAGAAAGTGGTCTGGCCCTGGCCAGTTTGGCTCAGCGGTTGGAGCATTGGCCCGGGGACCAAAGAGTCCCGGGTTCGGTTCCCGCTAAGGGCACCTACCTTGGTTGCATTTTGTCCCCGACCCTGGTTGGGGTCGTGTCGGGGGCAAGCACTTGATGTGTCTCTCTCACATCTATGTTTCTCTCTCTCTTCCCCCCTCCCCCTCCCTCCCGCTCTATCTGAAGATAAATGCAAAAATGTCCTCAGGTGAGGATTAAGAGAAAAGAAAGAAAAACAAAGTGGTCTGGGCTTAGCAGGAAAAGTGCTTTGGACATGATTTTCTCCCAAAACAGGAACCCGGTCTCCAGGCCCAAAGGACCTGGACGTGCCCCTGGAGCTGAGCAGAAATGACCTTCAGCCTTCACCTTGTCTTCCAGAGACAACACAGACAGAACGCAGACTGGCCACGTGCTGGGAAGCCCACCCGCCAGGGACGAGGTGGTGGTTTCTGACCGCGAGCTCTCGCCAGTGGTCTTTCTTCTCGCCCGGCTGCTCACTCACCTGGCGATGTTCCTGGGGGCGGCCCACAGCCCGCAGGTACCGCGCTGCGCTGCCCGGCCCTGCCCTATTGCCCAGGGGTCCTTTCCTTAGAGGTCCTAGCTCCTCCTGGGCTACCTACCCACACGGAAACATGAAGTCCGCCCACCCTCACTGTCCCCACGCCTGGCACAGGGAAGTGCTCTCCTGCCCTTGGCAAGTCTGTCTCAAATGAGCAGTTCAGTCTCCTCCTGGGCACGGAGAGGCTGATGCCATCGCGGTCTTTCCGCGTCGGCCTGCGGTCCGGGCGGGAAGAGCACACGCGTGTCCTCTAAGTTGCTGAACCACGACAGCAGAAAGATCCGGCTCTGGGAATCCTGCTTGCCCCGACCAGCCCGGGCCCGCCTGTCCACTCCTCCGCCTTCCCGCCTCCGCGGTGAAAACCTGCCAGCCTTCGCTCGTCTCCGAGCCCGGCTCCTGACTCAGTGCCGGGTCCCCTCCTGGTCTCCTCCACAGGCCAGGCCTTATCTGACGTGCTGTCCCCTGGCCTCCGCAGGCTCTGATCAACATCATCAAGCCTCCGGTGAGGGACCCGAGAGGCTTTCTGCAGCAGCACATCCAGAGGGACCTGCAGCAGCTGATGAAGACGCTGGGCAGGGGCGCCGACGACACGGCCAGCGTGGTCCACGTTATCCTGCGCAGCCTCCTCAAGGAGCAGGGCCACCTCTCCGGCCAGAGTGAGGGGCTGGGCGAGGGGGGCCGGCAGGGGGCCGTGGGGCCCGGCAGCAGAGCACACTGGTCCAGGGGAGATGGAAGGATGAGGATGGGCGCGATGCCCGCTGGGCAGGCGAAGCAGTGCACCTGCTGGCGGAGGGACACACCTGCCGGGTTAAGGCCTGTGACAGCCCGGTCATTTGCACAGAGGTGTCATATGTATGTGGGAGGCTTTGCAGTGTCCAGAGTGAGAGAGTGGGGGTCTTCACAAAGCACACAAGGCAGGGGTCGTGGTAGGAGCCATTTTTATTTATTTATTTATTTTTTGTTTATTGATGTTACAGAGAGAGAGGAAGGGAGAGGGAGAGAGAGATAGAAACATCGATGAGAAAGAAAATCAATGGAATGAGCCGCTTCCTGCATGTCCCCCACTGGGGATCGGGCCCACAACCTGGGCATGTGCCCTGACCGGGAATCGAACCGGCAGCCTCTTGGTGCAGTGTCTACGCTCAGCCACTGAGCCACACCAGCTGGGCAGGAGCCACTTTTAAATATGCAGGTTAAACCCCGGCCGGTTTGGCTCAGCGGTTAGAGCGTCAGCCTGCAGACCAGAGTGTCCCAGGTTGGTTCCCGCTAAGGGCACGTACCTCGGTTACAGTTTGTCCCCGCCCCAGTTGGGGTCGTGTTGGCCGCAACCAGTTGATGTGTCTCTCTCACATCGATGTTTCTCTTTTTCTCTTACCCCCTCTCTCCCTCCTGCTCTATCTGAAGATAAAGGGAAAAAAAAAATGTCCCCAAGTGAGGATAAAAAAATAAATACACAGGTTAATTTAGAAGATGTTCCTCCCTCCCCCGGAAAAGGGAACGTTATTTCAGTTTAACAGTTACATGGTGTTGATTCCGTGTAGACTGCTGTGGTTTTGTTCCTTGGGCAACCCACACACTTTCCTTCGCAGGGCCTTTGAACGTGGATGCGGTCTTGTCGACCCGAGAGAAGAGGAACTCCTGGGAAAAGTCTGTGGAGGCCATCATTTTGCCTGAACTAGAGGTAAGTGAGGAGGGTGACAGCGAGCTATGCCCTCATCTAGGAACCAGCAGGAGGGGCTTTTCCTGGGCAGCCACTGGGGGGGGCACTCAGCCAAGGTCACAAAGCCCATGAGGAGATAAACGTCAGTGAGTCCAAGGGTGGGAATGGATGTGGGTCTGAATGTTCTTCTACCTGGGAAGACAGCAACCTGCAGACGGGGGCGTGTGAATGACAGAGAACATGGGCCGTGCCCTGGCCGGTTTGGCTCAGCGGTTAGAGCGTCGGCCTGCGGTCCAGTGAGACCCGGGTTCGGTTCCCACTAAGGGCACATACCTTGGTTGCAGTTTGTCCCCTGGTTGGTCGTGCGGGAGGCAGCCACTCGATGTGTCCCTTTCACATCGATGTTTCTCTCTCTCTGCCTCTCTTCCTCTCTCTCTCCCTCCCACTCTATCTGAACAAAAAATGGAAAAACGTCCTCGGGTGAGGATAAAAAAAAAAAAAGAACATGGGCCGTGGGGGTTTGAGTACATGTAAGACGCGTAGGTCAGACGCCCTCCCTCGCCCACCGGTCATCTCCAGGTGTCCCCGGCCTCCGTGGGGCCTCACGTCGAGCACCCCATACCGTTTTCCTCACCTAGCGTCTAGATAAAACCCTCCTGGCGGTGAACACTCTCATCAGTGGCGATGAGCGTGTCAGCTCCAACCCGGTGGCCAGAATCGTGTTCGGGGACCCGGTGGCCCTCCTGCCCCACCTGCCCCAGCACAGCGTGGTCCACTGCTCCAGGATGTGGAGCTGCAGGACCAGGATCACCGTGGAGTATCTCCGGCACATCGTGGAGCAGAAAAACGGCAAAGAAACCGTGCCTGTCCTCTGGAAGTTCCTACAGAAGGTAGGCGCCTCGCTGGGACCACCCGCCTGATTTCCCGCCGACCCGAGGCCCCGGCTCTCAGCTCATCTGGTCTTCCCCAAGGCCGGGGCAGCTGACCGGCCGCCTCCGTGTTTGGCCTGGACGGGACTGTCTGCAGCAGGGCGCGCGGGGATGGGAGTGTGGAGCTCAGGTGGTGGTAGCAGGAATCCGCAAAGACCTGGAGGGCCCTGGGGAGTGTCTGCCCGTCATTCAGCAAGAAAGAGCAGGATAGAAGTCTCTCCAGCCACGTCTGTTCCCCTCCATCCCCCACCTCATGTCTGGGGGTTGAATGAGAAACGTTAGTCTAAAACAAGACAAAATCTTCCCATTCCTGAGCCGTCCGGGCTTACAGATCAAGGGGTCAGTGAGGGGCGGGAGGGCAGACGAAACGTACCTGCGGGCCATGTCCCAGAGACACACCGTGGTGCCCTTCCCCTTGGGGGCTTTCCAGCCCTTTCCTTCCATGGACCAGTGTTCCCAGTTTAGCAGGAAGTGAGATGCCACAGGAATTCAATGGGTCACAGCTGGAGGGGCTTCACATGAAAACCGTGCTCTGTCACTGCTGAAGATTCTCAGGTCTGGGCCCTCAGCCCGACGCCCTGGGGTGACACAGGCACCGTTGCCTGGAAGCTGGGCCCTGGGCTGCCCTCTCCACACCCAGCCATCATGTGGCCCCGAGGCGGGCGTGTGGGCCTGTGAGAGCAGGGCTCTGTCCGGCTCTACCGTCTCCAAGGTGTAGGACAGGATGACACGGGGCAGCCGTCCAGAGCTGCTTGCTGAAGACGTGGGGCAGCCTCCGCCCCGTGTCCAAGGGTCGCACACAGAACACCACGTAGATGAAAACGCAAGCCCACGTCCATTCCTCAGCGGCACTCTCTCGACAGATGAGAGGCGTTACTGGATGGTCTTCCCTCCCCAGGAAGCAGAGCTGAGACTGGTGAAGTTCCTGCCCGAGATTCTGGTCCTGCAGAGGGATTTAGTGAAACGATTCCAGAATGTGTCAGAAGCTGAGTACCAGTCCATCAGAGGCTTCATTAACAGTCACAACTCAGGTAGGACTGCGGTCCCAGGGCAGCGCACCTGTGTGTTGGCTCAAGGGTCACTCCAGCTGGGGGTGGGGCAGCCCGGGGCTACTGGGCGCTTTTCGCCTGAGGCGGGGGGTGTGAACCCCAGAACACAGCAGAGGCTTTGCTGCGGCCCCGCTCCAGCTCCCCACACGCAGCCCTGGCGCTCACACGGCACTTGGGTCGCGCTGGTGAGAGGTTTCAGGTCACGCTGGTCTGACCTGGACCCGTGGGCATGTGTTTGACAGCTGGGCTGAAGCGGCTGCTCCTACACAGAGTCCAGGTGTTTTTATCCACGTGGAACAAGCTGAGGAGGTCCCTGGAGACCCATGGTGAGTGGCACGTTCCCCTTCCACACAAACACAGCAGGAGGAGCCGTCCTCACGGCCTATCTCCGGTCCCCTTTCCGCGCTGCGGCGAACCTGCGTCTGTGGGCAGAGGTGTCTGGGATAGCGAAGCCACGGGCCCCAAAAATCCCAGCCTCAGTCCTCTTGGCTCTGTCCACGTGGAAACCAAAGGGAGCTGAGAACACGGGGACTGGTCGGCACAGAAGAGACCTGGAGGCGGGACTTTAGAGCATCCCTGGGTGCAGCTCTGCCGGGCCGGGCAGGGCAGTCCTCACGCCGCTGCACCTGCTGCCGGCTCCTGGCCCTGATGCTGAGCCGGAAGCAGCGGGAGGCTGCCTCTGCTGAAGGACAGCCCTGCCTTCCAGGCGAGATCAAGCTGCCCAAGGACTGCTGCAGCGCCGACCTGCACCTCGACTCGGAGTTCGAGGTCATCCTGCCGCGTCGCCAGGGCCCGGGCCTCTGCTCCACGGCCTTGGTCAGCTACCTGATCAGCCTGCACAACGATATGGTCTACACGGTGGAAAAGTTCTCCGGGGAAAACAGCAGGTGAGTGCACAGCCCGCGGGGTGCTGCCCTCAGCCCAGGGAGCCCCGGAGCAGGGTCCGCAGGCCACACGCCCGCCCCCGGGACAAACGCTCGTCCAGACACATGCACAAGTGTCCACAGGCCGTGTGTCCGTTCATCGGCTCAAACTCTGAGCACGGCAAGGACGTGGCTCCTGCAGCCCAGGGTCCGGGGCCGCGGCCCTTGACCCGTCCCCCGAGCGCGGTGTCTTGACGTCCTCAGCTATTCCGTGGATGCCTCCGAGATCGCTGACCTGCACGTCATCAGTTACGAGGTGGAGCGGGACCTGACCCCGCTGATCCTGTCCAACTGCCAGTACAAGGTGGAGCGGGGCAAGGAGAGCCTGCAGGAGTTCGACCTGGACAAGATCCAGCGCCAGGTCACCAGCCGCTTCCTCCAGGGCAAACCCAGGCTGACCCTCAAGGGGATCCCCACGCTGGTGTACAGGCGCGACTGGGACTACGAGCATCTCTTCACGGGCATCAGGAACAAGATGGCCCAGGTGAGCGTGAGCAGCCTGTCCCGTGTGCGTCCGACACGGGCTGGCCCCTTCACACCGGCGGCTCTCATGCCAGGCGTTTCCCTTTTGAGTCTGCGGCTCCTTGGTCCTGGTGACATGGCTGTGTATGCAGATGCAGAAGCCAGGGAGCGTGTGTGTGTGTGTGTGTGTGTGTGTGTGTGTGTGGTTATCTGTGTGTGGTGTGTGCATGCATATATGTGTGTGGTGTTTGTGTGTGTGGCATGTGTGTGCTCGGGCTCTGAGATGCCACTGAGTGTGTGTGTATGTGGCATTGCATGTGTGTGTGACTTGTGCATGCCGAGTGTATATGCATGTGTGTAGTGTGTGCATGCTAAGTATGTGTGTGCATGTGGTGTCTACGTGTGTGTCATGTGCGTGTTAAGTGTGTGTGTATGGCGTGTGCATGTGTGTGTGTGTGGAGTCTTGTGTCTGGTGTGTCCGTGCTGAGTGAGTGTGTGTGTGTGCGTGTGTCCATGTGCACCTCCTCACGAGTTGCTCTGAGGGTCCGGTGAGTCCCCCTCTGTGTCTGGGAAGCAGCTGGGAGACTGCTGCCACTCAGGAGGCACGTGTCGGGGAGCCCGTCCAGCCTGTGGCCCTGGCGGTGAGAAGGTGGGCAGCCTGACCAGGCCCTGCTGCACAGCTGCCCATGGAGCCCTGTGCTGCCTTCTCGTTCCCAGGGCCCCCTCCCCAACGCGGCCATCGGTACCATCTGCGGGCAGCTGCAGTCCTACAGTGACGCCTGCGAGGCTCTGTCTGTCATAGAGGTCACCCTGGGGTTTCTGAGCACAGCTGGCGAGGACCCGAACATGGACCTGAACGTGTACATCCAGGACAAGCTGCGCATGAGCCATCAGACAGAGCAGGTGTTAAAGGTGGGTCCTGGAGGAGGTCAGCACCGCCCAGCGGGTTGGTCTAGGCAGCCTGGAAACAGAGCAGACCCTGGAGGTAAAGTCACGGGTGCGCTGGGGACAGAAGACTCCAGCCACACCAAGCCACAGGTGTGACTGAGGACGCCAGCCACCTGCACACTGACTGATGCTCGGGCTCCGAGAGGCGCTGGCGGGAGCCTTTCGGAGAGGCGGCGACTTAGTGGCTGGAGCGGGGTGGCCTCCGTGCCCAGGGACTCGAGGTGGGCTCGGCAGAAATGCGAGCGCCCGTGGGCAGGGCGCTCAGTGGGCTGGTTCCTAAGGAGCCCCTCCCCCCAGGCCCTGCACAGGTGCCAGCTCCGGCACGTCATCGCCCTCTGGCAGCTCCTCTCTGCGCACAGGTCTGAGCAGCAGCTGCGGCTGAGAAAGGTAAGTCCCGCCTCCCGCTCTCCCCCGGCTGGGCCGGCCGGCGCTCCCCGGGCCCCCCGGGCCCCCTTCACTGCTTCTTCCCGCACTGCAGGAGCCCTTTGGGGAGGTCGAAGCCAAGTACAGAGTTGAGCTCAGCCCAGAAAACGCGAAGCTGCTGAGCACGTTCCTGAACCACAGCAGCCTGGACACCTTCCTTCTGGAGCTCCACGAGATGATCGTCTTGAAACTGAAGAACCCGCACACCAGGGGGGACTTCAACCCCGAGTGGAGGTACGGTCCGCGAGGCGGCGGGCCAGGCTCCCTCGGGGCCGCCGTGGCGCCTGTGATCTGCCTTCCCTGCAGTGACCATCGCCAGGGCACCCGAGGACTGGCTTTGGGGGTGTCCCTCTCTACTGGATCTTTTAAAATGATTACAAAAGTCACGTTCTCATTAGAACAAGTGGACTTACTAAGTCAAAGAGGCGTTCGTTTTAAATTTCATAGAAAAAGCGGCACCCGTGTGTAGTGTGAGATGGGTACTAGCCGTCTTTCACATTTTTGGCTAGAAATCTAACGGCCGAACAATGGTGTCTCGTGTTCACTCGTGTTTTCCTAGTCACTACTGAGGCTGAAGGTATTTTTCTGTTTATCAGCCATTTGTACGTCTTCCTCTGAGTTACTACTTGATATCTGCTGATAATTTTGGGGGTGGGGGAGCTGTTTATCTTTTTTTAATCTTAAAAGATTAAGATTAACCTTTTATCGGCAATGTTACAAAGGCTCTATCTTGGTGTTTAATTTCATGAAGCCAGAGGGACAGGATTTTCCTGGGGAGCCTCTGGAGGGACGTAGAGTCGTAAGGTCTCTGTTGTCCCAAGGCCGGGAGACAGTTCACCGCGCCTGCTTCTTGCGCTTCTAGAGAGTTCAGTCGTCCGTTTGTGTGGCTAACCAGCGTGCCGTGTGTGGTGTGAGGTAGGGGTTTAACTTGGCTGGTTTTCTACGTAGAAGCCAAACCCCAGCTCCCTCACCAGCACGCAGCAGAGTTGCCATTTTCCTCCATTGTGCTATGTGGCGTGTACCTGTACACAGGTATATCTTTGGATGATTTTTTTTTTTTTTTCCATTTATCTTCAGATAGAGCGGGAGGAAGAGAGAGAGAAACATCCATGTGAGAGAGATACACTGAGTGGTTGCCACCCACACGACCCCAACCGGGGCCGGGGACAAACTGCAACCGAGGTACATGCCCTTAGCGGGAACCGAACCCGGGTCTCTCAGGTCCGTGGGCCGACGCTCTAACCGCTGAGCCAAACCAGCCAGGGCTTTTTTTTCCCCTTTGGATTTTTTTTAATCCTCACCTGAGGATACATTTATTTATTTTTCAAGACAACCCAATTTTTATTTATTTTAAAATATATTTTCATTGATTTTTTTTTTTTCAGAGATAGAAAGGGAGAGATAGAAACATCCATGTGAGAGAGAAACAGATCAGCTGCCTCCTGCACACCCCCTACTGGGGATCAAGCCTGCAACCCGGGCATGTGCCCTGACCGGGAATCGAACCGGCGACCTCTTGTTGCATGGGTTGACACTCAATCACTGAGCCACACCAGCCGACCTATCTTTGGATTTTTTTTTTTTTTCATCCTCACCCGAGGACACTTTTTCATTTTTTGTTCAGATAGAGTGGGAGGGAGAGAGAGGAAGAGAGAGAGAGAGAGAAACATAGATGCGAAGGTGACACATCGAGTGGCTGCCACCCGCACGACCAACCAGGGCCGGGGACAAATTGCAACCGAAGTACATGCCCCTAGCGGGAACCGAACCTGGGTCTCTCTGGACCGCAGGCCGACACTCTAACTGCTGAACCAAACCGGCCAGGGCTAGCTTTGGATTTTTAAAGAAGTCTTTGCTACCCTGGACTTCTGGTGGAGGGGAAAGAGCCCATTCCTAGAGACCTCCCAATGTTTGTTCACGTGGACGGAGTAGCGGCGCTTCTGGAGGGACAGGCTTTGTCTTCTAGCTGGCAGGTCACACTACTGGGCTGGCCTCGGCGAGGGCGCTCGTCCTGCAGTGTGCCCAGACACGCGGGAGGCGGTGGGCTGTGGCGCCAGCGCACTCCCTCAGCCGCGGGTGGCCTGGGACTGACCCTCTGTTTCTGGTCTCACGAGCCCTTTGGTTCCATCGGTGGCCTGGGAAGGTGGCTGCGATGGGTGTCTGTCAGTTATCTTGAAGACTGTCCTGAACGCTGTCTCGTCCTTGCTCTTTCAGCCTGAGAGACACTCTGGTGAGTTACATGGAAACTAAAGACAGCGACGTTCTGCCCGAGATGGAGTCCCAGTTCCCGGAGGAGATCCCGCTCTGCAGCTGTGTCTCCGTGTGGAAAGCGGCCGCTGGGCTGAAGCGGAGCCGCCAGGCGAGATAGGGCTGCGCTGGCGCCGGCTCTGCCTCCGAACGCCTGTCCTCGGACAGTGCTCGCCGGGTGGGCCGCTGGCCCCGGGAGGGGGGTCCGAGCGAGCCACCGTCCTCTGCGCCCCAGGAACGGACAGGCTGCCTCGGCCTCCAGCCCTTTGCTGGGACTTTCCCAGCCCCAGGCCTCCTCTTCCCTGGACGACTACCTGGTCAGAGGGAGAGGACGCGGGGTTACTAATTTACGCTTTTATTTATTATTTTTTTTCTAACATGTTCTGCACTCACAGAAGAGAATCTGGCTTTCTTCTTTCTTCATTCCTTCAAATTTTGAGTATTGTACAGATTTTCCTAGGTTCCCGGAACATATGAAAAAGGCCAGACTCTTCTGCCTCCTCACACATCAGGGCATCCTGGGAGCGACGGCCTTCAAGCCAAACCAGCGAGACCTCACGCGGGCCCTGTCGCAGGCCACTGCCACACACCCAGGGTCCGAGAACCAGAGCTGCGGACACTCAGGGTCTGTTTCCTCACCTGTAAAATGAAGGAACTGGAATGAGGATTCCCTCCTCGTTCCAGTATTTGGAAATGCTGAATGAAAGTCTGTCAGTGTGGACTCGGGTCAGGGGCACAGCCCTTCCTGGCATCTCTGCAGGAAGCATTTGACTGGCATTGTGCCAAGTGCACGTGATCCCCGCCCGGTCTCGATGTCCCCGAGTGTGCCTGTGTCTGGCGCTTGCTCGGGCTCTCGGCCGAGGCATGAAAACAGACTCAGAGAGAACACAAAGCCAGTGAAGTTTCTGGAAAAGGAAGAAGGGAATGGTCGCCCAGCCCCGACCCCGTGCCTGTCCCCACCGGAAGTGACATGCTTACTGACCTCTCTGGGCCAGTTCCTGTTCTAGGTGGCTCAGCACTGTGACCACTGAGAAACAATTGTTTACAAGCCAGGCAAGGTCATCAGTGTACATTCTGAGTGCATTCGTGATTCTGTGGACTTGAAATCGGGTCCATGGGTGACGAGAGCGGCACAAACACCAAGAACCCCGCACCCTGCGGTCACTGTCGCAATTTCTCTTCGTCGCACTTGGCGAGGGGAGTACGAGTGATCCAGGCGCCTTAGGCATTCACCTGCTACAGCACCCACCTGCACTGTCATATGGTGGGCCTGTCATTCCCGACTATGCACAGGCACTCCGCCGGCGTCTGCGTCCTGGGGCGCCGTGTCCTCGCCCGCCGCTGCATCAGGAGAGGGCGTTGCTTGGTCAGTCCTCCAGCTGGCACTTGGCAGTCCCGTAACACCTCAGACGGGAGGAGCCGGCCAGGCCAGCAGGTGCCACTCTGGTTCCTCACTGCCACATCAGAGCAGAAGACCCTTTTTTTCAGGGGAGGGGGCACTGGGAATTTTTCTCCGCTTTTATGAAGGTTTTTAAATTAAGATACTTTATTTCGTGTGCTATGCTTTCAAAGCCTTAACTGTCATTATCTCGCGTGACCTCATTTGTATAAAAATGCGCGGGCCTAGCACACACAAATGCAAATTTTGTTATACTTGTTATACCTGTTTAATAAACTTGAGTTTTGCTGCCAGGGAACCGTCTCTTAGGGGCAGAGCCTCTGTGGCTGACCGCCCTCAGCTGGCTCTGGGGAACGGTGTTCGTCGCTGTAGAGGTGTCCAGCACGGGGAAGGTTCCAGACAGAAAATGTACACTCTGGCTCAGAACACGAGGGTAAAAGGCAACAGCAGAGCTGAGGAACCCCGTTGTTTAACGCCGCTCCCCAAAAGCAGCAGCCTCAGCCTCAGAGGGGCGTCCTCCGTCCCCTGCCTGGGCGGGAGCAGCGGCCCAGCCAGTCCAGCCAGAGCTGACGCTAGTGGGTTGTGGGGTGAGGCAAAGAGGTCGCCAGTAAAAGGAAACAGAGAACGTGACAGAGAAACCGTTAAGCGTCCAGCTGCCCACTTAGGTTTGAGTGGAAAGACACCACTTCAGGGGAAAGTTGCATTTTCTCTTCCAGTAAGAAAAGGCTCCTTCGGGGGAGCAGCGGAGCTGCCGGCCCCCTTCCTCTGTTTCTTCCCGGCGTCCCTGCCCCTCCTGTCACTCGGTCCTGTCGGTCTGCCTTTGGGAATCTCCTAGCTGCACAGCCCTTTCTGCTTTCGGCCTGGGCAGAAACAGTCACGAGGCTGATGGGGACTCACCTGCAAGTCTTTGAAACTCGCCACTGTGTCCTAAGATCTCATTCAGCTCACTGTGCGCGTGAGTGATTTACCTTTCCTGGGCTACAGGATTTCATCATTTAACTGTCACGAGCTATTTTTTTTTTTTCCTTATTGATTTTAGAGAGGAGGAGAGAGAGAGAGAAACATTGATGAGAAAGAACATCAATTGGCTGCCTCCTGCATGGCCCCCACTGGGGATCGGGCCCACAACCTGGGCATGTGCCCTGACTGGGAATCGAACTGGCGACCTCTTGGTGCATGGATCGAAGCTCAACCACTGAGCCACACCGGCTGGGCACGAGCTATTTCTTCATTTCCATCTCCCCACCCCCGTGAGCTAGTTATTCCTAGGTTCAGTGAATTCCAACCCAGAAACACACATGCAGTGAAAACCATTTCTGCAGTGGAGGCCAGGCAGGCAAAGTGCACTACACCAACCCCGCGTGTCCCCTGTGCCTGCCGCTGTGCCGTGCCCCGGAGAGAAGAGATCTGAGGCCTTGAGCTGAAGGACAATCCAGCCAGCCATGATTAGCATTTATATTGCTTTCTGCATTTTTCTAATCCCTTCTCACTAATTAAGCATTGTGGATCCAGTTCCAACTGGAAAAGCACCTGGGAAGTGCAAACGATGACAAGATTCTCAGCCCAGACTCTGAAGGGTCCTCTGGGGCAGCTCTGACCCCACAGCCTTGGGAGTATTTCCAGAGCCATTGGGGGCAAGAGCAGAGGGCAAGTGGGAGGAGAGCCCAGAGCTGGAGCAGCAGCCCCTCCCTTCACACCTCAACTTCTTCGTGTTCACACCTCTCAGCACTGCCCCCAGCTACCACTACCGGTACCCTGGACACAGCACAACCTCCACCCCAGCACAGCTACTTGCTCAGGACCACCAACCTTGTCCCCAGTGACCTGACCACTCTAATGTGACAAGGCTGATGCCCAGTGCAGCCCGGATGGACCCCAGGGGACACCTTGGCTCTCCTATTTGCCAGCTCTATGGCCTTGGGCAAGCCACTCAACCTCTTTAAGCCTCAGTTTCCCCACCTGTAAAGTACCTCTCGGTGCCGAGAAATGAGTTAGTGCAGGTCAGTAACTGAGCAGGGTGCCGGTGTGCAGCGGGCGCTGAAGAAATGGCACCCAGCTCCTCTCCCCGCTGAAAACGCAAGGCTCTGCCAGTTGTCACATGCTCTGTGAAGCCATTCCTGAATCTCGAAGAATAACCCATCCTCCGTAGTTTCCTCCTGAGATCTATATTCAGCCTACATTCTTACAGCCTACATGTTCTTCTCTCAATCCACTTAGAGTTACATCGCTACCCTTCAGCCTTGCTGGCTGCCTGTCCGTGCCCCCCCACACACAAAACTTTTTTTTTCTTCTGAAAATGTCTTTATTTAAGCACAAAATTGAAACGTAACATACATACACATTTGTACATGGAGATGCCAACCTCTTTGCTACCGCAGGACCTCTGCACATGCTGTTCTTGTGGTCTCTTGGAGGCCTGTCCCACTGGCCAGTTTAAAGTGGGCTCCCATGTCATGTCCACCCCACCTCTTCCCACACCGGGGGAGCGGTAGCCCCAGCGTGGGGCCCCGGGCCTGGCACGGAGAGGGCACAAATACCCACTCCACCGAGGAGCTCGGGGAGGAACCTGTGCTGCCCATGCGCGTGCTGTCTGGTGCGTGGGGCTTTCCACGCACAGGGTCCACCCAGTCAAAGCTGTGGGTCTGGCTCCCTAAGGACTGCACCAGTCCCTGGGAAACTTGACCATAGTCCCTGGAACCGAAGTCAAGGCGCCAAGTGAGTGGCAGGTGCCTGGCGATGAGGTTCGGGGCGCGTCAGCCCAGATTATGGCACCTGGGCACCCCCAATACCGGAGCCTGGGAAACCAGCAGGAACGGGGGGCGGCCCCGAGGCGCGTGCTGCCCTGGCCCTGGTCGTGGGTCGTGCCCGCTCCCCCACGCCCGCTGCTCCTTCTGTCCACGTGGGAAGCGTCCGCGCCGGTCCCTTCTCCGGGTCCCCGCTCCGTGTGCAAGTGAAAGCGCAGCAAACGCGCGAGTCTGGCTGTCATTTGGTCCCGGAGCGTCCCGCCCCCAGGGCCCCGAGCAGGTCCCCCTCCCGCCCGGCCGCCGCAGGGACCGGCGCCCCTGTCCGCCCCGGGGCGGTGTAGGAGGCGAGGCCGGGTGTCCGTGGGACCTCCGGCCACCAGGCGGCGGCGTCCGCGGAGCCCCGCCCCGAGACGGCCCCGCCGAGCGCCGCCATGGCAACCAGGCCGGCCGGGCGCGTGCGCGCGAGGCCTCCGGAAGTGAGGCCACCGGAAGCGGTGCCGGGGCCGCGCCATGGCCCAGGAAGCGGTTGGGATGCCGCCCAGGGGAACCCTGTCGCGGTGGAAACGGTAATGAAGCCGGGCGATGACCAAGACCCCGGGGCTGGGCGACGCGGCCGCTGCGACCCCGGAGTGCCGGCTTTGGGGCGGCGGGGGCCGGGCCCGCTTCCGGCGCTTGGGCCCAGGGCCTTCGGGAGCAGTAGTGGGCGGGGTGGCGGCGTCCGTTTCCGGCGCGCGTTCCGGGTCACTGGGGGCAGGGACGGGAAGCGGGTGGGAGGGGCGGGGAGCCGGGGGGCGGGGCGGGGGAGCCGGGGGGGGGGGGCGGGGGAGCCGGAGCTGCGGCGAAGCGGGGGAAGAGGAGCCGGGGGAGTTGGAGAGGCAGGTGGGGGGCCCCCGAGGGAGGGGCGTGTGTGCCGGGGGGCCCAGGAAGAGCCCCGGCGGCAGTTGTGGGCGGGGTGGCCCGACAGCTCGCCGCCCGTGTGTGTGTCCGCAGGGAGCAAGCCATGCTGAAGACTCTTGTCGTAGACCGGGACACGGAGGCGTGGCAGCGGGACCCCGCCTTCGCGGGCCTGCAGCGGGTCGGGGGCGTGGACGTGTCCTTTGTGAAAGGCGACAGTGCCAGCGCCTGCGCCTCCCTGGTGGTGCTCAGCTACCCTGAGCTCGAGGTAACCCGGGCAGGGCAGCCCTCTGGCTCCACGCGCCCTAGTGAGAGAGGCGGGCACTGGACAGGGAGGGGACGTGGGGTGGGCCTGGGAGACGGAGAGGGAGCTGGCTGTGGAAAGGACTGATGGATGAAGGGCTGAAGGCATGTGGGGAGGCAGGTGGCCAGGGCTTTGTCCCCCCAGTGACAACCTGACTGCCTTGTGACAGGTGGTGTATGAGGAGTGTCGCATGGTTAGCTTGACAGCTCCGTACCTGTCCGGCTTCCTAGCCTTCCGAGAGGTGCCCTTCCTGATAGACGCAGTGCAGCGGCTGCAGGAGAAGGAGCCCAGCCTCATGCCCCAGGCAGGTGCCTCTGCTTCTGCTTCTGCACAGACCCCCTCCACTCACCACAGGGAAAGGCCCTGGGGGCTTCCTGGAGGAGGTGTCCTTTGCACTGAGGACAAGGATAGGACTTTCTCAAAAACTGGACTCAGAGTGGTAGCCCTGTTCCTCCTGCTCCTTGATGTCCCAGCCTGATGAGCAGCACTACTGACTGTGACTTTCCCTGTGGCTCTTCCAGGTCCTCCTTGTGGATGGAAATGGGGTGCTCCACCACCGAGGTGATCCTGCTCCCAAGAGGTGGCCCGGGAGGGCTGTGGGAAGGGGGGACCTCACAGGACACCTGCGCCTCACCCCAGCCGGGCACTGACAACTCCTGTTTGGGCTCGCTGCCTTGTCAGGACCTACCAGTAAAGACTCTACTCTCCTTCATGCCCCATCTTTCCTGCCTGCCCCACGGCTGTCCCCAGCACCCTCCACTGGCTCATCTCAGGTGCCATGCCCAGTGTGGACCTGAACACTACCAGAAGTCCCAGGCCTGAGCTCAGTCAACCTGTCCCACTGGTGGCCCACCTGTGTCCTGACAGATCCTTGCCTCAAACCAGACAGGGACAGACCATAGTGCCCATTTGCCATGGAAACCTGCATCTGGGCACTGGAACCTTGGTCCACTGGGCACTGGAACCTTGGTCCAGAGGAGAACGGAGGGGAAGGGGCTGTTTTACCCTCAGGCAGGAGCCTGGGGGTCGGGCAGCAGAGGGAGCCAAAGGGTGGCAGGCTTTTCAGCTGCCGCGTGGATGCTGGTGTGGGACCAGCAGGCCAGCCCTGGGCCGGAACCCTAGGCACTGCAGTCCTGGCCACCTGCAGGAGCCCCAGAGTGTTAGGGGAGTTGCGGGGACAGACATCCAAAGTCCTAGCAGTGGCCACAAAGGGTAAAGGAAGGCAGAAGGTGCTAGAAATTACAGAAAGGGGTGAAGTACCATGAGCACTAAGTGGGCTCCGAACTTTTTGGAGGGAGGGAGGGAGGCCTCTGCCCAGCCAGACACCTGTGAATTTGGGGTGGAGGGCCACATCCAGGGTCAGGCGGGGGCTCAGTCCTGTTTCCTCAGCCCTCTGCCTGTGACAGGGCTCTGTTCACTTGGGGAAACTCGGTGAGGTTCTGGTTTGCCCCCAAACCCACACCATCCCTAGATTGCTTGGCTCTCTGACCACCCCCCTCCTTCCTTGCAGGCTTCGGGGTAGCATGCCACCTCGGCGTCCTCACAGACCTGCCCTGCGTCGGGGTGGCCAAGAAACTCCTGCAGGTGGACGGGCTGGAGAACAACGCTCTGCACAAGGACAAGGTGAGGAGCAGGCCTGTGGGGTGCACGGCCCAGGGATGGGGACACCAGAGACCACCGTGCCCTGGGGCAGCCCTTGCCTGTTGATTGAGTGTTGACATGCTCGTCCCTGGCCTGGGGTCAGGAAGATCCACTTTTCTCAGTGTGCCCCCGCATGTTCCCGTGGGCGGTGGAACCTCTTGGAGCTCCTTCTGAGCTCCTCGCCCAGCCTCCCTGCCCCTGAGGTGTCCCTGTGGGGGGACAGGCCCTCTGGTTATTGGGGCCAGGACATTTGGGAGCCTGTGCAGTGCTCCATACTTGCCCTACCCCCAGCCTCCAGGCCCTGCTCTCAGCACCCTCTCCTTCTGGGCATCTCCTTGCCCTGGCCTCCTGCGGCTGGCACTGGGAATGTGATGCCCCACTCCCGAAAAAGCTGGTGACACTCAGCTGTCCCCTTGGATAGCAGACTCAGAGAGCAGAGGGCACGTCGTTCTCATTCGTCTGGGCAGTCCCCCATCTGCGTGGAGAGGGACCCCAGACCCACTCAGTGGGCCAATCCCCACTCCACCCTAAAAACGTTGGTTAGGTTGAACCAATGTGTCCAAGTTTCTAGCGGGAGAGAAAACCTCAGGAAGTAAGTGGCCTCGGGGCAGGCTCTGGCCTGATGGGCAGGAGCAGGGCCTTCATCCCACCGTGGCCTAGGCAGGCTGCCACCCCTGCTCCAGGCCTGGCCATCTCCGCCAGAGAACGAGGAGGGGAGAGCCAAGCTCCGAGGGCTTTGCCAGGGTGGGATGGTGCTGTGGGCAGCACTGGACAGGGGTCCACTCCCAGGAGGAGTCGAAGCACCCCTGCTGCGCTGCGGCCTGCACGAGGGTCAGGCCCTTTCCTCCTTGCCCAGCGGCTGCTCGGGTTTTAAGAACGAGCAGGACTCACTGAGAAAAAGTGTTCTTTCAAGTGTTCCCCATTTTCCAGATTCGCCTCCTGCGTGCCAGAGGGGACTCGTTTCCTCTGAGGGGACGCTCCGGAGCCATCT
This sequence comes from Tadarida brasiliensis, assembly GCA_030848825.1. NCBI lineage: Eukaryota > Metazoa > Chordata > Mammalia > Chiroptera > Molossidae > Tadarida > Tadarida brasiliensis. Next base: position 65,219,044 of record CM061273.1, read on the forward strand.
GGGGTGTGGTGAGTGGCCAGGGGCCTGTGCTCCACCGAGGCAGGCCGTTCAGCCAGGGGTCGGGGGGCCCAGGTCAGCACCCACTGCCAGCACCCACGTATGTGCACATACGTACAGACGCACACCAGGTCCCCTTCTCCCCACCACTCTCTTGACGGCTGTGCCCTGCGCCTTCACTTCTTCCCCACCTTGCTGTGCTGACCCACCCTGTCCCCAGGACAAGTAGGAAGGTGTCCTAAGGGTGCTACATGTACCCCAGCTCCCTCTTGCGCCCCAGTGCCTTGACCTCCCCTTCTTTGTCCCAGGCCCTGAAGAGCCACGACCACAGCACCAAGCCCCTCTACGTGTCCGTGGGCCACAAGATAAGCCTGGAGGCGGCCGTGCGCCTGACCCATAGCTGCTGCAGGTTCCGGATCCCGGAGCCCGTGCGCCAGGTGGGCAGCTAATTCCGGGCCCTGGCTGTGCCTCGCTGGCCCCTGGGAGCCCTGTCACCCTGCTGCCCATGGCCATCACCACCCCTTTCTCTGGTCCTGGGGCCCTCCTGGCTGCAGATGCGCAGGGCAGCCTCCAGGTGGCAGCAACAGCCCGCACAGCATGTGGCTCAGCCCCTGCTCAAGGCCAAGGTCTCCCGGGTGGCTCCTGAGAGGACACGCCCTAAGCATCCACACTTCTCCCCACCGAGCTTCCTCTGCTGGGTGTGTCCTGGCTCAGGAGGGCTCTGCTCCCCGTCCCCCCGCTGTACAGCCTTGAACTACTCCCCCAACCCTCAGAGCCCGGGACTCTGTTGTGCTGGTGCAGTGGGGAGGTCTCTGTCCCCTCGGTGCCTCGCTGTGCCCCAGAGTGGACAGTGACCCCATTCTGGCAGTGGGGGGAAGGCCTGTAAAGTGCTTTGGGCACCTCGGAGGCAGGTGGGGACCATGTGTCTGGAGAAAAGCCTACTGAATTCCTGGGCCCACACTCCCCAGGGAGGAAAGTCAGCCATCTGTTCCCAAGAGCCCACAGTCCCTGTCACTTCCACAAGTGGGGGTGAGGCCCTGTCTAGCAACTCTGGCTGTCTTTTGGTACATGTCCATTTTCTTCCTGGTTGTCAACACTGCCTTCCTGACTGCTTCCTAGGAGAGGATGAGAGGTGGGTTAGTGTCTGCTCGCTCTCTATGGTGTTCGTGGGTCCCCTGTGCCAGGCCTTGGCTCTTTTCTGCCAGGCTGAGGGGGAAGGTGGGTGCTGCCTTGCTCCTCTTACAGGGTGCCTTCCCACCAGAGCATCCCGCTGTTCACCCCGTCCCCCTGCCTGTTCCCACTGGGGCAGAGGCATCTGGAGGTATCTGTGTCCTTGTGGTGCCAGGTCCCTGGGGTGGGGTCAGCACGTGGCCGAGCTCAGCAGCAAGGTTTTGGAGGCCCATGTGCCCCTTGTCACTCCAGGGACTTTGTGGAACTTTCCTGTACTTCCCTGGGGACAGGGTCATGGCTAACACTAGACAGGAGACGGACTGTGACCAAGAGTGAGGACAGATGAGCTGGACTGAGAGGGTTTCCGCGGAGAGACCGTGCCTCAGGTGGTCCCTGCAGAGGGGAAGCATGTCTGTTCTGTGACACGAGAGCCGAGAGGTGGGGGCACCTAGGATCCCCACCTCTGGCCCTTGGGGGTCATGCCGTCACAGGAGGTGGACCAGAGTGCGTGTCCTGTCACCAGCACACCCCTGGGACTGCTGCTCCTTGTCCCCAGGCTGGGCCTGCCACAGCCTGACGTGACCTCTGTGGGCTTTCTCAGGAGGGGGCAAGTGGCAGGGGAGGGCTTGGCAGAGGCCAAGTTGGGACCCCAGCCACCACCCCTCTCCTCAGGCTGACATCCGCTCCCGAGACTACATTCGCAGGACCTTGGGAGGCCCCGGACCCCCCACACTGGGGCAGGAGAGGTGAGCATGGGGGAGGCTAGGCGGTCGGTTAGGAGTCCTCAGCCAGGTAGGTGTGCGGTGTCCCTGAAGGGACGGGAGAGTTGAGCCAGGAGGATGCTGGGGGCCTGAGTTGGACATCCAGAAGCCCCCAGAGCCCACGCCCTGCCTCCTGTATGGCTGCCCCTGCCTGCCTTAGGCCATGTACCTGTGGCACAGGCAGGAGCCCCCCAAAGGGCATGGGTGTCCGACGGGCTGGCTCGCGTCCTGGCTGCAGGACCAGCTGCGTCTGTCACGCTCTCTGAGCCTCAGCTTCCTCATCTGCGTGGCTGGCTCGGGAATTCTTGTCCTGCTGGGTTCCGGTGAGGGCGAGCCTGGCGTTTACGTAGTCACCGCAGCAGCGACAGGCTGTTTGATCTCGACAGCACTGTGCCCCTTTACAGATGAGGAAACAGGCAGGGAAGTGACAGCGGCAGGCCGGTTTCTGTCGCCAGTGGGTTCTGGGCTTGTTCTGACGTCCAGGCCGTGAGTTGGCCCTGCCCGAGTGCCCAGGAAGCATTTCCTTGTGCTCCTGTCCCTCTCAGCCTGTGGCTGTCCTAAGCCTGGCTGAGCTGCTTTGAGAAGGGGGAAGGTGCAGCTGGGACGCCGAGCTCTCCCGGGGTCGGGCAGACCGTCTGGGTGTAAGGATCCTGGCCAGTGGCATCCTCTAGGGACCACCTGGTGAGCGAGGGGACCTCAGGCTCGGGTTTGATGCTGCTTCTCCTTCGTGTCGTTACCAGGAGCCAGAAAGCACAGAGACCAGAGGCGTGCTCCACGGGAGGCCCCGCAGAGCCCACAGGTCAGGGCAGGACCCCCGAGGCCCACAGCCAAGGCCCCAGGACACACCCAGAAGGTTCCGACCCGGTGCCCAGGGGCAGGAGGGTGAGGGCTAGGGGCGGGGCGGAGCTGGCCACCCTGAAGACTCAGGCGCCTGCCCTGTGCTCTGGCCTCAGGACAGGAACTGGCGCTGGGGCTCCGTGCACTCAGCCTGCAACCTGGGACGCAGCAAGCAACCCTGCGCAGATGAGCGTGGCTGCTCCAGCTCCGCAGTCACCGTCCACGGCCCAGGGCAGCTGGGTGTGCCCAGCAGACGACATCTGGACCGCAGAGCCCCAGACCCAGGGAGCACGGACACCACAAACGGGACTCGGAGTTCGTGGGGGAGTCTGTGTGTTTTTCTAGAAGTGCCCCTGTGGTCTCAGCAGCTGGGCCGTCTCCTTTGGTACACATGCCGCTGTTTCTCACTTTGCTTTGTGTTCGTTTTTAAACCAGCCCCCTTTCCTCCCAGCAGCCGCACAGCTGCTTCTGCCCCCACCTGGGAGGGTCCAGGCTGTGGTGGCTGCACTGGGGCTGGGCGCCCCCTGCCTTCCGGCTGCTGGGAGGAGGGAGAGCGTCTCAGCCTGGAGAGGGCCCAAGGTGGGGGACAGGCAGGGGCAGTCTGGGCTACCCGACATAGCTGGCACCAGTGCCCGAGGGGCTGGGTGTCAGGCCCTACCAAGGCCTGAGAGGGTGGGTGGCCCGTCCAAACTGGGTCCGAGGGCCAAGAGTTTCCCCTGTCCCTGCTATTGTGGTGCCCTCCCCATGCCATCTCCTTACCCAGAGGCCCTGTGCTGGCCACTTCTAAGTGTGGCCCAGTCTGCTGCCCACCATCCACCACCCGCCAGCTCACCCCTCCAGCCCCTCGCTGGGGCTCCCTGTGGGGCCTGAATCTTTGCTGAGAGGAGGCCTTTCTTACCGTTTGCCCTGCCTCCCAAGGAGGAGCCCTGACCTGCGCCCTTGCAGGCCTCGTCCACCCTCAGCAGAGCTCTTGGCCCTCCCTCCCTGGTGCCCCAGGGCCATTGCCCACCTCACTTCTTCCAGGTCTCCCTGCCCGGAGCGCGTCAGGCCGGGGCGGGGACAGATTTGGTAGCACAGGATGGAAGCTAGCAGAGCTGGCCAGGCCTGACTGCTTCGTACTCACTGGCCTTGGCAAAGCTGGGAGCCTCCAGTGGGCTAATCCCTGTTCTCATCAGATGTCTGTTCCCTGTGTGGGGTGAGCGGGCCCAGGGCCTGGCTGTCAGTCCTTGACCAGGGACGTGACGGCGTTTGGAGGAGTGTGGCCCACAGAGGCCAGGGTTGATGGCCATGCGAATTCTCCAGTAGAAAGGAAGTGGAAGGTAGGGGGTCCTCATCACCTACCAAGCTGCTCAGGCTGCTTCAGCCCCCAGAACGCAGGCCTGCCCGGGCTGGACAGGCAGGATCACCTTCAGCTCTGACCGCGTCCTGTGTGCCCAGCCCGTGCCCATGGGAGAGCTTCCCGGGGGCAGTGTCAGCAGCTGTGCCCCGGGGACCCACCTCAGGGATGTGCGGAGATGACCACGGCCTCCCTTTGGTGTGGGAGCTAGGTTCTGCTCGGAGGTCTGCTTCCTCGATGACCAGAGGGGTCTGGGGGCCTCCCAGGCTGCAGGTGTGAGGCTGAGAACTGCACGTTCTCTTCTGTAGGGGCTCCCGTCCCCCTGTCCCCATCCCTGCACTGAGGAGCAGGCCAGAGTCAGGTAACGTTTGCAGACCACTTACCTGAGCAGTTTTTTAGTTTTGTTTAAAGTCACATAAAAATCACCATTTTAAACTTGCTGAAGTGTACAACTAAGTGGGTTTTAATACATTCAGAATCTGGTGCAACTATCGCTGTCTGGTCCAGAACTTTCCCAGGAGCGGGGTGATGGAGCCTGGTCCCTTCAGCAGTGCCCCCGCCCCCAGCTCCTGGCAGCCACTGATGGCTTAGTGTGGGATCAGCCCAAGGGAGCCCCGTGCAGGGCCCATGGTGCAGCCTCAGCAGTGTCCTGCGTGCTGCTGCACCCTCGTCACACCGCCAGCACGCACGGCTCCAGTCCCCCACGTCCTCGCCAGCACGCGGCTCTCGCTCCCGCTTCGCCGTCCCAGCTGGGTGGAGTAGCTCAGTCATTTAATTTGCATTTCCCTCTGACATTGAACCTTTTTCTGTGTTTACTGGCCATTTGTACATCTTGACAGAAATGTCTACGCAAATCCTTTGCCCTTTTTTTTTTTTTTTTTGAGAGGAAAGGAGAGGGAGAGAGATAGAAACATTGATGAGAGAGAACATCGACTGGCCGCCTCCTGCATGCCCCCCACTGGGGATCGGGCCCACAACCTGGGCATGCGCCCTGACCGGGAATCGAACCGGTGACCTCTTGGTGCTTTGGTCGACGCTCAACCACTGAGCCACACCGGCCGGGCTCCCTCGCCCTTTTTTAAATTGAGTTGTCTTTTGGTTGTTGAGTAAGAGCTCTTTATGTGGTCTGGTGCCGGGCCTTGTCGGTTATGTAGGGTAAATATGTTCTCCGACTCGGAGGGTCTTGATGGTGTCCTCTGGTCTGTGAACATTTTTGAAGTTGATGTTCAATTTATTTTTCATCGTTGCTGGTGCTTTTGGTTATCACTGAGGAAACCATTGCTTCGTCCACTGCGTTCATGTGTCTCATGGTTTGGCCCGTTTTGAGTTCATGTGTGTATATGGCTACCCAGGGTCCTTTGCAATTCCATGTGAGCCAGGACCAGCTTGGCTGTCTGCAGAAAAAGGCAGTTTGGGTTTGATGGGGGTCCCATGATCAGTTTGGGGAGCACTGCCGTCTCACAGCTGATCTCCAGTCCCGGCAACAACGTCTGGCAGCTTCCAGGGCCCGTGTCCTACGCGTCCCTGTTACAGCCACTCCACACGCACCCTTTGTGCCACTGCCCCCGCCAAGGGCACTGCTCCTCAGGGCGTTTGGTTGTGTGCTGCCGGTGCACTGAAACGCAGCCGACTTGTGTGTCTTGTATCCTGCACTTGGTACTTATTTATGAACTCTGTGTGTGTTCTTTAGCGTTTTCTGTAAGATCATGGAGTACTTTTGCTGCTGCTTTTCCAGTCTGGGTGCCTTTTTTTTTTAATCCTCACCCGAGGACATCTTTGCATTTATCCTCAGAGCAGAAGGGAGAGAGGGGGGAAGAGAGAGAGAAAAACATTGATGCGAGAGACACACATCGAGTGGTGGCCACCCACACGACCCCAACTGGGGCGGGGACAAACTGCAACCCTGGGTGCCTTTTGTACCTTGTCCTTGCCTGATGGCCGTGAGCAGATCCTCCAGGACCACGTGGAGTAGAAGTGGCGAGGAGACAGCCTGTTTCTCCACTGGGGAGGAAGTTCGCTGTGGGCTTCCCGTAGGTGGTGGACACCCTTCACCCGGTGGGGAGTCCCCTCCAGTCCTCGTTTGCTGAGCGTTGTGGTCACAAAGGGTGTTGGACACGTCCAGTGCTTGCTCTGCACCCATGGAAATGGTCGTCGTCCTTCATCTGTGGGTCACACGGATGGGTTCTCGTGGTTTGAGCCCCCCGGGCGTTTCCGAGATGAATCGCTGTGGTTGTGGCGCATGACCCGTGCCCCGAGCTGCCGAGCTCAGTTTGCTGGTGGGGAGGATTCTGCGTGTGTCTGCCAGGGCTGTTGGTCTGCAGCTCTCTTGGGATGTCTTTGTCGCTTTGATGTCACGGTGGTGCTGGCCTCAGGGACTAGTCAGAAAGTGTCCCCCTCTTCTGTGTCTTGGAAGAGTTAGGAGGACTGGTGCTGACCCGTTGAAGCCGCCTGGCTGCGCGGCTGTCTGTCGGGAGGTGGATGGATCACTAAGTCCATCTCTTGTTCGTTACAGGTCTATGACAATGTTTCTTCTGGAATCCGCTGGTAGTTTTTGGAGTGTTTCTAGGAGTTGGCCCATTGCATCCAGGTTATCTAATGAGATGGCTTGCAGCTGTTGAGATTGTCTTTCGTTTCTGTGAAGGTGGAGGTGGTGTCCCAGCTCTCACCTGGTTTCAGTCACTTGAGTCCTCTTTCTCTGTCGGTCTGGTTGTGAGTGGTTTTGAAGGCGCCTTCCCCGCACCCCGAGGTGACCTGGCTCGGTGGGGCTGGAGGGCGGAGTCCCTGCAGGGTTCACAGAGGGTCGGGCTCCGCCACAGCTGTCTCCAGTGCTCCCACACTCCCCAAGCAGACGGGCCCCAAAGGTGCAGGTCCCAGCCCCCTAAGTCCTCAGCTGAGTGCCTGACGCAGGGGTGTGGGTCCTGGAGAACCCCTGCAGGACGGCAGAGCGGCGCACGACCCAGGTGGGCAGTGGGGTCAAGCTGGCAGGAAGGCTGGAAGGGCAGGGTTTCAGCCACAGCTTCACACACCCTCGGTCCTAACAGTGGCCACACCAAGGTCTTCAGAGATGAGAAGGGGTTAGGGTGGACCAGGCTGGGGGTTCAAGTGGAGGAGGGGGGCAGGTGCAGGCAGGATGTGGACCTGCTGGCCAGAGACATTTGTAGGAGACCCAGAGAGCAGCGGGGATGGGGTTTGGGGAGGCTTCAGAGCGGCATGTCCTGCCCACCTCCAACCCCAGGTCCCCCGCTCTGCCCGGCTCCCTCACCCCATGCAGAAGGGCGTATGGGGCCTAAGTGGGGTGGCGTCTCAGCTCCTTCCCACAGAACCTTAAAAATAGAGCTGAGATGCTGTCCATCTTCATAGACCACAGCCTGCCCCAGAGCCAAGAATAAGTCACGAACCACTTAATAATTCAAGTCGATCCAAATAGAACGTCCTGTTAGCCTGGTGGCCTCTGTGCCCCTTGCCCAGGCCCCCACCCCTCCCAGGGGCTGGGAGTGAGGCTCCCAGCAGGTGGTCTGGCCTGGCTTTTGCAGGTCACACCCAGGCCCCTCAAGGCTCTTCACCTCAGGGACCCTAGCCTGCCTACCCTGCCCTCTCAGGACAATCAGGAATGGAGGACACCCAGGCCTGGGAGTGGCCAGGGCCAGGCCACAGGGAGGAGGCCCGGCCAGGATCCTAGCTGTCCCAGGGACCCTCCCCTGCTTCGCCCCTCTGGCCACAAACATTGGCCTGTTGGCCCGGGTAGGAGCCTCTTTGATCATCCTCACCCCTGCCCCTGGGCTCCTGGGGTCCCAGCCCTCCAGGGCCTGCAGGCTAGCCTGGGCTCCCTGAGCCCGTCCCTGACTTAGACCCCAGTCCCTGGTATACACACACCTTGGGGCTTGGTTTTTTGCCACCTGGTAGGGTTTCTAAAGAGGCTCCATGGGCTGGTGGGAACAGCTGGGGACAAGGGACCAGGGTCCTGGGTCCCAACACAAGGCCTCTGCACTTGCTGCGGGTGGGAGTAGGGGTCCTCAGCAGGTGGCCCACCCCACAGTCCCTGCTGCACTGCCGGGCCAGGATTATTAATTGAAGGCACAGGCATGCGGCAGTGCTGACACCCAAATGAATAGCACGCTGGGTAATTAGGGAGGTGTCTTGGAAATGATGGAGCGAGGCCTGCTGTCCCCAGTTCACCTCCCAGGAAGCGAGAGCGACTTCTTGCAGTTTCCTGCCACCGTGGGCGATGCTGGGGACCGGAGTGCAGCCCGAGGGCCAGGGCACAGCTGTCGCTCCGGACAGGACTGAGCCCCTCGGTCTGGTTCCTCCCCACCCAGCGGGGCAGGGGAGGTGGGCTAACGGGGAAAGGATGTGGTTGGAGACAGGCGAGCAGGCCTGGAGCCACTCAGAGGGGCAAATTCAGGGGGTGGAGGAGGGCCATGTGGGCAGGGGTGGGGAAGACCCAAACCCCAGGACTTAGGGGTCTTGCCCTGGGAGAGACGCAGCACCCTAGCCCTTCCGGGTGGCAGGGGCCCGATGGAGAGCTGGCTGTGGGCAGCAATGTGTGTTTTTTACTTACTGAAGTGGCACTTGGGTTTCTTATGAAAGTCACAAGCGCACGTAGTTGGATTGAATAGCTCTGTGAGATCAATGAAAAACCTCTCCTCTCCTGATGGCCCCTTCTCAGAGGCAAGGTTTTACTTTGTCTGGTTGGTTGGTTTGGGGCTTTTTGTTTTTTTGTATTCTAAATAGCACGCTAATGTTACTGGATTTTTTCCTATTTAGAAATTACCCATTGACTTCCTGCTGGGCATCTGGTCTCTGCCTCATAGCCCCTCACACACACTCACACACGCTCACACACCTCCATCCGTCCAGAGTGCGGCGTGCGCACCATTATTCTTCGCTCACCACCGGCGGCTGAGGACTCACGGTGACCACACCTCCTTCCCGTGCAGCCTCTTGCTTCTCCTGGACGCAGTAACTCCTGTTTTAGGTTTGGTTTAGCTTCTGTGTGCCCATTACTTATTTGTCCCCAAATGCTGCACTGGAAGTATGACCCTCTCTTTGGCGTGTTAACAACATCAGGCCATCTATGTGTATTTTTTTTTCTTAGAGCCTGTGGCAGCCAGAGGCCAAAATGTCCCCAGTGACCCACGCCTCTGTCTGCTTGGTCCTCTGGCCACACTCAGCCAGGTGGTCTGTATGACCCGCAGAGGTGTGGATGTAGGGTGTGTCACTCCTGGTACTAGACCATAAAACACATTGGGACTTGGTCTTGGTGCCCCCTCTCGGTCTCCCTCCTCATCATCCATTTTGAGGGCCATGTCATTAGCTGCTCTATGAAACCCCTGTGGCAAGGAGCTGACCCCCCTGCCCTTCAGCCTGGGAGGGAGCCAGCTTGGAATCGTGTCGTCCCGGCCTGGTCCGCCTTCAGGTGCCGCAGCCCGGCCATCGTCTTGACTGCAGCCTCATGAGAGACCCTGAGCCAGAAGAGCCAACCTGGCCCGGGGTCCCCACCCTCAGACTCGGTGAGATGACCGATCTTTGTTCTGGGCTACAGACCGTCCCTCGCATGCCCACCTGTCTCTGTTGCCTTGGATACCTGGCACCCCCCAAGGCCCTCTCACCCTCGTCGTGCCCCGGTGTGGAATCCCTCCTTGGATCCCGTGCAGTCCTCTGTTTGGGCTGCCATCTTCCCAATGCTGTCATCATCTGGTGGCTTCTTGCGGACACATCAGAGCTACAGCCCCAGCCTTGCCCTGCCCCAGAAGCCAGCGCCCCTATTGGTCTTCCAGCAGGGAGATCTGGGAAAGTGACTGTCACGTGTCATGACAGGAGAACCGGGTAGGAGACCCCTGGTCCTGTCCTCCGGCCCCAGATGCGCTTGGCGATGTCGCTGTCCGTGGTGCTGAAACCTGCGCCGGGGCGTGGCCTGCGCTGGGGGCGGAGCCTGTGCTCTGCTCGCTCCCCTTCCGCCCTGCCTCTCCCAACCCTGGGCAGCTGCCGGTCGTCCTGGAGACCACCTCCCTCCGGGCCCTGCCCTGCTGCCCCTGGCCGTCTTCCTGCCCAGGGGCTCCTCCCTAGCTGGTTTTTTTTTATTCATTTAGTAATCTGTTTAATTATTTTTAAACAAGCTATGTACTTCCCTTTGCACTGGGACCCACACGATGCTGCAGGTGTGCGGCGGCGGCGGCGGCCTCCCCAACCCTCCGGACATGGACATTGTTCTTGGTTCCTTTGTCACTGTTGGCTCCGCTCTCAACTTTTTAAAAATCCTGATTAAGCAGGTTATAGAAATCCTACTGACAGCAACTCTAGACCTCCTAATTTTACAATTTATAAAAAAACAAGGACGCCATCCCCCCACCCCCCGCGCAGGGGCCGCGCTGACCACATTGTTCCAGTTGGTTGTGTGCTGTGGAAGTGAGGCTGCCGTGGCTTCGTGAGCAGACCCACGCCGGCCTTGCAGATGGGCTGGAGTCCTGTGGTGAGAGCTCGGAGACAGCTGAGCTGAGAACTCTCTGGGTTACAAGTGACAGAAACCACCTTAAACCATCGTGAGCAAAAGCGGGGCTTGTGAGGCCACTGCTGGGCAGAGCTGGCTGCACCACGCCGTGCTCTCGCCCCTCTGGCTGCGGATGGCGGCAGCCGGCTTATTTTCTCCCCGTGGTGATCCCAGGCAGAGAGCCCCCTCTATCCCAAAGGCTCCAACCAAGCCCCAGGGCCATGCCTCTTCGTTCTGGCTGGCCTGGCTTGACCGTGATCACTGCTTGACTTGACCACTGTGGCCGGAGGGGTCAAGTGTCCAGCCTGGAGCCAGGGAGTGGAAGTAGCCTCTGCCCACCTTGGACGGGGTTCCTCAGTGGGCAGTCAACACTGTCACCTGGTTGGGGAAGCAAAGGGGAGGGGACCTCTTCAGGAGGTGCCATGGCCCCAGGATCTCAGGACCCTGCATCCCCAAGGCCCTAGGCAAGTATTGCCCTTCCCAGCAGTGCCCACCTCGTCTCCAGGTGATTCTCCTTCCATGCCAGCAGGAGCAGCCTGGTTAAGGCCCATTACTAACCACTGTCTTGTTTCTGGGGCAGAGACGCTGAGGGCTTGGACTCAGTTGGCGCATAACAAGGTCTCCATGGTAAATTACCAACGAACTGTCCAGGGAAATGCCAAGCAGGATCCGGCATGCTGCCAGTGAGGGATAGCCAATTAACCCAGAGCGGTTAATCCAGTCTGGGGTGGCCTGCTGCAGCCTCCAGCAGGGCAGGGAGCGAGGGGAGGGGCCTGGACTCCACCGCTGTCCACTGGGTCAGTCATTCCAAAACCACCTGCTGGGTCAGGCCTGGCCAGTCACTGCTGTCAGGAGCTGGGACTGTGCTGGGGAGGGACAGACATGCAGACAGTTGTCTGTGACTTGCGTGGTCTCTGCAGCATCCAGTCTGAGTAAAAGCAAGCCAGGGCAGCAAGGAGGGACAGGTTAATGACAGGGGCCAAGGCATGGCAGGGAGGGGAGGAGGAGTGGCCGGGTCCCAGGGAGAGGGGCTGGTGGGGGCAGTCCTGCAGGCGCAGACAGCCACCTGGCGCCGTGCGCAGAGCCTTGGGCAGTGCACTGGCAGACCTGAGCTGTGAGACTTGGAGACATTTTCTCAAAACTTCTGAGCCTCGGTTTCCTCACCTGTAGAGTGGGGCTCGTAACCCAGTTCCAGGGCCGTGGCAGGAGTGAGCAGTGCCCTGTGCAGGCGTGCGGAGCTCAGCGCCGGCCCAGAGCAGGTGCCGGCTGAATTTGGTTCCCTCCTCCCTGCATTGGAGCCTTGGTCCCGGCTCACCGCAGGGAAGCTCCGGGGGGGGGGGGAGCCCGTGCTGGGGACAGGCACAGGGATGGGGGCTGCAGCCCAGGGGAGAAGGGTGTCCTAGAGGATGTGGTGTGGGTTGAGGGGCAGGGTCGAGGACTTGCCACCCCACGCCTTTTAGGTTTTGTTTTATGTTTTCAGGAAAGCACCCTGGCCACCGGAGTCCCTCCTGGTGGGGACCAGTAACCATACTCTGACCCCAGCCTATTCGGTCCCCTGCCTTTGCCCACGCCACCCCCCTGCCCAACGCCCCCTAGTGGAGCTGACCCCTCCCCTGTGGAAGCCCCACCCATGTCTGCTGGTGGGGGGTGATTGGCAGCTGCCACTTCCCACCCCCTAGGCGGAGCCTCATGCTTATTCATGACACTAACATATGGCACCTCCGTGGGGGGGATCGGAGGAAGCTGCCAATTGTGAGAGAGCAGCGTGTCCCTGTTCAAGTCCTGCCGAAGCAAAACAAACAAGATGTGAGGGAGCAGAGGCGGCGGGGGCGGGAGCATGCCAGTGCGTGTCTGCCTGGCTGCTGCGGGGGCTGGAGGGAGGAACCCAGGGTAAAGCGGGAGCTGCGGCCTGGCAGTGAGTTGGGAATGAGTTTTGGTTTCTGTGGCTTCTGGGCTCTCAGCTAATGGGGTCCGCAGAGGTCCCCAGGTAGGCTGGCTCACCCCCACTGAGACCCTCGCCTCTCACTGGGGACGCCAGGCATGAATGAAGTGGGGACAGGGGGCTGGGCAGTCGGCAGCCCTGACTTCAGATCACTGAAATGTTCTCTTCCTAGAATCAGGAAAGTACCTGATTTCAAATCAGATCTGTAGGGCTCCAGGCTTAGCCAGTCTCTTCCTCTGTGTTTGCTGGGGGGGGGGGGGGGGGGGCAGCAGCCCCTCAACATTTCCCTCCCCACACCCCTCCCCTTTCAAGCTGGCCCTCTAGTGGCACGGGGGCACCAGAGGGCTGCAACGCTCCACTCCTGGGCTGGGGGGGCTCTGGGGTCCTCCGCAGCCCCTCCTCTCTGGCCCAGGACTGAGGCTGCTGCCATGGAAACGAGGCTCTTTGCAGGCTGCTGCGTGCATCCTGGAGAGAGGGTCCTGGGTCCAGGGCCCAGTGGGCCCAGGAACTGTGGCCACCACCTCTCAGGAGGCCCAACACTAGGGTCCCCACCCTGCTCTGCCGCCTGCCTGCATTGCCAGTAAGAAACCACAAGAGACAGAAGGGAGCTCAGGGAGCCTGGAGTGGGGCCTGGGGCCCAGCAGGCCAGGGGCTGAGGTGGGCTGAGGGTGAAGAGCCGGCCTGGGAGCCGCAGCCCAGGGTCCACCTCGCAGAGGGACTGGACTCTGAGCCCTCCCGTGCCTGCATATGCCCTTAGAGTGTGGCAGACCTGTGGGGTCTGTCCGTGGGGCCCACCAAGCTCCTTTTGGGGAGGGGTATGGCATGGGCTTGGAGCAGCACCCCCATACTTTGGGCCTTCCCAGGGAGCTGCAGAACCTGCCCCCCACCCCGCTTCCTCCCAGACAGCTGGAGCCCCACGGACCCCTGGGCCCAGCCCTGTGGGCTGCCTGGGTGGCTGGACTGCCTCCTGGCCTCGCCTCGAGCAAGGGGCCCAGCCCAGCCAAGTGCTGTGTGAGGCCCCCTGGCTGGCAGTGCTCGCGTCCGGCCTCCGCGGCAGGCGCTGCTGTGCACGGTGGCGTCTGCTGCTGTCTCAGGGCAGATGGGCTGCCAGTGAGCTAAGTGTGTGCGGGGGAAGGGGTGCCATAGGAACCCCTTCCCTCCGGAGCATGGGGGCGGGAGAGGCAGCGCCTGCTGCTGGGGGGAACAGGGAGCACATGAGAGGGAGGGGCGCTGGGATCGCATGAGCCCCAGGTTTGGGGTGAGGCTCATGGTGCTGGCTCCTGGCCAGGGGCTCAGGGACCTCCTTGGGGATGCTGGGCCCTGCAGGCACTGGTCAGGGCAGAGATCCCTGTCAGCACTGGCTGGGTGGCTTTGGGAGAGTCCCTTTGCTCTCAGGGCCACGGGCCTGGAGGGTGCGTGTGGATGGCTTCAGGGCGCCTTCCAGCTCCTAAACCCTGAGCTCTGCAGGAGGGCCCCCCCCCCCCCGCAGCAAACACGCCACCACCTGCAGGGGCCTCCTGCCAGGGCCTGAGGGTGGACAGGATGCCCGCACAGTCAGCCGGGGCCTCAGGGCACGTGGGCTCCCGGGTGAGGCAGGGTCCCTGCCAGCCGCTCTGCAGCCCGTCCTCAGCCCCAGCTGCCCAAGGGAGCCAGGCTGAGAGGGCGTGGGGGCTGGCTCCTGGGCAGGGTGGAGACCCACCTGGCCTGGCTCTCCAAAGCCCAGTGCACTGGACCCCGGACCCCCAGGACACTGGGACCTGTGGAAGGGGCAGATATAGGAAAGTTGGTGAGGAAATAGCCCAGGCCACCGACAGCCTCAGAAACCACTCAAGGGGCACCAGGGCAAAGGCCGGCTGGGCAGCCCCAGAATCCTGCTCTGGGAGCCCCAGGGGCTTTTCATTCATAACAGTGGTGACTAGAGCCCCAGCCACTGTCATGTGGTAGACGCTGCCCTGAGCACTTAGCGCCATGGTCTCTGGTGGTTGGCACATAGCAGGGGAGGCAGCCGTCACCGCCTCAGAGGGAAGAGGAGACCAGGACCTGGGAAGATCAAGCAGCTGGCGGAGGCCTGGGGCCACTTAGCGGCTGGGCTGCGCCTGGAGCTGACCCCGCTGGCCGCACTCCTCGGGCTCCAGGTCTCACAGCACCACAGCTCCAGAGCCCAGTGTCCCCCGCCCCCATCCCTGGGCAGCCCCTTCCCACCCTGCAGCCGCCTCCGCCGCCCGCAGTGACTCAGCTCAGCTGTTACTCAGCCTCTTCGCTTGTCGGTGGCTGCCTTTTTGTTTCCTTTTTCTTTTCCGAAGTGTGACATGGCTGCTGTGCTGTGGCGGGTGACTGCCGCAGGGGGCCCAGCGCGAGGTGGCCCACGTGGCCAGATGTCCAGGCCGCACCCTCGCACTCTGGTCCTGAGCAGACTGTTACCTCCAGAGCAGGCGCAGTCCTGCCCTTAGTTCCGCCTGCCTCGGGCATGGTGCCAGGGGACACCTGTCCAGTCACCCTCCGCAGCTCCTCCCGACCAAGGACCTTGTGCCCTTGACACTGTCTGCTGGGCCTCAAGAGGCCAGAAACCGTCCTAGGCAGGGTGACCTAGAGGGGGGCCAGACCCCACTTTGCAAGAAGGGATAGGAACTGGAGAAGTGTGTCCCCCAGAAGACGGGGCAGAGGCCTGCCCACTGTCAAGGCCCTGGGGGCGGGGTTACGTGGAGAAGGAAGGGCTTTCTCTCAACGAAGGGAGTTTCTCACGCCCCTTGGAGTGGCTGAATGGTGGCCTCCAAAAGACGTGTCCACCCAGAACCTCAGAATGCGACTTTCCTTGGAACGAGAGTCTTGGCAGATATAACCAAGTTAAGGATCTTGAGATGAGATCATCCTGGATCAGGGTGTCAGGAGAGCAAGGCAGAGGAGGACGTGAGACTCAGACTCCCGTGAGGCTGGCGGCAGAAGGTGCGCCCACGAGCCAAGGGAGGCCGTGCCGCTTCAGCCGCGAGGCGGGGAGAGAGGCTCGGAACAGGTTCGGTTTCAGAGCTCAGCCGCTGTGGAGTCTGGGCTGGAGGAGTCCTCGTGAGCAAAGGGGTTTCTGGGGTGGCTAAGCCTTGCCGCGGCACCCCCTGCCGCACACAGTCCCCCTCCTTAAGGCAGAAGTCAGAGCCTGGGTTCCCTGACTCCCTTGCAGCTAGAGTGTGGGCCTGTGACCTGGGCGCCAACAACCACAGTCACCCCAACAGACTGATTTAGAAGTAATACCAGGAAGCAAATCTCTTTTCTATTTCTTTCTTTTGCTGCTAAAGGTTTTATTGTTTCCATTTGGCTCAAGGATGGGAGAGGGCTCCAGGGAGGTTAAAGGGCTGCCCAGCAGCGGCAGGGAGAGGCCCCGGCAGAAGCCAGACACCAGGGGGGTGCGGAGGGGTCCTCGAAGGCTCCCGGTGGTGCTTGAGGGGGAGCCCGGCGCAGCCCGCGGAGGGTCAGGTGTGGCCCATCGTGTTGATGAGGATCACCTCCACCCAGGAAGTGGTTCCCCGGAAGTCAGAGAGACGGGGTCTGTGCGGGCAGAACCCCGGGCCTGGTTCAGGTTCTGCTCCGGGACCACGGCAGCTTCCACGACACCCCGAGCGTCACCCGGTCGCGTGGGAAGGCCTCTGCGCGTCCTGGAGGAGGGCGCGGCCACTGGGCGCCCTCGGCCTGTCCTCCGCCAGCTCAGAGCGGCCCGCCCTCCGGAGCCCCAGCGCCCCGTGGAAACGAGGTGGGTGTGGGCGGCCAATGCAGGCTGCCCCGTCGACGGGCCACCACCTGGGTGGGGCATGCTGACGGATCTGGGAGCTCGTGGTTGCTGGGCAACAAGGTGAGGCTGGTCTCCGGGCCAGGGCGGCGCGGTGGTTCCGAGGTGGGGAGACGAGACGGAAAGAGGTGGGAGGGTGTCGGAGGCTGGGAGAGGGCGCCCCGGGCTGCTCTGCCCGGACACTGTGGCAGCAGGAGCAGGTGGGGACTGCTCAGGCACTGCCCCAGTCTCTTTTCTATCGGGTGCTTTGGGGCCGCGGGGCCTAGGCCCAGGGGTGGTGTGCTCTCAGGCACTGCCCCGGGAGTGTGGCCCCTGAGCGCCTGCCTGGCTCTCTGGAAGGTTCTTGGCCTGCTCGCCGGAGCACTTCCTTCCCGGGAGGTTGGCCACGTGGCTTCTGTTGGTTCCGAGTGGCTTGTGGGGTAAGGAGAGCTCACTGGGGACTCGCTCAGCTCTGTCCGTGGGGCGGGGAGGTCATGCCCCAGAGAGAAGCCCCTAGCAGCCCTAGTCCCGGCTCAGAAGGAGGAACCGCTTGCAGCCCGGGCTGGCAACGGTCCCGTCGGCCTCTCAGGGGCCAAGAGGCCTGGCTTTTCCCGGGGCCCCGCACCCCTTCTCCCCACTCCTGCCCCACCCCTCACCCACTCAGGGCCCATGTCCTTCCTCTGTTCTCTCCCCTGCAGCTTTCTTAGAAATGAAGTCATCTAGAAAAATAATCAAAATAGAAAGGGAAAAAAAACTAAGAAAATGGGATTTTTTTTTCCCTTTCAAACATTTGGCAAGACACCTCCCACACGAATGAGTGTCCACAGGCCCGGTTCCGTCGGAGGGAGGCTCGGGCCTGCACCTCCTGAGCAGAGTGAGTGGTGGGTCTCCCCACTCCTCCCACGGGGGTCCCCACGGCCGCCCCCTGCAGCCTGGCAAGGTCAGCCCCTACCAGTGTGCAGCCCAGGCAGTGCCCTGGCAGGGGCCAGGGCAGGGCGGGCGGCCGGTCAGGGGTTATAGCTCCCAGGTGAGGTCTCTGGCTCCAGTCCGGCGCTCTTCCCGCCGCCCGCCCGCAGCCCACTCCCTGCTGCAGAGTTCTCGTCTGTTTATTTATAATTTATACTCAGCCTGCTTCCAAGAAAGCTCCCAGGCACTTGCTGAAAAGCTGCTTCTGAAGGCTGTGTGTGCTCCGCCAGCCTTCGGCTCAAAGCCGCACACCAGTCCCTGGCTTCCCGGTGCACCGGCTCCGTCTGGCTCCGGGGCCCCCCAGTGCAGCCATTCTCACCACCCCTGACGTGCACCCTGGCTCCCAGAGACCCTCGCCGCCAGGGCAGCTTGCTGGGGTGATCCCTCGGCCACGGTGCCTACTCCCTACCTTGGGACCGGACCCTTCCTCCGTGCGCCTTCTCTGGCACCGATGGGAGGGGACCTGGGGACATGAGCACCTCTCTCCTGGCCCTCGGTGCCTGTCTGCGTCAGTTACACGGCACAGGCTGTCCCTTCCTGCCCCCGACTAGACCTTGCCCGAGTCGCGTCGTAGTGAGGTGGTGGATGACCATGATGGTGAGGGGCTCCCTCTGGTGTTCGGGCCTGGGGGGCAGCGGGGTCTCTGGCACAGGTTTCAGGGTGCATGTGCCAAAGGGAAGGGCCTGCAGGCGGGGAGCTGGGGGTGCAGAGAAGACAGGGTCGCCCTCACCACTTTGTCTGGACCCCAGGTAGAGGCCAGAGACACTGTTTGCACCTGTTTCTTCAGGACCCGTGACAAGGAGCGACGCCGTGGACCAGGGAGGGTGGGGCACCCAGCACGCGAGGACCCACGTGGCCCCAGCTGCCCTTGGCCTCTTCACTCCCGACTTTTGCCAGCTGGGGTGTCGCTTCCTGTTCCTTTGACCCTGGGTCTCCCCTTTCCGCAGCCTCCCTTTCCCATCTCTGACAGAACAAGCCGGCACAGGTGCCGCTCAGGGCGGAGGCCTGGCTTAACCAAACCTGAAAATGTCCCTTGTCCCCTGAGGACGGGCCCTGGCCGAGCGAGGAGCAGCAGAGATCAGGCCCACAGAGCAAATGGACAGCTCCGCCCCGCTCAGCCTGGCTTTCCCATCTGTGGAAAGAAAAAGTCTCAGGCTTCTCCCTCTGCCGAAGTCTGCAGCCGTAACTCCCACAGGCCAGGCTGGGTGCCGCTGCCATTCCGGGGGCACACCACGGGCAAGGGGTGGGGCTGCCCTCCTCCCTGTCCGTCTGGCCTGGCATCATCAGCCGTGGCCCGCTCTCCCTCCCTTCCTCAGCCTGAGCAGACACAGCCTGGCACAGGGAGCTCTGGCAAGGCAGGGCCCTGGGGGTCACCCTCGGGAAGCCTCAGTGGCGAGGGTGATGCCAAGCGGGTCATGCCAGGGATGCTCTGCCACTTGGCAGGCACACAGTGGAGCGTGGCCTTTCCCTGGTTCCGGCTCTCCCTGCCACTGAGTCGCAGGGGCCGCGGATGCCCTGACTGTGGGGGCTGAGGCAGAGCAGATGTCCACTCCAGGCCGCAGTGCCCTGGGCCAGAAGGACAGCGCTGGAACCGTGGACTCTGGAGCGGAGGGGACAGGGCAGAGGGAGGGAAGACAGCAGCCGGGTGCCTCCCTCTCCTCAGCCCGGCCCAGGAACATCTGGCTGCCAGGATGGCTGGCGCCCTGTGCCCCACGAGGTTGGCAGCATATGGCTGCCCTGGCTTGCCCGAGCCACACACCCTGCAAAGAGCTCCTCTCCTGGAGCCCATGCCCACAGGGAGGCCAGTTGTCCGGACATTTGGATGCAGTTCCGGGCAGCCCTGGATGCTCATCTTGGCTTCCTGCCTGAGAAGTGGCATCACGCCCGGGAAGAGCACAGGCTGCTCAGCCACAAAGAGCTGGACTGAGACCTGGCACCTCCGTGTCCTGGTGCTGTGATCCCGGTCAGGCTCCCCTGTCTGACCTGCTCCCTCGTTCGTAGGACACATCAAGCCTGAGCGGTGTCCGTGGTGCGTGCTTCACACCAGAACTGCCCCCAGGACCCCGGGAGGACTTCCAGGGACCCTGCTCTGGGAGCTGACCTCGACACTGTGCCTCGCCCCTCGCCCTCTGCATGGCCCCGATCACCAGACTGAGCCCCGAGGGCAGCGCCAGGCTTTCTCTGTGCAATCCAGCACCAAGCTTAGCGCTGGGCGCAAACCAGCGAGTGACATCTGGAGCCCAGAGGGTCTCAGCTGAGGGTGACTGTGTTTGAGGTGTCTCGGTCCTCCCACAGGACTGAGCTCTCTGGGAGTGAGATGGACGTAAAGGCTTGGCACCTGGGCAGTCGCCCAATCCTTGCTGGTTCCCCTTCCAGAGAATCACAGAAGGGGATGCAGGCCCTTGGTGGGGAGGAAGAAGAGACCCTCCTTCACTTGCTCTGTCCACAACATCTACTGAGCAAGACAGTAACCTTATCAGATGGTGATAAGACCTAGAGAGAAAAGCAGCAGGGAGGTGATGTATGAGCAATGCGGGGAGGAGGTGAGAGCCCTGTAAAATCGTGGGAGTAGCAAGTGCAAAGGCCCTGGGGCAGGACACAGCAAGGCTGTAATGGGCCAGCAGGTCGGTGGCTGACGTGGGGGGGACCCTGACTTTCCCTCTGAGGGAAACAGGGAATGGCGGAGAAGGCACCTCACTTTTACGAGATGACCGACTGCTGTGTGGAGAATGGACAGAAAGGTGAAGCAGGGAGACCGGCCCAGAGGTCGGGCAGTGATCTGGGTGACAGGCAGCCCGGGCCAGGGTAGGAGACGTGTTCAGTTCTGGGGATATTTCGAGGGCACAGCCGGCAGGGTCAGCTGGTGGACAGGACATGGGGGTGACACAGGGGCAGAGGGGACACCAGGCCGGAAGCCCCGCCCCATCGCCCCGGTTACCCCCTCCCCTCCGAGGTCTGGTCCTGCTTCCTGGAAGCTGCAAGGCTGAGTTCTCGCGAGAGCACCCCTCCATCAGCAGCGCACCTGAGGACGTTGCCGTGGCAACCCCACTCTGCGTCCCAGGGTCCTGCCGGCAGAGCGGGCCTCCAGGCCTCTGCGCCCCCAGGTGCCCATCCCCCCAGGTGCCCATCCCCGTGCGCCCGGTGGAGGCAGGAGGCCGCAGAAAGCCCAGTGGACCCCTTCAGCATTTTAGAGCATCTTGCACCCACCGCCCTGCCCACCAGCATGGAAGCACAAGACCTTCGACCTTCCTGGGAGGGCCACCCCCACTGCCCCAGACCCCTCCTCCCTACAGCCCGCCCCAGGGCCCTCTCCAGCCTCAGGCCTCACCCTTCCCGCCCCAGCTGGAGAGCCGGGGGCCGAGGAGGTCCTGGGGGGCTCCCTGGAGGTGCCAGCTGGGCTCCTGCTGGCTGGGTTCTGGAAGGGAGGTTCCGGACACCCAGAGCTCAGCAGGGTCCCCGCTGCCGCCTTCCCCCTCCAGTGCAGGGCGAGTCAGCTGGCAGGGAGGGAAAGGGAGCCTGAAATTGGACAGCCCAGGGTCCCAGGGTCCGAGGGCAGCCCCCACCTGGGCCCAACCCAGAGGGAGGAGAGGGAGGGGTGGGGCTGAGAGAGAGTGCCACTAGGCTACAGCGCCCTGAGGACGGGACCGGTATCCGGCCCAGCTGGACTCTGGCGGCCCTGCAGAGCCGGCCCAGTGCGTGGACGGTCCCCGAAGGAGGAAGGAGACGGTGACCGCCGACCGTGTGCGGGGAGGGGCGCCACTGTTCTGCGCTCACCCAGAAGCCTGACTCAAGGGAAAGTTACTGCCGCTGGAGAATCGCACAGTTGGCTGGAGAGTTTAGTTTGAAAATAAATAAATACATTTTAAATTATGTAACTAACATGTGCTCGGTGTAAAAAAAAAAAGGAAAACACATGAAAGTATAAAAATCCTTGATCCCATCTGAAGATCTAACCACCGCTCACATTTCAGCAGCTTCTCCAGTCTCTCTTCCTCGTGCCTTCATGTTGCGTATCCCTTTCTGCCAAATAAAATGTGTGGGTGCGCTCCGGTGTCCCACGGACCGTGCGCATGCTTGGGGATGGAGGTGCTGATGTGACCGAGAGCTCAGCTCCCTCCCGACATCCTCCCAGACAGACAGACAGCCGCACAGGGGCAGCCCCAGGACAAGGTCCAGGCGCGGTCTCCTGGTCTCGCGTTCCCACAGCTCCACCTTCCTCGGGCAGAGGGGTTCCTCTCCGTGCTCTTTTCTAGGGTCTGGAATTTCCTCCACCTCCTAGGTCAGGGGCAAGGGGGTGGCCGACAGGGTCAGGATGAGGCTCCAGGGACCTGCCAGTCCAGGTGAGAGAGGCAGACTGCGTGGGTGGCTTTGACCCGACAGCTCCTCAGCCTCCCCCTCCCTTGGGGCCAGCAGCCTGGGGGCCCTGAGCCCTGCAGAGCAGGGATGCTGGAGCTCAGAGGCCGGCCACACACACACACCCCCACCCCCCACCCCCGTCTGCCCCACGTGGGCTCCTTGCCTCGGGGCCCAGGCGCCAGCTGGGGGGTCTCCAGCCTCAGGGGCTCCCTTTCCTTGTGAAGAAAATAGAAGACCTTTAGCCTCTTTACTGGCTTAGTGGGCTGTCGTAATAAGATACCACAAACAAGGGGTTGGGGGTGGAAAACAATAGAAATTTACTGTCACAGGTCTGGAGACCAGAGTGAAATCGTGGAGGCGGCTCCTCCTGGAGGCTCCGAGAGAGAATCTGGTCCGTTCCTTTCTCTCCGCTCCGCTCCGGGGGCTGCCAGCGAGCTTGGCCTCCCTCGGCTTGTGGACGGACACCTCATCCAGTCTCTGCCTCCGGCTTCGCAAGGCCTCTCCCTCTCTCTGTGCCTTTGGCCGACCCCCCCTTTTCGTGGAAGGGCACCAGTCCCTGGATTAGAGCCCACAAATCCGTGCGACTGAGTCCTAACTAGTCACATCTGCAAAGCCCCTCTTTCCAAATAAGGTCGAATTCACAGGTTCTGGGTGGACAAGAATTTGTGGGACACTGTTTTTTTTTCCCTTTATTGCTTTTGGAGAGAGAGGAAGGGAGAGGGAGAGAGAGAGAGAAACATCGATGAGAGAGAACATCGACTGGCTGCCTCCTGCATGCCCCCCACTGGGGATCGGCCCACAACCTGGGCATGTGCCCTGACCGGGAATCAAACTGGTGACATGTTGGTGCATGGATCGATGCTCAACCACTGAGCCACAACAGCCAGGCTGTGGGACACTCTTCAACCCGGTACAGCCCCCATCTCTATGTGGTGGGAAACCCAGAGTCCCGCGAGGGTTCTCACGCTTCTGCTCATCCCCCGCCGCCCTCTGCTGCGTGCTCTGTGGGTGTTCTATGCTAGAGCCCGCCCAGCTCGGACGATTGTAGCGACAAGCACACAGATGACCACACAGGGTATCTCTTGGCCGCTGGGTGCTGCCCCCTGGCCCTGGACGTCTCTCTCTTTGCCCTCGTCTCCCTAGTTTTCTGTTCCGAGGATGCTCACATCTGCCCTCCCGGGGTGTCCGTGACGACCCGGTCCCTTCGCTTCTCCTGTGAGTGGTTCAGCACCTCTTCCCTTCACCTTTGCCCCTGCCTGGCCGCCTGCAGGGCCACCCTCCACTCCCACAGCCGCCACTGGCGCCCCCAGCGCGCCGCCCACTCCCGCGTGTGGGGACGCCGTCGGCCTGACGTGAGCAGCCCGCCCGCCCTTCTCCGTCTGCAGCTGCGCCGACGGCTGTGATGCTCGGAGGACAGAAATTCGGCAGAGCAGAGCCCAGAACTAGAGCATGCCAGCCAGGGGCTGCTGTTAGGAAGGAGACACACGGCCCTGCCCGCCGGGCTCCGGGGCAGACCACCCGCGTGTGGCTGGCACCGTGCAGCGAACACGGCGCGAGGACACGGAGTAACATGGACTATTCACGCGGGGCTGTGGGTGCTCGGCGGTGAGCTGGGTTAAGTCAGCAAATTACTTCTTGACTAGGACACCGAAGGCCAGGCACGGAAAGAGAAAATAGATCAGGCGGACACCACAGGCATCAATCGCCCTGTGAACATCAAAGGGCGCCATCAGGCGTGTGAAAAGACAACCCACAAACGGGAGAAAATATCCACAGTTATGCAGCTGATAGGGATTCATGTCCAGAACATTTAAAGAATTCTACAAATCGCCCGGCCGGTGCGTCCCACTGGTTGAGCGTCGAGCCATGCACCAAAGAGGTCGCCAGTTTGATCCCCGGTCATTGTGGGCCCGATCCCCAGTGGGGGGCATACAGGAGGCTGCCAGTCGATGTTCTCTCACGTCGACGTTTCTCTCTCTCTCCCTCTCTCTTCCTCTCTCTAAAATCAATAAAGGAAAAAAAATACATTAAAAAGAATTCTACAAATCAACCACAAAAGAACAAACACGGATTTTTAAATGGGCAAAGGGGTTGAATAGGCATTTCTGAAAAGACAATACACAAGCAACCGATAAGCACGTCACGCTATCGCTGATGATCACGGGGACATGCACCCAAAGCACAGTGGGACGCCCCTCACACCCTCTGGCCACCGTCCAGCAGCCCACGAAACAACGGGAACAGCGTGTCGGTGGAGAACTGGGTCCTGGCATTCCGCAGTGGGAATGAGAGGTGCTGCGGCCACTGTAGAAAACAACTGGGCAGTTCCTCAAAAAGCTGAACGTGGCGCTCTGGCCGGCTTGCTCAGTGGGTTAGAGCGTCGACCCGATAGGCCACGGTTGTGGGCACATATAGAATCAACCAATGAAAGCATGAATAAGTGGAATGACAAATCAATCTCTCTCTCTCTCTCTCTCTCTCTCTCTCTCTCTCCAATCAATCAATCAATAACATTTTTAAAATAAATATGTTTTTATTGATTTTTTTAGAGAGGGAGATAGAAACATCCACGTGAGAGATTGATGGGCTGCCTCCTGCACGCCCCCTACTGGAGATCGAGCCCGCAACCCAGGCATGTGCCCTGACGGGGAATCGGACTGGGACCTCTCAGTCCATGGGACGGCGCCCCATCCGCTGAGCCACACCGGCCGGGTAGTAACATTAGACAGAGAGTTCCCCTGTGACTCCACTCCCATGCATCCAAGAGAAACGACAGCCAGGCCTGAGACGGACGTGCGCGCCCCTGCTCTCGGCAGCATCATTCACAAAGGACCACCCCGAGCGTCCACCACAGGGGACGGATACACGAAGTGTGGTCTGGCCCGACAGTGGACTGTTCTTCAGCCCTGAAAAGGGAGGACATTCGACACCTGCCGCACTGTGGGTGGACTGTGAGGACACTGTGCTCAGTGCGAGGGGCCGTCACAGGAGGGACAGACACTGTGTGACCCCACTTCTGCGAGGGACCCCTCCAGTCACGTGCACGGAGACAGGAAGTCGGCGAGTTAGTGTTTCGTGGGGACAGTCTCTGCTTGGAAGGGTGGAAAAGTTTTGGAAATAGTGGTAGTGGTTATACATCACTGTGAATATAGTCAATGCCAATGAATTGTACGCTTAAATATGGTTAAAATAGTAAATATTGTTACATATATTTATCACAACTTTGAAAAATCAGTAATGTAATAGGCCAAAAGCCATGGAATTGTACACTTTACATGGGTGAATGGTATGGTCTGCTCATTATATCTCAAGCTGTGAAGGGGGGCAGTGCAACCCCCGTGCACAGGCCCCTAGACTTTGGGAAGGGGCTCCTCGCGCCCCTGGGGTCTGGGCCGGAGCCTGGCATGTGTGGCAGGAGGGCAGTGTCTCTGCGGCCACGTGACTCCCCAGCCCTGCCCTCGCCTCGGCAGCCCCTCCATTCGCACCGAGCGCACAGACTCCCCTCAGATGCCAGTTTTCTGCAAAGCGAAGTGACTTCTCCTTGCCCACTTAGCAGATGGCCCCCTACCTCGGCCTGAACTGAGAAGCACAGAAATCAGGCAGGGACAGACGGCTCCCTTGGCAATGTCTTACCGGCACGCAAGCCTGCAAACTCACCCCACCCCCACCCACCATGTGTCTTCACCGTTTCTGCACCCTGGAGCTGGCCAGGGACACTCTGCCCTGCACACCACCGACAGGGCGCCAAGGAACGTGTCCTGGAGGGAAGGGAGGGAGGGAGGAAGGGAGGGAGGGAGGAAGGAAGTTTCCAAGGGTTCCGTTGTAGCTTTTTGTTTCCTTGACAGCCGTCTCTGCCCAGTCCCCTCCACCCTTCCCAAATGGGAGAACCCTGAAGTCCGAGTCACCTCGAGGGGCGTTCTAGCTCACAGAGGATGCGCCCATGGGTCCTGGCAGGGGCTCGAGGGCCCAGACATGCCAAGTGCGGCCCCCGCCCCAAGTGCCCCCGGATTAGATGGCAGCTGAGAAACTTCAAGGGAGAAAAGGTGACTTGGGTGTTCCACCGGTGATCAGAAATATGAACTTGTGTGTGGTCAAAAGGCAGGAATCTGGCCTGAAGGCTTGAGGAAGGACAACAGGGACTCTGAGGGGACAGTCACCATTGCAGTGAAGTCTGGTGAGGACAGATCCCAGGGAGCTGGCCTGATGGGGGGCGGGACCGGCAGGGCAAAGGGCCAGAGCTCAGGTGTGAGCGGGGCCTCTTGGAGCGGTGCCCCGCGCACAGGGACCCCCCCCCTCCTGGTAGCACTGGGTGGCGGTGGTTGTCCTTCGGCTCCAGGGAGAGCCCACAGGGATGGCAAGACCGTCCGGTCCTACCCTGTCATTCCCTGCCAGCGGAAACCGAGGGGGACCACTGTCCACTTCCCAGAGTGACCACTGGAGTCTCAGGAAATGCATGCGTCCTTCTTGGAGAAACTGAGAGATGAGATGAGTTTCAGTTCTCAAGGATCAGACTGTTGGAGCGTTAGGAGAGGAGGGAGGCTCTGCCCCCAAGGAGAGGGGCATCTCGGGGTGCTGAGCCACAGGGACTTATCTGGACATCGCAGGTGGGTGTGTGCAGACCCGAGGGGTTGAGTGTGGCCGAGCCACCAGGGATCAGCGAACAGCAGGTCTGGGTGCTCTGGAAGGTGGCGGTCCCCTCCGAGGATGAACTGGCCGCTTCCTCCTGTGCCTTGGCTCTGCCCCCCCGCCCCCACGCCAGCCCGATGTGCCAAGACCACGGGTGATGAGTGCGGAAAGCAATGTCTCTCTAATGATAGTTAAGATGCCCAGGGTTCCGAGTGAGGTCTTCCGTAGAAATCAGAACTGTGAGCCTGACGTCATCGTAGGCGTCAGGTATGCCCTGTCCTGCGTGGCGTGTCGGCTGGAGCTGCTGGAACGGGCACACCCCGGCCCGGTCACGCGTGTGCAACCCGTGGTGGATGCCACGCCCCCAGAACAGGTCGTGTGCCCGGCTGGTGGGCTCAGCCGGTCGGAGCGTCATCCCACCCACCAGGCTTGGTTGCAGGCTTGGTTCCCGGTGAGGGCACCTTGGTTTGGGTTCAGCCTCTGATCAGGGCGCATACAGGAGGCAATCAATCGATGTTTCTCTCTCACATTGATGTTTCTCTCTTCCTCTCCCTTCCTCTCTCTCTAAAAGTCAATTTTTAAAAAACAAACAGACATATCCTCAGGTACAGATTTAAAAAAAGAGAAACGGGTCGCGGGCCTCTAGCCTGGTGGGGGCTTCGCTCTGCCCCAAGACCCCTGCAGGGACAGCAGGAACATCACCTGCCCTCGGTGCCGGGAGGCCCGACGTCCTCCCTCTGCACCACCCCGGAGACTCAGCCTGCCAGACCCAGCTGCCCGAGCTGGCCAGAGAGCACCTCTGCACGGGGCAGGAGGTCCACGGGCAAGGACACGATCGCGGGCACACTCTGTAGTGCCAGCGAGATGCAAGAGGGACCGGTGGCTTCTGGAACCCAGTGTGCATGTCCACGTGTGCGTATGCGTGTGCGTGTGCGCTGGGGAGTGGGAGGCCAGTCAACCAGGTGGGCTCTCGGCTCTTGGTCATGTTACACCTTGGAGGGAAACAGCTCATAAGCTCTGTGTCCACCTGGAGTCTAGGTTGGCCCATGAGGAGCCAGTGGAGAAAGTTCTTCCCGGTGCCCAGGGTTCCTGCACCACCCCCCCACGCCCCTGGTCATGTGACTCTGGGGATGCTCCCATACCAGAGTGCAGGGAAAGTTCCTGGAACCCCAGGGGAGACAACCAGGCGCTGGCCAAGAGCAGGGCAGGCTTGTTTGGGAGACGTACCCAGGCCCCAGAACCGTGCCCACCATGCCTCGGCAGTGTGCCCGCCCAGGAGCAGCAGGGCTGCAGGGGAGGTGAGCGGGAGTGACCCCGATCCCCGAGCTCAGCGTGGCCTCTCTGTGCCTCTGTCAGCTACACCTGCCGCCTGGGGAGGCCCTTCCCTCCCGACGGCCCAGCGTCACCCGAGGGACCGTGCGCAGTGCACACGCAAGGCGGGCTTTCTCTCTGCACGTGGGGGTCCCCTGGGTGGTCCCCCGAGGTGTCCGGCAGGTTGAAATGAAAAGAAGAGACATTCCAAGGAGACCACCGTCTTTCTTCACTCTTTACTGTGTAAAAATAAACTCAACAATTCATGTCGTTTCAGCAAGAAAATGAAAAAGAAAGAAAGCAAGAATACCAGTAGAAATAGTGCATTTCCAGAATCGCTGATGGGAGGTGGCAGGTCCCATGGTTTTGACCCACTTGATAGCCAAAAGGCTGCAAATCGTATGAAAAATGTTTAGCTTTGGTTAGCAAATAATGAAAAAGTAAGATACACCGATTCTCTTCCATATTATACAGTATGTACATTGTAACAATACCAACCAGAGGGGGCTTGCTTTGTTGTTAGGGTTGTTTTTGTTTTTGGCAAATAAGACAAAATCGGGAGTCTAAGTATTGGGCTTTTCCTCCTCGAAGACCTGTTCCCCTTCCACGAACCACGCGAAGCCCACGGTGCACGGAAGTGATACATGTCCGTCGTTGGCTGAGTAAATTTACACACTGTGTTTTAAGAGATGAATCCGCGACTGCTTCAAGCCAATTTTGGTTGCTGTGAGATTACAAAGGATTCCACCCTCTTAATGCTAACAATACACAGCCCTCGTTCCTTCTGCCAGGGTTGGGACTGCTAATCGAGTCCTCAACTCATTCCGCTGAACAAGTCAGCTCCGAGACACCGGTCCACCGCATGGCCCGTGGACAGCCTGGTCCCCGCGCCCGTGAGGACAGGTGGCCCTCCCCGGAGCTCAGTGGAACGATGGCGAACCTCGCGCCAGCCTCTCCCCTCCCCTTCACTGCCCACAAGACACCCCCCGTCTCAGGTCCAGGGCTGGTGACAAAGTGATCTTTGCAGTCTTAGAAAATGAACTGGGAGTCTACAAAAGGAAAAGAAAGCATACAAAATGTATCTCTTTCTTCCAAAATACACGCTTTCAGCCCAACATCGTGGCGGAGCCTGAAAGTATTTTTCAAGGGAGCTATAGGTTGAGTTAATTTATAGGTTTGTCCTTTTCTCTCATAAAAATACTCGTTTGGTAATAAACTTTGTCTTCTACAGTAAGAGAAATACCGTGTTATCAAAAGCAAGAAGGCTTACCATTCCAGTGGGAGCTCAGCCCCGCGGGCCGCGGGGGCCGCGGGCGGCTGTCCCGCCTCAGGCGCGCGGGGAGCTGAGCTGCGGGACGGCTCGGCCAATGCGAACAGTGTCTCCACGGGCTTTTATCTCCTCGTTTTATAAAATGGCTTACCTGAGATAGGCATGGGTTAGTCAGTGCAAGAGGGAGCATCAATCCGATTAAGGAGGAGATGGAAACTACGCGGATTCGATTTGCGGCTGTGCCATCTACCTCTCTCGGGGCCGGCAAAGTGCCAAGTGTTAACACAGTGAGGGAGTCGAGGGGCTTGGCACAGGCTCCAGTTCGGGGAGGAGAGGGCGCTAAATGTGAGCTTGTGTCCCCGGCACCAAGGGTGCGTCAGGGGAGGGGCAGGGAGGTGAAGGGTCTGGAGGTGGACATAGACATCAGCGTCCGGGGAGGCTCTGCCCATCTCGAGTTAGGGCAGAGGATGGCTTGTGGTCCTGAACGGACAGCTCCCACCGCGCCACTGGGCAGGTGGTCTGGGGTCCGAGATCGGCAGGGGCTGGTGGGAGGTGCTGACCGGAGAGCACCAAGCCGCTCTGGGCCTTGCCTCGCGACAGCTCCCAGATGGCTGAAGTGAGGGTGGGCGATCTGGTTTAGAGGGGTGATTCCAAGCTCTCGCTCTCTCCCATGGGTGCTGTTTAGTTAGGCCTGTTCTCTTCCTACACGGGGAAATACTTCTTGGTGTGTTTGGGGAGCGGGGAGGGGGAGAGGGACATTGACCTCTCCTGGGACCTCCTCCAACACCCTTGGCTTGCTTTCCTAGCCATTTTCGGTAGCTACATGAATGGTCACAGAACAATGGATGGCACTCAGCACAAAACACAGAACCGGAGAAGTCCATGCAGGCAGGGGACACACATCAGACAGGGAGCAAGGGACACGCCACCCCGAGGAACATGCAAACAGAGAGGATCGCTGTAGATCCAAAGATGCCACAACCATGGGCTCAGACGAAGCACAATGGTCAGAAGAAGCCGCCGCTGAACCACAGAGCGGGCGCCGCCTGGGCTGCACCCTCAGCACGAGCGCCACGCGTGGCAGAACGGCGATGGGCACCGTGCAGACACCCACGTGGACACGGACACAGACACCAACACAGACACAGATGCACTGGGTTTCCGATGCAATATGGACCTGCGCTTCGGGAGACAGGTGCCCCCGAAGGGAACAGGAGACGGAAACACCCGTCCCGAAGAGGCGCTGTGGCTGTAGCTGAGCCAGGCAGTGCAACAGGAGTTCTGGAAAGACCCGCCAGCCACTTGCCGTTCAGACTCCTGGTGACGGAGTCCAGGTGCCCTTGGGCCGTGCAGCCCCCAGAAGGTGCAAAAAAGCGGGGACCCCACCCTACCCTGGGCATGATCCGTCTGAGTGCGCTCTCTCAATGCATGCGCGCACACACACACACACACGCCTCCCCGCCTCAGAAGGACTAGAAGGAAATGTGCATGATTGCTTTTCATGGGGGAAAAAAAGGAGAAGCTTCTGAACACTGGTCAGGGCTCAGTGTCACCAGCTAGTGGCAGGTTGGGGGCCGTGGCAGGGCTTGAGCCCTGTAAGATGGAGAGTGGGTTTTAGGGCCTGGCTCCCAGGGACAGGTCTCCAGGGACCCTGGAGAGGACTCGCTGAGCCAGGTTTCGGGGCCCCAAGTGGGGGGAGTATGGCTGTGTGTCCCCAGGGCTGGGTGGCGTCTCAGTGGCCCTACGTGGCTGGGACTTAACCAGAGTGTGGGTTCCCCTCTTGAACTGGCCCCCTGCAGCCTCTAGTCTTCTATTACCAGAGGCAAAGAGGGTCCTGGTTTCTTGGCTGTGGGTGGGGCACTCCTCTCCAGGGACACCAGTGGGGTGGCAGGACCAGCTGGTGGCTGAAAGGGAGGATGGGGTCCAGGCTCTCTGGGTGTGAGGAGATGGGGAGGCTGAGGGCCAGAGCTGGAACCCTGGGCCTGAGCCAGCCGAGCTGGGCATGCAGGGCAGCCCAGGCCCAGTGCTGCGCTCAGATGCCATCAGGGTGCTGGGGGTGAGGGGGAACTGCCAGGACCCTCCTCCCACCTCCTCTGCCCCTCTGAGCACCTGGCGCCCTCCCAGGACACAGCCTGCCTTCAACCTTCAGAGAGAATTCACTTCCACGACAAAATAAAATATCTCCGTGGACAGCCCAACCCACCCCCTGGCCTTTAGCAAACGACTAGAAGACATTTATTTTATCGATATCGATACGCTGTCCTGAACCAGCTCTGCAGACGAAGACAGGTGCGCGTGGCGAGGGAGCTGCACCAGCCCGAGCAGCGCAGGCAGCTCGGGAGGTCGGCACGTCCAGGGATCCGACCGGCCCTGACTCCCAAAGCCACAAAGCAAGGAGGAAATGAAATACCTCCTTCTGAAAGAAAAGCCTCCCCCAGAGACACGCTCAGACACGCAGGCGCACGCACGCACACACGCAGCCCTCTCACCTACTTCTGCATTGTCCAGAACGCCGCACCGCCTGCGTCATGGGGCCTGGGGCACGCCTGGGAGACAGTGCGGGGCTCCTAGAGAAAGGGGACCTCCTCGGGGACAGACGGGGTGCCCAGGCCTGCTTCCTGTGCACGGGACCAAACCAGGCGGGGCGTGTGTTCGTGTGCACGAGGGCAATGGCCTGAGTCATTCCTGGGGGAAGGGAGAGAACAGATGGCGGGTGGTCACCGCAGAAGCAGAGGAGGCAGGCGGGGGCAGGCCGAGGGGGGGGGGGGCGGGGGCGGGGCTCAGCCCCACGGAGCTGCAGGGGATCCTTCAGTTGATCTGGCGACAGGCTTCGAATGTCCACTTGGTGGCACCTCCGTAGATCTCGATGTGGGACTCCGCCCAGGCGATGACATTGCCGGAAAGGGCCTTGGCGCTGCAGGTGGCCAGGTTGTACACCTCCCCGGGGGTCAGCTTGCGGTCCCAGATGTTGAAGTGGGCCAGCTCACCCACGAACGCTTGGGTGGCATCAAACCCGCCACCCAGAGTGTCCTTCAGAGAAGAGCAGAGGATGAGGGTGGAGGGGGTGGGGGCTGGGTAGGGGAGCATCCCTAGGGGACAAGTGTCTGTGCCTCCCCTTCGGGCTCTCATGTTCACCTCTCCTGTCTCTGGGTCTTCAGCTACCCATTGTCCCCCCCACCCCACGGGGCGCCCAGGAAAAAGGACACCGCCGGCCATCTCTGCCCATTGGGGAGCTTCTCCCGGGGCACCTGGACTCTGCCTCTCCTGAAGCTCGTCCTTCGGCCAGCACAGGGTCAGCCGGGGCCATGGGCAACCATGAGAGCAGGGCCCTGGGCCGCACCCCATGTTCCCGCTTCCAGGGAAGGGACTCGGGTGTCACTCTGCCACCAACAGTCGCCCCGTGAACAGAAGGCCTAGGGTTCCGCTGCCTCCATCTCCCTCCTGGGCGCCCGGGGGAGACAGACCACTCCCAGGAAGTCAATGCTTTGTGAAAGGCAGGAGTGGCCTTCCAGAGAGCGTTCCTGAGCGAGCGGCTGAGACCAGGCCCCTGCTGCCTGCCTTTCCCCGGCAGCCCCCCCCGCCTTTCCCTGGCTGTCCCCCCTTTCCCCGGCAGCCCCCCTCTGCCTTTCCCTGGCTGTCCCCCCTTTCCCCGGCAGCCCCCCCTCTGCTTTTTCCTGGCTGCCCCCCCTTTCCCCGGCAGCACCCCCCCCCGTCTTTCCCCGGCAGCCCCCCTCTGCCTTTCCCTGGCTGTCCCCCCTTTCCCCAGCAGCAACCCCCCGCCCTTCCCCGGCAGCCCCCCCTCTGCCTTTCCCCAGCTGCCCCCCCTTTCCCCGGCAGCCCCCTCCCCGCCTTTCCCTGGCAGCTCCCCCTCTGCCTTTCCCTGGCTGCCTCTCCTTCCCCAGCAGCCCCCCCACCCCCACCCATAACTCGCTTCCCTCTGCAACTTGCTTCCCCTCCCCCCTCCCTCCCACCCCCACCTGGTCTCTGGTTCTGGGGCGCCTCCCCCTCGCTGCCCCCATGGCCACTACCTGCTCCTGGCCCAGCACCAGCACGCCTTGTGGCTTGATGGGGTGATAGGGTGCCAGGTTCTCGCCACTGCCGCCCTGGGTGCCGTCCTGGTAGGCTTCCCAGACCCCGTCACGGGTGGTCCAGGTGACACAGATGTGGTGCCATTTCCCGTCATTGATGACAAATGGCAGCTTGGCCACCTGGGCAGGAGAAGGATGCCCGTGACATTTTGGGCTCAGGACCTCCCACCAGCACTAGGTACTGGTTCTGCTGTAACTCTTCCTATGGCCCATTCAAGGTCAACAGCAGAGACGGAGGGAACGGGATGTCTGTCAGGGGCCCTGAGATGCCCCCGAAGACACCACCTCCTCACTGCCCACCCCCCGTCTGCACAAGCCCCGGGATGGAGAGACCACGGGGTCCGCGGTCACCGCTCCTGCAGGGCCTCTCCTCCTCCAACGCTCCACTCACTGCCAGGCCCTCTGGGTCCCCCCACCCCCCGGCCTTGGCCGAGAATCCGGGAGACCAGGGACAGAGAAGCATGCCCAACGAAGGTCGGGCCAGCCTCCAACCTGGCGCTGCCCTCAGCCCCCAAGGTTCTGGGCAGGGACGACGGTGCACCGACCGAGAACCCTTTTAACTTGGGGAAACAGGGCCCCGAAAGGCGCAACCCTCCCGGGCAAGGAACCAAGGGCTTGGAGTCCAACTTCCAGCCTGAGTTTCAGACATTTACCACCAACACGGGCACAGAGGCTGGGGTGTGTGGAGGCTGGAGAAGCTGACCTCCCCCAGGGGCCGTCAGACCTCGTCTCCTCCCAGGGGTTGGGGGCTAAGCAGAATCGATTTGGACTCAGGAAGAATTTCTAGGGACACGTTTACACCCCAGAGCACCTGTGCTCGCCCCGTGCGTGCTGGCTGGGGGAGGAGGAGTCAGGGATTGATCATGGGAAGGAGGGGCCGCCTGGAAGGTTCCAGCTTCACCCAGTTCATTGAATCGGGCGAGGGTGCCCCTCCTATCTCTTCTGGTCTTCTCCCTCCCGGTCTCTAGTCCTGCCTGGCAGGCATGCCTCTCGGGGCCACAGCAGCAGCTGAGGCCGAATGTCCTGTGGCAGCGAAGACCTGCCCAGCAGCCCCCCAGGACCAGGGCCCCCAGGGGCCTTGCGCTGCTGTCCCACAAGCCCAGCTGAGCGGGGCCTACCTTGTCATTGATGAGGATCTCCATGGGGTTGTTGCCCCACTCGATGAGGACCAGCTCGTTGGCCTGGCCGGGCACCGCGTAGGAGAAGGGCGTGCCCACGCCGGGCGCCGCGCTGGACTTCAGCCACATGCACACGGTGAAGGCGTACATCTCGGGCAGGCTCTTCTTCACCTTGGCGTACATGTAGTTGGTCCGCAGAGGGAACGTGAGCTGGAACTTGTCTCCGGGGCGGTTGTCCTTCTGACCTGGGGAGGACGGGACGCAGTCCTGCCACCCGCACCCCATGAAGCGCCGGTCCCCGTCTGCAGCCCTCTGAGCACAGTGATGCAGACAGACAGACTCCACCTCCATTCCACAGGTGCATGGAGGGAGGCAGCGAGGGCAGGTCCTTTGTCCCAGAGCCAGGGGCCAGAACAGGACAGCTGGCCAAGGTCCCTGCAGCGGGCACCGGCTGCCTCACGGGGGTGCCTCAGGGGGCTGGCGTGGGGGTGAGGGCAGCATGGTGGGCTGTGAGCGCCTGTACGTGGGCTGCTCGGTGGGCACTGGTTGGGAGTGGGTCAGTGCACACCCTGTGAACTGACCCTCAAAGTCGTGGCTCAGAGGAAGGTGTCCTTCCCGCCCGGAAAGAGGCTAGCTCCCCTCAGAGCAGCCCCTTGGGGGGGTCCGACCTGATTCCAAGATGCCGGCTGCTGACAGTGCGCACAATCACGCTCGCTCGGGTCTCCACCGGGACAACCAGGCCCCTGGTGCCCGGCTCACTTGCCTCCAGGCCAGGACACACTGCTGCCCCTGGACACTCATCTGACCCAGCCAACTACCCTGAGGACTCTGGCTATTTCCAGAATCCCGTCCACACCACAGGAGGGAGAGTCCACTCCCAGGCTACTCTAGCAACGGTCTGGAGCTCTGCGGAGAGGGCAGAGCAGAGGGGGCCCACGGAGCCAGGGCCACAAGGTGACTGCTTTGAGGACTATTGCCACTCACTCTCAGGGTGCGCTTCCTGTGTGTCTCCTGGAAAACTGGGCTCCTGGCTGATGGCCTCCCCTCACCCTTGGCCACCAGCTCCCTGCCTGCTGGGATGTCTCCAGAGAATGCTGGCTGTCCCCTCCCCACCCACACAAACAAGGTGGCTGTGACCCTGTGCACGGTGTGACCGACGCCAGGCAAACATTCCCACCCATCAGTGGGCACCAGCATTAGGCCTGGGGCTGGAACACACACACCCACCAGCCCCTGAGTGTGCCCCAGGCCTGCCAGGGAGTCCAGCCCTAACCCAGCCCCCCAGGCCAACAATCTTTCTAGAAGGCACCCTGCTGGCCAGCTTCCTCTACGCCAGCCGTCAGGGAACAGGGCAGGGCTGGCTCCTCAGCTACCCACAGGGTCCCAGGCTCCAGGTCCCCTGTCTTTGGAGCAGACCCAGCCCTGGCCTCTCCCGGGGGTGGTTTTCATCTCCCCTCTCCCCTTCTGCTCCCCCCGCTCTCCACTATGGCTCCCTCCCCGATCTGTTTTTCAGTTACATAAGGTGCCTTAAGATGGCACTGTTTAAATCCATCTGGCACATTTTGCGGTCTGAGAGGGGTCACGTGCTTCTGCTCGGAGCGGGGTGCCCCCCCTTTTACAACCTTGTTTGATTTCTGCGACTTCAAGGCTAAGCCACCATCCTGTGCCCCAGGGTGCAATGGGGGTCCTCCAGAGTGGGGACCGGGGCACTGCAGGGTGTGCAAGATGCCAAGCTTGGGTCCCTCAGAAGAGAAAACCACGGGGAAGGGTCTCAGGGCAGAGCAGGGTACGCAGAGCTCCCCAGAGGAGCTGGGACGAAATCTGCTCAGGGCCCAAGTCTGTGGGGGACCAGGGGACCCGGGTCCAGCACAAGCCAGCTCTTTGCTGGGCATGGGGTCCAGCTGTGACCAGGCTTTCTCACGAGGGGGCCTGGGCTGACCAGAGCTACAGTGCCAAGTTACTGAACATTAAACAAATCGGACTTGGAATCATCCTGCGAGCCTGGGACTGTGTGTGCTGGGGAACGGGGGTACCAGGCAATCCCTTGCCCTCTCTGCTTCCCTTCCACAGAGACAGCCAGAGCCCAGGTGCCTCGGCCCCACAGTAACGCCCCGGGAGCCCAGCACCCTGTGCAGGACTCGGGGTGGCACTGGAGGGTGGAAGAGCGCTGGGCTTCACTATGGGAAGCCAGGCCCGTGCAGAGTCCCACCGGCCCAGGGAGCCAGGCAGCATATGCCCCCTCCCCGGACAGTTACCTTTCTCCAGCTCGCTGATCCGCTGGTGCAAGGAGGTCAGGGCGCTCTCGATCTTGACCCGCTCCTCCGTGTCGTTCTTGGGGCCCCCCTTGCCCTCCTCCAGGGTGTTCACCCTAGACAGCACTTGCCTCTCCAGGTCATCGATCTTGCTCTGCAGCAGATCCTTGAGGCTGTTGGTCTGGCTGGAGGAATTGAGCCGGCTGTACTGCTGCGGGTGCAAGGGCGGGGGGAAACCACCGCGTTAGGGGCAGAGCGCACCTCACGTGAGGCTCCCGGCCGGTCCCCTCAGGGCGACTGCGGGGGCGGCCTGGCGGGGAGCTCGGGCGAGTGGCCATCCGCGGGACCCCACAGGCTCCCGACGGCTCGGCCGGCAGCAGCCCGTGCCAGGAGGGGGTGGGGGTGTCCGGCCAGGTCGGGAGTGGGGTGGGCGAGGGCAGAGGGGCACGCGAGCCGGAGGGGGAACCGCGGCGCGCGCAGACCTCGAGGTTCTCCAGGCGGGTTTTGAGCGACTGCAAAGTTTGCCCGAGTTGGCTGAGCGTCTCGGCGGCCGGCGTCCGGGACAGGTCGCCCATGGTGTTCTTGCCGGAGCCGGGCTGCTTACGGCCGCCGCCCGGCCGGGCCTCGCCGGCGCCGGTGTCCAGCGTGCTCTGGCTCTCGCAGCGGCCCAGCTTCGTGGTCAGCTCGCGGATGGTCTCCTTCTGGCTCAGGATGGTCTCCTTCTGCTGCAGCACGGTCTCGCGGAGCTGCAGCACGTTGCTCCGGAGCTCCTCGGCGCCGCCGGCGGCCACGGACGCGCTGCACATGTCGGCGTCCACGGGCACCGAGGTGCAGATGAAGCGCGTCGGCCCGAAATCCTGGGCCGCGCTGCCGAGGAGGCAGAGGGCGAGCAGCGCACAGGTGCGCGCAGCGCGGCCGGCCAGCATGGCTGCGGCGCGGGACCCGGCGCTCTGCCCGGCTCGCTCAGCTGGGGCTCCGCGGGCGGCCGGGCTCCAGCTCCGCCGAGCAGTCCTCACCGATGCGCTGTCCGGCCCCCACTGCTGCCTGCGCTGCGGAGCCCGCGCCTTTTATGCCACCGCGGGAGGGGCCTCGGCGCTGCCGACGTCAGCGGGGGAGGAATCCCGCTTTAATTGCGGCCCTGGCCCTGGAGCGGCGGGGGTCGCAACCTCGCACAGTGGGGGCAGCCTTCTCCTGTCTACTCCCCACACCCCGGCGTTGCCTTGGCTTCCGCCCACCCCCACTGGCCCGCCCCCACCCGGCCCGCGCCGCTTCCCCGAAAGCTCCGGGGTGGAGCGAGGGAGTGGGAGAGGGTGTGGGGTGCAGGGTGGGGTGGGCCAGGCCGCGGCCTTGGACTCGAGGATGGGCCAAGCGCATGATGTCCTTAGATCTCCAGCGGGGCTCGGGGTGGGTGGAAGGCCATCGCGGACCCCGGAGACAGAATTCTGTTCACTCGCGAGGCTGCAGAGAACACCTGCGGAGCTTGGGCCCGGGTCGTTCGAGAGGGCCGGGTTTCTCAGGGCTCAAAGCGTCCACATCCGAGTGCCGGTGGGGAGCACTGGGGAGCAGAGCCTCGCGGGGCCGCCAAGTCCAGAGAGGGAGGCGCGGGGCCGCTCCACGTTTCTTAGATGTCGGTGTGGGTTTGACAAACTGCTCACCCCACGACCTCTTCCCCTGCGCTCTCCTGCACCCCACCCCCATCACAAGCTCCGGACCTCTGCGACCACCGCAACATCTCCAGGGAAGGACAGCCCCCACCTCAAGCGGCGGGGCGGGCGGGGACTTCGCGGAGGCGGCCCCTAGTGGTTCCAGCCTTTCCTGCCAGCGAAGCCGGCTCGATTTCCCGGGCAGACGGCGCCTCGGGGGCTGGACACTTCCTGCGGGCCCCCGGGGAGGCGCGGAGCCCCCGTCGCTTCCGAGAGGGCCTGGTCATCTGACCCTTCCGCGCTCCCAGAGGGCCCTCCCATCGCCGAGGCGTGTGTGCGCGCCTGTGTGTGTCCGCGTCTGCGTATCTGGATGCGTTCCTGTGGGTCCATGTCTGTGTGTGTCTGCGTGTGCTTATTGGGCTTTCTGGACCCCCCCCCCCTGCACCCCAGATCATTTCAATTCTTGGCTGAGAGTTTTCAGGGAGGGGTCCCAGACCTAGGGAATGGGGAACGTCGCACCTGCAGAGCTCCACACGATTACTACTTACTCATAGTCACCCCTACTCATCACCCCCCCCCCAACACACACACATTCCCGCCTTTTTCTGGACAGCGGCGCTTCAGGCTCGGCTGCCAGATACCCGCCGGGTTCCAGCGCCGGTTCCCAGCTGGCCCTCTGGGGCGGTCAGAGCGAAAGGCGCTCCGGAGCTGGCCCATTCCAAGCTCCCACTGCACAGGGGAGGAACTGAGGCGTCAAGACTCCCGAGTCCCTAGGGCCACAGTGGGCAGCCCCTCTGACACCACCACTCACACACTCAGCCCCTTATTCCGTGGCCCTGACTGGGCGCTGCGGTGGCGGAGCCGGCGCCGGTGGGAGTAGAAGCCGGCTGCATGAAGTCTTTTTGAGAAAGCACGATCTCCTCCCTCCCTCTGCGCAGCCCCTTCCCACCCCCTGACCCCGGGGCTCGCCGCTGCCTGCGTTCCTTCGGCGTCTCAGCCTTGAGCCCACCTGGAGCTGAGGGCTGCAACCTGGTGCGGCCTCTGCACGTCCCGCGCGTCCATCGGCCTCCGCTTCCCGGCGCCAGAGGGACCCCGCGGCCCGCACGCCACTAATTTCGGCTCCGAGCGCCGTGGCCCAGGGATGTGCGGGGTTCCCACGCCCGGCCGCCCTGCTTCCCTACATTGGAGCACCGGGACGCACGGTGGCTCACGGCCTGGCTCCAGGCGGAGAGGGGGCGAACCACCAGCACCCCATGCGGTGTGCGTCCCGAGCGTCCCAGGCTAGCAGGCGACTCCGGAGGAATTACCCGCGCGAGGGGTGCGGCGGTTTCTGTCTCTAACTCCCAACCGGAGACAGACTGGGGAATCCCCTCTCCGGGGGTCCCCTCCACGCCCCAGTTGGAGGCCGTTTCCGCGGGGCCGGGATGGGGGCGTGGCGGTGAGGCTATCCCTAGCAGAGAGGGAGAGTGAGTCGCAGAGAGCTCGTGGGCACCGGACAGGAGCCCAGCGGGGGCCCCGGGCAGGCTGCGTGGACGGAGCCGCGGGTGCTGCCTGCGCGCAAGGCGGCCCGGCTTTTACCGCCAGGAAAGGGGACCGCGGAGCTTGGGCAGGGCGTCAGGGGGGGAGGAGGGGCCCTGGGGTTGCGTCCAGAGGCAGTGGGACCTCTGGGAGGGAAGTGTTGAGCCCGAGGGGAGGTGACAAGGGTCAACAGCCAGGACCCTTGGGTCCAGGGAGCACCTCTCCGCCAGAAGGTGCAGTGTGGGACTGGTCTGCACACACGCGGGGCACACGCTCAGACAGGTGGAGGGTCAAACAACCACGTCCCTCTGCCTTCTTTAAATCCTAGACTCAAGGCCCTGGGCAAGTGGAGATTCTATCTTGGTGGTGTTTGCCATTGAGTCCTCTCCCTTCTCAGCCCCATGGGAGATGAGGAACAGACCCTTCAGTGGAGGAACCCCAAGCTGCCTAGCCACCTGGTCAGAAGGTCGGGGTGCAGGGGTACCTCGTTTTAGGACACGGGTCTCCCATTCTGGCTGGGGTCCACACCTCAGAACCGCAGAGGGGGTGGGAAGGAAGTCCTGTGAGTACTCACACCCGGGGCTGGGAAGAGATGCGGCACCCCGTAATTACGTGGTATTCCCAGCTCACAGATGCAATCGGTGTAAATAACCGCCAAGGCAGAGATGATAGTAAATGTAATAACACGACCAGGAACTGATGAGTTCTGAGTATGTGGTACCTTTGTTCTTAGTATAATTGATTTTATTTAAGTTTGTATAATTTATATTTCGGTGATGGCTGTGTTTAACAATCACCTTTCAAGTTCCTGGAACTGCAGCCGTCGCGGCAGCCGGCCCAGCACCCCACTGATGGAAGAGAATCCAGAGGCCTTAGAGGTGAACCGGGGGGTGCCTCTGGGTGTGAGGCAGGCCAAGGGGGCCATGGGGCGTGTGGCCCAGACTAGGCTGTGGCCAGTGGGAGCAGGCATGAGGAGCTAACCCCTAGGCGGACAGAGTTCGAAGGCGCTAGTGCCCTTGAGTGTCTTCCCAGAAGACACAGGGGAGCCCACCGGGGAGGACGCCTGACCGGCTGCTGTGCCTGGTGGTGTTTCCCGAGCCTGTCTCTTCCAGGGCTAAGGCCAAAGTCAGGAGCTGGTCTAGAACTGCCACCCGAGCAGAAAAGAGTCCCCGCGAGGGGGTCGTAGGGAGTGTGCATCGAGTACACAGGGAGGACGTTGAGAGGGACTAGGGAGACCCGGAAGGGTACAGGGAGGACCTGGGGAGACAGTGGACAGGGGCACAGGACCCTCCCTGGGGACTTCCTTGGAGGGCAGGCTTGAGGGGGACACAGGAAGAGGTTATGGCAGGAGCAAGGGACAGAGGATGGATCTGAGAACTTGAAGCCGTTAAATAGGCAGGACCTGGGGAGTGACGCTCCAGCTGGGGGCAGTTCTGGAGGGAGGGAGAGACCATGAGTTCATGCTGGGACAAGTCACCTTTGAGTGTTTATCTGACAGCCAGGATATGACAAAAACGATGACGTCCAAGTCCAAGTACTTGTCCCCAAACCCAGCCTGAGGAGGCTCCTGGTCCCCGGAGCCCAAGGGGCCTGGGGGCCAGCAGGGGGCCGGGGCTGACAGTGGAGCGCTGGAAGCATCGTCCAGCGGTGGTGGTTATAGCCAGTGGGCAGGGAGACCACCAGGGAGGGGACGGAGGAGGGGGCGGAGGACAGGGCGACCTCAGTATTGCGGATTCCCTTCCGTTAAGATCTCTGATGTCGGCATCAGATGCCGTCAGCACCAGGGACTTTACTCTCAGCATTTCCAACGCGCTCTCCTGACGTCGGCCCTCCTCCGCCACCGGAGAACCAAGTGTGCATTCACCTGCTTGGCTCCTCCAAGCTGATGGCACGTGGCGGGTGCGGTGGGTGCGGTGGGTGCTGGGCCACCAGCCTGCAGTGTCCTTGTACATCCGCTTCCCCTCTGCCAAACGCCAGGCAAAGCCACAGGACATACAGAATGAATCAAGGTGTAAAACTGCTTCGGGGTGAAAATGTATTTACCGGCAAGGGGCTCCAGCTGTCACGAGGTCTGTGCTCGGCTGCCTCACTCACGCCTTCGAGGGGAAGAGCGTGGACTCCTACCAAGGCCTCTCAGCCTCCTGCTCCGGGGGCTGGTGCCACAGAGAAGCCTCAGTGGACAGAGACTGCAGGGCGCCAGGTGTGCTGACACCAGGGCCCCCGGGGGGCTGCCAGTGCACCAGAGAACAGGGTGGAAGCAGCCCTTCCGAACCCTGGGTCTGACAAGGCGTTTTCACACACCTGAGCCCACTTGATCCTGTGGCACCTGTGAGCAGGCGCTGTTCCCGTTTGATTTCACCCATTGCAGACGAGGCAACCGCGGCTTCTTAGGTGTTGACGCCTCAGCCTGAGTACTAATTCCAGGAATCGAGACCGGGCCTCCCACTTCCCATTCATTCATGTGTTCATGCGTTCGGGGAGCTCTTCCACGACCCACTGTCTGCCGCCAGGAGCTCTCCCAGACAGTCGAGACGGAAGAGCTTTCCAGCTCTTTTTTTTTTTTTTAAGTTAATGTTTAGCATTTTCTTGGTTTTAAGTTTCAGCTTCATGCCCTTCTCTTAAATGCTGGCATCTACTACTGGTCGCTGTGATGAGGTTTCTCTAAGACGGTATCTGGCTGGGGCCAAGGTCGACCAGCTTCAAAATCTAAGGGGGGGGGCGGCACCCAGCAGAGGCCTGGCACCCAGAGAGCACACAATCAATGTGGTGGTCGTCACTGTTATGACAGCGACATTGTGGTGCTGTTGGCAGGACGGGGCGAGTCCAGGGAGGGCTCCGAGGGCAGGGGCTGGCAGGAGGGCAGGCCAGGCGGCAAGGCTGTCTCCCTTTGGGGCCGCGCCTCCCGCCTCTTCTGTGTGATGGTTTCTGCACCAACCTTTCAGGTCCTGGGAGAGGGGCCCTCCTCAAACACCAATTGGGTTTGTGTCTGGGGTGGGGGGTCTTAAGCGGGTCCTGTGGCTGGGAAGGGAACAAACGGAGGAACAGTCCTCCTGTTGGAGGTCATAACGCCCCTTTATGGGGAAATGTTCATTT
Organism: Tadarida brasiliensis; assembly: GCA_030848825.1. Classification (NCBI taxonomy): domain Eukaryota; kingdom Metazoa; phylum Chordata; class Mammalia; order Chiroptera; family Molossidae; genus Tadarida; species Tadarida brasiliensis. The sequence goes on from CM061273.1 coordinate 65,261,569, forward strand.
TGTGTTTCACTCTCTGCTCTGCACAGGGACGGCCCTCGCTCTGGGAGGCAGGGCTGCGGTGGAAAAACTAGGAAACTGGTCAGAGCCAGCCCTGGCCCTTCCCCCGCCCCCACCCCGTCGCAGGAACAGCCTTATCAGGCGGACAGGGGTCCCTGAGAGGAGCCTGTGACCCCTGCTGACCTCCCAGGAAGGACCCTGCTGCCTAACCCGCTGTGCTTGGTTCCAGGACCCCTCCTGGTCCCCGTCAGCCCATCTCTGGGCGCGGGGGGGTGGGGGAGTTAGACTTCATTTTTATCCATTCCTGCCCCCATTATTTACTCAACTCAAAGCTGCCCGTGGGCCAGGATGGTGCTGGACGCAAGGGGTGGCACATCCCTCACCTTCCCATGGAGGAGTCGACCCGAACAAGGGGTTCTGGCACTGTGGGGAGCTGTGGCCTCACCTCACTGCGGCCACTGCGGGGTCAGGTCTGCAGGGGCTGCGGCCAGCTCCCCATGGGTGCAGCCAGGAGGCCCTCTTTCCTGGCGGCCCTGGGGCACCCACAGGAATGTGCTCTGCACGCTCTCATGCACACCCAGAAGTGGCGGGGGGACGGGGGTCAATGTGCATGAGGCCACCCTGGACCAATGGCGTGAAGAATGGATGGATGGGAAACCTTCTGGTTCATAAGCCTCCCGGGGAGGTCCCAAGGGGTGATGTACTAGTTGTCCTCAGCAGTAGCTAACTCCATGAATGACCCTTGCATTCCCTCTCCCTCCTGGACCACTTCACAGATAAGCCAGCCTCAGGCTCTGCTTTTGGGGAAAACTGGTTAACTCAGGGACATTGGGGAGCACACAGCAGGGCCCTGACCAAGGCTGGGGATCAGGGAGGGTCTCCCCAAGGAAGTGACATTTAAGTTGAACACTAAAGCAGATGGGGGAGCGGATTGTCCAGGCAAAGAGGTATTCTAGGTGATCAAAGGTAGCACGTGCAAAGGCCCTGAGGCGGCCAGGCGTTTGAGAATAGTTAGAGCATGACATGAGCAGAGGGGTGGACATGGAGGTCAACAGGGTCTCCTTTGTAGATCACACTGAAGGGTCGAGACTGCACTCGGGACATAGGTGCTCCGGAGGGGTTTGGAGCAGGTGACCATTTCAGAGCCACTGGAGGATGGATCTAGCATGGGCTTCGGAGGAGGCTGAGAGACCAGTAAGGAGGCTGTCCTGGTGACCATGGGTGGGGACAAGGGTGGCAGGGGGAGAATAGCCCAAATTACACCGTGTGTGGACTCAGCATCTGCTCAGTGTGAATCAAGGCTGCCGGTGCTCAGCCCGTGGTCTCTGGCTGCCCTGGGTGACTTCTCGTGGGCCCAGCAGCCCCGTATCCTCTCCACAGGCCTCTGACACAGTCCGACTGGCCCTTTGCCTCTGTCTCCTTATTCCTTAAGTCAGTCTGGGGACATTCCCGACACTCTCGTGTGCTGGCCTTTCCCTAGCTCCAGCCAGCTGTCTTCCGACTGCCACACGGAAAAGCCCAGGTGGCTGGCTGGAGGGTGGGGACAGCAGGGTGAGGGCGGGCAGGACAGAGACCTGGCCACCTGGAAGCCCACCTTCTGATGGCAATTAGATCACCTCACACCCCTGCACCCACGACAGTCCCGCCACTTGGGTGGCTGTCAACCCCAGTGGGGGAGCCTCACCTTGGACCCCAGCAAGAGGTGCCCAGCCCAGCTTGCTGCCCCTTTAAGTGAGGGGATGCCTCAGAGAGCCTGGGGGTGGGGAGCTTGGAGCCTGCTTCGAAGAAATCTGCTGCATTTCGCTGCAGTGTCTGGCTTGTAGGCCCACATGCTCCCTGGCGGCCTCTCCATCCTCTCTCTCTCCCTCCCTCCTTCTCTCTCTCTCTCTCTCTCTCTCTCTCTCTCTCTCTCTCCCTCTCTTGCACACACATTCCCTCTCCCTACTCTCTGTCCTTTTATCTTGGCCTCACACGTGTAGTGCTGGGTCTGTGAAGTCACGGCGTCCCCCCGTGACTGCCATTTACAGCCGCGATAATGACAAGCGGCCGTTCTAACTCGCTGGGCCCCAGCAGCACTACAGAGACGGGGTCCCTTTGTTGCAAATAATTAATTTGGTTCTGTATTGCATAACATCCTAAAAAGCTTTCCGGGGCGCGCTCCCGCCGGCCCGGACACTGTGAACTCATCAATATTGCATTGCATCGGGCACTACTGGGATGCGGTTTCATTAAAAATTTAATCATGGTTTAAATCTGCAGTGTTCCCTTTAAAAGGATGGCAGAGGATGCAAAGGAAGCGACGGCCTTTGGGGTGGGGGTGAGCGACCTGGGGGAGGGGGAATCCCTCGGCCCAGGGGAGGGAGGGGGCCTTCCCAGGCGGGCACCGGCCCCTCTCCGATTGGCTGCCGCCCGCCAGGACTGCTCCGGATGCTGGAGGGAGGGTGACTGGACCATTCACAGAAAATGCTCTCCAAAGCCCGCACTGTTTTCCCTTTCTGCCGGCCGCAGGCAGCTCCCTGGAACCCAGACCTTGGTGGAGGGCAGGTGGTAGGGTGATGGTGGGTGGAGAGGCTTGCCTGGAGACCCCTCCTGGCCCCCTCCCCGTGAACCCCCACACCTGGGCAGCAACCCCATGCTGCACAACTGAGCGCAGCTCACTCCACCACCCCAGAAATGGGTGCAATGACTCCCAGGACAGTGTGCGCAGGGCCTTACCACACAGCCTGGGTCACCGTCATCCCGTGTGGCCCTGGGGCAGGTGGCCCTTGGTGAGGGTAACAGTCCACGAGACCCTGCTGGACGTCGCTGGTACCTGACACGCCACCACTAGCTTTATTTCTTCACAGAGACCTCCCTCCTTCCCAGAGAGGACGAGCTGGTCCACCATGCTGCAGCCGCAGACCCCACCCTGGGGCTCCATTCCAAAGGGGGGCATTGCTGGGGGTGGGGGCAGTTTTGCTCCTCTTTCCAGGGAGGGAGGAGGGGCCATATGAGCACTCCGGTTCTGGTGGGGGAGGGGAGAGAGCACAGATGGCGGGAAAGACACTTGGGCGACTTCATCACGCTGTTCTCGCTGTGCCCTGACTCTGCAGTCCCCACAGGCCCTGGCGAGGCCACCGGCTGCCCGGGAGCAGAGATCTGTGCCTCCCCAGCTATCTTCTGACATTGTTCCGGCATGATTAAGTTAAACCTCCTGGGGCCAGCTGGAGAGAAAGGACAAATCGCTTTGCAAAATTGATTTGCTGCGTAGCACTTACAGCTCACTGGGGATGAGCCCACAGCCTGAGGGGCGTATGCGTCCCGTGTTGGCTCTCTCCCCTCCCCCACTCGGGCACCGGTCACAAGGCCAGGACGCGGGCTCAGGCACTGCTCACACTCCCATGGGTGCCTGCATCCACTCGTGGGGGGTGCGTGGTGTGTCCCAAATGCCCACGAGGTTGGGGGGCAGATGGCCGCCTCAGCTCCAGAGACCCTCGGAGACGTCCGCTTCCCCAGGCGCCCTGTGGGTGCCACAAGGTGAGAGCTGGGGTCTAAACACCCGAGCTGCACAGCTTCCCTAAGGAAAAGACCAGGCCAGCCCCGCGCCAGGCCTCCTGCCCCCAAGGGCCCTTTGAGCCCCCCGCTGCCTTCCTGCCTTCCTGGGAACAGGACAAGGCAGAGACTGTGGTTTTCGGGGTCTCCGTGGGCGCAGGTGTGGTATGACGAGACCTGCCGCGTCGACAGCTCAGGGCCGGTGTGCCCACGGCGAGGGGCGGGCTCACACAGCTGGGCAGCTGGGGACCATCTGGGGGAGGAGGAAGTGCTGGGGCCAGGTGTCCATCCAGACAGAAACAGGTGTGTGGGCACTGCGTCCAGGCTAGAGAAAGGACAGACACTGCCTTCCTGACCACCCAGCGTGCATTCCAGAAACCTCAGCCTGGTGCAGCCCAGGAAACAGGACTGAAGCCGTGGGCACCGCCGGTCTCTTCGGCCGTGTCCCCACACTCCTTGAGCAGGGCCGGGGCACCCCGACACCATGAGCAGTGTGAAGTGGTCAGGGATCCCGGCCGTGAGAGGGGCAGCTCAGAGTCATGCCTGGGCCGGAGCCGGCTCCTCCGCTCAGCCGCTGTGCGTCCTCTGACAGGTGGCTTCACCTCTCTGGGCTGTGCCCAGGGCTAAATTGGACAAGCCCCGTAAAGGGCTAAGGAGGGTGCTGGTCCCTTAGTCCCTGCCGACGACCATGGCTGCTGTTGTCGCTCCATCGGGTGCTCTGGTACCAGTGATAACACGGGGTGGGGGGTGGGGGGGGAAGCCAGTGGAGGTCCCAGGCTGGGGGGCTGCTGGGGGCCAAGCCAGGGAGAAGGAAGGCGCGCTTGGGCCCTCGTACGACAGCTCCCCCTTTTAAAATTTAAACTTAAACTAAAAACATTTCAATTGTGGTAAAATATACATAAGTTGAGCATTTTAACCCTTTTTGAACGTCCGGGTCAGTGGTGGTGACTACAGTCACAGAGCTGTGTGGCCGAGTTCACGGTTCCCTCGCCCGAAGGGAAACTGCCCCCAGTGAACACGCCCCAGCCCCTGGCAGCTCCCTCGCCCTCCGTGATGTGACCACTCTGGGTGCCCCGGAGGGTGGAATCTCAGACTACTGTATGTATTCTCGTTTCTGGGCTTACTTCACTGAGCAAATGTCCTTCCTTTTGCCCTGGCCAGTTTGGCTTAGTGGTTAGAGCGTCGGCCCTCAGACAGAAGAGTCATGAGTTCGATTCCGGTCAAGGGCACGTACCTGGGTTGCAGTTCGGCCCCCGGCCCTGGCTGGGGTCTCCGTGTGGGAGGAGACCAGTCGATGTCTCTCTCTCTCTCTCTCTCCTCCTCTCACTCTGTCTGAAGATAAATGGAAAAATGTCCTCAGGTGAGGATAAAAAAACATTCCCTTCCTTTTTACGGCTGAGTAGTAGTCCACGGTGTGGCCGGACCACGATCATCCAGGCACCTGCTGGGGGCGCGTGGGCTGCTGTCCGTCTTGCAGGACAGTGTTATGCTGCACGAACACGGATGTGCAAATATCTCGTCTGGACCCGCTTCCAGTTCTTTGGGTAGACGCCCAGAAGTGAGATGGCTGGACCGTAGGGTCCTCGCCCCATTACAAATGCGGAAACTGAGGAGCTCAGACATGTATTCAGGGTCCCAGCCTCGGCCCCTGCCCCCAGCTCCCCTGCAGCCTTTCCCCAGGCCCCCCAAAAGGCTCTCCGGAAGAGAGGCGAGGTCATCACGGGAAGGAGAGAGCTGGACCAGGATGGCGGGGGCCAGTCATCATGCAGGCGGGACAGAGCGTGGCCATGTCCTGAGTGCGGGGAATGCAGCTAGGAGGAGACAGAGGAGGCTCCGGCGGGTGGGGCAGGGCAGAGCAAATAGCAGAGCAGTGGGGCGGCAGTGAGGGCACGCAGGCACCCGCTCCCTGCGCAGCAGGGCGCCCACCAGAGGCACCAGGTGGGTGCCCTCCGCCCTCGCGGCCACGTCAGCTTTTGCCGGAACGTGGGAGCCTCCATCCCGGCCGGGGAGGCCCGCCGCTCTCCGTGACTTGGGTGAGGGGCTCAGCAGGAGAGGCGTCTCTGGAGGGGTCCACAGAGCCACTCACCTGGGTGGAGATGCACTCTGCCCTCCCAGGGCTGGTCCTGCCCCAGAGCAAAGCCGGCCTGAGAGGCCAGGGGCTGGCCCTGAGTCCTGTGTGGTCTCCTGTAATAACCCGCTTCCCGGGAGTCCAGGTGCCGGCATCGTGGGGCCGAGTACCGCCACACTCTGTCCCTTGTGGTTGGAGGCCTCCCGTGGTCACTCCAGGACTGGGCATGTCGGACCCTCCAGGTCACTCTGTTTTTTTTTTATTTTAATTTTATTTTTTATCCTCACCCGAGGACATTTTTGCATTTGTCTTCAGATAGAGCAGGAGGGAGAGAGGGAGGAAGAGAGAGAGAGACAGAGAGAGAAACATTGACGTGAGAGAGACACATCGTGTGGCTGCCACCTACACGACCCCAACCGGGGCCGGGGACAAACTGCAACCGAGGTACGAGCCCTTAGCGGGGACCGAACCCGGGACTCTCCGGTCCACGGGCTGACGCTCTCACCGCTGAGCCAAACCGGCCAGGGCCAGGTCCCTCTCTGTTCCCTCTGGCACAGCGACTGGGTCCCTGGGCGACCGAGGTGAGGGGAGGCTCTGTGGACCGGCGGGGACATACCTGGGGAGGGAATGAGGGATAGAACCCGCCGTTGGACCCGCTGAGACCTAGCGGCCGCCCAGCCCGCCTCTCCTGACTGACAGCCTCCCACGTGCTTGTCCTGGCTTCTGATGCTTCCTTGAGGTCACCAGACACCCTTCCAGCGACTCCTTTTTCTGATTACATTTTGCTCTTTGCTACTGTCGGCCTGGCCCGGTGGAGGAGGCTCTCAGATGTCACCAGCCAACCTATGACCGGCGTGGGCTGGGCCTCGGGACGGGGGCTGAGTGTCGGAGGCAAATGAGGGTCCTCAGAGGGCGGTGGCGTGTCGTGTGGCAGGTGGAGGTGGTGGCTCTGGGCACGTGTGTGAACGTGCCTGCGTGTGTGTTTGGAAGAACGCCGGAGGAACCCCGCCCTGTCTCAGGCCAGGTCGCCGGCAGTTCACAGCAGAGCCCGCAGCCTGGACTGGAATCCCGGCGGCACTGACCACCAGCTTCGGATCCTTGCACAAACGACCCTCCCTGGAGGCCAACGAGCCCACCTGAGATGTGGCGGGAACAGGACCTGGGACTGCTGGAAAGACCACAGGGAGGAAATACCCAAAGCGCCTGGCATGTAACTACATCCTCCACTGGCGGTAACAGGGCCATCCATCAGGCCGCGACCCACAGAGGCGGGCCGCGGGTCCAGCTCGCCGCCGGCTCAGCCCTCGGCCCCAGCTGCCCACTTCCGAGGGAGCCTGGCTCACCGGCCGCCGTCCACACAGCTGAGCACCAGCCCCGGCTCTTGTGTCTGCCTGGCCTCCAGGGTTCCTGCGGTCGGGACACGCTTCTCCTTACAGTCCTGAAGAGTTCTGCCTCTGGGCAGCCTGGAGCCTGTCCACAGAGGGCCGTACACAAAGGCAGTCGCTTGGCCATTAGGAAGTCTTTTTGGTGTGTCCGCCCTGGAGTGCCCTGGCCAGCGAGCTCGGGGGAGGGAGAGAGACCTCTCACACCTTCATCTCTGGGTCAGACACTGCTTGTTCTCTGGGCTGCAAGCAGTGAGGGGCACAGGCGATGTGTCCCCAGCCAGGGGGGAGGGGAGGAGGCAGGTGCCCCCCCCAGTGGAGCGCAGTGACTGCCGTGAGGCTGGCAAGGGGGTGATCCCTCTGCGTGCTGCTTTCCTCCGGGCAGCTGGACCTCATGTTAGGCCAGAGATGGGCCAGAGGCAAAGCTCCCGGAGGGGCTCCTGCTGCTCCAGGGGGGGCATATGGTGCTGGGGGGCTGGGGGTGTAGTCACAGTCCGGGGGGGATGGGATGCATGGGGCCTGGAAATAGGCAGGTTCGTTAGCTCTGGCAGATGTGAGCCTGAGAGGGCTTGGGGGTGGGGGCCCCAGCTGCTTCTCCGTTTAGATCTCACCCGCCCCCCAACCCTGGGCCTTTGCCTTCCTTTAAAAACTGTGGCAACACAACTTCTGTTATCACTCTTATGCTTAATAACTTTTATTAAAACCGAAAAATATATGCCCATGGGAAGCCATCCAGACTGGACAGGTATTTATCACACGTGACTGCGTGGCCCCAAGACGGGGAGCCGCTGAGCCTGGTGGGGAGGGACAGGAGGGGTTGGGGGCGGGACACAGGGGCTGAAAGGCAAGTGCCCCCTTCCTCGGGAGCAGCAGGGCGGCTCTGCGTCCCCCTTCCCCTCCTGGCCCCCCTGCTCTCCATCGAGGAGCCAGAACCCTGGGTGGCCACAGCCTGGGAGGATCTGTGCTCTAGAGAGAGTTGGGACACAGGCCAGAGTGAGCCAAGCGGCTGTGGCCAGAGCCGCTGTGACCTGGCGACCTTCCCCTCGGCCCACAAGGCTCCCTTCCCAGCATGCGTCGTAATTGGGTTTTACAAGGGGCCCTCTGGTGCTGACCTAGTTGTCCTGTCCCCGCCTTGCTCTGTGCCTGAGTGTCCGTCCCTGACATTCTTAAACCCCAGGCCTTGTGCCTTCTTCCTCCCCATCCCATCCTCCGCTGACTGCCCCGGGCAAGGCCAGGCGGGCTAACCCGGAGTCTGGAGCAGGGCTCGGGTGCCTGGCCCCGCCCGGGCTTCTCCAGGGCCCTTGTGAAGCCATCTCCTGCCCCCTCAGTCCGTGTCCAGGAAGCGGACAGTGAGGCCAGGTCTGCACCTGCCCCGCTGAGCAGCAGTGCGGCCAGAGCAGGACCCCGTTAGAGACCTCCTCCCTGACGCTGGGCCCTGGAGGTGTGTGAGGAGGACCAGGCCTGATTCGGCCTCTGCAAAGTGGCGGCAACGATGTCACATGCCCGGGCTTGCGTGGGGATTCAGTGAGGCCGTGTGTGCTAGGCACCGAATGAGAATGTCCATCTGTGTGTCCATCTCCCTCCTTCTCCAGTCTCTTCCGTATCTGCTGAATAGAAGGACTAGCCGTCCTGTTGGGAGGCATGTGGCCCTAGGTACCTTGTGTCTGCCACTGGTTGCTGATCGGGCACCAGCTGTGGGCCACTGCTGGTGTGGGTGGCCTCCTCCTGCTCCTTGTGGCCAGGTGCTGGGCAGCTCTGTACCCAAGGGTCTGGGGGGAGCAGAGGGCGTGGACCTTTGTCCCTTGGTGGGTCACCCCTGAGGCCTTTACCCACCCAGTGGGAGGCCAGCTACGTTCTTGTTTAAGTTTGGGGTTCTGACAGCTTTGTCAGGGTGGGGTGCCAGGGGGCGGTGCCAGTCTGTGACAGCGAGGTTCATCCTGGCCTCCACACACCGAAAGGGCCGTGTGCGGACTCCTGCAAGGCTCAGGCCACCTCCCTGCACGCGGGAGCCTGTAGGGGGCTGGCCGAGGGTGCAGAGGGCTCTGATTTAAGTGGGGACAAAGCTCTCGCCAGCTCATGCCCCTGAAGGTGGAGGTTTGGCTGGAACCATCGGAGACCAGCAGCAGCCCCCACCTGAACCCCCTCCTCCCCCGGCCCCGTCTCTGCCTTCAGGGTCGCCTCTGCTCTGTCTCACAGCTCCTGGAAGCCCACAGGCAGGAAGCCCGTCCTCCGAGGCGGCATGAATAATAGAACTGAAATCATCCCTCGTTAAAAATAGAGATTCTCCTTAATAAATATTTTACAGACTGTCTTTAGGGTACACCGATCCCCTGACTGAAGAATGGAAGCAAGCCCTGTCATCGAACCCAGGAATGTAGAAAAGGCTGGGCCCTGGCTCTGCCCATGCGTCCCCGTGGCCGTGGCTCCTGTCTCGGACCCGCCCCGTCCTTGGTGACGTCCGGTGGAAACAGCCCCCACGCAGGGAGCACAGAGCTGTAGCCAGGAACAGCGTGGGGCTTCCTGAGTGAGTCACCTCGTAAAGCGCCCCTTGGTGCGTGCAGCCCCGAGTCCAGAAAAGCCCAAAGCAGGTTCTTACGTTCCCCGTGCAGAGGGACCTCCACCGTGAGCGGAAGCAGGGTGTAGGAGAAGCCCGGGGGGAGAGAAAGCTCTGGGTGGGGAGGCAGGCGCCGTCAGAGTTTACAGCGCTGGCCCATTTCAGAAACTTTGCCAGCGCCGTTCAACCTTGAAGTTCTGCCTTAATTAGGACGCGGCATGATCTAGATACGGCACGTGAATCCCAGCGATCCGCGCAAAGGCTCCCGGCCTGACCCCTCTGCCCCACATGGGCTGCCCCTGGAAGGCAGGGGCGGCGGGCAGGCCATGCAGAGCGACCCCCAGGGGCAGGCCCTAACTGGTTGGAGTGTTCTCACGTAGCGGGCAGGATGCCGGACAAAACGGCAGCTCCACTCTCTGTCTGGTTCCCTTGGACCGAGTGCAAAGGCCCTTCTCTGTGAGGCTCCCTGCCCTGAGGAAGGGGGCACTCTGCCCCTTGTGCCCAGCATACCTTGAGGACAGTTGGGTTTAGACCCAGCATTCTGGATGGCAGGTAGAGTTCCAGGTCTGTCTCCCCTCAGAAAGTGAGCTCCTTGAGCACCTGACTTAGAATTTGGCACATGCTATTGCATGGACGGATCAATGACTGGGTGGATGAATGGATGGTGGATGGATGGGTAAATGATGGATGGGTGGATGGATGGGTGCGTGGATGAATGGATGGATGGATGAGTGGATGGATGGATGGATGGATGGATGGATGGATGGTGGATGGATGGATGGGTGGATGGATGGTGGATGGATAGGTGGATGGATGGATGGGTGGATGGATGATGGATGGATAGGTGGATGGATGGATGGATGGGTGGATGGATAGGTGGATGGATGGAAGGGTGGATGGATGGTGGATGGATAGGTGGATGGATGGATGGATGGGTGGATGGATGGATGGATGGATGGTGGATGGATAGGTGGATGGATGGACGGATGGATGGATGGTGGATGGATAGGTGGATGGATGGACGGATGGATGGATGGTGGATGGATAGGTGGATGGATGGAAGGGTGGATGGATGGTGGATGGATAGGTGGATGGATGGATGGGTGCGTGGGTGCGTGGTGAATGGACACATGAGTGAAAGAAGGCACATGTTACCAGATTCCAAACGGGAATTGATCACAGAATAAAAACGGGAGCTCAGGCGCCTCTGGAACTCCGGAGTTGGTCATCTAGGTGGTAATGTGCTTTAATCCTTCTCTCCTGCTGCCCTCTATCCGCTGCTCCCTGGTTCCTGGCTGAAAGGCAGGGCTTGGGGCGCAGTGAGGAGCAGGAGGCCCAGACCTGGTGAGGCTGGACGGTGAACGTTCAGAAGCAGGTCCCAGGCCTCTCCCACGTGGTCCACCTCAAGAGCTTGGTCAGTGGACTGCCACGTTCTGTCAGTGAGCCAGGGGCACGTCAGGGCGTCATGACGTTCCTCCCACAAAGTGGTTCTTGAACGTCAGGCGATCCGAACTCAGCACCCACCCGGGCCCAGGTCGTGCGAGGCTTTGTGGAGATAACAAAGAGGTGACGAAACAAAGACACTGAATTATTCCGGTAGAAAGGATTTTCAAAAGACTCTCTGTCACTGTACTTACCTTTGTTTTACACTTTTATTTGCAAGCTATAAGGGAAGAAAATCATGAAATGTTTTCATTTCTCTGTGATTGAGACAACTCTTAAAATATTAAACCACGGCTTAATAATTGATTACAAGTAATCTCGGTGGGAGCCAATCACCCATTTGGCAGGATCTCCTTAAACTCTTAGGGCTTTTAGCTCCCCCGGCCACCCAACCTTGGCCTTGTCTGATTCATTCAGGGCTCAGCAGACATCTGTCTTTTGTGGGTTCGTGATGTCACGGTGCCTCTGTTGAGCTGCGGGAAAGTCCTAGGGACACTTGTCGGGGGTGGAGGCAGGGGGAGGAAGTCGGAAAGTCTGTGAATAATTGTACCACGGTTTCTAAGTTACAGGAATCAGAGTTAGAGGCTGTGTGGCCTTCAGAGCCACTTAAGGTGTCTGTGACTTGAGTTTTTCCACAGAATGACAATTGTGCTCGCCTCTCTGTGTTCCACAGGGACACTGAAGCCATCGAGCAGAGTGGTTAGAACATGGGCTCAGGTATCAGGGACGAGGGGTCACAGAGGCACTAGGGATCCAGGCCAAGCCGAGAGTCTCCACCGGCGACCAGCAGCCGGTCTCTGTGGGGTGTGAGCAGGGGAGGACCAGGCCAGATCCGAGTTTCTGAGAGACGGTCCTGGCTCAGGATGGGGAATGGGCCTGGGAGAGAGTCGGGCAATCAAGGAAAATGCGTGAAGGACGGCGCCTGGGCCTCGGCCCAGTACCTGACGACCCGCAGGGAGCTCACTCGAGTTGCCTGGCTGCACTTGGACCACTTCGGCCCGGAATCGAGCTGCTCTGGGCCTGTGGTGAACCGGTCAGTGAACAGGAGGGGCCAGAAGGAGATCAGGCAGTTTCCCTGATTCCCACCTCTGCACAGAGAGGCACCTATCTCCCTGCGTTCTCACCCGAGAGGCAGGCGTGGCCACCCCGTGCCCCCTGGAGGCAGGGACGTGCTGTCGGGAGAGGCAGATCTGTGGCTCCAGGCCAAGTTGGACGCACCATCGGGAATGCATCCCTTGAGCTGGGCCGGGTGCCAGGCCAGCAGAAGCCTGCCTCCTGCACTTTAGGTCTGGAGCAGGAACACGCGGCGTCGAGCGCGCTCCTCGGTCAGGTCGCTGCCGGTCACCCACTCACGCCAAGAGCAGAGGGGCCACCCGGATGGCGCGTGACGGGAGTTGTTCCAACACCCTCTGTCCTGTGACTGGTGACGCGTGCTGAGGGGAGCAGCTGCCGTGTCGTGAGCTGCCCGATGGAGAGGTCCACAGAGCAAGGAGCCGTGTGGGAGGCCTGCAGCCACAGCCAGCAAAGTGAGGCCTGCTTCCGACGGCCACAGGTGGGTGCTTGGGAGCAGGGCTCACCGTGGGGTGCAGGTGAGGCCACAGCCTGGCTGACAGCTGGCTTGACTGAAGCCCAGGAGAGCTCCCGACCCCAGGACCTGGCTAAGCCGAGCCCAGATCCTCACTCACAGGAACAGGGAAAAGAGAATACATGTTGTTTTAAGCCACTTTAAAAAAGAGGACAAAAGACCCTTGTCTTGGAATTCCACTTCCAGATATCCCAGAGAAACAGAAACACTGGAAATGCCTTAAGAATCAAGATGCTCATAATGCTAGGATTTGTCACGGCCACAGAAAAAGGGAGAACAAGCCCTGGCCGGTTTGGCTCGGCAGTTACAGCGTCCGCCTGTGGGCCAAAGGGTCTCGGGTTCAATTCTGGTCCAGGGCGTGTGTCTTGGTTGCAGTTCGATCCCCAGCCCTGGTTGGGGTCGTGCGGGAGGTGGCCAATCCATGCGTCTCTCTCACATCAATGTTTCTCTCTCTCTCCCCTCGCCCTCCCCCCCACTCCATCTGAAAATCAATGGAAAAATATCCTCACGTGAGAATTAAAAATAGATAAATTAATTTTTTTAAAAAAAGGGAGAACAGCCCAGCATGCCCAGTGAGAAGGGAACGACTGGGAGACAGAATGGAGTACTATGGAGTACTATGCAGCACTGAAAGCAAGTTCTCTCTCAGCATTTTGGATACAGCGAAAACACGTCCATTCACTAACAGGGCAGCAGCTTGTAAATATCACAGGCGCTTGTCCCCGTCGGACCGCAATGGAAATACTGCTCTGTGCACAGCAAGAGGGTCAGATAGCAGTTTGCCAGGATGTGGACAGTTCTGGTTTCTGTGTGGGGAATCACGGGTGATTTTTTCCCCTCAACTTTTTTTTTTAATTCCAAATTTTCTATAATGAGCAGCGACATTATAAATTTGTTGAGGTCAGGGACTGGGTCACCCTCGATTCCCAGCACCTCGCTAGCACAGTGCCGGGTCCGTGTCTGTCGTATGAATAGCTGAGTACATGTACCATGAAAAAAATTCAGTGACTTCATTTAACTAAAAACGTTAACTTTCTCGGGCAGAGACGGGGGAGCCACCAGGAGAGCCGGGTTTCTGAACACGCAGGCCAGTCTGTGGAGCTCTCCGAGGGGACCCCAGGGGTGGGCCCCGTGTGGGCGGGGCGTGGGCGGGCCTTGCTGCCTGAGGGAGGGAGAGAAGCTGCTGGGGGGGGGGGGGCCAACCCTCCCTCGTCCCTCCCCTCTGCATTCCGACTGCGCCTCTGAGCAAGGTCCTGCCCTGAGGTTCTGGCACAAGCTTCAGGGCAATTAGACTAGCAGTTACAGCCGGGAATCCACCGGGGCCTCCACACAGAAGACACTGTTGTCCCTGCCTCAAATGATCCAATTTTGCCCATTAACCAGGTCCCAGCCCCCAGGTGTCTGGGAGGAGGGCTGGAGTCCTTTGCCAAAGGGCTGGCGGCACTGGGGGCAGATGGGCGGGAGTTCAGGCCAGCTTGGAGGGGACGGGATGGGCTATGGCAACTCGGTGTCATTTCATGATTCACTTACTGAAGTTGAATCACAGAATCTTCGCCCAGGGCGGCTTTTCATGCTGTCCCTTTATTTCAGAGGCAGGGAGCAGATGACTCAGGTGAGGCTCAAGAAGCCTGAGGGGCAGGTTGGTTGTCTAGCAGGGTCACCCAGGGAAACGGAACGGATGGGATGAGCATCTGCGTCTGCATCTACATTTATGTCTGTCGATGGACAGAGGTAGGGAAATTGATTTATTTTAAGGAGTCAGCCCCGGCAGCCGTGGGCTGGACGTTCTGGCCGGAGTTGAGGTTGCAGCCTCGAGCCCAGAGGCCGCCTGGAGGCAGACTTCCTTCCTCCGCTTCGGGGGAACTTTACTCTCCTCTCTTAAGGCCTTCAACTGATTGGTCGAGGCCCACCCACACCATGGAGGGTGATCAACTTTGCTGAAAGTCTTCTGAGTTAAATGTTGATCTCATCTAAAAATACCTTCACAGCAACAGCGAGACCCGGGTTTGAGCGGACAGCTGGGCACCACAGCCCGGCCAGTGGACACAGAGCAGCAAGCATCACGGTGGAGCTGTGACATGTGGTGGGACGTTTGGTGTCCCTGACCCTTGTCCCCTCAGAGCAGTAGGGTCCCCAGACATATGACAACCAAAGACTAGCTCCCTCCCCACTTCTGAGTGACCCTTGCCTGGGGGCAGGGAGTGAGGGGAGGCTCTCCTGGGGAAGTCCTCTCAGGGAGGGTAGAGAGCTGGGTGCCACCTGGGGGCCTCAGGCCACTGCTCCAGACACCAGGCTCCAGGCCCTAGGTAGCTTTTCTGCTCAGCTGGGGCTTAGATCTTGAAGCTAAGGGACTGCCTCCTCCGGGTGGGTCCTGAACACACAGTGACTGCCCACTCCTCTGCCCCCCTTCCCCCACACCGTCTGATTTCTCTGATAATCCCTGGCTCACCGCAACCCCTGGCTGTGGCCGCCTCTGAAGAACCACCATAATAGTGACCTTGGAAACCAGCCCAGAATTGAAGATTTCTGTAATAATTAGAGATCACTTGGGGGCCGGCTCCTGGGGACAGTACGTGGTTAAAATAAACTGTTTCATTCTGTGCCCAGTGTAACACTGTGACAGGAGGAACTCCAGCGCGGCGAGCCCTGCTGACCCCCAGCTCCTGTCCTTTAGAAAGTGTGAGTGTGTCTGCAGCTCGGGGTCAGGGTTGGTGACGGGGGCCTGTTGTTTAACCCTTGGTATTTACCAGCCTCGGTCAGCTCACCCATCTCCAGTCCCAGACTTGCTCAGGGAAGTGCTGTGCCCTTTTCGTAGGGCTGCCATGCATAAAAGCTGTCACCGTGTTCTCTCCTTCCTGTCCCCCAGCGAGCCCGGCAGCAGGCGCCTGCCAGAACTCTGGGGGTGCTCTGAGGACAAGCCTGAGGATGCCAGAGGTAGTTGCACCCCCTTTCTCTCCCAGCCCAGCCTGGCTGCCTTGGTGCAGAGCCCCAAACTAAGTCCAGGAGTGGGTCTGCCCCCTCGCGCACGCCCAGCAGAAATAAATGCCAGCCCCGCCGGCCCCGGCAGCTGGGGTGGGCTGGGCAATGCCTGGAACAGGGAGGAGGAGGGGTTGGGGACTCTGTGCAGGGAGTTCAGCTCCTCCTGCATGGGTACAGTGCTCCCGGCCCCTGCTGAGACCTGGCCCACCATCCTCACCACCTCCCGCCCCATCCAAAGGGGAGGCTAGGCCAGTGGGACAGGGAAGGAAGACAAGGAAGAGGGTTCCGGACCAAAGTGTCAAGTGACCCCAAATCCTTGTGACCATAAACTCTGGACTGAGCTTTTTTTAAAATCCTCACCCGAGGATATTTTTCCATTGATTTTTTTTAGATAGAGTGGAAGAGAGGCAGGGAGAGCAAAACATCGATATGAGAGAGACACATCGATTGGTTGCCTCCCACACAACCCCGACCAGGCCCAGGGATCGAACCTGCAGCCCAGATACGTGCCCTTGACCAGGAATTGAGCCCACGACACTTCAGTCCGCGGGCCGACGCTGAGCCACAGCGGCCAGGGCTGGACTGACATTTGGAATGTCAGTCTCTGAGTCAGGCTATTTGTTGGACTGTCTCACGGACAGAGGAGCACGGCAGCCTGTTCCGAATGCTCCACCCTCCCCAGGGTCCCTGTGCCCCCTCACAGACAGGTGAGCCCCATACCATCTTTAGAAAAGGGCTCCAATGGGTAAAAAGCTGCCTCCGATGCAGACTCTCGGTTCAGAGCTGTACCAGGACATGGCTCACAGCTGGCATTTCCCTCTAGTATTTCTGCGTTGTTGTCTTTTTGTAAAGTTGTGTCTTTTTAATGCTATGGTTTGGGTATTTTCTTGAAATCACTGCAGTAGCAATTTGAGTGCCTATTAGTCCCACATTTTTACTGAAAAGGGGGTTCACAGGTCGAAGACATAGTACCTGCCCTCTACCACCTCACGGTCTTAGAGCATGTGGCAGCGTGGCGACATGATATGCTGTGCAGCCCCGTCTAACGTACGATGGCTCATTGTACATCCATCCATCCACCCATCATCCATCCATCCATCCACCCATCATCCATCCATCCATCCACTCATTATCCATCATCCATTCGCCCACCCACCATCCATCATCCATCCATCCATCCACCCATCCACCTATCATCCATCATCCATCCATCCCTGCTCTGCAAAAGTGCTGTCCCCCAAGAGCAGTCGTTAAATAGTCGATGGAATCAATGAGTTCTAGACTTGATTATTAGCCTAAAGAAAATATTTTCTTTTGAACAATGCTTCCTCTCATTGGTATCATTCTGTAGAGGTAGCCACAGAACTTTATTTATATCCCATAGTTTTATTCTCACAACAACCTTATGGATTGGGTAGAAAAAGAACTACCCTCACCTCATTTTACAAATGAGTGGTAGAGTCTGGGCAATAACTTCTGCTCTTTGGACAAAGATTTATTTATTCATCCATCTATCATCTATCCATCCATCCACCCACCCACCCAACATCCATCCATTCACTCATCTACCCATCATCCATCCACCCACCATCCATCCATCCATCCACTAATCATCCATCATCCATCCATCCACCCACCCACCATCCATCCACCCACCCATCATCCATCCATCCATCCATCCATCCATCCACCCATCATCCATCCATCCATCCATCCACCATCAATCCATCCATCCATCCACCCATCATCCATCCATCCATCCGCCATCCATCCATCCATCCATCCATCCATCCATCCACCATCATCCATCCATCCATCCACCCATCATCCATCCATCCATCCATCCATCCATCCACCCATCATCCATCCACCCATCATCCATCCATCCATCCACCCATCATCCATCCATCCATCCACTCATTATCCATCATCCATTCACCCACCCATCATCCATCATCCATCCATCCATCCACCCATCCACCTATCATCCATCATCCATCCATCCACCCATCATACGTCATCCATCCATCCACTCATCCATCTATCATCCATCATCCATCTATCCACCCACCCCTCACCCATCCTACATGCATGCATTGAGCCCCTATTTGCCATGCCCAGGGCTAAGTGTGGAGGACAGAAATGGCTCCTGCTTCCAAGGAGCTCCCAGTCTGGAAGGTTATTTGGATCCCATAGGTTATGGTGGTAGCTTATGTTCTCCTCAACATTTCAAGATTAGCTTCTTCCTTCAACTACAGTCTGGGGACAGGCAAAGGCACCTGGTAACAAATTGGGGTGTTGGTGCAACTATAAAAGCTGAGGCACAGGGAAGAGCGTGGTCTCCTCGTGACTTCCTGTGGGTTCTAGTACAAAGGCTGAGCAGTGCACTGTGTGCCTGGCAGTCATGTGAGGGTTTCTGCACTCTCTCTGGACACTAAGGGGTAGTAAATCTTCTTTTGATGGATTATTGGATCTAAGTGTCCGGGGGGCTCCTGATGTACAGCCTACATTCTAGAGAATCTTAGAGAAAAGTTCTTGGGCAGCAGGGTCAAGTGAAGGTTGTTCTTTTAAAGTGAGAGGAGAACATGTGACTGTGAGAATGTCATGAGTGATGAGCCCTGCTCAGCAACTGCGGGAGGCTCAGCTCAGGATGACAGCTCTCCACTTGGCAGATCCGGACACCCAGCCCTTGAGATCTCAGGCTCTGGGGAATCGACTCATGATAACCCAACTCACAAGACACTGAATGATGAACCCAAATGGCGGTGTGCTTCTTCCCAACGGGAGGGAGGCTCACAACTCAGCAGCCAGGGCCTCTGACCTGCAGTTGGTCATCTGTTCTGGAGCCAAACCAGAAAAGAAAGAGAGGCTCACTGATGGACAGGAAGTCTTCTGAAGTGGCCCAGCGTGTGAGGGAAGAGCTGGACTTGAACTCAAGCCCCAGGCTCCTTCCCAGCCTTCCTGCTTCTCCACCTGGCACAGCTGCTCACCATCACCTTGTTCTCAAGGGTCCAAACTTAGTCATAAGGACTTCAATGTCAAAGTATCTTTCTTGGAGACCACATTAAACGCCAGAATTGAAGTTCTGCGCACATGACGAACACATGGAATTCCTGGATACCCAAGGAAAGAAACAGAGCAGATGGGCTTCCTCCTGTGTGCTAGCAGCCCGGGGAATGCCAGACTCTGGCTCCGAACGCGAAGACGGAGTTGGCTGCTCTGGCGGACGTCGCAGCTGGCCCAGAAGCCCAGGCCGCGCTCCTGGGATCCTCCTGCTCGAAGAACGGAGGGTGGGGGGCTGCACAAGCAGCATGTCCCCGTTTTCTGGGACCTCGGTCTTGAGACCTCCCCTGAAGTAATTCCCTGGAGACACCGAATTCTGGAAGATCCTTTCTTGGCCAACGAGCAGTAGAGAGTGTATGTGAGCGCTCGTGCGTGCATGTGGGCGTGGAGGCGGAATGTGGGAAAGACTGAGGACTGAGGCGCTTGGGTTGGGGGGTTGGGGGTAATTGGAAGATGAAGCTACCTGAGAGAGTCAGCTAGAGCCCAGCAAGGGTTAGAGATAACAAAGGACTGTTGACTGCAAGGTACCCATTGCCGGGCAACAAATTAGCGCCAAACGAAGTGGCTTAAACCCGCCACTGTCGTCACAGTGTCAGTGGGTCAGGGGTCTGGCATGGCAGCGGGTTCCTCTGATCTGAGTCTCTTCCCACGGCTTCTGTGGTTGCTGGTGGGATCAGTTCCTCGCATGCCCTGGGAATGAGGGCTCGCTCCGTTCCTCCCCACCTGGGCCTCTCCACAGAGCACGTTATATCCTGGCAGTTTGGTGGCGCGGGAGGGCCAGTGAGAGTGACCGCAGGCCGAAGGCCAGCTACTAGAAAACTTAGTCAGGGTCAGGGTCAGGGTTAGGGTTAGGGTCAGCCACCTTTGCTGCAGCCTGTTGTCAAAGCAAGTCCCTGGGTCCAGCGCACGCCCAGGGAGGCGACCACGGGTGGGGGTGCAGCGCAGGGTCACGGCCCCTCTGGCAGGACTAACGCTGTGCGACAGACGGGGGCTGGGCTGAGCCAGCTCCTGCATCGTGTGCCTCACCCTGCACAAAGCCTGCCAGGCGCAGGTCCTGATGTTCGGCTCATGTCCTCTACGAGGACGCAGGCACAGAGAGGCTGGGTCGCCTGCTGACGCTCTCACCGCCCGGAGCCAGGTCTGCAGGTCCCAGGCCTTCCCCGCCCTCCCCACTGTCTGCCCATTGGTTTCGCCCACCTTCTTTCCCATCCAAACAAATCCGACTCACTCGTGTTCCAACTCTGCAGCTGGGCGCCGGCCGCAGAGAGCCTCCCTCCGTGAGGGCGGGCAGGCAGCCTGTCCCACGCACATTCGCCACAGCCGGCGGCTGCTCTCTCGTGTGGAATCCGAGGAGCATCGGGGGACTCTCTCTGTGTCCCCAGTATCTCCCTTAATGGCCCACCAACGCCTGGGGGGTCCCTAAAGCAATGGCAATGCTGGGGGTTCCTGCTGAAACCGAGACAGGAGCAGGGGGCAGCAGCAGGGGCAGGGGACAGGGGGCAGGAGCAGGGGGCAGCAGCAGGGGACAGAGGGCAGGGGGTAGCGGGCAGGGTCAGGGAACAGGAGCAAGGGGCAACAGTAGGGGACAGAGGGCAGGGGGTAGCGGGCAGGGTCAGGGGGCAGGAGCAAGGGGCAGCAGTAGGGGACAGAGGGCAGGGGGTAGCGGGCAGGGTCAGGGGGCAGGAGCAGGGGACAGGGGGCAGGGGGTAGTGGGCTGGGGCAGGGGCAGGGGCAGGCCTCTAACCTGCTCATCTCTCTGATCTCACTGATCAAGTGACCCTGCTGTCTGACAGCCAGGTGGGAGCTGGCCTCAAAGACAGGTCATTTTTTAAAATTGTGGTAAAATATACATAACATAAAAATCACCATTTTAGCCCTGGCCGGTTTGGCTCAGCGGTTAGAGCGTCGGCCTGCGGTCCAGAGAGACCCGGGTTCGGTTCCCGCTAAGGGCATGTACTTCGGTTGCAGTTTGTCCCCGGCCCTGTCGTGTGGGTGGCAGCCACTCGATGTGTCTCTGTCGCATCGATGTTTCTCTCTCTCTTCCCTCCCGCTCTATCTGAAGATAAATGCAAAAAAAAAAAAATGTCCGTGGGTGAGGACAAAAAAAATCACCATTGGTAGATGTACAGTTCAGTGGCACCAGGCACATTCGCGTCGTGGTTCAGCCATCACCACCATCTGTCTCCAGATGTTTTTCATCATCCCAAACTGAAAACACGCGCCAATTAGACCTAACGCCCCTCCCCTCCCCCAGCCCTGACAACCGCCCTCCTATTTCCTGTCCGCGAATCCGACTCTTCTAGGAACCTCTTAGAGGGAGAGTCACACAGCACCGGTGCTTTGCCACGGGCTGATGTCACGGAGCACACTGTCCTGTGGGTTCATCCATGTGTAGCAACTGTCAGAATGGCCTTCCTCTCTCAGGCTGAATCATATTCCATTGTCTGGACGGGCCACGCTGCTCATCCATCTGGCAATGGGTTTGTGTCGTTAGTTCCGTTTGTGTTGTTAGGTGTGAGGATCTCTGCCCTCAGCGCGGGGTGCAGGCACCTGCTCAGGACAAGTCACTGGTGACGGGAGCCAGGAAGGGGACGGGGCTGGAGGGAAGGGTCCCCGGGGCTGCCAGCCTTGGGGGAGGCCCAGGAGCGGTGGGGGCTGTTCTCAGCGTGACCTGCCTCTGGCTTGGCCATCTCTCACTCTCTGTGAAATTCCTCCGTTGCCACATACACCCTGAGGGCCAGGAGCATGACTTTTCCATAATGGTGTCTTCCCACAGTCGCCAGGAGGGAGGGAGATGTCAGGGAGACTCAAGAGCTGTCACAGAGTAGCTGACAGGCAGCCGAATCCAGAACCGATTGTTCGGGATTGTCAGGGGTCAGGCCCCAAGGGCCGGGGGAGATGGAAGCCAGCCCAACAGCAACGTCACTGTCCAGCAGTGAGCAGTGACAGCAAAGGCAGCAGCCACGGCCCAGAGGCCCGTCGGGGAGGCAGGAGGCCTGTGTCTGCGTGGGTGGGCCATGGGCACCGTGGTGCTGCTGGAACAAACCAGCGCTGTCACGGCTCACACAGCGGCACCCTCCGAGGCTCCTGTGTATGCGGTGGGCCGGTCACCTCCCTGGATCGGTGGGCTCCCTGGGCGGCTTCTTCGTGTGCAGAAGGAGGTGAGCAGGAGTACAGTGCTGCCCCAAGCCTGCTCCCAGCCCCCGCTCTGTCCCTCCGCCGGTGCCTCATTGGCCAAAACCCACCTGAAGGCCCAGCCTGGGGTCCAGGGTGGGGAAACAGTCTGCCTCCCATGGGAGAGCCCGGGCGCATGGCAGAGGGTGGAGACCCAGGGAGGGGTACGGAATTGGTGCAAATCTGCTGCCTTTCTGGAGGGTTCCAACCCAAGCTGGACGACCACTGCGCCTCGGTGCCAGTCTGGCCCCGGAATGGAGGTCTGTGTGTTCCCACCATAAGGGGCTCTGACTCTTGTCCCCAGATTCCGTGACTCTGACGCACCGCATCCCCGCAGACGAAGTTCACTGCTGCCAGGACGATCCTGAGCCGCTGCCGAGTCCTCCCTCCTTCTTGAGCCCCTGCAAATTCACCTTTTTCATTCCAGGCTCACTAGGAAAGAACAGATCTTGTCTGCGGGCTGGTGGGGATTAGCAGAGCTCTCGCGCTTGGGTGGAAACGTGGAAAGCGTATAGATCCAGGGGAGCTGTGCAGCGGGTCTGGGGGCGAGGACACGAGCGCCAAAATCCTGCCTGCGTGGTGGCTGTCGGCCGCCTTGACTGCCAACCTCACTCTTTTGGTGTGTGAGTGTGTGTGAATGCGCATGTGTACACATGTGTGTGCACGTGTGTGTATGTGTGCATGTGTGTGCATGTACACATGTAAATGCATGTGTATGCATGTACGCGAGCATGTACATGTGCGTGTGAACATGCACGCACAGGTGTACGTGCGCGCGCACATGTACTCATGTACGCATGAGTGTGTGTATATGTGCGCATGTGCGCTGGGTGTGCGCGTATGTACATGTGTGCACACACATGCGTGCATATGTGCATGTGTGTGCGCACACATGTGTGTGTGTGTGTGTGTGTGTGTGTGTGTGTCTCGTTCAGGATTGTGATGGAAAGCTTCCTTGCTCTTGGCTGTTTCCGTGAAGGGCCTGGATTACCGAAGAAAATCCAGCTTATGTGTCCAAGGGCAAAGCAGGCCTATTTATCTCTGACTCTTACACACTTCGCGTGGCTCCTGAGGCTTGACGCTAAGAAGGATTTATGTCTCCCCCGATGGAAGGTAGAAAAGGAGGGGCCAGCCTTCAATTTGCAGCAGGCACGGCGGCTGGCACCTGGCTTACCATATGCTTAATGTGGATTTAAGGAAAGAGAGGGGTTTTATTATTAAAAAGGGATGTTGTGGAAATCTGCCCTAATGTTCTAAAGCGATTCTGATGTGAACCGTTGTGGCTGCAACTCTGTGATGGGATTTGGGAGCGGGGCTGCTGCCAGGGCTGGACCCCCCCCAGAGGCGCCCTGTCCCTCTGCAGAGGTGTGGCTGCTCTGTGAGGTCCTCAGGTGCACGCGGGGGCTTGAGTCTTCAGACACGAGTGGCAGTGGTTCTCAGTCGGGGGACACTGTTTCCCAGGGGACGTTTGACAAAGTCTGCAGCCGGTTTTGGTCGTCACAACTGGGAGGAGGGAAGTGCTGGCGGCAGCTGGTGGGAGGGGGCCGGGGACGCTGCCCAACACGCTCCCGTGCACAGGACGGCCCACAGCAGACTCGTCTGCCCAGAACGTGACTCAGCTCAGGAAGGAAGGCATGCTGACACCTGCCACGCGTGGATGCAGCTCGAGGACACTGTGCTCAGTGCAATCAGCCAGACGCCACAGGACAAATCCTGTGTGATTCCACTTACGTGAGGTCCTAGAGGCGTCAGATTCAGAGGCACGGTAGGCGGTGGTGCCAGTGGCTGGGGAGGGGTGGGGACAGTTTCAGATTGGCAAGGAGGAGAGTGTGGAGGTGTGGGGGTGACGTGGCACAGTATGAATGTCCTCGACACCCCTGGACTTCGCACTTAACAATGATTAAAAGACTGTTTTGTTATAGAATTTACTACAGTTTTTAAAAAAATGCTGAAATAGAAACAAAAACAAACAAACAAAATAATTATTTACCCAAGTTGTCCACAGTGCAGAGGCCGAGGAGCCCTGGTGCCCGTGGTCACGTGTGACGGTGGGCTCTGGCCTTGCAGGATCAGCTGTGACTGTGCAGGGTAAACGTGGCATTTCATGCATGCATCACACAGTGTGACAACTTACAGAGGAGACATTGCCCAGAGCCCCTCCTTCTGCCTCACCCGTACCCACAGGACCTCCAGTCCCCGTTCCAAATCACACTGGGGTGCTCCACATCCCCAAGGAGCCTCACACCAGCTTGAAATCCAGGTGGTCACCCAGAGAGACCCCAGTCCCTGCCGGCCGTCCTGCAGTGGTTTGATATCACCTGCCCTGCAGACCCTCCAAGGGCAGCTTCTGTCCTCGGGCCCCCGGGGAGAGCCAGTGTCAGCCCATGTGCTTTGAGAAGGACAGCTGGCCCCAAGCGGCCCTGCTCACGCCTGGACTCCCTGAGCTCCTCAGGCTGGTACCCTCCCCCACACAACCAGGCTTAGCTCTGCCCCAGGCAGCTAGGAGCAGGTGCCAGCCCCCACCGTCCTCACCACCGGCTTCCGAGTCAGTCTCTTCCCACCTCCTGTGCGAGGCAGGGGGGCACAGAGACGAGTAGGGAGCACCTGGCGGTGAGTTGACTTGTGGCCTGTGTGCGCTGGGCCCAGACTGCCGGGGACAGTAATGGGGGTGCTGTCTGAGTCCTCCTCTCCCCCACCCCCAGCCAGCCAACTGCTGGGCCCCCATCCCCACCAGGCCCACGTGCCCAGGTTTGGGCTGCCTTCATACTCTCCCTGGATGACCTCAAGAGACTCCCTGATTGTTGCTAAGAATGCGAGCACGGGAGACAAGAGCAGTTCAGGGCTGGCCTTCTTCCCTCCTTGGGAACTGGAGCCGGGCCTGAGAGTCGCCTACCCCCTGGCTGCTTCTTCAATGGCCACTCTGTGCCGAGAAGTGACTGGGAGACTGGTCGGGTCAGTGGGGCTTCCCTGCTGAGGATGCTCCCTCGCTTCCTCTCCTCCCGCTCAGGTCCCAGCACGGCCCGCTCCCCTTCCCATCTCCAGGTGACTTCCAGACGTCCCCAGTTTGGTGAGGTGCCGGTCCTGGGCCTCCCCAGCTGTGACCTGCAGCCCTGTTCGTGGTGTGCCGCTGCCCCGCTGCCTCGGACAGAGGCTGTGTCTGGCTTGGTGACCCCGGGTCCCTGCAGCAGACGCTCAGGAAAACTCCAGGGCCTGTCCTGCTGCCCGCCCAGCACCCGGCCGTCCTGCCAGAGAACTTCTCCCTTTCTGGGGTCACTTTCAGCCCTCAGGTCATCCTGTGCCCACTCCACGACAGACACCAGGCTGGGACCAAGACACACAGGCTCCCTGCCCTTACCCATCTGCCTTCCAGAGGGCAGCAGGCAATAAACAAATGCCCGGTAAGTGTTAATGGGCCAGGTGGTGGCGAGGGCCAGGGAGAGAGAAAAGGCAGGTCGAGAGGACAGTCAGGGGAGCTTCTCTGAGTCCTGATGTCAGCGGGGACCCCAGCGAAGTGGGAGCGAGAAGCATTTGGGTGGTGGGAAGAGCACGAGTGAGGCCTGGGGGTGAGGGTGCGTTCGGCTTCAGATGTCCCAGGAGGAGCCCAAAGACGGGTCATCACGGCTGTGGCTCGGCGGGGACCGTGCCCCGTCAAGTGGTCAGGGCAGTGACAGGATCAGACCCTGGAGACCTCTGGGGTGATGGTAGGAACCGGATTTATCCTGAGGGAAATTGGGCTCTTGGAGGTTTTGAGCCCTCGATGGTCCCTGACATGATTTAAGTTCTAAAAGAATCACTTTGCAAAATGCCTACCAAGCCCTATCTCATGACAACCTCATGACTCGGGGCCCGGGGCAATCTCATCTTTTCCCCATTCTGCAGAGGAGCAAACTGAGGCTCGGAGAGAGGTTAAGTAACTTGCCCGAGGGCACAGAACTTGTGAGGGCAGAGCCTGGCTGGAAGCAGGCCCATCCTATCGCAAAGGCCCCGCTGCAGGACGGACAGCTTGAACACTCTCCCTCAGGCCAGCAGTCTGGACGGCGTCAGGGTCACGCGGGCGGTTATAAGGTCCAACTGTCGCTCTGGAGTGTCAACTGGCTCATGAGAAATTCAGCCTTCTGCCTGGATCTCACTGCCTTTGAGATGCGCGTGGGGGATTGTAGGGTGGGAGCGGGGAGCTGCAGACACACCCTTCCAGCAGTGACTTGAGCCCAAGGGTGGGGGGTTCTGACTGTGGCTGTGTTGTCATCAACCTGGGGCAGCGTTAGGTCAGTGATGCTGCCGCTGGCTCCAGAGTGAGTGTCTGAACCTGCCTAGTGCCCACTTGGTATCTCATCATAAAGGTCTCTAACCCAGTGGAGATCAGCTTGACAGCTGCAGGCTTTTTTTCCTTCCTTATTTCAATTTTATTCTATCAACCTCCTACTTTGATTAGAGCTGAGCTCTCAGCAGTCGCCAGGAAAGCCCTGCTCAGGCTTCCTTGGGAGTGGGTGGGTTAGGGGATTTGTCACTCGCCCACAGGCTCAGAGAAGGGAGACTGTCCCTTTGGGGGTGCTGTGGAATGACAGCCATGTCCCAGCTCCCTTCCCACCTCTTTTGGGAGCACAGATCGAAAGAGGCATAAAAATTCAGACCACACTCCACATAAGTGAAAGGGAAAAAAATATATTGAAGAAGGAGATAACCATGGCAATCACTTTTACTCAACGGTAATAAAAATATGTGTCGTACACGTCAGCCTGGAGACTCAGGCCTGTGCTCTCGGCCACGGGAGAGAGCAGGTCGGGAAGGGCGGCGAAGACAGTCAGACTCACTGTTGGCCCGTCTCTCTGATTAAAAACGCGAGGAGAAAAATTCAGGAGGAAGATGGAGAGTTATGAGGGGGAAAGAACCACCCAAACCATGACACAAACTGATCACACAGATTGCATTTGCACATCCTTCCCTGGCCGACACAGCCTGGTCCGGGCTCACATATCACGAGGTGACGGCTGTGAATGATCCCCGGGGGCGGGGTGTTCCGGACTGAGTACGGGGCGTGCTGACGGGCGATGGCAGGACGGCGCAGGCTGCTCTGTGGATCCTCCGCCACATTCGTCCCCTGCAGCCATCAGACCGAGCGCGCCAGGGTGACAAGCCAGCCAGACAGTCCTCTCGCCTGTGGCAGCTGGGTGTCTGCAGAAAGCCATCCAGCCCGCCGTGGTGGAAACATCAATTTCAGATGGAGAGATGGAAATGTTTGTCCTCTCTGCCTTCTGACACTTGCCTTCTGCAAGGAGAGAACTATCACCTGGGCATCTAACTTCTGCCAGCTCAACACGCCTCCATCCCGGCTCAGGTGTGCCCTGTGAAGGCTGCTCAGTGCCCAGCAAGCACCCTCCATTCCTGAGGCCGGTGCTGAGGGTGGGGTGGGGCACACCCTGGCCAACTGGCCAACGCGCGGTCCCCAGCCCTTGGCCTGGCTGTGCGCCATCCTTCAGCTCTAACGGGGACATGGCTCCTCAGCGCTCCACACTTTCCGAGTCTTCCCCGAGAAGTGTTGATCAGACAACGACTGGAAGCTCTCTCACCAAATTTACAAACAGGAAGAGAATGCGGGGGAGGTGGGGCCAGGCCTGTGCTGCTGGTGTATGAGCAGGTTGGAACCATCTCTTTGGAAGCATCCCAAGAACCTGCAGGAGCTCATGCCCTCCGTCCCCGATGGGTTGAATTGTGTCCCCAGAGACACCTATCCAAGTCCTAAGCCCTGGGACCGTGAATGTGACCTCAGACAGCAATGGGATCTTTGCAGCTCTGATCAAGATGTACATTAGGAAGATTTAGGGCGGACCCTGATCCAATGTGATTGCGGTCCTCCCAAGAAAAGGAGACACAGAGACGCAGGGAGGATCCCAAGTGATGATGGAGGCGGAGGCCCTGTGAGCCCGGAAGGCCAGGGATTGCAGGCGGTACCGGGGACCCGGGGCAGGGTCTGGGACAGATTCCCACCCCCACCCCCCGACCTTCGCAGGGAGCGCTGCCCCACAGCGCCTGTATTTCCGACTCTGGCTCCAGAACTGTGCACGGTACATTACTGTTGTTTTAAAATTAAAAAAAAAATTATATATATATATTATTATTATTATTATTTTTTAAGAGGGACAGAGATAGAAACATCGATGTGAAAGAGAAATGTCAATCGGCTGCCTCCTGCACGTCCCCTACTGGGGATCGAGCCCACAACGTGGGCACGTGCCCTGACCGGGAATCGAACCGGGACCTCTCAGTCCATGGGATGACACTCCATTCACTGAGCTATACTGCCGGGCAACTGCTGTTGTTTCAAGTACTTTGTTACGGCAGCTCCAGGAAACGGATACAGCCCTTTTTAAAAATTCTCTACCTTCATTTCTAGGAAGAAATCTTGTAGCTCCTTATTGACCAAACTCATCTCCAGTTCCTCCTGGGCGCCAAGACTACATTTCCCAGGCTCCCTTGCAGTTAGCTGTGGCATGTGGCCGAGTCTGGCCAGCAGAATGCAGTCGGTGGTGATGGAAGGCACAGGCCTGACCAATAGAAACCTCAGCTCCCTTCCAGCCACTCCCTCACACTGGGAGCCAACATCTAGCTGAGGGTCCCAGGGTCCTGGGGGTGACGGGACCCACAAGTTGGAAAGGGTCTGTGCTCCTGAGGTCACTCCAAACACACATGTATTGACGTATTGCGTGGGGAGCAATGACGTGTTGAAATTGGAGGGGTCCAGCACTTAGTGTAACGAGACGAATACAAGGAAATGATCGGAGTTGGGTGAGATGAAGATCGTGGGCAGGGGTGGCCTGTTTCACTCCCTGGGAGTTCAAAATAAAGTCCCTGTTCATATGTAGGTGGGCACGGTCCCCAGTCTCGGTCCTTTAATTCTTGGAGCACTCGTTCTCCTTGCAGGAGGTTTCTAGATATTCCCCAGGTCTGCCCCTCGCCCACTGATTGCTCCCTCCGAGGGCCAGCTGTGGCTGCTGTGGCCCTAACGTGGGCTCACTGTGCCCGTGGCCTGGTGTGCCCAGGAGCAGGGCATCCTGAGCTGTGCAGGCTGCTCCCTGCCCGTTCTGTGTCCAGCAGTAGCCCCTCCTCATCCGAGTCACTCGACAAACAGTGTGTGCCCACCACTCCACCAGGCCCTGAGCTGTCTGGGGGCAGAGCCAGAGACGTGGGTCCTGTCCGCACGGGGCTTCTGTCTGGCTGGGACAGGGACATGAGGACAAACACACGTTTGATTGGAACAGTGGTGTGTGGATGAGTAGAAAGCAGAGTGTCTAATGAGACTGGGTAATAGGTCGGGTGACTGTCGTTGATCACCTGTCATTTATCATTCAAACCAGGACATTTCTGAGAATGTAAGAGGGCACTGTTGATAATTATGTCAGGGAAAAGGTGGAAACCAGGGCTGCCCCAGGAAACTAGACCACGCAGTCACCCCGGGGAGACCTAACCTAGCGCACCTCGAGCCCTCTCTGACCAGCTTGCCCCCCCGCTGGGATCCAGCCCTCCGACACAGCTCAGAGTGTGGGCTGCGCCTGGCCAAGTGCCCACACAGCTCGTTTTCCAGGAACCCACCTCGCGCCTCTGCCCCCATGTGTCGTGGACACAGTGGTTCAGACACAGGCCGAAAGCCGTGGGTCCCACACTGCCCGGAGATTCTGGGCCGCTGTCCGGCTGCCGTCCCCTGACGTGCTAATGGGCAAGGTGTAAGCCGGGTCTGGGCCTTTAAAGCCCCTCCCCCTGTGATTCTGATGTTCGGTGAAATATGGGTACCTCTACTCTGGACTCCACCCGCAGGTTCGAATCCTGGTCCCACCACTAGTTAGCTGTGGGACCCTGGGCAAGTTCGTAGCCAGCTTTCTTATCTGCAGCATGGGGACAAGGTGTGTTGTGAGTGTGGAGTGAACCCGTGTGTGCTTAGACAGGGTCTGGTCCCCAGGAAGTGCTGTCAGCATGAGCCATCATTATTACAGTCACTGTAGGTCGCACCAAGTCCAGCACTGACAGCCTTCCAGAGCTTCCACACGCTGGCTCAACACCCCAGGGTGGTTCTGGAAATGGATGGAGGCCCTTTGTAACCCAAGGTCTAGCCTCTTGAATTTCATTAAAGTAAGGGGAGGTCAGGGCTCGTGTAGTAGCCCAAGGGCTGTGTCCACAGTCATGGCAATAAAAAAATGAGACCCCTTCCTACCCTGGACAGTTTGGCTCAGCAGTTAGAGCATCAGCCCACGGACCCAAGGATTGCGGGTTTGATTCCCGGTCAAAGGCACATACCTAGGTTACAGGTTTGATCCCTGGTCCCAGTCGGGGTCATGTGGGAGGGAATGGGTCCATGTGTCTCTCACATCGATGTTTCTCTCTCTCTCTCTGCCTCTAAAAATCAGTGGGAGCCCAGCAGGTGTAGCTCAGTGGATTGAGCACTGTCCCATGGACTGAGAGTCCCGGTTCAATTCCCAGTCAGGACACATGCCCAGGTTGTGGGCTTGATCCCTGAGGGGGATCATGCAGGAGGTAGCCAATCAGTGTTTCTCTCTCACATCAATGTTTCTCTCTCTCTCCCTCCCTCCCACTCTGTCTGAAGACAGATTGAAAAACATCCTCGAGTGAGGATTAAAAAAAAAAGCAAGTGGAAACACACACACACACACACACACACACACACACACCAGAAAGAAAAGGCAGAAAGGAAACCCAAAATGGGAACTGTGATCATTCCAGGCTAAGGGCTGATGGGTAACTTTACTTTTTTTCTTGATCCTTTTTGATATTTTCCAATTTCCTCCAGCAACCATTTATTGCTTTTTATTTTTTAAATTTAAGAACAGTTGTCAAAGTACTATGTGATACTATTCAAAATGTCAAATAATATTTCGGGGACTATAGGGCAGGGAGGGCTATGCCTGCTCCACCCCTCCCCCACCCCGCCCCACCCCGAGCAGCTGGTCCCCGAGTTTGGCTGTTTCCATGCTGCGTATTCATGGTGACTTCCTTCACTTTGAAAAGACCAGTTTATGGCCTCACCCACTGACATTGAGAGAAATGAGACATCCTGGTGTTAATCTCCCTCCCACTCTACATGTAAGATTTTCATTTAGAAAAATAGTTACATTATTTATTTATTTTTTTTTTTATCCTTACCCGAGGACATTTTTGCATTTATCCTGAGATAGAGCAGGAAGGAGAGAGAAACATTGATGTGAGAGAGACACATCGAGTGGTTGCCACCCACACAATCCCAACCGGGGCTGGGGACAAACTGCAACCGAGGTACATGCCCTTAGCGGGAACCAAACACGGGTCTCTCTGGTCCTCGGGCCGACGCTCTAACCGCTGAGCCAAACCGGCCAGGGCTACAATTAGCTTTTATAAAAGGGAGTCCGTTGTTGAGGCTCAGGCACATGGACACCGGTGGAACTGATTTCTTATAGCAGTTTGTTAATAGCGACAGGTCACCCTCATGGAGGGCTTGCCGGGTGACTGGCAGCAGCTCACTTCACCCTTACAACGTCTCCATGGGACAGAAACCACCAGCTTCCCTATTTTACACATGAAATTGGGGCCAGGGGGGCCGTCAGCCCCTCTCCCAGGGGCCCAGAGCGAGGTGGGGTGGGGTGGGGTTGAACCTAGGCCTGTCTGACCGCCAGGGGCACCAGGAGGGGCTGTGGCTCGTGTGGGCTCCAAGGCCCAGCCTCCGGGACTCTGGCCCCGCCCTGGGCAGCAGAGAGAGCACCAGAAAGCTCTTTACTTGTTCCGTGGCTCAATTTCCATACTGGCAAAATGGATGTAAAACAGGAGCTTTAAATGAGGTTATTAGGAGGATTAAAGGAGTTAATTCTCAGGAAGAGAGCTTGGCTCACCACGAACACGCCAGGATTATAATATTTTCATTACGGGCATGCTCTCTAAGCCCCCGTTAAAGGCAGAGGCGATGCTGGGCTAGCCAAGGCTCCCCCAGGACCTGTGTTTGCCGAGAACCTGAGAACCACTGATGAGATGTGAATATTGCAGAAAATAACGAATGAGGAGCTTAAAAGGACTTTAAAACGAGACAGTCAGTTATATAATTTGTATTTTCATAAAGGTGGAATCTTATTGTAGGCAATACTGTTAAGATAAAAGGTTATAAAATTCAGTTTGCATATTTTTTATTGGATAACAAATTTTCTCAATATAGTCTCTATCATAAAATCTTTCCTTTTTTTCCCCCTTCTCTTGAAGCGCTCTGCTGCACTGGGCATAGAGCACATCCTGGTAATTCTACCTCCAGGGTCCTGCTCCTGGAACTCTGCACCTGGCCTCCGCCCCCGCGCCCCAGGGAATTCCCAGCAATGAGGACAGCAGGGCTGAGGCCTGACCCCCAGGAGCAGGCGCGGGTGCTCTAGGCCCTCCAGGCCGCGCAGTCAGGGCCTAGGACCTCATTTGCTCCAAAGTCTAGGCTCCTACAGAGGCTCTTCACTGCCCCCTCAAAAGTGCCCCGGAGTGGGGAGGAAGGGCGCATTTCTGTTAAGGATCCACCCTGTCCCCTCTTCTTCGCGCTCCCTTTCTGGGCTCTGTCTGTGGTCGGCTCTTTAAGGCTGAGGCTAAGCAAACATTCCCAGTTCTGAAAGAAGAAATGTGGGTAGTGGGCGAGGTTTATTCAGCGAGGCGCTTTCTACCATGGTCCTCGTGCTCCTCGGGCCTCACCCCCTTTTTAGAATGGAGTAACGCTTTCTGCTTATCAAAACCACGCATGCTCGAGTAGAAAAATGATGAATAGAATAGCAAGGTGTATCGTCGGGGTGAAACCACACACAGAAGTATCGTGTGTCTTCGGACGGATGAAGCGGGTGGCGAGGGAGACAGAACACAGGGCAGCCGTGATCCCCACGGAGGGCGACGCCATGCCAGCCTGCGTTCCTGTCTCTCCTCCTCCTCTTCCCTGTCCTCAAAACATCTAACCTGCAGAGAGGGTGGCTTGGGTTTCGCTAAAAACAGTAATGATGCTCAGACAAAAGCCAAGTACTTGATATCTATTTTGGTTTCTTTGAAGCTAAGCAGAGATTTCTCTGGAAAGAATGGAAGCTGGCCGGTGTCCCCGAGCGGAAAACAGCTCAGCGAAGCACCCGCTTTTCCCGGGTCCTTCTGACCTTCAGTTTCACTCCCGATTCTTGATGACAAAACACATTCAACGCCCTTGATTGATTTAGCGGAGAAACTGCAATATTGGAGGATGGAACGCAGCCTGTCCTTTCTGCCCAGGAGCGCATCGCCTGGGCTGTGACGGGCTTGTGTTTTAGGGAGAGATTAGGTCCCTGGCGGTGGGCCGGCACTGAGCTTGGGAAGCTGTGAAAACGCAGCCTCCGTGGTGCTTCCTGGGCAGCGTGCTCCTTGGGGGCGTTTATTCAGACCCTCTCCCTGTTCCCCTGTGCCCTATATTTGCGCCTGACTTTTGTTGTGCTCAACCAACACACTCAGGTTTGTATATTTGTTCCCCGCTTACAGAGTGGGGGACCTGGTACTAGCAGGTGAGGGTGACCAGATGACCCCTTCCAGCCGAACTCGGGCTATTTGGCAACCAGAACCCAGATACATGGGTGGGCACAAGTAGCTTTACAGTTGTTTATATGAAAAATGGTACAACAATGAATGAACAATAACACAAGAATAAACTCTGTGTCTTGCGTACTCACAACTGTAAACCCCCATGTATCTTTGGGCTCTGGTTGCCAAATAGCCCGAGTTCAGCTGGAAGGGGTCATCTGGTCACCCTCACACGCTAGCACCAGGTGCCCCGCTCTGTCCAGGCAGGTGGAAGGTCATCCTGCTGCTTCGGATCAGACCGGCCCTGAAAGCCCCTCCTCTCTCCCAGCTCCACATCTGTGCCCCAGGCTCAGGGTCACCAGGAGGTCACACACCCTCCCCCACTTTCATAGATTGAATCAGACGGGGTTTCCAGCATTTTCTGAGATCCACAACAATTGTTTTCAAGATTAAACTATCTTATTTAGTTAGAGGCTTTGTGCAAAGCAGGCGATGTCCTTGCTTGTGAAGAATTGGAGACATAGGGAATTGGAACTGCAGGCCCGAGTGGCCAGCCGATCACAAGCCGTGGTGACAAGATCACACGGGTGAGAAAGATCAGCCCTTGAATTCCCAGCCTGTCATTAGTCACAGACACACACTGCCTTCCAGAAGCCTGGAGCCACACTTCCAAACAGGCTTATGGGACAGTCATGCAGGACACACTGGAATGACGTTTCTTTTTAATGCCATGATGTTCTGAAATGACTCAGGCCCATTCCTGAACCTTTGGGCTGGGGGCTGGGCTCTCACCAGCCCCTTTCAGATTTTCACATGAATCACAGAATTTTGACTGCCATCTGTAGGGATTGGTGGGGGGCCGGGGACCAGAATGTGTGTATCCTGACCCTCAGTTCAGGACATGGACCCCAAACAGCCTCTTGGTTCTTGGGTCACATTTGTGAAAGAGCAGAGGGTGTGTTTTGTTCTGAGATTTGGGGAGAGCGTGAGTCTTATTCTGATTTGTTGGATGGAA
Organism: Tadarida brasiliensis; assembly: GCA_030848825.1. Lineage (NCBI taxonomy): Eukaryota > Metazoa > Chordata > Mammalia > Chiroptera > Molossidae > Tadarida > Tadarida brasiliensis. The sequence continues at coordinate 65,295,892 of CM061273.1, forward strand.
GATTGGATAATTGCCTCATAGTTTTCATTTATTTGGTACAAATATTTACTGAGGGCCCGGCATGTGGCTGGAACGGAATCCCTGGAGGAGAATATTGTCTGATATCCCCACATCTGGCTGATGTTACCCGATCATCAGGGTTTCCTGATTTAAAAATACAGATCTTGAATCCCTGTCTTCCCTCTCCCTGGGTTCTGTACATCCAGGGTGGGACCTGGGCATCTTTATTTTAAAATCGCTTCCCCAATGATTCTGACGACCTGCCAGGTTTGGGCTCCACGGGCTCCTCTGCTATGTTCGTGGAGACTATCAGACAGGTGAGACACTCTGCAGGTGAGGAGACTGAGTCTCACACAGAAGCCTAGTCACAGAGCCAGTTAGGAATGAACGGGTTCAATGCTGCTGCTTTTCTGTAGCCTGGCTTCCTGCAAGAGTGCCGGAGGAGAGCGACCTGCAGCACGGGGACCCTTCGTAGGGGGACGCTCTAACTGCTGGGCCAAGCTGGCCAGGGCTGTTTGGGTTTTTATTATTATTTTTTTTTATCCTCACCCGAGGACATTTTTCCATTTTTTGTTCAGATAGAGTGGGAGGGAGAGAGAGGAAGAGAGAGAGAGAGAGAGAGAGAGAGAGAAACATCGATGTGAAAGGGACACGTCGAGTGGCTGCCTCCCGCACGACCAACCAGGGCCGGGGACAAATTGCAACCGAGGTACGTGCCCCTAGCGGGAACCGAACCCGGGTCTCTCTGGACCGCAGGCCGACACTCTAACCGCTGAGCCAAACCGGCCAGGGCTGTCTTGGGTTTTAATGAGAGAATCAGACTCATAGAGATGTAATAACAGAATGAATGCTTGGAATGATAATGATTTAACCCAAGAACTTTTATTAACGCTTGTTACGTGCTAGGCGAGAATGATCTGGGGTTACACCATTCACTTGGATGTTGAAAGGAACAGATGCCATTGGGATTTTGGTGTGGACCACCACAGCAGGTCAAAGGCCGAGAAACCACACCGAGAAGCAGGGTCTTGTCCAGAGCCCACCCGAGGCTTTAGATTGACACACACAAGGTTGCTAGACTTCCGTCTGGCTGTATACAACGATCACTGCATTGTATTGGGACCCACTATATACCGGGCACCTTCATGGCTCTAATTTATCCTTCAGGGGCGGTATTGCTATCCCAGTTTTACCGTTGAGGAAACTAAGAAATGAAAAAGAAAATCTGATTGATACTGTGAGATACTGCACGTCCCCCACCCTCCAAAAACACCCAACCAAAAAGAGACCCCTATCTTCTTTTGTAATATTATCAATGGTCCCTTCTGAAGCTTTCGCTGCGTTTTCAACATCTGGAAGAAAACAACAAAGGGGGTCGATGCCTTTCATTTCAGAAGCATGTAGGTCCATGTGTAATAATAAAAAGATTTTTTTTTCGAAATCAATTAGCACAGTTTCATTTGTAAGATTGACTTTGATATCCTGCAGCGAAAGAACGGCCGGGAACTCTGGAAAGCAGAATTGTGGTAACCATGGTGACGGGGCGGGGGGCGAGGCCCGCTCTCGCCGCATCTATCCTGGGAAGCGCGGCCGGAACGCTCGGAGGTCGTTTGGCCTGTTGGCCACGCCGTAGGCCGCGGTGCATGTTGGGCCTTGGCAAGATGGCGTCCTCCTTGACGTGCTGATGAGAGGAGTTTCACTGTAGCTTCTAACCAGAGGACAAAACTCCGCAAACCCAATAAGCCCACGATCCCCGTGTTGTGCGCGGCTCCGTGTCGCCCGTTTCTCAGGACTGGTTCTCAGGCAGGAGAAAGCCGCGGGGCCGAAGGTCAGGACCGGCCAGGTCGCGCGGACCCGGGGCTGAGGAGCCGGCTGCGGGCGAGCACGATGGGCCGGTCCTGGCTCCAGTTGCAGCAGCTGCGGCGAGTGCGGGACCCGCAGGGCTGAGCCTGGCTGCAGGAGACCCGAGGCGCTCTGGGCCTCTTCCTGCGGCCGAGACCTCCGCGCAGTCGGCGAACCGGCGGCGAAAGCGGGCGGCCGGCCTGCGCGCGGAGGCCGAGAGCGGGGTCACCGCGAGGCCTGCAGCGTCGCACGCCGGTGACAGCTCGGCTCGCGGCCCCTCCGGGCGCGGACGGCCTCCGGAGCGGACAGCGGCCTGGGCTCCGGGGCGTGTGCGTCGGTGCGGCCCGCCGGGCTGCCCCGTTCCCCCTCGACTCGCCCCCTCCGATTCCCGCTCGCAGCTGCGAAGAGGGGTCTCTGCGCACTCCCCCCGCTTCTTTCCCTCCTCCCCCGGCGCCTGTCCTTTCACCGGTTCCGGGACACACTAGCTTTTAAGGCTGGAGGTTCTCGAGCGCTTGCTGCCAAGGACTCCCCCACCCCCACCCCCCTTGATGGAGTCGGAGATGCTGCAGTCGCCTCTCCTGGGGCTCGGGGAGGAAGACGAGGCCGACCTGACCGACTGGAACCTGCCTTTGGCTTTTATGAAAAAGAGGCACTGTGAGAAAATTGAAGGCTCCAAGTCCTTAGCCCAGAGCTGGAGGATGAAGGATCGGGTAAGTGGATTCTGCTGCCGTCCCTTGGACCTTGGTAGTTTTTTCAACGAAGAAAAGTCCAGAGCCAGAAGCGTGTCCTTGGGCAAGCGACGATGTTGGTTTTTTGTTTGTTTCCCCAGCCACATGTTGCAAGTTAACTAAAAAGCACAACCCTTTCAGATTGCAGTTTTTGGGTGACAGTGCCAAGGTGGCTTGGTTAGTCGTGATGCACTGGGTAGTGTTCATTCAAACGAAGTTCAGATTAAGGCAATAAAAGTTAAGCAATTTCAGGATTATACAGCATTGCAAGTATTCACATACTCTTTGATGTACTTAGTTGCTGTTAACATTTAGAGGAAAAACAGTTTGGGATATAATACTTGGACCCACGTGGGTAATCTCTTGTGGTTGGTTCACTTCTCTTGTCCAAGCTGGTGAAGTTCCGGAAGTCTAAGATAGTATGCTAGGCAACAAGATTGCTGGCAAGTGTTCAGCTAGTAACAAATTAATACAAAGTTATTTTAAAGTTACAGTGAACTTCATCATAGCCTTCTAAGCAATTTGTCTTGAACCCAGACTTTCCTCCTTTTACGGGGTATCAGGTCGCTGTAACTTGGGTACAGAATTTCTCCAATAGCGGAGTTAGAGTATTATGGGTTGGAACTTGTGTCCGTGTTTTAGGAGAGTCCCAATGATGTTGGAGGGTGGACAGTGACTCACAAGCAGCTACTAGGAAAGAAAACAGCCAGTTTTGTTGACTCTGTCCTTAGTCAACCACCATCTGTTTCCTGGTTTCCAAAGCAAATGGGTGGGACTCCCTCATTATGCACACTTAGCATTTGTCTTTTTGTGATTTATTTTTCCCCTCAAGACTGTATTTATCTGAACGTTTTGGTGGTATAAGAGGGGTAGCTGTTGTTATAATTCAGTCATTGCTCTGGGCTTGTGAATATGTTTATATAAGATCATTGTTTTTGGTATATGATGTTAAACGTATGTAAGATAACCGTATGGTAATTCTAGTTAGTCAGTCACTAGTAAGCAGTGCTTCAGTTATTGATTTGGCTTACTTTTATTAATAAATTTTTTTTTCTTTATTGACTTGAGAAAGAGAGAAAGGGAGAGGGAGAGAGAGAGAGAGAGAGAGAGAGAGAGAGAGAGAGAGAGAGAGAGGGAGAAACATGGAAGATAGAGAACATCGATTGGCTGCCTCCTGCATGCCCTCCACTGGGGATCTGGCCCACAGCCTGATTGGGAATCAAACTGGTGACCTGATGCCCAACCACTGAGCCACAGCAGCCAGGTGATTTGGCTTACTTTTAAAAGGTTAGGAACATTTGTTTCATCCAAGAGCAGTTTAAGGAGTAAGAGATGGTCACTGGGAAAGATTGTATAAGGCCTGTCTTATGGACATCCTTAGTACTGATTGTATAGTTCAAAGCTTTTGTGGTTGCTCTGCATATGTGAAAGACATTTATTTTAAAGTTACTGTCTAATCATTTTCTTTGATTCTACTTGGACATTTTTTTCTCTATTGAAATGTGGTTTCCTCTACTACCCTAAACACATGCTCTCACTATTCAAAAGTGATTAATAGATATGGATATATTTTTTGACCTTTTCGTTGTTGTTGTTAATCCTGTCCCGTTAATCCTTTCCACTGATTTTTAGGTAGAATAGAAGGGAGGGAGGGAGAGAGAGAGAGAAACATCGATGTGAGAGAGACACATCAATTGGTTGCCTCCCGCGTGACCCTGACCCAGGGACGGGTATCCAACCTGCAACCCAGTACATGCCCTTGACTGGGAATCGAACTCGAGACCCTTCGGTCTGCAGGCTGATGCTCTAACTGCTGAGCCAAACTGGCTAGGGCAACCTTTTAATTTAAACATTAATTTGCAGATGATCAACGTACCCTATGATAAGTTCTTCATAAGTTATTAGGAGAAAGAAAAGTTGTGTGAGTCTGAATAATTACTCAGATTGCTACTTGGAAGAGAGCCAGGGGAGAACTTTGTTGTCTCGACATTTGCCAGTTTATTTATTTTTTAATCCTCACCCAAGGATATTTTTCTATTTATCTTCAGATAGAGTGGGAGGGAGGGAGAGAGAAACATCAACGTGAGAGGGACACATCGACTGACTGCCTCCTGCACGACTCCAACCAGGGCCGGGGATGAACTGCAACTGAGGTATGTGCCCTTGACTGGAATTGAACCCGCAACTCTTTCGTCTGCGGGCCGACGCTCTAACTGTTGGGCCACACCAGCCAGGACACATTTGCCAATTGTTAATGAAGAAGCAGATCAGCAGCTAGCAGCTTTAGTTAAGATTGGGAGAACTTGGCATGTTAACAGTCCTTGTAGCGTCATTGCCCTGTTAAACCCTGAGGGACCGTCTCAGCACATGTGTCTGGTTTTCCGGGTTGGGGGGCTCTCTCACGAGTGCATGCAGCAGCAGCTGGGCCCTGGCCAGGTCTCCTTCCCTTCCTTTTTCTCTCTTTTGATTGTCTTTGAGAAACCAGAAACCTTTTTTTTTTTTTTTAAATGTGAAGTCTTCCATTTTAAAAATATTGGCACTAATTCAGATATTACGAAACATGAAGCAGTCCATTTGTGGGGCTGTTTCTGGACAGTGGGTGACTTCTGCTCTATCGGGGCACCTCTAGGCAGCTCGCTGATGCTGGGGGCCTTGAACACACAGGCAGCCAGACTGTCCCCCTGTGCTCGAGGTGGCTGCCAGCAGCCAGATGGAGCAGCATCGATGTGAAGCAGCAGGTGTGGGTCTGGTCCTGTGCTGGGGCCTCTGCCAGCGATTTCAACCGGTATGCCGCAAGACTTTTTAAAACACGCCGTAAGTACCTGACTATTTAGTCAGGGGCACTGACCTCTTTTCCCTTAGACTGTCAAAACAGCCAACACAACAATAGCCATCCTGTGTGAATTACTCAAAATTATACCAATTTTTTTTTTTTTTTGTCAGATCGGCAAAAAGTATAATATGTTTTTTGGTGTGCTGCAGAATTTTAGTAATTAGTTGTGTGTCATGAGATGAAAATGGTTGACAATCGCGGACGTACTCGGACCACTTCCGGTGGGCTGTTGACTGCTGACCAGTCTTTGCTTCTTCCTGTGATCAGTGCAGTCCCATGTACTTTCACTTTGTATGGGTGTTAGTGGTTACTTACTGGTGTCCTGTGTATTGGCGTTGCTAAGGAGTCCTAAACTTGGCATCCTTACTAAAGTTGACTGACAACTCCAAAAAGGTTTCTGCCACTCAACATTCAGCTTGCTTTTTATTTATTTATTTTACTTTATTGATTTTTAGAGAGAGGAAGGGAGAGGGAGAGAGAGATAGGAACATTGATGAGAGAGAACATCGACAGGCCGCCTCCTTTACGCCCCCCACTGGGGATTTGGCCCACAACCTGGGCATGTGCTCTGACCAGGAATCGAACCGGCAACCTCTTGGTGCATGGGTCGACACTCAACCACTGAGCCACACTGGCCGGGCAACGTTCGGCATTTTTACAGAGCTACGCATGTGCCCACTCTCGGTTGGCAGCCCCACAGTCTTTGTTTTGAATCAGTCCTGGCTTTCAAATGCCACCATTGTTGTGTTCTAATTATTAAGCCACTGTTAGTTTAATACTGTTGTTATCAAATTAGTTGTTTGGTTAATTCGACTGTGTGTGTTGAGGACATGTGTATGTATCAATAGCATCTGTGGCTTTTAATTTTCAAATAACTAGACTTATATGAATTATAGTTCAAAATGAATCATTCATAGGCCATGGCTAAAACAGATGTGGATAAATCTCTCCCATTTGTGGTTTACTGTGATGCTGCATGATTATCACAGAGTTCATTTTCCCACTGGAAAGTGTGTGGGGTAACTGGTCTCAGGTGGATCTTTTGCCTCACATATGTGGGCTTGAATGGGGATGCCTGAGAGCTGTTGCTCTGAAGGGAAGCCACTGCAGACGCGTTTTGCCTACCTGTGAGGAGGAAGTGAGTTGTAAAATGCTGAGGCCATTTCCCAAAGCCCTCTCTAGACTTGGCCGCCTTGCTTTGTAAGCCATGCTTTGAGAAAGCCTGGGAGTGAGTAGGAGTGAGTAGATACATTAAACTAATGTATAGACAATAAAAGGGAACATGGTAACACTTGGGTGCATAGTTACACTTCATAACCCTGCATTGGTCCCTCTGGTTTTCTGACCTTGCGTCCTCTCAATCAGCACAGGGAGGTGCTCTCCCATGGCGCCCAAGCCGCCCTCCACACAGCCCTCTTTTGTCGTTAAATGGAAGGTTGCTCTGGGTCCTTACCTAGTTTGACCTCTCAGTAGCATGCCACAGTGGCCCACCCGCGCCTCCAGTAACCCTCTTTCCTTACTTGCTCTGTGTCTTTCTGAAACTCCAGGTCTTGCTCTGAGGTCTCTAGTTGCTCCTCCTCAGACTTCTTTGCTGTGTGACAGCTAAGTGTTGGAGCACCCCAGGACTCGATCTCAGACCCCTTTCTCCCTATGGTTTTAAATGCCACCTACATGCCACCGGCCCTCCAGCCCTGTGTTCAGTTTTCACCTGTCTCAGACGCCTCATAGATTGTGTCTCTTAAGCTCTAAACACCTTAAGTTAGTTCGGGTCATTGTGTCTCTGCGCCGATGAGGAAGCTGAGGCTTTCCTTGAACAGCTGGCCAAAAGGGATGTGAGTTGTACATCAGCTCGAGGAGGTGGGACTCGAGAACAAAGCCCAGGTGAAAAACAACAGCAACCAAACACACGCAGTGATCGCAATGTCCAGACTGGAAAATGCATGTTCGGAGGCCGAGTTTCTGAAACAAAAACGGGCTGGGAAGATAACGGTGGCGGTGGGCCTCCGAAACCGAAGCCGACAGAGACAAGGCTGGGTGCAGCTCAGCTGTTCTCACAGTGACCTCAGGGGTTCCCAGACCCTTCCCGAGGGTCCTTGAGGTCAGCACTGTTTTCATAGGAACTGAAGACGTCATTGGCCTCCCACTGTGCTGAGACCTGCATTGCTGGTGCCTTCACCTGAGCCAGGCAGGGGACGCCCCGTGGTAGGAGTTTTCGGTTCCTCCCTGCCCTGCACTCGCAGTGAAAACGTTCCAGCTTTGCTTGAGAGTGCCCTCATGAAGCAGGAAACGGCAGTAGTTTTATGAAATCTTGGCTCTTTGGTACACGCCTTTTTGGCACTGTGCGTGATGGCTTTGCGTGGTGACCCTCTGCTGTTTGCCGTGGGTGTCTTAGCAGAGCGCTGCTGGGTCACAGGCTGGACCAAAAGAAGCTACTAGGCCAGCACTGGGCATTCAGGCCCGGGTGCTTGTCAGGCGTGTCCTTGAGAATGAGTGGAGTGAGCCGTCACCCCAAGGAAACAAGCCGACAGTGTGGATCCATCGCCAGCGATGAAACTGGAGCTTGTGAGTGCAAGTCAGCGTCTCGGCAGGTCTGCGTCTGCCGCTCGGAACCTGCGCCCAGGCTCCCAGGACTTCGGACTCCGGGTGAGGTCGCCCGTGCGGTATTGGTGAGAGGATGCTCTGATGCTGTGGAATGAGCTGTGCGCGCATTGGGAGCCTCTGCAGAACTCAGTGAGCACGTGTTTCCAAGTGACTGACCCATGATACAGACTCGGACACGGATGAAAATCCACTCCAAGTCAGGCCACGGGGTTTCAACAGATAGGGCGGGAGAGTTCGCTGCTGTGGTTTCAGGTAGATTAGATGTTCTGTTCATATTCCATTCAGACAGATCTCAGCCCTTTGAGAACTGACCACTTACTGAGTTTGGATATGATATCAAGAGGAGTGTTCACAGTTATTCAGATACTATGGTGCTCCCGCCCTTCCAGCTCCGTAGCCTCGTGAGGCCGGGGTGCCCTCGTCCACTTCCACCAGCAGAGACCTCAGGCTGCGCGCAGAGGCCGAGCGCCACGCAGAGGCCGAGCGCCACGCAGAGGCCTAGCGCCACGCAGAGGCTGAGCGCCACACCGCCGCTCCTGTTAAGGCCGACATTAACCAGCTTTGCAGAAAAGTATCCCTGCCCAACAACTTTTCGAAAATAGAGTTATTTTTCATAGAAACCTTTATTTGAATATGTAATGAGCTTATAGTATTTATTTATTTATTTATTTTTAATCTTCATCTGAGGATATTTTTCTATTTATCTTCAGACAGAGTGGGAGGGAGAGAGAGGGAGGGAAAGGGAGAGAGAGAGAGAAACATCGATGTGAGAGGGACACATCGACTGGTTGCCTCCCGCACGACCCCAACCAGGGCCAGGGACGAACCACAACCGAGGTACATGCCCTTGGCTGGAATTGAACCCAAGACTCATTGGTCTGCGGGCCGACGCTCTACCTCTGAGCCACACTGGCCAAGGCATGAGTTTATAATTTTTAAATGAATTAATAAAAAATAGTACTCTTTTTGTTTTAACCTCACATCTGGAGAGTACTATAAATGTAACTCATAAAAAAGCTCATTGGGAGTCTTTGGTCACTTTTGAGAGTGTAAAGGTGTCCTCTTCCCAAGAGTTTGAGACTTGTCAGTGTCAGACTTTAGCTGGGAAGAAGGACTTGAGGACATCAGGTGGTCGGCCGAAAATATCAGCATTGATCTGGGCAGAAGTTAGGTAGCAGACTGGGGTGGGGCCTGTGGCGCTCTGCCCACTGAGATGTGTGCACGACAGCCTGCATACTGGCGGGGCGCTGGCCTTGCGTGGAGCCCCAGAGCCAGCACTGGCGGCTCCTGTTGCCACAGACTTCCAGTGCGTGTCCTGTGAGCAGAGGGAAGTAGCCAGAGGTCTGTATTTAGCTCAGCAGACCTTCATGGCTCACTTGGAGTGAACTGTGCTCTTCAGGACCCCAGTGTCCAGTAGGACAGACATGGCGACACCCAGTTATAAATGCACTGATGTGTTACAAGTGGGAAGGACGTTATCTGGAAAACCTTGAATTTATATTAAATAAGTAAATCATTTACATCGAACTCCATTAATGAAATGTATAAATCAGCCACATTGACTCAGCTTTGAACTCTCAGTAGCTAATGACTGCTGATGTGTTTGTTGATGGGAAGGCCTGGTGGGTGGAGTGGAGGGTTTGGAAAGGGGAGGACTGGAGGGAGTTGTGGTGGTCTAGGTGAGAACCTCAGGGCCTGGAGTGAGGCCACTGCTGGAGCCTGGAGACCAGGGCCTGGACCCTCTGTATTTGGAGGTGGGAGAATCCAGCCGGGTTCAGACGCGGGGTTGATGGGCAGGTGGAGATCAGGAGCTGAGCAGGGGTGCTGGCTGGGGGAGTCTGTGCACTTGGTGTGTGACCTTCCCATTGGCAATGGCCACGTGAGCCTTAGGAACCACAAAGGACCAGCCACACGGACTTTTTTAACCCCCTTTAAAAAAATGTGCCAAGTTGCATTTGCACAGCGTGCTGTGGAAGGAAGAGTCCTGAAATGGGTAGGAACGTCTCCTGCTCATTATCACCTTGTGGGATTCTGAAGCTGGGGTGTGAAGACGGCGTGTGGGTTGTGTGCAGATGGTTTCGGCCTCCAGCCTCCTTTCCTTGAGAAAAGTTCTTCGGCGTCTTCCGAGCTTGTGCTAGCAGAGCTGGAGTGCGACACCTTTCCTTTTTTAAATTTTTTTCTTTTTTTATTGACTTTAGAGAGAGAGGAAGGGAGAGGGAGAGAGAGATAGAAACATCGATGAGAGAGAACATTCATTGGCTGCCTCCTGCATGCCCCCCACTGGGGATCGGGCCCACAACCTGGGCATGTGCCCTGACTGGGAATGGAACCGGCGACCTCTTGGTGCGTGGGTCAATGCTCAATCACTGAGCCACACCAGCTGGGCTGGACACCTATTTCTTCTTGCAAGACTAATTGAACATATAAAAACGCCAGTCCGGTGAATGTTTGGCCTGGTAGGTTAATGCTTCCATCACGTGCTCGAACCTTAAACTAGACAGGGAGGTGCAGTGTTTTGTACAGGAAGCGCACAGATCCCAGCTGTGAGTGTGTGCTGCTGAAAAGATCCCAGGCTCCTCGGAGCTCTGCGGGGAGACAGTGGTTCTTAGAAGCATTTAGTACCATTTGTACCTGTGGCACTGAGCCTGGGGTGTGTGCAGATAAGGAGATGAAGGCGCAGGCCCTTGAAGAACTTCAATCTTAGAGAAAAACGGCGCCCGTGTCCCAAGTGAAGTAAAGCACAGCTCGTACTTCTGTGTCTGCGCTTGAGGGACAAGCCGTGACTCCAGGAGTCCTGCTCGTGGGACATTCTGTGGCGCGTGTGTGCCCAAGGCACCTGGCAGAGCTCAGTGCTGGGCATGTAGGGAGCCCTCGACGGATAGGTTGAGAGTGTGTGCAGGCCGAGTGGTCGGGGTGCAGGCAGGAAGCGATTTGCAGAATTCAGGGACTCAGCTGATGTTGACTGAGTGCCTCTCTGGGCCAGGCACCACGCTGCGTGTCATGATACGTTGGTTCCTCCTGCTTTCAGGGCCTTGACCAGTGTATTGGGGAAGATGGGTTGATTCAGAGCAGGAGGCAGAGCAAGTGGGGGGGGTGGTTTGGGAGGAGAGACATGGCCACAAGCAAACGTTGTGCAAGGTGAAGGAGATGGCAGAGGACGGCAGAGGGAAGGGGGTGAAGGAAGCGGCCTGTGGGCGAGGCCATGCTGGGTTTGGGGCGAGGCAGTGGGGGCAGGAGCTAGACTTTATGGCACACTTTTCATGAATCAGTGTTTGTGAACCCTACGGAAAATGGATTGGTTCTTGCAAGCCACTTTGGCAAGTATGAGATGTCCAGCAATAGCTCTCATATTTTCTTAGACATCCAGTTCATTTCACTCAGTATTCACGTAAAAACAGTTCTGGGAATCTACCTGCTCAGACTGGGAAGGAGCGCTCATTACTGCCCCTTCTTTCTAGTGCGCCTCAAAGATGACGCACTATATTCCCTGATCGTCCGGTCTGCGGCAAACGCTGCGTTCACCAGGAGCTGCCACGAGAAGTTCCCCGAGCAGGAGCTTCCACCAGTCCTTCCTCTCTGCTGGGGAAACACCCCTGCCTCTTCCTGTGTGTTCCCTTGGCCACCTTTCTCTCTGTCATTGGAATCGAGCAGTTGGATTGTGATGTGCCTTGGTGTCGTTTTCTTTGTGACTAGTCTGCTTGTGGTCTATCAGAATTCTTGGATCTATAGGATTAGTTTTCACCAAAATTTTGGAAAGTGTGCTGCCATATTTTTGCCCCCCTACCCCACCCCCTTCAGTCTTGCAGAACATTTTTTCCAGGTATATTTCTTCTAGGGGCTTGCCCTTGTTCCAGCGGAGGCTCCGGCCCTCTGGCCTCGTTTCCGTGTGCGTGGGTTCTGTAGCAGCATCTTCATTCTGTCGTCTGTTCTGCAGAGTTTACTATGTTGTTTAAGCTCATCCAATGTATTTTTCACTTCACATATGTTTTCATTCTCTAGAAATGGTCTTTGTATCCTTTATATTTCTCTCTTTTTGTTCATGTTTTCCTTTAAATCCTTGAACACATTTATAATGTCATTTTATAGCTCTTGTCTGTTATTTCCATCACGGTCATTTTTGGGTCTGTTTCTATTGACTGGTCTTCTGCTTACGGATCACGTTGTCCTGCTTTCACTTACACCTGGTCATTTTGGACGGGATGCTGGGCATGGTGGACGTTACATCTGGTTGCTGCTGATTTCCTTTAAACAGCGCTGAGTTTTGTCCAGGCAGGAAGTCAGTTTACTAGCCTATTAGTTTCATCCTTGGAAGGCTCATTTTGTGTTAATGCAGGTCCAGCTCAGAGGCTGGAAACAAGGGCGGTAGGCCAAGTGCGCCCCCTGTTGTTTCCGTAGACTCTCTTGGAGCCGGTCAGCCACATCATTCATGTGTTCTCTCTGTTGCTTTCACTCTGCTGTGGCAGAATTGGGTAGTTGAGACAGAGACTCTATGGCCCACACAGCCCAACATATTTACTCTCTGGCCCTTTGCAGGAACGATTTGACAGCCCCTGGTCTAGAGAATCCTTGGCCCTGGGTCTGGCTTAGCTTGTGCCTAACGTGTGGCCTTCTGGGTGTTCAGTGAGGTCCCTTCCTCCTGACTTGTTGGAATACAGATGTTTCCCAACCTCATCCTGTGGTTGCTCTTTCCTGGCCTCCTGGAGATGCACTCACTGCCCATGCCCATCATCACTGGCCAAGGATGCGAGGGGCCGAGTTCTGAGTCCCTTTCTGTGTAACTCTCCTCTCTGGTGCTCTGGCCTCTCACTTCTTGCTGCTGCAGCCTCTGTGATCTGATCTCTGTCTCCTTAGCTTATGACCCTATCTTGTTCTGCTTGGGGCCCCCTGTCCACACAGAAAGCTGGGCGATCCTGGGCTCACCTCACTTGCTGCTTCTCTCAGGGACCACGATCCTATAATGCATGTTGTTGAATGCTGTTTGGCTCAGCTTTCTAGTTGTGTGGTGGGAGGACTCACCTGTAATCGGGTACGTGAAGACCCCCCAGGTGTGATGTGGGAGAGTCAGGCGGAAGACGGGCTGAGTTGGAGACGTGACGATGCACGGCCGCAGCCCCGTGTTCCACAGCTGGAGGAGCTGAGGCTGAGTCCCTGCACTGACACATTGTTGTGTGCGGAGTTCTGTCACCGAACCCAACTTCTCCCCCAGTGGGCTGCCACGTTCCAACTTAAATGTGGCATTAAAATTTAAGATTACATTGGTGTGTCAAATTAACAGGACAGATAGGAGCCGGGAAGGCTTGGCTTGTGTGGTCCCCGGACAGCCATTTACAAGTCCAGGGTCAGCGTGCCTGCTTCCTCTGAGGGGGGCATTTGCATTTCATTGGGTTTTACAAAGCCAGGTAGGTCAGAGGTTGAAACGGAAATGATTGTTAAACATGTCAGAGGATTTAAGCGTCAAGTCCTTTCCTGTGGCGGTCCAGATCTGAACTGGCACCTTGTCGCGAAGGCTTAGCGTGCGGGTTCGACGGGCGGCCCTCAGAGCCTGGTTACTTATGCAGAAAGCCTCCTCGGTGTCAGGGTCGCTAGGGCCCAGTCAGGAATTGTCTGATTGCTCTTTCCATTTAGGTATTCATTCAAGGAGCTTCTTTGCAGTCTTACTTGATTTGATTTTCTTTATTTTTTTTAATCCTCACTTGAGCACATGTTTTTTATTGATTTTTAGAGAGAGAGGGAAATACCGATTGGGATCAAACTTGCAGCCCATGTGTGAACCCGCGACCTTCTGGTGCACAGGACGATGCTCCAACTGACTGAGCCACCCGGCCAGGGCTGGTTTTCTTTCCTAAGAAATTATGAGCTAAAAATGCTTAGAACATCTGTTTACAGTTTAACCAATATTGATAGAAGGGACACCTGTGTGTTCCTTACCCAGGTCGAGAACTTGGCCACTTCAGAAATCCTGGGAGTCCTGGATGTGTCCCGCCCTCATCACAGTCACCCCTCCCTCCAGGAGGCAAACACGGTTTTTACTTTTTTGGGTGATACTTAGTTCTTCACTTCTCTTTAAAAAATTTTTGTTTTCTTTATTGATTTTATTTTTTATTTATTTTTTTGTTTTTTGTTGTGTTTTTTTTTAATCCTCACTCGAGGACATTTTTCTATGTTCAGATAGAGTGAGAGGGAGGGACAGAAAGAGGAAAGAGAGAGAGAGAAACATCAATGTGAGAGGGAGACATCGACTGGCTGCCTCCCACACAACCCCGACCAGGTCTGGGGACGAACTGCAACCGAGGTACGTGCCCTTAATGGGAACCGAACCCGGGACTCTCTGGTCCGCAGGCCGACCCTCCAACTGCTGAGCCAAACCGGCCAGGGCAGCACAGGCATTCTTTTTTTTTTTTTAATCCTCACGCAAGGACATTTTTGCATTTCTTTTTATCTTGAGATAGAGTGGGAGGGAGAAAGGGAGGAAGAGAGAGAGAGAGAAACATCCAGGTGAGAGAGACACATCGAGTGGTCGCCACCCACAGGACCCCAGCTGGGGTTGGGGACACACTGCAACCGAGGTACGTGCCCTTAGTGGGAACCGAACCCAGGACTCTCTGGTCCGTGGGCTGATGCTCTAACCGCTGAGCCAGACCAGCCAGGGCAGCACAGGCATTCTTAAGTCATCCTGCACACACAGGCGGTCATGGGCTGCAGGGACGGAGTGATTGGCCATTCTCTCCCTCTCTCTGAAACAAAGTAAAATAAAGAGCCTGTTCAGGCCTTTTGCCCATTGAATTGTCTTTTTCTTACTGATTTTAGGAGCTTTTATATATTTTGGATATGTGCTGTGAATACGTTTCCGCAGTGAGGCTTCTCACTTTCTGTGTGGGGACCTGGGTGCTCCCGGTGTCCAGTCTCTCCCTTCAAGCTCAGCGCTCCTTGCCAGCTTGTCTCAGGTCCTCTTGCCTTGACTGCACAGAGGTGACCTGTGTTCTGTGAGGACTCGGCCTCTCCCCTTTCGGTCTGCCATACATTGTGTGTGTATAGGTAGGGTCCAGTTTCCCTTTCCCCATGTGGATGTCTGTCCGTCGCAGTGATGTTGCTGCAAAGCTCATCCGTTCCCTCGGCTGCAGTGTCCATGTGGGTGTCAGTCTATCTGGGCTTTCTGCCCTTTCCCGTGGGGTCAGCCCCGCCCCACCCGGTGAATGACCAGCCTTTGTGTAGAAGCCCGCCAGGGAAGTCCTTCACTGCTCCCTCTGGGAGTTTCTTGGCTCTTGATCGTTTGCTTAGGAATTAGCTTGTCAAGTTCAAAGAGGAAAGTCTGTGAGGTGTTGGATGGCGCCTGCACACTGATTTGGGGGTTGCCATCCTAATGAGCCTGCGCGTCCGTGAGCATGACCAGTCTCCGTTTATTTAGATGCCTCCATTTTCCTGTGGTTTCCCTGAGTGAAGCAAAGTTTCCCAGCAGAAATGTCTGTCTTTTGTTGGATTTCTTTTAGGCACTTGATTTATCTTGGTGATTCCTGAACTTGCTGTTAAAAACCTGATTTTTAGCTTTTTTTTTTTTTTTTTCTTTGCTGGTGTCCAGGAATGTAATTTATTTCTGTATGCTTGATATGCAGCATTCACAGCATCTTCCGTCTCACTGGGAGCACACAGCCCCCGCTCCTGCCCCCTGGCCCTGCGTAAAGCTGGACGACATGGGGGTGGGGGTTGGGCACAGAGAGGCTGTGCCGTGGTTTCTTACTGGTTTAATACTGTTCTAATCACTGGGCCACTGCCAGCTCTCCAGTTTCAGGTGCTGTTCCACAGATCAGAGGGTCGCAAGAGCCCAGAAAGCCAGCTCCTCATCCGCCTTCTCTGTTCATCCTAACAGCATCTGTGCGGGGATCCGTGCTGCAGGAAGTCAGCCCCTGCCCTCCCTCAGGACTCTGGGGGATGTTCAGGCTTCCTGGCAACTCTGAGCCCCCAGAGGGACCTTCCTCAGGGGGGTGACCCAGGAGTGCTTGGCAGGACCTGGCTTTTTTTTTTTCGTAATTTTAAAATAGTTTTTTTTTTTTTTATCCTCACCCGAGGATATTTTTGCATTTATCTTCAGGTAGAATAGGAGGGAGAGAGGGAGGAAGAGAGAGAGAGAAACATCGACGTGAGAGAGACACATCGATTGGTTGCCACCCCCACAACCCCAACCAGGGCCGGGGACAAACTGCAACCGAGGTACGTGCCCTTAGCGGGAATCGAACCCGGGACTCCCCGGTCCGTGGGCCGACGCTCTAACCACTGAGCCAAACCGGCCAGGGCTAAAATAGTTTTTCTTTATTGACTTTAGAGAGAGGAAGGGAGAGGGAGAGAGAGATGGAAACATCGATGAGAGAGAACATGGATTGGCTGCCTCCTGCATGCCCCCCACTGGGGATCAGACCCCCAACTTGGGCATGTGCCCTGACCGGGAATCCAACCGGCGACCTCTGGTTGCAGGGATGACACTCAACCACTGAGCCACAGCAGACGGGCAGGACCTGGCTTTTAAAATGTCTTTTTTTTAAAAGTCAGTTTTGGTAAGTTACATTATTTAGAGGGCATGAACGTTTCATCTAGATTTCAAATTTAAGGGCACAAGTTGGTCATGATGTCCTCCTGTGATCTTTTAAAAGTCTATAGAATTGTGTAATGTTCCCATTTTATTCCTTTTTAATTATTGAACATTTATACATCCACTGATTTTCTCAGTTCTTGCCAGAAGATTGTCCATTTTATTAGCCTTTTAAATAACCAGCTCTTATCTCTTTTAATATTCTGTAGTATGCTTGTTGATATTTCATTCATTTATTTTAAAATCTTATTATTTCCTTTTTTCTACCTTTTTTTAGGGGATTTATTTTATTTTCTTTCCCCCTATTCTTTTTTTTTTTTTTTATCCTCACCCGAGGACATTTTTTCATTTTTTGTTCAGATAGAGTGGGAGGGAGAGAGAGGAAGAGAGAGAGAGAGAAACATCGATGTGAAAGGGACACATCGAGTGGCTGCCACCTGCACGACCAACCATGGCCGGGGACAAATTGCAACCGAGGTACATGCCCTTAGCGGGAACCGAACCCGGGTCTCTCTGGACCGCAGGCCAGCACTCTAACCGCTGAGCCAAACCGGCCAGGGCTTTCCCCCTATTCTTAAGGCGGAAATTCTTGAGATGGTTACTTAGCTTATAAATTTCCAGTAATTTGTCTTTTCTAAGATAGGCACATTACTTTAAATATTTAAATTCTAAATGATATAAATTAAGTGCTTAGCTGTATTCAACAAGTTTTGATATGCTGTATTTTTGTTATTCAGTTCAAATTTTCTAAATTTCACTTCGACTTGATCAATTAATGAGTTATTTAAACATGAGCTCTGTAATTTTTTAAACAGTCGTTTTCCTGGGATTGGCTCTTGAGCTCGATCAGAGAACACCTGCGGAGGCTTCGGCAGGGCGGCAGCGGGCCGCTCCCTGCTCAGCGGTGGGGCCGCTCCATCCTCGGCTCGTGACCGGCGCCCCTCGTGTTGTGGGTCACAGGACTCAGCGCCGCATGCATGTGCCGCACACTCGGATTGCAGTCCCGGGGAGCGCAGGGCTCTGCCTCGCGCAGCGGTACGTGGCAGTGTCTAAACGTCGGACATCGCACTGTGTGCTTGAACCTGGTGTGTCCACAGCTACAGGGCCTCAGTCTGTGCGCGTCGAGCCACACGTATGCGCAGCGTCCACATCCTGACCGATCTGTGTGACGTCTGCTTTTAAACATTGCTTTATAGACTCTACTGGGATGACATTGGCTAATACAGTTATATAGATTGACTTCTTCTGGCGCTCTCACCGCGACTGTGAACGTCGAGTTTGTTCTCTGGGGGTTGGTTCTGTGTGCGCACGTGTGCTCGTGTCTCCAGGCTGTCACGTCAGAGCCGTGTCAGGTCACGCGTCCTCCTGGCGCTCGGAGCCTGCACGGTCACAAAGTCACTCTGATCACTGAACTCGCTTTTCGCTTTAAGGTCTGTTCTGTCTCATTAGTGCAGTGACCCCGGTTTCCTCTGGTTAGTGTGTGCGCTGTTTGTTTTTCTGCCCCTTTACAACCCTTTGTGTGTCCTTCTGCTTTTCATATGTTTCTTGTAAATAGCTTGAAGACGGAGTGAAAACAAAGCCAGTCTGACAGTTGTCTTGTAACTGGAGCGTTCAGTCTGTCTGCGTTTACTTGGCAGAAATCTGCCGTCTTATTTTGTGTTTCCTCTGCCTGTGCTTTTTCTGTTATTGTGCCTTTTTATGGATTGAGTACATTCGTTATTTAATGTCTTTTCCTTTCCTATTTCTAATGCGTGCACTGTGTTTCTCCTGTGGCGGCAGTTTCCTGGACATGCATTTCCTAGACACGCAGCAGGGCTGCTTAGAACAGGATGGAGTTCATCAAGACCTTCGTCCTTCTCCTGGACAGCGTGGGACGCCAGCAAACCCCTCAGCCTTCCGCTGCTGTGGGCCAGGGCCGCCGCAGTCCGTCTCCCCGCACAGCCCGCAGCCCTCACTGCTCATTTCCTCCAGTGCGCCTGCCTCTGGGTTCACGCCCGTGTCGCTGGCTCTTCCGTCAGTCCCCTCGGAGCCCAGACCTCCCATGTGGGGTCACCTTCATGCCGCTGGGAGAGGTCAGTGTTTCCTCTCGGGAGGCTCTGCTGACACCGGATTCTGCATGTGACTCAGATAGCTCTGTACGCTCATTCTGAAGGATGCTCTTCCTGGGCGTGGAGCTCTGCCTGGCGTTTCCCTGCAGCACTTGGAGGACTGGTCCCCCCGCCCTCTTGCTCCCGTTGCTGCTGAGAGGTCAGCTGTCAGGCTCCCCACGGTAGCTTCACGCTGGCCAGAGACCGGTTCACTCTCTTCCACGCTCTCTTCCTCTTCGTCCTCTGTGCTGCGTGGCGGGCGGTTCACGAGTCTCCAGCTGTGTCCCAGCTGTGGTCAGTCACCTGCCGACTCTCCCCGCACTCTGTTTGATTCCCTCAGTCCACTGAGTTCTCAGTATCGTTTTAATTCGCCTTTTAGTTCATTTGAACATATTGGTGTACATTTTAGTATGTGTCTCGTATTCCAGTGTGACGTTCTGGGCCTTCTGTGTGCTGCTGTGTTACCGTCGGGCCAGGTGATGTGTCTCTGGGCCTGTGAGTTTTACTGGTGCTTTTGCCTTGGAATTCGTTTGTGGGATTGGGCCGGCACAGGGCAAGGCACCTTCCTCCGGGTGGCTTCTTGTTTGTTTCTGCCAGGCGGCCGGTCCCAGTCTGGGGCCACGTGAAACACATTTGTGGCTTGAGGTTCCCTTGGCCATCTAGAGCCGGGGACCCATTTGCAAAAATGCAAGGAGGACACCAAAGACCACACCTGTGGGATGCGTGTAAAACGTCCAGGTCACGCTGGGTGGGGCAGGTGATGGAGAGTGACCTCCGGTGGGCAGGACAGTTTCTTTTTGGAGGGATGGGTGGTTTAGACTGTGCTGATGGTGGCAAAACTCTCTACGTTTTCTAAACCCTCAGTTACATGTTTAAAACAGGTGGAGTTATGATAAGTCCAGTGTGAATCAGTGAAGCTGTTTAAACTGCGTGAAGGCCGCCTGTGGCTGTGTCCTCGGCCACGCGTGCTGCTTTTCTCTCCTTTCCTACCCCTGTCATTGCTGCGTCCCCACTCCTCGGTGGCTGTTGAGGAGCTGAGGTGGTGCCTGGTTTCCTTCCCTGCCTGGTGGGGAAAGCCGGCTGGGGTCCCAGCTCATGTGGGAGCGTCACTGGGTCTCCTGGGCTCCTTGATTTCCCTCCCCTCCTGGCCTCGGGATCCTCACTGTTGCTTAGATTTTCACCTTGTACTTTCTGACTATCTGGACAGCTCCTCAGTGCTTTTAAAGAGATTGCAAAGCAAGCCCTGGCCGGTTTGGCTCAGCAGTTAAGAGCGTCGGCCTGCAGACCAAAGAGTTGTGGGTTCAGTTCCAGTCAAGGGCATGTACCTGGTTGTGTTTTGGTCCCTAGCCCTGGTCGGGGTCGTGTAGGAGGCAAACAATCTCTCTCTCTCTCTCTCTCTCTCTCTCTCTCTTTCTTTCTCTCTCCCCCCTTCCCACTCTATCTGAAGATAAATGGAAAAATATCCTTGGGTGAGGGTTAAAAAAAGAAGAGAGAGAGAGAGAGAGATTGCAAAGCAAAAGAAAGCAACCCATTGGGCCCAGGTCGCCCCTGCCCCGAGCAGGAAGGCCAGGTCGCACGGCCTTTCCCTGGTCGCTGGACGTGGAAGTCCTTGTCGGCTCGGAGTCTCCTATGCACCTGTTAAACAGTGCAGGGCTTTGGGGCCCGTTCTCCATCACGTGAATCAAACAATTCATGTCAAATGGTTCCAGAATCAGTGGGACCCGATCCCGGGGCGATGGCTGGTGCCGGGGGTGGGAGGCAGTCTGTCCGGTTCTAAACTTGTGTGCGTTACTTTCACCAGAATCTTTAGAAATGGAGTTGATCTGGGGGTAGGGAGTGGGGGAGAGGTTGAAACAAGCGGGTCACGTTTGTATGCTGGAGTGTTTTAGTAAGGAAAAGAGTGACCATAGTGATTACTGTTATAGGTGGCACAGTTCCCATTCTTTTTCTTCGGGTTTTTGCGAAGATTATGTTAAGCTTTGTTTTTTTGTGAAACACCACAGCTGATTGCGTTCTCGACAAGGACAGGGCAGGCCTGGCTGTAGCCCAGTGCAGGCACCAGACGTCTGAGAAGCGCGAGAGAAAGACCTCAGCTTAGGCGTTAGCAGTAAAATATACTAAAGTGTCCTTTTGCTAAATTAAAAACACAGGAAGGCCGTATTTACCGAGTTAGTGAACGAAAATGAGGTTAATAAAATATGAGTTCAAAATTTATAGCACATTAACTTGCATATAAATAGTCATAATTTTAAAAAATGGTATTGCTGTTTTCGTGGTGCAGTCTTTCTTTATCTCAGGCTTTCCACTTATTCCCATGAATTCATACTCCCGTGTGACAGAAGGTAATAGGGTTAGGAGTTATGTGGCTATTGACACACGCACACCCTTTGAGAGAGCAGAGCACAGAGAACGTGGGCAGAAGATGTGTGCCCGCCCCATTCCGCCCGCTTCGGACGCTCCCCGCCCGGGTCCGCGCCCCTCCGCCTCACCCAGCAGTGTGCCTCTGCGCCGGGGCATACGTCACCTTCAACTTGCAGTTTGCAGTTTTATTATTTTTACCTTTTAAAATTTTATACTAGTAAGAAAGCCATTTCATAGAAAATTTGAGAAGTCGAAGAAAATAGTAATAATAATGAACCGAGACTGCGAGCTGCTTGAATGCATTTCGGTTTCTTTCCCGTCATGTTCCAAGTGCACATGTGATCACATTGTTGCCATACAGTATTGATACAGTTTCAGGTTTGATTGTTTTTGTATGTACCTCATTGTTTGCAGTTTTTCTGTATTGTCAAATGTTCCTCCCGGATTTTTGTGGCTCCTCATGAGTCTGAGCTTTGCTCCCCTGTTGTGGGATATTCAGGTGTCGTGTGGTTCCCTCCCCGTGTTGTGAGTGAGCTCGTCAGTACAGATGGCTGGAAGTCAGGCAGCGGGCCGAGGGCGCGGGAGACCTGCAGTGAGCAGGACAGCCCTCCTCTGCCGGAGAGACGGGCTCCCACACTGTTGTCTGAGCAGCTCTTTCCTGAGCGGACCCTGCCCTAGCTGGAACCCACAGACCCCTGTCGGAGTGCATCAGGAAGTGCTCGCTCCTCCAGCTCCCTCCTCCACGGCTGGTGCTGCCGGGACCGAGGACGGAGAGGGAGGTGCGAGCTGGCCGGAGGCTTGGACTCTGCTTCCTCACTTGTCGTGTGTGTTCCTGGACCAGGTTCTGCTGGAGGACTTCCCGCCTGGCGCAGTGGCCCTGCTCAGCAAACGCTCTGCAGTGCGGGCATTTTTGTGTCCTTGTCCCTCTCCTGGCGCTGTCCCCGAGTGAGGGAGGTGGCGTGGTAGGAAGCCAGGTGGCCTGGGGAGGGCCGCTGCACATCTCGCGCCCGCTTCATGACCAGCTGCACGGCCCGAGCCTCAGTTTCCATGTCTGAAACGGGGACATGTCCGCCTTGCAGGGCTGCCATGCAGGTGGTTATTTTCACACGGGGTGGTGCGTGGAGGCCAGTCCCCGTCACTGGGCACGTGTCGTTGAGGTCGTGCATGTCTGTGCGCGTGTCCGTGGGGTGGGGCCGGCGGGGAGCACAGCAGGCGCTGGTGCTTGGCCGGCCTCCACTTCCCTCGTGCACCCTCTCTGCGTGCCAGTTCTTCGCAGCTCCAGTTGGAGGTGTTTTTCCAATCGAAGCGTGTTTTTATGTTAATGTAATCAGTGCCAAAGCTCTTCATTTGGTCACTAAAATAAATGTATTTTTTTATTTTATTTTTATTTATTTTTAATCTTCACCTGAGGACATTTTTGCATTTATCTTCAGATAGAGCGTGAGGGAGAGAGGGAGGAAGAGAGAGAGAGAAACATCGACGTGAGAGAGACACATCGACTGGTTGCCACCCACACGACCCCAACTGGGGCCGGGGACAAACTGCAACCGAGGTACATGCCCTTAGCGGACACCAAACCCAGGACTCTGGTCCGTGGGGTGACGCTCTAACCGCTGAGCCAAACTGGCCAGGGCTAAAATGAATGTACTTTTCTTTAATATTCATTATATTTACACATCGCTGGCATTAGTAACCAGGGCCTGGGAAGATTAAGTGAAAGGTGAAAATAACTTTTTCTAGTTTTGAAAACAGGTTTTGATTTACTTCTAAAGACAGGAAAATGCTCACCACAGGACTGAGTGAGAACATCGGACCTGGTGCTGCCTGCGCCGTGTGGCCGAGAAGGCAGGACAGCGCACACACACACTGTGGTCATTTCTGCCTTTTCTGTTGTAAAATCACTTCGAAGTGACTTGTAAATACAGCGGTCAGGAGAGAGTGCCGTGCTCCGCGTGGGTTGGCTGGGGAGGGGCTAGGCGGAGGTGGCGGCCGGCGCCCTGCTCTGCAAGCTGACGTTTCTCTCCAGTCGCCGGAGCCCTTTCGCCTGCCTGGAGGTCTCGTCTGCTGTGGATCCCAGGTGTGCTTTCTGTGTGAGTCCCTCCAACGTCTTCCCACCGTCCGCCTCCCTTCGTCCCTTGAAGGGACTCAAGATGATGTCCCAGATTCAGCAGGGAGCGTGGGAGGGCAGGTGCCACCATGGGCACCAGGGTCCTAGGTGATGGAGATGCTGCTCTGACCCCCAGTGTGTGGAGGAGGGGATGCAGGCATCAGTGGTGACACGGTCCCCAGGTCTCAGCCTGTCTGTCTCCCAGGTGGCAGGTGGACTGGGGAGGGAGGGGCCGTCTTCCAGTCAGACCCACAGACCTACCAGCTCCTCCCGTGGCCGCAGGCAGACTTTCTGCGGAGACGGAGGTTCTTGTAGCTGTGGACCTGGCGAGGAGGCCGCTCGGAGGCCGGGGGTGGTACCCGGTCCATGAGGCCAGCAGACGGCGTCTTTACACCTTGACTTTTGTGTCCTGAATGCAGTGTTCTTTCTGAGTCGCAGAGGAGAGCAGGTTAGCATCCTGAATTGCACTCTAACGAAGCTTATTCTTTGTTGGTTGAGATTTTACTGCGAACTGCAGAGGAACGCCTGGCCTGGGCTCAGAGAAAGGCTGGAGTGCCGAGCTCTCCTTTGAGCTTCGAAGCTCGGGACTCATGGGAACTAAACACGTGAACACATAAACATTTAAACTCCTTAGGTGGCTCATAGGTCACAGCCTTTCCAGGTGAGCGGATTCTTGTGGGGCGAGCACTATGGAGTTTCCTGCCCACCTGGGCTGAGGCCACTGCAAGACCCCTGTGACCTTTGCAGGAGAGAAGTCCGGGAGGGGGTGGCTTCTCCTC
Organism: Tadarida brasiliensis; assembly: GCA_030848825.1. Lineage (NCBI taxonomy): Eukaryota > Metazoa > Chordata > Mammalia > Chiroptera > Molossidae > Tadarida > Tadarida brasiliensis. Next base: position 65,319,811 of record CM061273.1, read on the forward strand.
TTGGTGGAACTACCTGGACCGTGCCCCAGTGAGATGACCAGGGGAAGGTACCGTCCCATCGCTTTATCTTTGTCTCAGCCTCTCCCCCTCCCTTTGCTCGTAATTTTCCCTTTTCCGAGGGCTGGCTGACCGCAGAGCCCAGGCTCACTTCTCTGCCTGCCTGGGCTGTGCATGGCCTCCGTGGGATGCTGCTTCGACCTAGTATTTATTTAGAAAAACTTGTATCATGAGAAAATGGGAATTATGTTCTGAACTTTTCATTAAATCAAGTCTTTGGTAGCTGGTGAGTCGCAACACTTTATTAAAATAAATGATCTCAGATGTGTCGGGATGTTTCCCGACAAGATGCCACCAGGGTTCCGACATTTACAGCAAGGCACCACTTATTCACATCATTTCACAGCACATGGAAGGAGCACGAGCTGCTGGGGCCGGAGTTCACACCCTTCCCCGGCGTCTCTGCTTTTCCAGAGAAGCAGGAGATTCGCCTGGGCACGAGCAGTCGAGAGCTGGGGAAGGGGCCGGTTGGCAGTGGACCGAACACTGAGTCACGTAAGAATGTTCTGGGTGTCGAAACGTTCCGTCTGGCCCTGGGGCGCCGTGTGTTGTTTCCTAGGATTCGGCCGTGAGGGAGCGGCCGTGTCCTGGGCCGGCCCTGCCCCCGTGCCAGGGACCGCGTGGACGTCACGTGTCATTGCGGCCGACACCTGGGTGTCCGTGCCCTCTGCAGCGTAGAACAGGTGTTGGCCAGGGGGTCTTCAGGGCTGCTCGCACATCGTGTAGGAACAAGGTGTACAACCCGCATTGTGAAGAGGACCCCGGAGATGGACTCAGCCAAGACGGGTTTTCATTTTATTTATTTGTAAAAGGTGATTTTGCTTATTTATTTATTTTTACTGGATTTGTGGAGGTGACATTGGCTAATGAAATCACATGGGTTCCAGGAGTACAGTTCTGTGAGACATCATCTGCACATGTGCGGTGTGTTCATCACCCCAAGTGAAGACATGATTTTTAGATTGGGCTTGAACATATTTGGATGGCTGCTAGACAAACACTTTAGTGACGAGAGGTTAAAAAATGGCCGTGTTCGTGAGAAGGCTCGTTGCGAATCTGCTCCCTCTTCCCAGCTCGGCCTACGTACGTGCAGTCTGCCACGAGCCCTGAGCACAGGCACTAAATACTGGGCTGTCCCCGGCCGGGCTGTGAGCTGACAGTTCCCGCATCCATCACCGCGCTGCGGGCCGTGTGTCAGGAGCTGCGCAGCGGCAGATGGAGGGCGAGGGCGGCGTGCGCAGGGCTGCGAGGACATCAGTCCTCGTGTCTGGCACAGGTCTGATTGTTCGGTTCGACTGGGAGGCCACATGTCAACTTCTGCCTCAGCACTGCCGAGCTCCCCGAAGGTGCCAGCTTCACGCAGGCCCATCCCTCTCCGAGACTGGGCCCGAGAGACAGGATCGCACTTGAGTTGCCGTAGCTCTTGCTAAGTGGAGACCCTTGAGCTGGTGGGATGCCTTCTTCCTGCCCTGGTGCTCCCGAGCCTGGTAGCCACGTCATGCTTGCAGGGGACATGTTACAGCCACAATTCTGCCCCGAAGTTTCCTTTTTGAGAAAGTAAGAATTGAAGAATTAAAAAGAGAAAATAGCACAGAGGTTTGGGGGTGCAGGTGCCCCCTTTATATTTCTGAAGAGCCACTCCGATCGCTGCTGCGTCTGTTCCGCCACGGCTCACCGTTGGCCCCGGAGGCCCCTGGTTCAGGCTCCTGGGTGGACACGGGTAGCGAGGGGACAGTGGGACGGTCCGCTCCAGGGTCAAGGCCAGGTGCCTCCAGCTCTTTAAGGTCTAGCTCATTTGTCTAATTTTTCCTCTGCTAAATTTCGTGTGTTTAGGGACTTGACTGTGCTTTGCGATGTATCCCACTCGCTCCTGTTCCTCAGGCCCGACTTCGGCGTCCTTGATGGTGAGAATCCCCGCCTCCCCCTTGGTGCGATGTCTTCAGAGGATGTTTGTGGAGAAAACGTGAACCACTCAGGCACCACGTCATCTGTGTTTTCTTTAACCTTTACACACTTAAAGTGTGCGTGTGCACAGAGATGTCAGACAGTTACACAGGGACACGGAGACCAGGAGTGGCGCCGGTCGGAGGTGCCTCTCCAGCCTGTGTCGGAAGCCCCTGCTCGAACAGCCCGAGATGAGCCAGGCGGTCGGTCACTCTGCTCGCTGACGTGCGTGCACATGAAACGCACGGACCGCTGCTCACTCACTCACTGCACAGCTGTGGGACGTTCAAGGCTTCCAGTGTTCGTGCATTGTGAACGGGGCTGCCGTAGACATCTTCACGTTTGCCTTCAGATGCGTGTACCACAGGTGTGGGGAGGCAGATGCCGAGGGGCGGACCAGCAGGCTGGCAGGGAGTGCAGATGTTCAGTCCCAGAAGGTGCTCCGTGTGGCTGATGGGGCCCTGCTGCCTGCAGGAAGAGCGCCTGGGGCTGAGCGCGGCCGGCCTCTGTGTGCTGCCCTCCTGAACTGAGGGCCAGACCTGCGCCCTACAGCGGAGAGGCCTGCTGTACTGCGGTGCTGCCCTGCCGCTGTGGTCCGGACCCACACCCGCAGGGCCCCTGTGTCGGTTTTTCTTCATGGCACACTGTTGAGCTTCAAAGAACTGAAGACTTTCTCAGAAACGAGCAAAGTGAGCCTGTCACACCAAGGAAAACAGTCGTGATGTTTGTTGCCAGTGATAAGATTTGGGCCTTTGACTGAAAATTACAATTTTGAAAAATCTGTATCCACCTCTGTGAACTTAACAGCTTCCCAGTCCCTAAAGGCCTTTCCGATGAGACCAGTGGTGACAGGAGCGAGCGTGGTGTTGGACGGAGCGAAGCGCGTCGGCGTTTGGAAGGTCCGCGGAGCGGAGCTCGGTGAGCCGGCATGCTCCAGGCGGCCGGTGGCGTCATACAAGGACGAGTGTCAGCCACGTGAAGCACGGGTGGAAAGCATACTTGTCCGTGTGACTGGGTGTGAAAAGGATGCCGAGGTGTTTCAGATTCTGACTGCACCTGTGAGCAGCTGCCGCCTGTTGTTTCGGTGCGGTATCAGTAGTACTGACCGTAAGGCCACGTGCTGCTACGCGGCTGCACACCCACCTGCGGCTGCGCTTTCCTCCTGTGTGTCCATCAGACAGGGCAAGTGACTGGAACGGCACGGGGAGCCAGGCCCTGAGGCTGCTCCGGGAGCGAGGACGCTGCCCGACTTCTCACCGAAGTTCTTGGCTCGGGAAGACAGTGTTCAGAAAATCGAGTGTGTCATTATGCGGCCACAGGATAGGTCTGTAATTGTTTCTGCGTGAATTAGTGGAAACGAAGACGTCCTCAGTTTTTTTTTTTGTTTTGTTATTTATTTATTTATTTATTTATTTATTTATTTATTTATTTATTTATTTATTTATTTATTTATTTTTATCCTCACCCGAGGACATATTTTCATTTTTTGTTCAGATAGAGTGGGAGGGAGAGAGAGGAAGAGAGAGAGAGAAACATCGGCGTGAAAGGGACACATCGAGTGGCTGCCACCTGCACGACCAACCAGGGCCGGGGACAAACTGCAACTGAAGTACATGCCCTTAGCGGGAACCGAACCCGGGTCTCTCTGGACCGCAGGCCGACGCTCTAACCGCTGAGCCAAACCGGCCAGGGCGACGTCCTCAGTTTTAACTTGTAACAAGATAAGTATTGGTGGTTATTGTCGGTCAAGGCTGAGCCCTGCCGCCGCGTGTAGGAGTGAAGGGCCCTGAGACCGGCTGTCCTGGAGCCGCCGCTATGCCTATGGGAGCAGGGGTTCCTCATTCTCCGGCTGCGCAGGGCGTCCGTTCACTGGTGGGCGCTCCTGCGAGTAGGTGTGTCCCCCGTTTCTGAGGTGTGTAGGATGTGGTTTTGGCTTCCATGTTTGGATTTTCTTACAAGGCTTCTGGCCACCAAGCTGCCCTGCACTTTTGGGATGGATTGTTTTGGGGAGATCCTGCTTCGGGCTTTACTAAAACATAACTGAAATATTTACTTATCTTTTGGATTTATGTAAGTTTGAGTCTTGATAACTTTGTGGTTGTTCTCCTTTTCATTTTATGACCATTTAAAATCAAAGGCCGGGAGGTTCGTTTGCATGCCCGTCCACGCTGTCTCAGGTCCAGAGGCTGGTTCCGTGGGCTCGCTGGGAGGAAGTGCCTGGACCCCGTCCTCCCGGAGCCGCATGTGTGGGGCAGGGTCTTGTGTGCGGGTTGTCTGTCTGCACTGCACCTGCATCTCCTCGGTGGGGCGGGAATCCAGCACGCAGGACCCACCTGTCACTCTGTAAATGTTTAAAAAACAAGTTGAAAAGAAGTATTTCACTTTTTGGCTACTTCTGTTACACACAATTCTCTTGAATGTCCTCTCTTTCCCTGATTTTTCAAAGGCTGGCAGGCCCTGCCCGGCTCCCATTGTTGGTTTGAAATGTTTGCCTGAACAGCTGTGGTCCTCTTCTGGGCTGGCGCGTCGGGAGGGATGCGTGATCCTGGGCGCACAGCTCGATCCGGGGCCGTGCGCGGTGCTTCCCTGGTGTGTGTGTGTGTGTGTGTGGGGGGGGAGGCCAGGCTATGTTTCACTGAGCTTGTTTCTCCGATACGTAACTGTACAATTTTACTCTTGTTTCCTTGATAATGCTGTTGGTGTGTCGGAAGTCCCGCCTGGAGGAAAGCCTCTGTGATTTGAACTTGGGTCACGTTGCTCCCCTTTCCCGCTCCTTTCAGCGGACCTGCAGAGGTCGGATTGGCAGAGGCGGAGATCCGTGGGGACCTGTTGTTCTACCACAGATTTGTCAGATATTTTCTTGAAGCACGATGTGAATTGCTCTTCCAAGAGGGTGGAGACGCTGGCATTTCAGCAGCTCTGGTTTGGGGCCTGGAGGCCCAGGAGGCTCCACGGCTCCTTTTGGGAGGCGCTGGGCAAGCGCAGTAGTAGCGGTTCCGGTGTTGAGTGTCTGTCTCTCTCGTCTGTGTGGCGTTGACTTTGTTTGGACCGTGTTTGGGTTGACATTAGGGGTTTGCAACCAGTTGGAACATGGCTGTGTGCCCATGGAACCAAGCGTAGGACCCACGCACCCAGCAGCCAGTCGGAGACCTGCAGAGCAGCTTGTGGCTGAGCTGGACTCTGGCAGAGACCCTGAGGCCCGTGCTCTGGCCGGAGCAGTGCAGAGGCTGGGGGCACCCCACCGGGCCTGAAGAAGCTGAGCAAAGGGGTTCCAGGTGCAGGGAGGACCTTCACAGTGGGGCCCGGAGGCAGACACGATGTTTTCAGCCTCCACGTGGCCGGGGAGGGCGGGGTAACATGGAGGGGTGAGGGGTAACCCGGGGCACCCGAGGCTGCTGGAGGACCAGTCGGGTTGGGCCTTATCTCGGAAAGGCAGTGGCAGCAGCGAGAGCTTTGGACCAGGGGAAGCTGTTTTCTGAAGAGTCTGAGTGGGGCCTGTGGAGGGAGGTGGACCGGGCAGGACGATCAGCACTGCCCTGGGGCCCGGGTTAGGGATGGGAGTGAAGGTGGACAGACGGGCGGAGTCAGCGAGAAGGAAGAAATCAAACGCTTTGGCCACTTATTTAACAGAAGTCACGGGGTGGGGGGAGCCCAGCATAACTAATGTTAATTACTTCCAAAGGGAATTCAGTGAGTAAGGAAAATAAATTCGGATTTCTGGGTTGAACTGTTTCGGTCCTGTGTTCCTCCATGGCCATGTCCCTTAGCCGGAGCCCAAAGGGGACGCGGACACCGTGCGGCCGTGCAGTCATTGGCAGGAGGAAGCCCTCAGTGCCATTTTCACATCAGGTGCCGGTGGTGTTGAGTCAGCGTGTCTCATTGCTTCGATGGTGGTCCTGCCATCCTGTGTTATCCTGGTTTCTGAGGTCCTGATACATTTTGAGGTCAGCGATCATGCTCACTGACAAAATGCGTTCCTCCCACGCTGGGGATGTGTGTGTCCCCTGTGTGGACGGTGACGGGGAGGCCGATGCCGGTGGAGTCCCAGGCGTCCTGACAGTGTCCCCGCCAAACTTTGGTCATGTTGATTTGAGGCCGTTTTCCTGAGTGATTCATGAAAACCGGCAACCACGTGGCGCACAGATGCGCTTGTAATGAGAACCTCACGGCCCTGTTCTGAGCCCAGGTCTGCGGGCGGAGACGGCCCCTTCTGGGCGCTGGCCGTGGTCCTGCCCAGCACTGCCCGTCACCCCGAGCGCGCCCTCTGCAGACTCAGGGTCCTGGCACTGCTCCTGGCCAAGCCTTCCCAGATCTGTCAGGCAGGGTGGGTTCGAAGCCTGTCTTCTGAGCATTTCTTGAAGGATCTCTTATGCGAATCTCTCCTTCCCTGGAGGGGACACTTATTCCTTGCAGTGTACCCCCAAACCTGTGAGTCCCTCTGATGGCAGAGGCCTTAGGAGAAGATATTCAGAATGAATGCCCAGAATCTGTTTGACACGTAATCGCGTCTGTGCACAAACACTGCCCGCAGGAATGACGAGGGTGCGGGTGGCTCTGGCTCCAGGGAAGCGTGGTCGGTGGCATGGTTTCCGGCTGGCCGCGCGCGCCGTGTTGGGGTCAGTGTGAGGCGGTGGGCGTCCATCTCCACGTGCCTCCCTGCGCTGGCGGAGGTGGGTTTCCTTCCTGGTCTTTGTAGGGGCCCCAGTGCTGGAGGCATGGGGCGCTCCTTGATTGTCATCTGGCTAAGGAACAAGCTGGACATTCCCTTCTTCCCCTCATTTATCCAGGACCTTCTTCAGATCAGCAGGGGCCCAGGTGCTGGGGCCTCAAAGGCGACGAGGCGCGGTGGACGCCCCACAGTCCAGGAGGGGCCCACCCAAGAGCCATACTACTGGGCCTGCGCCTCCGTCTGGAGCCCGCGTGGCCGGCGTGGGGATGGCGGTGGCCCCCGAGTCAGGGCCTGCCTTCGGTGGTGCAGAGCTCTTGCCTTGATTCATGTTTGAAATGATTCCTGAAGGATGTCATTTTTGAAATTGGTTTTGTGTTTTTAAAAGAAAAACAATAACCAATCTAAATGTGTTTATGAAGCCCAGCTTGGATTTTTCTTTAAAATTACTGTATCAAGAAGGGATTTTTTTTGCCACCAGCACTAAATCTAGTTTGCTTTCCTTCCTTTCCTTTTAAATAATAAGTTTGTTGGAATCATTAAAGATCTTTATGGCTCCTTCAGGGATGTTTGATTCTTGTGCTTGGTTGTCTTGGCAGAAAAAACCCATCCCATTCGCAGACCTGTGTCCTGAGACGAGGCCTCACCTTGTCCCAGTGCGGCACCCAGGTGTGGATGAAATGTGCTGCTGCAGCGGGCGCTCAGAGAGACAGAGTGAAAGGGAACACGAGTTCTCCGGTCGGAGTGGCAGGATGTCAGGAAGTGCGCAGTGCAGGCTGGGACGGCCCCTGTCGTGTCTGCCGGCCCCTGTCGTGTCTGCCGGCCCCTGCCTGGTCTGCCGGCCCCTGTCGTGTCTGCCGGCCCCTGTCGTGTCTGCCGGCCCCTGCCTGGTCTGCCGGCCCCTGTCGTGTCTGCCGGCCCCTGCCTGGTCTGCCGGCCCCTGCCGGGTCTGCCGGCCCCTGTCGTGTCTGCCGGCCCCTGTCGTGTCTGCCGGCCCCTGCCTGGTCTGCCGGCCCCTGTCGTGTCTGCCGGCCCCTGCCTGGTCTGCCGGCCCCTGCCGGGTCTGCCGGCCCCTGCTGGTTATGCCAGCCCCTGCCCCCCTGCCGGCGAGACGCATGTGCCCCACGTCCTGTGGAGCCCCTCACTGTGGGCTTGATGATCGGCCTCCGTTCCGTTGGCGATAATCCCCAGAGGATATTGGTGTGTGCTGCCACCTTTACCAGTGTGACTCTGAAGTAAATTGAAATGTCGCTGTGTGTTATTTCATGTTGGCAAATGCTTTCCACCTTTGGCCCTGTCCTGTGGCAATTTAGACTTTCTCTGAATAATTGGGCCGTGGGGGGAGTGCTGACATGGTTTTGTTACGACGAGGCTTGCTGAGCCCTCGTTCTCTGGTGGGCGGCAGAGTGGGCCGTTGGCAGCTGCAGCCTGTGGCCCGCCTGTCCCCCAGCTGCCACGTCCGCCCCTGCCCCGCGTGCTCCTAGCCTGCTGCTGGCTCTCTGACTGCACTGGGCCCTCCTGTAGGGACCCCCTGAACCGCCTCCCCTCTGGACCTACCGCCCAGGAGGACAGGAGTTGCCAGTGCCAGGTTTAGATCCAAATGCCCGTGCAGTCTGGGTGCTGCGTTTGGTACTTCAGCCCAGGTGCGCTCAGGGCCTGGACACTACTTGGTAGTGACGGCCAGCGAGGGTTTCGCTGTGAGCTCTCATCTCATCTTCCCTCCCTTACACACGGTCAGCCAGGCCACATGAGACTGGAGGTGAGAGTCCACCTGGGGGTCATAGCACCTTGAGGCTCTGATGTCGGTTCCTGGCATGGCGATTCTTACAGACGCGCATTTAGCCACATGTTGTGACGACTCTGGCTTCCAAGTGTTTTCTTCCCGGAAGAGCCTTAGGAAGTCTTGTTCCAGATGTCAGAATCCACGCCGGGTGGGCAAAGCAAGAGAAGGACCCAGAGCCAGACCCTGAAGTTACAGACCTCAGGGACTTTGGCAGGGACCTGGAGGCCCTGCCACCCTCCAGTGCCAGGCGCCACTGCCCCTCGGCCCCCTGTGTAGTGGCACCTGGGTGGATTCAGAACCTGGTTCCTGGGCGGGTGCATCTGCCTGGAGGAGCTCAGGCCCGTGCTGACCCCTTAGCTGCAAGAGAGTTGAGACACAATCACTTCTGTTTCCTACCTTGGGAAGGTAGGGCCCACGTGTAGGAGGTCATCGAGATACACAGAAGGTGTTAAACGTTGTGGGGAACCACAGACGGCAGGTGTCGACTGCAGTCCCCATGGGGCGTGGCAGTGGGTGGCTTAGTCGGAGTTCCAGGCCGGCAGGACCTTGGATTGGCCTGTCCCTCCCCTTCTTGCCATGCCTCACAAAGGCCTTGTCATTTCACTCTCAGCTTCCTGGCTCGTCCCCTCCATCCATTCTCTTCTGCCCCAAGTGGGTGTTAGCTGTTGTCACGGGTTCTTCCTGAAAACATCTGCTTAGCCACACTTGTGCCTTGACCATGTGCTGTAGACTCCACCTCACCCGGCACCTGGTGCTATGGGGCCTTGGCCCAACCCGGAGGCTGGAGGGAAGAGGAGGAGAACAGCCACCCCAGCGTCCTCGGACTTCCATGTTGTACAGAGCCTGCCTGTCACCGCTCGGTCCAGGCAGCACGACTGGCTTCCTCCGCCGGCCCAGCAGCTCTGCGCAGTGGTCTGCTGGGGGCTGTTCTCGTGAAGCCTGTGCACAGGTAGCATATTGCTGGATAATGAAGAGCGGAAGGAAAATTAGTCCTGAGCGAGTGCGCAGTCCCACGATGGCACTGCTGCCTCCCATTTCCATCAGGAGTCGGGAAGCAGCAGCCCAGAGTTCTAGCCAATGAAAGAAGTCTCCACACAGCCCCGAATCAATCGCGAGCTGACTCGGAAAGTCTTGTTGTCCCCGTGAAAGGCATAGTGGCAGCAGGCTGCGTCTGGTGCCCTCCTGGGAAGGGGCGGGGAGAACAGGCCGAGCCCGGGCTGCCCTTGCCGTGCCAGGACACGCACTCGTGGGCTGCGAGGCCGGCTTGGGCTTGGGGGCAGCACGGTCCAGAGTAGGACGTGGTCTGTCTGCGCACCTGTGTGGCCTCATCTGCCTCTGTTTCCTCGCCATCCTGCTCACTTGTTGCCTTGGATACTGATCTGTGCTTCAGCTAACCGAACGAGTTATTTTCTCTCTCCTCAGAATGTAATAAAAATTATATATACGTACACGCACACACATAAGAAACCCTTGACAGTTGTAATAACATTTTTATTACTTTCCCCATGCGTACAGAAACCACACATGTTTGTAGCAGAAACTTTGAAAATGCACACGAGAGGGCCAGGTGTGGAGGGGAGGAGAGGAGGAGAGGAGGCAGCAGCCGCGTGTCCCCTCCTCAGTGACCAGCGGCGCTGTGGCGCCTTGTGTTGTCGTCGTGTCCTTGGCATGTGCGCTGCACATTTGGGGTGATAATCACAGGATTGTGCCCTCTGTCTGCACCAGGCTCTGTCGGGCTGCATCCTAGGCCCCTTCACACGCTTGGAGAATGTGCGTCTTTCCACGCTGTGCTGAGGTCCAGTCCCCTGCCGCCAGCGGGGCTCACCGCAGGGCGGGCGGCCTGCAGGCGTGTCTCCCAGGCCGCACTGCGCCGGCGTGGCCACCAGCGGCACCCTCACGGTCCACCCTCAGGCCTCACCAGGATCAAGTTCGCCAGATTTAGACTTGATCTTGCCTAATTATCTAGAGTTAACTTGTTTGTGTCTATGTGTCTGAGACAAATACGCATTCTTATGTTTTTCTATATCCTGCTGAGACAAATACGTATTTTTCCCCCCTTTTGAGGTACAGGGACCAAGTAGTTAATTGGATATATGTATATATGTTAATTTCACCCCATAAGGGGTTACAGGAAAAGGCAGAGAAGTCATGGAGTCCCTCACTCAGCTCCTCAGTGCCCGTGGACGGGCTTGTCCAGCGAGTGTGGGCCGTGGGTCACAGGCACCCCGTCCCAGTCCGGGTCTGCGGAGGTGGCGCCAGGGATATCACTGAGAGTCCGTTAGATTTCCTTTAAGAGAGGATTTCTCTTGTTTGCTTAAAGCCGTTCTGGTCTCTATACTAACCCTATTTTGTATGCGGTTTTTTTTAGAAAAAAAAATCCTTACTGAAGACATTTTCCCATTTATCTTCAGATAGACTGGTTTCCTCCCACACGACCCCCACCAGGGCTGGGGACAAACCTCAACCGAGTTACGTGCCCTTGACAGGAATTGAACCTGCGACTCTCTGGTCTGCGGGCCGACGCTCTAACCGCTGAGCCACACCGGCCAGGGCTCATACGCGGTTCTGTAACTTGCTTCTTAGAAAACAGGACCTCTCCAGGGTCTGTGGTGTTGGAAGCAGGCCCGCTCCCGTGTCCTGGGCAGTTTGGGGGTGGGGGGGCCGCGTACACATGAAGGAGGTAGCAGTGGGCTCCCTTTTCCTTCCATGTTGAAGAGTTACCTGGGCCTCTTCTCTTTGCCCGGCTGTTTACAGGAGGGGCTGAGTTTTAAAAGCACTGAAATACAGACAGAATTTGGCCTCAAAAAGAAGAGTCCCTCAACCTGAATGAGGACCTGGCTCAAGGGAACCTGCCGAGCTCCTGCGCCCAGGCCTGAGCCCGCGCCCGCGCCCGCGCCCGCGCCCACGCCCACGCCCACGCCCACTCAGGTGCTGCTGGGGAGGCAGCTGGTGTGTGTCAGGGTTTGGCTGGAAGACTCCATTTGATGTGCTTCTCGCTGGTGATCGCCCCCTGCTTCTCGCGGTCTTTGGGGCGGGAGTCGGAGGTGCACCGGCGTCTCCTTTTATTCAGCAGCACCCCAGATGCACCCACTCTGCTCGTGTGTGTTCCAGTTTCTGAGTCTCTATAAATTATGCATTTGTGGAGCTTCGGCTCCGCTCCAGGTTGTCGCTGGATGCTCTGGTTCTTAATGAGCGCGGCTGGGAATCGGTGGCTGCGCCTCCGACAGGCGGGGACAGCGGCTGTTGTGGCATTTGTGGCAGCCCGCTTGCTTCCTGTCCCCCCACTCCAGCTGTTTATCCTGGCGGGTAAGGAGGGCCGTTTCCCGCGCCCGTCTCCTCTCTGCCTCACGCCTGGCTCTCAGTGCCTGTCTGCCTGGGAAGCCGTGTTTGGGTTTGGCTGTGGCCCTTGGTTAACTGTCTTTTAAAAAAATAGGCTTGGCCCTGGCTGGCACGGTTCGGTGGTTAGAGCATCGGCCCGCGTGTCGAAGGGTCTTGGGTTTGATTTCCGATCAAGGGCACGTGCCTGGTTGCAGATTCGATCCCCGGCCCTGGTGTGGAAGGCAACCAATCACTGTGTCTCTCTCTGTTTCTCTCCTTCCCCCTCCCTTGCACTCTCTGTAAAAATCAATGGAAAAAAAATATCCTCAGCCCGGCTGGTGTGGCTCAGTGGATTGAGCGTCGTCCCATGGACTGAGGGGTTCTGGTTTGATTCCTGGTCAGGGCACAGGCCCGGGTTGTGGGCTCGGTCCCCAGTGGGGGGTGGCGTGCAGAGAGGCAGCCGATCGATGTTTCTCTCAAGTCGATGTTTCTATCTCTCCCTTCCTCTTTCTCTAAAAAAAATCAGTAAAAAAACATTAAAAAAAATATATCCTCAGGTGAGGATTAACAAAAAAGTAAAATAAAAAATATGGTTGATCAGATCAACGAGGCGGGAAGACACCTGTAAAGGAACCCGTGTGGTTCTGCTTTGAGGTCGTGGCAGGAGGCCCGAGTGTGTTTGTCATCCGTGAGGCGACGTGCACTTGAGTACGGGGGTCGTGCAGGTGGGGTGGCAGCCAGGCCCACGGCCTCACCTGCCGCCCTGAGGCCCACACCGCTCCGGACACGCGGGTTTCACAGCTCTCGTGGAGGGAAAGCCGGACGCGAGCTGCCGAGAGTTGCTGTCACCCAGGGACAGGGTGTCTGTGCCTTTCACTGCGCTGTGGTGACGCTTCTAGGACGGGTGCTGCTCCAGACCTCCGGGGTGTGGACCCCGTCATCCTTTCCGAAATCTGAAAGATTCTGCATTTCCAAACACAGAGGAGCCAGAGGATTGTACGGCATGCCGCCCGGCTGTCCCAGCCTCTCCACCTCGTGTCCGTGGTGACGTGAGACTGCGGGCTGGGCTCCGTGCCTTCAGGGTTGGACAGGCCAGGCCTCGGGTCGGAGCTTGGGTCAGCGACATCCTCGGGACCTGCAAGGGTGCGGACGCTGTTCGGGAGAGACTGCAGCTAACGGACCTGTCCAAGGTCCCACTCTCTCAGTGATCACTGCATGTTCTGTAGTTCCTCAGAATGATTCTCTTTGCAAACTCAGAATGAACCTCTGGGGACGTAGCTGTCGTGTCCAGTTACATTGCGCTGGAGAGGAAACGTGTCGAAGCCCAGGTGGTTATTTCATATATTAGTATTCAGTTTGGGCACAGTAATTGGATAGCCCTTCCATGTTCTTAATGCTACAGCTGTATTATTAAAAAACATTAATCTAGAATTTTTGGAATGAGGTTACCATAGAAATGAAAATAAAATACCGAAAAGACACTTTAGGGTATAGCTAAGAATTTAAAACTCAGGCTGACACCGTTAAAATGTGCAGGGGAATGAACAAGGACGTTTCCAGTTGGGCTGCGGCTGCTCACTGGCACTGTGTTTGCCGACCGTGGCATTACTTGGTAGCTGGGTGCAGAGGTGTAGGGCCGGTACGTCTTTCCAGTTCACGGGTCAGCATCCTTGACCTTTGTTTCCCGTCTTCTTAGAAGGCATCGTGCAGGGTGTCGGGCGGCGTGTGTGAGCGGGTCCTTGACGTCTCCGTCTGCGGAGTGTGGCTCCTGTGGCACTCACTCTCTGAGGGCCGTGCTCCCCGCTGCTCCTCTTGGAAGCAAGGGGGGTCCTGCTGTCGGGATGACTGGCTTGGCCACCGGTGGGTGCGGCTGTGTGGCCCGGAGCCACGCTTAGGACGAAGTGACTCGTGTGCTCCCATTAGTATTTCCTTCTGAGGGACTTAGGGAGCTTCAGAGACAAGAATGTTAATAATCAAATCAGAAATTACTCATTTTACTAGAATTTTTAGAAGTATATTCGCAGCGGCCGTGGAGGTAGAAGGACTGATTCGTCTGGATGTGGGCCGCAGTGCAGGGGTGGGTGAGGAGTTGCGTCTGGGGGCGGGGCGGCCCTGACCCAGACGCAGGGAGGAAGCAGCAGCCACGCCAGCAGCCGGCTTCGCTGTCCGTGACCTGGCTTCAGTCGGCTCCTCGCTCCCTCCATGCGTCCTCCGTACGGTGGAATACCACCACCCAGCGTGTGGCCTTTACAAAGGGTTAAAATGGACCACGAGCTCCAACCGCACGGCCAGGGCCTGCAGGGAGTAAGCATTTGATCCACGGAGGCCTTTGTTGGTCAGAAATGATCAGAGTGAAACCTGGCTGTGAAGTCAGGAGGTCTGAGGAGAGACAGCTGAGTTCATCAGCACAGAACAAGGGCCTCTGTCCCTCCTTCCGGCGTGGGGGGCAGTCCTGCCACCAGACCCGGGGGTGACGGAGGAGTGGGGGGTGCTGTCCCTAAGTAGACCGTAGTGGTTTCCCTCACTGGATGTGGGGATGGGTACGTGGCAGTTCAAGTGGTGTTCTTGCAGAGTCAGAATGGGATAGGAAGCTGCAGTGGAGCCGACGGTCTGTGGAAATGAGAGACCTGCTCAGTGTGGATGGTTTTCCCCATGGAAGGTCCCTTCCACCCAGAGGGCCCTGGGCATGGCCGAGCAAAGCAGCCCTTTCTCAGGAAGCCATGTGGGCTTGCTCCAGGGTGTGCACCAGCCCTCCTTGAGGCCTGCAAGCTCTGAGCTGGGGAGATGGAGACGGGGCCTGTGAGCTCTGAGCTGGGGAGATGGGGACGGGGCCTGTGAGCTCCGAGCTGGGGAGATGGGGACGGGGCCTGTGAGCTCCGAGCTGGGGAGATGGGGACGGGGCCTGTGAGCTCCGAGCTGGGGAGATGGAGACGGGGCCTGTGAGCTCCGAGCTGGGGAGATGGGGACGGGGCCTGTGAGCTCTGAGCTGGGGAGATGGAGACGGGGCCTGTGAGCTCCGAGCTGGGGAGATGGGGACGGGGCCTGTGAGCTCCGAGCTGGGGAGATGGAGATGGGGCCTGTGAGCTCCGAGCTGGGGAGATGGAGACGGGGCCTGTGAGGTCCACAGTGGGGAGATGGAGACCACCCTTGACTCAGAAATGCTGTCAGCCACAGGAAGACCACAGAAATGTTAACTCGGAGCTTCTGGTTTTAAGCAGCTTACCCCCGAGGCTGGGTTTGCTGTGAAATAATCAGTCAGCTGTATAGAGTTGTTGATGGTGATCGCTGTGACTGGAAGTAACCTCTCTGTCTCAAGTACTGGGGACTGACTGACGAACACCAGCTGTGGCTGCTCTCTGACGGATTTCCACCGCTCCCCTGACAGCGGTAGAGGGCCCATGTCTGTGATTCCGGTGGGGAGGTGGGTCCTCTCTGCAGCGGTGGCGCCTTGAGAACGAGCTCCCTGAGGCCCGGCGCAGGGACCTCGGGCGTCCTCACTTTGTAATGGCCAGCAGTACGGGATGGAGGTCTGGGCAGTGCCACCAGGTTCGGGCAGACACGGGGGCGATCTCTTGGAAAGAAGGGGACAGGGCCAGCGTAGCCATAGGCGGTCTGTCTGTACCGACCGCCCGCAGAGCGTCGCAGACACAGCTGCTCCAGCTCAGCGTCGGAGGCGAACAGTGTCGGCAGTTACCGCAGCTGCTGTGCGTGTCCCCCGCATCTTCGCCACGCAGCCAGGAAGAACCTTCAAACACATGTTCAGGACCTCGTGGTGCAGAAAGAGAAACATCACCGAGGAAAATTAGAAGAAGATGTGACTAAACAGACAAACACATTGTGTTCCTGGAGAGAAAAATAGCATCTTATGAGGCTGTTTTACTCCTTGCTAAATAATTCCGATTGATCTCTTTCATGCAATTTTGGTATTTTGAGTCCATTCTTACTCATTGAACATGACGAGAAGGTAACGTGGGCGCCGTCCTGTGAAGGGTACGTGACCGTGTGCTTAGACCGCCCGCCCGAGTCTGCTCAGAACCAGGTCTCGTCTCCGTGTCCCCGTGAGGAGACCTCTGCACAGAGGCCCCTGTCGCTCTCGTTTCTGTGATGGACTCTCCTCTGTGGGATTACTGCATCAGAGAAGACAGTTGTAAATACTCAGTGTCGTCAACATGCAGTTTAATTCAGCTTTAACAAAAATGTCTAGGGACTGAAGAACTGAGTACGTAGCTGATTAATGTGGAAAAGTAGATGAATATGAACACAGCTAAGTAAAGGCTTCAAAGAAATTGCGGGGCAGAAAACCCGTCTCCGCGTTCGTGGCCCGCTGGAGGGACCCGCCCTTCCGGCCGCCGTGGCACAGAAGTGTGGTCAGCAGGTGGCGGGGTGCGTGCGAGCGCCCGGAAACAACTTGGGCTGTCCGGGCATTAGTGCTGGAACCGTGAGTTTGGGGAGGTAGTTCATGGGGGAACTGGCACCACTGGCTAGGTTTTTGAGAAAAAATTAATCCTCATCTTGTATCATGTGCCAAAATGACGCACCACTGGATTGAAGGGCTTGCGTCAACAGGCGAGGAGAGCAGAGGACAGCCAGGCGCTGAGCCGCCGTGCCCTGCCTGCTCCACGCTGGCCCTCCCCCGGAGGGGCCGCAGGCCTGCTGAGCGGTGGCTGGGCGAGCTCGGCCCCGAGGACAGCATCGCGGCCTCCTTCAGCAAGGGGACAGTCCGAGCTGTGAAACGAGCCCCCAGGCTGAGGGAACCGAGCGGTGAAGGCCCAGAAGTCATGGGCGGTGGCTGCGGGTAAGACCACCACGTGCAGCACTTGGCAGAACCACTCACAGGCCGCGACAGTGTGTTGAGGGGTTCAGGCATGAACCTGGAAGGTCTGGGGATGGATTGGAAACAGTGGAGCCTGGACCAGGAGGCTGGGAGGGTCCAGGGAAGCCGTGGCAGCTCGGGTGAGACACGGTGCTGGTTTGGAGAGGGCTGGTGTGGACGGTGGCGAGGGCAGACTCAGGAGGCGTTTGGGAAGCGGGATTGACAGGTGGAGCGATGTGCCCGAGGCGGTGCCAGGGTGCAGGAGCAGGGCGGGGAGGAGTGAAGGCCACCCCGTTCGAGATGCGATCTCCCCTCCCACGGGGACTTTTATTTCTTTGATTTACTGATGTACCTAAAAACAGTGACTGGCACCGAGTGTGTACTCAGTAAGTGTTTGTTGAGCAAGTGAGTGAATGGAGGAGGGGCTCCAGATTTCCGGCGCATGCGTCTGGGTAGGTAGGCTGACATTTCTGATCCCGGGATGCTGGAGAGGGAACAGGTGTGTGGGAGGGCGCCTGCTGGACCCAGGCTGGGTGTGTCAGGTGAATCAGACGGTGAGCACCAGACTGGTGAAGTACTTGCAACAACAATGTGGACGAATCTTTCCTATGTAAAGAGGACGTGAGAATCCATCAGGCACGGCCATTGGTGTCCGTGGAAACGAGCAGAAAGTCCACAGAGGATCCAAGGTGCAACGAACACCCGAGAATGCCAACCAGATCAGCACGGCATTTTCCCCTCGTTAAATAAACGGCGGTTTTATTTAATGAGTGTACATTTGTGCAAAGGCTCTGCAGAGGAGTTTGGCAGAATGTTCCAAGTGCCTTAGAATGTTTACGCTTCTGATCCAGCACTTCTTTCTGGGAATGTGGCATGAGGAAGCCCGAGAAAAGCCCCTCTGCCCACTTCGCTCTGGAACCTCTCAGAGAAGAGGGTCCCGAGAAGTGACGCCTGGTGGTGCCAGTGAGGTGATGAGGCTGGAAGGGCCGCGTGGGGGTGGGGCGCTTGATGGCTTGGCTTCCAGCACCCGTGAGCTTCTTACTGAAAGATTGTTGTTTTTCTGTTGTGTTTGCAGATGAAGACTGTCAGTGTTGCCTTAGTTCTGTGCCTGAATGTCGGTGTGGACCCTCCGGACGTGGTGAAGACCACCCCTTGTGCACGTTTGGAGTGCTGGATCGGTAAGTCCCAACGGTCGCCGTGCGGCCTGCCGCTGGTCTGTGCAAACCCGAGGACTTCCCAGCGGTTGGTTCTCTGACCTCCGAGTTGTGTGAGGTGCGTTCACCTGTGGTTTGTGGTGGAGAAAGTGTTTCAAGGAGAATTAATACAGTCATGGTTATTGGATTATATACTTTTCTCCTTTAAATTTGCCCTGCACCTGGCACCTAACAGTAGCTCTGCACCCTTTAAAACTGAATGACTGACTCCTGCTTGCACGGGCCTGACCCCCACAGCAAGGGGCCCTGTCTCCTCCCGAGAGAAGCCCTGGCTCTTGGTGTCGCCCCCAGAGCGACCCGAGTGCAGTGCGGCATGCACACCCTCCTTTGTCTGCTCCCCGGGCGGAAGTGCAGGGCCTCACCAATTGAGGACCATATTAGCCAGAGTTTTTTTTAGGTGCCTTTTATGAGGTGAGTTCACTTCTATTCTTATCCGCTTAGAGTTTTTGTCAGGAATCATGTTGAATCTTACAAAATGCTTTCTCAGCATCCATTGGGATAATCACCGGCTCTTTCCAGTCTGTGCATGTGGTGAATTGTGTTGATTGGATTTGGTTGTCGAGCCAACCTTGAATTCCTGGAGTAAACCTCGCCTGCGCCCTCTCTCTGCATCACTGGATGTGACTGCCAATGACGGACGCTGGTCTATAGTTACCTTTTGCTTTTCATTGTTTTTAATCCTCACCCGAGGATGTTTTTCCATTGATTTTTAGATAGTGGAAGGGAGGGAGAGAGAGGGAAGGAAACATCGATGTGAGAGAGACCCCAACCCAGGCCAGGGGTCAAACCTGCAACCCAGGTGCACGCTTTTGACCGGGAATCCAACCCAAGACCCTTTGGTCCGCCGATGCCCTACCTGCTGAGCCACACCAGCCAGGGCTGCTGTTGCCTTTTATTACAACGTGTGTACTTGGTTTCCATGCCGAGATAACACTGCTCATTCGAGGAGGTGAGAAGCGTCCCCTCTTCCACCTTGCGGAGGGAAGTCTGTTGAGTGGTGTTACCTGTTCTCTGAGCCTCGCGGGCCTGCCCGTGCCGCCATCTTGGCGTGTTCTCCTTTGTTCCCACCGCAGGTTACTCAGCCTCCTCTGTTGACAGGATTGGGGGCGCCTCCCCCCAGGTTTCTCCATCCTGAGCAGAAGCAGGAATTCCCTTTATCTACTTTCAATAACAAAAATTACAAATTTTTCTAATCTGAATTGAGAAATAAATTTGTTTTTTTTCCATTTTACTTGCCTGGCTCACTATTTGAGGGCATCTTAGGGTGACAGTCCTTGTCTCATAGCCTCCCCACTGGCAGCCCAGGCCCTGTCCCCACACCCAGTGACAGTCGCCGTTTCCTGTGGCCACTTTTCCGAGATGCCTCCCTGGCTGTCTGCCCCTGGGGACCATGCGGTAGAAATTGACTTCTGGCTGTCTCCACACCACCGACCCCATCACAGCTGAATTTGATCGGTCACTTTCCGCCTTCTCCCTCTAACAGTCCTTCCATTAGGGCTCTTAACGCACGGCTCCTGGACCTGGTGTGCTCCCAGGGATGCACGGCCCTGCCGTGTGGTGCAGGCGTCTGACGGGGACGAGCACCTCCGCCCCGAGGAGGCCTGGCTGTTACTTGGTTTTCTAGGGGTCCCCCACCAAAGAAAAGGGAAGGAGATGGAAGGGAAAGGAAGAAGAAAAGGGAAGGGAAGGGGAAGGGAAGGAGAAGGAAAGGAAAGGGAAGGGGAAGGAAAAGGAAAGGGAAGGGAAGGAGAAGGAAAGGAAAGGGAAGGGGAAGGAAAAGGAAAGGGAAGGAAAAGGAAGGAGAAAGAAAGAGAAGGAAAAGGAAAGGAAGAAGCGAAGCCAGAAGAGCCCTCCCTCACAGTCTGGCTGGTCTGCATTTATGGGACAGTGTCGGTAAAATGAAAAGCATTCCTTCCTGGGTGTGAAAGATCAGGCCAAGGAATAGATGTTTTTATATTTTAAACTTTTTCCTGCAATTTAGGACTGTAACCTACTTTGTAGTAATTCCAGTGTTTTTTGAGTTCAAAAGGGCCTATGGCGTTTACAAGTTGGAACGTGTTCATTTGGCCTTTATTCAGGGGCAGGGCCGTCCTCATGATGGTGATTTTAACAATAATGGTGTAAGAAGAAAGAATTCTAAAGGTTTGATTCAGCAAATTTGTGGCTAAGCTGCCAAAATGACGCTCCAGCTCCTCTGTTGAGAGTCCCTCTCTCCAAACACAGCGCGGTCGTCGGGATCGGAACCAACGTGATGCTCTGCCCCGTGGCCTCGGGCCACACGTCCCCTTCACGTCCTCCAGGGCACAAGGACCCAGCCCGGCATCACCTGGACATTGCCCTGATTCCGTCTCATTCACCCGGAGCAGGGCTTCACACAGGCCACAGGCCCCCTGTGGGAGGCTGAGCCTGGCGTTCGCTCAGGATCGTGTCGGCAGTGCCTCTTGGGCGGTGTCACCGAGGAGTGCCGTCCTCCCGGCATCCTGTCGGGGCCTGTGGCTGATTGATGCCGCAGCCCCTTCCACAGCCGCCTCGTCATGTGGTCAGGCTGGTGCCTGTGGGAGTCCTGCGGCAAGGCCCTCCGCCCGTCCAGCGTTGACCGGAGGTTTGGGAAGCGGTGCTTTGAGACTGCGTGGAGTCTGCTCTCTTCATCACGCTTTCCGTTCAGTCTGTTTGAACTCATGGTCTCCTTACTCAGTGGATGACGGCCCGACATTGTCATCACTCACTCCTTGGCAGATACGGCCTGTCTTGCTCCTGTTGTTCTTTGGGGACTCCCTCACCTGCTGGCCCGCTCGTTCTTTCACTGCCGCGTTGCTGGGGCCAGCGCCCTCCGAGACCGCGCGCTCGGGTGTGGCCGCACCCGTCTCAGTGGACAGCCAGGGAGCGCACGTGTGTGCATCGTGTGTGTGTTTCTAGTGCACACGCCTTCACGTCTGTACTGCTGTTTATCTGCACGTACACTCCTGCCCCATCCGACCCTCTGACAGTGAGGACCTGCTGTCCTCTGTCCTTAGTACGTTTACTAACGTGCTGTCTCGTCCCGGTGAGCCGACTTCTCCTCCCCGGACATGCACCCAGCCGTTTCCCTGCAGGCTCTGCCCTCCTCGCTGCCTGGTTGCAACACCCCACCTGGATCACCCCCGAGGACGTGCCTGCCTGCCTTCTCTGTTCAGGCTCCCAGCCCCTGGTCCGGGGCAGATGTCAGCCTGCCCAGCCCCGCTCATGGCTTTGGGATGGTTCAAGGACGGGTTTTAGCATTTCCAGTGGGCACCTTAGCTTCAGACTTGGCAGCCCAGGGGCTGACGGTGCCCAGCTGGGAGGGAGTCGGATTACATTTGGGTGAGGGCCACGCGGAGGAGATCGCTCCTGGCTGACAGCTGGAAGGGCCTGTCTGGTTGAGAAGGGGACGTGGGGGAGGTCACCTGCTGAGAATGAGCAGTGACCCGAGGGAGAGGAGCTGAGCCAGGGCTGCGAATGTGGAGAGGGTGCCGCCTCCGACAGACCCCGCGGGGGCAGAGGCAGGAGGGCGTGTTGTCACCAGCTGCGGCTACACTCAAGGGAGAGTTGGGGGCCAGGTGGGCTGTAGGAGCCTGAACAGTTAAGGGGACACAGGAGCTGGGCCCCATGCTCACAAGCTGATGGGTTGGCTCTGCCTTTCCCGGGACCCGAATGCCTGGAGCAGGTCACTGCCCGGAAGGAGTCCGAGGAAGACACCCCGCAGGGGCCGTGCGATCAGAGAACTGGCAGGGACGCTCCCGTGTAGAAGGCAGCCGACTGACGCCTCACAGTAGGTCCTAGCGTTCGTGCCCTGTCACCGGAAGCCGAAGGGGCGTTCACGAAGACCCCTCGTCGTTCACGCCAGCCGGCTGCACCTCGTCAGCAGGTCATTTCACTGCTCTGAGCCTTCGCCACCTCCTCTGCAACGTGGAGCCAACCCAGCACCTTCCACTTGGCTCGGGTTCACTGGGAGCCGGCACCCAGCCCGGCGCAGAGGCGCCTGCACTCTCCCCACCACAGCTGGGCTGCTTCCTGCACCTGTCCCTCTTGTGTGCCGCCCGGGGGCCAGCGGCTCCATCGGCTGGAGGACTCCAGCGGGGGTCCATAGCAGAGTGACAGTGGGGCTCCTGCCTTCCCCGAGGCTGGGAGCACAGGCGGCCGTGGGGCCGGGGCTGGCCGGGAGCTGATGCTTCTGCTGCGGCACATTTCGCACCTGCAGAGACGCTGGGGCTGCCCTGCTCTCAGGTGTGGGCAGCTGTGGGAGACCGGTTCCTCCTCCTGTTCCGTCCGTGGACCGGCTGTGCGATGCCCGCGCCTGTGGGAGAGGCTGCCCCGGAGGCTCGGAGAACATCAGTGCTGCTGAAGTGGCACTTGAGGTTTTCCGGTGGTGACAGCCACATCCCCAGGATGGACAAGCAGACAGTACACTGAGCTACTCCGAGTGAGAGCGTGGCCTCCGGAGAGCCCACCAGCTCCCGCTGTGGCCACTGCTGCCCAGGGCGGTGCAGACTGTGGATTCTCGCCACAGGCCCTTAGCAGCTGCTGGGGACCGAGCAGGAGGTGGCCGTCGAGAGCGTGGATGAAAACAGCGGCGGACCTTGGCGTAGCTGGACGTCACAGGTCTTTGGCACAGATTTCCTCGCTCGATTCATCAGACGTGGGACTGGCAGGTCCGTCCAGTTGGTGGACATGTTGTGGTGTTTTTTTTAAATATGTTGTTACTGATTTTTGTTAGAGACGGGAAGGGAGAGAAAGATAGAAACATCCATCGGCTGCCTCCTGCACGCCCCCTACTGGGGATCGAACCCTTGAGCCCTCAACCCCAGCATGTGCCCTGACCTGGAATTGAACCGGGACCTCTCAGTCCCTGGGACGGCGCTCCATCCACTGAGCCACCCCGCCGGGCAGCTCGTGTGTGTAAATGGCAACTCGGGTGGTGGCTCAGTGGACGGAAGTCGTGCTCCTGTGCCAGGTGCTCGTGCAGCGGCCGGGAGACGAGACGCGCCGATGACAAGGGCCAGCTCAAGTGGCCGAGGGGCTCAGAAAATGCTGTGGGCAGAGGGGACAGGACAGGCTATGTGGAGGGAGGGGGCGTTGCAGAGGAGGCGAGGGTGAAGAACCCAAGGAGAAGGAGCTGGCGGTGGGGGCCGAGACCTTGGAGTGCCTGCTGGGCTCCGCCTGCATGGGGGTGTCAGGGGCTCCAGCTGCCCTGTGCCCTGGCTCCCACACCTCGTTGCTGCAGCTGGAACCTTTGCTCTTCCGGCCTTGAGTAGTAATGTCTCCATCGCCCCCTGGTGGAGGGAGGACTGTGTAGCTGCTGGGCACGCACCCTGCCCCTGTGCAGAGTGCCATTTGTGGAAGGACAAAGCTGCTCTTTGACATAGGGCATCCGACCACGCCCTCCGCTCTACTGAGCACTCAGCAGCCCTGGTGTTTGCACCAGGCAGCACAGCAGTGTGGAGGTGGCGTAGTGGTTAGTGCGGCTGGAGCCCGGGTAGTGCAGCCAGGAGCTCCCAGCTTTGCCCTCGGGCTCAGGAAGATGAAATGCCTCTCACCATATCCGCTACTAATTATAAAATACATGCAGGTGGTATTATTTTAATGTAAGACAGAACCATTAAAAGCCATTTCTGATTTCAAAGTGGCCCTTTGCCATTATGTATTTTCTCAATTAAAAATTCCTCGCTTGAGGTTACACAGCTAATTAGTGGCGGAGTCCTTCAAAGTCAAACAGAGAAATTTGCTCTCGGTCTAGTAGGCGGTTCTCAGTTAATAAGTCAGTTAACAAATACGTATGAGATGGCCACGGAACACAAGCTGCCTGGAGCAGTGAGCCCTGCGCGTTTAACTTTGAACTGGGAAGTGTCACACACAGAAGCGTGTGATCCAGGCCTGGAGTTTGGTGGCTTTTCCCAAACGATCAGACCCAGGTCGGAAAGCTTCGCCTGCAGCCAGAGGCCCAGTCTTGTCTCTGGTCGCCTGCTAGTCCCCCCCGCTTCCCCAGGTCGCTGCTCTCTCCGCAGTTTATGCTGTATTATGTTTTGCTGAATTTGCTCATCATTGAAATGGAACGCACAGGAGGCGCTGGAGGCTTTGTTGTTGTTGTTAATCCTCACCCAAGGGTCTTTTTCCATTGATTTTTTTTTAGAGAGAGTGGAAGGAAGGGAGGCGGGTGGGTGGGGGGGGGAGAGACATCTATTGGTTGCCTCCCGCATGACCTGGGATTGAACCTATGACCCTTCAGTCCTCGGGCCCAGTCTCTAACCTCTGAGCCGAGCCGGCCAGGGCAGCACTGGAGGCTTTTAAGGGAGGGGGTGACATTGCAGACCTGTCATTGAAGGGTCCCCTGGGGAGGGTTGGGAGCAGAGAGTTCAGCGGAGCCCTGCGCCCTGATCTGCCCTCACCTGATCTTCGGGAACCCAGCAGGAGGGAGGAGGGTCTCTGACGCCAGCATAGACCCTGGGGGACACCTGAGCCAGTGGTGACGGCGCACAGGCCGTTTTGAAGGAAAGGCGGGTAGAACAGTCGGTGTGAAGATGGGGAGAGGTGAAGAGAATGTTCCACTTCTCAGGCTGGCTGAGTTCCAGCTCCCTCGGTGACCTTGGTGACCTTGGGCCAGGTCAGTGGACCAGTTTCTCTTCCATGCTTGGAGGTTGACTGGACGACGTTCCCTCCCATGTAAACTTCTGATGTCGTGAACCACAGAGGGTTTGCTGAGAAGCTGCAGACAGGAAGGTGGACGAAAGGCTAAAATTTCATGCAAATGCCAGTTATCGTCCACTCTTCTTCCTTGCTTTCCACTGCTTTCGTTGAATACAAGCCCACGAAGGCCCTGGAAGTGTTTCCTGAAGACAGAACTACACGTTTACATGCGTTCTGGCTACAGCCCAGTCAGATCGACAGCTGTCAGCGGTATCCACGCAGGCACTTAATTTAGCTGACTTAAACTACTTAGTTTAGCGTAGTTAATGCAATATTAAGTGTTTTCTTTCCCGTTCTTCCCCTCTTCCTGTCCCTCGCTTGTCCTCTCTCCCACTCACATCATGTCCTGGAAAGGAAACCGAGGATTAACTGGCCCAGGGCCTCCCAGTGGGTGGGAGGTGACACCCACTTAGCTGCCCTGGCCTGATGAATGGCTAATGGCTTCTCTGCTCCTCCGGAGGTGGCGGGGGGGGGGGGGGGGGGGCAGGTACTTGATCAAGACCAGAGAACGGACAGTGGCTGCTGGCTGCTGCTGCTCACGAGGGGTCCCGTGTCTGCATGCGTGACAAGTGCCCGATCAGCGAGCTCCTGACAGGCCTCCTGTCTTTCTGCAGAGGGAGCCGTTTCACCCTCACAGGCATCGACCTGCCAGCGTGACGCACGCACACACGGAGCCAGGGGAGTGAGGTGGTGTGTCCGCACCAGCTCTGGCCTCTGCTGCTGCTCACGCACACGCAGGCCGCCATTGGGGTGGTCTCCGCCTGTCGGGGCCTTTCCTGGCCTCTGCTCGGCCTGTGGCGGAGGCGGCCTCGGTCTTGACTTCTCCTCACTCCTTCTTGCCGACTTGAGGTGCCGACTGCAGCACCGTGGACGGTCCTTAGAGCTCTGTGGAGACCCTGCCGCGTTCCTCCCAGAGCAGAGCAGGATGCAGATTAACGCCTCATTCCTCGAGTTATGGCTCCAATAGGCTTACTGCGTCTCCCAGCTCAGCTGGGTAAAGCCCGGCTTTCACTGGGTTTCCCTCTTTCTCGACGGACCCTCTTCTGAAGCCAGTGACCTGGACTCTCCAGGGCAGGGCCTGTGCCTCCGTTGATGACTTTTACACACTCGTGGTAAAGGTCTCTTCCAACCCTAAAATCTGGGTCTTTAATTTGATAATTCCTTGTTATTTTTTTTTTATCAACGTGACGCAGGCGTACAGCTCAGAGATCAAATAGCACTGGCAGGTGTCGGAACAAGCCGGGCCCCCCCCCCCGCCCCCTGCTCCAGAGTGATTCTGAGTCCTTTCTCATCTTTTAAAAAAATTTTTTTATCCTCACCGGAGGACATTTTTGCATTTATCTTCAGATAGAGCGGGACAGAGAGAGGGGGGAAGAGAGAGAGAGAGAAACATTGATGTGAGAGAGACACATCGACTGGTTTCCACACGACCCCAACCAGGGCCGGGGACAAACTGCAACCGAGGTACGTGCCCTTAACGGGAACCGAACCTGGGACTTTGGTCCACAGGCTGACGCTCTAACCGCTGAGCCAAACCGGCCAGGGCCTCATCTGTTTTTTTTAATCCATATCCGAGGACATTTTTGTATTTATCTTCAGATAGAGTGGGAGGGAGTGGGAGAGAGAGAGAAACATCGATGTGACAGGGACACATCCACTGGTTGCCTCCCGCACAACCCCAACCAGGGCCGGAGATGAACTGCAACCGAGGGTACGTGCCCTTGGCCAGACTCGAACCTGGGACTCATTGGTCTGTGGGCCGATGCTCCATCGCTGAGCCACACTGGCCGGGCTCCTTTCTCATCTGTACGTGAAATTTTTCTCCTGTAGTTCCAGATTTGCCACTTACTCTCATTTGCTAAATTTTCTGTGAGTTTCTGAGTTCATTTTACTTTTTGCATAGATTCCGGTAGGTCTGTCAAAAGCTAGTAATGACTTTTCCAGTGCTTAACCACCCCTCCCATCCCCACTGGGCTCCTGGGCTCCAGACCTGGTACATGGGCGTCTTGGGGTCTGTCTGTCTGTCTCATGTCCAGGATCCTTTGTTGCTTTCTTTAGTAGTTTATTTCCAAGAACAGGAAAATGAGACCCAGATTTTGTGTGTTTGCATGTCTGAAAAGACCTCTATTTCACCCTCTTTCTCGAGGATCGGGGTGGACTCATTCTCCCAGAGGATTTGAAGGCTTTGCTCTGTTTGTTGGACTTCCATTGTTACTAGACTTCAGCCACTGAGTCTGTTGTGTTTGTGTGATGAAGGGGCCGTGCACCCGAGGAGTCGGGGTGCCTCTCTGTTACCCGAGGGAGCGACAGTTGGCCTCCGCTCCTGTCAGGCATCTTCTGGGAGACGGACGGAGGGACTGCCACTTCGAGGATAGCGGGGGCAGTGCCTGTTGGCCTGATCAAAGCTGAGGTATCGGGGTGAAGCACAGAAGATGTGCGGAGCTCATGAGCCGCTTCCCAGAGGGCAGTGAGGGTGACCCAGAGGCGCCTGTGGGCAAGGAGCCGCCGAGGCGCAGGAGCGGCCAGGCCCTTGGTCTGCCAGGGCGCAGGCCCACGGCTGTGGTTCCAGATCCCACAGCGCAGATAACGTCACCCGTTGTCGAGGCGTGGTGTCACGGAAGACGGCCCGGCCGTGCTCACCTGGGAAGGCTGTTGACTGTCGGTGCTGCGTGTGCATGTGTTTGGGGGGGGGGGGGTGATGCTCAGAAATGGGGCTGAAACCACAGCCCGCAGCGGAGCGTGCAGCAGCACCAGGGCCCGCGGCACCCTGAACCAGGTGCTGCGGAACGTGAGACAGTGCCGTCCTTCTTGTCGTTTTGTTTTTGTTTTTGGAAAAAAATAGTCATTTTTCATAATAAATATTAGGGGGACCTGAAAGTAATGTCGTGTTTTTACGCTATTAATTCAAACAGATAAAATTTTAACAAGTTTTTATTTTTAATCAATGATGTAATCACCCTCATTATCAACAACATTTTGCCATCTAGTGTGCAAATTTTCAATGCCGGATCGATAAAAATCAATTGGTTTTTGAGCAAAATATCTGGAGATGGCATTTTGGACATCATCCAAATTGTCAAATTTTTTGCCACCTAGAAAATATTGTAGCGATCGGAATAAATGGAAATCCTGGCGCAATATCGGGCGAGTATGGTGGGTGAGGCAATACCTCCCACCCCAATTTCATTAATTTTTTCCAGGGTTCGTCTTGCGCAGTGCGGTCTCGCATTATCGTGTTGCAGAATAACGCCTTTTCTATTGACCATCACTGGGCACTTTTCAATTAAAGATTGATTTACTCGATCCAATTGTTCACAGTAAAGGTCTGCATTCAGTTTGTCCAGGTTTCAGCACTTCAAAATGAACGACCCTACGAATACTCCACCAAACACACAAAAGTGCCTTTTTGGGGTGCAAACCTGGCTTAGCTGTACTTCGTGGCGATTCATTTGGAGAGAGCCACTGCTTTTTGCATTTTGGATTATCATAGAGGACCCATTTTTCATCTCCAGTGATTAAGCGATCAAAAAATGCTTCTGTATTGTGCCGCTGAAGCAATAAGTTGCATGTGGTGGACCGGTCAGCTTTGTTTTCTTCGGACAGATTATGCGGGACCCAAACACCTGCTCTGCTTACTGTACCAATCTGCTGCAAATGTTCTTGGATGGTCGACCAAGGTTGGTTAAGAGTGTTTGACAGTTCCTCGATTGTCTGACACGGATTTGCTTCCACTTCCGCCCTAAACATGTCATTGTCTAAAGTTGTTGGTCTTCCTGATCGATAGGAGTCAGAAAATTACCGGATTTGAACTTAGAAAACCACCTTTGGCATTTACGAACGTCTAATGCACTTGGATAAACATCGCAAATGTTTTTGGTAGCAACTGTTGCGTTACTACCCTTGTGAAACTCAAAAAGCATACAATGCCGGATATGTACCTCTTCTGATATTTGGCTGGCCATTTCACTATAAATTGAAAAAAAAAATTAAGATTTAATTATTTATGAGTAAACAAGTCACTCTAACTTTAAAATGTCTTTGGCACGATTTTGAAGTACACAATGAGCTGATAAATGACAACTGAATGTCACAATGTGCAGAAACGACATTACTTTCCGGTCCCCCTAATATTTATGTTCCAATGTAATGAGTTTCTCATTTTAAACGAGTGAATAAAGAAATGTGTTTGAAATTTTTCACCTGAAGTTTGAGCACAGCAAAGGCTAATAGACCCTGCAGAATCTGAAAGGACTTTGCTGGCTTGGAGTGTCCTGCTCTGGGGCTGCCCCCGAGATAAGTGGGCCAGCCAGGAGCAGAGCTGCACAGACTGATGTTCTGAGGAGGGTGGAGGTCGCGTCCTTGCCCCTCTCCGTCTGCCCCTGTGCCGGGAGGGGGAGCGGTGGGCTCACTGCAGTCCCTCCCTGCACAGCCTCGGTGAGACAGACGCACCCGAGCCTTTCCACAGGTGCCCGGATGGAGCAGGGGCGTGAACCCAGCAGAGTGCGCACCACAGGTGCACAGGTGGATGCAAACCTGTCCTGGTGCCACTCGGATGAACCCAGTTTTCTCTGAAAGGCATGGGGTGGTGGCGGGGAGCCTGCGTGGGTGCCTCAGCAGCTCTGTCTGTCTGTTTAACACAGATGACCCCTGGGCCCTGCTGTGTGGTCTCAGGGTCCTCAGAAGGGCACTGGGCATGGGGATGTGGGAGGTTTGGCAGAGGACGACGCGCACGTCTACAGATCTCTCCTCTCCTTGCTTCCTCAGATCCTCTGTCGATGGGCCCTCAGAAAGCTCTGGAAACCATTGGTGCCAACCTCCAGAAGCAGTATGAGAACTGGCAGCCCAGGGTAAGCCTTCTCTGCTCGCTCTCCTTTCTGACGTGGGGTGAGCCCGGGCGGGAACTCCTGACGTCGCCCCTGCAGTTCCACACCGGACCCCGCGCTGCACATCTCCGTCAGCCGAGGGCATCGTGAGCCGCGAGTCTGCTGTTTACTTTGCCGAAGTTTTCCTCCAGAATCTGCGCATTTTCAGTAACTTCTCTGCAGTGCAACCAGTGAGAGCTGTTTTTCTCCTGCCTCTGGTGTTCAAACGGTGGAGAATCAAAGCGCTCGGCGCCCAGAGGACGATGCGCCCCACGCTCCTTCTTTGATGGCTGTCTCTGGTTGCTTCCTTCTTCCAGTTCTGTTTCTGTAAAGGAAGAGCACGGTGTGGCTGGGTCAGAGTGCCTTGGAGGTCTCCAGTTATTTGTAAACCACCCAAAGGCCTCTCTCCTGTAGCCATTCTCATAAGCTAGTTGGAGGATTGTAATCGAGAATTAGAAATTGTGGGTGTTTCTGCAGGTACCTTTCCATTCCGCTCTGGGTGATGGGCTGGTCCTGGGGTCACCTAAGGATGCGACGAGGAAGGTGGTGGGCAGGTGGGCTGGCCCGGCGCCTCCCCAGTCTCCGCTCCTCCTCCCACGTCAGTCTCCCAGAAGCAGACGGCTTCGAGCCCCTGGAAGGACTTGCCTGCTCGGGCTTCTGTCTGTGGATCATGTATCCACACGATCTGGAACTCGGAGTTCGTTGTGCCTTGCTGATGTTCTATGTGAAGAGAATAGCCAGAAGTGAATTGGTTTCTGCCCGAGTGGGGCCCTGTGGTCACTTTGCTCACAGTGCTGGGCGCCTGTGTCACGAAGCGTCTGTGTGTCTGTCTCCTTGTGCTCTGCATTTCTAACTTGTCAAGTCAACAGAAAGGGACTTCCTTTCTCTGGAAGGCCGCTGCGTAGTGGGGATTTGGTCAGTGCTGACAGGCCTGTCACACTTGTTACTCTTCTTTTTATCCTCATCTGAGGACATTTTTGCATTTATCTTCAGATAGAGCGGGAGGGAGAGAGGGAGGAAGAGAGAGAGAGAGAGAAACATTGATGTGAGAGAGACACATCGAGTGGCTGCCACCCACACGACCCCAACCGGGGCGGAGACAAACTGCAACCGAGGTCCATGCCCTTAGAGGGAACCGAACCTGGGCCTCTCTGGTCCGCAGGCCGACGCTCCAACCGCTGAGCCAAACTGACCAGGGCACACTTGTTACTCTTGATGGTTCATATAAAAATTCAGGAGCTTCTTCTTGAGAGTGCAATGCACCTGGGGTTGGGTGAGGACCAGCAGCTGTTTTGATGATGCTTTCCTTTATTTTTATTTATTTATTTTTTTAATATGTTATTGATTTTTGAGAGAGGGGGAGGGAGGGAGAGAGAAATAGAAACATCTATGAGAGAGAAACATTGATTAGCTTCCTCCTGCATGCCCCCTACTGGGGATCAAACCTGCAGCCTGGACATGTGCCCTGACCAGGACTCGAACTGGGACCTCTAAGTCTGTGGGATGACGCTCAATCCTCTGAGCCACACCGGCTGGGTAATGGCGCCTTCCTTTAAAAACAGCTGAGCTGCCCTGGCCAGTTTGGCTCAGCGGTTGGAGCATCGGCCCAAAAACCAAGAAGTCTCAGGTTCAATTCTGATCAAGGGCACGTACCTTGGTTGCGGTTCATCCCCAGCCCTGGTCGGATTGTGCAGGAGGCAACCAGTCAGTGTGTCTCACTCACATCAATGTTTCTCTTTCTCCCTCTCTCTCCTCTCTCTCTCTCCATCCCTCCCTCCCTCCCTCCCACTCTACCTGATGAAAAATAGAAAAATATCCTTGGGTGAGGATTAAAAAAAGATGAAAACAGCTGAGCTGCCTGGGGTCATCAGTAGAAAGTAGCTTCTTTGAAGACTTCACAGGGACTCCAGGGTCCCAACCGGGTCAGACAGCACTTCCGGGTGAGTGGGTGTCGCAGACAGAGCTCTCAGTCCACCTGCGGCCACGTCGCGGGCATCTAGAGGGCGGCCAGCCGGCACTGTTTCACCCTGAGAGCCTTTCTGACGCGCCGCGTCTGCCCGGCTCCCCGGGCTGCTTTCACACCCAGGCACTCAGGGCTCCTCTGTGCTCTTCCTGCGGGGTCTCTGCCGTCCCGACGTTCTCCCTTCATGCTCCCGGCTCGGGGCTGCATCTGCTGGGACACAAGCTGACATTTCAGCGTAGTGTGTGTTGACCCCTGTGGGGTGATCTACAGTGTATTTTGGAGGCTAAGAGTCGATGGCGGCGGCTTGATTATTGTTGACTTGGTAGGTCTCGGCGCGTTCACACTAGCGGACAGTAAATGGGATCTTCTGAAGCAGGGACTGTTGTTACTTTAAACCTGGATTTCTGTCCAAGAGCAGATCTCTTCCTCGGCACCCGGAAGAGGCATTTCCACCATGTCAGGAGACACTGATACAGGGATGCGACCGCAGGTGCAGCGGTGACAGTGCAGAATCACAGGTGGGCGGGCCCAGCCCCAGGGCAGGCGCAGAGAGGGCCCCAGTGCTCAGGGAGGCGGTAGGTCTGGGGACTTGGGAAGTCAGTGGGACTAAGAATGTCCTGCAGCATAATTTGCTGAAGGAGAGAGAGTCGGAAGGGCTGCTTTGGGAGCACGTTTCAGATCAGCACCGCTGAGGAGGAGGTGCAGCTGGGACTCCATCTGGACGCGGAATTGGAACAAGGTATCAGCAGCCTGGGAAGCCCCAGAAGCACACAGTGAATACTTACTGTTTTCTTTTCTGAATGCCAAGACCATTGCATTCACTTTTAAGTAGATAAAAATGTGTCATATCCCTTGCTACAAAGTTAGTGGGCCTTGTCTGTTTGGGAAAGGGGCCCAGGCAGGGGGCGGAGCAGGATCCCTGCTGGCTGGCTGATCGCGG
Organism: Tadarida brasiliensis; assembly: GCA_030848825.1. Lineage (NCBI taxonomy): Eukaryota > Metazoa > Chordata > Mammalia > Chiroptera > Molossidae > Tadarida > Tadarida brasiliensis. The sequence goes on from CM061273.1 coordinate 65,352,070, forward strand.
GTGGGCTGAGCTGCCTGCCCTGGGCACCCGCCTTTGGACAAGGGCACCCCTCTCTGCCCTTCATGAATTCTTGTGGTCTCAGGTGGGGAGGGGGGCCTGGCATCCCACAGCGTGGCTCTCAGTGGGTGGCCCCCCTCATGCTGCCTCTGGAGTTTGCACAAAACATGAGGCAATTAACAAGCTGCGACGTTTGTGTGCATGGTGCCTGGTTCCTAACTGTAAATCAGGGTCCTTTGAAACATCGCAGAGCTAAACACACACCACTTTATTGCACTCTACAGGGCTCTCGAGTTTCCGCAGTAATAAAGAGAGGCGGTGTGCGCTGTGCAATGACAGGAGGCCCGTTACACTTCTGGCCCCTTGCAGCCGCCGCCTCAGGTCTGGTTTTCTCATCTCTGTGCCCTGCACTGTGAGATCTACAGAGGGTGGGCAGCTGGAAAGAGGTCGTTTCTGGGAACGTTCGCCGAAGGACTCCACGTTGCCCTGGGTAGGGACGGGTATGGAGACCTGCCATCTCAGTCCCGTCCAGGAAGGGCGGAAGTCTGTTCCGGGACCCTGCCAGTGTCCTGATGACCTGCTTGTTCCTCCTTCCTTCTCCGGCGTTAACTCATCGAGGCTAAACGTTGGATAAAGGTGATTTGGGGTCAGGAAGGAATTTTGAGAAACCATGAGATGTGTCATCTGTGAGACCCAGAGTTTCTTGCCATAATTGATCAGGTTGCCACTGGTGAAATACTTCTTCTGGTTAGATTGAAGGCTTTGCCTCATCACCGTGCAGGTACATAAATATGTGTTCTGTAGTAGATGGAGAGAGAAATGCCAGCGGTGCTTCAGCTGAAAATCGGCAGTTAAATAACCCCTCGTTTCTTCGTGAATCTGCACTGAACGTTTTATTGGTGGGAGCAGGAGATTGTGGAGCCGAGCACATCCAGTGTCTCGTCTCTGTTCTCACCCCAGAGGGTGCTCCCCACCAGAAGCTGGGCCCCAGCGCCCCCTGGTAGGAATGCAGTTCTCTGGGTGACCAGAAAGCAGACCTGGTGGGTGTTTCTAACTCAGTAGATGAAGCAGTGCTGGGACACGTGCTCTGTCGCAGGTCTCTGAAGTCCCCCCTGCCGAGCCCATTCCGTCCAGCGAGCGCGTCTGCACGGTGCGGGAGAAAGTGCCCTTCAGCGCGTCACTGATGTGCCTGCCGTAGGCCTGTGAGCGGTGAAGGCGGTGTCCTGTGCAGCGGCTGTGGGATGCACTGGCAGCCAAGAAGGGCAGTTCTCAGTGCCCCACACATGGCAAGTTCTGTGTCTCAGCCTCTCCTTCGGTCTGTCATGCCTCTCTGTCTGTCGCAGTTGCTGTGCCGTCGAATTGGTTTTGCTGTTAGACAGACAGGTTTTCTGATGCGTCAGCCGGGCGGCGCCATCGGGGAGTAGGTCTGTCTGAGCCAAGCATGGCTCCCCCAGCTGGTCCACTAGCCACGTGGAAAGAGTTACTGCCCTTGGACATGAGTAATGCCACCTTTCCCTTGGGTGTTGACCTGGGTTGTGACCATGGCTTCCGGAGCACTGACTGGGCCTGGTGGAAGGCGTGTGTGGGGAGGTGGGTGGCCGAGGCCAGTGTCAGTGTCCCCGTTCTGGGCGCTCGCAGGAGCGTCCTCCAGGCTTTGGGCACAGGTGTTCTGTGCAGCAGTGTTTGTGGGGTCTGTGCTCAGGGTCAGGCTCCTCTGCTTGCCTGCACCTCCGGGAGGGAGACTCCAGCGGCCTGGCTAACATGCCGCCAGCCCCTCGGGGTGCCACGGACCTGGTGGGTGGGGAAAGGGCTCTGGTGGCCCGGGTTCAGGGTCAGCTTTGGGGCCCACGCACTCCCAGGTGACTCGCCACCTGGCCTGTGGGTGTCCTTCCCAGGGCCGCTCGCAGCGGAGGCAGTGCTCCTGCCTCTCGTGGGTGGGAGTGGGCTGAGCAGCAGGTGCTCACACTACGACTCACCTGCCCTCGGGCTTGGGAGCGGATTTTACACAGGATGCTGCAGCCCCTCGTGGTGCTCCGGCTGCTGTCGGGGTTCTGAGTCACAGGTGGTGGTTGAGGGGGAGACAGCTCTGCCACAGGACTGCTCCCCCCGGAGGCGCTGGAGACCAGTGTGGGTCCTTCCTCCAGTGCCCTGCTTGGGGTAGTCCCATGGCCTTAGTCCCAGATGGACAGGGCAGTCCGGCTGTGGAGAGGGCCCTCCCTGGAGACTGGCACCTGTGCTCTGTTGTCCCCAGGACGGCCCGCTCCCCTCCGGTCGCCACCTCCTGCTGTCCTTTCCTGTGGGCCCTGAGGTTGGGCTTCACCCACCTTGTTTGTGTTTTTGTGACAAACTGCAAATGAGGGCTGTCGCCAAAGGCGGGGCTCGGCGGGCCCACAGCTCGCGTCTGGAAGCGCTCGGCGACAGGTGCTCATTAACTTTGCCTGCAGTGGAGACGGTGCGGTCCTCTGGGGTGAGCTCTGTGTGCTGACAGTTCCACTTACCTGCTTTCTGCCCGGAATGTTAACATCTGTCCCCGTGACAGGCGTTTTATTTACCTTTCTGCTTTGGCCTTAATCATGTTCCCCACTTGGTCTTGCCTGTCTCTTCCATCGCCGCTCACCTGACAGCTTCCCCACGGCCCGTGTCAGTGCAGACCGACTGGCGCTTGGCGACCGCAGGGCTCCCACTCGGCCCGCCCACGCGCCTCCCATCCCGGCTCCAGGGCCCAGGTCCTGGACGCTGCCTCCTGGACGTGGTGTTCAGGTTCTGAACCAGCTGGTCCCCGAGCCTTCGTGCTCACCCACCTCCCACTGTGTTTCCCCAGAGGAGAAGAACCGTCGTCCCTCTGCCATCACTCAGCGGCTTGCAGACCTGACCTATAAAGGACAGTCCAGTGGGTGGGAGCCCAGCCGTTCTGAGTGGAGCCTCGGCTGGCATGGATCTCAGACCGTCCGAGCTGCTCAGGAAGGGCCAGGGTTAATCCATCTCTCCACGCACGCTCGCTCCCTCGTGTCGGAAGGGCCCTGTGGGCAGGCAGCCCCTGACTGGCAGGGAGAGCGCACCAGGGGCCTGGTGTGGGGAGGGGCTGGGTCAGGACCTGGTCCCCACAGAAGGGAAGTGGACTTGTTGAATTTTGGCTTTGCTCCTCCCCAGAGATGTGATTTTGAGGTTACCAGTTAACCCTTTAAGATGTGTGCACATAAATGGGGATATCTGGGCAGAAGAAAATGAGGTCAAGTGTTTGCAGCAGGAGGGCCTAGCAGCCTGGGCAGACCCCTACTCCCCACCCCCCGGTCTCCCCAGGGAGCTGGCAGAGGCCCATTTCTAGCACAAACAAGCCACCAGAGTCCTGCTCAGCTCGCTCACCCTCCTGCCTGGATGACTGTGCTCCCAGCTCTCCTCAGGGACTGACCTACTTGGAGTTTCGTATTTTTAGAGAGAAACAAGGGCTTAACTCTGTCCTTAACAAGCCTCTCAAGGATAGCGCCTCTCATCTTCATGCTCCTTTTAACAAGAGAGTCCTGTGTGGCAGACGGCAGACGACGACCCCGACTTTGGCGTGCCCAGACTCCGTGTGCGGTGCTGGTTCCCGAGCTGCTGAGGCCCGGCAGGCAGAGCTCTGGGACGCCGGGATGCAGACCAAGTCGGAGGAAGCGCTGTGCGCGTGGGGGGGGGGCTGTGTGGCGCACGAAGCGGGACGCGAACACGGAGCTGCCGCGAGGGCCCGCGTCTGCGCGCCATATGTGCCTGCGAGAGGTGTCGGATGACGCCCGCCAAGTGAGAAAGTGCCGCCGAGCAAGGTGGCGATGGGCTGGAGGGACGGCGTCTCTGTTACCCTGGGAAACCGCGTGTCACAGCGGTGCCCCTGCGGCGGGGTCTCACGAGAACTCTGACTCCTTCCTCAGTGCCAAGGGCCACTTGTTGGCGTGATGCAGAGTGGAGGTTTTTAAGAAATTGAGATAAAATTCACGTAACAGAATTATAAGTGGAATCTTACAGTACGTGGCCTTAGGTGTCTGAATTCTCCGCGTAGCACAGTGTTTCCACGCCTCGTCCGTGTGTGTGCGTGTTGTTGCGTATCTCCGTGACTCCGTCCTTTCTAGGGCTGAGTAATATCCCACCGGATGGGCACTCCCGTGCTGCGTGTCCCTCTGTGGGTGGGCCTCTGGGCTGTTCCACCTCTCGGCTGTCGTGAACAGCGCTGCTGCGAGCACGCCACGTGGGTTTACTTGTGGCCTGGTGTTCGGTTCTCTCGTGGCTGGCCTGGGACTGGAGCTGCTGGGCCAGCTGCGGGCTGTCTTCCTCCTTGAGGAACTCCCCAGACGTTTCCTCGGGGCTGCACATCCTCTTCCATCCCTGCGTCTGTCCCGGTGTCTCCCCAGCCTCGCCAACACTTGTTATTTTCTGTGTTTTAAAAAAAGTATTATTGTCCTAGCCATCCTATGTGTGTGAAGGAGTGTCTCTGTGGTTTTAAATCGCATCACGTGCTTGTTGGCCATTTGCACATCTTCTTTAGAAAAATAACTATTCCTGCTTGTCAGCTTAGTAGTGTAGAGGTGTGTGACGTCAATGTGTGGATGGGTGAGTGGGCGAGCAGGCAGGCAGGCAGGCAGAGCTTCCCATCCCCCGCCGTTCCGGTGCCTGGGAGAGTGTGCAGCGGGACCCGGGCCGTGGCTCTCATTCTCCGTCCCCGTATGCCTCATGGGATCCTGCTGTGTCGATTCATCCCAGTCACAAGCACCTGTCACGGCGAGTGTGGGGCAGCCGCAGAAGAAGACTTCGACTTTTTATCCTAAATCCTTTCTGTACGCCTTACATGTAGAAGTCATGATTGTTTATTACTCTAGTAACAGGCAACCGATTTATAACACGGCTCCCCACAAGCCCACCTTCGTGTAGGGACTGGGAGGCGCCAGGAGCCATGAAATCTGCATGGAGCTGTCCTGCCACCTTTCTGCTCCTGTGCCGGGGGGTGTGCCCTGCAGGGCGCCTCCCTGGGCCGAACCCTAGCTAGAGATCCTTCGGGTCTGTGGGGTGGCTGGTCCTGAGTCCCAGGGCCAGTTGTACTGACTCAAAGGAGCAGTGGGGGGAGGAGCGGAGTGGGAGGGTCTCTCCCAGCAGGCCCTCTCCCTGGGACTCTGTTTACCAGCACCAAGCATCGGAACAGCTAAACCTAGGAGCATTTTACCCCAAGAGAGAGACAATAAATGGTGAGAAATTAGGTTGTTGTCTTTGCAGAAAGAAAGTGTTCTATTGATTACTCTCTTTAAGAAAAAAATGAGCCCTGGCCGGTTTGGCTCAGTGGTTGGAGCGTCGCCCTGCGGTCCAGAGAGACCCGGGTTCGGTTCCCGCTAAGGGCATGTACCTTGGTTGCAGTTTGTCCCCGGCCCTGGTTGGTCGTGCGGGTGGCAGCCACTCGATGTGTCCCTTTCACGTCAATGTTTCTCTCTCTCTCTCTCTTCCTCTCTCTCCCTCCCACTCTATCTGAAAAAATGTCCTCGGGTGAGGATAAAAAAAAAAAAAAGAAAAAAACGAAGATAAACACCTGGAAGAAATACACATTGGCCACACAGAGCGCCCCGCCAGGTCAGTAGACCCCAGCTCTGCCTCGGAGGGTTGACCGCCCGCGGAATGGAAATGACCACGCGGCATCCGCCCCTGTCGGAGTGGCCTGTCCATCAGACTCCAGCTGGCGAGGGCCCCAAGGCAGACGGGGCCCCTCTGGGACTGACACCGGCCTGAGGGTGGCACTTGGTTAGTAACCGGGGTTCTCAGTCTAGCCTCCGGTGAGAGGAAAGTGTGGTTTTACTTGTAATTTTGATGTCCTCATCAGTGTGAAAGGGTATTTTTACCGCATAAAGGTAGGGGCGTGAACCCGACTCAGGGACGTGGAGACTTGTAGGTAATGGAAGCGGCCATCAGCTTCCTCTTCTCGGGAAGACGTCTGAGCAGGTGCCCACACTGTCCCCAGAGGTGCAGGTGTCCGCAGCTGGACCCTGTGGAGCTCCGGAGGCCAGCAGTCGGATACTTCGGATGGGAAGAGGGTGACCCAGGCCCTGAGGGCCTGAAGCAGTCTCCTTGTTCACAGAGCCGCCCCGCCGTAGACGCTTAGGGATGGCTCTGAGCTGTTAGGGCCACATGCGTGCGACCTCGGACACCTCTCCTGGTTCCTTCAGCTCTCACGTGCTCTGGCTCGAAAAGGGGTTTACTCTCACGTGTCTGATGAGCCGGAAAAGTTTGTATGAACGATTCAAGTCCGATTGTCCTTTTGGGGGTGAGCACTGTGGACGATGCTGGGTCAGAGTTCTCTGGGACACGCAGGATTTGGGAATGGGGATAGTACGTCTCTGTTTCTCATTCTGAAAACCTGGAGTGCCTTTGTGTTCACAGCTCTGCTGTTGCTGCTTTAATCCGAATGTGTTCCCACCTGTTCAGCTGGTACAATTCTTCAGTTTTGAAATTGAGGGAGAAAAGTGGGTGTTGACTGAGACCTTGGCCCTCGGGCCCTGGAAAGGGAGGACTTGGGGCTGGTGGCTTGCTTGGGCCCCGGAGGCTGCAGTGGTGGTGAAGTGGGCTCCGGGGAGAGCTGCCCTGCTGTGCCGTGGGGCGCTGGGGAGTGGGGAGAGGGGGTCCAGACTCTCAGGATCGGGGGACCTGCTCTCCTCATCCCTTTGGCTCATGTCTGGTCTGAGTGGGTTTTGAGAGCCGGACGGACCAGTGGACTTGCCTCATCCCACAGAGCACTCGTGGGGTCAAATGCATCGTCCCGGAGGGGTGGTGGCTGCATTTCCTGTGGGGGCTGAGGCTGCTTCTGTTGGCAGGCTCCTGTCGCCCTGTCTGGAGATGTGGGGGGTGTCAGAGCCGGTGCTGATGTAGGGTTGACGTAGTTGTCATTGCTTGACGGGTGTGAACTCCCCGGTGTGGCGGATCGGGGTCACATGGAGCCCGCTTGCTGGGAGGCCCACCCATGGAGGGAATGTGAGTCCTGACTGGAGTAACAGTGGCGGGATCAGGGCCTGGGAGAGCCCCAGAGACCTCGGAGCTGTCGCACCCCCACCCTCGTGGCACACAGGGTGATCTGACTGAAAACATGGCCATCAGCGGCTCTGAGAGGGTTCTGAATGAGAAGAGGCGGGGTGTTAGGGCCTTACCGACTCCAGAGCTCTGTCTCCACGTCAGAGAGAAGTGTTAGGGCCTTTCCGACTCCAGAGCTCTGTCCCGTGTCAGAGAGAAGTGTTAGGGCCTTACCGACTCCAGAGCTCTGTCCCGTGTCAGAGAGAAGTGTTAGGGCCTTTCCAACTCCAGCAACTCTGTCCCCACGTCAGAGAGAAGTGTTAGGGCCCTTCCGACTCCAGAGCTCTGTCCCATGTCAGAGAGAAGTGTTAGGGCCTTTCCAACTCCAGCAACTCTGTCCCCACGTCAGAGAGAAGTGTTAGGGCCTTTCCGACTCCAGAGCTCTGTCCCGTGTCAGAGAGAAGTGTTAGGGCCTTTCCGACTCCATCAGCTCTGTCCTGGTGTCAGAGAGAAGTGTTAGGGCCTTTCCGACTCCAGAGCTCTGTCCCGTGTCAGAGAGAAGTGTTAGGGCCTTTCCGACTCCAGAGCTCTGTCCTGGTGTCAGAGAGAAGTGTTAGGGCCTTTCCGACTCCATCATCTCTGTCCCGTGTCAGAGAGAAGTGTTAGGGCCTTTCCGACTCCAGAGCTTTGTCCCGTGTCAGAGAGAAGCCCTGGCTGAATGCAGTCGGCAGCATTTTCCCTTCGTCATCCATAGAATGGGGTCCCTTGTACAACGTGGCTTCTCGATTGTCTGAGAAAACGTCTGTTTGATATAAATTGTAGCCACACTTTGTAAGGAGCGGAGCTGTGGATGGAGTGGAGCTCCATGAAGTCTCATAGCAGAGCCCTCGGCAGAAATCCACTCCACGCACACGCATGCACACACAAACGCACACACATGCACACACACACCTCGTGCACACACGTGCGCACACACATGCATATGCACACAACACATATACACATGTGCACATGCACACACACATGCATACACACGCACACACATATTCACGCGTGCGGCAACGCAGTGGGTAGCCGGGTCCTTCCTGAGATGGTGACGAGTTTGTACTTGGCACTCTCATGCCAAGTGACGGGTGGTTAGCGTCCTCTTGCCCTAAAATCCTGGATCCAGCCAGTCCCCTGACTCCTGCTCCCCAGACCTTCCTTCTAGTCCCGGGTCACCAGCCCCTCTCCTCACCCTTCCTCCCTGCCCCCCATCAGAGGCCACCTCCAGATTAAGCTCCTCAGTGCCGCTTTGTCCTGCACAAACTGGAAACAGGATCGTGTCCAAGCCCCGCCGCTGGCAGGCGCATGTTCATCTTCCTGCCCCCTGGCCCCCCTGCGCTCCCTGCTGCTCCCAGCTGGTCCTGCCGCTCTGCATTGGGACCTGGGTCGGCTCGCCCACCTGACTTGGGCTCTCTCCTTCATGTCTGCTGGTGTCTGCTCTGGGCTCCAGGCTCCGGGGCAGGAAGGGAGAGAGATGGGACCGGGTAGGCTCGAGTTAGGGATTGGGGTGGCCGTGTGGCAGGTGTTCAGATTGGGGGGATGGGAAGGGACCTGTACTCAGAGTCACAGCAGGCGGGGACTGAGGGGCACCTGCAGCTCAGGTCCCAGCAGGGGGCCCCCCTCACTGCTCCCTGCTTCTTCACCCTGCTCGCTGTGTGGAATTTTGGGTGGGTGAGGTGAACTGACAGGCCGGCCTGAGGTGAGCTGGCGGCTTTTAGCAGGTAAGTGTGGTCTGCTCTCCATTCATTCTGCTCTCCTCCCGTGTTCTTCTCTGAGAGCTGGGTTTCTCCACAGACCTGGCGTGTCTCGTGTTACCAGTCCTCAGAGCCTCTGTTCTGCTGTGGAAAGACCTCTTTTCTTGTCTTTCTTCTTTTTTAATCCTCACCTGAGGATCTTTTTTTCATTGATTTTTAGATAGAGTGGGAGGGAGGGAGGGAAGGAGAGAGAGAAACATCTACGTGAGAGAGACACATTGATTGGCTGCCGCCCGCACGACCCCAATCAGGGCCAGGGATCGAACCAGCAACCGAGGTACCTGCCCTTGACTGGGAATCGAACCCGTGACCCTTTAGTTCGAGGGCTGATGCTCTAACCGCTGAGCCAAGCCGGCCAGGGCAGGGCCTTTTTCTTACGGGCTCTCCGGGGTTCAGAGCGGCGTGTGAGGATGCTGTTCATCTCTGCATGTCGGTTGTTACGCTGTCTCCGAGTTTTCCTCGCCCACGACAGGCCTCGTGTCCTGTGGTCTGAGACGCCGCTGTGGCAGCATTGGAGGGGTCGGTGGCATGAGGACTGGCTTCAGAAACTCAGTCAGACAGCGGGTGTGGGGTGCGCAGCAAGGTCTGCTCTGTTTTCAGTTTTGTAGAGCATCCCTTTTTATATGCCATTCCACAGACTTTCATAGGAGCAGCTTTTAGGGTCCTTTACCTACAGGAAGACACACAGATCTTAAGTATTTAGTTTGAATTTGTACGGTTGTGTAAACCCTTGAGTCACCACTCACAACAAGATGTGGAACATTCGATCGCTCAGAAATTTCCCTGACGCCCCTTCCCTGTCCATTCCCTCCGTCACCACAGGTCGGTGTCACCTGTGCTTGACTTCCTGCAGATGGTCACACACTGTCTCTGTGTCTGCCTTTTCCCACCAACATGTGTCCGAGAGGTGCCCGTGCTGATGGTCCAGGAGTGTGTCACTGCACGGACGCACCCACGTGGTCCAGGAGTGTGTCACTGCACGGATGCACCGTTTGTTCTTTCTCCTACTGGTGCACCTGCGGGCTGTTTGCAGTGTGGGGTCTGAACGCTGTGATACGTGTCCATGCATAGTCCTGTGTGGTCCTGTCTTCATGACCCCTGAGTAAATACAGGAGTGACTGCAGGTTGGGGGTAGCTGTATGTTTTCTGTTACATTTTGTGAGCAGCTCTAAATGGGCAAAAAGACAGAAGTCATCTGTCTCTGCAGAGCCAGACAGTCTGCAGAGAAATCTCATTTGCAGAGCTCTTCATGTGCTTGGGAGACGTGAACCAGCATCATTTCCCCTCATGTGTACGCACGCCCTAGCGGTGGGGGTGACAGGCCGCCGGTGTTTCCTGAGGAAGCATACATGGAACTGTGGCACAGTTCAGAAAATACTGATTCAGCCCTGCCGGTGTGGCTCAGTGGATTGAGCGCCGTCCCATGGACTGAGATTCCCGGTTCGATTCCCAGTCAGGGCACATGCCCGGGTTACAGGCTCAATCCCCAGTGGGGGGCATGTGGGAGGCAGCCAATCGATGTTTCTCTCACATCGATATTTCTCTCTCTCTTTCCCTTCTTCTCTCTCTAAAAAAATTAACAAAAACATATATTTTTAAAAAAGAAAGAAAGAAGAAAATACTGGATTCATTGCTTTTATCCATTATTGGGTGTAAAGAGGACAGGGTGCCATGTGGCTTTCAAACCCCTCCGGAGCCCTCCAAGATGACAGCCTCATCTGCAGAGGTTAGTCCTATCCTGAGTGATTGTGTGTGTGTGCACTCGTGTGAGCATATGTGAACATGAGCATGTGTGAGCGTGCACTCATGTAAGTGTATGTCCACACGAGCACGTGTGAGTACATGTGTGCATGCATGTGAGTATGTGCACGTGTGAGCGTGTGTGCATGCAAGTGAGTGTGCACTCATGTGTGTCCACGTGAGCACATCTATGTGTGTGTGTGTGTGCAGTCGAGGGAGCATGTGTGCATGCATGTGAGTGAGTGTGTGCACATGTTGCCTGACCAGTGGGCCGTGTCAGCTGCCCTCTGACACTTGTGCACCCCTCGGCTCAGCACGGTGTTGGAGGTTTATCTGGACTGATCTGGTCCTCGTGTTTCCGTTGCTCTGTGTGTTTTCTAATGACCATGGATGGAAATTTGGCTCTTTGCAGGCCTTTGCTGGCACAAACCCTCCATCCAGGAGGCCTGGCCTGCACATCTTCTGGTGCAGATGCAGGCCTGCTTCTGGGCTGTGCTGGAAAAGGACTTGCCTGCTGTCGACGTGGGCGACTGCCTTCCCTGTGGTCCTGGCCGCCGCCGGCTGCTGTCCCTGCAGGAGGGTGCCTTTCGGCAGCCTGGGCTCCCTGCTTCCTACAGGGGGCCTGGAAGGCTTCTTGTCCTTTCTCTCTGAATGACAAACAGGAAACACCAGTCGCTTTAAATTCCCAATACAAATGCATTTAGCTGTGTTCATTTTTGTTCTCCCTTTAAGTAACCGAAGCAAAACCTCAGAAAATCATTTTTATGCCCAGTATTGGTTTTCTGCTACAGGTGCTGGGGTATCCCTCCCAAAGCTGCTACTCCTCCTGCCCCCTCTCCTCCTCCTCCTGCTCCTCCCCCCAGCTCCTCCTCCCCTCCTCCCACTTCTCTCTGTCCTCCCTCTTCCTCTGCTCTCTGTCCCTTCTCCCCTCTCCCCTCCCAGCTGGTCTCTTAAGAAGCACTTAACTGTGCTTTGAATCCTTGACCTTGGCAGGTTTGGGGAGTGCTGGTTAATGAAGAGATGAGAAGGAGAGAGAGGGGCCCAAGTCTCTGAAGAAATCGTGCCTGTTGGAAGCAGGCTGGATCAGAGGATGGAGCATTTACAATAATGTGGTTGTTCACTGTGAAGTGTCTGAGATAAATGTGTAATGTCACTTGCCTCTGAAGGATCTGGCATTTCTCTTACAAGAGGAAACGTGCTCTATCAGCGTTAGCTCCCGAAGGTTGACAGTTTTAACCTGCATTACTCCCCAAAAGGATCACAAAGTTTTGTGTTTCTCCTGCACTATGGAGCCCGCCCAGATTTTTTCCTCCTCCTGTATTTTCCCTCACTTCTCCCCCTTTTCTGCTCTCTCTCTGTTAGTGAAAATATCTGGAAGGAGGTTTAGGAAGCACCTGTGCTGTTGTTGGTGGGGGTGCACAGGCTCTGCCGGGGGCTTGCATCCCGGGGCCCCGTCACCCCGACTCCCCGTCACCCCGACTCCGCTGCTCCCATCAAAGACGCCGGGTTCCCGAGGAGGGCCACATGGGCACGAGAGCTGGCGCTGCTGCCTGAGTACCGGTGCACCTGACCGCCTCTCCTCGAGAGCTTACCCTCTGAAAGCGACCTAAAATGTTCAGAACCCAGGACATCTTCCTAGGAAGTATGGAGGAAGCCTGGCTTATCTCAGCCCTCAATACCAGGCACTGTCTTTCCAGGTCCCCGAATCGGTTGTCATGTCATGACCATCCCGGTCATGGGGCTCGCGGGGTGAGGGGGGCACGCTTTATGTTTCTAGTGGTTCCCTCCGGGAGGGACTGTGTCTTCTGTCTTTTCGATATGAAATACTAGAAACCTTGCCGTTTGGTATTATCTAAAAAAGTCCCTTTCTCCAAATTTGTGAAAACAGAGTCTTATTTTTCACCCCTTCTCCCTGGGGTGAGTTTGGGAAGAGCCTTGTTCCCTGTCCCTCTGTCCATCCTGCTGGGGGGGTGTAAGATGCGGGGGAGGGGTCCTCAGGCAAATCGCTGGTGTCCTCAGGGTAAGTGAGCAGACTCGGGGCCCCTGCTGTGAGTGTGAGTGAGGCCCCCAGGATCTGCAGGAAAGGCAGAAGCACGGCATCTGGTCCTGCTTGGCTCGATGAGCGGAAGGTGGCGGAGTGCTTCCCCTGCAGGGCCGCTGTACTGGTGCTTCCTGCTGGCCCAGGCCCCTGGTCCTGTGGGGAAAGGCTGTGTGGACGGATGGATCGATCAGTCATGTGCTCGTCAGCAGTGTTCATCGGGATTGTACTGGGGGGAAGGCGGTGTGGACGGATGGATCGATCGGTCATGTGCTCGTCAGCATTGTTCATCGGGATTGTACTGGGGGGAAGGCGGTGTGGACGGATGGATCGATCGGTCATGTGCTCGTCAACAGTGTTCATCGGGATTGTACTGGGGGGAAGGCGGTGTGGACGGATGGATGGATCGATCGGTCATGTGTCCGTCAGCAGTGTTCGTCAGGATTGTACTGGGCCAGACTCTGAGTGAAACCAAACCTGGTTCCTGCCACGGTGGAGCGCAGAGTCTGGTGGGGGAGGCAGCACCCAGGAGGGATAGCAAACCCAGGGTGGTGCTGGGGCGGGGAGTGTGTCCGAGGACGTAGGCAGCGGCTCTCCTGACCGGGAGTCACGTGCAGTTCCTGTTGTGTTCCTGATCGAATGCTTGCCAGGCCCGGGTGCCCCTCCCGTCCCCAGGAAGGCTGCCAGCTCCCATCACTGAGCATTGGGGGGTGGGAGGCTGTCATCCGTGCAGAGCCTTCTGCGGCTAGGGTGCCGATTGACTAGGGCATGGATGTCCACAACGACCTGGGCAAGGTGGGGATCGCCGTCTCCACTGCCCTGCCCAGGTGCCAGCCCGGAGAAGAGCTTCTGTGAGGTCCTCCAGTACACCTGGTCTCCCAGTGTGCGGGGTTCCTTGTCTTCACGAGGCAGGAAGAGGAGCAGTCAGGGGACCCACAGCTGGCAGTGCCTGAGCTCAGGGCAGGGGACCTGGGCCAGCCAGGGGCTTGAGGTTGGGGCAGGCGCCCCAAGAAGAAGGGGCCCGCCAGGCCACGGTTCGTGTGCACCCGAAGAAGGAACAGACACCCGAAGAGACATCGAGTGGGACGAGGCCGCCTTCCCACAGACGGCTCCTCAGACGCCGCCTTCAAAGTGTTCTCAGCTGTTTTGCTGAGACGTGCCGTCAGTGGTTGAGACTGAAGCACCCGTCTCCCCACCGAGAGGCGTTCCGAGAAGCTCTGTCCTGACTGTGTAGCTGCCACCACGTCGTCTTCGCGGGCAGCCGTGTCCTCCACACAGCGACCTCGGTTCAGCCGAGTCCCCCGGGGCCGAGACACAAGTCGTTGACAAGTTAGAGGACATGTTAGCATCTCCCGGTTTCCCAGGACAAGCAGTGCTCTTCGCTTCGCCTCGTGCCACCTGCAGGTTGGGCACAGGATCTTGGAGGCGATCGGAAAGACTGGTGGGTCGGGCAGTGAAATTGAGGCTCTGGTCTTACACTTAAAACAACCAGTTGGTGCCCGGCTGGTGTGGCTCAGTGGTTGAGCGTCGACCTTGCACCAGGAGGTCGCCGGTTTGATTCCCGGTCAGGACACATGCCCAGGTTGTGGGCCCGATCCCCAGTGGGGGCGTGCAGGAGGTGGCCAGTCGATGTTCTCTCTCATCAATGTTCCTATCTCTCTCTCTGTCTCCCTTCCTCTCTCTCTAAAATCAATAAAGGGGAAAAAAATTTTAAAAAAGAAAAAGAAATCTGGTGGTTGAAACCAACAGAATAGTAAACAAAGTATGTCTGTAAAAAGAACAACAACAACCAGTTGGTACTTTTTATTTGTTTGATTCCACCAGGGGCTGAATGTTCCGGAACAGGTCAATCTTTGTGTGAAATCATTTCAATGCCAAAGTTCTCCCGGACCCGCCGTTTCGCTAGAATCAGGACTGCCTTGGGCAGAGGGGCCTTCGGGACGGAATGTGAATCCCAGGGAGGTTTAGCGCAGCATGAGTCGGGGCTCCAGGGCGGAAACATCCACTTCTCGGTTATTCCCTTTTATTTACTTATTTTGTTCTTTTTTTTTTTTTGAAGGCATGGAAGCTCAAGTGTAAGATGTAGGGTTTGTTTTAAGCTTTACAAAATGAAACAGAAAGCTCCTTTTGTGTTCAATAAAAATGGACAGAAAAGCGCCTGGCAGAGGTCAACAGGCCCCACCCCCGGACCTTCCAGTGCGGTCTCGGGCCGGGGCCAGCTGTGCAGGACGGTGCTGACGGCCCCCTCTCTGTCTCCCAGAGCTCCTGAGCGGGGCGTCGATGCTGGAGGGAAAGAACCCATCACCTCAGTGGGCTCTGCTGGTCACACTTGTCCTGCGGGGTGACTGCTAAGGCTGCACCCGGTACATTCCAAGTCCTTCCCAACTCCTGTTTCGGCCTCCTCCCAGCCTTTGTGAAGCGGAGTGACAGTTTTGTCATTCCTGTGAGCTGTGAGGACTGGCTCTGCCCCTGGCTGGAGCTTGTGCAGCAGACCCGCTCCTGCAGGAAGGCCTTTGGAGGTGGTGGCAGCTCCGTGGGCTCCTTCCCCAGGGACCCGGCCTCCTGGCAGCAGCCGTCCCTCCTGCGGCTGGAGAAAGGACTCCAGTGGGCAGCGCCAGCAGAGAGGTGCCCCACGCTGCCCCCGAGCACGCACTGCCCCGTGACGGGGCCCCTGTCTGTGTTTGAAGCTCCCTGGTAAACACCCAGTGCCTCCCGCCTGTGTTTGAGACGAGGAGGGGAAGGGTTCGGTGCTTCCTCCCACGTGTCTCTTTCTCTTCTGTCTGACTTCCCGGCAGCCTTTGTCGGTCACCTCCTACCTCCCTGGCCCTTTGTCTCGGTGTCACTGCGCAGAACAGCCGCCTGGGGACTGCGGGAAGTGGGTCCTGTTGTCTGAGAACTGCAGCTTCTCTTCCTTCGGCCAGAGCCTCGAACGTGGTGAGGAGTGTTCAGAACAAGCATTTTAATGTCAGACGTCACTCCCTGCGCAGTGTTTTGTAAAGGACATGCTGGTGTCGGTGACAGGAAGAGGTCCAGCAGCCCCGGAGGGTGTTGCAGGGGGGCTCATGCAATGTCTCTGCACACCGCCCTGTGGAGGCTGGAGCCCAAAGCCACCTCCCAGGCTCCCTTGCAGCTAGGGCCCGCTAACTAGCGCTTAGGCAAGGCGGGCGTCTGCTGGGTCCTGCAGGGGGTGATGGGTGCGAGCTGCCTGGTCTGCCAGCTTTCCAGGGTGCCGGGCATCTCCCCGCTGTGGCCCAGGCCGTCGGGGCCTGGCACTGCTTATTTCTGGCCGCTCAGTCTGCTTCTGCACCTGTGGGCCACGGAACGCCCGTGTTGCAGCCCTTCTGCGGGAACTGTACTCCCAGGGTTTCTCCTGAAGCCCCCGGCCCTCCTCCCTGGTCAGTGCACTCTTTCACGCTCGGACTGCCCCGTCAGCCCCCACCATTCTGGTCAGTGAGCACTGTGGGCCTCTGTCTGCCTGCCAGACCTCTCTCTGCACCGTCACTGAATCTGTGTGCCTCAGCCCCTCTCTCTGCAGTCACGGAATCTCTGTGCCTCAGCCCCTCTCTCTGCACCGTCACTGAATCTGTGTGCCTCAGCCCCTCTCTCTGCACCGTCACTGAATCTATGTGCCTCAGCCCCTCTCTGCACCATCACTGAATCTGTGTGCCTCAGCCCCTCTCTCTGTACAGTCACTGAATCTGTGTGCCTCAGCCCCTCTCTGCACAGTCACTGAATCTGTGTGCCTCAGCCCCTCTCTGCACAGTCACTGAATCTGTGTGCCTCAGCCCCTCTCTCTGTACAGTCACTGAATCTGTGTGCCTCAGCCCCTCTCTCTGCAGTCACTGAATCTGTGTGCCTCAGCCCCTCTCTCTGCAGTCACTGAATCTCTGTGCCTCAGCCCCTCTCTCTGCACCGTCACTGAATCTGTGTGCCTCAGCCCCTCTCTGCACAGTCACTGAATCTCTGTGCCTCAGCCCCTCTCTCTGCACCGTCACTGAATCTGTGTGCCTCAGCCCCTCTCTCTGCAGTCACTGAATCTGTGTGCCTCAGCCCCTCTCTGCACAGTCACTGAATCTCTGTGCCTCAGCCCCTCTCTCTGCAGTCACTGAATCTGTGTGCCTCAGCCCCTCTCTGCACAGTCACTGAATCTGTGTGCCTCAGCCCCTCTCTGCACCGTCACTGAATCTGTGTGCCTCAGCCCCTCTCTCTGCAGTCACGGAATCTCTGTGCCTCAGCCCCTCTCTCTGCACCGTCACTGAATCTGTGTGCCTCAGCCCCTCTCTCTGCACCGTCACTGAATCTATGTGCCTCAGCCCCTCTCTGCACCATCACTGAATCTGTGTGCCTCAGCCCCTCTCTCTGTACAGTCACTGAATCTGTGTGCCTCAGCCCCTCTCTGCACAGTCACTGAATCTGTGTGCCTCAGCCCCTCTCTGCACAGTCACTGAATCTGTGTGCCTCAGCCCCTCTCTCTGTACAGTCACTGAATCTGTGTGCCTCAGCCCCTCTCTCTGCAGTCACTGAATCTGTGTGCTTCAGCCCCTCTCTGCACAGTCACTGAATCTGTGTGCCTCAGCCCCTCTCTGCACCTGGAGAGGGCGCCCCCTGCCCATGCCAGAGTGCTGAGCTCTCCCTTGTCGTCTCTGCTCTCCGGGTGCCCTGACCTGCCTTCCTGGTGCCGTCTTCACTGCCACGGTATTGGCCACTCGGGAAACAGGTTGTAGGGCGAGCCTTCTTTGAGACCCCAGACCAGAGGCAGAGCGGGCCACATTCTGAGTTTCCTCCTGGACTGTTGTGGGGAACTCTCATGCGTCTCCATGTCGTGGGTCTGAGCTGAGATGTGACCTGTTGCTGTGGAGGGTGAGGGCCAAGGGAGTGTTGTTCCTGCTCACGGTCCTGCTGGAGGAAGCCCCAGAGAGCACCCGCCCGCCAGGCAGATCCCACTCCTGCTGCAGCCATGGGGGCCACAGCTGCCAGCCCATAGCCACACCGCCCACAGGAAGTGCTGAGCCCCGTGGGAGTGACAGGTGCCATCATGGGGCGGGAGGCCACCGCTGTGATGGAAAGGACGCCGTGGGCAGTCAGGGTGGTCTTCCTTTGCTCCTTCCTCGGCCTCTTTCTTCCCTCATTCATTCCTGTGTTCTCTGTCAAGTCCTGTGGAACTTCGAGTAAAGATTTCGTGACGTTTGAGACCTGGACCCAGAGGAGATGCCTGGCGCAGCGGGCTGGGCTGGTTTTGGAGACATGCTCTGTTGTTTCTGCCTCTGGCTCCCGTCCTCACAAACCCCCACGGGCGTGCTCCCCCCGCACTCTGTCCCTCCACCGCGGGGCCCTTACCCCAGGCCGCCTCGGTGGTGTGCTGACATTTAATTTACTGCGGCTCATTTCAAAGCCCTTAAAAATATTAATTAATTCCCATAAAGCCCCAGGAGGCACATTCCTGATATCCACAGTGCCTTTCACACCAGCCCGTTGATGTGTCCTTTCGGGGCGCTTGGTGAGGAAACGAGGCTCAGTCACCTTGGCAGCCCCGCAGGGAAGACCTTGGTGGAGCCAGGGTCAGAAATAGCGATCCCGTTTTGTTGGCATCTCTGAGTGATGCGGACCCGCGGCCTCACGTGTGCTGTGGGACCAGCACTCCCCTTTAGGACGGGTCTCAGGAGACCGCGCCGGGCACGCCAGTGGGGCTGGGACCTCCCTGTCCTCGTGGGCTGGCCGCACGGAGGAGGGCGGACTGCAGAGAAGCCTGGCAGGAGCCGGGGCACCTGCCACTCCCATGCCAGAGCACCAGTGGTCTGCAGACCCGGAAGTGGACCCAGGCACCAGGACCTGCAGCCTGGCTCCTGCGGGACATAGTTGCACCTGGTTCCCGGGGTGGGGTCCCTCGTCTCACCACCGTCGTCTCATCACCGTCGAGGGGTCTCTGCGGCCTAGGGAGAGCGGGCCGCTGCAGAGGGAACATGAAAGCCGGTCCCTGGGGTTTGTTTGGGCCCTTTTCCCTGTGGGCCCCCTTCTCGCTCCCGCCGCCTGGCAGTTCCCCCTGCATTCTGTACCTGCAGCTCCTGGCGTGGGGTCTTTCTGACTCTGCCAGGGGGGCCCTGCGCTCAGTGCGGTGAAGTAGTCCATGCAAATGGAAAGTGGTGGCCTTCACCGGGCAGCACAGTGTACGGAGCGCAGGCCCTGGTGGGATCTGGAAAACCTTCATCCTTGAATTCCGTCATCCTGCAGCTTCCCTGCTGTTCCCGCATCTCCTGACAGCCGCAGCATGAGGGGGCCCTGCACCCAGGGTTTCTTGTAGTCCTAAATTGGGTTGTCAGTGCACGTTTGAGCTGGTGAAGCCAGAGCACGGGTGGGGCCCTGTTTTCTCTTTGTTTTCCACACCATAGCTCTTCTTTCTCCTGGGAAAGTTGAGGAACCCTCCCAGGCCTGCCTCTCTGCTGTCCTCCAGGCCTGTTCCTCTCTGCTCTCCTCCTCTGCTCCTCTCTGCTCTCCTCCAGGCCTGTTCCTCTGCTCTCCTCCAGGCTTGTTCCTCTCTGCTCCCCTCCAGGCCTGTTCCTCTCTGCTCTCCTCCTCTGCTCCTCTCTGCTCTCCTCCAGGCCTGTTCCTCTGCTCTCCTCCAGGCTTGTTCCTCTCTGCTCTCCTTCAGGCCTGCTCCTCTCTGCTCCCCTCCAGACCTGTTCCTCTCTGCTCTCCTCCTCTGCTCCTTTGTTGAGTGAATGAATTTTGACAACTGCCGTGTGAAGTCGGCACTATCTCAGCCTTATGGATGGAGTGGGTCACTGTCCCGGTCACGTGGCCTCCAGTGCAGACTTGGAGCTGGGAGAACTCTGGTGCTCCCATGAATCCACTTAGGTTTCTTCATTATTTTTCTCCTGTAACAGGCCCGGTACAAGCAGAGCCTCGATCCGACCGTGGACGAAGTAAAGAAGTTGTGCACATCTTTACGCCGGAATGCCAAGGAGGAGCGGGTCCTCTTCCACTACAACGGCCACGGGGTGCCCAGGCCCACCGTGAACGGGGAGATCTGGGTCTTCAACAAGGTGAGCATGCCAGCAGCCCCAGACCCGACCTGCTGAACTGAGGCAGCAGCAGTGGGCGCCCGCCGAGGAGGCAGCAACAGTGGGCACCCTCCGAGGAGGCAGGCACACTCCATGAGCTGGCAGTGTTTCGTGAACACGAGGCCAAGCTCTGGCCTCAGAGGGCTGACTCCTGCCAGGCTCTCTGTAGGGCCATTCAGACTTTCTATTTCGTTTTGGGTCATTTCTGGGAAGTTGGATTTTTAAGGCAATTTGACTTCTTACATTTATTGGCATAAAATCGTGACTGTTGGCTCATCTGTGCAGCGTCTGTAGGACAGGCGGGGACAGCGCTCCTCTCCTTCCATTGTGTCTTCTCCTTTGTTCCTGCTCACTCGTCCACTCGACCGGCCTTTTTTTCTTTTTTTAAAAAAATGTTTTAATTGATTTTTTAAAATATGTTTTAATTGATTTTGTTTTTAGAGAGGAAGGGAGAGATAGAAACATTGATGTGAGAGAGAAGCATTGATCGGTTGCCTCCTGCACGCCTCCTACTAGGGATCGGGCCCACAAGCCGGACATGTGTCCTTACTGGGAATCGAACCAGGGACCTCAGTCCCTGAGCCACTCCGGCCGGGCTCCACCGATCTTTTTAAAAACAACCACAAATTTTAGCTACATTCACTTTTTCTACAGGCCACTTCTGTCTTTTACTGATGCGTGCTCTTTAGAATTTCTTCCCCTGTTTACGTTGAGTTTGACAGCTTCTTAAGGTAGAAATTTAGATTTTAACTTAAGCCTTTCTTCCTTTCTCTGAAGGACTGATAGCTGTGCCTGCCCATGCGCGCCTGAGGCATTTCTGACCAGTTGTGTTTCCACTCTTGTTCGGTTACAGTTATTTATTTATTTATTTTTAATCCTCACCCAAGGACATTTTTGCATTTATCTTCAGACAGAGCGGGAGGGAGAGAGGGAGGAACAGAGAGAGAAAAACATCGATGTGAGAGAGACACATCGAGTGGTTGCCACCCACACGACCCCAACCAGGGCTGGGGACAAACTGCAACCAAGGTACGTGCCCTTAGTGGGAACCGAACTCAGGACTCTGTGGTCCGCGGGCCGATGCTCTAACCGCTGAGCCATACCAGCCAGGGCCGGTTGCAGTTATTTTTGTTTTCTCTTTTTTGACACATGTTTCTTTCTTTCTTTCTTTATTTATTTTTGTAATCCTCACCCAAGGATACTTTTCCATTTATCTTCAGATAGAGTGGGAGGGAGGGAGGAAGAGAGAGAGAGAAGCATCTACATGAGAGAGACACATCAACTGGTTGCCTCCCGCATGACCCCAACTGGGGCAGGGGATGAACTGCAACCGAGGTACGTGCCCTTGGCTGGAATCGAACCTGGGACTCTTTGGTTCGTGGGCCGACACTCTTAACCACTGAGCCAAACCGGCCAGAGCATGTGTTATGTAATTTACAAATATTTGAGGATTTCCCAGCTATCCTATAATCCAAATTCAGTGATCAGGGAATATACGCTGTACAGTTTCAATCCTTTAATCTTCATGGAGACGTTTTTATGACCCAGCCTGTGGCCAGACTGGGCGAATGCTGCGTTTTCTACAGAGGCTGGTGAGGGCTTGTGGAGCTCAGAGCGATGGGCACCGTCATTCCAGTCTTTCACGTTAGCGGTGATTTTCTTTATCTGTGTCTGGAGTTTCCTTGGTTTGGAAGTTTCTTCCAGTCAGTGCTGACAGGGGGTCGCTCAGACCTCCGACCGGGACTGTGGTTTGGCCCTAGCGGTCCCGCTCCATGCATCCGAACTCGGGTGTTGGGCGCGTGCACATTCAAGACAGTCATGTCGTCCTGACGGCCTGACCTGTTTGTCACCGTGAATGTCCCCATCACCTCTGGAATGCTCCCATGTTGGAGTCTGGGGTGTCGTGAGGCGCTTTCTTCCGTTCAGCCTCTGCGTGCCTTCATGTTTAAAGTGAGTCTCTTGAGGCAGCACAGACTGGTCTTGCTTCTCGTCCTGTCTGGTGTAAACTTCCGAGGAAACAGACGCTAAACTGGCGCAGGCGTGTTCTGCACTCTGCAGGAGGTCGTGCCTATCCGGAGAGCGAGATACCAGTCACCGACCGGGAGTGAGTGTTCACAAAACACGTGATGAAGGGCTTGTACGCAGAACACAAAGCACTCTTCAAGCACGGGCCGCGTCACTCCTGCTTTTCTTTAACGCCACGTGAGGCCACGCAGGGGGCCTTTCCTCTCCTCTCAGGAGCCAGCCAGGAGTGCAGCTGCCCAGCGTGTCTCCCTTCACCGAGAACCTGATTCTGGGTGGACACAGAGCAACTTCTAAAGCAAGTGTCTACTTTGGTAAATATGTACTAACGTAAACAAACAGATTTCAAATGAATGCACCGTGTGGTGGAAGCGTGTTTACATCACCTCACTCAGCAGCCGTCACGTCACCTGTGGAGATTCAGTCCGTGCAGACGTGCAGCCAGCCAGGCTCCCTGTCCTCACCACAGACACGCAGCTTATCAGAAGTCCGGCTAACAGCTAAGAACTGTGCTCTCTCGGAGAAATTCGCATCTTAAACGCAGAAGGAATTCCTGCTGGACTGGTATTCAATAAAACTTGTTCAGCAGGGCCTGTGAATGAGTTAGAGCCACTGGAATCGGGATGGCTGCTTCACACAGCGTGGAGCAGAGGGCCACCTGCAGGGGTAGAGGGCCACCCACATGGGCGGAGGGGCTACCTGCAGGGACAGAGGGGCCATCCGCAGAGGTGGAGGGGCCGCCTGCAGGGGCGATGCCTTCACTACGGTGTGAGGGATGCTCACGTCACTGACCCCAGCGGAGGTTACAGGCACTGTTGGGGGTGGACCCCAAGTCCCCGCCAGCAGTTACTCCTGGAGAGATCCAGAGAGTGCATACAGGTCGACTGTTTATGATGCTGTCTCTCTTCAGCTGGATAGCAGGCACCCGTGGTAGGCTGTTTACTAGTGAAACATAATAACCATTCTAGAGGGATCTATGGGCAAGTATTTTAAGATAATTTTTGTATGATGAAACCTTTCTAAGCATTTCACAAAATCTGTGTGGGAATACTAATAAATTTGGTTTCATAAAAATTTTAAACTTTTATGCTGCAGAAAACGCAGAAGTGAAGTCAGATGACCAGTGGGGGAAATGTTTGCAAAGCGTGGGGCAGGTTAGGCTAAGTTCCTTGGTAAACAGGCAACTGTTGCCAACCAGCTAAGAATCTTCAGCAAGAACAGCCATGAGAACCGTGGGCAGCACACGGACAATTGAAAGACGAGAAATATAAACGGCCAGTAAGAAAACGAACAGGTTCGACTCGTGAGCAAGGAAGCAGTGAGATGGCATCGTCACGCCTCGGAGGAAGTAGAGGAGCAAGCGTCCAACCGCAGCACCGCAGCATACGTGGACACAGACTCGGCCCAGCTCAGCACGTGGCCGTGACCCCGTGACCCAGCTTCCAGGCATCGGTTTGGTTTGACAGCTGTACCCGAAACGGTGCTCAGAGATGAGCGGGAAGGCTATGGAGGCAGCAGTGTTCACAGAGAGCTGGCGACAGCGGCGTTTGCCTGCAGGCCGCCCGGCACGGCTGCTGAGGACCATGCGCGCCTCGGATAAGTGGTATAGGCGGTGCTGCAGGTGGTGAGGTGCAGGAGGGAGGCTGCAGAGCGCTGTGCGGAGCGTGATCCCCCTGGGCTGAGACTGAGTGTCCTTCCACAGCTGTGTGTTCATCCGTGTAGGCAGAAAGTGTCTGGAAGGATGGAGGAACTGCGGAGGTTCCCGCCAGGGAGGGTGTAGGACAGCGGCCCGCAGGAAGGGAAGAGAGAACTTGCACCCTTCATGTACGCTTACCTGCATGGTTTGAAAAGAGTTAGAGAATTTTATAGTAAAGGTTTAAAAACACATTAAAAGAAAGTCTTGTCCAGGGTCTCATCTTGAACACGTGAAAACGGAGGAAGCCCTTCCGGCCCCCCTGGCAGTGAGTGGGAGGAGATCTCGAAGAGTGGCGCTGGGCGGCGGTCATTCCCGTCTGCCTGTCTGGTGGGGCTTTCGCTGCAGCCTTTCACCCGGGCAGGTGACATGCATGCCCTGCTTGTTATGAAACAGTGAGCGAGCAGAGAAGTATAGTATACCCTGGCACTTACTTTCCTCCCTCCTTTTAATAGTTCGTGTATATTATTTTCGTTTTAAAAAGCAGAATTAATTTATGAAAGATTCCAAAAGAAATCGCTATCCCCCCTCATCCCACATGCACACCTCGGCCTCCCCCATGGAGTGCCAGCCCCAGCTGCTCGGATGTGTCCCCCCAGTCCCATGTCCACACCTGTTCCCTCCACATACACGTGAATACACACATGTGTGTTCCCACTCCGAGTGAGCAGTGTTAGCATGTGGCACTTACACACAGCTTGTCCGTTTCTTCCCACAAACTGGGGCCATAGGACAGCTGAGGCTCTAAGACACCCCGTTAAACCACAGTGAGCCTCTGACACCCCGTCAGTGCGTTCCAACCAGCTGTCCCTGCAGCACGCGGGGCCCTTCGCCTGGGACGCCTCCTGCTCTGGTCCCGATCCCCTCCTGTGGTTCACTGGGATCCAGGACGAGTCGTGAGGGTGTATGTGGCCGTCTGGGCCTGCGGTGACGTCATCATGGTGTGGGGCCCAGCTCTGTGGTCCCCCTGCCCCTGCCCTCTGCATGGTTGAAGGTGGCCTACTGTGACCACGTTCCCTCCAGGGGAAGGAGGAGACAAGGCCTGAGCCTGAGGGTGGCACCACTTTCACCATATCCCACTGGCCAGAATTCGGCAGCAAGATCCCACTCGGCTACAAAGAGTCTGGGAAGTGTGCCCGGCTCAGACTTCAGTGGTGAACGGGAGGGGGAAGCAGGTGTTAGCCCAGAGTCTCCTCCACAGGGGCACTGAGACAGCCGGCAGGCTTCTGTCTGTGAAAGTGCTGGGCCTCCTTGTGTGAACATCTCTGGCGATCCTCGTATTTCTGTGGAGTGGATTTGGGGAATTTTACAAGTATTGCTGGATAAAGCTTCCTTAATTCACATCCCACCAGTGCTGGGCCCTGTTGAGGTCTCCTTGTCAGCATGGGTGTCACTCATGTTTTTTTTTCAATCCTCACCCGAGGATATTTTTCCATTGATTTTCAGATAGAGTAGGAGGGAGGGAGAAAGAGAGAGAGAGAGAGACATCAGTTGGTTGCCTCCTGCGTGACCCCAACCAGGGCCGGGGATCAAACCGCAACTGAGGTACATGCGCGTGACCAGAATCGAACCTGAGACTCTTTGGTCCATGGGCTGACGCTCTAACCGCTGAGCCAAACCGGCCAGGGCCCGTTCATCTTTTGTATTTCCTTCCAGATTGCTAGGTGAAGGTAGGTAAGTAGGTGGGTGGGTGGATGGATGGATGACTCTCATTGTTACTGTTTCCAGGATTGATGGAGAGCATGAAACTCTTCCCACAGTCACGGGAGGTTCTTGCGTCTTCTATGCGGTGCCTGTGTGTTTC
This sequence comes from Tadarida brasiliensis, assembly GCA_030848825.1. Lineage (NCBI taxonomy): Eukaryota > Metazoa > Chordata > Mammalia > Chiroptera > Molossidae > Tadarida > Tadarida brasiliensis. The sequence continues at coordinate 65,377,232 of CM061273.1, forward strand.
CTGTTGTGGTGTCTCTGGTCGATCTGCAGAATTCACACACACACACACACACACATGTTCTGAATGCAAACCCATTGCGGATGCTGTGCCCACTGTGTTCTCAGGCCGCTAGTCGCTGTCGTGTGTTTTTACCCGAATTATGTCATTTTCTTGCTGTTATAGTTTTCTTTAAGGCTTCCAGGTTTGGGGACTTGCTTAAGAAGGCCTTTCTTACACCAGAATAAATAAAAAATCTTTCATTCTGCTTTCAAAGTTAGTCTTTAAATCTGCCCTGGTTTCCCGTGTGTGGCGTCAGCCAGCAGTCAGGAGCGGTGAGGGGATGTTCGGGTCTCACTGACCAAGTGGTCCGTTCCTCCACCAAGCTGAAAGGCCGCCTCCGTGCAGTTAGTTACGTGAGGGTCATTCTGGGCTTTCTCTTCTGCTGACCTGTCTGTCTAGCCTCCCTGGTCCGTCCTGTAACTACCAAAGGTTTAGCGTGTACTTGACGTGTGGCAGTGTGAGTCTCTGCTCATTATTCTTTATGAAAATCATCCTTTGCTCTCCTGGCGCATTTCTCTCTGCACCAGCTGTAGAACCAGCTTGTCTGATTCCACTGGCGAAACCCCTGTGGCCGCTGTGCTGGGGCTGGCATCGACTCAGCTTCGTGAGGGAAGAGTCGACATCTTCCCCCCAGTGAGTTTATTCAGAGCTCAGGCCGCGCATTCTCACATGGTGCATGATAAGCAAGCCACCAAGCGCAGGCAGAGTGCTGTCCCTCGTACTGTGACATGCCCCTGCACACCTGTGTCATCAGCCCGGCCTGTCGGGATATGACTCACACCTGCTGATTTGCTGCTCATTGACAAAGCCTCTGCCGCCCGCGGCTTTGATGACAAACTCCCCCAGGCCTGTTTGGTCTCTGCTGTCGGTGCTTCTCCTGTTGCCTCACAAACAGCCCTGCCGGAAGCACCCCAGGCGCGTTCGTGCCTCAGCTGCTGCGACAGTCACCTCCGCTGCGAGGGCACAGCATTGATTTCCACCCTAGACTCACTGCCCTGGCCCCTGTTGGTGCTCGAGGGAGGAAGGGGGAGGGAGGCGTTCCGTGCAGCATTGCGTAGAAATGTTCCCATCACCGAGCGTTTTCACTGTTTCTCCAGTGACGGGGGATGTTCCTCCCCACGTCCAGCAGCATCTCGGGTGCTGCGAGGACTGAGCAGAACAGTGTGTCCAGAAAGCTGTTTGCCTGCATCCGAGTTGTGTTGCTGCTCCATGGTTTGAAGAATGACGTGGGGTGTTTCATCACCCGCAGGGACAGTGGGGCCGTGAGGTCTGAGGGCCTGTGTCCCCTGCACAGTGAGCTGTGCGGTGTGAAAGGCACAGAGCAGCTCAGACGCTGAGCAGGGAGTGTACAGAACAGCGTGTCCTTCGGTCAGCAAGAGGAAGCTGTGCTCTGGGGGCGGGGGGGGGGGTGATGTGGTGAATACTGTGGCTTCACGATGGGACCTGAGGAGGGAGACCCCGCAGTGGGAGTGAGCACGAGCCTAGGGGATAGTGAGCTGGACCTGGGCGAACGTGGCCATCGCTGTCTGGGTGTAGATGACAGCCTGGGAACCGTCCCATGACGAGCCGCATGTTGTACCCTCTTTGATGCCAGTGCTTCGGCAGCAGAGGTCTCAGGTGTGAGTCACACATGCTCTGTGTTTTGTTCCAGAACTACACGCAGTACATCCCCCTGTCCATCTACGACCTGCAGACGTGGATGGGCAGCCCTTCAATCTTTGTCTATGACTGCTCCAACGCTGGCCTCGTCGTCAAGTCCTTCCGGCAGTTCGCCCTGCAGAGGGAGCAGGAGTTGGAGGTGAGGCTCTCGAGTGCCCAGGGCTGTGTCTTGGGCGGGTGCGGGGGTGCTGGGCTCAGTGCTGCCCACACTTCTCAGTGGGGTTTGCTCCCAGCGCTGGGGCAAGGTAGGACATTCAGTGACAGAGAACTTGGGAGGCATGCGGGGCAGCTAAAGGGCTTCTTTTTGTTGTTGTTAATTCTCATCCGTGGATATTGTTTCCATTGGTTTCTTTTTGGGGGGGGAGACATCGATGTGAGAGAGACACATCAATTGACCACCTCCTGCACTCACCTGGAGATGGAACCTGAAACCCAGGTATGTGCCCTTGACCAAGAATCAAACCCGAGACCTTCTAGTGCTCGGGCCGACACTCTGACTGCTGAGCCATACTAGCCAGGGCTAATGGGCTTTTTTTTTTTTTTTAAGTCTTTGTATCTTTATTGTTGAAAGTCTCACAGATGTCCACCCTTTTTGCCCCCATCGACCCCCTCCTCTCTGCTCCTGCCTTCCCCACACTGTTGTCTGTGGCCATGGGTTGTGCATATATGCATATACTTTCTTTGGTTTATCTCTCCCGATCCCTCCAACTCCTTCTCTCTGAGGTTCACGTCTCCTTTTAGATCTGAACATGAGAATTAAGTGATGACATTAACAGAGTTGACCTGTGCTTTTCTGGCCCGGGACAGACATGGAAATGAAACCCAAGCCTTTATTTCGGGAGAAATGAGTCTGGTTTCACTAGTATTTTTGTAATTGCCCGATTTTATTTTGTTTCAATAAAAATTTTTTTAAAAAGCACCCACTAAGCTAAATATAGAAAACCAGCTCAAACAGCGGCTGGCGTGGTGTGGGAGCCGGAGAGCACGCGGCACTCTGGTCGCAAGGAGAGCTCGTGCGGCTGTTTTGATTAATCTCGGATGTTCGAATCAAACAGTGAATTCTTAAGAGAAACGGAAGAGGCAGTTTTTATTAAGAGGTCCCCACCCAGCGGCAGGCACAAGAAGGAGAGGGTAGAGCGCTCCGCGGCCTCGAGGGGCCAGAGCCCCCAGCCGGCTGCAGGCTGCAGCGCAGGGAGTTCTCCGGTCCGCAGAGAAACGGTCCGAGCAGGCGTTTCCTGCGCCGTGTTGGACTGGTCCCGTTTCAGCGTAGCTGTTTTCACGTTCCGTGCTGCTGTCATACAGTTTCGTGTTCTAGATTTCTAAGCTGAGTCCTTGTACTGCAGAAGGGCGACCGAGGAACGCAGTGCCCTTTGCTCTCGGAGACGGAACCGAGCGCCAGAAGTGGTTGTTACCCTTTTCTCTCCACAGTACAGGGGCAGCAAGGTCAGTCTTGCTTTTAGGCGTTTCGTCTAAGTACCCAAGGGATAGGTTATCTGATGAGCACTGAGCACTCAAAGCGCCGGGAGCTCATTTGCCTTTCCTCCCATCAAGTAATAAATAATGCAAAGTAATTGTGTTGTTTTTTTTTTTTTTTTACATTTGTAATATGTAAATAAAAGCATCAAAGAATCTTACCAGATTTTTTAAAACTATGTTTTTGATTTTTTAGAGAGAGGAAGGAGAGGGAGAGAGAGAGAAACATGGATGAGGGAGGACATCGACTGGCTGTCTCCTGCATGCCCCCCCCCCATTGGGCCCACAACCTGGGCATGTGCCCTGACCCAGAATCAAACCGGCGACCTCTTGGTGCTGGGGTCAATGCGAGGCAACCTTACCTGATTTTCTACCCAATTTATGAGTTTCTGGGTGGTTCAGGAGGGACCAGGGCTTCAGCCTTGGTTACCTGGGACTGTTAACCACAGCCCTCCCTCACCGAGTAGCGCCCTGTGGGCACGTCACGTGTACTCTGTGCTGCCCCCGGTCAGTCCGCCTAAAAAACGTCCACGTCACTGAGTGCAACAAAAAGATCCCCGTGCGTCATTTTTTGAGGGGAAAATGTTTCATTGACTAACTCGTTCCTCATGGAGAAGAAATGAAAGTCTGTCGTCTTAAGTGGCAGATGGATGGCGTGCCCAAACCCAGTGCGTGCCCAAGGTCAGCCCCAATCCCCCTCACTTGTCTCACAGTGCCGGTGCGTCGCGGCTCCCCCGCTGCGCCTGCTCCCGCCAGTCCACTCCCCCACTCGTGCTCTGGGCTCCCCCGCTCTGCCTGCTCCCGCCCCTCAGCTCCCCCCACTGCGCCTGCTCCCGCCCCTCCACTCCCCCCACTGCGCCTGCTCCCGCCCCTCCACTCCCCCCACTGCGCCTGCTCCCGCCCCTCCACTCCCCCCACTGCGCCTGCTCCCGCCCCTCCACTCCCCCCCCTGCGCCTGCTCCCGCCCCCCCTCCCCCGCTGCGCCTGCTCCCGCCCCTCCACTCCCCCCACTGCGCCTGCTCCCGCCCCTCCACTCCCCCCACTGCGCCTGCTCCCGCCCCTCCACTCCCCCAACTGCGCCTGCTCCCGCCCCCCTCTCCCCCGCTGCGCCTACTCCCGCCCCTCCGCTCCCCCAACTGCGCCTGCTCCCCTGGGCTGTGCCCACACTCCTGCTCTCCCGGCTCCCCCGCTGCGCCTGCTCCCGCCCGTCCGCGCCCCCGCTGCGCCTGCTCTGGTCGGCTGTGCCCACGCGCCCTCGCGCAGAGCAGCGGGAAGGGAGCGGCAGGATGGGCGCCCAGCCCACACCCTCACGGGCGCCCTCGCTACCGTAGTGCGTGCTGTCCTCTGTGGCCGCTTAGGTTCGTTCTTTTAAAGGGGTCTCACCCTCTCCACAGCTGGCCAGGCTCTTTGTGAGCTTACGATCCATTTTCACACTTGTATTGAGTTGCCGATCACTCATGAGTTGAAAGAAGAGGGTCGGGCAGTTGTTTGTGCTGCTGCTTACATAGCAGAGCGGCCGAGATGACCCAGTGCAGTGCAAGAAGGTGTCCCCTGACCCACAGCCAGGGACACAGCTCTGAGAGGCGGGAACGGTCCAGAGGTACCTCCACCCACATCTAGACACAAGCCAGAGGAGGGGTGTTTCTATTTGTAGCACAAACTATACCTTGAAAGAGTTGGAAGGAGAGAAAGAGAAAAAGGGAATTCAAATACTTTTATAACAGCCTTTATCTCAGATGTTAAATCTGTGGTCTGCGACTAGAATGGAAGCTGGTGCTAAGCAGGTGCTCTCTGTGAGGTCTCTGTGAGTCTCTGACAGGTCTCTGTGAGGTCTCTGACAGGTCTCTGTGAGTCTCTGACAGGTCTCTGTGAGTCTCTGTGAGTCTCTGACAGGTCTCTGCGAGGTCTCTGACAGGTCTCTGTGAGTCTCTGACAGGTCTCTGTGAGTCTCTAACAGGTTTCTATGAGTCTCTGTGAGTCTCTGACAGATCTCTGTGAGTCTCTGACAGGTCTCTGTGAGTCTCTGACAGGTCTCTGTGAGTCTCTGACAGGTCTCTGTGAGTCTCTGACAGGTCTCTGTGAGGTCTCTCAGTCCTGCTCCTGGGGGGCCTTTCCCATGAGCAGTAGCTCTTCGCACTGGAGATGGCAGGCGGGTGCGGCGTCAGGTCTAGGTGATTCCCTCTTTGTCCAGTGACGGGGACAAGAGTGCCTTTTCCTTCAGAGACAGGGTGACCTGTGTCCCCAGCCTTGGTCCTGAGCGGAGCCATGGTCACCAGTGTAGGCCAGCAGCACAGACGTTCCGTGGTGGCAGCCACAGCAGTGTCAGGAGGAGGTCTCCCCAAAAGGGTGGCTGCGCTTCGGGAGGAATCTTCACGAAAGGTCCGCCTGCTCTGAACGCCACTATCTGCACTATCTGGTCTTCGCCCGCTCGCCCCAAGGCCATCGGCAGGCGACACGCATGCTCACGGCCAGTCAGGCTGGCTCCTGCAGCACTGCTGGGCCCGGCCACGTGACCCCCCACTTCCCATTCTGAAGCCCTGTGTTTGGACTGACGTCTCATTCATTCACCTCTGGTATTCATCACGGAGACTAAATTTTACGTCAGGTATTTAAACTAGGTAATTCCGACAAAAATGACGAACATCAGAATCTTCGGGTTTCTTCAAAAAATGTTGACTGTGCATGCCATAGCACTGACGGATTCCCACCTTGGACCCTTCCGGCCCCTGCTCCTGCTGCGGGCGGCACAAGGCAGGGACGCCTTGGCGCGTGGCTGACGCCGCCAGATGCTGCGTGTCAGGGTTAGGCTGAGCCATCTGAAGGAGGTGTCTGTGTCGGCCACCAGTGGCCACACTAGAATATGTGTGTGACCTTGCGAATGTTTCCGGGACTTGCTGGAGTCGTGGGTCTCATCACCCAGAATGGGGTCCACAGTGCTGTGTCCAGAGGGACTTGTCTGTCACCCTCAGGTCACACTTCACCCCCATCCTCCTCTTCTGAGGCCCCACTGCTACCATTGGTGGGAAGTGGTGAGTGCCCGAGGTCTGTGATGTAACGGCCTTCTTGTCTTCTGTAATTTTTAAATGTTAGTTTGTGGGTTTTTAAAGGATGTTCTCTTGGCTACGCTGTCTCCGTTTCCTCCAGGGTGAATTCTCCGCTTACGGTTCGCTGGGATTATCCTCATTCGTGCCGGAGGTTTATGATGGTTCTCAGTTGTTTCTCACATGTAAGAGGGAAGAAAAGCTGACCACAGGGACTGTGTGCCCGTGGGTGGGAGTCATCACCGAAGGCCTTGCTTCATGGAGAGCAGGTGCCGCCTGGACCCAGGGCCCACTGTCTCCCGGGAGGCCTGTGTCTGCACCGGCCCCCTCATTACCCAGAGGCGGCGGTCACTCTGCAGAAGAAAATCCCCGAGTGCTTTGCAGGGGCGCAGGGGGCTGTCCTGACGACGGGTCCCCAGGTGACCCTGGCCTGCAGCCCATGCCGCTCCACGCCCACACCCTGGACAGCTTCAAGCCCTCTTTTTTAAAGCCAAGTGCCCCCCCCCCCAATATGTCTATACTTCATGTATAGTGAGCTATAAGAGCTCATGATAGTGAAGGTTTTCAACAGTCTTCAGAAACACACAAGACAGTTAAATCCTCCTGCCTCTGTCTGCAGAAGAGAGTTGCATTTGTCATTTAAGGAGAAATGCTACCATTTCAACTGGTTTTAAGAGAAGGGATAATTTAAAAGCAAATACAGCAGAAACCCCTCTAATTGGGATCTACACAGCTATCAGCCGCCCCCCTAACACCTGCTGGGGATGGAGAACCTAGTGGGGAGGCAGGCCGACGGAGCTCCCTGGAGAGCTGACTTGCTCACCACACGGGGGTTCATGGGAAAGCAGCCTCTCGGAGACCAAGACCTCGTGCAGGTGGAGCTGGGAGGGGTCATGGAGGAGGAAAGGCGGCCCAGGGCAAAGCACCACTTCCTGTGATTTGTGGGACTGTGTCTAGTTTGCGGAGTATGTTTGCATCATTCCCACATCCCGGCATGCGGGAGAACCATTCGGCAACTCTGCTGCGGCTGGGCACCCACACCCTCCCTGCTGCTGCAAGTGTGGGAGGATCCGTCTTCTCTGTCGGCACCTTTTACCATCGAGTCCTGTCATTCGAAGGCTTTGGGAGGCAGGAAAGTGACTTCTCTGCATAGAAAACGTAGGAGCCCTCTCCGCTGACGGTGTAGGTGAAGTCCCCCGACAAGCAGAGCCTCATCAGTGCACTCAGTTCCAATGTGTAACCGAAATTCTCCTGTGATGGCACGTCCCTGAGCCAGAGGCGTCCTCCCCTGGACTCATAGCAGTTTCTCACAATTAACTGGACAATTAATTGTGTTTCCTCTTGCAGCGTCTCTTCGATCGGTGCTGGCAGCTCTAATTTATGTCTGGTGTGCACACCTGTCAGGGACGCCTCCCGGGAAGTAGGCGCTTGGGAACTGTTTACAGACCTGGTCTGAGAAGCAAGTGGCATTGGAATAAGCTGCCTTCGCTTGTCTTCTTCAGATCATGATTCACAGAATCCGTTCCTCTTTGCTTTGTATGAAACGCATAAAGAAACAGGAAAAATTATCAAGCTAAACCTGCGAATATAACTCACTGTGTGCAGACATCATAACACTGGGAGCCTCTCCGACGTTAAGTCTTAGCGTTTAATCCTTTCTTCTAATTTCATCTCTTTAAAAATAGGAAAGTGCTGACTGTCTTGCACCACAGACCCTGGCGGGCACCCTGGGATGTGGTGCGGGGTGCCTGTTGGGTGGCCCTGCCAGCTGTCACGGGACCACCCTGCACACCCCCCCCACCCCGGGGCTGAAGCTAGAGGACACAGAGGCACTGGCCAGATGGCCTCCCGCACAGACTCCGTGGTGGCTGTGGGCAGTGCAGCTCCTGGTGGCAGCCAGAGGGTGGCTGCAAGCCCTGGTGGACAGGGAGCCATTGGAGGGACAGGCGGGGGAGCGGCTCCTCCTAACAGAGGTCAGGAGCAAGGAAGAGTGTGCGTGCATCACAGGAGACAGCCTGCGCCCTGAGGCCACAGAACTAGCTCAGGGCAGAAAAGAAGGCACGGACAAGTCTTTGAGGAGGAAACGATCTTCCATGTCGAGATGTCAGTCCTGAGGGTCTAACCAGCGCTCAGTGAGCACTGCCCAGCAGCGGTCGCCACAGCCACACACTGCTCCTTCCACATGTGCACGAGGCATTCGCAGGGAATGCTGTATCCTGGCCACACAGCAAGCCTTGGAAGTTGGAAGTGATTGAAGTCACACAGAGCCTGCCCTTTGACTATGTGGAATGAACTGGAGGCAGTAACAGGAAAACCTCAGAAAAATTAACAGATGTCTCAAGGGAACTGACCAAAAAAAAAAAAAAAATACACTGAACTGAATTAAAAAGGAAATACAATGTGTCAGTATTGATCAGATGCAGCTAAAGAAGTGGTTCTCAACCTTCCTAATGCCACGACCCTTTAATACAGTTCCTCATGTTGTGGTGACCCCCAACCATAAAATTATTTTCACTGCCACTTCATAACTGTAATTTTGCTACTTTAGGAATCGCCATCAGAAATATGTGTTTTCCAGTGGTCTTAGGCGACCCCTGTGAAAGGGTCGTTTGACTCCCAAAGGGGTTGCGACCCACAGGTTGAGAACCACTGAGCTAAAGCAACTGAAGGAAATTTCAGCACCAGATCCTACCACCAGAAAAGGGGGAAAGGTCGGACGCAGACGCTGGGTTCCTGCTTGTCTGAGTTGCTCTGGCTGCTGTGTCGGAACAGCACAGACCGAGCAGCTTCAGAACAGCAGCAGCGAGTTTCTCCCAGTCCTGGAGGCTGGAGGCCCGAGAGCAGGGGCTGGCATGGCCAGGTGAGGACCCCCACACTGGTCCATAGCCTGGGGGAGGCTCTCAGGCTTCTGTCCAGGCACCATTCCCCTCAGGGGGGCTCCACCCTCGTGACCTACGCACCTTCCAAAGGCCCTCCCTCCTATCACCATCACTTTTGGGGGTTAGGATCCCAGCACATGCATTCGGGAGGACAGACTTTCAGACCACAGCACTACCTGAAGAAACCAGGAAAGCAGAGCAAAATAAACCCAAGCAACCGGAAGAAAAAGCAATGAAGAGAAGAGCAGAAATCGTTGAAACTGAAAACAGAAAATCAGTAGAGAAAAATCAGTGAGACCAAGAGCTGGGTCTCAGAAATAGTCAATAAAATGGATAAATCTCTAGCAAGATTAACAAATAGAGCAAGAGAAGAAGCAGGGCCTGCAGCCTTCAGAAGAAAAATCGGGATACGATGAACAGCTTCCCACACGTCAATCTGACAACTCCGCTCCCTCTCAAACCACAAATGCCGACCCAACCCAGAGGGGCGATGATGTGACTTGTCCCGGCACCAGAAGAGATGGATTCTGTCGATTACACGGGCCTGAGAGGGAACTCCGCAGGCCCAGATGGGTCACTGGGAAATTCTACCCAGTGTTTAAAGAATGAACACCAATTTCACACAATCTCTTTCAGAAAACTGGGGTGGGGAGAGGGGGACACTTCCTGGTTTATTTTGTGAGGCCGTGATCACCCTGATGCCAAGGTGGACACACAGAAGGAAGACGGAGCTGCAGAAGTTCCCACCGAAATGCAGCAGGCCCGCCTGGCCATCACAGGGAGAGTCACGTGCCATGGCCCAGTGAGCTTAATCCAGGTGTGCACGTCTGGCTGCTAGTCAAGACGTCCATGTGACGCCCTTCCAAGAGGTCACAGTCAGGTCACAGGATCGCATTAGCCAACACAACAAAAGTACGTGACAAAACCCAGCACCTTTTCTTGATTAAGAGCAAAACAAAGCCCGGCCCGTGTCGCTCCGTGGATTGAGTGTCCTGGACTGAGCATCGTCCCATGGACTGAGAGGTCCCAGTTCGATTTCCGTCAGGGCACATGCCCGGGTTGTGGGCTCAATCCCCAGTGGGGTGTGTGCAGGAGCCAGCCCATCAATGTTTCTCTTTCACATCGATGTTTCTATCTCTCTTCTCCTCTCTCTCTAAAAAAATCAATAAAAACATATTTTAAAAAAACACCTCTTACAAACTAGGGGCAGAGGGAGCTGATTCAGGTAGATAAAGGGCATCTGTGAAAAGCACACACCTGATGGTGGGGATGGAATGTGTGCCCCTGAGGTCCAGAATAGGCGGGATGCTGCTGGCTGATGGTTCCCGAGGCAGAGCCCTCGTGCTGCCCCTTTGCCCGCTGCTGGGTTGGGAGAGGGTTGCAGCATGGCTCCATCAGGCCCCTGCGCCCAATGCTGGGGTGGGAAGGGGCGCAGCCTGGCTGCATCAGGCCCCTGGGCTCTGCAGCTGAGCTTGTCCCTCTCCTGGTCAGCACGCCGGCGGCTCCAGGCTCAGAAAGTAGCTGGGCTTTTATCAGCGACCGCTCTGACTTGGGTTTCTGAAGTTGGGTTTCTAGAAGACTTGTTTGGAGTAAAGGTGTTTCTACACCTACCTGTCTCACTTCCTCCGTGGCCTCCACAGACCGCCACCTGTGCCCCAGGTCCTTCTTAAGCTTTGAGCCAAATGCTCGTGGAACACAAGGTGCAGAGAAGGCAGACACAGCCCAGAGGCCCTATGGGAATTCGCTGCCATAGGACGCATGGCCTGGCCAGGGAGCGTGGCCTCCACACCAGACAGGATACAGCACCTGGGGAGGGGGACTTGGTAAAACCCGTGAGGGCCCTAGGATGTGGCTGCCTGTGCGTGAGGATGGCCTGGGAGAAAGGTGGCCTTGGTGTGACAGGCTGTTCCTCCCCGAGGACCGGTCCAGAGGCACAGACGGAGGAGCGTAGTGTTTCTGTCGCTGTCTCACCGCCTCCCGCCCTTCCTCCCTCCCTCTTCTCCGCAGTCCTGGTCACTAGGTTACGGTGGATTAAAGACTGAATTTTATTTTTAATCCTCACCTGAGGATGTTTTTCCATTGATTTTCAGATAAAGGCGGGGAGAGAGAGAGAGAACCATCGAAGTGAGAGAGACACATCAACTGGTTGCCTCCCACACAACCCCAACCAGGGCTAGGGATCCAGCGCACCCAAGGTGCGTGCCCTTGACTGGAATTGAACCCACAACCCTTTGGTCCCCAGGCCAATGCTCTAATCACTGAGCCAAACCGGCCAGGGCTAAAGACTGAATTTTAAAATAAACAAGACACCGTAAGAGCCCTGGTGGGAAATGTATATGGACCTGGGTGTAGTCAGAGAGTAAGGAAGGCCCTTTGCACAGGAAACCCGATTTCCCAGAGACCAGGCCTGGCGGTGCCGCCAGGGGACCGTCCTTCTCCAGGAGGGGCTTCTACGTTGCCACTTTCCCAGGACTTGGTGGGAACCCACAGCGGGGGTGTGTCCTCTCCCTCAATGATCCACTCTCAGCGGACTCTCCAGGCGGGCACAGCAGCTGAGTCACCATCTTCCTTAACGTTCTCCATTCTCCCACAGGTCGCCGCCATCAACCCCGACCACCCGCTCGCCCAGATGCCCCTGCCCCCATCCATGAAGAACTGCATCCAGTTGGCAGCCTGCGAGGCCAGCGAGCTCCTGCCCATGGTCCCTGACCTCCCGGCTGACTTGTTCACCTCCTGCCTCACCACACCCATCAAAATCGCCCTGCGCTGGTGAGTGTCCACCGGTGACCCATGCCCCGGGGCTTCCCACGGGGGTCCCGAATCACATGGGTCCGAGGAATCTGCCTGGGTGTCACGCGCCCAGGTTTCAGATGGGACTCGGGGTCCCGGTGGACTCGGCTCCTGGGAGAGGTCAGGGCTCCTGCGTCCTGGACCGGCCGCACGGGCGGCTCGCTGCTTGTGTTCAGTGCGGGGTGTGTTAGGTGGTTCCAAGGTTGGTTGTCCCAAGGCTGTCACTAAAGAGAAGTCACCTTATCCCTTGAGTGGAAGTAGAATGTGTTGATGTGCTGTGAGCATTTTTATTTATTTTTTTTTATCCTCACCCGAGGACATTTCTCCATTTTTTGTTCAAATAGTGGGAGGGAGAGAGAGGAAGAGAGAGAGAGAGAGAAACATCGACATGAAAGAGACACATCGAGTGGCTGCCTCCCACACGACCAACCAGGGCCGGGGACAAACTGCAGCCGAGGTACGTGCCCCCAGCGGGAACTGAACCCGGGTCTCTCTGGACCGCAGGCCAACGCTCTAACCGCTGAGCCAAACCGGCCAGGGCGCTGTGAGCATTTTTAAGTTGTTTTGTTTTGTTTGTTTGTTACCCTCGTTCTCTTTGGTGGCCCAGAGCTCGGTGGCTGACCGAGGAGGTGTGGGTGCTCCCAGGGCCACCGTGAGGGGCGCTTCCTACCTCCCAATTTGATTTTCTCTCTCAGACCCCGCCCTCGCTCGGTGCCCGCCTGCCTGTGTCCGGTTTGCTTCGGGGCTTTCCAGCAGCAGCTGCTGCCCAGCTGGTAGATGGGGTGTAGACCTCTGGTGAGGCAGGGTGTGGGGTGCACACTGCCCTGGGAGGGGAGCCCTCCTGGGCTCGGACGGCCTGACAGCTCCTTCCCCACAGCCCCAGAGAAACTGCCTGGACAGGTCGACTCTGGGGCCACCAACACAGTGACCGACCAGGGCGACCCCTGGCTGTGACTGGCCTGGGCGGGTCCTGAGGGGCCTGAGCTGCTGGGCCGGACCAGAGCTTGAACTTACTGCTTTGCCCCTGCAGTGGCCTTCCCAGTCAGCCTGACCCCCGGTGAGGGCTTGTGGTGCTGGGTGGACAGAACAGCTCCTCACCCCAGGGCTGGGGGCTGCCCCGGGGGAGGCCCCTTCCAGTGTGCCGATCCCTGGGAAGTTGCAGCATAGCTGCCTGGAGGGGCCGGGCAGGTGGTGACGGAGCGGTGGCTTTCCTCTACCCTGACCGGTGTGTTAGCCACCTGAAATCTTGTTTGCAGTGCGGATGTACATGTTTTTAAAGCATTTTAAAGGAAGCACAGTGGCCCTGGCCGGTTTGGCTCAGCGGTTAGCGCGTTGGCCCATGGACCAGAGTCATGGGTTCGATTCCAGTCAAGGGCACGTACCTCAGTTGCAGTTCATCCCGGCCCTGGTCGGGGTTGTGCGGGAGGCAACCAGTTGATGTGTCTCTCTCACGTCGATGTTCCTCTCTCCCTCCCTCTCACTCTATCTGAAGATAAATGGAAAAATATCCTCGGGTGAGGATTAAAACAAGATTAATTAATTAAAGGAATAATACATTACCATAAGAAGGACTTTGAAGTCTATACACCATGGCTGCGGGTGACGGTCACCAGAGAACCGCTGCCTGCAGGTCAGGGCAGACCTCACACTGTGACCGCTCCCTTCTGTACTGAGAGGCTGAGTGAGGTGCCCTGAGCCTCGGACGGCGGTGCACCCCGGGCTGGAGGAACCTCAGGTGTGGTGAGCACCCCTCGTGCCCGTGGAGTCAGAGCCAGCAGCTCCTTCTAAGCGGAGAAAGGAAACATTGTCAGACATCCTTCTTTACAGCTTCAGGGCTAAGGGTTTGCTTCTTCATTTAAAAAAGTCACTTTGATATTTCCCTATCGAAAATGGAGTATGCATCCTTTGTAGAAAATTTACTAAGAAGTGAAAAGAGGAAACAGTTGTCTGAGGTAGTTCCATCGCCGTCCTGTGCGTGTGTGGTTTTGCGTGGGTATGAGCAGCCTGAGTTTGCCGTTTCATGTCCTTCGGCCTCGGCATCGCTGTGACTTCGGCCTGGACCATTGGGAGCACTGTTTGCGATGATCACATGTCTCACTGTGTTGATGTTGTGTGTTTTGTTTAACCGAAGGGCTTCAGGACTTGGAATTCAGGTTGAAGTCTGCAGAGCTCAGAATAGCTCTAGAATTGGGGTCTGTAAACTTCCCGTGAGGGGCCAGACAGGAACTACCTCAGGGTCTGCGGCCAGAGGTCCTGGCTCTGTGGCAGCTCGAAAGAGCCCTAGAAGGATATGTTTACTGCCTGTGTTCCAGTGAAACTTTATTGACAGGAAGAGGCAGTGGGCCACAGTTTCCCAGCACCAGCTGTAGGAAAGGGACCATTTAGCAAATGACAGCTCTCCTTACCTGCTGGTGGCAATACCCTGGAAAAGAGTTTGCCCCTGGAGGTTCCCTGCCGCCTCTGGTCTCCCTCCCTCCTTTCCCTCTCCCCCCTCCCTCCCTCCTTCCTCCCCCCTGCCCCTCCCTCCTTTGTAATGCAGATTAGAGGATTTTTCTGACCACTCTCCCCCTTCCATCAGGCACCCTTGCTAAAGAGCAGCCATGCTTTGTCACACAGTGCAGTGCTTGATGTGACGCTGGATTGGATGGCAGGTGTGTGTATGCATGTTACTTGACGGTGCGCTATTTCCTGGACAACGTTGTCTTCTGATTTTTATCCTATTTGCCTCAATCTTTCAGATTTTCAGAAACTATACTTTCAATAGTTCTGAAACGGGCAACTACATCGCTCTTCACGTGACCAATGACCTTACTCACCATCAATGTCACTGGGGCACGGCTATGTCTCAGGCTGCAGGAGCGGTAGGTTAGTGTGGGATTTAGTTAAACGGTTCTCTTCTCTAGAGTCTCAGAGTGCGGCCCCAGCCGTGACCCAGCCCTTCTGCGTCCACCCCAAGGTGGCTTCAGGGTGGTCTCAGAGTCTCGGGTCACACAGCCTGCCACGCACCCACCTGCAGGAAAGTAGCTGTTCTCCCCAGAATAAATGATGTGCTCTTCCGTCCGTCTCTTGACGCACACTCAATTGAGATGGATGTCATGATGTTGTGATAGAGCTCCCCTGAAACGGGCCATACAACAACCTGGTGTGTGCTGCTGGGAAAGAACTGAAGCCGGCGGAGTGGCCCGAGCCGCTGACTCCCTCCCCTGAGCCCGTCCTTGGGTGCCACGGGGAAGTGTAAGATGGATGGGTCCTGCAGCGAGTTCCCGAGACAGCCAAGTCAGGAACAGTGTGGAGCCCTTGGGGATGGCTGAGGGCCTTGGGGAAGAGGGGCACGCAGAGAGACGGGGCGGGTGACGGTGGGCTTTCTCCCTGGATGGGCACAGTGCAGGAGGAAGGACGGAGGGAAGGAAAGAAAGAGGGTCCTCATGGAGCAGCAGAAGCACCGCACAGGAGAGAGAGGGTTCAGAGAGGACATCAAGCAGTCTCTGGGTATGAGGAAGACACTGGAAACAGGACGGGGAAACACCAGTGGGGATGAACTAGCAGCCAGGATGTGGAACCTGGGACTGATGAGAGGAAGGAGGAGGAGATGGGCTGAGAGCGTGTGGCGGTGTCAAAGGGCAAATCGGAGAGCTGAGTGGAGGAATTCTCACCAGAGGGACCGAGTTGAAGTTGACTAGATGTCTGAGATGGTCACGACACGGAGTGTGGTGGGGGTTTCAGTACATGGGAGACGACCACCGAAAGAATGGAGACCGAGCGCGTCCTTTCTCAGGAGGAGGACACGGAGTGTGGCGGGGGTTTCAGTACGTGGGAGACGACCACCGAAAGAATGGAGACCGAGCGCGTCCTTTCTCAGGGGGAGGACACTTTTCTCCTCTCCAGAAGGAGGTAGGAGAAGAAAAAAGAGCGCATGGTAAATAGAAAGTGTAAAGCGTTATGGCCAAGATAAGTTTTGAAATGAAAGCGATGATGAGCTGTGGCCGGTCTGGCTCAGTGGTTGGAGCGTCTGCCCACGGACCAATGAGTCGTAGGTTCAATTCTGGTCAAGAGCACATACCTCGGTTGCTGTTTGTTTCTGGCCCTGGTCAGGTCGTGTGGGAGGCAACCAGTCGATGTGGCTCTATCACATTGATGTTTCTCTCTGTCTCTCTCTCCCTCCCACTCTGTCTGATGATAAATAGAGAAGTATCGCCCTGGCCGGTTTGGCTCGGCGGTTAGAGCACTGGCCTGCGGTACAGGGAGACCTGGGTTCGGTTCCCGCTAGGGGCATGTACCTCGGTTGCGGTTTGTCCCCGGCCCTGGTTGGTCGTGCAGGTGGCAGCCACTCGATGTGTCCCTTTCACGTCGATGTTTCTCTCTCTCTCTCTCTCTTCCTCTCTCTCCCTCCCACTCTATCTGAACAAAAAATGAAAAAATGTCCTCAGGTGAGGAGAAAAAAAGAAAGAAAAGTACCCTCGGGTGAGGAATAAAAAAAAAGTGATGATGTGACTATAAACAAGTTGGCTCATCTCTCAGAGGACAGTGGAGCTCATGTTGGATAAAAATCATCCTGATGCAGCCCTGACCACGTATACATGTATATACACACACACAGGCACGCACATGTACATGTGTACACACATGGACACAGGCACACACATATACATGTACATATACACAGGCGCACACATATACAAATACAGGCACATGTATACATGTGTGCACACAGGCACACACATATATAAATACACAGGCGTGCATGTATACAAATACACAGGTGCACATATATGTGTATACCCACATACACATGTGTATACAAATACATAGGCACATATACACACAAACACAGACACAAGAGTACAAATATAGACACGTGCACACACAGAGGCACACATACGTATACCACATGTACATACACACACACACACACACACACACACACACACACATACACACACGCACGCACGCACACTGCAGCTGCGTTCATGATGAACATCAGCGATGGGAGCCCTGCAGCACGGTCAGAGAACAGTTAACTCTGGACCAGTGAGATTCATTCCAGTACTGCCGTGATGAGTTTCTATTAGGTTGCCTATTAATATAATTCATCATCTTACTAGGCAAATGGGAAAAGTTATTTGATAAAATTAAAAATGAATTTTAATAAAAACTTACAATAATTATAGAAGCGTACTTCCTTTGCATGAGAGACATTTTCTTCCAGGCTAGCAGCCACCCTCAGACTAAGCTCCCACTCTGTGTTTCATCAATGTAATTAGAGCTACAGGGGATGTTTACCAACTTGAACCATTCAACCGACTACTCTGAAATGGAGTCGGTATAACCACCGGATGAGAAATGAAAGGAAAGGTATACGTATTCTAAAGAGGAGGCGAATTTACATTATTTATGTATTATTTGAATTTAAACTTTGCAAAAAAGCCAATAAAGTCCACTGGAAAGCTACTAGCAGAAACGGGAGTGTCCAGCAGAGTGGCCTGTTACTCTGTGAACAGGTACAAGCAGATGCACACAGAAGTCGGGGCAGCTGCCTCCGGAGGGCGGGTGGGAGCAGACCCGGGGTCGGGGGGTTCCCGTGTGGGCCTGCAGACCTTGTCAGGTACTGGTTCTTAATCCGGGGTGTCGTCTTCACATCACTGTTAAACCCACATCTACATCTTAGGGGTTCTTCCTGTGCCCATTTTTTACATTGAAAATATCCAGCAAGGAAATGCTGGGAGGAAAGTCAATCTGACTCAGCAGCCGCAGCAATGATGACAAAGACACATACCGGCCAAGAGTGAATCGGACGTACGTGGAGAACATTCCACAAAACCACACTGGCTGATGCGAAGGGACGTTTGAGTGAACGGAGGGACTGACCGAGGTCCTGTCAGTTAGGGCTGCAAATTCTCCCTAAATGAAACCATAAATTTAACACAGTGTTGAGAATGTGACTTTAAAGGGCCACTGGAACAATAAATGTTTGCAAATAGGCATGAAAATAAAAGAATAAAGGGTTTGTGAAAGAAAACGAGCCGTCGGTCACGAAAATGCGCTTCGAAGGCGCAGCAGGAGTGGTAGTCAACGAGCAGGGCCGTGGAGCCGAGCGTTCCAGGGTCAGCTGTGTAGGGGTCCACCGTTTGGACAGAGGCAATTACTCAGGACCTGGGATCCGGGACATGTGGCTAACCACGGAGGTTTTAAATCCCTGCCTCCTGCCTTAATACAACAAACTCCAAATGTACCAAAGATTTGAGGGTAAAAAAAAACTTGTGCCCCAGCCGGTTTGGCTCAGCGGTTAGAGTGTCGGCCTGGGAACCAAAGAGTTGTGGGTTTGATTCCGGTCAAGGGCAGGTACCTCGGTTGTGGTTTGGTCCCCAGGCCTGGTTGGAGTCCTGTGGGAGGCAACCAATTGATGTCTGTCTCTCCCCCCTCCCCCCTTCCCTCTGACTCTGAAGATAAATGGAAACATATCCTCGGGTGGGGACTTAAAAAAAAAAAAAACTCATACAAAAGTACTAGAAAAATGATCAACTGGGAGAATTAAAAAGTCATGAAGGAACTGATACACTTGATTAAGCACACATTTTAAGTTTTGTACGGCAAAGAAAAAATCTTAAGTGATAAATTGAGAAGAATTGTGTAACTTGCAAAGGGTTGATTCTGTTGATGTATAGAACACTCAGAATCAGTGCGATGGTGAGCACCCCACGAGAAAAATGCGAAGGGCATAAACAGGTAACCAGCGACAGAAAAACACAAAGAACCAAATTATTGGCTGGTATTTAATCTCCGTAACAATCTAGGAAATTCAAACAGTCCACATTTCTCAGCTCTCAGCTGGGCAGAGCGGTTTTCTTTTTTATGTTGATAAAACTAGTCTTGAGAAGAAGTTGAAAAAATGGGAGTATTCAGCCTTGATGGGAGTGACGGCCACTTCCTCTGCCCCGCTCTTGGGCAGCTCAGCTCGGCCTCTAGGAAAGACCCGAGGACACCCTCAGTGCTCACACAGGTTTCTCATATACTGGAAGAGGTGGTGCTCTGTCTCAGTTTTCACGGTGCCGCTAAGCAGCTGTGTGAGTGCGGCGTGTTCGCAGAATGGAATGCTGGCCAGTTAGCACCGGAACAACGGATTCATGATGCAGGCGAAGGCACGGGTCATCCTCGAACTGTGTGCTGACTCCGAGCCTTCCTCCAAGTTCTAGGGCACGTCAGGGGAGCCTGGGCTGGCAGGGAGGTCTCCTTCAGCAACCCAGAAGCTGCCGGAGTGAAGGAACTCTGGATTCATTTTCCACCCTGGTGGTCCCCATTCCCACCTGCCTCTTAACATCGGCAGGCCTGTGGCATGTTCTCGTTGAACGTCCTGTGTGGGTTGACTCTCTGTTCTCTCCCCGCAGGTTCTGCATGCAGAAGTGCGTCAGCCTGGTGCCCGGAGTCACACTGGACTTGATAGAAAAGTAAGTGAGGCTTTCGTGCCGTGGCGTCTGGGTCTGGGGGTTCTCCCTTTTCGTTGTCTGAAGTTCTTCTGTCTGCGCGGGCATAGTCCCCCGTCACGTGGGTGTATGCTTCTGTTCCCTGATTAAGGCCGAGTGTGGATGATTCCATCGGTGACTCGTGTAGGACACAGCTCAGTGTGGGGCCAGATTAAAGAAGAACCAAAAGCTGAGTCCTTTTGATCATTTAAAAAGACTCCAACACTGAGCCAAAGCAGAAAGGCATCACTACGCCTACAAACGGTCTGCCCCGACGCGGCGGCCAGATCAGAGCTGGGCATCGGCCTGGTCAACCCCCCCCACCACCACCGCGCTATTTTATGTTCTGTCTCAGGGCAGATTCCAGGTCAGGGTGGGAAGTATCCTCTATGATGTGTTCAAGTTGTGTGGCCTCTGCTTGTCCTGGTCGGGGGCCGGCATGTCCACTTCTGGTTGGGAACCCCTTAGGCTCTGGCAGGCCACCGTGACCCTGCACTGACCTGTGACTCATCCTGATTTGTGCAGGTGGTGGTTCTGAACCCTTCTGCTCCGAACCCCACTGCTTCTAGAATTATCGCAGGGAGCATTGTTTTCTAAGTCTTGATACAGAAAACCGTGTGTTAAAACAGCTGGGGGCTGAATTTAATTAAATTAGGTAGAAAGAAAATCCACCTCTGGGTTTTTCCCCTAGAAAGCGCCTTGCCCGTGAACCAGGAGACATATATAAGAATATTATGCTAAGTGCCCGCTGATAGGGCCGCAGAGGATCAGTCGCAGTGTATTCCTCCCGCGCGTGGCATGCTGTGTGGCAGCCGCCCCTGTATGACGTGGAATGGACCAGCAGCTCCGCTGTTCAGTGGGAGAGTGAGAGCGGTGCGTGTGCGTGCGTGCGAATACACACGAGGGGGGGACATGACACGTTCCTGGTCACACGGGGCGGGAGGGCAGGATTTGGGAAAGGGAGGGAGAACCATGTTAAGTGACTGATTTTTTCCATATTTTTACATTTTTTACAAGAATAAGGGCATGTAGAATACATGCTGAAATAAATTTAGAAGGAAGAATCAACAAAATGTACGTAGAAACCTGCAGACGATTCACTAAAAGTAGGATTCTGTGCATTTCGAATGAATGCGTGGAAGCCGTGTGATAGCCGTGTGACTCATCAGTGCACCTTTTTACTTCAGGGCTTCTGTTCACACGCAGAGTGGGACGTGGTGACATTGGCCGGGGCCAATGGGCCAATGGGAGGGTCGACGGCCCCTCTGCTCGAGTTGGTCGTGGTCATCACAGAGCCAGCCCAGAGCTGACAGCAACCCAGGGCTTTGTCAGGAAGGCACCGTGGCCGGCAGGGCGCGGGGCTGCGTGTGTTGGCTGGTTAGGGTCTGGCAGGCGGCAGCTCCACTGGCCGGGACTGATCCTGCAGTAAAGCTGCGTCCGGGGCCAACGTGTTCCATCCAGCAGCAGACCCCAGTCCCGTGGCCGAGCAGGGCCCACGGACCATTCGCAGGGGTCGGCGTGGGTGCCAGCTCCCCTCGGTGTGCGGTGTCTCATACGCCAGTCACTCTGCCTTCTTCTTCCACGAGCGTCTGCTGCAAACGTGCTGCTCCAGGCGCTGCGTTTGCCAGTTCTCTGCAGCCGTGCGCAGTGGCGAGCCGTGGCAGAAGGCTGACGCGTGCTGCCAAAACCACACACAGGTGTGTACACAGCGCGGTCCTCGAGACACCGCGTGGGAAAGCGTTCTTAAACACAAGTAGACACCTGCCTGCCGGTCAGCCCATCCGTCTGGTCCGGGAAGCCGTTCTGTTTGCCAGTCGGTGCCAGGTGCTGTGTTGGGGTGTTTCCCTCTGTTTCTAAGTCATGAACGCTCTGTTCCCTGCCCCGCATGTGGCCTTCCTCATGTAATTTCTCGAATAAACCACGTCCATTAAGATTTCAACAAAGCTACGTTTTATCATAGCTAGGCTGCTTCTCACATGTTCAGACCCTTCCTGGTTTTAAATTTTGTTGATGTTTTATTCTGGCCTCCGGGTGACCTTGAACGTGCAGAGCTGCCTTGTCCCTCCTCTGCACTCAGCCTCCTGGTGGCGTTCTCCCCAGCAGTGGCCGGGCCAGTCTGACCGTGTCCCTGTGGTCTCCCTGCACAGCCTTCAGTCGGGACAGCCAGCTCCTGTCCTGTCACTCACTGTCCCACATTTAAAATGTGTGCAGCAACTTGACACCCTAACCATGCTCCAAAAAAGAAAAAAAGTTGGTGAATTGGGCTTCATCAAAATTTAAAATGTGTCCTCTCTGAGAGACACAGAGAAGAGCGGGAAAAGACCAGCTACAGACTTGGGACAGTATTTCCAACTCACACAGCTGACAGAGGATCTGTATGCAGAATAATGAAGGTATCTAAAACCCGAAAGTAAGAAAAAAAAAACGCCCAATTAAAAAATGGGCATACGTCGTGAAGAGACTTTCCCAAAAACGATTCAAGGCCGATAAGCACATGAAAAGATGCTCAAAGTCGTTAACCATGTTAGGGGAATGCAAATTACAACCTCCGTGAGATGCCACCACACACCTTTCAGAATGACCCAGACAAAAACGACCTACAGCGCGCAGTGCTGGAGACCTGCGGGCCACAGCCACGCACTGCTGGCGGGCATGCGGGTGCGCAGCCCAGGAGAGCCACCAGGGGCTCCTGCCTCCATGCGCCCGACCTTGGGACCCAGTGGTCCATTCCTGGGGTGCGCACCTGGAAGCCCGACAGGGTTCAGACTGAGCGCCAGCGGTGGGATTATGTTTATTTTTTATGCTGGGACAAATTCCAGATTCTAGAATTCTGCGGAAATCCCACATGAAACAGCCTGGCTGGAAAGTTCTGGCAGGTACCCCCACACTGTTCCAGCTGCTTCCGAGTAAATGCAGGAGTTTAATCTCAGCAGCTGACTGGAGGGCTTTCTCCATTGAAAAGAAAATGCTGCTGTTCCGTTTTTTAATTTCTAGAGTTTTGCCCGAGTGTGCCGTGCCACCCATAAGAAGAAACACTTCGAGGGGCAGACTTGGTGTTGCGGTCCTGCAGCTCGGCGGGAATGCAGCCGTCTGTTTCATGGTCTCCAGGCGGCTGTGCTTCTGTATTCAGAAACCATTCCTGGAAGAAACCTCTCATTATTTTCACCCATTTTATTACCATTTTCTGGAGATTTCTTCTCAAAATACATAGCTCTTGGTTCCGGCTCTTACCCCCCTGGGGCTGGTGTGGTCGGCACTCAACTGCGTTGGGGTCGCTAGGGCTCCATGAGGGCGCAGACTGACTCATCGCGGTGTCGGCCTGTGGCGCGCAGGTCGGAGCCACGCTGCTTATGTGAGAGCCGCCCTGTCCCCGCCCCAGGCAGGACCCAGAAGTGTTCCTTTTTTTAAATTTATAAGTAGCTAATTTAGTTTGGAGAAGCCATGGAATATTTCAAAATACATAAAACTTTAACAGTTTGAGAGATTTTAATAAAATGATTGCACAGTATCGACACAGCTGTCGGAATGGTTGTGGGTGAATGCTCAGCCTAGGGGTCAGCCCGGTGACACTCCCCTGTGTCCCCACTTACCTTGAGGGTTCTCCACCCCGAGGGCCATGGGGACCTGTCCCTTGACCACATCTCATGAAGCTGACAGAGGGCAGAGTCGTGTGGCCGTCCCTGTCCCACCTCCCGCCTCCCACATGGGATGCGTGGCCGTGGCTTGCAGACCTACAGGAGCCTCACGTGGGAGTCCAGGGAGCTTGTTTGTGAGTGATCATGGGCCCAGGTTAACTGGTGGGATGACTTGTTTTTAATGACAAGGACTGGACCAAACAGAAAGCGGCACTTTTGCTCGATCCCTTGATCCTGCAGACTCCAGGGTGGGGGCCCCCCTTGAGCTAGGAAGCACCGTAGGGGAGTTTATCCGCGATATGCAGACCGTGGGAGCTGTGCTGGCGCAGTAAGCAGGTGTCGGGCCTTCTGGTGCTGTGTGAGCGTCACGTTGGCTGGGCCTCGCTCGGAGCTCACTGGGCCTCAGTGGAGAGGTTCTGAACGCTAGGGTTTGCGGTTTTGTTCCCTCCTCTCAGCTCACCACACAGACACTCCCCTATCGAGGACCTGTGTCCCTGCAGGTGTGGTCGCTGTACCCACCTGACCAGAGTGACAGGTCACCATGCCGAGGGCTTACGTCCTGCAGCTTTAACAATCTGCAGGAAATGAGAATAGTGTCCATCTCATCCTCTGCCCACCACATCCCTCTGGGGCCTCTCCCAAGGTGTGAGGGGTTGTCCTGGCACAGACCGTGGGTGCCCAGCGGTGCCCGGCGCATGTGACCCGGGGTGGCAGGCACATCCCGCACCCACGTGCCCTCCCGCAGCACATGTGTGTGGCTCTGCATGCCGAAGCCTCCGGAGCCCAAGCCTGTGGACTCAGCTTTGGCCATCACTGTGGGCATCAGCCGCCAAGGGCGTCTGCCCTGCCAGCTGCTCACAGACGGCTTCATGCCTGGGCCCCGGGACACCACGTGCTCACCCTCCCGGCCTCTGCCACTGCTGTCGTGTGCAAAACACGTGTTGTTCAGTGTGAGTGTGTGTGTGTGTGTGTGTGTGTGTGTGTGTGTGATGACTAGCAATCTTTAAAGCTGGGAAGGGAGTTTGGTTTCTAATTAAGCTGTGGTGTCGGGGAGTAAATTACAGGGAACCTTCCTCGAGCACCCCGATTTCTAATTATCTCTGAGAACCTCACAGAGAGTGGCAGCAAGATCCACGTGTGGAAGTTAAGGGGCATTTCTCAGCCCTGTGACGACGTGAGGAGACACTCGCGCCGCGCTGGGAGTACGGGTGCGCAGAGGCTGCCGGGTGTCGGGCGCGGAGCTGCTCCCTGATGGCGGGGCGCAGAGCGTGCCAGGAATTACTCATAATTAACATCTATTGTGTAAACAGCTTGTTTTAAATAGCTCACAACCCAGTGTCTTCACGGCAATGAGCGAGGTGTCCTGCCCGCTCCAGAGCTCCTGTGCAGCCCGTTCAGCTCACAGGTGAGCCTGGGCCTGGCTGGGCTCTGGCATCGGCTCTGAGGCTGGAGCATTTTGTTAGCAAGCTGTGATCTCATCCGTACGAATCCTGGTTCCCCGAGAGCCCCGGGGCTGCTGCGAGGAGGGCGGATAAGGTGCACAGGCTGGTGTTCGAGCAGACAGTGACCAGGGAGTGCAACAACAGGTCACATGCACTGAGCACCTGCGTGCACCCGGTGCCCCGTGGGCTTCACCTACGCCAGCTCTCCTTGTCCTGGCTGGAGCCTTTCGGAGGGAGGCTCCACATCCTAAAGTGAGGAAACTGAGGCACAGAGCGGGTAAGCATTCTGCCCAGTGTCTCCCTGGAGCTGGGGTGTGCCAGGCAGCCTGCCAGGCCCACACACAGCCCGCCATCACTGTCCCCTGAGTGTGCCACAGGAAAGGGAGCCGCACTCTGTCCTCGGGCCAGTGCGGCGGAGGGTCTGTAGGGCGGGCGGCGCCTGGCCGGCCCAGTCGATGTGATTAGAATTTTCCCTGCTGTCAGGTCGGCATCGTGCATTTGTATTACATTACATTTGAAAGGAAAACTGTGAAAAAATGCCCATCTTCATTCAAAAAGAGCCCCTCTTTCCGACATAAATACATCATATCGGCTGGTGGAAGGTGAAGAATCAGTAATTCGTTAGCGCCTGCCACTTGCTGATACGGTGAGTGATGACTCACCGAAGCTAATCTGGACGCGAAGTGGGAACTCGGCCCAGCCAGCCGTGGGGAGAACGTGAGTGATCGCGGAGGGCGCTGCAGCGAGGTGACAGTCCCGGTCCTCCCTGCCCCCACAGCCCTCAGTGGTCCCCCCCGCCAGAGGTGCTGGGCAAGGGCTCGGTTCGCGGGGGGTGTGAGGCGCGCGGGTCCCCCCTGTGTGGGGCACACAGCCCTTGGCGGCCGCCAGGTTTGGCCTGATGAGCCAGGTGCAGGAGACTCAGCTGGAGGTGAATTGCGGATGGGTGCCCAGGGAGGGCATGAGCGGTTTCAGGGCCCCGCGGGGCACCCGCACACTCAGACCTTCCATTCCCTTCACGTGGGACGGAACAAAGACCTGTGCAGCCGGCTCTGCCTGGTCGCAGCTGTGACTCTGGTTCCATCTCCCGGCCGCCTGGTGCGCGGGCGCCCTCCTGGTGTCTGAGGAAACGTGTGATGGAGACAGCTGGCCCTGCAGGGCTTTGGCTCCGGGGGGAGAGGGGTCCCACAGGAAGGTGGTGGCACCTCCATTGCAGGGGAGTGTTACGTCCCAGTTCACTGCTGAGGTGGCCAGCTCCCCTCCTCCCGCCTTCCTCAGACCAGAGGCTGAGAAGGCCGCTCAGCAGTGAGGCTGCCCCTGCACATCAGGAAGGGGCATCGGGAAGACAGCCACAGGGAGCAGGGGACCAGCGTGCTCCCCGGCTTCATCTGGATCCGGGGTAGGGGGCAGTGCTTGCTCCCCTTCCTTTAAAGCTGCCTTTCCTGACCAGGCTGCCTTTGCCCAGCCTCTCGGGGAACTCCGCTCGGAGGAGCCGGCTCTTGCTTGGCTCCTGTGACTAGCTCCCAGGAAATGGGCCGGCTCTAGGGAAGCCATGGAAAATCAGCTTGTTCAGGAAATGCTTCAAAAGGGAACTTTGGCCCTGGCCGGTTTGGCTCAGCGGTTAGAGCGTTGGCCTGCGGTCCGGAGAGACCCGGGTTCGGTTCCCGCTAGGGGCATGTGCCTCGGTTGCAGTTTGTCCCCGGCCCTGGTTGGTCGTGCGGGTGGCAGCCACTCGATGTGTCCCTTTCACATCGATGTTTCTCTCTCTCTTCCTCTCTCTCCCTCCCACTCTGTCTGAACAAAAAATGAAAAAATGTCCTCGGGTGAGGATAAAAAAAAAAAAGGGAACTTTGGCTCAATTTACTTCTTCAAGGTTTCGGAACCTGCACTGTTTAATGAGGAAGAGTGTTTTCCTTTGGTCGTGAACGCAAGGGATAAGCGGGTTGGGTGCCTGCCCCTTTCTCCCCTGACGCTGCGCCTCCCTGTGACCCCTCTGCGGTTTGCAGGCCTCCCTCCCTGCCTCGGCGTTGTCTGGCTGTGGGGATGGGCCGCAGTGTATCATTCTGTAATCAAGTCAATAAAAGGCAGATTATCTCCAGTGTTGTATTAACTCCTGCTCACCAGTGAGCGATGGAAATCATCACTCCTTTTCCTTCGGAATTTAAAAACACATTTCTCTACATTTGCCTCATGAGTAAAGATGAGCAGATTTTGTTCTGTGGGAGCTATTAAATGCAGAAAGAAGGGGTCCCGGGGCCGCAGCACTGCACACACACCGTTTGATTTTGGGCCTCCCTGCAGAATTGAAATAATTCAACAACAGGCTGCCTGGGTGGGTTTTAGTCTGAGTTGGAATCACGTGGTTTTGTAATCTCTAACCTCTCTCGGGTGCTGTGTTCACCCCCCAGTGATCTTGATAACCCTGAGTCAGTGTCCTGGGGAAATTAACAGGAGCCTCATTGACGCTGGTGTCTTTCAGACTGCGAGTCATGGTTTGGTGAGTCCGTCTGCATGTTTTAAAACAGGATAGAAGATATCTCCCTTTCCTGAATGTTCTCCGGGTCTGCTGTTTGATGTGTGTGTTTACATGTGGTTGTGTGTGTGTCTCCAGGCAAAGTGCATTACTTGCTGAGAGCTGTGGTCCCTGGGCACCTGGCCACACTGACACCCTGTGTCCGTCCATCAGTAGTCACCAGTGAGTCGGTACTTAGGCCCTCTCCTCTGTGGTCCCGAATCCCGGATCTGCCACTGGCCTACGCTGTGTTGTTGCCCATAATCTGCCCCATTTCTTGAGATGCTGCTGAAACAGCATCTGAACTTCCTCCTCCTCTTGTTCAAGAAACAAGGTGGACAGTTTGCTGCCACGTTGCTTTCCGTTGGAAGCCCAGGCCCCTGTTTACCTCATGCTTTGCCCGCTGTAACTGGGGAGGACAGGTTAGCCATGCCTGATTCCCCTCCTGGTGGGACGAGTCGAACCGTTCATCCCCCTGAAATGCCACTCCCCATCCCTGCTGGAGTCCACTCCTCGGGACAGCAGCGCGGCCACACAGCTGTCTTCTGGTCGCTGTGTTCGTCCTCATGTATACGTAAGCAGGCATCCCGATGTCAGTTTCTGTATCTTCACATAGCATATTCCAGGTGCACCTCTTCGTTAGCAGGATAGCAACGACTTTTGTTTTTAAATCCAGACTGAAAGTTGTTGACTTTAATCAAAGTATCTAGCATTTTTATATTTCGTGTATTAACGGACATATTCGAGTTTAAATCTATTGTCCTTTGCTTTCTTCCCCACCCCCTTTCTTTCTGCCTTCCTTCTTTCTCCTTCTTCCCCTCCGGTGGCTTTAAAGTATCCTCCGCACTTGAGTGGCCCTCCCAGAGCAGGGGGCTGCTGCGTCTTCTGGTCGCCAGATGGTGCATGCTTTTGGCTTTGCAGGCCACGGAAATTCTCTGTCGTGTATTCTTTATTTCTTTTGTTACTAACGTTTAAAATTATGAAGGCCATTACCTTGTGGGCCACACAAAACAGGTTGCTAGCTGATTTGGCCCTTGGGCAGTAGTTTTGGTGACCCCCAGCTTATCAAAGTCTCATGTGTAAGTTAGTACTTCTCCCAATTCCCAGGCAGTGCACGCTCCTTAGAACTAAGCACGAAGCGGATCCATCTGTTATAATCATCATCACACACTGATTTAGTTGCCTTGATGCTTTTCAGTTCTAACTGTTCATTTCTTGCAAATATTTTGTTAAATTAACTTCAGCTTTTAAATTGTTTAATGGTAGCATTTAGAAATGCTATTGCTTTTAAAATAAAAACCCTGTTTCCTATCACTTTGCTAAAGTCACGTGTTAGTTTTAATAGCTGATTTATAGATTCCTGAAGATCATCTATGTACACTGTGCCATCTGCAAATACAGTTTTACACCTTCCTGCCCAGTCTTTATGTCTTTAGTTCCTTTTTCTTGCTTTATTGCATTGGCTGATGCCTCCGGTGCAGTGTTAAATAGAAGAGGTGGAACTGGGCACCCAATCCCTGGGCCCAACCGAGGGTCAATTAAGGGGAAACATTGAATCTTTCATCATGTGAGCTATGACTTTTTCATGGATGTCTTTTATCAGGTTGAGAAAGTTTCCTCCTATACTTAGTTTACTGAGGGCTTTTGTCATGAACAGTGTTGAAATTTGTCAAGTGCTTTTCGACATCCATTGAGATGATGGTTTGATTATTCTCCTTCATTCTGTTCATGTGCCGCATTCCCTGACTGGTGTTCAGATGTTCGTTTGAATAGGCCTTGCGTTCCCCACGTGTCATGGCGGATCACTGTTTGATCTGTTGCTGGATTTGACTTGCTGCTGTTCTGTTAAAGGTTTCTGCACCTGAGTTCTGAGGGTAACGGTCTTCTCCACCATCCAGAGGGACACAGGCCCACCTTCTCCAGCAAGGTCCGAGCCTCGGCCTTGGGTGGCCTCTCCCACATCTGCTCCCTCATCGTGAGAGCGCCCGTACGGCCATTCCCATCTTGGTACATGCCGTGCCCCTAGCGGGGGCCGAACCTGGGACTTTCTGATCCGCAAGCCAACGCTCCAACCGCTGAGCCAAACGGGCCAGGGGGCCATTCCCATCTTGGATGCAGCTCTCGTTTTTTCTCTTTGTAGGCAATCTCCAGTTTTCCGTTAAAGTATTTTATATTAAATTGTCACTGTTAAAAACCACAGGTATGGTTTTTGTCTCCTGACCAAGACATGTTCCCTTGGAGGTTATATGCATTTTTTTCTTCCAACAATTTTTTTATTTTATTTTTTTGTTAATCCTCATCTGAGGATTTTTTTTCCATTGAGTTTTAGAGAAGGTGGAAGGAAGGGAGGGAGGGAGAGAGAAACATCGATGTGAGAGAGACACATCCATTGGTTGCTTCCCTCACGAGCCCAGACTGGGGCTGGGGACCAAACCGCAACCCAGGCACATGCCCTTGACCAGGAATCAAACCAGTGACCCTTCGGTGCGAGGGCCAATGCTCTAACTGCTGAGCCACGCCATCCAGGGCGGCCACTACGTCTCTGAACAGCGCTTCTCTTCCATCCCCTCGTTCTCTCCTTTGCGACTCTGGTGTGTTTAGGTCTTTTCAGTCTCGCTGCGTTTCTTGTGTCCCGGCCTTGTGCCTCCTGAGGCTCAGTCGGACCCACCTGCCATCTCTCACCTCAGCACTGTCTGTTCTGCTGCTCAGCCCATCCGTTGGTTTCTTAATTTTGTAAGTTCTTGAAATCCTAGAATTCGCAGGCTTTATTCTGCAGCTTCCCGTTCTCTGCTGAAGTTGCCAGCCTGTTCTTAAATTCCTTGGGCACGTCCAGTGGGACCAGTGTGGACTCCCTGACGTCCCGCTGCCTGGACCCTCTGTCCGCTCTTCCTCTCGTCGGTGGTTTTTCTTGGTTTCACACGTATACTTAAGTTCCCAGTAAATGCCTGTTTATTTTTTATGGAATGCTGCAAACTGAACATGAAAATTGTACAGGGACTTGGGAGGATTGGAGGCTGTGAGGTCTGAGTTGTTTGTAGCTCATCCTTTGAGTCCCAGCTCCGAGCTTTGGGGGTGTCATCAGAGCTCCATCTCCTTGGCAGCCCCTCAGCTCCAGGTCGTTCTGCAGCCTAGGAGTCTGCCAGGCTTGGCCCCCTCCCTCCGCCTCTCAGTCCTGCTCCGGGAACCGCCAGGTGCCCCCTCGAGAAAGGTAGAGCCAGTGCCGGTGCAGACCTTGGGCTTCTCTCCCAGGCCTGGGCAGCCCTCCATCAACTTCAGGAAGGTTCCCCACACAGCCTGTCTAGTTGTCCTCCGAGGGAGGATGGTGAGTCACCTAATCTGCCATTGTCACGAAGGGAACCCAGGGCGTCATCTAAACCTCCGGGAGTCATTAAACCACACGCCCAGGGTTTGCAGAGGTTACTCAGGGCCCGGCCGACTCAGCTCTCTAGATGGCGTCACAGCGGTGAACGGTGAGCATCTCTGAGTCAGTGATGACAGTCCGAACAGGCTTTCCCTCTGCGTTCCTCTCGCCTTCCTCTGCGGCACCAGCGCAGTCCGCGGTCCCGCTGAGGAGAGACGTCGCCTCCGGCTCTAGCTCCGCAGCACCCACGCTGGTGTCAGACATCACACTCCCTGGACGCAGGTCCCTGCACGCTGAGCAGACCGCCTGTCCTGCCTGGGGTCCGTGAGAGGCGAGAACAGCAGGGACTGCAGGACAGGGAATTCCGAGAGTCGGAGAGCAAGGTTCTGCCTGACTCGGAGTCGAGAGGCCAGGAAAGGATATGAGAATGTGTGGCTTGGTCTGGGTCAGGAGAACGCCAGCCAGTAACAAAGCATCTTCACAAAACGTGCTGGCTGGTGCGGGGGTCCCAGGCTTCACTTCCGGTGGCTGCCCCCCTCCCCCCCCCCAGCCCCGGCTGCACTTCTGGGAAGGTTGAGGCGTGTCGGCGCACATCTGGTGAACATGCGTGTACCTGGTTTCAGTGTAGCGCTCGTGGATTGAGAAAGTGTGTGGATACGACGCACAGATACACGTCCAAGAACTGTCAGTGCCGGCCAT
The DNA here is from genome assembly GCA_030848825.1 of Tadarida brasiliensis. Classification (NCBI taxonomy): domain Eukaryota; kingdom Metazoa; phylum Chordata; class Mammalia; order Chiroptera; family Molossidae; genus Tadarida; species Tadarida brasiliensis. The sequence goes on from CM061273.1 coordinate 65,408,216, forward strand.
AGGTGAGGACCCGCTGGCTTCGTGTGTGGCTTTTGTCTTACCAATTATATACCTATCAGGTACTGGCCGGGAGAGTCAGAGCATTATTTTAAAAAGAAATTGCGCCCTGGCTGGTGTGGCTCAATGGTTAGAGCGTCAGCCCTTGCACTGCAGGGTCATGGGTTCGATTCCCAGTCAAGGGCATATACCTAAGTTGCAGGTTTGATCCCTGGCCCCAGTCAATGTTTCTCTCTCTCTGCTCCTCCCTCCTTCCCTTCCACTCTAAAAATCAATGGAAAAAAATATCCTTGGGTGAGGATTAACAAAAAGAAAGGAAGGGAGGAAGGGCGGGAGGGGGCAACAAAGAAACTGCTTTTGTCTCAACGTGGAAGGCGGGGGAGTCCTCAGATGTGAAGTTAGAGTCTTGAGAATCATGGCAAGGCCAAGGGCTCCTCACAGTGTGGCCGAGCCGCCCCTGCCTCTGGTCTGTAGCTGTTGGTCTCCGTCACCTATCTCTGCAGCCGTGATCTTTCCACCGTCACTAATGGGTGCACCGTGTCTCCTAGGATCCCTGGCCGGCTGAATGACAGGAGGACACCCCTGGGCGAACTGAACTGGATCTTCACAGCGATCACAGACACCATCGCCTGGAACGTGCTGCCTCGGGGTGAGGCCGCCGGCCGTCCGCCGGGCGGGAGGGCTGCTGAGAGCCAGGAGCCACTGGCCTTGGCCGAGAGAAGTCAAATGGAAGAAAGGGGTTCTCGCAGCCAGGAAAGCTGCCGGGGGTGAAGAGCGGGAGGCAGGGCCCTGGGGAGGTTCCTGGGGGGATGAGGCAGTCAGGCGCTGAGATAGGGTGTACTGGGGCTGTCCATGAGCATTTAGGCTCATCTTTCCCTGGGATCATCGGCCCTGTGCACACTTCCCAAAAGCAGAGTTACTGCTGTGAGACTCGTTATTGGTCTTTGCTCGTTTTTGATGAAAGTAAATTTGTGTATTTGGCTCAAACCACTGGACGTGAGTCGCTGAAGATCGATTTTTGTGTCTTCGCTGCCCTCAGATCTCTTCCAGAAGCTCTTCAGACAGGACCTGTTGGTGGCGAGTCTCTTCCGCAATTTTCTGCTGGCAGAGAGGATCATGCGGTCGTACAACTGCACCCCGGTCAGCAGTCCGCGCCTGCCCCCCACCTACATGCACGCGATGTGGTGAGTGTCTTGCCGGTGGCGCCCGGCCCCAGGCACAGTGACACGGCCTGAGCAGCTTTCCTGTTTCTAGGCGAGTACGAGGTTGGTGGGATTACATGACCAAGAGCAAGGCTTGCCACCAAACCTGGACCCCAGGGCAGTGCCAGCAGGGAACGAAAGCCTCCCCTCAGTTCCCTCTGCCAGTGGGAAACCGAGTCCCTGCTGAGGGGGGGGGCGCCTTGGGGGGCTGCAGAGGGAGGGGCTGCCGCCGCATCCACCTCATCAGAGCTGCTGCCGGACCGCGGCCGTGGGCTCGTGGCTGGTGAACCGTGTGCTTGCGTCACAGGTGCACACGAGTGCGACCTTCGTGGCTGTTGGTGACCGTTCCCAGAACTGGGTTGCTGCTGCCTGCCCCCTAGGAAGAGTGGGGGCGCTGTTGACATTAGCACTGTCTGGAATCGTGGCGTGCTGTCTGGAGGGTGTGGTCCTTCCCGCTCCCTTGCTTCTGTGCCACAGAGCTTGGGGCGGTGCCCACAGCACTGGAGGCAGGGACATGAGCCCCCCTCCACCCACCAGCGGGAGAGGCTTCACCTACGACGGTCTTTGAAAAGAGCAGTTCCCTTACATTGTGCCCAAAAAACCACGTTATGGTGTGTTTTCAAGGTCAGGTGTATTTACTTTAACATGTGCGTGACCACTTTCCCTGACACTGGAAACCCGGAGACCAGCAGGCGTGCCCACACGCTGCCTCACTCCTGGGAGGACTCCAGGGACTGTGCTCGTGTCTGTGACACAAACCCGCTGTGCGAGCCACGCACCACACTGTGAGCAGGGAGCGTCAAAACGTGCGCCGTGTCCTTCCCAAGAGTTTACAGAATGAAACAGAGACCACCGAAGTGGAGACACCCACACCGGAGCCGCACGGGGCCCGGCCCTGCCCGTCGTCCTTGTCATGGACAGTTGTCCCCGGTGCTGGCCTCCTGAAGCGTCAGAGCTGGACTCCGTGTCTGCTGTGGAATCCAGTTCCAGGCTCTGGACACGACGGCAGCACCTCCTCGCCCCGCTCTCTGTCCTCACCACGTGCCCACGCCGTCCTCGCAGCCCCAGTGCGGCCCCCGTCCTGTGAGTTCAGCTCCCGTGCGGTCACTGAGCAGGTCCTCGCCTGTGCTCGTGGTGAGGGCACAGCACCGCAGCCCAGAGGCCGGATCGAGGGAGCAGCCTCCCGTGGCCCGAGCCCCGTGGGGACGCCGGCGTCCTGCATGTGCGCACGGGGCTCTGTGCTCTCCAGGTCCGACCTCCGAGCGCGTCAGGCCGCGGGGCTGGTCCAGTCGCTCAGCCTCCGTGGCTCCCGTTCTGCAGAGCTCAGAGGCTCTCCCTGCTCCCTTGGACAAATGCTGGTGGTTGTGCGTGGTGGGTCCCCGGTGACACGGGCCCCGGGAGCTCTCGGTCCCTGTGTGGGGCAGGCGTCCCCGTGAGAGTGTTGCTGTACTCACCTGGGCTCGCAGTGCGGGGTCTGTTTCCGAAAGGCCCGGTCTCCTGGCTGCGTGTGTTTGTGTGCTGGGAAAGGCCACAGAAGCACAACACCGAAGGGTCCCACTCACAGGGAACGACGGGGACGAGACTGCGGGAGGAACCTCATCTGCGAGTGGCACGTCGCTCTGGATGGGCTTCCCCAGTGACGGCACAGCCTGCGTCCCGCATGAGCTGGCTGAGTCAGCCCGTCACTGCCAAGAACTACACCATCGACCAGTGTGACTGGAATCGAACGTAAAACCACGTTTTGCATTCCAAGAAGAGACAGGACTGTAGGAACATAAGCAGTAAAGGAGACGGAAACTGAAAGTGCCGTCTACTTGGTCAGAAGCTGGCGGAGGCTCCCTGCCGCTGCCCTCTCGGCCGGGGTTTCCAGGAGATGAACCTGCCGGCGCTGGGCCACCTCTCCCGCCTCTCCCAGCTCCCCATCCTCTGACCGCCTCTCCTCGCTGCCTGCAAAGCATGTTGAGAACTGGGGTCTCCTGGCCAGTGTGGGTCCATCTGCGTGTGGAAATTCAATGGGGTCCATGCAGCAGTCAATCACGAGTGATTACAGTGTTTTACTTGCTGTCCCCAAGCTCTGTATCAAAAGTGACCTCTTGGACTGGCTTCCACGTCCAGCTGCTGTTTCCCTGCTGGGCCCCTGGCACAGGCCTTTTCCTCGGTTCATTTTCACATCCGAAAACAGCTCAGCCGTGGCCTGCCTTACCTGTCCAAGTAAGGCCATAGGTGGGAGCACTCTTCAGGAGTGTCCACGGTGACCAAGCCCTGGCCCGCACATGCTTCCCACCCACTAAAGGTCCCGAGCTCACAGGAGGGAGGGAGGCACCGTGAAGTTTGCGCTGCTCTGTCCAGACTTCCTCTCAGGCCTCAGAGAGGGTTCGTCTGCCCTGCCTTCCCAGGAAGCCCACCTCCGCGCAGCTGCTCACCCTGCCAGCGTCCCACTGAAGCAGGCGCTTGCTCTCTGCGGGTTCATGATCATAGACTCGTCCCCTCACACTGTCCCAGCAGTGTTCATCGGCCAGCCGGTTCTGACTGTGGAAGTCTCAGTGCGGCGCTAGCGGGGTGTGGCGGTCGGCATGGAGATGAGAGCCCCAGGAGCCCTCCCTGAGTGTGACAGCCACGCAGTCCTGACACTCAACACGCCGCAGGCTGCCGGGTCCCCAGAGCCCCTCAGCGGAAGGCCTCACGCCAGAGGGACAGCTGCCTTCTGAGCCTTGGGGTGCTCGTGCCGAAGTGTGTCAAGAAGCTGCCATGCTGAGGGTCTAGGGATGAGGAGCCCTGAGAGTCAGGAGTGACCTTACTTCTTCATGGAGCTGTCCGGAAGATCAAAGTGCTGACGTGTGTGTAAATGGCGGTGCTGCAGCCACGCCCGTCGGGGACAAGGACTGGTGAGAGGCTGACCCGGCAAGGGTCTCCCTCCTCCCTGGAGGCGGTTGGATGGGGCTTCAAACACAGGCCCATCGTAACCCCAAATCCAGTGCTTTACAGACAGGTGTTTGCTTCTCGTCCCCTTGCAACCTGAGGGGAGTGCGGGGGCCCAGGCATCCCAGGCTGGGCCGGCGCCCTGTGCGCTCACCTGCGGGGCTCATCCCCAGCCTCCCCTGTGCTGCATCTGAGGCATCTTATCTGTACAGCTGGGATGTGGCCTCCATCTGGGGGGGGGGGGGGGGCTGCCGGGGTACAGGCAGCGGCTCGGCTACAAACCCAGAGGGCCGTGCTCCCCTGTGCTCGGGTTTGGCCGACAGCTGCCACGCCGGCCCAGGGCGACCTCGTGCTTGGCGAATGGGCTTTCTGCAGAGCTCATTCCGTGATGGCATACTTCAGACCGGTGTCCAGAGCACCCTCCCCTCCTCACGAATAGACCGGAGCCTGTGGGTCCCCAGGGGTGCACCGCCAAGGAAGTCAGAACACTCACTGGGAATAAATAATTTACATCAACTTATTACATTCCTTGGGTGGTGATGGAGAGGTTGAATTCTTAGCAGGGGAAGAAAGGAACAGAGCGTAACAAAAACCGAGGTTAGAACAGTAACACCCCTTCACACTGGCCTCAGGTGGGGCCTAATGAACCGCTCAGAGCCCCGCCTGTTTAATTTTTGATGCGAAGCCATCAGGGAGTCGTTCCCCTCACGTCCCATTTCAGCCCATCCAGAACCCTTGCCTTCTCAGCGGTAATGACCTGTGCCTCCGGAGCCCAGCGAGGGCGCCCGGCCCGCTGATGGATCGCACAGACAGAGGCCGTGCTCCTGGAAGGCTCGCCCCCCGGCCCACTGCCTAGGCGGCTGCCGTCATGGACCTGTTTCCTGAAAACCCCAGCTCTTGCTAGGTGGCATGTTTTCCAGGTGGCAATGCACCTGAGCAGCCCTCGCCCAGAACCCCTCGCTCCAGCTGATGGGCCGGGGGGGGGGGCAAGACTGAGGTGAGCCTGTCCCGCCTCCCAGATCACTTGGACCCCCCTGACCCTGCCTCCCCCTCGCTGGGACACAGCTGTGGAGAGCAGATCCTGGGTGCCAGGTGCAGGCCCCAGCAGCCCCCCACGGCTGCAGGATTTCACAGCCCTCAATTTCCACTTTCCCTTAGTGAGAACCCCCAATTAAGACACCGGGTTTCAAAAAAAAAAAAAAAAGACACCGGGTTTCTTTTGACTTGACCCTGGAAAATGTAGCCCGTTTTCATTGGCTGAGAAACGCTCAGCAGAGAACACTGATATTGTGCCACGCAACCTCAGACTTTAATGGGAACTCCGAGGTCCTTGGCCTGACCCTCTCCCCTCGTAACAATAACCAGCCAAAGGCGCAGAGGCGACCAGCATGCCCAGCGCCGGCCGTGCGCTCCCTCACCCTGCCCGGGGCTGCTGCTCCTTGGCCAGCTGGTGTTCATGTCGGACTGTGCGGTCATCAGCAGGTCTCAGGTGTCCTTACCCCCCCCCCCCGCCCTGTGAAGACTGGACACGGTTCCTTTCCTCTCGCTCAGCTGCGCCCCTCCGTCGGCCCCGAGCAGCTTCTCTGCATTGCCCCCCACAACCTGCATGGCACCCCTGCCCGTGGCTTCCTTCCACGTGGCCAGTCTCCCCCGAGCCTCTGTGCACAAATACACACTGTGTCCTGGATGCTGTCTGCAGGAAAAGGTGGGCCAGGTGGGGGCAGGCCTTGGGAACTGTCAGGCCCGGCGGTGACACATAGGTCACACTCGTCAGGTTGTCACCGTGGTTGATGCAGCTTCACCGGGTTTGTTGCTCTGGAAAGGACGGGGAGGCACCGAGGCGGCTGCTGTGGTCCCTGCCCTGGGCTGCCCGCCTCCTCTGATGCTCTGTCTGAACCCCGCCAGGACCTCAGGAAATTGGGGGGCCTTTTTGGTTGTAATTCTTCCCACCTCGTGCTTTGATGGGATGGGCTGACCGACCCTGTGGAGCTGAGGTGCAGGAGGCGTGCTCCCAGAGGTGCCCACACACACCTCACACCTGCCCCTGCCCCTAGATGCTCCTGCCCCCACGTCTTATGACGCCTGAAGCGGAACCATTTTATCTGATTAAATTCAAGGAGGTTTTGTGGGGTTTAATGGCAGTAAATGACTCTGCTTGTCTCCTGACGAAGAGTAAATGTCGCCCCCACCCCACTGGCTGACCACCTGCCTGCAGTCTGGCCCTGAGGGCCCTGTGGGAGCTGTTTATGGCCGTGTGAGGCACTTCTGATGATCTCCCGATTGCCTCTTAATTAGACGGTGGGGGAGGGGCCTGCTCGTGGGAAGGGGCCCATCTGGAGGAAATGAGCAGCTTCGTATGTTTGAATAATGGAAGCGTGTTCTTTGGTCTTTTTGTTCATCTTAATTTTTTACTGTTTCCTGGATGTCTGTGCTTCTCCATCTGTCTCGACCCGCATGAGGCCCTGTGGAAGGCCTCCCCCACGTGCGGCTCAGTCCTAGTCTCCAAGACCGCAGCCGGAGTCTCTGCGTTGCCCTGGGGGGGCTGCTGTGCTGGAATGGAAGCCGGGTGGGGCGTCCCTGTTCCCTCGGGAGCCTGCTCCCCAGGGAAGGGACTCAGGTGCACAGCGGGCCGTGCAGGAGGGGAGGCGGTGTCAGCATCCCGTGTAGAACGAACGTTTCCTGCACAGGAGGGAGCGGCCCTGGGTTCCTCTGCCAGAGACCCTGCCAGCCACTGCTGTCCCCGAGTCGTGTGGGTGGGGCCCGGTCAGACCACTCAGGACAGATGCTGGCTGGTTGTAGAGGTGGGGCCAGCCCTGACTCCATGGGTGGGGCAGCAGGCACTTGGGGGTGGGGGGTCCATAGGCGGACCTTCTTTCTCCGGGCCTCACACTGGCCCATTCCTGATGACGTGCATGGCCTGACCCTGGCGTTCCGTGGTGTGTCGGTGACATTGCCCGGCCACCCTGGTGGCCCAGCTGCACCCTCGGCTTGGGCAGGCTGCCCTGCTAGGGCCACTCAAGTCGGGCAGAAACTGCACTGGAAAGTGGGACCAGTCCCTTTGTTGTTCCCAAGCTTTTTCTCATTTCAGTTTGAAGACAAAGATGTGACAAACAAAGTGGTCTTAGCGTGCTGCCCGCCGCGGGTTCCTGCTCCTCTGCTCCCCTCCAGGGCCATGGCCTGGCCAGGCTCAGCTGCCCTGAGCAGCCGCTGCTCTGCTGTGTCCAGGGTCCTGCTGGGAGCCGGTCAGTGATGCCCTGGTGTTCTGCTCTCTCCCCAGGCAAGCCTGGGACCTCGCTGTGGACATCTGCCTCTCCCAGCTGCCCACCATCATCGAGGAGGGCACTGCGTTTCGGGTGAGTCCCTCCAGGCGCCCTGTGTGGCCTGATGCCGTGGCTGTTTCGCTGACCTGATCTGCAAAGCGCCCATCAGGTGTGGTGCCCAGGACTCCCGGTGTGAACCCGCCTGCATTTAGCCAGAGCTTAAAAGATGCACCCACCAGGGGCTCAGAGTTAGATGTGAGGTGCTCAGCTCGAGGACATACCGTCTACTGAAGCGTTGCTGTGGTCATCTGCTTTCCCTGTGTGGCATTGTGGGTCCCCAGACCTGCCCCAGGGAAGGTCTGGGCCCCGGGCCACCTTTCGTGGGTGAGAGTCTGGTGTCCTTGCATCACCGGGTCTGTTGGTGACCCACCCGTGTGCACTGGTGGTGACCTGTCTGGTCCCCACTGCAGCCCGGCTAGTGGGTGCTGCAGAGAGTCTGAGCTGCTCCTGCCGCAGTGTAGGCGTCTCATGCTCTCTGTCCTCGCCGGTGAGACCTTCCACCCCCACCCCCAGCGACTGTGGTTTAATCCGAAAGGGCATTGCACTGAGCTGCTGTTCGGGCTTATCCCCCGACTGGCGGTGTCGTTCTGCGGTGTCACGCTTTCCTTTGGGTCCTCCGTTGTGAGTCTTCTGATCATGTTTCTCCACTGTTACCTGTTTCCCATTGGTCTCTGCTGCTTCGGGACGTGTCCCGAACACCCGTCCTTTGTCCCGCTGTGGACTTCCTCTCCGGGCGTGCAGCGCAGTGACGATGAGTCCCCTGCCTCCGTCGCCTTACAGGCGCACACAGTGCTGCCGACCTGTTCTCGGTGCTGGCTGCTTCCTGTGGCTTCGCCGTTCCGTAGCTGGGAGCTGCCCCATCTCCGTCCTGTCACCTGGCCCATCCCTCGGTGACCACCCACCAGCGCCTGTAAATAGTGTCTCTTTAAAGTTTCATTTTCTATTTTCTCTTTCTTTGCCTGTGTACTGGTTACAAGTGGTTTTATGTAACAACTTTGTTGAGTTCACGCCCCTGTTCTGATAACTTCCCTATAGACCACTGGCCTTGTCTTAAAGCTGAAGGGAAGCTTAGCACCTGTGCCTCTCCCAGAGTCTGCCATGGGCAGCGACAGACTAGCTGACGGAGGCAGACAGGCGAGGGGCGGCCACGGGTGGTTGTCCTTTGTGTCCTCTTTCACACAGTGAGGTCGTCCATAAGTAGCAAGTGTCTCACTTCCCTGCCAAGATGGACACCCGCCCGTCTGGGTGTGTTTGGAGCAGGGCGTGTGCAGAAGGGGCCAGCTTCCGTCCGTCACGACGCTGACAGCCAGGCCAATGGGTTGGCCCAGGGGTCAAGCGTGGCTCTTCCTACCCACCACTGGCCTATCTGCTCTGTCCATTGCACTTGGTGTCTGCTCTCGGGCCCCCAGTCTGTGTGAGCCGTGGCTGACAGCAGAGCAGAGCTGCCCTGAGCGGCCCTGGCCATGTGGCCACGTGACTCAGCCTGAGCCCACCACGTGTGTGCGCTGTTCTCCAGAACACGCATCCGAGCTCCGTTTTCTCCCCCAAGAATCGGCACACCTGACACACCTCTGTCACCTGGGAGGTGAGGTCCCCTCTGTGAGTCGCCGTCAGCTGCCCGTGGGCCGCTCTCGAGAGCCTGGGTGGGTGTCACGTAGGAGGCTGAGCCACACGTGTGCTGGGCCCCCAAACGTCAGCTCACTGCTCGAGAAACACGACAGCCTCAAGGCACCTCCACCGAGAGGCTTTTCCTGCTCTGTCCGTGTTGGGACGGTTAGGAACCTTAGAATCCTCTGCTCAGAGCCATTGCTCCATCCAGCAGAAATGAACTTGAAGGGAAGGGAGAGGCCTGGGTTCACTGGGTTGTCCGACACCCCCCTCCCAGACCCAGGTCCTCAGTGTGCCTGGGATCTCCCAGCTGTGGGGAGGGAGCGCTTAACGAGGTTGCCTTTTTAAAGCCGATTTATGAATAATTCACACTTGGAGACAGGAAAATCACCATCGGGCTCCGTTCCAATCCAGTCTGCCCTCCAGGTTTGACTGACTTGCTGTAAGCTGACTTTGCAAGAACATGAATTCTTAAGTGGTGACTTCTCTGAATTCTCACGTGATACACTTTTCACAAGGCCCACAGGGCTCTGACCGCCAGGCCCGCCGTCGTGGAAGGCGTGGAGTCCACGTCTGGAGCGTGGCTTTTACAGATGCGCTGAGGGCCCGGCACGCTCAGAGTTGTTCACGGGCACCGGTCCACACGCCCTGCACCCCTGCTTCCGGCCCGCCCTCCCTCCCTCCCTCCCCTCTGCCCAGGAAAGGCCGATGGAGGGCAGACAGGAGAGTGCTGGGAGGCAGAGCTCTGTAACTTTGGAATTCTTTTCTACTTTTTTATTTTTTTTATCACCTGAAGACATTTTTTCATTTTTTGTTCAGATAGAGTGGGAGGGAGAGAGATGGGAGGGAGAGAGAGGAAGAGAGAGAGAGAGAAACATCGACATGAAAGGGACACATCGAGTGGCTGCCACCCACACGACCAACCAGGGCCGGGGACAAACTGCAACCGAAGTACATGCCCTTAGCGGGAACCGAACCCGGGTCTCTCTGGACCACAGGCCGACGCTCTAACCGCTGAGCCAAACCGGCCAGGGCTGGAATTCTTTTCATTTGGGCCTCGGGCAGCACAAGGTATTCAGTGAACGTGATTCTGTGGGGCAGAAGGCCCCAGCTGCCCTTTTCCTTGGCCGCCCAGAGCTCCTTCCCGGCTGAGCCCCTCCGGCCAGGCCCCTCTGCAGTCTGCCTGCTCCTGTACGTACTGCCGTTCCCTGCAGTGCCCCTGTGAGGACGGGCCAAGCTCCATGCTCCCAGGCTGCTGTCCAGCTTGGCCTTCGCTCACCCTGACCCTGGAGCCGCTGCTGGCCTCCCACACCCCCGACCCCAGGTCAGGTCCATCCTTCTCACGTCCCTTCTGCTCCCTGTCCACTCTGCACCCACACCTGGGCTGGACTGGGGAGACCCGCTGGGACCCTGCCGCGCTGCCTGGCCGTCTGACTGCTGTCCTGCCCTCGTTCTGTCGTTCCCGTCTCTGTTCCCTTGCTCCCTCCCAGCACCTCCTCCCTGACGACATCCCCACCTCACTGGGAACTAGGAGCATGGAGAGCCCCGTGTACCCTCCTCTGCATCTGTCTGCCAGACCCGCAGCCAGGCGGCGCCACAGCCTCCGTCCTGCACGGGCAGTGCCCTCACCCAGACCCCTCACCAGCTTACAGATAAGGCCCGTTCAGCATCTCTGCACTCGAATCCCCGCTCAGCCCTCTTCCCCTTCAGAGAACTGTCTGCACCTGCCTCTCCACTTCGTCTCCCAGGTGGAGCCCCTCCAGCCTGGGACAGTCCTCGGTGATCCCGGGGCCTCCGTGTGGCTCCGCCGGGCAAGCAGTTGTGGGTCTGAGTCTTGGACTCTGCTGACCACGCCTCCTTGAACACGGCCCTCCGTGCCTCCTGCTCTCCTCTGCCGGCCTTGGCCGTGCTGGTTCCGCCTCACCTCCTGGGCCTCTACCCTTGGGGTGCTGCAGGCTCTGCTGGTGTCCTCCTGCCCAGCCTCTCTCCTCAGGTGTGGGCCCCTGTGGCCCGTCGCCCGCCTCATGTCTTCACTCGGTGCCCCATCGGCGTCTCACACTCGCCTGGGCCAAGGCGATTCCTCCCCTCCCTCCCCTCCCAGACACGCTTCCCCTAAGTCTGTCACCCCCTTCCCGGTGCTCAGGCTGAGCTGTGAGTGGGCCTTGCCCACACCCAGTCTGCACACAGCATACCCAGGTCCAACCACGTCTCACCACCTGCTCTGCTCCGGCCAGGCTCGGGCGCTCTCACTGGGATGGTGGCGGCCGTGTAGAGTGGGGACTGCGTGGAAGGGGGTGGCGTGGAGCAAGGGGGGGTGGGTCCCTGACCGAGGTCCCTCTGCCTGTCCTACAGCACAGCCCGTTCTTTGCTGAGCAGCTGACTGCGTTCCAGGTGTGGCTGACGATGGGCGTGGAGAACAGGAGCCCCCCTGAGCAGCTCCCCATCGTCTTACAGGTGAGTGCCCCAGCTCCGGCTGGAGGAGGCTGGGAACCCCGCAGTCTCCTGGGGTGGTTTGTCCAGGGGCCTGTGAGCGGGGGTGTGGCCAGCCCTCCCACTGCTGTACCTGGAGCTGGTGCACGTGTGTCCCTGCGGGGCTCTCCTGGTGAGGTCGCCGAGCACCCCGCCTCCCCAGGAAACTGGTATGGGTTGTAGTCATCCGCCCGTCTCTCCTCACGCTGCTCGGGGCCTGGGGTGCAAGCCCACGTCGGCCTCTGAGAAACAGCGCGAGTCTCCTCGTCCACCCCCAAGGACACGGCCGCTTCCTTCCTCAGGTGCTCGCTGCGTCGTGACAGACGCACGGCCACCTCACTGGGCCAGCTGCTCTCTGTCACCCGGGCCGTGGCCACCCTCCCCGTCGGCCCCCTCGGCCCACAGGCTCTGCGGAGCACATGCGGCAGAGCTGCGTTTCCCTGGTCCCAGCCGTGTGCGGGGGATGCGGCCGAATGCGGGTCAGAGCAGGGTCGTGGGGCAACCTCTCCGCATGCCGCAGAGCAGCCGGGCCCTGACGTCGCCCCGCTGTCCTGTGCGGCTTGTGTTTGCTGCTTCCTCTGAGCGTGACAAGAACACAGACATAGCCTTTGTTCCTTTTACATGCTTCTGGGTCCACGTAGCGCTGTCCTGAGTTTTCAAGTTGAGCTGTGAACACACAGATTTTCAAAGTAAAACAAAAAAAAAGCAATAATAGCAAAACAAAGAAAACAGACCACTTTTCAGAAGACGAGGCCTTCCCCTTGGATGAGTGCAGCAAGGTGGCCAGGTGTGAACGAAGCCGGACAGACTCGGAGACGGCGGTGGCGCAGGTCGGAGCCCGTGGCCCTCGCACTGACCTCCCAGCGGGGCTGCAGGGCCGGCGCTCTCCGGAGCAGGCGCAGTGCCCGGCGTGTGGAGCCTGTTCTTTAGGTCTGGCCAAGATCCTGCTGTAAGTGGCTTCCTATCGACGGATTTTTAATGTTCCATTTACAATCTGCACTCCCTCGGGGCAAGAGAAGACCTGATAAAACCGACTCCGGTGCTGGAATAAGGGAGGGTGACCGCAACAGAAAGGAGGGGCGTTTCCTGCGTGACCTTCCAGAGACAGCAGGTCCTGCCTCATCCTGGCGCCCAGGCGGGTCTGTGCAGCGAGGAGGGACGACGGGATTTTCCCGGGCAGTGTCAGCTTGCATGTCGTATGGGCCTCCTGTGAGGAAAACCATCGGCTTCCACTGCGGCGTTTTATTTACAAACAGCTTTTGCTCTGAAAGCACAGGACGGCTGTCCAGGGGCGGCGACTCAGTGGGGGCCGTCCCTGTGCATGGCCTTCACTGGGCTCAGGTGCTGGCCTGCAGGTGAGTCTGACTGTGAGCCGCCACAGGACCGGCAAGTCTGAGCCCAGCACCCAGCTCTTGCTCGCGAGGTGAATGCGTGTAGATGCCGTGGCCGCTCTGAGCTAATGGTGCTCGCGTCTCCAGGATGGATCCCTGTAACCCATTCAGCTCCCCAACATCTGCCTCTGTGCTTTCCACAGGTCCGGGGCAGTCTACAGTAAGATTTTTTTAAGTATAAACATAAACAAAAGCCAGTCCTTATTGTAAAAGTAACTTATGTTGGGCTTCAACTTTTTCAAACTGAATCAGCAGAAGGAATCAGAAGGACAGTGTCGTGTTTTAAAAGGACACCTTTGATGTTTCCCAGGACCCTTTGGTGACAATGTTCCTGCATCGCCAAGGCCCTCAGTTGCCAGGTCTGAGTGGATGGGTGCCGCCGCTCTCGAGGCGCTCCTCCCACATGGGCAGCAGCGGGGGACCGCCCGGCACTGCGGTGCTTGTGACTCGAGCCCTTTCCTGTCTGCATCCGTAACTGAGGCCTGCTGGCGGTGCCCACGGAGAACACGCATGAGCCCGGAGCTGCCCTACTATTTACCTTCAGAAACAGAGCTTCATGCCTGGTAGTGGTTCATAGGAAGAAAACGCTCAGAGTCGGAGTCAAGCCCAGACGTGTCCGAGGTCTGATTCTTGACGGTTGTCCACTTTCACAAACCAGTAGACAGAAGGCCCAGCTCGCTGGTCACTGAGAAGTGGGGACTTCGGACAACTTCATTTTCTCTCAAAGCAAATGCAGCTGCTCAGGACGCTGCTCAGGACGGAGATGCCACGACTGTGCAGAGACGGCGGCGTGAGCACTTCCTGTGCCCCCATGCTGGGGAGCGGGGAGAACAGGCCCTAGGAGGCTCACTGATTGAGGTCACCCTTAGAGGTCACCGTTGGGGAGTGAGAGTCAGGGTGACAGTCAGCTCGACTCGGCCTACACTGCTCCCCTAGCCCACTGTGCACCCTCACACCCAGCCCTCAGCTGTGCCCTGGGTACAGCCCCACGCCACCTCGCTCAGCTTCTTCATCGGAGCCTCCGCTGCTCAACACAGACCTTCCACTCAGACCTTCGCGCCGCAGAGGGTGGAAGTGGGCCCAATCCAGGGGTCCACCCAGCACTCCTCTTCTCCCCCCTCTTCTCCTCCTCCCTCTTCCCCCCTCCCCCCCTCCTCCTCCTTCTTCCTTCCCTCTCCTCCCCTTTATCCTCTGTTCCCTGACCCTGGCTGCCTGGCATAGCCCGAGACACCAACTCTGGACTCCTCCAGTGGGGGTAGCTCCCCTGCTGCTCCTCGGAGAGACCTTTTCAGGAACCCGGGGCTGTCGGCCCTCCCCTCCCCCTCCTCTGTCCGCCCCGTGGCCCTCCCTGTCCCCCTTCCATGGGGCTCTGGCTGTGGGGTGGCTGGGCTGTAGGGCCCTCCCCCACCCGTCAGCCCCGTGGCCCTCCCTGTCCCCCTTCCATGGGGCTCTGGCTGTGGGGTGGCTGGGCTGCAGGGCAACTTGGTGACACACGTGCGTGGCTGCTCTGACCTGCGGTTTGCTTCCCGCGTCTGTCCTGGGGAAGAGAGGGTGCAGATGTGCCACAGTGTCCGCAGCAGGAAGGTGGTGGTGACTCACCCGTCTAGCCGTGAGGCACGGGCTGCCGAGGGGCCCGTGTGGCCAGCGTGGCCCTTGGTCCGCTGATGCAGGGAGACCCACAGTGCGTCCCTCGGGGGTGAGAAACACAGCCGCTTAGCAGCTGTGTGGGAGAAACGGAGTCGTGCGTAGCGAGCAGAGTCATCGGTGAAATATTCCTACGTGCAGCTAACATTGTGCCAGTACTTCCAGTGGGCGCGTTTTACCTGTGGATGGAGAGCAGGTGTCTTCCTGGCCTGGCTGTGCGGAGCTGTAGAGGAGGGAGCCCCTGCCATGGGTGACGGGTGCAGGATGCCGGACAGACCCCCGAGTGACCTGCTTTGCGCCCGCACGACTGTCAGTGACACCGTCAATGACACCTTCTCCTTCTTTCCTCTCAGGTGCTGTTGAGCCAGGTGCACCGGCTGAGAGCCCTGGATTTGCTGGGAAGGTTCTTGGACCTGGGCCCCTGGGCCGTGAGCCTGGTGCGTGTTCCCTCTGTGTTACGGTCTGAGAGGAGACGTGGCCGTGTGGTCGCGGGTAACTGGGGGGATGGCCAGTGGCCATGAGGCCCTGGGAGGACAGCCGCTGCCACAGCATCGGGGTGCGGTTTGCCCTCTTGTCCCATCTGCTGTCCCTGGGTGTCACCTTCCAGGCAGAAGGTGCTGCCAGCATGTGGCTTTGCAGGGAGCAGCTCAGCCCTGTCCCAGCCACGCGGCACGCTTCCTCCTGGAGCCGCCAGGAAGCCCTCGTCCACTGCCTTCCCGCTCTGGTCTCGGGCACGATTCTGAAACGCTTCCCTAGCTACTCTGTAGGAGAGCAGGAACGGCTGCTTCAAACAGGAAACGGGCAGAAATGGAGCCCAGGAGCAGTTCGTTTATTTCAACAGATCAGAAGGAAAAGAGCTATGGAGAAGGAGTCTGTAGGTTAGAGGGGGTTCGGGAGACCTGTCCATCAGCCGCAGCACGTGGACCTTCTCTGGTCCTGTTTGCAAACGGATGGGAAGTCAAGTCTGGGAATTAACACATGGAACAGTCAGACGTTCAGATGAACATTCTACGCTCCGAAAGAATAATTGTTCCCTGATTTTAGATGTGGTAACGGTATGTGGTCCTGTTTTTATAAGAGGGGCCTTATTTGTAGAGGTAAACACTGAATGTTTGCAGATAGAATTACAAGACAGCCGTGCTCAGAGCCAGGGGGTGTGTGGGCGGGAGGAGCCTGTGGGCGGCTCCCAGCTGGGGAGCCAGCAGTGGGTGTTCAGCAGGGAGCTGCTCTCCCTCTGGCTGTGTACTCTTCTCCTTACATAACGTCAACAACGGGTGGCTGAGATGGCTGAGAGTCCGCCGAAGGAGGATGGAGTTAGGGAGGACGCCTGAGTGGGGCCCCCAGGCGAGGCGCGGTCCTCACGGAGAAGACGACAGGGAAACGAGCCTTCACCACTCAGAGTTATCCTTACACGGCTGGCCTCACAAACGAAACCCGGCCTCACGGAATTAGGCCGTGCTGGTTGGAAATGTGTGATCTTCGGAAAGCCAGGCGTTGTGATAGGCACAGGGTGGCCCTTAGGTGAAGGCCCAGCGGCCTGAGCCAGAGGAACGGACGTTCGTCCCTAGTTAGACAGGGCTCTTCACAAGGGACTCAGGCCCTGCCACTGGCCGGCGCCACACCCGACACCTGTGCTGGAGCCACACTTAACTGGAATCCCGACAAACCTGGGAAGGACGGTGCAGAACTGGGGGGGGCTGACAGCCCAGCCTCGCAGGAAGGTCCCCACCCACCCAAAGGTGACTCATTGCCAGAAGCTAGGCCCAGGAGACCCGGAGCTGCAGAGCGGCCCTCCCCGGCACATGGCTCTGTCTGCAGGTCCGTCTCGCGTGCACACGTGACTGGGAGCTCAGCGGACATGTCCTGAGGAGCCAGGCACAGTCCCACACGCGAGGGTCACCGTGAGGGGCCTTCCGTGCTGTTGCTGGGAGCAAGCCAGGCCACCAGGGCGAGGACGGGGGTTCCCAGGACTGGGCCTCCTGACAGCTCCTAGGGATGAAGTCAGACCAGGGAACCTGGAGGGAGCCCCTCACTGCGAGTGAGGCAACGCCGTTCCCGTCCCACTGCCCGTCTGCTGCCACCAGCACCTCGGCCGCCTCCCCCAGCAGCACTGCCCACCTGCTGGGCTGCTTGCTCCCTGTGCTGACCTGTCCTCTCCCCTCAGGCCCTGTCGGTGGGCATCTTCCCCTACGTACTCAAACTGCTGCAGAGCTCGGCGCGGGAGCTGCGGCCCCTGCTCGTCTTCATCTGGGCCAAGATTCTCGCCGTGGACAGTGTGAGTAGTCCGTGTCCTCCCATGGGCGTGAGGCCATATCTGCGTTCTCCAGGGGCCCGGCCCCAAGGGCGTGGCTGCTGGGACTGGGCAGGGCCTCTGAGGGCAGCCCAGGGGCCGCTCCTCCCTGCCGCAGACCAACACTTCTTGTCCTGCCTTGTCTCCGGTCTCCCTTCGGGCACAGTGGCCCTCCAGTCCCATCTTCCAGAAGCCAGTCCCCTTCCTGGCCCTGTCACCTTGGCTGCTGCTTCCACCCATCCCTGACCGCCCCTCTGTGACCCTGACCGCCCCTACGTGACCCTGACCATCCCTCCGTGACCCTGACCGCCCCTCCGTGACCCTGACCATCCCTCCGTGACCCTGACCATCCCTCCGCGACCCTGACTGCCCCTCTTGTTACCCTGACCATCCCTCCGTGACCCTGACCACATTTCTTTCAGCCCTGCCTCACCCAGACCCCATCAGGCTCTTCTGTCTCCCTGGCCTGGCCAGAGGACGGTCCTCTGGGCCCCGCCTCACCTGTAGGGCTCAACCCCCTGGCTCTCACGGGCTCTGCTCAGCCAGCTGCCCAGCCGACATCGCCTATCACCCGTCCTCAGGCCTGCTACCCCCTCACCAAGAGCTAGAGCTGTGCCGGAGGCTGCAGGTGACACGTAGGTCACCGTCCCTGCCCGCGACAGGGTCCCAGTCCAGTGGGGCAGACCATGTGCTGTGAGGCCAGAAGCGCACACCCCACAGGAGGCATGTGCCAGGAGTGTGATGTCCGATGGAGGAGGGCCTGGCGTCCTTCGGCGGGCTGCCTGGGTGCTGGACTGGAGTGTGAGGGCAGGTGGGGGCGTGGGGACAGCATGAGCGAGGGCAGAGGAGGCAGCCATGGGGGCTGTCGAAGGAGAGGGAGATTCATCCAGCCGGCATGAGGAAGGACTCAGGATTTCAGAACAAAAACTAAGAGCCAAGCTGTGGTTTATGAAAAGTCTTGACCCGGGGTCAAGATGATAAGGTTCACCGAGGGGCCTGAGAGTGGCCTGGGAGGGGGGCTGGAGGACAGGGAGGGCCCAGCGGATATGGGGGAAGGTGTTCTTGATTCTGAGCCTGTGCAGGAGGAGGGGTGGCTGTGCTGGCGTCAGGGTGACCAGGCGAGGCGAGTGGTGTGGGAACGTTCGGGAGACCATGGTGGTGAGGCCCGTGGCCTGAGAGCTGGAGATGGGGACCTTGTCCAGCCAGGTGACCCCTCGAGGGAAACAGAGACACGAAGGCTCCAGGGCTGAGTCGTGAGGGGCCGCTCTAGGGGAGCCGAGCATGTGGGCCATGCAGGAGTGTCCTCCAGGTGCCCGCCGCCCGACACCGCTGTGCGCCGCAGCCAGGCCGGCCTTCAGAGCGGACCCCCAGTCTGGCCTCGCAGACCCTTCACAGGCGTCCCTCGACTTCCCTCAACTTCCTGCCCCATTTTAGCAGATCCGTGTGTCTGCACGGGTGACCCGTGTAGTTCCACACTGCGCGTTGTGCGGCACACAAACAGAACCGCAGCGCGAGGGAACCGGTTGCAGAGCCCGTGCCACCAGAAGCTGTGGGCTGGGGCGGCTGCGTGCGTGGCTGTCTGGTCTGGTGAGCACTGTCATGAGGATGGTGTCCTCAGCTGTCGTCCCTGTTACCTGAGGGGCCACTTTCCTGAAGCCTCAGAGTGGGCTTTACTCGGGGCGCCCTGGGGAGCTGGGGGCCAGGAGCTGCTGTGCCAGCCCTGGTTCCTGCCTCGGAAGCCCCCCTGCCTGGGAGGAGGCCAGGTTGCAGCTGGCATGTCTATCTGTCTGTCTGGCAGGAGGGAGGCAGTTGTTTGAAACGCCCCCAGGTGGCCATAAGTGATGTGACAAGCTGAAGGAGAAGCCGGCAAGGCCCTTGAGCCGCCCAGGCGGATGGGTCAGGGTGCTGGTGGGTGGTGGCGGGTCGCCCTCCTGCGGGTGCAGCGTCAGCCTGTGAGGGGACAGGGACGGGGCCATCAGCCAGGGGCTCAGCTGTGCGGCTCGAGTCCAGCTGCCGTGGCAGCTCCGGCAGCTCCATGGAAAGGGGACCACAGTGTGGACGTGAGAACCTGGAATCACGGCTGGGTTTATCACGGGTTCGGAAAGCACCGGCTCGGAGCCCTTCCCACCCAGGACTCTGGGCGTCTTCCAGGGACACGAGGCTGGCTCAGTCTTAGGGAAGCTATTGACATGATATACTGGTAAGTAGAAGACATTGATCTCAGAAACGATAGAAACCACTCGGCAGAGCAAGCCGGGAGCTGCTTCTCTGGCGTTCAGAGCATCCTCAAGCCAGCCCGGAGCCAACACACGCTTCACGGGGAAGAGCGGGCACGGCGCCCGAGGCTGGAGCAGGGTGTGGGCACCGCCACCGCCGGCTGTCGGACGGGGCAGGACCCAAGGCAGAGGTGAGCCCTTGGGGTCTGCAGATGGCAGGCTGTGCTCTAGAACGCCCGGGGGACACGGGGGAGCGTGCACGGCCTGTGAGGGCTCACCAAGGCGGGAGACAGACACCGGTACACAGAACAAGGGGGACTGCCAGTGAGAAGATGAGTGTACCCCGCTCACAGGAGAACCCTAAGTCTGGAGATAAACCAGGCCCTCCGTGAGCAAGCATCAGCTTCCTGAAGACAGTCAGCATGGCCCCACGAGCACAGCCGCGTGCCACAGCAGGGCTCGCCATCCTGAACATGCGTGTTCTCCGAGTTCATTTAAACATCACACAGTCCCAGTCAACATACCAGCAAGCTTTTTATTTTAAATCTGAAAGTAGTCAAGCATATTGCAGATATTCTATGGGAAAACAAAAATAAATAACCAGGAACATGCTGAGCAGGAAGAAGAATGTCAGGAGCCCCTCCCTCCAGGTGTTAATGTCAACCCTGGAGCCTCAGAAAGGAAGAGCCTCGTGTCACCGGCTGGTGCCAGGGAGACGGGACGGGCGTGAAGGAGCAGACCTCGGGCCAGCGGGGCAGTCAGGGGCCTGAGGGTCTGGCGTCACGACAGCTGCCTCGAGAGAGAGGTTGTGTCCCTGCAGAGTGGAAACAGTGGGAGAAATCCCGACCGGTTCTATCGTAACCTTAGAGCGCTGGAACCGCCACTTCTTAATAAACCTCACTGCGAAAAAATAAAACGTTTTCCGTGAGGGAAACTACCATGAGCAAAGTTTTAGAACAAACCAGAACTTGGTGGGGGGAGGGTGTAGTTAGACTCCTGTCCCAGTAAAAGACCGGCCTCCCTGACGCAGAGGAGCTCCTGGGAATCCAGAGCACCAGCAGCCCGCGGAGAAGTGGTCACAGCGGTGCCCTGCCCTTCACCGGAGGGGGTGTCAGGGAAACCTGCTTTCAGAGCAAGGCGGGCGCACAGACAGCCAAACACCGTTCTCGGCTCCCAGGCTGGCTGAGGTTCACGGTGACCTCAGGGCCTCTGTCCGGACCCCAGACATGCTCCCCCTCCGACCTGTCCGTGTCATTGCTGCGTGCGTGCATCTGCAACCAGAGCTCGGCTCCACTCGCAGGCAGGTCATCACAGCAGCCCGTGGGGGCAGGAAGCCCCGCCACCCGCGTACAGGACCGCGGAGCGAGGAGGAGCAGGCGTGGCCACAGCGTAGGTCCGCTGAGAGACGGCGGCCCAGCCCGTATGTCCACATTCACTTCCTTAGTGTGAACAAACATCAGCAACAAAGAATTAGACGCTAACAGGGCCAGTGGGTAGTGGTGGAGGGCGAGGGGCCGGGGAGAAGGAAACTTCTCGATCTGGACCTTTCTGCAGCCTGTAAGTATATTCACAAATCCTAGAACATGCCCAGGGAGGTCGTGTGAAGGGACGAAAGCACTCACACTCAGCGGTTTGCCCGTCGGTGCCGAGTGTCCGGCGTGAGGACGTCTAAAGTAATTAGCCGTTGGTAGGGAAGTGAAGGTCCTCCCACATTCAGCTGTCTCGCTGGACTCGGTGAGCAGGAAGGCAGCTGTGCGGACATGAGGAACAGCGGGCCCTCGTGAGCAGGAGTGGCCCTGCTCTGGGTCAGCCGGCACGGCTTCTGGATGGCCAGCAGTGCCGGTGGTCCCTGCGAATGGACTCCCCCACCCTGGTTCCCCAGGTGGACTCATCGCCAGTGAGAGAACGCTGGCCTGGGGCGGGAAGGTGCCCTCATCAGAACGGCAGTCGGGCGTCTGCTGGTGGGACTGCTCCCCTGTAGAACAGACTTCACAGTCCTCATGAAGGAAAACGAAGGCGGGGTCTCTCCCCACAGCATCCTTTGCCCGAATATTCCCACCTGGAGCTTGATCTGGGGGAGAGGAGCAGACGGAACGAGAGAGGGCCCTTGGAGGATGCGTGGCAGCCAGATCTCCTTGCTCCTGGGCCTGCTTGGCCACCAAGCCTGCGTCTGCGAGCGTGTCGCGCGTGGGTGGCATTCCTGCGCCTTTGTAGTCGGGGGGCCTGCTTGTCTGTCCCTGGGCTGGGAGGGGGCGTCCTTAGCAGGCAGTGCACTGTGGAGCACCCACTGCCCACCGAGTGTGGACGGAGGGCAGTTGGGCAGTCAGCAGGTCCGAGCCGGTCGGCAGACAACACCTGCTGAGAAGTGACGCCGCACCTGGGATGGTGCCGTGCTGCAGGCTCCTGCCTGGCCTGCCCAGCTGTTCACAGAGACAGTGAGGGCCGAGCTCTGGACCCACGTCCTCCGTCCAGAGCTGCTCGTGGGTGTGAATCAGTGACTGTTTCCCGTTGACGAGACGTGTTTTAAGGACCTTCGCTGAGAACGTGTGGGCCTTGATTAGACTCATCGAGTCTCACGATTGAAAACAGAGGTGCCTTTGTTCTTAGAATCGGGGCCCAGCCGCTGTTTCTGGGCGTGACCGAGCTCTCCTCTTCTGGACTGAGTCCTAGGCAAGAAGGACCTTCGCTCCGGGCCAGCAGGCCTTCTGGGCTTCCCTGCTCACCTGAGAAATGGCCTCGCTCCGCAGTGGGGCAGGCTGGGAGCTGGTGCACCCTCTCTGGGCGCTTCACCCTGACCGTCACCAGCAGTGCCTCCAGACAGGGATCCTCAAAGCCCAGTTAGCGTGACGACTGTGGGCCACTCTCCCAAGAACAGTACCTGTCACTTCGGTTTTCCAGCCACTCCAACGTGTCCTCAGGTCAGGGTGAGATCCACTCACCGAGCAGGTCCCTTAAACTCGCAGAGCCCTGGGACCGGAAAGCCGGTCCTGGCTTCGCACCCCGTCTCGTCCTCTCCTCCAGGCACACAGAGACCTCTTCCTCAGCACTGTGCCTGAAACCTCTTTCCCTGTTGTCTTCGGCCCTGAGTGTCCTAGGCAGCTCCCTTTCACCACTCAGCCTCCTCCCTTCGGCCCCCGGGACCCGCCCCCCGTGCCCCAGAGCACCGGCCCCTCAACACATAGGGTTCCTACCCGTATGTACATGACTTCTAACCTAGGTTTGCAGCTCGACTCACCCCGCACTGCAGGTGTGTGTCTCCCTTCCTCCTGACAGCGGGGTGCCTGTAATGTGCCCCCCCGCATTGAACCCCTCATCCTCTGCAGCACCCTTCTTGCGCCCCCTTTGCAGCTGGGCCTCCTCAATGCAGCCTCCAAAGCCCATGCCATCTGCCTCCTGCCTCCCCAGCAGACTAGAACCCCCTTCACCCGTCCCCTCATCTGTCCCAGCCACTCCTCAGCTTGGTGTCTCCAGAAAGCACGTGGCCCCCTTCTCTCCCAAGGCCCCCAAGGTGCCCCTTGCCCAGCTGTCTCCTGCAGACACGGAGGAGGGCGCCTGGCGGGTCCTCAGAAGGGGAGCCGTGCTGTGAGGGACGTGGTGGTGCCAGGTGCTGTGCAACCCGAAAGGCTGGCTTCCCACCTGAGAGCTGCCCCCGGGGTGGGGGGGCTCTAGGAAGCATCTGGACAGGTGCTGCGTGACCATTACACTCACACTGGTTATCGAGCAGAACCCTGTGACCGCAGCAGGGGCCAGGGGTCTGCACAGACCGGGGATGCTCGCGCATGCCGGATGTGTCCCCGCTCGGAAGGCAGCGGAAGGGAGCAGGGAGGACGTGGGTGGGGACCGCAGGTGTGAAGGTGGCCCTGAGAGGAGCCGGCCCTACGGCCAGGCACCCGCCCCTCAGGGACCCCGGAGGCATTCGCAGAGCACGTGTGAGGGGCCCGCGCCTTCCCACAGCCCAGGGAAGAGGGTCTCGAGCAGCCGTCCTGGCCACTTTTCAGCTGAGAATTGGACTTGCGAGGAGAAGTGATGGAGGCGTAAATCACCCTTTGTGTGTTGGGTTCACGCACCGTGAGGAGCGGAGAGCCCCCCAGGCAGCTCACTCACGTCTCTCCGTGTCTTCTCTCCCCAGTCGTGCCAAGCGGACCTGGTGAAGGACAACGGCCACAAGTACTTCCTGTCGGTCTTGGCAGATCCCTACATGCCAGTAAGGACCAGCCCCTTCTGCTTGGGGCGGGGCAACACCCGCACCGTTTGCCGCTGCTCACCTGCCCACTGAGCTGACGCCTCTCAGAGGGCTCTGGAGAGGTGCTCCTCGCCACGCGCCACCGGGCAGAGGCCACAGCAGGCTGCAGGCCACGCTTTGGGAGCCATGGTTCTGCCTCAGCCACCGCCTTACTCACACGTGCTCTTTCCACAGCAGCGCACTAACTCGGTAGCTGCCGCATCTGTCCCTAAGCGAGGGTTTGGTTAACCTTGACCTGCAGGTTGGTTTGGCTTTGCCTGCGCTGGTCTGCATTCCCCGGCACGGCTCTGTGGCACAGCGCGATCCCCTCTCCCTCAGTCCCTGTCACGGAGGCAGCTCCGGACGGCTTGCACACCTATGGGTGCCGGCGCCCCTGCCGAGGGAAGGTCCGGGACAGCTGGACCCTGACGCACCTTATGAATTTGAATCGGGGAGGAAAGTTTAATGTTTAAATATGTTTTGTTATGTTCAATTGTTAAAGTGTTTACGCTATGAGTAGCATATCTAGTCACTCCTATCAACGTAATGAGTTTCTGTGTTCCCTGCTCCAGCCCCTAGCGTGGTGAAGAGAGCAGAGTGGACATCCTAAATTTAATTAAGTACACAGCTCACTTACACATCTTCGGTGGCTTTAGTTGCATAAAGGGATTTTTGTAGGTAATTTAACCCTCTAGTTGATTTTCTAAACTAAATGGTGATTTGCAAAACAGAAAGCATTACGGACAGGACTTACGTGAAAAGCAGGTAGTGCTTGTGTGTTTTAAGTGTGGCATTCAGCTGCCATCATGGGCAGTCCACGTCTACACTCCTTGTGAGTTTTGGAAGTCACTCCCTGTTCTTCAGGGTCAGTAACAAAACCAACGAAACGGATGGAGAAGAACGCTGGGCGGGTGAAGTGGAGTAAAATGTGCGCCACACTGGCGCGGACGGGCCCACTCCGCCCACAGGCACACTCAGGTCCTGAGGACATGGCCAAATATGAAGGAAAGGAAGGGAAATGCCCAAAAGCCAGAAACTAAAGAGGGAAGTCAGAGGAGGCCACGGTGAGAAGTGAACAGGGACGTCATGTGACCCCGGTGTCCCTGCTCCTGTGGACCTGAGACCACACAGAGGACATGGGGCCTGAGCTGGTGACATCTTAGAAACTGACACCCCTGCTCTAAGCCAGGAGCCTGTGGTGCCCTGACCCCGCTTGTCACGCAGGATGGGGCTCACTGCTCCCCCCGTCCCTGTTGGGCGGAGTTGTAAGAAAGGCCTCTGAGAGAGGATGAAGCCTTGGCCTGTGCATTTACGCTCCCCAGCTGGGCGAGAGCCACCCGCCAAGATGTGAATGGAAGACTGGTTCAGGGTCACTGAAACCTCCAGGGGCCTGGGAGAAGCCAAGGCAGAACCTGTCCTTGGGGCCACTCCTCGCTGGGCTCAGGGACTCGGCCAGAAACACTGCCGCCGCTGACCCTCAACCAGTGACCCAGGACGGGGGGGAGGAAGGAGGGGAGCAGGGCCGGCAGACGTGAGAGCTACAAGTTCAGGCCTGTCGAAAAGACGGTCGAGTCAATCTAAACAAGTATGTTTAAAATGACTGGGTGAAACATTCTGTCTTAATTATGTCCCCAAATAAACCATCTTGTTGTTTCTTCAGAAGTGCTTTAGTTCCTGCTGTAAGAAACAAGGTATTCTGGCCCTGGCCAGTTTGGCTCAGCGGTTAGAGCGTCGGCCCGCGGTCCAGAGAGACCCGGGTTCGGTTCCCGCTAAGGGCACGTACCTCGGTTGCAGTTTGTCCCCGGCCCCGGTTGGGGTCGTGTGGGTGGCAACCACTTGATGTGTCTCTCTCACATGGGTGTTTCTCTGTCTCTCTTCCTCTCTCTCTCTCTCTCACTCTGTCTGAAGATGAATGCAAAAGTGCCCTCGGGTGAGGATTAAAAAAAAAAAAAAAGAAACAAGGTATTCTGTCCTCCTCCTCACCCTCCGGGATCAAGTAGACTCCAGTCATGAACAGGCAGATCTGGGGCAGGGCCAGCACCTATCGTCAAAGCTCCACCAGTGAAGTGGGAGCAGCGTGGACTGGGCCAGTAGCAGAGCGCAGGGACAAGTGCCTGGAATGAAGCACAGGCCGCAAGCAGGAGGGCGGGAGGGGCGGGGGCGAGGCAGCGCAGGGCCGCGAGTGAGCCCCGGGGTCGGGGAAGCAGCGTTTGCACCAGCCGCAGTGAGACGTTTCCACACTTGAAGAAGTGAGTTTCCAGACTTGAAAAGCACAGCGATGCTTGAGAAGGTTGAGTACAAACGGGTCCATTCGGAGACGTCGTCACGAAGGCGGAGACCGTCGAAGGCCGAAGCAGCCGGAACCAAAAGAAGGACGGCTTGCAGAGGAGTGAGCAGGATTCCATGGGGAGGCGTCAGGGCCCGCGAGGCGCTGGAGGAACTGGCTGGCACCCCGGGACGCACGGTCCGGCTGGAGTGCCCGCAGGAGGAGGGCGAAGCCTGCGCACCTTCGAAGACTGGCCGTCCCCACGGTGGCCCCCTCTGAAGACAGCTGTAAAGCACATGGTTCAGGAGAACGTTGAACCCAGAGGGAAGTCAGATGCAGGAGGCAGCCAAGGGCAGAGACGCCGGCAAACACGCCGGCTGTGACTAACAGACAGCCACCGGCCATTTCAGGGGTCAGGACCGGAGGGGCGCGTCGCTGGAAGGCACTTGCAGCCCTGCCTGGCCCCAGGGAGACAGAACACTCGGTGCAGGCTCTGCTCGGTGCCCATGACAGCACCGGGCACCACTGGACAGTTAGAACAGACTCCGAGTCAGCAGAGCCCAGAGGGCAGGGTGCAGGGAAGCTGGCCCGCCCAGCCGTAGCCCAGGAGGCAGGTGGGAGGCAGAGTCAGGGTTCAGTTTGCTACTTGTGCTCCATTAGGGCACCAGGGACTTCGTGTGACAGGACAGCCCGTGAGGGACCCACCACCTGCCCCCCGGGGCGCCCGCCCCCCGCCCACGGCTGTCGGGCCCTCGCAAGGCGTTCTCTGCCGCAGACTGAGACAGGGAAGTTGGCTGCCATTACGTCACGCGTCAGGCTGGTCACAGAGGTTCTGAAAGGAGCGCTCTGTCGCCTCGGGGACAATGAGTTTCCACGGGAAAGTGCAAAACTAGGGGTGCCCTCTGTTTTCCAGGCTGAACACAGGACCATGACGGCGTTCATCCTCGCCGTGATCGTCAACAACTACAACACGGGGCAGGTGAGTGTCCTGGCACGTCCCGCCCTGCACAGCCTCCTGCCGGCCTGCAGAGGTCCAGCCCCTGCTGCCGTGCTCGGGGATCGGAGGGACTGTTGTCCTGAATGTCTGATGAAACAGTCACCCTTAGAGGGGTGACCGGAGCTCACCAGCACGGGGTCCACCACGGGAGGAGTGGGGGCCGGACCCTGCACTCATCCAGCGTCCACAGGGTGACTTGAAATTGGTGAGATGTAGAATGAGGGACAGACCAAGATTTCCTCGAGAAACGTGAGGCCTGCGATCTGGGTGCCCG
Source organism: Tadarida brasiliensis (assembly GCA_030848825.1). Lineage (NCBI taxonomy): Eukaryota > Metazoa > Chordata > Mammalia > Chiroptera > Molossidae > Tadarida > Tadarida brasiliensis. The sequence goes on from CM061273.1 coordinate 65,435,031, forward strand.
GTCACCAGGGCCCGCCTGCATCCTCTGCCCTCTCGGTGCAGGAAGCCTGCCTGCAGGGGAACTTGATCGCCATCTGCCTGGAGCAGCTCAGCGACCCCCACCCCCTGCTGCGCCAGTGGGTGGCCATCTGCCTGGGGCGGATCTGGCAGAACTTTGACTCGGCCAGGTGGTGCGGGGTGAGGGACAGTGCCCACGAGAAGCTCTGCAGTCTCCTGTCTGACCCCATTCCCGAGGTGAGTCCGTCCCGCCTGGTGGTCAGGCCAAGGTCTCGGTGCCGGCAGGGGCTGGTGGTCCTGCCTGGTGCGTGTTGGAAGGGACGCCATTGGGACTGGGCCTCCAGCGGTGGCCTGCTCCTGCCACTGTGCTTCCTGGCGCCCAGAAACCGCCCCCCCACGCCTGTCCCTCCCTCACTGGCACAGCCCCTCAAGCTGAGCCCTGAGGGTCCTCCCTGCCCCTCCTGCAGGTCCGCTGTGCGGCGGTCTTCGCCCTTGGCACGTTTGTGGGCAACTCTGCAGAGAGGACCGACCACTCCACCACCATCGACCACAACGTGGCCATGATGCTGGCCCAGCTGATCGGCGACGGGAGCCCCGTGGTCCGCAAGGTGGGTGCCGGCCTGAGTGTGCCCCTGCCGCAGCTGTGATCACCCCGCTCCCACAGGCAGCGTCCTTTTGAGGGCAGGACTGGACCTGTTTGTTCAATTCTCCAAAACGCGTTTGTTCCCCAGATCCTCGTGTTCGCTTCCCTGAAGGGCATGTCACAGGCTGTCTCCTGGCAGCCTGCACAGCGTGTCCGTCACGTCTAGGAGCAGACAGACGCACATCACGAGACTAAAAGAGCAGTGGATGCCCAGACAGGCGGGAGCGTGGGGGCGGGGGCGCTTCCTGCCATCCCACCTTCGTCAGCTGCTGAACAAAACCGTTAACAGAGCTGAAAACGCTTCCTTGTCTAGTGTAGAACTGTCTCAGGTGTCCGTCCAGTCGCAGCACAGGCAGACCCCAGTCCGTCCCCAGTCTGAAGGGCCGTTGGGGGACTCTCGTGGTTCCCTGGGGCTGAGGCCGAGCGGCCAGGAGCCCGGGGGGCAGGGGAGCAGGATGGGGAGGCTGCCGGGCCATGGCTCCCAGGAGCGGGCCGGGCCTTCTCTGCAGTTGCAGGTGCTTCGTTCCTTCCCCAGACGTTGAGTGGCTGCCGCCTTCCAGGCAGTCAGGCCTGGGGCCCGTTAAGTCAGTCGGCAGGGTAACATCCGCTACACGAAGGTGGGAGACGCAGAGGCAGGGTGGGTGGGGGGGCGCACCTCTAAGATGGCGGGCGCCAGCTGAGACATGAGCCCTGTCCTCTGCTCCCCGTCCTCATGCACGTGGCGGCCGGTTTTCTCCTCGTTGTTCAGATGGTGGGTGGTGACACTGCCGTGGCACCTGGCCTGGGGGCCCCGTGCTCCACTCAGACTGGGCGCCGAGCTCTGCACATCGGCCTGCCTCTTCTCACAGCCCCTCTTCCGCCTTAGCAAGGAAAGCGGAAGCGTTCTAACCCTGTATTTTGAGTTCATGGCGATTTGTGCACAGCGTGGAGCATGCACCTCGAACCCTCATAACTGACTCAGACTGAGACCGTGTCCCATCGGCGCCCCATGACCCAGGTCTCTGCTAGACACGGTCGGGGACCAGCCGCTGGGGCCCTTCTCCTGGAGGCGAGCCCAGAGGGCATTCACACTGGAACATCCGTGTTCCCTTCCCGAACGCAGCCCTGTTAGGGGGGCTGAATTTGATGCTCCATGACCCTGGGCAACAAAACAAATGTCAGCCCGTGGCTTGGTGTTGGAGACCTACATCAGAGTGTCCCCAGGGAAGGAACGGGGGTGACTGTCGGGGCGCAGAGGCTGCAGGGAAGACCCCGGAGGGTGCATGGCCCAGGGAGCAGCACTGGCAAGTCCCCGAACATTCGTGTGCCCAGGCTTGGTGCCTTGCTTTGACAGTGAGCCCTGAGCTGCAGCTCACGTCTCTGCAGGGAGAGGCTCCCTTCCTTCAGAGGTGCTGCGCGGGGCCTGGGCCACCAGGCCTGTGACCTAGCGGTGACCCGCCCTGCTCTTCTCTTCAGACCGTGCACCTGGAGGTGGGGGCGGGTTGGAGACTGAACAGACGGACGGGCCAGTGATGTGTCAGGAGCAGGGGAGTGGAGGGGAGGTCCAGGAGAGGTCCAGAGGAGCCCCTGGGGAGCCTGGGACATGGGGGCCCTTTCCAGGCCTAGGACCGGCAGGTGACGAGGCCCAGAGCAGGAGGGCCATGGGCAGTCTCCACTTTCTTCCTTCTGCGGTGACTCCAGCCTTCGGCACGAACGTGAAGGTGTTGCTGCCGCCAGGAGCTGAGATTGTCCTCCTCCCTGGCAGGAGCTGGTGGTGGCGCTGACTCACCTGGTGGTTCAGTACGAGAGCAACTTCTGCTCCGTGGCCTTGCAGTTCATGGAGGAGGAGAAGAACTACCCCCTGCCTTCTCCAGCGACCACAGGTACGGCCTCTCCTCTGCGAAGCCTCCAGAGTCCCCCCTGACCATCTGCCAGACAGGACCCTTTGTCAGAACCGTCAGTGGCCCCTCAGTTCTGCCGAGAGCTGGGCTCAGGTATCAAGTGCCTTCCACTCGGACACCAGCTCTGAGTGGCTCTGATTCCCATCTTCCCAGGCTTTGAGCAGAACAGAAAGGGCAGGAAGGAGGCTGCTCTGACCCTCTGACCTTCCTTCCTTTCACCCTTTTTGGGAATGAGATCCATGGAACTGTTGAAGGATGCCGCGGTGGGTTAGGGAACAGCACGTGGCCCTCCTGTGATGACTAAGGGGTCCGGGCTCGCTGAGTCACGTTAGGCAACTCCTCCTCTCACATCTGCCTTTCATCGGGTTTATGTCTCATCGCCCCGGGCTGCCCCCTCCTCTGAACACAGCCCTTCCTGCCCAGAGGAGGGCTTGTGATCCGCAGTGAAGGCACTGCTGCTGCCAGTGCATCAGGAAGGGGCCGAGGGCGGTCGTGCTCCGGGAACCCTCGCCACTGGAGGGCAGCACGGGCAGCAGACGAGGGGCCTCCTAACCACCTGCTCACAGAGGGAAAACACGGGTCACCTGCTCCTACACCCCCACCCCCATTCCTTACGCAGCTGACCCAGCCAGCTGACCCGGCGTGTCAGCCTCGCTGTGGCCGGGCCCTGCCCCTGCCTTCCTGCTCCTCCAGGGAGCGGCGCTGTCCCCGCCCTGCCGCCCACTGAGAGGAGAGGCGCGTGCTCCCCTGAAGCCCGCGTGAATGCTTCTCTGCCCTTTCCCCTAGAGGGTGGGAGTCTGACGCCCGTGCGTGACAGCCCCTGCACACCCAGACTGCGCTCCGTGAGCTCCTACGGGAACATCCGCGCCGTCACCACAGTCCGAAGCTTGAACAAGTCTTTGCAGAACCTGAGCTTGACGGAGGAATGTGAGATGCTGGGCTCTGGGTCCTCGGGGTGGGACGCTTGGTGGAATCAGGTGCCTGCCCCTCTGCCATAAACGTGTGGCTCCTGAGGCCCCTCCCTCCCGGGTCCCCCCGCAGCCCGGGGTCTCCTGGGGCGGGCAGCACGGCCCCAGAGATCAGTGAGGGGGGAGGTGAAGTACATTTCAGTCACGTGCCACTAACTGACGTCCCCTGTGTCGGCAGCGGGCGGCGCTGTGGCCTTCTCCCCCGGGAACCTGAGCACCAGCAGCAGCGCCAGCAGCACGCTGGGCAGCCCCGAGAACGAGGAGTACATCCTGTCCTTCGAGACCATCGACAAGATGCGCAGGGTCAGCTCCTACTCGGCCCTCAACTCCCTCATAGGTGAGTCCTCCCGCCGCCCAGCACCCACACAGCGGTGCCCAGACCGCCTGGGCCGCAAGGAGGGCAGAGGGTCCCCGCATGTCGGTTTTGCACGGATGACACTGGCTGGCTTGGCTGCTCGGGGAGGCTGCCGGAACCTTCCACCTGTCTCCGTCACATCATGGAACAGCAGTTTTCTGCCGGTGGCCTTGCCCCCAGGAGACGTGTGGCAGGCAGATGTCACCCGACAGTGCACAGGCCCCACCCGAGGTGACATGGCAAAGTTACATGTCATTTAGGTGTGTGGGTAGAACCAGCTTCCAAAACGATCTGGGCCGTGGGGTCTGTGTTCGGATTCAGATGGTCCCCTCCGTGACGGCAGGGTTGGGCAGGTGGCCTGCTTCCTCACAGGCCAGCTCTGGGTGACGGCGTGTTTCTGAGATTCCATCTCACCCAGAGCATGCTCATGACTTTCTAATCCCTGCTGTCTCTGCCCGCGTGCAGAAATAAGCTGGCCGGCTTGGCGGGCCACAGTTCACCCTCGGGCTCGGGGCCTGGGTGCCCACTCAGCTCCTGCCCCTGCTCTGGGGACTCACCTGCGCCGGTGAAGGTGCAGAGGGTCAGCCCTGGCGTTTCTGTGGTTGGGTTGGCGAGTCCACTGTTTGTTGCCGTGTCTGAGGGGACACAGACAGGCCGCAGGGGGAGCGCACCTTGGTCCCCTGGACGTGGCCCGGATCAGTGTCTGGGAGGGGCACCAGTTTTGTCTTAGTGCTGCCCTGGGGACGGCCCCGGCCCCAGCTCCCGGCTCCACTGGGAAGCCGCAGGCACCCGGCACCCATCTCACGTCCACCGGGAACCACAGGGCTGCGCCATGTCCCCAGCCCGGGCAGAGGAGGCTGTGCCGGCTCCTACAAGGGCTGGAAGAGAGCACAGCTGAGCCCAGGAAGGGGGCAGGACAGGGCCGCCCCACACACCGCTGCAATTTCCTGTCAGTAAAGGGGGTGAGGAAACGGCTGCGTCAGTCCCCATACCATGAGGTGAGCTGTGCTCATGGCCAGAGCCTGAATGACGTCGTCTTTCAGTGAGACTCGTAGAGACCCTGAACGTCACTGAGGAGTTATGCAGACCCGCAGGGCCGCCCCATCCTGGGGTCCTGCCAGCACTGGCCGGGTCCACCCCTCCTGCGGGCAGGGGGCATGAGGGGATTCTCCTACAGGAGCCCAGGGTCGTGGGCGCCTCGGGCCCCAGCTACGGGCGTGTGGCACAAAGAGGGGCACATGTAGAAGCCTGGATCCTGGGGCCTAGTTCCTGGAGGAGGCCAGGCCCTTGGCCCCACGTCACCCGACAGCGTCAGCATAGGGGACCTGAGACCCAGGCATCGGGTGCAGCTCCCGCCCCCCGCTGCTCGGCCTGCTGGGGACTTCTGGGACCCAGAGTTGCCCCAAACCTCTCAGCAAGTTTTTCTTCATCCCATGCTATTTGGAGAGTTGTGGCTGTTGCTCTGAAAAATAAATCCTAAAACCATTCGTCACGACCGTTTATCACCCTTAGTCCAGGTGCGAGAATGGGTCCTCAGGCATATGGGGGTTTAGTGAGTGCCAGGCAGGCGCCCTCTCTGCGTGTGTAACAGCCAGCAGGCTCCTGGCTCCCTGTCCCCCGGCTCCCTGTCCCCCACGGTTGCTCCCGGGCCCGGCTCCAGGCGCAGGTCGCCGGGTGGGAGGCAGCAGACGTGCAGGCCCTGGAACAGAGGCTGCGCAGCTGGGCAAACGAGGAAGGACACGCCCAGCCCAGTGTTGTGTTTCCTGGTACGTGGTCACAGCATTCCTTGTGGTCAAGGACCAAAATGGGATTTTCTTACTCCTCATTGAATCACAGTGTTGTATCGAAGCCTTCCACAAGAAAATCAGCAACAGTAACAGAAAACCGGAAAGTAAACAATAGTAACAGTGACGTGTCCGCCCTCTGTGGTGCCCAGCACGGCCCCCTGGGGTGGCCGTCGTGCCGTGACCTGTGCCCTCCCACCGCACCACCGAGGAGGGGTCTGTCCCTCGCTCCGGGCTTGAGCACCTTCTCCCTTCCCCGTGCGTGAGGACGGGTCCGTCGTCCACAGCCAGGCTGAGGTGCACTGCGCGTCACGTCCGTCACTGTCGGTCACGGCTCCCTGTCGCACGGCCAGGCTCAGGAAGCTGCTGCCACGTGCCATTCTGAGCCCTGACGCACCGGAGGAGGAGAAGTGGCCAGTGTCCGTGAGAAGCCTGAGGACTCGCCGTGAGAGCCTGTGAGGTGTCTCGGGGCGTGCCCTCCTGCCCGCCTCCGTCTGAGAGAAACGCTGCCTGCGGCCAGCTGGCGGCCACACCTGCCGAAGCCTCACTCCTTCCCGTCGGAGGCCAGCAGCGTCGATCAGAGGAAACATCCCTGATTCCAGACTGATTTGACCAGTTTCCTTAGACTTCAGTGGTGAATGTGGACAGTGTCACGAGACATGGGGTTTGAGTCGAAGGTTTTGTTCTAACTGCAGGTGCAGGAGAGGGACGGGAGGGCGTGGCACAGGGTGTGCTGGCTCCCTCGCTGGGGCGCGGGGCTCCTCCAGGCGGCTGTGCGTTTGCCCACAAGTTTCTCTCGCTGAAGGCCCGGTCGGTATTGGGCTGAAGTTCTACAAATGGGCCGTCCTGATCTTCGTCACTGAGAGGCTGTGAGCCCTTTCCTCGTGCCCAGGAAGCCCCTGAGCTGTTGCTGAGAGCTGTGCAGACAGGCGGGTGTAGGAAGGGGCGGTCCCTGGAGCACCTTCCTTGGCTGGGGGACATCTGGCCTGCAGGGGTGACAGGTGCTGTCAGGCCCAGCCCCACGTGGGCCACCGTCTGCACCGTTACCCCGACACACGGCAGCTGCCAGCTCCTCTTGGGACAGTGGCCGAGCTGTGATGCCCATGTGCTGCAGGGATCGAGTCACGAGGAAATCTGTAAACGCTCTGCAGAACATGTTTCTCATAATGTTGCCTCGGAAGGACAGGCATCTCGTCCTCGTTGCTGGGGACGGGCGGGTGTGCATGGACAGGCAGCCACCAGGCCAGCAGGAGTCACCTGGTCCCGGTCAGTGCGGGTGAGGTGAGCTCAGTGCCGGCCCTGCACACCTGCACAGGACTCCCACACAGCACCCTTACTCTGGGCCCTGCGCACCCTTACTCTGGGCCCTGCGCACCTGCACAGGACTCTCACACAGTACCCTTACTCTGGGCCCTGCACACCTGCACAGGACTCTCACACAGCACCGTTACTCTGGGCCCTGTGCACCCTTACTCTGGGCCCTGCGCACCTGCACAGGACTCTCACACAGCACCCTTACTCTGGGCCCTGCGCACCTGCACAGGACTCTCACACAGCACCCTTACTCTGGGCCCTGCGCACCCTTACTCTGGGCCCTGCACACCTGCACAGGACTCCCACACAGCACCCTTACTCTGGGCCCTGTGCACCCTTACTCTGGGCCCTGAGCACCTGCACAGGACTCCCACTGGCCCTCTGGCGGCCTCACCAGCAGTCAGCCATCACAACACGGAGTCCTGGCTTATTCGAAATCCTCTTAATCTCTTTGTTGTTGAGCAAGCATCTGCTTTCTAGAAACAAGCTGTCATCTCCCAGAATGCCAGCGTGCAGTTCCGTGTGGAGTGTCCCACTGAGCACGTGCGCCTCGGGACCAGGGCCATCCCTGCTTCCAGCCCCCGGGCTCGCCCAGGAAGGAGCGAAGGCTCTTCCCACGCAGCCCTCCCGTCCTGCCAGCAGCCTTTGCTCAGGCCGCTCTGTCCCAGGCTCGCCCCCGTCCCTCCTGGCTGTGCAGGTCCCACTGGCACGGACCCCAGTTCCACGGCCGCCTCCTGCAGCCTGTGCTGTCCCCGCCCAGAGCTGCTCAGCCGCTTGCCTGTTGCTCTCGCTGGTTTCAGAGCACACGCCCCCAGCGACCTGTCTCTGCACCTGCTCATGGGTCTCCCTGACCTCCATGTCTCAGTTCACTGGTACTCTGCTGACCTCCCTCCACCCCTTCAGAGCCCCTCTGTCCGTGGACAGGCCTTCCTGGCCCTTGGCCCCGGCTCCCACTCCCAACAGAAGGAATCTTGCCCGATACTGCAGCTGCCCGAGGCGTGGGAATGGGGCTGGCTTGAAGGTCAGACAGGTGTGTGTGTCGAACCTGTCATCCTCTGGTGGCTGGGCCTTGCCGCCCCTCTTTAATCCAGGGAGATGCCTTCACAAGGTCAGGAAGCACTCCTCCCCTTCCCTTCGCGTCCACACTGACCCGCCGTGCGTGCCCTGTCCCGTCTGCCTGGGCATCGGGCATGTGGGCAGGGCCCTGCCTGGAGAGCACTCAGGAAGGGTTGGATATCGGGGAGATCGCGGGATCAGGTCACGTCTCGTGCACCCTCTGTGACTTCCTGCGCAGTGTGTGCTGTGTGAGCAGACTGAGCCCAGAGCCAGAGCTCACCTGAGTGGAGGAAGGCACGGATGCCTCCCGCGCACCCCCCAGTGCTCGCCAGGTAGCTCGGCATTCAGACAGTAGTCCTGCCCTTTTCTGGCTCACTTTTCCTTCTAGGAAGATCCCGGCTCAGAGGGTGAAATTGTGTCACCCAGCCTGTGTGCCGACCGGGGTCCCCGAGCATCTGGGCCTGTTCCCAGAAGCACGGACCGGGCTCCCGCAGCCGCCTGCTCCTGAGCCGTCTCCCGCTCTCTCCCCAGGAGTGTCCTTCAACAGCGTGTACACGCAGATGTGGAGAGTGCTGCTGCACCTGGCCGCAGACCCCTACCCGGACGTGTCTGACCTGGCCATGAAGGTGCTCAACAGCATCGCCTACAAGGTACGCGCGCCGCCTGCTGCCCGCGGATTCTGGCAGGGCCTCCAGGCTCGGCCAGGTCTGCACCTGCTTACCACGTCAGGGCACAGGACCCGTCCCCACGGTCGCTCAGTCCTGCGACTTGGGGTTTGCCCTGGCTCCTCACTTCCCTCACTCGTGACCGTTCTGGCTGAAGGAGACGGAAGAACACCTTTTCGTGTCACTCCATTTTCTGTTGTTCCTCATTTTCCACCTCGCTGACACCTGCCTTTATCTTTCTTATTTCTCCTGCCCACTTGGGCTTAACTTGCTGTTCTCACTCATCCTTGAGGCGGAAGCTCAGGGCGCTGATTCCCTCCCCTCTGGGGACTGTGAGCCCTGCCCTCGTCCTCCTCATGACTCGGGGTCGTTGGCCCTCCTTCCCAGGGTCCCCCCACCCAGCAGCACGCAGTGCTGAGTCAGGCTCACGGGGTCTCCTCTGCAGCCACTGTCCCAAGACCTCGCAACAGCCACACGCAGCCGGTGCGTGTGTGTGTGTGTGTCTGTGTCTCAGTGTGTGCACGTGTGTGTACGCGTTTCTGTTTGTTTGTTTTGTTGTTAATCCTCACCCGAGGATATGTTTCCATTGATTTTTAGATACAGTGGAAGGGAGGGAGGGAGGGAGAGAAATGTTGACGTGAGAGAGACACATTAACTGATTGCCTCCCTCATGGCCCCGACCGGGACCAGGGATCGAACCTGCAACCTAGGCACATGCCCTTGACCGGGGATCGAACCTGCGACCCTTCTGTCTGCGGGCTGACACTCTAACCCCTGAGCCAAACTGACCAGGACAGGTGTGTTTGTTTTTAAGAGTAAACATTGCTACTGAAGGAATTAACACATTGTTGACCGCTCACAAGTTAACTCGTGTTTTCGTGCCCAAACGTAGCCGACTGCGCACGAGTTAACTCGTGTTTATACTTGCATTAGCTATTTCAATTTTTGAAACTCAAGGTAATACAGGATTATTGTGTTTGTGACTCTTCGCCCTGAGGGTCGAAGTGGGAAAAGCAGCACAGCGGTCTGTATTCCTGAAGCAGCTGGGGATGGACATCTGCTGGTTCACATGAGTGCAGCTCAGGACCCAGCACTTCTGGTCCTTCTGAAAGAGCTCCTCACGTTGACGCACCTGTTAGGCTTCCAGGGCAACGAAAAGACCACGTTTCAGAAAAAACAGTCACTGGTATAAAAAAAATCCAACTAGAACATGTAAAGTGTGTGTTTCAAAAGGTGATTGCTATACAGTATGGCACACCAAAAAATTACTAAAATATAGAATATGTATAAAATATAATATATAGCAGAATGTACAGTTTCATTTAAATTCATTAATGTATAAATAAAGTATACTGAAGTTTATTTAGATTGTTTCACTTTCATACACAATTATGAAAAAATAGCCGGTGACATGAGATAACTTCTGCGTAAAATTGCCGGTCAACAATGTGTTAAGTGTACACACTAAGGAAGTCCTTTCTTGTCCTCGATTTCGTTTTTAAAACGTCACACTTTATGTTCTGGTGACGAATGAGGAGGTTTTATTTCCGTTCTCAGAGAAATGGGCCTATTTGAGATGTTTGACTCTGAAGCCAAGTTTTTGTTCATCGCTGTCAAAACAGCTTGTCAGTGCACGGTGCCCCGCGATTCTGTGTTCAGATACAGAAATTGTCACCAGCTGGAGATGAGAGAACCCACGCAGCTCAAGAGCCGTGGCCTGATTTCACAGGTTCAGATCCCTCTCCACAGGCTTGGGGTTTGCCTTTTGCTCGTAGAGGTATAATAACTTCTTTCAGTACTTATGGGAAAATGTATAAACACACAAACTCACCTAAAAGTAGGACCACAGCCTCTAGACACGGCCCCTGCCTTAGAGTCGCTGGCCGGGGCCCCGCTGGGCGCAGACGCAGCCCCAGGAGCCGGTGCCGGGATTGGGACTGTGCTGTGGGCCCGCCAGGACGTCCTCGCGGTCCTCGAGGGGCGGCGCCGCCCAGCCATTGTGTGTGTGTGTGTGTCCCTGTCCCTGCAAATGGATTCTGTGTTTGCGCTGGGCTCAGTGAACACGTCTCACCTGAGAATTCGACTTTCAACGAAACAGTGTTAGCCACCCTCTGGAGAGCTAGCTCGAAGCCGTAGCCACGAGCCGCCAGTTTACGGAGAGCTCCCAGGGCTTGCCCAGGGCGCACCTGCTCCTCCAGAGACTCATGCAGCCTGGGAGGAGGGTACCGGGGAGTCGAAACCCTAACGAAGACCACGTGGGCGGAGTTCGCTGAGAGGGCTCACAGCAGGGTCCTGGGGTCCTGCAGACCAGTGCTTGGTCCTCCGTGACTTATAGCCCAAACCCTGACAAGCCATTTAAATCAGGGATGGGCGGTGCAGACGGAAGCCCCTCAAGGACCTCTCTGGCCCAGGCCCCCACTCTGCTCCCTGCGCAAGCTGCCCCCACATCGGTCGGTGCTGCAGCCCCACGCGCAGCGCAGAGCCAGCGCTGACCGAGTGCTTGCTGAGCAGACAGGAGCCGGCAGGCTAAGGAAGCTCCGTCTGAGCCTGAAACCCCGATTGCCCGTGTCAGACAGCGTTCTGGAAGTCCCCGAGCCCACGCGCTCAGGGTTTCCAGGGCTGGTGCAGAGCCAGACTGCAGCACTCAGGCACGTCAGCTGCATTGAAGTGACAGCTAATCAGCCCTGTGGGGGCATGAGTCCCAGGCCACCAACCCCGAAGGCTGAGTCACCGCCAGCGCTCACTGGCTCTTCACCATGGAGCCTCCTGGAAGGGGGCCAGTGGGCAGGGGCACAGAGCGAGCAGCAGAGGGGAGGGCGGGTCCCTGGGGAAGCCGGGGCTCTGGAGTCACCGCCCTAGTGTGGAGCCTGTGCTCAGCCAGCATTTCCAAGGTGTGGGCACCTGGGACGTCTTCACTTCAGCCCTGGAAGTCCCAAGGTCTCATCCTCTCATTGCCTCCCACTGCTGGTCCAGAAGTCTCGAGGGGACTCGTGCAGGGTTACAGATCCCAAGCTTAAACTTCTTCCTCTTTTTAGACTTCCTAAGGGATGATTTTGCTCTCAGGATGTGGGTGTGCATGCGTGTCTGGGTGTGTATATGTGAATATGTGTGCATGCATGTGTGTGTTGTGTGCATTCCTGTTTTTTTTGTGTGTGTGTATATGTACCTGTGTGTGTCTCTGTATGCATGCATAGGTGTACATGTCTGTGTGTGTGTGTGTATGTACCTGTGTGTGTCTGTGTGTGAGTGTATATGTATCTGTGCATGTCTGTGTGTGTGTATATGTACCTGTGTGTGTCAGTGTGTGTGCGTGCGTGTGTGCAGGGCTGGCCAAATAATGACAGTGCCACAGCAGAAGCAAGTTCACAAACAACATAACTTCTGTAAGTCAAAAACAAAAGCACTTCTTTTTTTTTAAATATGTTTTTATTGACTTTTTAGGGAGAGAGAGATAGAAACATCGATGTGAGAGAGAAACATCCACGGCTGCCTCTGCACGCCCCCCACTGGAGATCGAGCCCGCAGCCCGGGCATGGACCCTGACCGGGAATGAAACCGGGACCTCTCAGTCCCTGGGACAGCACTCGACCACTGCGCCACACGGCCAGGCACAAACAAAAGCGTTTCTTAAATGCTGATTACGGCTCGGTTTTCTTACTGTTCTCACTTACAGCGAAGGGTCACCTGGGAAACGCTGCTAGGACACAGTCTTGTGTCATTTCCTATCTGCGGCTGAAGCAGGTGCAGCACCCTAACTGCCGAGGGAACAGTCCCAAACATGCGAGTCCCGTCAGTTATCCCATCCAGGGTCCCACCAGCGGTGTCCAGTGTCCTCTGAGCACTGGGCAGGCGGCGGGGCCCGCAGGAGCAGTGAGCCCTGCTGCCCCGGTGGACGGCTGGTGTCCGTCTCCCTCAAATCCCGCTGACAGATGAAAACATCCACTTCCTCCTGAGCGCCAGGACCAGGAGGGCACAGACCCTTCTCGCTGGTAAATGCCCTGGGGCACCCACAGCAGTCAGCATTCTCTCACCTTCCGGAACCGGCCGCCTGAGCCGGTGACTGCGTTTCCTGGAGGGCCGGCCTGGGGCTGCACTGGACCCAGGTGAATCGTTCCTAGAAAAGCAGAAGAATGCCATTTTATCTGAGGGTGACGCTCAGGGGACGTTGTCACTGGAACCTCCCACCGTGCAGGATTTCCTCGGCCACAGGCCGTTTCTGCTGCAGCCTCTCGAGAGGCACCCGCAGCCTCGCCTCTGCCTGGCAGCCTCAGCTCGTCACCAGCCGACCGTCCACGTCACCGGTCCCTTTGCTCTTTCAGGCCACCCTGAACGCCCGGCCGCAGCGCATCCTCAGCACGTCCTCCCTCACCCAGTCGGCGCCCGCCAGCCCCACCAACAAGGGCACCCACATGCAGCAGGCGGGGTGAGTGCCTGGGTCCTGGGACACTCCCTCTGTCTCACCGCCCCCTCTGCCCGCTGTCCCCCTCTTCCTCTCCTGTTCCTCCCTGCCCGGCATGTCGCTGGTCTGAGCGCCTTCCCATGAGCCTCTCCTGCCTTCATCGGCCCACACCTAACGGCAGACACCAGCCCGAGGCTGACCTCCGCGCCCCCACTCAGGGTTCTGGGAGGGAGGTTCTGAGTCCCCACTGTAACCAGCAGGCAGGACCCCTGCTCACCCGCAGGGAGTGGAGGCTGTGTGCTGAGTTCCGGGACCACAGACCCGTGTACCGGCCAGCCTGCCAGGTGCTAGTTTTTAGTGGGTCCCTGGAACTTGCTGGGGTCACCAGCTCCACATCAGCAGTTGGTGTTGGAAGTCACATGGACAGATAGGGGGTGGGGGCCTGGGAGAAGCTGCTGGTGCTTGGTGACACCGTGTCTCTTCTCCCCGACCGCAGGGGCTCCCCCCCGACGTCCAGCGCGAGCAGCTCCAGCCCCACCAACGACGTGGCCAAGCAGCCGGTGAGCCGCGAGATGCCCGCAGGCCGGCTGGGCTCCGCGGGGCCCACGGGGGCGCAGTACACGCCCCACTCCCACCAGTTCCCCCGCACGCGGAAGATGTTCGACAAGGGCCCCGACCAGGTACGCGTGTGCGCTCTGCTGTTTAGATTCCCGTGTGCGGAGTGCCGAGGCCGCCGCTCCTGAGACTTTGTACGCGGACCGCGGGGTCCGGGAGGCCCTGCCCACTCACCCTCTGTTTGCGCACCTTGTCCTGGGTGGGCTGCTTGTGGCGTCGACGCGTCCACGTGGCGCGACGAGGCTGAGCCGCCGATTAGCTCTCCCTTCGTGGGAGCTGCGTTTTGCCTGCACTCGGCAACCTCCCCGCAGGGCGGGCACCATCTCTGTGTCTGACTGCACTGGAAAGACGTTCCAGCACACGGAGGGGCTGGTTCTTCGTTTGGGACGGGTGGACACTCGGGCTGGGCCCTCGGCGTCTTGTCCAGACTGTTGGCTGTTCTCTCGGCCAAGGACGCGCAGGCTAGAGAGGTTGTCCGGGCTGCTGTGGTCACCACCCCGCCCACGCGGCATGCAGGGCGCCCCTGGAGCAGGAAGTGCGCGTTCGTGATGAAGGTCTCCATGCGTGCTGCCAGCCTGCCCACCCCACGGCTGTGGCGCTAAAGCCACGTGTGCCCAGTGCGAGGGCCAGGCTCCGGGCTGGACCCTGATGTGGGGCAGCCGAGTGGGAGCGGCTGGGCGCGAGGATGCCCCTGGGTCCTGGTCCAGAGAGCAGCGCCAGGGCAGCAGGTGGCATGGAGTCCCCCACCAGGCGAGAGCGACGCCCTGTCACTGCGCCCACCTGGCGATCCCCCTGGGCAGTGGGGCTGCTCTCTGAGGGTCACCTTCTGTCCGTGCACCTGCACCTTGGGCCGGCCCCCCGAGGAACGCAACAGCCTGGCCCCGTGGGTGCCGCAGCGGGAGTGGGGCCATGTCCCGAGGGCGCTGTGACGGGGAGTGGGGCAGTGTCCCGAGGGTGCCGCTGCGGGGAGTGGGGCAGTGTCCTGTGGTCGCTGTGGCGGGGAGTGGGGCACTGTCCTGTGGGTGCCGCGGCAGGGAGTGGGGCAGTGTCCCGTGGTCGCTGTGACGGGGAGTGGGGCAGTGTCCTGAGGGCGCTGCGGCGGGGAGTGGGGCAGTGTCCCGAGGGCGCTGCGGCGGGGAGTGGGGCAGTGTCCCGTGGTCGCTGCGGCGGGGAGTGGGGCAGTGTCCCGTGGGCAGGGCAGCAGCTGAACACACTAGTCTCAGGTGGCCTGCACTCCGTCAGGAGTCACTTCTCCCAGGGTGGGTGCACAGTCCCGGAGCCCTGCCCTCGTCAGGCACCTGTGTGCTGCCCGGTCTGAGTGGTGGCCCCTGTACCAGGGAGCCAAGGCCTGTGGAGATCAGTGACTGGCACCGATGGGCCTTTTCAACCGACAAAGGACAGGGACAGCCCAAGCCACCCCACGGGCCCCAGGGGACGGTTCCCTGGGTGCGGACTCGGTGGCCCTCCCTGACACCGGCTCCTGGAGCCCTGAGCAGACACTTGGCCCCAGGGTCACCAGGACACAGCAGCCAGACCTGCCTTTGTCCTCTGTCTGAGCCGCTTCTCGCACAGGGAGGTGGGGTCACGTGACTCACTGTCTGTTCCTTCTCCCCTTCACCCACCAAAGACCGCCGACGACCCCGATGACGCTGGACACAAGAGCTTCATCTCAGCCACGATGCAGACGGGCTTCTGCGACTGGAGCGCCCGGTACTTCGCCCAGCCCGTCATGAAGGTACTGCGCGTCGTCAGCCCGGGTACAGGGCACCCCCTCGCGGCTCCTCGGGCCGCACTCCGGTCCCTCAGACCCTGCTGTGCAGCTCCCTGTCCCCGGAGCCCGGCCTCCGGCCTGGGGCCTCTGAACCCCTCAGCTCTGAGCTGATGGGACCGCACTGGGTGTGCTCACGGGGAGCCTCGTCCACGCCGGCCATGACCCTGAGCCGAGGCCTGAGCGTGGCCTGGGCGCCTGCTGTGCCAGCCGCCCGCACTGCCCCCTGGGGCTGCTGTCCCACTGCACTTGCCGCTGACGAGGGGTGACGCCAGACTGCTGTCACGGTCGCTGGTGTCCTCGGTAGGATGCGACAGCTGAGGAGGCAGGCCCCCTGCGCTGCCATCTCTGCGCCTGCCCGTGTGAGGGCCTCGCTTCGTGCTGATCGGCACGGTCGTTCCGGGAGCTTCAGCTCCCTCCTGGTGAGGACCGCTCGCTGCCTGTCGCTAGGCCTCACCGGGTGGCCCTGTGCTGTGGGGGCCAATCTTGCTGATCCTTGTAGAGACCCATTCTCTGGGGCTGATTCTGAGGTGTCTGCCTTATTCCGCAAGACAGCCTCTCAGGATCAGCTCTGCCACAGTCGTGATGTGCAGTGTTCCTGTCGCCGCAGGTTGGAGCCACTCGGTGGGGTGGCAGGGTGGCAGGGTCACAGGGTGGCAGGGTCACAGGTGGCTGGGTAATGTGGTCGTGGGGCCGCAGGTTGGCAGGGTGGCAGGTGGGCCGGTCCGCACCAGACACCGCGCTGTCCGAGCAGAATCTGGTGCCGTCTTCTGCAGGGAGCTGCAGGGCTCGTCTCCAGACTCTCCCGCCTCAAGCACCTTCCTAGAAAACCTTCCCCTCTTCCCTCAAGCCGATGGTTGGAAATGCCCCTTGGGGCTCGTTCTTCATCGGTATCTAAGCCGTTTCCAGGAAGTGTTTGGACTCTCTCCCAACCTTGCTCCCCCTTTCCTCTTTCCCAGAGTTGACACTGCTGATTTTTGTCACTAAAAACTGAAAATAATCGCCGCCAGTGCCCGAGGCAGGTAGCAAGCTCTGAAGTGCTGAGCCCCTCTGGTGGAGAGCTCTCTCCCGCTTCCAAACCGAGCCCGGCTTCCCAGGCACGGCCTGGCTGCCGGCACCCAGCCTTGCACAGCCGTGCCCTTCGCCCGGCGGCTCGTCTGCTGAGATGGGCACTTAGAGGAGCGGTCAGAGTCGGGACGGTCTGTGCGATTCATCACGGCGAAACGGGTCCACCTGGGGGTCCAGCAGAGGGAGAACGGCCGCACGTCGTGAAACCGCCGACACTGTGGCTGGAGCTGCTTGAAAAGGAGGCTGAGAAACCGATAGCATCGGGAAATGCTTCTGTAAACGTCTTTAAGAAGGAAAAGCAGCACACGGGTGCCTACAGGATGGCCGGTTGTGCTCTGACAGCCGTGCTCACCGCTGTGAACGTGGCCCATGCACGTCCGCCCTGGAAGGAGGCCGCGCCGTCCTGACCGCGGGCCGCGGTGGTGTTGGCGCTGGACGCGCTTTTCCTAGCACGTTTCCGTCTGTCGTACGTTTCCCACACAGAGCACCTTGGTCAGGAGAAGAGTGAAGAACGAGGCCATCGTGGGTCAGGGTGCTGTCAGCAGGGTACATTGGCCACGCCGGCCAGAGGGCAGGCAGACCGGGCCGCCTGGTGCTCGCGGCAGCTGGGCTGCCCCTGCCATGTGCAGGAGAGCGTCTCGGAAACCGAGCTCTGTAGGTATCAGTTAGCGCTCCTTCGGCCTGTGCACCGAAGGGTCACAGGTTCGATTCCCAGTCCCAATTGGGACGCATGTGGGAGGCAACCAATCAGTGTGTGTCTCTCACATCGATGTTTGTATGTCTCTCTCCCTCTCCCTTCTTCCCTCTCCAAAAATCAATAAAAATAGAAAATGAAACCACAGTTAGCATCATTCTTGTTGGAAAAAGAACTTTTTCTCTGGAATCAGGAATAAGGCAGGACGTGTGATCTCTCCGTTCCTCGTCAACACACTGAGCAGTGGGCGGAAAGGAGACCAGGGTACCAGTGGCGAGGACTGGGCACGGCGACCTCCGTTCAGACGCGTTATTGTGCGGGTGGGAAATCCCACACGATCTGCGGAACGCTGCCAGTGAGTGAGTCCGTGGGATTGCAGGGTACATGTCACTGCACAGGAATCAGATGTGTTCCTGTATGAAATTACACCATTCACAGTAGCACCAAAAAACCCACAGAATATTTAGCCATGAACCACAAAGAAAAACGCCTGCGAGATCCAAACGCTGAGAATTGGGGAGCGCCGATAGAGGAATCAGAGAAGCCCTGTCAGTGGAGACCGTGCTCGTGGGTTGAAAGGCTCGGCGGTGTTTTTCCTCAACCGACGTGCAGATCCGTAGTCTCGGAGTCCCAGAAGGTTTTCTGACCTCCTCTCAAACACATGGGGAAAAGCAAGGACACCCACATAGCCCCAACAGTCTTGAAACAGGTCACGGCTGGAGGACTCGCGATGTCTCATCGAAGACTCACCGCACAGCCGATGCGGTCAGGACGTGTGACGTGGAGACGACGCTCGGTCAGTAACAGGCCCGGAGCAGCTCGGCCCGTCGGTCTTTGACAGGAGCAAAGGCAGCTCGGCTCCAGGAGCAAGGGCGGCCGCTCCACACGCAGTCCGTCTGCCAGAAGCCTCAGTCCACCCCTCACGCCTCCTGCAGGGACTAAGCCAGAGTGAGCCACGGCCCTGAACGAGAAGCCTAGAGCCGTGAAACCTCTAGAAGAAAACCTTGGCGGCCTGGGGTTAGGCGACGGTCTCTTTAATACGA
The DNA here is from genome assembly GCA_030848825.1 of Tadarida brasiliensis. Classification (NCBI taxonomy): domain Eukaryota; kingdom Metazoa; phylum Chordata; class Mammalia; order Chiroptera; family Molossidae; genus Tadarida; species Tadarida brasiliensis. The sequence goes on from CM061273.1 coordinate 65,453,279, forward strand.
TACAGAAGGCACAGGCCATGCGAGGAGGAAACAGAAGCCGAGGACTGAGGCAGCGCGTGTCTGAGGTCAACCGGTAGGGATGAGCCGGCGACCGCAGGAGGCCCGCCCCCCGGCCGGCACCGTGGCCGATGTCAGCTGTCCACTCCGAGCTCTGGCAAAGACGCGGGGCAGCGGAAGCTCAGACCCTGGAGCAGATGCACACGTGGTGGACACTGGAAGCACGCGGCTGCTGCTCATCAAATTAAACACGCACCCTGCGGCCGGTCACTCTGCTCCCGACACCCCTGGAGGCGTGGAACACCTTCACTCAGGAACCTGCGCTCACAGCCCGAGAACCACGAGCAGCCCAGCGTCCTCCGCCAAGTGGGTGGGCTGTGAGGGCCGCGGAGTGGGATGTCAGCCAGCCCGCACAGGCTGCACGCCACGGCCCACTCACCCCGAGTCCCGGGCAGGGCAGGACCGACTGCAGGATGGAAGATGGGGGCAGCGAGCTGTTCTCGGCCTCGATGGCGGTGGTGAGCGCCTGGGCTTCGACACTCGGGCCTCTGCCCCGGGGGGAGCTGCCTGCGTGGGAGCTCGAGGGAATTCACCCGGAACTGCACAAGTGTGCTCGGGTCACTGCAAACTGCACTCGGGCCTCAGAGCCTTCCGCCCAGGTGGCCAAGGGGCATCGTTAGTCGCCCCACAGCCCGGGCCTCGAGCGCCACACTGCCCGCTCGGAGAGCTGACCTGCTGTTTGTGTGGCAGGTTGTTGTTAAACGATCGAGGGCATGGTGAGCGGTGGCAAGGCAGAAAGCAAGCACAGTGGGCATCAGGTCCCAGCTGGTGGTGGGATCAGAGCTCAGTCGGAACCGGCGTTGCCCCAGCCAGCCCCTGCGGTCTGGCTTGCATCGCCTTCGTCACTTCTCCCGTCTGCATGGTCACAGGCTTGTGCTGGACCCTGTCCGAGCTCAGACCCGCATGGCCACACCCCACCTGCCCCCTCTGCCTTCGTCCGAGCCCCAAGTCGCCCCCTGGGCACTCAGCGCCGAGTCTCCATGGGAGGCTCACGATCATAATTGGTTTCTGTCTGAGCAGAGCCCGGAGGCGTCAGGATCCTGTGCGTCGTGATCCTAGCCACGTCACGCTGTGACTGACGCCCACACCCTCGGCTCTGTCTGGAGGGACGCTCGGCAGAAGCAGGGTCTGGCCTTTGTTTACTAGGAAGCTTTTGTTCAGCCTGGAGAGCGACGGGTGGAGTGGAGAACGGACGGGCGGTCAGGACCGATTGCCGAGGGGGTGCCGATGACATATCAGTTCTCTGTGGTCCCAGCCTCAGCTGCCTCGGCCGTCTGTGTCCTCCACCCACCACCATCACAGGCGCAGCGCCTGTCCCCTGGACACAGCGCCACAGCGCAGCTGGGCTGGAAGTCCTTTCTGAGCTGGGCCTGTAGGGAGGCTCAGTGGGCGCCCCAGGCTCTGCTTCCTAACACAGTGAGGCGGAGCCCCGTGGGCCTTCGCTGGGGCTGCCCGCGCCCTGCCTGTGCACACGCCTCCTGTCCACGCAGCCACTGCCTGCTCTTTTGAGCTGAGGGCTCCCACCTGTGCCCCGCCTCCAGGTTGTGGCCTGTGAGCTTTGTGGGTGCTCAGCCCAGCCAGAGGGCACGCAAGTCCAAGAACCCCAGCCCACCCTGTACCTCCGCCTGGTTACAGACAACCGGTCCCCCCAAGACCATGTCACGCAGGGGCAGCACCCCCCACAGGGCGCTAAGTCTCCATGGGGCTCTGGTTCTTTCTCTGGAGCGTTGTCATGAATGGCGCCGGCTGTTCAACACCCACACGCCCTCCATCTGCCGCGGGGGCCGTGCCTCAGCCGCTGGCTGTCCGCGGGGTCAGCCCTCTCCTCGCCATCCCTGTGTCTGCACGCCCTTGGTGCTGTTCCGTTGGGTGGTGTTTTGTGGTTTTTAGGGGGAAAAAAGAATGGAGCGTAAGTCTCCAGGTCACCTGTGTAGGCATCGGAAATGAGGTTTGGGGGTAGCTTTGTTTTGTGATCAGAGCTCACACGGAGTCAGGAGGAGACACAGAGGGTCAGGCGACCCAAATTCCTCTCCGTGTGGAAGTCATCTCATTCCTCGGCTGTGGCCGCACACGCGTGTGACCGCCTTGTCTGGCGGAGGAAATCACTGGCCGAGCACAGGCCGGTAGTGGTGCGGCCCGTCTCCACCCTCCACCGAGAGGGAGTGGGGTTTCTCCTGGTTTATTCCATTTCTTTGTGTTCTGGGACTTCCCAGCTCGCAGTGTTCAGGCAGGAGTCAGAGTTGGCCACAGTTACCCGACACGTGACTAAAGAAACCTGTCTTGCCCTGGCCGGTTTGGCTCAGTGGTTAGAGCGCTGGCCCGAGGACCAGAGAGTCGCGGGTTCGATTCTGGTCAAGGGCACGTACCTCAGCTGCAGTTCAGTCCCTGGCCTTGATCAGGGTCGTGCGGAAGGCAGCCAGTCGATGTGCCTCTCTCTCACTGTCTCTCTCTTCCTCCCTCTCTCCCACTCTATCTGAAGATAAATAGAAAAATATCCTCGGGTGAGGATTTAAAAAAAAAAAAAAAGAAGCCTGTCTTTATTAGACGAAGGAGGGGTTGCACGTCTGGATGAGTAGACTAACGTCCCGGCCTGCTGTCTGCCGAGCGAGCCCTCCAGGCCCTGCAGCAGCAGGGCCTTTGCTCAGGGGGCAGAGCAGGGCAGCCTGTCTGCGCCCCCTCCAGCTGGACGTGGACCAGGCTGTGAGGCTGAGGGTCATTAGGGGCAGTGACGGCACAGGTGTGACCCCCCCCCGGGGCTGCGGCTCAGCTCTTCCTGATTCTCCAGCGGGGAGCGGTGGCCGCTGCACCCTGGGCTGTGTCCAGTGAAGGACCCAGCAACCCCTCCGTGGTACTCAGGGCGGCCCTGCTCGGGCCCGATGCCCCAGTTCCCTCTGGCATCAGAGGAGGAGCAAAGGCGGACCCCCTGAGCACCTCGCCTTTCTCTGGTCTGGCCTCTGTTCCCCACTGCGGGGCCTGAGCTGGCGGCGTGAGGGCTGCAGGAGCTCGGACCAGCCACAGTCGGTAACTCCACTCTGCACCTGGCGGTGGGGCGTCGGGCACACTGGCCAGTCCCGAGAACCGGCTCTTCAGTGTGTGGGGAAGGGGAGCCTTTTTTCTGTCCAGTGGCCGTTTTCTAATTGCTGAGCATAATGTGGTTTGTTGTTGCAGATCCCAGAGGAACACGACCTGGAGAGTCAGATCCGCAAGGAGCGGGAATGGCGGTTTCTGCGCAACAGCCGGGTCAGGAAGCAGGCGCAGCGGCTCATTCAGAAGGGTGAGGGGTGGGGGGACCCCCAGCCCCACAGGAGGGGAGGGGGCAGGGGGTGCCTAGCCTAGCCCCACAGTGCCTTCCTGGGCTCTCTCCCACAAGTGCGGCACCTGGCTTGACCTTCCAGAGGGGAGGAGCCGGCCCCCCAGTGCTGGCCCCTGGGTGCAAACCCACGTCTGTGCTGACGTGACTAAGACTCACCGTGTGTCCTCTGCTCAGGCATCACCAGACTGGACGACCAGATATTTCTGAACAGGAACCCCGGGGTCCCCTCCGTGGTCAAGTTTCACCCCTTCACACCCTGTGTGGCTGTCGCCGATAAAGACAGCATCTGGTGAGCTTGTGGGGACTTGCATATAGTCAGTCCCAGGTGGGAGCATGGCCTCTTCCTCCCGCCCCTCTAGGCTGCTGCAGTGGGAGGGGCTGGAGGACAGTGGGGAATCGGCCCTGCTCCCCACCCCTAACATTGTCCCCGCCACTGTTTGGGGTGGTGGCCGGAGCTTCTGTGCTAAGACAGGCTGTTTTGGGGAGTGCGTGCACACAGACAGGGCAGAGGAGCTGGTCTGAACCACGCTGTGACAGGTGCGTGTGCAGGGCTCACTCCTGTCACTGCCTCTGCAGGAGAGGTGTGCTCACAGGACAGCAGGTGCAGCTGTGACGAGCACTGGCCTTGTTGTAGGGAAAGCGCCCCCTTCATGGCGGAGGAGGCGGGGGGCGTATTCTTACCTCTGTTTCTCCTTAGTCCACTTCTGTATTGTGGTAAAATACACACGACGTGAGAGTTACCGTTCTCACCGTTATGGAGCGAGCTCACACCGTGGTACGGCTGTTGTCCAGAGCTCCTCATCGTGCAAACGGAAACTGCCCCCCCCGAGACGCTTGCCCCTCCCTGGCCCCCGGCCCCAGCCCCACCATCTGCTCCCTGGAACCCCAGACAAGTGGGGTCTCACAGGACTTGTCCTTCTGTGTCTGGCTGGCCCCACTGATGTCCTTGAGGTTCATCCGTGTGGCCTGTGCCGGGATCTCCTTCCCGTTTAAGGCTGAGTGACATCCCACTGTGTGGACAGACCCCTTTTCATGTAGCCATTCATCGTTGGTGGACACTTGAGTGATTTCCACCTTTTTCTAATATATTCATATCATCAAGTTTTATTTATTTATTTATTTTATCCTCACCCGAGGACACCTTTGCATTTATCTTCAGATAGAGCGGGAGGGAGAGAGGGAGGAAGAGAGAGAGAGAAACATCGACGTGAGAGAGACACATCGACTGGTTGCCACCCACACAACCCCAACCAGGGCGGGGACAAACTGCAACCGAGGTACGTGCCCTTAGCGGGAACCGAACCCGGGTCTGTCTGGACCCCGGGCAACGCTCTAACCGCTGAACCAAATCGGCCGGGGCAGGTTTTATTTTTTAATTCTTTAAAAATATGTTCACATTTTCCTGGCTGGTGTGGCTCAGTGGATTGAGTGTCATCCCAGGGACTGAGAGGTCCGGGTTCAATTCCTGATCAGGGCACATGCCCAGGTTGTGGGCTCGATCCCCAGTAGGGGGCGTGCAGGAGGCAGCCAATCGATGTTTCTCTCTCACATCGATGTTTCCATCTCTCTCTCCCTTTCTCTCTCTCTCTAAAAAAAAATCAATAAAAACATTAAATATATATATATATGTCCACTTTTAACACAACTTACAGGAAAACAAAACATAAAATAGAATAATGCTGACTCTGCCTGTCCGCTGGGTAGATTTTGGTGGAGAAGGAAACGGGGTCAGCGCCAGGGCGCAGCTGGACGAGGTGTCTGCGGCAGCGTGCACGCCGCAGGACCTCGACTTGGCCTCGGCGTCCAGTTCCCTGCGGGCCGCCCATCTGCTCACGTTTGTCAGCAGCCTCCTTCAGCCCAGAAGCATGGATTTTTATTGGAGAGTGTAGGCACTCATTCATTCTTTTTTTAAAGTATTATTTGATCTCAGAAAGAGGAAGGGAGAGAGAGAGAAACGCGGACGTGAGAAACATCGATTGGTTGCCTTCCACATGGGCCCCAACCAGGGATTGAACCTGAAACCTTCTGGTGTGCAGGATGACATTCCAACCAACCGAGCCACACCGGCGACATTCATTTGCTCTTAATGATCAGTAACACTTTAACAGTAATAATAATAATAACACCGACAGTAGCAAGTTCAACGCAGTGCTAAGTCCTCCGTGGGTTCATGTCTGTCCAGTTGTCACAACCCGTTTCCACCTCTGACTGTTGTCGTGATGCTGCCACAAACACGGGCGGGCACACAAGCATCTCCCAGCTGCCCGCCCAGACGCGGAATCCGGGCCACGCAACCCTCCTGTGTGGGGTTGTTTGTGGCCGTCCTGGTGGGTGTGAGGCGGTGTCCCTGGGTGTTTCATAGCCTGTTCCTCTCTTGTCCCCCCTAAGTTTCTGGGACTGGGAGAAAGGGGAGAAGCTGGACTACTTCCACAACGGGAACCCTCGGTACACGCGGGTCACCGCCATGGAGTACCTGAATGGTCAGGACTGCTCGCTGCTGCTCACAGCCACGGGTGAGTGGGTGTGCGCACCGGGACCCAGCCCCCGCTGCCCAGGTAGCGGGACAGTGTGAGACCTCAGCGTGTGTGCTACAAAGTTTCCTTTGACCTTGACTGTGTCTTCTGGCGAAGGGAACTGTCCTGCTTACACAAGCGAAGGCTACTGTCGTTAAGGGGTTAGGTTTCTGAGGAAAAGGGCTTCCCGCAGAGATAGTGGGGAGAGTGGAGTGACCAGCGCCGGCCGGTGTCCCAGGGACCATGTCCTCCTCTGCAACCCGGCTCCCCCTGCCCAGGAAGGCACCTTCGGCCTCTGTCCCTGCAGCTTCCGCCAAGCCCTGGAGGCAAGGTTGAGGGGGACGACCCCACTGCGACACTGCCAGGCTCTCCAGCCGCCTCACGTCCCCCTCCCTCTCGGGCCAGGTCCCCCTTCCTGCAGTCACCTCACCAGCCCTGCAGCAGCAGTCCCCTCCCAGTGGCGGGTCTCGCTTCCCTGTGGTCTGAGACGGCGTCTGGCCCTCACTCTGGAGCACTGGTTTTCCGCTGAGCCCCAGCCAGCGCCTTGCTCTGGTCGCACCTGACAGCCACGCGTGCGCTTTCTGGCTTTGAGGCGTCGCTGCCTGTCTAACGGCGCCTCCTTCGGAGATGGCAGACGTGCGGGAGGCGGCGAGGAGGGGGAGCGTGAGTGCGAGCCGGAAGGATGTGGGCCTCCAGGCTCAGTTCGTTACCCCGTCCTGCCTGCCCTGACGGTTGAGCGGACGCACTAACAACGTGCCCTTTCTCTCCTTGCCAAGTGTCCCTGGGCCTCTGAAGGGTGTGCTCACGGGGACAGGTCCTGCTGGCAGCCACTGCCCAAAGCCAGCCCTCGTCTGCGTGGGCGTGAGGATGAGGAGAGGGTGGTGTGGAGGCCAGCTCGGCTCTCAGAGGTCAGGAAGGTCACCAAGGACCGGGGGGAGGGCGGTCCAGGCCAGGCTGGCACCGGAGAGGGGCCGAGGTCCTTCGTGTGGGTCCCAGAAGCAGCACTCGCTGTCCAGCGTGGGGAGCTCATTGTCGGGGGGTGGACTCCGCCCAGCGTGTGCCCCGAGGACCAGTCCGCGTCGTGGCTGCTGCTCCGTATGCCGGGAGGCCGGGCCTGCCTTCTCACTGCCTCCTCTCCTCTCCCCAAGACGATGGCGCCATCAGAGTCTGGAAGAATTTCGCCGATTTGGAGAAGAATCCAGAAATGGTGACTGCTTGGCAGGGCCTCTCGGACATGCTGCCAACAACCCGAGGTGCGTCCTCCCCGGCTGCATCCTGGGGCACCCACCCCCACGAGCAGATGCAGGCGGATTGGTGTCTGCTCAGATGTGCTCTGTGTTTGTTGTTGGCCTGGCTTGGCTGAGGTCTCGGCTTTTAAAACCCTGGACATGGCCGTGACCACAGGCAGGGCTCATCAGCCGACTCCACCAGACACACAGGGAGCAGGAGCAGGGGGGCGCAGCCAGGGGACCCTTGGCTGGGGGAGCCCAGAGCCCGAAAATCTGGGAAACCAAGCTGCCCCCAGGAGGGCTTGCAGGGAAGGGCCGGAGAGCAGGGAAGGCCAGGACGCGGCGCTGTCCACTGTCGTCCTGCGGGCGCAGGGGCCAGAGAGCAGGGAAGGCCAGGGCGCGGCGCTGTCCACTGTCGTTCTGCGGGCGCAGGGGCCGGAGAGCAGGGAAGGCCAGGGCGCGGCGCTGTCCACTGTCGTCCTGCGGGCGCAGGGGCCGGAGAGCAGGGAAGGCCAGGGCGCGGCGCTGTCCACTGTCGTCCTGCGGGCGCAGGGGCCGGAGAGCAGGGAAGGCCAGGGCGCGGCGCTGTCCACTGTCGTTCTGCGGGCGCAGGGGCCGGAGAGCAGGGAAGGCCAGGGCGCGGTGCTGTCCACTGTCCTGCAGGTGCAGGGGCCGCAGGCTGCCCAGGCCAGCGCTCTGTCGAATGAAGTGGTTGCTAGTCCCACTTGTTCACGGTCACAGGGCTGGTGTCTTACGAGTTTTACCCAGACCACAGCATCAGTTCTGTTCCTTTGGCTCTCCACATGAGCCCAACACTCTCCCACCACGTCTGGAGGCCAGGACACGGGGCCCAGGGGAGGTCTCGGGTGGACCGGCGAGTGGCTGCGTCCCCTTTCTGGACAGCAGGACCCTGCCGGACTGCAGACCCTGGGAGGAGAAGCGGGCAGGACCTCTCTTGGTGCTGGGTTGGGTGCAGCACAGATGCTCGTGTGCACCTGAGCGTCTTCACGTGCTGGTCTGAGCGACGGCCTTCCACAGACGGCCCCCCTGTCCTGGGCGGCACGCCTGGGGGGGCGCTCTCCTCCTGCGGGGGTTCACCCGGGACAACAACTATTAGATCTGGGCAGTGGGTACGAGGGTTTCTGTTGTGTTTTCCTCTGTATGTTTAAAACATTTGCAACGAAACATTGAAAATTATATCTCGCTCTAAATGGAGTCCCTCTGGTGAGGTGTTAGTGCTGTAGCCGCTTGCTTGCGGCTCAGCCCCAGCCCGGGTGCCCAGGCCCAGCTCTGGAGGTGGCAGTGGCAGGAACTGTGGTCCCCGAGCTCCCAAGGGGCCGAGACAAGAATGCCCATCTCCATGCCGATGCCCATTCTCAGGTCGCCAGACCTGCCCGTTGTGCCCAGGGCTGCTGGAGACGGGCGTGGACAGAGGTCCTAGGAGGGCGCTGCCCTTCTAACAGATGCCTGGGGACATCTCCGAATTGTTGCCCCGTCTAGGACTCGGGGTGCACTGGGAGCCCTAGCTCGAGCTTGTGTGGGGTTGGGGACCCACCCAGTGGGCTTTTGGGTCCCTGATGCCGGCTGCTGGAGCGTCTGCCCGGAACAGGCCCCCGCAGTGAGGCTGGTGCCCGTCTGTGTCCCTAGGAGCTGGCATGGTGGTAGACTGGGAGCAGGAGACCGGCCTCCTCATGAGCTCCGGGGACGTGCGGATCGTCCGGGTCTGGGACACGGACCGCGAGATGAAGGTGCAGGTAAGCGCTCAGTGCCCCCCCTCCCAGTGGTCTGCTCCCTCCTTGCGGAAGACCAGGACAGAGGGCCACTGAGGGTGATGGCGACCCCTCTCCCCCCGCCAGCCATGGTTCTGTGCTGACCCTGCCGGTTCCCAAACGCTAACCTACCTGTGCAGATCAGGGAACATCAGAGAGCAGTGGAGGAGAATAGTCTGAGTCAGAGTGATTGAATGTTTGATTGTGTGCTTTTTGAAGTGCGTTTCATTTCCAGGGTTTTTTTTAAATATATTTTTATTGATTTTTAGGGAGAGAGGAAAGGAAAGGAAGAGAGAGAAAGAAACATCAATGAGAGAGGCACATTGATCGGCTGCCTCCTGCACACCCCCTACTGGGGATCGAGCCCACAGCCCAGGCATGTGCCCTGACCGGGAATCACTGGGCTATTTTCAGTTGGAATAGAGAGAGGAGTACATTGGTATTGCCTAAGACCTAGAATAGTAATTGCCCAGGGCGGAGTCCCAGGGCACAGAGCGAAGCCGTCTCCCAGCCGCTCATGGCTGCCCTGGGCCCCTTGCCAAGCCCTCTGGTTAGACAAGTACTTTGTCAGAAGGAAGGCGCAGCTCATGCTTGGATCTAACTTAGGAAGGAGGCCTGGGAGGGGGCAGCTGCAGCCGTGGGAGGCATGGCCCCTCTGCCCCGTCCTCACATCCTGCACAGGCCCATGAGCTGCATCACGCTGCCTTTCTGGGGAACGTGCTGGTCGGGCTGGCCCTCCCCGCACAGCTGACACCCTGATGCTCAAGCTGCTCCCGGGAGTCAGTGCTCTGAGGCCCCCGGTCGGCAGAGGAAACGGGGCTGGATCCCAGGCCTCTCCCCTAGGACTGCCATTCGCCGCCTGCGGGGTTCCCTCCGCCTGCGGGACTTCCTCTGATGTGCTGAGAGCATAACCCCCTGGGCTGGAAGAGACATCTCCCCTCGTGTGGGCCGTGTTTTCTCACCTCCCCCTTCCTGCCGCGTGTCCCTCACTCCTGTCCTCCAGCATTTACAGCCGTCAGGCTGAGCACGGGGAGACGGTGGATGGCTCAAAGCTCCCGCTAGGCCCTTCCCCAGACGGAGGGGGGGTTTTCAGCGGAGCTGATAAGATTCCTGCTGCCCAGAGTGCTTCGTCGTCTTCTCAGGAGAGGGAGACACTGGGAAGTTCATTCAGTGCCAAAAGCCGGTTACAGGCTGTGCTCGCCGGCAGCGTGCTGGGCACCAGGTCTCGGACGTGCCCCGGCTGGGGCTCCGGTACAGCCTGGCCTCATTCAGGCACCGTGGGCCTCACTCAGTCCTGTTCTCTGCGTGTGGCCCTAGGACATCCCCACGGGCGCTGACAGCTGCGTGACCAGCCTGGCCTGCGACTCCCACCGGTCCCTCATCGTGGCCGGCCTGGGCGATGGCTCCATCCGCGTCTACGACAGGAGGATGGCGCTCAGCGAGTGGTAATGCGGCCATGCCTCCCCCACCCCAGTGGGCACCCTCCAGGTGGCGGTGGCATTTCTGCCAGGTCGCTGGGCCCAGACGAAGTGAGCCCCCAGAGGTGGCTGGGCACTTCCCACGGAGGCCTCACTCCCCGCGAGCCGTGGACGGGCCACGTGGAACACGTGGGCAGTGCTGGCCAGGCGCTGCCTCCCTGAGCTCAGTTTCCCAGGGAAAGGCTGCCACCTGCCACCTACTGGGTCGTGCCCGTGAGCCCCGGAGACGGCGTCCATCAGGGAGCACACGCGTGGGCGCCAGCAGCGCCGGGTGGGTGGGCTCTGGAAGGCAGGTGGCGGCCCTGCGTGGGTGGCTAGGAGTGGTATCCGAGGCCCCAGGGCTGGTAGGTGACAGTGCCGTTAACCCCTGGTCCAGGCCGCCCGCCTAGGCTCTGACCCCGGCCCCTCGCTCCACCCCTGCAGCCGCGTCATGACGTACCGGGAGCACACGGCCTGGGTGGTGAAGGCCTGCCTGCAGAAACGCCCCGAGGGCCACATCGTGAGCGTGAGGTGACGGGTGCTGAGCAGCCGCGAGACGTTCGCTGTGAAGCGTTCTTTCTCTCGTTCAAACGTGTCCTGGGTATTGAGCGGCAGTGCGGTGGCGTTTTGGGGCCACCTCTGTCCCCCCACTGGAGAGCCTTGCCGTGGGCGCTGGGAGATCTGCCCCCGGGGTGCAGGGGTCGGGGGCCACGTGGCCGTGGGGCCCAGCACATGCCGCGGTTGTCCGCCCATAAATCTGTTCTGCTGCCGGTCAGTCCTGTGCTGAAGAGTGAATCTGTACTTGCCCGTTAAAGGGACAGCAGAATGCAACTTCTGTCACAGCCGCGGCTTCTTCAGAGAGCTGCTGTGTCCCGTTTGGGAGACGAGGGCGGAGCATGGCTCTGGAGGGACCCCCGCAGGCCTCCGCCCAGCTGCACAAAACCCGATCTCGGGGCAGCAAATAAGTCAGGTCCTCCCACCTTTGCTCCTGCGGCTTCCGCCCCTGTGGCAGGACCTCGGCTGCTCCCACGGTGGCCCTGCAGCCGGGGCCCGTGGGTGGGCCTCAGGTGCCTGAGGGACTGGGCAGCTCGGCGTGCCCCGCCCCTCACCGTGCCCCCCCCCCCCCCCCCCCGCAGCGTGAACGGGGACGTGCGCTTCTTCGACCCGCGGATGCCTGAGTCGGTGAACGTACTGCAGATCGTGAAGGGGCTCACGGCCCTGGACATCCACCCCCAGGCCAACCTGATCGCGTGGTGGGTGCCCCCGCAGGGCCACAGTGAGGGGGCAGGGCGGAGGGAGCATTACCACGGCCTCAGCGTCCCTGCAGACCCGACCTCCTGGCCGGGCGGGTGGAGCTGTGCCCGCCCCGAGGAGAAGGGCGCTGAGGCAGCCCTCTGTCCTTCCGCAGCGGCTCCATGAATCAGTTCACCGCCGTCTACAGCGGGAGCGGGGAGCTCATCAACAGCATCAAGTACTACGACGGCTTCATGGGCCAGCGCGTCGGCGCCATCAGCTGCTTGGCCTTCCACCCGTACTGGGTCTGTGTCCCCATGTCCGGGCGGGCTGGGGCCCGGGGGACCTCGGGGCCAGCAGCAGCGAGCGGGTGGGCTGCAGCCAGGCCCCCAGACTGCCCTCACTCCTGAGGCAGCACCAAGTTCCCTGTCACTCAGGGAAGAGCAGAAACACGTGAAATACCCCCGCCCTTCCCATCTCGCACACGCACACGACATGGTGCCTGTCCTTACTTACGGACAGGCCATTGTGGTTCATATCAGGATTCCACATGCCTGCCTTTCGGCCACGTGGGCTCTGCTGAAATGCACAGTATTAGGTCCCCAGAACCATCCCTGGGGCAGTCCTGAGAGAGGTCAGGGACGGGGTAGTGTGTGGGTCCTGGTGCTAGAGGGGTGACGCGGTCTGCACCTGCCTCTGGGCGGGGGGGGGCGTCCCCGGGGGCCCGCCCACCGGCTCACCCACTCTCTTCTCGCAGCCTCACCTGGCCGTGGGCAGCAATGACTACTACATGTCCGTGTACTCCGTGGAGAAGCGCGTCAGATAGCAGCGCCCGCCCCGCCAGGCTGCGTGTGCACAGTGGGCCTGCCGCTGCCCGGGAACTCTGGTCCTCACCTGGCTGCCAAGGGCGCCCGGAGGCCCACGCTGTCTGTCTGTCCTCGCCGTTGCGCCTGGAGCCCAGGGAAGGGGCTCTGGTCGAGTCCTGTGGTGTGATGGTCGCTTTCCTGCCGAGGCGCAGCTTCCAGGCCGAGGACACGGTCGCTCTTCGTCCTGTACCCTCCTGTCCTGTTTTTCTTCTGAGAGTTTTAAAGGGGGAAACACACTCATTTTATTTTCCAACTGATCCAAGCACGAGCTCCACAAAGCCCCGAGGTGGACACTGGCTTCTCCAGGGTTCGGCCGCCCGGCAAGTCCCTGGACTGCCACTGCCTGGCCACACTGAGCACGAGGTGGCCCCCGGCCCGCTGCACCCTCCTGTTTGTGGGCTCACAGGGGCAGTTCCAAGCAGCTGGGAGAGGCTAGGGTTCAAGACCGGGCCTCCTGCCATCCCATCAGGGCTCACCCCCCAACGCAGCCACCTCCCCAGCACAGGCAGGGCCTTGGATTTGAACTTGGGCCCCTGTCACCACAGATCCTGAGCCGGAGGGAACTGTGGCCTTGGAAGGGCCAGGCAGGTTTTCAGTGACTCAGCCGCTGCCTAAGGCCACGGCTTGTTTCTGTCGAAGGGCTGCTCTTCCTGGCAGGTGCAGGGACAGCCGCCCAGGCCCGTGGTCTTCCCACCTGGGCTTGCACACGCATCTCACAGGTGCACACGGGAAGGCACAGCTGGAACCCCGAGAGCATCGGTGGGTAGATGATGTTCAGCCTGCACTCCCCGTCCCCACGGGGTTGCAGCGGTGACGCAGCAGAGCTCCCTGCCAAGTGCTTTAACACGTGTCTCTGCGTGTGCGAGTGTATGGGCGTGTGCGCACGTGTGTCTATGCATGTGCAAATGCGCAGGCATGTGCAGACTGCATGCCTGTGCTGTGTGAGTGCACAGGTGTGTGTGGATGTGTGTGTCTGTGCCAGTGCACAGGCGTATGCAGGGGTGCATGTCTGCGAGTGCACAGGTGTGTGCAGGGGTGCGTGTCTGCAAGTGCACAGGCATATGCAGGTGTGCGTGTCTGCGTGTGCAGGTGTGCATGTCTGTGTGCGAGTGCACGTGTGTGCAGGTGTGCGTGTCTGCATGTGCAAGTGCAGCAGGGGAGCTGTGGCGACAGTTGAGCCCAGGAAGGGCCACGGAGAACGGGCTGAGCAATCACAGACAAATAGCTCTTGGAAAACAAAACAACCACAATGATGATATTTGAAAAGCATTTTTTCCATTTTCCTTGGTAATCAGGATTATCCAGAGAGGAGTGAGGTGACGCAGGTTAGGGCCCCTCACTGCAGACCAGGGCTCTGCCTCAGCCAGGCTAGCAGCAGGGCCCGGGTGCGCTGGGTCTGGACGGGGCAGGACAGGGCTGGGTGCAGGAGGCCCTTCTGTCCGTGGGCCTTGCATGCTCCCACCAGGAGAAGGTTCTGGGACAGAATTCCCACTCTGGCTCTGACCTTCCACCATGTTCTGGGTAAGAGAGCCACGCAGGGTCAGGAAGGCCACAGAAAGTCCCACTGCCCACAGGGCGCCCATCAGCTCTGCGAGGTGCTCCAGGCATTGACCCCTGGACCTCCGGAAGCTGAGCTCCACCCACAGACACTGAGAAAGTGTCCAATTCATGGAGCGGTTCCCCTCCAGATTCCAGGCTCACACGCGGTTCTGTTTTGAGACAAAATCATGACCTGTCCCAGTGTGGCCACCGCCCGCCCGCTGTGAGTCTGTCTTTTACAGGTCTGATGCGAAAATCCAATCATGAAGTTAACCCAGGCTCCAGAGCCTCACCTAAGGTTCACGTATCTATTTATTTTACCAGAATGAGGATCGAAAGGACTTGGACAAGGCGTGGGTTGTAATGTGGACATGAGAGCCTGGCAGACAATAAACTGCTCGTGAATAAGCACGGGGGACGGCTGGCAGCCTGGTCTTTTGCAAAACAACCCCTCGGCCACATGGACGTGAGCAGTCCACACGGTGCTGCCTTCATCCTGCGGGGTGGCCCAGGCGGCATCGTGGGAGCCCCAAACTCCCGAGGTACAGGTGCCCGTCCTCAGGCAGCGCCCAGCCCTGCGGCTGGGATACTGGTCCCAGGAAAGGCCCGAGCCGGGGACCAAGCCCGCCTCGTGAAGGAGCTGGCCAGTTCCGTGTCTGCGAGCTCAGGCTCCCGTGCCGCGCGCTTCTTTTTGTAAATGACAAATGTATCGCCTTACAGTCAGGATTCAGACACGAGCCGAATTCTTGCCGTGTCTGCTTCCCTGCCCAGTCCAGGTCACTGCCACTTCCAGGGTCACCACAGCTGCAGCAGGTCCCTCTCATCCATTCACCCCAAGATCAGGGATTCAGATTCCAGCCCCACCTTGGACAGGTGACAGACTCCTCTGTGCCTGTTTCCCCCGTGACCCCTCACAAGGTTGTGGTGAGGACCAAGGAGTGGTGTGGGCCAGTGAGTGCTGTGATTTTCTTTGACGACCCCATCCCCTGCTGCTCATCCTCGACGCCCCTCCCCCACAGCTGCCTGCACCCCTCCACCTCACCCCTCCACCCGCTCTCACCGGGGCAACCCCTCATCTCCAAGCCGATTCCACCATGACCCCTTCTCCCCACAGGGAGTGGCCAGAGCCACCTTTAAAAACAAATTTCAAACATAGAGGTTAGATGAGCCCCTCCGTGGACCCTGCTCCTGCACACCCCCCTGTCCCCACGCTGTCCCCTCAGTGCCCTCTGGGGTAAGCCTTTCCTGACCACTGTCCCAATGTCCCTCCACCCATCACACAACAAGGTCACCCTGTGTCCCTGCCCCATGCAAACCCATGGCATCAGGGACCCCAGCACCCAGAGCAGGGCCCACATGGGGCAGGTGCTGAATGAGTGTGGAGGGGGTGGATGGATGAGTGGACAGGCATCCGCTGAGACGTTCATAGTAGTTCCTGCCTGTATCCAGATCCCACCCCCACCCACCTGTCTTCTCCGACCGCCTTTCTGCAAGGACCCCCCTAGAGCCACTGCCTGCTGGTTGGTGCCTGGGTGCTGGGGGCCAGCGTGGCCGCCATCCTATCCTGCAGTGCCACCACGTGGCCAGTTTGGGGATCACCACTGCCCAACCCCATCCAGGGTGAGGCTGCCTCTCCCAGGTGCTTGCAAGCCCCCTACAGATGTGTCTCAACCCTTCATCCTCTGCAGCCCAGCATCTCCACCTGGCCAGGTCCCTCGAGAGTCACCTGCAGGTTATATGAAGTGATGATCCTATGTGTTAAGGGCTGCAGTGTGCCCCCCTCCCCCAATTCACGTGGAAGTCTTACTCCTAGCACCTCAGACTGTGAACTTATTTGGAGAGTCTTTACAGAGGTCGTTAGTGTGGGCCCTCGCCCAATATGACTGTGTCCTTGTGAGAAGGGGGTGCCAGGAGAGGGGCCTGCGGCAGTTCACGAAGGCCAGTCCCACCCACACCTTGATCTCAGTCTTGCAGCCTCCAGACTGAGACAGTAAGTTGTCTAAGCTGCCTGGTTTGTGATCATTTGTCACAGCCGGAGCAGAACAATGCAGCCTGTGAAAAACGGGATGGAGCTCCAGGCGAGCTGTGGCAGCACACTCTCACGCAGTTGCCTGGAAGTGTGTCCTGGATGCCAGGTTTGAGGGCAGGGGACTGCGGCAGGCTGGTGATTTCTGAGTGCACTGGGAAAGACTACATTTTTTTTTAATATGTTTTTATTGCTTTTTAGAGAGACAGGAAGGGAGAGATAGAAACATCGATGTGACAGAGAAATGTTGATCAGCTGCCTCCAGAACGCCCCCTACTGGGGATTAAGCCTGAAACCCAGGTGTGTGCCCTGACGAGGAATGGAACCAGGACCTCTCAGTCCACGGGACGACGCTCAGTCCACTGAGCCACACTGGCTGGGCAATACTACTTTTATATATATATATATATAGATATAGATATAGGTATAGATATATAGAGATATGTATAGATATGTATAGATATATATATTTTTATATATATATATATATATTTTTTTTTAATCCTCACCTGAGGACATTTTTGCATTTATCGTCAGATAGAGCGGGAGGGAGAAAAGGAGGAAGAGAGAGAAACATCGATGTGAGAGAGACACATCGACTGGTTGTCACCCACATGACCCCAACCGGAGCTGGGGACAAACTGCAACCAAGGTACGTGGCCTTAGTGGGAACCGAACCCGGGACTCTCTGGTCTGCAGGCTAATGCTCTAACCACTGAGCCAAACCAGCCGGGGCATTTTTTTTCTTTATTGTTTTAGAGAGGAAGGGAGAGGGAGAGAGAGAGAGAAACATCGATGAGAGAGAACATCGATTGGCCGCCTCCTGCGTGCCCCCCACTTGGGATCAGGCCCACAACCTGGGCATGTGCCCTGATCCGGAATCGAACCGGGACCTCTTGGTGCAGGGTCAACGCGCAACCACTGAGCCACACTGGCCGAGCAATACTACATAGTTTTTTAATGACAAGCCAGGGCTTTACATTCTCAGCTCAAGCCCGGCCAGTGTGGCCTAGTGGATTGAGTGTTGTCCCATGGACTGAGAGGTCCATTCCTGGTCAGAGAACATGCCTGGGTTGTGGGCTCGATCCTCAGTTGGGGGCGTGCAGGAGGCAGCCAATTGATGTTTCTCTCTCACACCGATATTTCTCTCTCTCTCTCTCTCCCTTCCTGCCTCTCTAAAAAAATCAATAAAAACATTTTTTTAAATAAAATTCTCACAAAAATAAATAAATAATTAAAAAAATAAAATTCTCAGCTCAAGGTAGAGTCAGAAAGTATGCAGGATTACTTTCAGGAAAATCCCCTTTCTCATAGCAGCACTGCTGTGTCTGGAAACCACTCCCCGTTTTATCCTGCGGCTGGAGAATCGCCAGGTAAACTGACCCTAACCCTACCCTCCCCGGGTCAGAGCAGAGTGTGAAAGTCAGAATGGAGAGCTGAGTGGACTGACCTTGACTGCCCACCCCACTAAGCCCACTAAAGGCGGCCTGCCAGGGGCCCCTCGGTGAGGACCCCACCTAAGGCTGTTACCTGCTCAGGGAAGGCTGATATGCCCCCACCTGCGGCCCTTGTTGCCTCCAGACCCCAACTGCAGTGACATGCCAGCTGACTTGGTCACACCCCAAGGACACCAGGTTTTGCGGACTCCGTGCGTGGCGGCCCAGAGGAGCGGATGAGGATCCTGGTGCACTGTCCCGAGACCCAGGACCCACGGTTGGCCTCGCCTGTGAGAAGCCTTGCAGTCTGCTCCTTTGTAGCTGGAAACGACGTGACATGCCCCGCTGTTCCTCAGGGGACACAAGGGAAGACTCCAGGGCGTAGGAACAGCTGGAGGTGGCCCGAGTGTGTCGGAGGCAAGCTGTCACTGAGTCCCCACTGTGTCCCCAAAGCACACACCCTGCCAGGGGCCCCAAGAAACCCCTTGGTCTGCAGGCCCAGAATGATCCTGGAGGTCCCCTGATTTCTCCGGGGAACAGGGCGGGGCCAGGCCCAGAGACAAGGGGGGCGGGGCTGCTCAGCAGCAGTCACAGTGGGGGGTGCGGGGGTCTGGGGCAGGGGCCAGCTGGCCAAGTGCCCCAGAACCGAAGCAGATGGACACTCTAAGGAAGCGTAAATTAGTCATTCACCAAACAATTCCAGATCTGGCAAATCTGGAATTGATGTGAGTACTTAATGGAGAGTCATGACCTGCGTCCAGCATCCAGCCGAGTGGAGGGGAGAAGGGTCCCCTGTGGTGGGTCCTGAGGGTGGGATCCCCGTCCTCCCCCAGGTGCCCAAACCATTGCTGTGCTATCTCCTGCTGTGGAACCACCAGCTGCCCTCTCACCAAGCTGCAACTGGGCAGAATCAGCAAGCAAGGCGCCTCCCCGGTCCCTGGGACGTGAGCCGGCGGCCCAGCCGATGGGCGGCAGGTGCTGGGTGGCACTCCTCTCCACGCAGGCCTCCCGGGGCTGCTGGGTCCTCCGACTTGGTGGCTGAGCTCCCGTGACTTCCCTGGCCTCGGGAAGTCACGCTGTGCGCCCGGTCCACCGGCAAGGACCCCACCTACGCAGGCGGACGTTCTGCAAGTGCGCCTGCAGCGGCTCACCCTCCGCGCCGTCCGCGGCCCTGGCGGCGGTGTGTCGTACTCGTCTCTGCGCGGGCGCCAGGGGGCGCCACGCCGCGGTTCGCGTTCTGCGGCGCGTGGCCCCAAGCGGCCGCCGTCGGGGGCGGGGCTGCGCGGCGACGCGAGCGGCGACGGCGCGACGGGGTTCGGCCGGCGGGAGGGCGGGGGGCGCGGGGCGCGGGCGGGCGCCATGGGCAACCTGTTCGGCCGCAAGAAGCAGAGCCGCGTCACGGAGCAGGACAAGGCCATCCTGGTGAGGCGCGGGCCCGCGGGGGCGGCGTGCGGGCCGGCGCGGCGGGGGGAGGCCTCCCGGACGCGGGCCCCGCGGAGCCGGGGCGGGGACGGGCCGGCGCGCGGCCTCCTGTCGGCTCCGGAGCCGGGCTGGAGGGACCGCGCCGCGCGTTGCCATGGCGACGGGGATGCGGTTCCGCTTCCCGGGCGCGTTCGGTGCCGCCTGGGCCTGCGGCGGGAAGGGGCGGCCGCGGCGAGCAGCACTCCTTCCTCGTCTTCCGCAGCGGACGCGAGGCTGTGTCCCAAGGGCAGGCGGGCTCCACGGCAGGTGGCTCCGTCCTGGCTCCTGTGACCGTGCGTTATAAAGGGCCCTTCGCCGAAGCTCCCCACAGCGGCAGCGGACGTGGCTGTCACCGGAGAAATCGGCCGCGGTGGGCACCTCGTGGGCACAGGGGCGGCGAGCCCTCCAGAGGCGGGGGCCAGGGTCCTGAAGGCCTGCGAGGCCCTGCCCGCCCCGCCCACGGCGCGCACCCTGCGCCCAGCGCCCTGCGCCCTGCGCCCTTTGCTCCGGGCTGACCGGCCTCTGGCCCAGCAGGAAGCCCCGAGGCCATTCTCTTCTCTCTAAGGACACGCCTTCGGGTTTCTCCCCAGGGAGACCTTTCTTTTGCCAGGATCCACCTTGATGGGGGTCCCCACAGGGACCGTGTGATTTGCACACACTTTTCAGATTGTCGCTTGATGTTTTCCCAGGATGGAAAGCTAGCCGAGAAGCGTCCAGGCTCAGTGCCTGGCGCGTGACCCTCTGCTGAGACCCCTCATTGTAGGAAGTGGGCAGTCTGGCCACACCTGCCCCCTTCGGCTGCACTGCCAGCGCGGATGACGGCCCGGGGGCGGGGAGCGGGCACGAGCAGGCACCTTTCACTGTGGTCTGACCTGTGGCACGCTGGGGCCAACACTAAAGAGACTGGGCCCACCCCTCCCGACAGAGCTGAGGGCGTCCACCCCGGCGGGTCATTCCTCGCCGTGTTGGGTCCTATAGATGTGCACCTGCTGACCGACACCCGGAAGACAGCCCCGCAAGTGCGAGAGGCTGGTGTCTGCGGTGCTCTCCACAGCGCCCCCTGGCGAGGCACTGGGCAGAACCGTGAATGCCTCGGGCAGGGAAGGGTCATGCAAGTGCAGGGTCCCAGGTGCCGGCGAGGTCACGCAAAGCCCACCTGAACTCGCTGTGTTGTGCACTCAGACGTGTGATAAGTGACGACAGCAGGGAAGCTAACGCACAGTAAGGAAATGGCTGGAGCCCACGGAGGAGCGAAGCCGGGAGGGCTAGGGTGGAAGGGTGACTGAACCTTCGAGGCACTACACACCCCCTGACCTGGCCCCAGAGCACCCACTTTCCTCGAGGACGGCATTCTCGGTGTTGGCTTTCAGAGCAGGACTGTGGACACTGCCGACCCACTGGGGGTGGAAGGCGCCCTGTGCACTGCAGGGTGCCTCCCCACTGGGTGCCTGGGTGTGCCCCCTCCCCCCAGTTCTGATAGCCAGCAGTGTCTCTGGACACCATCCCCATCACCTGAGAGACAGCGTGCGCTTCCAGCGGCAGCGTTTAGGGCAGCCTGGCGAGGGTCGGGCACAGCACCCGCAGTGTTAACGCGAGACCTGCTCCCACAGCAACTAAAGCAGCAGCGGGACAAGCTGAAGCAGTACCAGAAGAGGGTCACGCAACAGCTGGAGCGCGAGCGGGAGGTGGCCCGGCAACTCCTGCGGGACGGCAGGAAGGAGTGAGTGCACCCGGCCAGCGCTGGGCAGCAGGGGCTGGGGCTGGGGTGGGCCTGGAGGTGGTGGGGCGGCGCCAAGGGGCGGCTGCTGGGTCACTGCCGGGTTTCCTCTGCAGGCGGGCCAAGCTGCTGCTCAAGAAGAAGCGATACCGGGAGCAGCTGCTGGACAAGACAGAAAACCAGATCACCAGCCTGGAGACCATGGTAGGCCGAGGGGACGCGTGTGGGGGCCGAGCGGGCTGCAGGGAATCCCCTCTGGGGGCTGAAACACACCTTTCCTTTCTCGGACCTCTCAGCCCGAGGCTCGGAATGGGTCAGGCCTGGAGGTCAAGGAGGATCTTTGGCGGGAACCTGATGGCCTTAAGGGTGGGACGGAGGGTTGGCTCTCGCAGGATGGTGGCTGGGGAGCTGGGCCACTTCAGGCGGGCCAGGGGTCTGCCTGGTGACTGGAGGTGTCGGGAGGCAGCAGGAGGCTCCTGGGGCATCCCCGGCATTAGGCGCTGAACAGTGGGTTCGCCCTTCTGCTAATCAGAGCTGCTAATAAGCTATCGGTGGCCCCCCTTGGGCTCTGTCAGCCCTGCTGCACCCCAGAAGTGGTGAGAGCAGGAGAAGGCGGGGTGGGAGGGGCCAGGGGACAGTCTGCCTGAAGCGGGAATTTAGGCCTTGTCCTAAATCCCATCGTGGGTCTAGAGGAGGCTGAGGCAGGCCCCTGACTCACAGGTCTGGGTCGCTTTGCTCCTCAGGTCCAGAGCATCGAGTTCACCCAGATTGAAATGAAGGTGATCGAGGGCCTGCAGTTTGGAAATGAGTGTCTGAATAAGATGCACCAGGTAGGTCCTCCTGGGCTGGAGCAGGACTGAGGCTTGCCCCACCCAGTGCCCCGAGGCCGTGCCTGCACCCAGGCTGTTGGCCAGGAGGTGTTTGTGCTGGATGGGAGTGGGGAAGCCCATCACTGCTGGGAGAGGGCACAGTCTAGCAAGACAGGCAAACTCGGACGTTGACCTGAGAACAGGGTGATGGGCAAAAACTGAATTGGGTCCACAGATGCTAACATCAAAGTCTGGTTGTGATGGAGGAGGGGTGTGGTGAACTAATCAGGAGGGCTTCCTGGAGGAGGTGAACACAGCCTCTTCTCAGAAGCAACACGGATGTGGCTGGTGAAAAGAGGGTGAGGCCCAGAGAGGCTGTGCCATAGCCCTGCACCTCCTGAGGAGCGGATAGGGGCGGGGCGGGGCCGAGAGCCCAGGTGATGCTGCTCTCTGAGGGGCGAGTGGCAGTGTGCCCACCAGGCAGGCGAGGCACTGCTGGGGACTTGCTGCCCAAAGCAATCAAGCCGCCTGCCCGGAGCGACTTCCGCACACTCCTAGTTGTCTCCCCCGGGACCACTGGCGTTGGCAGGTCGCTGCCGCCTGTGGCCAGGCCCTGCTTGGGGCAGGGATGACCGGTGACGCGATACGTCCTGCTTGGCCTGACTCCGTCTGAACAGGAACGGGGGTGAGGCTTTGCGCCCTGGCAGTCTAGGCGGCCTTCATGCTGGGGGCTCTTTTTTCTTTTTTTAAATATGTTTTTATTGATTTTTCAGAGAGAGGAAGGGAGAGAGAGAAACATCGAAGTGAGAGAGAAACATCCATCAGCTGCCTCCTGCACGGCCCCTCTGGGGATCGAGCCCGCAACCCAAGCACGTGCCCTGACCAGGAATCGAACCGGGACCTCTCAGTCCATGGGACGGCGCTCCCTGCACTGAGCCACACCAGCCAGGCAATGCTGGGGTTCTTGTAAAGGCCTCACCGACGAGACTCAAGGACTTGCCGTCGGTCTCTTTAGGTGATGTCCATTGAAGAAGTGGAGCGGATACTGGACGAGACCCAGGAGGCCGTGGAGTACCAGCGGGTAGGTGGCGCCGTGTCTCCGGGCCCACATTTCTGCCTTTTACCAGCCAGTGAGTGCAGTGGCCAACTTGGTGAATGTCCAAGGGCCACCCGAGGCTCACACCGTCCCCCGCCCTGTGGCGGCCCCCTCTTCTCAGAGGAGGGGACCTTGAGGCAAGGTTGTCCGCCCTCCACGCGGGCTGCCTCTCCCCCCGGCCCAGCCACGCGCCTCACCTCAGCTCCTCCTTTCGCAGCAAATAGATGAGCTGTTGGCGGGAAGCTTCACTCAAGAGGACGAAGACGCCATCCTGGAGGAACTGAATGCCATCACTCAGGTACAGGACCCCAGCCTGGGCTCCGGCACTCGGGGTGGGACTGTCCAGGCGCCTGCGCGTCGTGGGTGGACTGGGCAGGCACCTTCCTCGGGTTTTACTTGAGCACACAGGCTGGTGTTCCCAACACGGTGGGCATCTGTGCCACCCTGAGGCCCGTTCTCCGGCCCCTGGCTGACAGCAGGGAGGGCTGAGTGGAAAGCATGGTGTGGGAGCTGTGCGCCCAGGAGTGCTGCAGGTGGTCTGGGCGGAGTGCAGGCCGCCTGCTCGCCTCGGCCCCTCCTCCACGGGCAGGACTGCGGCTTTGCAGTTAGCTGGGTGTTCTTTCCCCACGTGGCCAGTCAGTGTCCGTCATGCACAGGCTGTGCACACCAGCCCTGGAGGCCTCCCACAGGGGACTGTCCTGTCCAGACCCTGAGGTCGGTGTTTGCTCCCTGACGGGGCCTCCATGTCTGGGACACTGTCCTAGCGTGGCCATCCTGCTGTGCCCCAGCCTGCATCGCCCGGGCCCCATCCCGTCCTGCAGGCTGGCCAGGACAGCAGGTTTCAGCGACGCTGCTCACCCTGCGGGGCCCCTGCACCTGCCTGCTGGGTTACTTCCTGCCCCGGGGCCGGAAAGGCAGCCAGCACTCGCTGGGACACAGCCCCACCACGCGTCAGATCCAGGCACCTGCGGTCCTGGCACGTCCCAGGCTCTGAACCAGGGTGTCAGGAAGCCCCTCAGGGCCCCGTTGCTGGGGGAAGCCACCCTTTACATGTCTCAGCCATGTTGGCAGCTGAGGAGGGTGCACTCCGGGGGCTTTGGAGGGGGAGGATTCTCGTGCGTCCTAAATCCAGCCCAGGGCAGCCGAGCAGACGGGACTCTGCCCTCCTGGGTCGTGTCTCAGCCCTTTGTCTCTGTCTCTTGCAGGAACAAATCGAGCTCCCAGAGGTCCCTTCAGAGCCCCTTCCTGAGAAGAAGCCAGGTACGCCTCATTACCCCCTGTGGGAAACAGTGAGTTCAGCAAAGCAAAGTGCTCTGGCCGCGGGGTCCTGCCCGCTCCCCGGCTCAGTGGGTGAGCTGCTGGCCCCCGCTCAGGCGGAGCCCCGGCCTCCCCCTGGGGTGGGTAACCTCGGGAGAGCTGACCCCTGTTGGGAGAGGTGTGTCCTGAAGGTAGGAGCCTGCAAAGGCGGGTCAGCTGTGAGGCTCTCCTGGGCCAGCGTCCTCTGAACGTCCTGGCCCTGAGACGCCCGTCCCCGTGACGTCACCTGATACGCCTTCAGAAGTTCCCCGCTGGGCCTGCCTCGTCTGTTCCAGTTTCCATTTTTTTCTCCTTGACTGTGCCCTCCGGGCTGGGGGAGGGCTGGCCCCCTTGGTGCCTGCCCCTGTGCCCGCCCCACTTGTCGCCCCGCTGGCTGGTTCTGTGTGCGCCTCGCTGCCCCCAGGAGCCGCGCAGGCTCTTCCCGGAGCCTGCAGCCTGGACCTGGCTGCCGGCCGCCTGTGGTCCTCCAGGAGCTTCTGCCTGTGGAGTGCTCTCTACACAACAAACGTCTCTGTTTCGTCCACAGAGAAAGTCCCCGTCACGGCCAGGCCCAGGCAGGCGGGCCTGGTGGCAGCCTCCTAATTCGGCCTCTCCCGCGGGACTGGAGGGACTCCCCAGGGGCTGGGGCCCACAGAGCGTTTGACAGCGTGCCCAGCCCAACTGGGCTCCCGGCCGCGGTGCTGACGGCACGACGCACGCGGGGCTCGCTGTCGGTGCCCCGGAGCCTTCCCCGGGGGGAGCTGCTGCCTTGCTCTCCTTCTGGGCTCAATGGCAACATTCAGATCCTCCCGCCAAACTCGGTTTCTGAAGCTGTGGCTCCCGTGAGGCCATGCCGGCCGGCCACACCTGGCACTGGTCGCACCTCCTGTCCTGGCCCCTCGAAGACCTGCAGGCCACTCGCTTCTGTGGGGAGGGGCATCAGACCTAGCCCGCCTCCCCTTTCACTTCCTGCTGCTCCCATCCTTGGCAGGGCCCTGGCCAGGCTTCCTGGCCGCCCAGCTGCCACGTGGATTCGGGGTAGAAGCCTCTCCATGCTTCTGTGTCTGCATTTGGGGGTGGGGGGCCAGGAGGGGCTCGTCTCTGCTGGACTGACGACTCCCAGAGCCCTGGCCACCCCTCGTCACTGTGGGTCCTGCTAAAAAGGACACTACGAGACCGCCAGCGGGTCCTGCTGCGGTTCCCAGAGGTGCTGACAAGACGTGTTTGTCCACGGGACTCCGAGGCTGAGCTCGGGAACCTGCAGAGACCCAGGCCTGCCGACCTGTCGGCTCCAAGCTGTCGAGCACCAAGCACAGGCCATGGAGGTGGAAGTCACTTCCCTGGTTCACGGTTCATTCTGGGATAGACAGGCTCGCTGGGGTTTCACCCAGCCCCACACACAGGTCAGCCCCCATTAAAGTTGTCCTGCACACCTGCCGCCTCGTGGACTGGGGTCTGGGAGTGCCCATGCGGGTTAGCGGTGCCCCACGCACCCCAGGTGTCCCTTGACCTCGGGCACTCACTCAAAGGCACATGCCTGGGCGGTGCCACCGTGGGGCTGGGGACTCAGGAGTAGGGGCAGATTCTCGTGTTGCCCGGTGATGGGCCCACTGCAGGCCCGGCTCGAGGTTACCTCTGGGCGGCTGCCCCCAGCCAGGTGCAGGGTGGTGCTCTGGCCCTGCCTCCCTTAGAGGTGACGCTACTGGTCTCTCCTTATTCAAGAGTTTTTTTGTGACTCCCATGGCTGGTGGCTGGGCCTCAGACCCTTGTGGTGAGGCAGGGTGGGCATTTTGGTGCCCCAGGGGCTGGTTTGAAGTCCTGATGCCCTGGCAGGAAGCCAGATGTCCCAGAAAGCAAGCAGGCAGCAGCGAGGAGAGAAGGGGGCGTCCCACCTAAGGGGCCTCGAGTGGATGCGTCTGCGCTGGGGTTCTTGGAGAGGAGCTGGACACCTGGGTTTTCAGGTGCACTTTGCTGTATGTGACAGGGTCCTCAGCAGGTGTAGTGCACGCCTCCGCCAGCAGGGGGCTCTGCTGGCCGGTCTGGATTCTGCGGAACCAGCATCGCCTGTGCAGTGGCTGCTGGGCCCCTCCTGCTCGTTTTTTTGGTAACAGCTGCCATCTGTCCCCAGGACTCCTGGGACGGTTCTCACCTGGAAGGAGGAGCGGGCCCTGTGACCCTGCCCCTCTGCAGCCCAGCGCCTGGGCCCAGGAGGATGGATGTCCTGCCTCTGGGGAGGCACCAACCACGGCCCCAGCCCTTTCCCTCTGCCTCCCCAGGACCCTGGAGCTGGGGGCTGTCCTCAGAGGCCTGTCCTGTGCGGTGGGTGTCGGGGCGCAGGCCGCCCTCCCTGGTGAGCACATGGAGAATCCCTGCGCTCTGTAGCAGCACCAGCTCCTCCTGGCCCAGGCGGGGGCGCCTCATCTCCTGGAGCACCAGGAGGAGGGAGCAGTCCCAGCGCCTCGCGGTGCAGGTCGGAGCTCACGTGCCAGGCAGTCTTCCCACCAGTCCCTCCTGGGCCCAGGGAGGCTCTGCCCGACACCCAGCACCGCCTCGCTGCCTCCCGGACTCCGGCCTTGGAGGTCACCTCCTTGCGCGTGTGTGTGTGTGTGTGGAGGGGGGTGGTTAGCCCCTCCTGCTGGGTGAGACTCATGAGTACTGAGCCCTGTTCCTAAAACCCAGCCTGTGAGCCTAACCCAGCTCCTGATCACGGGGGCACAAGACTCGTGACGACCACAAGTCAGAATTAAGTGCAAAACCGGTGACAGCTGGTGTCCTGAGA
Source organism: Tadarida brasiliensis (assembly GCA_030848825.1). Taxonomy (NCBI): domain Eukaryota; kingdom Metazoa; phylum Chordata; class Mammalia; order Chiroptera; family Molossidae; genus Tadarida; species Tadarida brasiliensis. Next base: position 65,479,875 of record CM061273.1, read on the forward strand.
TGGACCTGGAGTGAGGGCAAGAGGGGGAGAGGGCCTAGAGCAGCGCCCATGCCCCAGGGTGGGAGAGGCTTAAGGGGGAGCCACGGGGGCTGTCAGACCACAGGCACAGACCCAGGACCCGAAAGGACATGTTGGGGCAGTGAGGGCTTGGGGAGCATGCACCCAGGACAGGATGGGAGGGTGTCTGGGATAGGCTGGAGGTGGCACCATGGGACCAGTTGGGGGTGTTCAGGACCTACTTGTGTGTGCCTTGGATGGGGAGAGGGGAGGGCACCCCTGGTCACGCTGCCTAGGACAGCAGTGGGGACGGGATAACATCCCCAAGCCCTGTTGTCCCTACCCACCCCTCCCAGGGGTCTCCTGCTGACCCCGCCCCACCTGCGGAGAAAACTTGGTGACATCCGGCAGAGCTCTGGGAGCGTTGTCATGACAACACAGGGACCTCTGGTGGAGTTGGCTCCCCCTTCCCAGGAGAGGCCTGGAGCTGGGTTGCTGGTCGCACCCCAGACGTGGGAAGGAGTGCTGCGTGGGTGGGCAGTGTGTCGGCAGGTGGGCCCGGGCCCTGGGGAGCTGGCATCGTGGCCACGCCCAGCCTGGAGCCTCCCAGTGGACAGCTCGTGACCTTGCACGGCCCTGGCCGTCCCACGGGCCCAGCGTCCTTCCAGCCGTGTTCAGGGATCCCCGTGAGGAAGTGGGAACACCCCAGTCCTCCTCCTAGTAACGTGTTCCCCCTCCGCCACCCCATCTTTCTTTAATTTCATTTTCCATCACCATTTATCCCCTCTGTGCCCTCTTCCACCCCCCCCCCCCCCCGCAATCACCACCCTGCTGTCCCTGTCCATGAGTTCTCTTCGCCCCACCCTTCTTGAATGGCCCCACCAACACCCCGTCCCGTCTCTGGTGTCCTCACGTGGATGCGATGTCACACTGGGGACCTTGGTGTCGTCCAGGCCCTTCACTGCCTGGGACCTTGTCCCTGAGGAGAGAGCACATTCTCTGCAGCCTGCGTCAGGGCGCGCGAGCCCGTCTAGGGTAGGCGGTCACGGGGCATGAGCCGCGCTGCCCTCTGATCTGGCTTTTGGGGTGAAGCTTCCTGAAGAATTGGGGTTTCTGGAATGAATGGGTGCTGCACTGGGGACGTCCTGACCTGGCTTCACTGTCAGCTCCCTGCAAACGCAGCTCAGGGGCCGTCCAGTTCACCCACTGACCATGTCTGTCTTTCACGTGACATCCGACTGTCCCGGCGCTGTTTGTGGAAAGGACAGTCATTTCCCCACCGCACCCTAGGACCTTTGTTGCAAACCAGGTGACCGTAAAGGTGAGCATGTGCTTCCGACTGGACTCGGTCCCGTTCATCTAGACGCCTGTCCGTGTGCCCGGTTGTGGCTGCATAGGAGGATTTGAAATCGGAGTGCTTGAGTCCTCTGCTCTTGTCCAGGGTGGTTTGGGCTGTTCTGTGTCCCTGAGTTTCCCTGTGGATTTTAGGGTCAGCGTGTTGCTTTCTGGAATCGGCCGGCTGAGATTCTCAGGGTGTGCGGGCGGGGGGTCGGCGTGGGGCGCGCCTGGCAGCACAAAGTCCCAGTCGGCGAACACGGGCACCCGTCTTGCACCCGCTCAGGTCTGTCTTCAGTTTCTTTCGACGACGTTTTGCAGTTTTCCGAGTGTAAGTCTTGTACTTCTTTTACTAAAACTAAGTGTTTCATCCTGTCGATGCTCTATTAAAGGGGTTTCTTCAGCTCAGCCTCTGATGGCGCATCACACGTGTGCAGACAGCGGGTTTCTGCGTGTTCGTTCTGCGTCCTGCGCCCTTGACGAACCCGTGCTCTAGTGAGCGGTGTACCCAGGGCCACGTCATGTGCAAACAGACAACGTGACGCCACTGGGTTCATTTCCTTGCCTGCTCGTCCCGGCCAGAGCCCCCAGTGGCAGGTTGGACCGCAGGGGGTCCTTCACGTTGGATGTTTTATTTCACTCCCAGCCCCAGAGTATCACACACAGGAGGGACACAGTCCACACGGAGTATGTTATGCAAACCCCTTCCCCTCCCTGCCCTCCGCCTGCTTCGTCTCCTGCTTCTGGGCAGAGCAGGTGGTGGGCAGGCCCCGCGGTGCCGGCTCCCGAGGGCTGACCGGATACTGTGGGAGGAGCAGGGTCGGCGTCTGTGCGGCGTCCCCGGGCCCGTCGCCGGGTGGCGATTGCCAGCGCAGTGGCCGTGTCCGCCTGCTGGTCCCCGCGTGCTCGTAGCCTCGTGGAGCGGACGTCCTGAGCAGCCGCGTCTGGGCACCGCCACGCGCCCGGGCATCCTTGCCCACTGCACCTGCTTCTTAGGACTCGCCGTTCCAGGACGACAGTGTCTGCCCACCCGGGTCCTCTCTGGTCTCAGAAAGCCATGAGCACACCTCCGTCCGCACAGGGGACACGGGCCCCCCTGATTTCGAGGGCTGCGACCAGAGGGAATCCCTGCCCCCCCACTGAGAGGCTGCCGGGACCACGGGGCCATGTCCTAGGCCTGTGTGAGCGGGGCGGTCCGCGGTGTGCCCGGTCACCGTCGCCTGGCCCTGGCACGCTGGCACGCAGAGAGCAAACAGTTCGCTCAGCTCGCGTGGCAGGGCTCTGGCGGGTGGGCTCCGTGAACGCAGCAGGAGCGGCCCCCTCCTGATGCCCTCTCCTGTGTGAACGCGAGTGGAGCGCCGGCTGCCTGCCCGCCACAGCCCACTGCAGCCGGCTGGGGCCACGACCCGAGACTCAGGAGGACACGCGGCTGGGAGGCTCTGCGCGGGACCAGAGCAGGGCCGCGGGTGTGTCGGGCGCCATGGCGCCACAGGAGGCAGCCCGTCCCACTCCCCAGGCCCTGAGGACAGCCAGGCTGTGCAGAGCTGGGGCTGTCAGACCCTGTCCTCCGAGAGGGACTCCCCGAGGGGAACAGGTCGGCAGTGCGGGTCCCCGAGCCGAGAACTAGAGAAGGGGGCTGCGCTCTGTAGGGACAGCACAAGCCTCGGTCACCTCCGAGTCACGCGTGCAGCACAAAAGGCCTTGACGCTGAACCGCGACTGGACCTGACGGGAGGCGAGGAGCGCCGTCTGAGGCAGCGGGGTGCCGCGCGGCCAGGAGGGAATCGCGTTCTCCAGAGCACGAGAACAGACCCAGCTGCACGCCCAGCAGTCAGTTCCCATTTACCATCCCAGGTCACTCGGCGCCCAGGAACCGCGACAGTGTGCCCAGTTTGGAGGGAGGAGGGCCGCAGCAGGCACCGAGCCGGGCGGTGCAGCCGTCAGACAGCAGCGGACGCCGTTGTCGTGAGGCCGCCGCACAGGACCAGCCGAACACTCGAACACACGGACAGTTCCCACTGCTCGGCTCCCGAGCAGAAACCGTGTGGAAGCACAAAATGCGGATCTCAGAGCTGGACAGGGACGCCAGACCTGTGAGAGCGGGGCCCGGGAGCAGGAAGGGCCTCGGTGGTGCTCCTACAGCCCAGGAGGGGCCAGACCTGAGAGCGGGGCCCGGGAGCAGGAAGGGCCTCGGTGGTGCTCCTACAGCCCAGGAGGGGCCAGCAGAGCAAAGCGAAGAAATAATGGCTGGAACTTCCCTAGTATGGTGAAAGACGACAATTTAAGAGTCAAGCAGTTCACTGATCCCCAAACAGGATAAATCCAAAGAAAACCGGGCCTGGACCAATCACAATCAAGCTGCTAAGCACCAAGGGCAACGCAGGGACCGAGAGAGCAGCCAGAGGGACGAACCGGCACCCAGAGGAGTGAGCCCGCCGACTGCGCCCTCGGCAGCCACGGCCCGGGTCGCGCTGGTCTGGAGGAGCGAGCTGGGTTTCGGGCCTCTTGATATCGGCAGCCTGGGGCAGTTTGGGCACAAGCTCCCTGAGAAGCCGCCTCGGGAGGACTGGGCTGACTGAGGAGGAGGGCCTGGGAGTTTCCAGAGTCTGGAAACATCTGCGGGGAACCCAGTGTGCCCCAGTCCTGGGGACTGCAGTACAGGGTTGGAGGGCGCCCTTGAGAGAGGGGGACCAGGCGTCAGTAGTCAGCATGTGGGTGTCAGGTCCCCTCCCAGTCTGACCAAGGAGGGGGCGCTGGGCCTCAGAGGGGCCTGAGGAGCCCGGAGAGCTGGGGGGCGAGGGGCGGAGGCAGCAGCGACAGCAGCTCCGCTGACGGGATGGGTGGCCCTGCGCAGGTGCAGCTGCCCAGCCCCGTGGGAAGAGGCCTGTGGCCTGGGGAGAGCCCCTCCCGAGCCCCAGGCCCAGTGATGTCCTGCCCCTCCTGTCCTGCGGCAGGTTGCTGAGCCCGGCTCCCTGGCTGCTGGCCACACTGTCCTGCCAGGGCCACAGCCGGTCTGGGCTCCCCAGCACATCTGCAGGCAGCAGGGCAGACTTCCTTTCCCTCCCAGTGCCCAGGGCACCTGCCCTGACTCCACGGAAGCACCAGGCGGGGCCCGGGACCCTCAGTGCCGCTCACGCCCTCTGCAGACCACGGGGCTCCGAGTGAGGGACTCACGGGACAGGCCCGCTCGAACGGCAGGGTGCTCCTCGCAGCTTCTGGAACGCAGCCTGGGCTGGAGAGGGAGCTGCACAGGTCCGGGAGCCCTCCTCCAGCGGGGAGCTGCGTTCGGGCGAAGCCTCCAGGAGGCCGCAGGCCCCGCTCAGGCTCACTTCCCTGTGAGGTCTGCAGTGTGGTGCGAGCCTCGGAGGAGGCTGGTTTGCGGGAGCGCTCCCTGCCGTGCAGGGGAGGAGGCGCCCAGGGGACGCAGACCAAACCCCGTGATCGCTTGCTGGGCTCTTTGGAGTCCATGTGTAAGAGGAGCTGTGTGGTGTCTGTCCTTCTTCGTCTGACTACTCACTGAGCAGAACACCCCTGGGTCCATCCGTGCTGTCGCAAAGGCGAGACTTCATTCTTTTTTTTTTTCTTTGTTTATTTTAGAGAGAGAGGAAGGGAGAGAGAGAGAGAAACATCAATGATAGAGAACATCGACTGACCACCTCCTGCATGCCCCCCACTGGGGATCGGGCCCACAACCTGGGCATGTGCCCTGACCAGGAGTCGAACCTGTGACCTCTTGGTGCAGGGTTGACGCTCAGCCGCTGAGCCCCACCGCCGGGCGGATTTCATTCTTTTGTGGCCGAGCAGCATTCCATCGTGCTCACGCGCCACATCCTCATCCACTCGCCTGCAGTGGCCACGTGGGCTGCTCCCAGAGCTCGGCTGTTGTGGGTGACGCTGCAGCCGACTCGGAGCGACCGAGCACAGACGGACGGCCCCCAGCTGCGAGGGGTTGGTGTCTTGGTGGAAAAGGGAAGAGAGGTGGAAGCACAGACCAGTTGCACTTCCTAAATGGAGCGTGGAGACGGCCGCGGGGGGGAGGCAGCACGGGCTCACCTCGGCACTCTGAGAACTACGCGTGGAGCCCCGGGTACTTGACCGCGCGTGGCGCTCACGTGGTAAGCTATGCAAACGTCTAACCACTCCTTGTACACCTGACACTATACAGTACTGTCTGTCAGCTGTAATGGAAAATGCAGAAAACGAGGAAAGACAACTTCACACCCACGGGGAGGGCTGGAGCTCACACCCGGCAGCCAGGGTCGGCGAGGATGTGGAAGCCCTGCACCGCGGGCGTGAGGACGCCGGCGCCACCAGGCCAGGAGGGCGGGTCCCAGCAATTCCGCTCCTTGCTGTGGACCCGAGGACCTGAAAAGAGGTGTCCAACGAAACGCAGGAATGCTCGCAGCTGTTCAGTCTCCAGCGGGCGGGACGCCCAGGGCCGTGGTGAGGGGTCACCCCTGCGGTCCCCACGGAGTAGTGTGCGGCCCAGAGGGCGTGAGGCCCGGATGAAGCGCAAAGATAGGGCGCGGAGGGAGGGGAGCCGGACACAAAGGGCGTGTGTCTGTGAAGGCCAGGACAGGCAGCTCCAGAGGGGCAGCGGGACAGGCAGCTCAGAGGGACCGCGGGACAGGCAGCTCCAGAGGGGCAGCGGGACAGGCAGCTCAGAGGGACCGCGGGACAGGCAGCTCCAGAGGGGCAGCGGGACAGGCAGCTCCAGAGGGGCAGCGGGACAGGCAGCTCCAGAGGGACCGCGGGACAGGCAGCTCCAGAGGGGCCGCGGGACAGGCAGCTCCAGAGGGGCCGCGGGACAGGCAGCTCCAGAGGGGCAGCGGGCGGTGGCGGCCAGGGGCTGGGCGGGGACGCAGAGCTATGTGGAGGGGGTGGTCACACATCATGAGCCACTAGCTGAGTGCCATTGGAGAAGACCAGGCGGCCCTGGGTGGTGTGGCTCAGCGGTTAGAGCGTCGGCCCGCAGACCAAATTGTTGCAGGTTCGGTTCCCACTCAGGGCACGTACCTCGGCTGCAGTTTGTCCCCGGCCCCAGTTGGGGTTGTGTGTGGGGCAACCGGTCGATGTGTCTCTCTCACATCGATGTTTCTCTCTCTCTCCCCCTCCCTCCCACTCTGTCTGAAAGTCCATGGAGACATATCCTCGGCTGAGGATTGAAATAAAGTGGACTGGACCGTACACTTCACAAAGGTTACTTTACCTTATGTGAACTTTATGTCAACTTTTTTTGTTCATCCTCACTCTGGGATGTGTCTCCATGGGCTTTAGACAGAGTGCAAGGGAGGGAGGGAAACAGACATCGACGTGAGAGAGACACATCCATTGTGGGCCTCCCGCACAGGCCACGACCGGGCCGGGATCGAACCTGCAGTCCAGGTATGTGCCCTTGGCCGGGATCGAACCCGCTCTAACCACTGAACCATACCGGCCAGGGCTCATCTCAGCTTTTTGAGAAAGTTGTCATGGGGCGCTTTGAAAGCACCCCGACAGCCCTGATCTTCCTGGCGGGCCCGGCACGCACCCCCTGCTGGTCCTGTCGGCCGCACGTGTGGGGCAGACCTCCGTCACCCGTTACCTTTCTCCCTGCTGGGCCTGGGACAGGGACAGGTGCAAAGGCGGTCTGTGGCTCTGCCTGAGGACAGATCTAGTGCCACCCCCACCCCCCACCCTCACCCTGCGCCCTCGCATCCCCCTGCCGCCCGCCTGATTCAGGGCAAGCAGAGCCTGCGGCTGCCCCCACCTGTCACCACCCCTCCACACCTGCAAGCTGCCGTCCCAAACACAGCCCCTCCACACGGGCCACTCACCCAGGCACCTCTGTGGGCTGTCCACCAGGGGGCAGCGAAGTCTCCTGATGCGAACCCCAGGCCACACCCGCCCTCTGCAGACAGGGGCGAGGTCCCAGGTCACCTCTCCGCAGGACAAAGCTGAGTCTGCACTCGAGTGTGTCTGCGCCCCTGGCCCTCTCCACCTGACTCTGCCTGCCGGCTCCAGACACTGGACCGACCAGGAGGGCGGGGTGCAGGCCGGGGTCCAGCAGGGAGCCTGGGTCTCCTGGAAAAGGCTCGGTTTTACTTCCCTGAGGCAGACTGAAGGCCACTGGGGTTTCCCCGTGGGGACTCACAGGCTGAAGGACAGAGGAAAGTTAAACTGAACCCAACACCGCGCCCTGGGCTTGCCGCCCGGCGCAGAGGACGGGCAGATCTGCTGGGGATCGGAGCCCAGGGGCTGCAGAGGCCGGGCTGGTGGGGAGCCTGCCGGCTGCTCAGAGGGACCGTCTCCACGCGAACCGCCAGGCAGCTCAGGTTCCCCACGAACCTCTACAGAGATGTCTGTTTCTTCCAGCTCCTGAGAAGAAACGGCCTGATACGGCAAATGATGTTTTCAAGCTCAACACTGAAATAATATTTCTCGAAATGGTATTACTTTCAGAGCAGACGTGGCAGGGAGGTGATTCCCAGACACTGCGCTTTCGTGTGGGGGGCCGGCCGTCCTCAGTGTAGTGACCCCACTGCGCTCTTTAGTATGGGGGGGCCGGCCGTCCTCAGTGTAGTGACCCCACTGTGCTCTTTAGTATGGGGGGCCGGCCGTGCTCAGTGTAGTGACCCCACTGCACTCTTTAGTATGGGGGGGGCCGGCCGTCCTCAGTGTAGTGACCCCACTGTGCTCTTTAGTATGGGAGGGCCGGCCGTCCTCAGTGTAGTGACCCCACTGCGCTCTTTAGTATGGGGGGACCGGCCGTGCTCAGTGTAGTGACCCCACTGCGCTCTTTAGTATGGGGGGGCCGGCCGTCCTCAGTGTAGTGACCCCACTGCGCTCTTTAGTATGGGGGGACCGGCCGTCCTCAGTGTAGTGACCCCACTGCGCTCTTTAGTATGGGGGGGCCGGCCGTCCTCAGTGCTATGCGTACCACAGCGCCTGCGCTCCTGGGAAGGGCCCTGCCCGGGTCCCTGATGCTCCATCGCCAGCACCTCGGGGGACCCCACTCCCCCACCAGCTCTGCCAGGGCTGCCCTGGGGCCTCACTGCTCTCCACAGGCCCAGCCCCTCCGGGTCCCCTTCACGTGCTCCAGGAGCTCCTGGGCAGAGGGACACACTGCGTCCCCTCTGTGTCCGCCCAGCCTGGCCTCTGAGCCAGCCCCCCCCCCCCCCCGCGCGTGCACTGTGGTCCAGTCCTCCCACATCCTGGGGCAAGCTGCAGGATGGGACGAGGGCAGGCAGGTGCTGGCCAAGGGGAGGGGACCTCATGTCTCCCGAGCACCGTCACCCACCAGGTGCAGAATGGTGGTCGGCAGGCAGGCGCACCCGAGCAGGCCAGTGCGCTGTCAGAACCGCCCAGCACAGGGCATGCGCGGTGTGGGGAGACCTGAGCCCTCACCAGGTGCGAACTGCCCACGGGGCCTGTCCCACCTCCAAGGGGCACACCTGGACCGGGAGACGCCCTGCTGCCTGAGGCCCACCTGAGTCGGGGAGGTGACAGGGCAGGGGCCCCAGACTCGCCTTCCACATGCAACAGTGGGCAACCGGGGCACTGAGCCCCCCACTTCTCTGTCCCCCTGGCAAGGTGAGACAGACCCAGACGGAGGCGGCCTCCAAGTTCCCCCTTTGGGAGCTGGGGGCTCCCGAGTGGGGTTTGGAGATCTGCAGCAAGAAAGAGTCAGACTTCAGGACTGAAGACATTTAAAATCTGGCTTTAAATAAACACGGAATAAAAAGAGAGCGCGCGGAGCCTCCAGCAGCCGAAATTAGCAGCAGCCGCCCTGGGCCGAGACCATCTGTGAGCACGGCGCTCGGCGCGCGGCGTCTGGAGCGACTCCATGGCGGCAGGAGCTGGTGAGGCGGGCGCAGGCCCGCGGCCCGCTCAGGTCCGGGACTCCCAACAACACACCCAGGTCTGTTCCCCAGAGTCCCCCAGTGTCAGGTTCCAGAGGGCAGGTTCCCTCCTCTCAGCTCCCAAGCACCTTTCTGATCCCTTTCGAGGCGACGAGTCACCTAAGAGCCAGAGGGACAAGAGCACAAAGACGGTGTTCCAGGGGTACACTAATCTATTTCTGGGAAGCCCGGTGTCCTCGTCCTTCCTGGGGAAGCTGAGTGACCACCCAAGCCCTGGGGTGCCGGGGGCGGCCAGGCTGGGCACACGGCACTCTTGATGCCCGCGGCTGGCCCTGGGGTGAGTTGCTGACCCCTCCGCCTCCTCTCCTCCAGTCTTCCGGCTCCCCTCACTGCAGAACCCCCTCCCAAGCTGGGTTTGCATGCATGCTGGTGCCTGGGTTCTTTGCCAACCGCCGCCCCCCACCTGAACTTGGCCCTGAGCTCCGTCAAAGACCTAGCCTGGCCCTCGAGCCCCTCCAGCCCCTCCCAGCCCACCCGGCCCAGCTCTAGACTTGAGGCCCAAGGCCGATGTCCCAGGCCCTCCCTACCTGGGCCAGGGAGGAGGCCCAGGGACCGGGCTCTCCAGAGTCCCTCAGATCCACACTGTTAGAGATCTCTTGGCAAGGGGGTGACTGAGCGGGTAGGTGCAGGATGACGCAGAAAGATTGGGGAGAAACACCGGAGCGAAACCCAAGGCTGGTTCGCACCCCTGCTCTCTCCCCCACGCTGCCTCCCACGGCGCCTGCAGTCACAGGGTGCGGGTATGTAAGGGGCTGTTGCTGGAACCTCTCCCCACAGGCGGGGCAACGGGCTAGCAACTCCCCACCGAGGGAGCCCCTTGGGCCCCTCCCAGCCTGGCCGGGAGAGAAATTCTGGAACTTTCTAGGCCACCTCCTAGGAGGGTGGAAGCCAGTCCACAGCCAGGAAGGGCCCTCGGGAAGCCTCGCCCTCGCCCCATGGCGGCCTCCACCTTCCCGTGTGGCAGCCTCAGTCTCTCGGCACCACTCCCACGGCCTCCGACCCGGTCGTGTCCCCAGGCCCAGCTCATCTCAGCCGCCCAGCCAGCTGGGAGCACAGAGGACAGGCACAGCGCAGGGTGGAATCATCCAGGGTCCAAGAGAAAGTTTGCTTACAAGGTCACAGAGGTGGCAGAAATGGGCTCAGGAAACAAGTTACAGAGGACGAAGAGGGCCCCAGGGCTTCGGAGAGGTGAGGAAGCGGGGGGAGGGGACAGGAAGGCGCTGGCTGCTCCAGGGGAGAGCACCCAGAGACGTCCGGTCGGAGAAGAAAGCCCTTGAACCCGGTCAGGTCGAGGGTGAGCAGGTTTGGGGGAAAGGGCAAATCCAAGTGAAAGACAGGAGGTGGGAGGGGGAGAGCCCACACTTGGGCTGGCACGGCCCAGCTGCCCCACAGTCACGGGCAGCGCTGCCGACTGCGGCCGCCCTGCACCGAGGAGCTGGGCTGCAGCTGGGCAGAGCGGGCCCGAGGCTGACCCCGCAGGGACCAGATTTGGGGTGAGGACAGGTACCGTCCTTCAGACCTGCAAGCCAAAGAGAGGCTTGTGTCCAAGTCACAGCACCCCACTTTGAATCAACTTCCAACTTTAGGTCAGTTGTGAATGAACAGAATAGTTGCAAGAATACCCACCCCGGCGCTTCCTGTGTTGGTGACACGGGGAGGAACGGTGCGTGTGCCACACTGACCAGCCCGTGCGACAGTGCTGCCAGCTGAAGGCCACGCGCCATCCAGGGTCCTGCCTGCGTCCCTCCTCTGCTGCAGGGTTCCGCGTGCCTGCCGTGGCCCCCCAGGCTCCTCTGGGCCGTGGCAGTGCCGAGGCGGGCGGGCTGTGCAGACGGCCCTTCCGGGGGGATCGCCCATTCCCCTCCCGGTTAGGTTGGGGGAAGCCATGAGGGTGGTGGGGGGGAGTGCTCTTCTCTACACCCAGGCTACGTGTGCTGTGACCTGGCTCACCTGGCGGAGGTGTTACCAGCGTCCCTTCTTCCATCTTGTCTCTCCGGAAGAAGTCACCCCGCAAAGATGGAAGCCCGCCCTTAGGGTTGGGGTCTCCGTGTGCCTTTCGAAACAGCACTTGGTGGTCTACAGAGACGTCCCCTTGAATCGCTGAAACACACCGAGGACCCGTGCCGTGTACAGTTCCTGGTGCCGTGCTCCCCTGCACACACCTCGGCCGCTCCCTCCAGGCCAGCCGCAGCAGGGACCTGCCACCTCCGGGGAAGCTGCCCGAGCCCACGGGGTCGCTGACGCCGCCGGTGTGAGTGAGGACCCCCCGACCCCGTGCAGACCCACGTGTGGGCGGCAGGCCTCGCCCCGCAGCAGGAACCTCCCTCTGCCTTTGATGCCACACAAAGCCACAGGTGCTGGTGGCTCTGAGGTGACCTCCTCTGCAGGGGCGGGACTCCCGCCTGTGGGCTCCGGTCCCAGGGGCCTCCGCGCTCTCCTGCTGATAACGCTGAGGCCCAGAGAATGTGGGCCTGGCCGGGAGCCAGGAAGCAGTACTCTGGACACAATTTGGATAGTCTTCCCTGTGACCCTGGCCGGCCGGCTGCCCGGAACACCTGGCGTGGAGGGAGGACACAGTGAGGCCCAGGATGGGCAAGAGGAGGCCCCATCCCGACGCCTGCCCCCACGGGCTCTGTGCCTCTGGTCTCTCCTGCTCTGGAACTTTCTGGTTACAGATGACAAGTGCTTTAATCCAGGAAGAAAAAAGGAGAGTTCTGATTGGGTGGATCCTTCTCTGAGGAGGCTGCCAGGAGGAAGGAGGGGAGAAAGACACCTCCCTTGACAGGCACAAAATTTCCCTGTGATGGGAGACAAGCCGTCACCCTTAGGCCCAGCTCGGCCCCGTGGTCAGACTGGCCGGGGGGAGGCTCGGAGGAGCGGACTGCTGAGTTCGCTGGGCGGCCACCTCGGAAGGGCGCTCCCGCTCAGAGACTCGGGAGCCCCTGTGCCTGCCTTGCCAGGAGAACAGCTTGCCTGAGAAGCAGAGGCTGTCATCCTGTAATTAAATCTGAGACCCCCTCCCTACGTGACGTTGAGATGAAGCCACTTACATAACTCAGCTAAAAATAAGTTGGTGAGGAGTGGCGTTCATCCTGCTTCCAGCCTCCCCTGGGCTGCCCGTCTGGGGTCAGCCGGCCGGGGTCACTGTGCACAGCCCCTGGAGGTCGGATTCTTGCTTCTGAGCCCAGCACGCGTGCGGGCTGGAGTGGGCGCACGGGGCGGGGGACCCTCTGGCTCGCTGGTGACAATCAGCACGGCTACACCTCCCTGGTCGTGTGGACCGCGGAGGTGAGGACTGGACGTGACGGGGAGCACGAGTGGCATGCAGAGCGGCGAGCAGGTTCTAGTCACCTGCTTCTCAAGGACTCTTGATAAGGGGCTCGTTCACAGACGCCCGCTCCCCACCCCCATCCCACGCCCAGAGCGCAGGAAGAACGCCCTGGTCTGGGGCGAGGACACAGGGCCTCGGTGCTGGTGGCTGGCCCTCCGCAGAGCTGGCCTTCTTACTAGTCCTCTGTGGGAAGAGCAAAGCTCCACCCGTCACGACAGTGGCTTCCTCTGCTGGTCTTGGAGAGGGGTGGCCAGACCCCAAGGCTGGGCAGTGATTTCCCAGCTGCACCGACAGCCGACCTCCAGGCAGATCATTAGACCCCACGGTCCCCAACACAGCCCCAGAGGCGAGGTGATGTGGAACATTGTGGGCTTGTAAAGGGCTCTGACCGCCTCCCAAATAAAAAGGTGGCAGGACAAGCGTGCCCTCCTGACTCCTGGCAGCCAGCGCCGGGGCTGAGCTCACACCCAGCCCGCTGCCTGACCCTGGCCCCTGCTTAGGCCCTAGGTCCTCACCCTTGGTACTTGGCCCCACTCCAGACATTGCAGCCATTTGCAGAGGCTTCCACGAAAGGAAGAAACGCCTCATAGGACACTGGTGGTCTCCTGGCCAGGGCTCACACCTCCTCCTCCCAGCTGGAGACCTCTCAGGGCTGGTGGCTGGTGGAAGCTGTTGGGCAGGGCAGTGACTCTCTCAGCTTGGTCCTCCGTGGTAGGTAGGTAAGGACCGCCTCACCTACGTCCTGCTCTGTGCCTGCCATCAGCCCTGGCGCTGCTTCTCGGTGCTCGAGGCCGGATGCTCCTTCCTTCCCATCACCTGTGGCAGGTGCTCCGTAAACACTCTTCTGACTGACAGCGTCCCTCCCAGCGGACCACCTGCCCAGCTGCCAGGTGGAGGAACCAATGTGAGCGCTCAGTCCGGCAGGAGCAGGTGTCAGGAACAGGACCTCCCAGAGTGTAGAGCAGGGCTGGGAACCACCCCTCCCTCTACCGTCTGGGGGCTGACTCCCCTCCCAGAGTGACCAGCCCGACCTGTCATGCGTCTGGTCCCAGTTCTCCACTTCCCCCTGGGCCAGCAGCAGCTCATCCCTCCCCCCGCCCAGCACCACATTGGCCTTCGGACCCCCTACTGGTCAATGGGTTGGAGCCCCAGGGTGGCTCAGGTGGAGGTGTGCACTGACTGTGTCAACCTGGCCCAAAGGAAAAGGGAAAGAGGACCAAGAACCACCTTCACGGTCAGAGCCAGTGTGAGCTGGCTTTCTGTCACTCACAACCCAAAGAATCCCAGAAACTGCGACCCTGGAATCTACCTTCAAACTCCAGGAGCTTTCAAGACAAACCAGGAAACCAGCCTGTAGCTGGAAGGAAGTTAAACCGAAGGAAGATTCAGACTGGGGGCGCGGACACGCTTCCTGAACCTGCAGCCTTTCCTCTGCACCCACAGGAAGCAGGCGAGGGCCGCTGGGTCGTGGACGCTGTGCTTCGGGGCCTGTCTTCGTCCCTGCTGTCCGTCGGGGTCCGCGAGCTGTCTGGCGGGCTCTGCGTCTCCCGGCCGCCTGCTGCCCACGGATGATGAATGAAGGCTGTCCGGGGACGGGTGCTGGGGCGGGGGGCGTCAGGTTCAATGAAGGGCAGATCCTCAGGTCTTGTGTTTTACAACGTAAAACAGTTTCCCTACGTTACTCTAATTTGCGTAAATACTTCTCCAAACAACTTGTATTGGGAACCCACTGTGCCTGCCTGGTCTGCGTCCTCTGCAGAACCTCCCGGGAGGCCCCTTCACACCGCAGAGCGGACCCCGAGATCCATCTGGGAAGGTTCCCCTTCTCCCAGGTCTCCCGGCCCGTCTACCACCCCGCCCTCCCTCCGCAAGAGGGCTGCCCCCAACGAGGCTCTTCCGCCACCGCGAGGGTCCCCAGGTCCCCCCCCACGTCCGCCCTCCCCGAGTCCTCTTCCGCAACCTTCCTCCCCCAGGGTCGCCCCTCTCCACAACCTTCTCGGGCCGGCCCGGGAATCGCTGCTGCTTCGCGGACTTACCCAGGAAAGTGCCGGGTCGGGGACGGACCCCGGGCAGCGCGCCGACCTCTCCCCATCCTCCAGCAGGTCCGCGCGGCCCGCGTCCGAGCGGCCGGGGATTGTCCCGGCCCCGCGCGCGCCCGCAACCTGCCGCCTTCGGGGAGGCCTGGCCGCCCGACCCGCCACTTCGCGAAGTACCGCCCCCACGCTCCTCCGGCCGCCGGCGCCCCCTGCACCCCCACCTTCTGCTCGCTTCTTCCTGCGCCACCCCGCCCCCGCCTCCCCCGCCCCCAGCCCGGCTGTTGCCGGCCCCCCCAAGGCTGTTCCCAGGGCCCCAGCCCGCGCCGCGCCTCCGCCTCCTCCCCTGCGATCGACAGCGCCCTCAGCCAATCGCTGCCCGGTGCCAGCCCCTCATGCCCCGCCCCTTCTCCCGCCCCCTTCCCCGGCTCCGGAACCCACCAATGGGAAAGGACGCGCGGGGGCGGGGGCCTGCCGGTTGCCTAGCAGCGGCGGGCTGGGCGGAGGCGGGCAGCCGGGGGTGGCGAACGGGCCGCGGCGGGGGCGGGAGTTCGGGGGCGGGGCCGGTGAGGGGGGCGGGGCCTGCGTGGCTATATAAGCGGCCGCCGGCGGAGCACCTCGCTCACGGTCAAGCTCCGAGCACCCCGTACCTGTCTCCGTTGCACTCGGATCACCACCCCCGCCGCCGCCGTCGCCGCCGCCACCTCCGTCACCTGCGCCCCCGCTCCGGTCCGTGGTGCAGCCGGACCAGCACCATGTCGTTGTCGCGCTCAGAGGAGATGCACCGGCTCACGGAAAATGTCTACAAGGTGAGCCCCGCGCCGCCCGCGCTATCGGGCCCGACCTGGCGGCCCCGGGCCCTCAAGGGTCTTAGCGACGCGGCCGCGGGGACCCGGCGCCGGCCGGTCACAGGTGTGCGCGGGCGCCCCCGCCTCGCCACTTCGCGCTGCCCCGCGCTGCCCCCACCCCGCGCTTTCCGCGCGCCCGGGACGGAGTGGAGAGGGGCGCGGGCCCGGGGCTGCGGCAGCCGGGGACAGCCGGGGGCGGCCGGGTTCCGGGGGCTGCGGCGCCCGCGGCCGCTAGTCGCTCTGCCCCTGTCGGCTTGGTGGCCCCTCCAGGCGCGGTTACGCAAGCCTCTGGGCACTTTTTCTCAACAGGCTCTTTCCCTCTCCACAACTCCGTCCCGGGCACTAATGGACGTGGCCCAGGTGGGAGGTCGCACAGGCAGGTTGGAGGGGGGGACAGATAATCCATCATCTTATGTAACCGCGGAGGGAGAAGACTAATTGTGTAGGAGGCTGGCGCGCCTGGCTCTGTTCTGATGTGTGCTGAGTCCTTTCGGATCCGCATCCTCCTCTGGAAGTCACTGGGAAGCCCCCGGGGCGGCCCTCCCCGTCAGTTGTGTGCCTCTCTCCCCGCTAACGGGCTCTGGGGCTGCTGCTTCTCCAGCGTCCATTTTCTCGGTTCATACCCCCCCACCCCAAACAAAACAGACCCGGCTGGGCGGCTCAGGCCCGCTGCAGTGCTAGACGCCTTTTCGCTGGAGAGGTTTGCCCTGGGCGGCCCGCGGCGGTGCTCCGACAAAGCTGTGCTTTATTTCGAAACTGTGTCTGAACGTTAAGAGTAGACTGCGAGCATCGAGGGTCGGGCGGTGGGTATTTGCATGGCAGTTGCTGGTTCAGGGCAGCTAAACGGGGTTGCAACGCGCTGGCAGAGCAACAGTTTCTAATTGTATTGAACAACTATGGCTTCTCGGCTAGTGGCCTGTGAGACTCGCTTAGTTCCCTGGGCGCTGGGCCGCAGAGGGGGGCTTTGGGGTGGCCCCTTGGCCCTCAGCTGGAGCCCAGCGGGCCGAGTGCGCTCTAACTCAGCGCCAGGCATGGTTCCGAAGTTGCAGAGAGGTCTGGAAGAATCCTGAAGGCGGTTGGGGGCTGACGAGGTCGCTTCTGAAGCCACGTTAGCGCTGCTGGTGAACAGGAGTCGCCTGTGGGGAAGCAGTTCGGGAAGGAGCAGCTTTGGGGTGTTGTCTGGTGTCATGCGGAAGCCTGCTGCTGGTTCTGGTCCTGCTGCTCTGCAGACGCTGTCGGGGAGGAGGGTTCTTCAGCTACTACTTCTCAGTTCCACTAGGACTTGCTCCTTACTGCAGGGGTGGAGAGAAGTGCTGGGCAGAGGTTTTTCCTCCTAATTTCCCTGCTTCTGCATCGAAACCATTAAACAGGAACTTCCACAGCGAGGGTTGCGAGGGGCGCCTGGCGCGGCTTTGCCCTGGGGAATCCCCGTCTGTAATAAAAGGTGTGCTGGGCAGGCAGCTGGGCGTGCAGTTACGGCTGGGCAGCTCTCCGTGGAGCTGTGGTTTGTCTGGGTCTGAAGTGAACTCTGTCAGCAGGATGGTGACAGAAAAACCATCAGGATGGAGTGTTCAGGGACTTGGAGCCCCTCCGGGAGCAGGCTGGAGGGTTTGGGGCACACATTCAGCAGGCACGTCTGTGTTGGGTCATGAGCTCTGTGGGCAGGGCGGGTTTGTGCCAGCGCTTTTCCTGCCAGCTCTCGAGCGCCCGCCCGGCACCTTTTGTTTTGTCACCGGGGAATGCGAGGTTCGTCAGTAGAGCCGGTACAGGTTGGGCAGCTTTGGCAGAAACCAGCCCACACGAAGGTACAGCCAGGACATGGCCACGTGTGTGGGGCCCTGGGACGGTTGGGCGGGTCCTCCGTCTTGTCCAGGATGGTGCTGCCTCTGTACCCAACTTGGTGGCTTGCAGAACAGTGGCTGGGACGTGGCCCCGCTCAGTGTCACCTCGAGCTGCGGCTCAGCTGTTTGGCCCCTGTGTGTCCTCTGCTGCAGTTCTGAGTGGCGTTCGCCTTGGCAAAGAGGCGCGCAGGGGCGCTCGTCCTTGGCCTTGCCGATTAAAACAGGAGAAGACAGTGTCCAGTTTGATTTCTCTCCTGGAAGAATCTGTAACGTAGCCATTGTCCTCTTTCCCTGTGGCCCAGTTCCCATGGGACTCGTGTCCATGAGGGATTTCACGGAAGGCGAAGGGGAAAGGAGTACAGAGTCCTCCCAGTTTCCCCGAAGAACTGGCCCTCAGACCCTCCAGGAGATGGGGTGCAGGCAGCAGGCACCCCAGGGTAGCCCTGGGTAATTGCCTAGGTGAGGGACCGAGTGTGGAGCTCTGGAGAGAAGCTTCTTAGCAGCTGACCTTGGCTCCTGGTGGTTCTGGAGAGTGGCTGTCGGGTTAGTGTTTTTCTCATTGCTCTGTGTCCCAGGAGAAGCTCTGGTTCCTGAGTGACCAGGTGACCTCTGAGGGTAGTGGCTCTGGCG
Organism: Tadarida brasiliensis; assembly: GCA_030848825.1. Classification (NCBI taxonomy): domain Eukaryota; kingdom Metazoa; phylum Chordata; class Mammalia; order Chiroptera; family Molossidae; genus Tadarida; species Tadarida brasiliensis. Next base: position 65,497,790 of record CM061273.1, read on the forward strand.
TGTTCTTTAGGAATAGAGTGCCACGTGGGAGCTGGGGGACAGCCTGCGAAGGAGGAAGAGTCCCCAGGGAAGACTCAGGCATGGCGGTTCAGTGTCATGGCCCACGGGCCTTGGCCAATGTGGCTGGGCTGGTCACCAGAGGTTGTCCTCACACTGCAGCTTTTGTGGGGAGGCTGGCCTGGTCATGGTGGGGACCCTTGCGAGGGTGGTGGGTGCCAGCGGACCTCTGCAGCTGGGAGTTAGTTGGTGCAACTGGTAAGGGCTGGTGCAAGGTGGGTGTTGGGTACTGGCAGGAGGCAGCCCACCTGGGCAGGTGAGAGCCCACTGCTGGCTTTCTGATCACGGTCTGGCTGACTAGACCCTGCCCACTACCCCTGCCACATTCCACCCACTCTTCCAGGTGGGTGTTTAGGGGAGTGGTGGGAAGCATGGGGCCTCCCAAGTTCTCTGCTGCTGACCTCAGATCCCTGCACCCTCACCCACACCTGGGCAGACACACCAAACTGTTGGCGGCCATCGGAAACCTGGTGTTTGGAGCAGACAGGGCTCAGCAGGCTACCAGTTGGAACTGGTGAAGTCGGCTCTGTGATGGGCACTTCCTTGGCAACGGAAACGCCTGCTGGGCGGAGCAGACCCGGAGCTTTGCTAAGCAGGGAAGGAGTCACAGCGTTGCACCCAGCTGTGTGTGTGCATGTGCGCATGTGCCTGTGTGTGTGTGCACAAACGAAAGAGTGCGTGTGCATGTGTGCACACGTGTGTGAGTGCAGGTGTGTTCTCGTGTGCATGAGTACATAGGAACTGTTCTCATGTGCATGTGTGTGAATTTGTGTGTGCGTGCATGTCTGTGGTGTTTTGTTTGCTTTGCTTCAGAGGTATTTCCAGGGGTGCCCCGTTGGGGGATTGTCTTCTGATAGGATGGGCCTGCTGTCCCGTGGGCCGTCTGCGTCCCTCCCCTGCAGCTGCACGGCGGCGCCCTTCCCGCCAGCAGTGTTTCAGCAGCGGTGCACCTGCTATTGCTCTACGGAGTAGCCCTGGCGGCAAAGGGCAGTCTCTCTGCCGCACTGATGTCAGGCTGATGGGTTTCACCAGCTCCTGTGCCCAGGTCACTTCTCAGAGAGCGTGGGCTCCCGTGGTGCCAGGTGCCAGTGTTTGTGGTGAAGGCAGTGGGAGGCTCGGGGCGCTGGGCCTCCCTGGGTCTGGAGGGTCTCGCCTGTGCCGCGTCCCAGTGGATCCCGCCTTGAGCACGTGTGCTGTGCTGGCTGCTGTGACACCTGCGTGTGCTGGAGGCGCCAGGTCAGAATGGCGTCCGTGCCGGCTCAGGGTCCGTGGGGCGCAGTCATAAGGAGGGGTGGCAGGAGCTGTGTTTTTGTCACCTTGTTTTTCACTGAAGCTCCCCGAGGGCCCGCAAGGTGCCCCCTTAGCCCCACCCCAGGATGGGCAGTACTGGCTGGGCTGCCGGGACAGGTGGCCTTTCAGGGGAGGATGGGCCCCTGACCAGGAGTCCCCGTTCCCTCTTCAGCACGGGAAGGTAGGCCTGCAGGGAGCCCAAGGCTCGGCTAACACTCCTCCCTCCAGTTTGCGGGTGTGGGTCCCCCTCTGGGAGCCCAGGAATGTCTCTGCAGGACCACCAAGCAGGTGGCAGGTGAGGCTGGCCTTGCTGCTCACTGGTCCCCACCCAGCCCCTCAGGACACCCTGTGAAGAGAGTGTAGCTGGGGGTGGGAAGGCAGGACCTGATCAGTTACTGAGTCCTGTGACCTTGGAAACTTCGGGGGCCGGCGGGGGCTCTGCCCCTGTGTGGGGTGGCCAACTGACGGGCCTTGGGGCCTCAAGTTGGCTCTTGCACCTGCCCTCGGTTCCTCCTGCAACTTGTACTCAGGAGCATCTAGCTCCTTAGAAATGCCGTCTGGTCGTCAGGCGCCCCTGGGAGAGAGTCCGGAGCCTGTGTCACTCCCCTGCGGCACACACAGTGGCCAGGACAGTCTGGGTCCCTGCTGGCTCCAGCGGCAGCCCGGGGCCTGCTGCACCAGTCCCCACGTCCTAGGCTGTGAAACAGTCCCGAGGGCCCTGCCACCTCTTCTGGGGCAGCATGGTGAGCTGTTAGGATGGGTGCTGTGACCCCATGTCCCCACCAACGCTGTGTCACAGGCACCACCGGGAGGAAACGAGGCTGTGGTCAGAGCAGAGTGCTGCTGTGTGCTCGGGGTGTTTCTCACTCGGGACCGGTTCTCGTGGGATCACTTGGGTAGCGTTTTATAGGCATGTATCGGATACATGTGAATAGATGCATAGGGTTTTTCTAAACCTTCTTTCCGTCCAGAGTCTGGTTCTTCTGAGCCTCGCCCAGCTCAAGGCTGCCAGTGCCAGGTGCCCAGCCTCCGCCCCTGAGCCAGGGGTGCCAGTGCCCAGTTTCCAGAGTGTGTCTTGGGGATTTTCTTTCAATCCCATGGACTCTCGTTCTGCCATTTTTGTCGCTGGCACCTTCTTGTTTCTTGAGCGAAGGTTTTCTGACGACAGCCAGGACCCTAGTTCCTTCCTAGTTGCTGAAGGGTCCGTGGATGTAAGGTGCCGGCTTGCTATTGCCCACCGTGCGGGGCTCCGTCGCCAGGGGGGCCTGCACAGTGACGACACAGGTGTGGCGGGTCGAGACCTGTCCTGGATTTCATGACTCTCTGGCTGTGGCTGAAATAGACATCTTGACATTGGAATGGGGGGGGGCACCCCTGGAGCTAGAGTTCTATCCAGTGGGGTGTTTGCGCCACCGAGCCGAGTGCTCTCTACGGCAGAGTAGCCTTGCTGCGTCCTGCCAGGGTGTGATGGAGACAGAAGTGCCACCGCCTGAGATGGCACGGACCTGGGCCCCCCACCGCTTGCCCCTCTGAGGCCACGTGGGGCCGCTTGAGCCCCCTCTGCCCTGGGCAACCCTCTGCACGAGGACGCCTTGTCCACACCTCCATCTGTTCCTTCCTGCTCCTGCCACAGAAGGCCGGCAGGGACTGATGGAGCTCACGCCGTGGCCAGTTGCCCCTGGGAGTCCAGGGCCTCGCTGGCTGCAGGCCTAGGGGTGCCCTGGACATGCTTTTCCGCCAGGGGTTCGGTCAAGCGAGAGGCAGGTCCTGACGGCAGGCTTCTTGCTAACGCCCCACCTGGGCCTGGATGGCCTCACGCTCTGTCACTTGGGCTCTGCGCCAGGGGAGGCAGAACCTCAGCCAGCGGCCACCTGGGCCGTGCAGTCTGCTGGTCGTCATGACTGATTGGGAATAACCTTCGATGGATCGCTCGGGCCAGGCCCGTGCTGATTGTGCGTCGTTGCTCCCTAAACGGCTCTGCGAGGGGTCCTGGGTGTCTCGCTGCAGGGGGAGCCTCAGTGAGGGGAAATCGCCCTTCACGTGGGCTGAGTGGGGGCTGGAACCAGGCCTGCCGGGCCCAGCCTCCAGCTCCCAGACCCGCTGCCTCCCCCAGGAGTCCGCCAGCTTCGAGGAGGGTTTCACCCGCCGTTTCCTCGCTGGCGGTCAAGGACGTGAGATACTTCCCGGGCACGTGGGGCTGGGCTCATTAGCTGTAAGAGGGAAAGTTCCGCGGGACCAGGAGGTCGGGGCTCCAGCACTGACGGGGTGCCGAGTGGCCTGTGTTCCCGTGGGTGGGGCAGCCGCCCGGGCAGGAGCAGGGAGGGCCGTGGAGGAGGGGCAGGTCCGAGGCTGCGGCCCGGCTTGCTCACTGGGCGTTTCTCATCCAGTGAGAGCCCAGCCCATGAAACTCAGGCCAGAGCCGCCTGGGGGACAGGCACGGGTCAGTGGCCTTGGAACATTCTGAGCAGTTGGTCAAGCAGTAACCAGGCCTGGTTCTGTGTCGGTGCTGAGAGTGACCAGGCTTCAGGCCTGTACATGGCAAGGAGGAGAGGTCAGGGTCCAGGGCAGCTCGGGCCGCTGGACACGCCCTCGGGCCTCGTGGTTGGACGGCAGACACTCACTTCTTGTTCTGGGGCCGGGCCTGTCTTCTGAGCCTCTCTCCTCGGCCCCCAGACGGCCATCCCCTTCCTGTCCTCACGGGGCCGTCCCACTGTGTACGCCTTGTCCCGATCGCGTCGTCTTCTCATAGGGACACCCGTCGTGCGGGGTGAGGGCCCACCCTGGTGACCCCCCCCTTGATTGGGTTACTCCTGCAACCCCTCTCTCCAAACAGTTACTTTCTGAGGTGCTGGGGGCTAGGTCTTCGAGACACGAAAATGTAGGGCACAGGTTCAGCCCCCAACACCCATGGCCGTCACCCCCTCACACGGTGAGCAGGCTGGTCTGTGGGGTCATCTGGGTGCTCTGTCGAAATGCAGTCACCTGTTTGCAGGCCACTGGAGTTTCAGGCCCTGAGGGGTGCCCTCTGACCTTAGTCAGATGGCAGTCCTCGGTGTGGGCAGCATGGACCTTAGGAGCTCGCTGAGATCCCGCCCTGCAGGCAGCCTGGGGAGCGAGGGCCCCGGCACAGCCCACGCAGAGCGCGAGTGGAGCACAGGTCCCTGGGGCAGGCCTGCGTGGTGGGGACGGGTGCGGCCCGGGCACATGGACGGCGTCTGCAGTCCCTCCAGGGACCCTGCCCACTGAGCTCAGGACAGGCAGGACATGCCTCTCGGACAGGAAGGAAGTGGCCAGGGCCGGTGGGGCTTGTGTTTGGACCCTGTTGCTCTTGGACTTTGTCTGGTTCCTGTGGGGGTGGCTCACAGTGGGACAAGCCCCACCCGGTGCTCTCTGGCCCCACACCCCCAGCACGAGCCAGCTTGGGCCTCATTCGGGAGGGATCAGGTTTGGGGTACCTGAAGATTGCAGACCCCGAGAGAAAGCTGAGGGTGGGGATGCGAGCATCCAAGGCCCAGGGAATCAGTGCTGGTTCATGACCCCTGAATGGGGAGTGGGGGCTGGAGACCCCGGGAGCCAGGCTCTCCTTCCTCATCCGCGTGGGCCTGTGTCCATCCCCTGAGGAGCGCCTGGCCCCCGAGCCAGCGCTGGGGGCGTTGGCCAGAGTTTTGTCTTTTGTTTTGGTATCACTCAGCCCTCCACTCAGGCCCCTCTCCCAGGGCCTCCTGGGCTCCTGGCACAGGGCCAGCAGGGTGACGGGAGGGGATACCCACCCCTCGGCTCCAGGAGGGAGGCTGCTGTGCTCCCCGATGCCGTTCGGGGCACCACTTGGTGGTACTGTTGGCTGCTGCTTGGGCAGCTGAGGAGGCGGAGACCACAGCCCTTCTAGGGCGACCCTTGGCCCCTGGAGAGCAGTCAGGGCTTCAGCTGCCCCCAGGCCCCTCCTCCACCTCACTTGGGCAGGGACTCCAGCCCTCCCTGCTCTGGAACAGTCCAGGCTTCTGTTCCTGATGGGCCTGGTCCCGTTATAGAGTGCTGTGCCCCCTGGCCTCAATGTGCTTGTGTGGCCCTGGGTCCTGTCCCCAGCTGGAGGCTGTCAGGCTGAGGCCCTGCGAGTGGGGGCAGGGGAGCCTGGTGCTGTAAAGCATTATCAGCCCACTTGGTTGGTCCCTGGCCCTAACCAAATGAAATCCAGGTCAAGGTCTGCCTCCTCCAGGAAGCCCTCCTAACACCCACTGAACTCCTGGAGTTGGTTTTATTCCTGTAAGAAGGGTTCCCAGGACGGATGTCCCAGGTTTTAGAGAGGGACAGGCTGTTCTCTGCCCAGAGCCCCAGCGAGTCGGTGATCGTGGGGGGGGGCTGCAGCGGACAGGACCACCTTGGAAGAGGGCTGCCACCTTCTTGCAGCGTCCAGACAGTGGCACCACTTGGACAGCCCGCTCTCGTTAGCCCCTGCTTGTCCTGCTGAGTCACGGAAGGGTGGGAGGAGGTCCGGGCAGCTGGGCACCGGGGACCCTGGAGTGAGTCGATGGGGCGGGCTCCCGGCCCTGCCCTCAGGTGACAAGGTGGCCAGGTGTCGGGCTTCCTGGGGAGGGGTGCGGAGCCGGGAGCCCGCCTCGTCCTCGCCCCTGTTCTGGTGTGGCTGAAACATGGCTCCTGGAGCTGCCTGGCGGCCCCGGGCCCCGGGTCCCATCCTGTCCTGTCCTGCCCGCCTGGCGGCCTGGCGGCAGTGCTGGGCCGTGTGTGTGGGGACAGGCACGAGCTGGCTGTGGTGCCCGCCTAGGGCTGAACGGGAGCCAGCAGGCAGGTCTATCTCCCTGTCTGTGTTCTCTGGTAAAATAGGGCAGCGACACGGACTGCTCAGGCGAGGATGGGGCGACAGGGCGGAGGGGAGGCAGAAGGCCCGGCCCTTCCCGTCTGCTGCAGGCTCTGTGGCAGCCCTGCAGGAAGTGGCTGGAGAGGGCCCTCGCCGGGACACAGGCTGGCCTGTGCGGGAGGGAGCCCTGCAGGAAGTGGCTGGAGAGGGCCCTCGCTGGGACCAGGCCGGCCGTGCGGGAGGGAGCCCCAGCGGGCTCCTTCCTGTCTTCCCGGCTGGAGTCGGGTGTTCTCCTGCCCTTTGTCCTTGTCCGGGAAGCCCGGTGACCCCGTCAAAATGGCTGTCACCGTCCAGGGAGTAGCCAGGGGCTGGCCAGGCAGGAGGGCCTCACAGGGCTCACAGCCTGTGGGCCCGGAGACTGATGGCCCCTGTGCTCGGACCAGCCAGGCCCTGGGGGCTGCTGGGGCCGCTCAGCGCCGTCCTGAAGGTGTGCTTCAGGCCTGGGTGTGTGACCCAGAGGCCGCAGGGACATCTCGCCTTGAGATGTCCAGCAAGAGGGGACTGTCTGGACCACGCACACCTGAACTCAGGAGTCTGCTCACACCGCCCGGTCCGCAGTGTGTTCTGTGGGGGTGTTTGGGGGCCCGCACAGTCCCCGGGACCTGCGCTGGGACAGGTGTCGAGCGAGCCGCGGGTGACGGGAAGGCTGCTGTGCTGACGCGGCTCTGGCCTGCGAAGGCCACCACAGGGACGCGCACAGACGCGCAGCAGGGTCGGCGTGGGCAGAAACGCTGGGCGTGTTTCACGTGGGGTTCGGCCCAGAGTGGGGGCCCCTGCAGTGCCTCTGTCGCCCTGTGGCTCTCCAGGGCCCCTGAGTTTCACGACAGGCACTAGGCCAGCACCTCGAAGCCCTGGGCGCCCACCGCTTGTGGTCTCTCGGGGTCCTGCGCAGAGGGCCCCTCCTTCTGTGTGCCGGGTCCCACCCTCGGGTGTCAGTGACGGAGATGCTCCCTCCCCCTTGGCCTGGTTCAGGGGGTGGCGGTGGGGCAGGGCTGGCAGGTTCCCCTCCCAGGGCCTCTGAGGGGGTTTGGATCCACCTTGGCGCCGGGGACAGCACAGCCCAGTAAGTCCACGTGCATCTGTGTGAACCCTAGAATAGCTAGGGACTCAGGCTCCGAGAGTTCCCACCAGAGAGGAACCCCCCCACTGGAGGGGCTCAGCCCTTCCTGGGCCACCGGGACCCCTCCCAACAAAGTTGTCCTGGACCTGGGAGATTCCAGAGGCAGGCGGGTGGCACTGTCCACTGTGATGCCCGCCCCAGGTCTCCACGGGCCCCCGCAGTCAGGGCATGGGTGTTGCACTCTGAACTGGAAGGAAGGAGGGACAGACGCCCTTGGAGCGCCAGCCTGCTGGGGAGACAGGGCGCCCGCCTCTGCCCAGTGCAGTGGAGGCCCTGCCGGCCCAGCCGGCCTGCCGGCTCCCAGTGCCCGTCCTCTGTGCCAGCTCAGCCACGCACCCCTTCTCTGTGCCAGCTCAGCCACGCACCCCTTCTCTGTGCCAGCTCAGCCACGCACCCCTTCTCTGTGCCAGCTCAGCCACTGCGCTCGGGTGAGACCTGGCTCCGTCCCTGTCATCGCAGAGTATGGGGGCCGCCGCCGGGACCTCCTTGTTTGGCCTGGGCAGCTGCTGGACTACTTTCTGCTGTCACTCAGGGTGTTCATGGGGCTCAGGAGAGGTTGGCGGGGCCAGGGTGGGGTGGTGCCCACGAACCCGACGGGGGTGAGGTCCTGTGAGGGCTGGTCCTCTGATGCTCGCTCTCTAGGACAGTGTCTCAGGCCGCCGTCCCCACGGGGAGGAGGGTGCTGAGAGGCCGAGCACACCCCGGAACACCCGCTCGGGGCTGGGCCGCCCTTCCTCAGTCTGTGCCCTGCTCTGTCCTCCTCCCTTTGGACAGGTGCAGCCCTGACGGCTCCTCTGCCCCGATGTGGCTGCTGGGGCAGTGAGGCTCGGAGCTCTCCCAGGTTAACCTGGGCTCGGAGTCCTCCAGGTGCCCACCTGCAGCTATGGGACGTGCCCACCACGAGCCCCGTCCCGAAGCAGACGTGTCCAGGCTCCGGGCTCCTCACTGCAGGGTCCACTCCGACCAGTGACCTGCACCCGGTCCCCGCCGTGCCCCATTGGCCCACATCGCGGCCCGTTGTGTTCAGGACACGTGGGTGGCCCCTCCCTTCCACCTTCACAGGTCCCCCACACCTACCCGGCCCCTTGGCTACAATCGGGACCCCGCAGCCAGGGGGAGCCTTCAGAAATGGTGTCAGACCAGCTGGCTCCTTCCAGCAAGGGCTGCTCCCCTCCCTGCCCCCCACCTGCCCGCTGTCGCTGTCCCCCAGGTGCAGCCAGCGGGCGCTGGTCCCGGGCCTTTGCCCTGCGGCAGCTTCCCTGTCCCCACGACGTCCCCACTCCCACGTGAGGCAGCCCACGGGGACGGCACTGTCCGTTGGGCACTGCTGTGCCCGTGTGCCTCAGCGCCGGTGACCGCGCGGCAGGTGCGTGCAGGAGCTGAGGTCCAGCTGCCCCGTGGCCTCGGCCACGTGTTCCTTCCCGGTGACCGCGCGGCAGGTGCGTGCAGGAGCTGAGGTCCAGCTGCCCCGTGGCCTCGGCCACGTGTTCCTTCCCGGTGACCGCGCGGTAGGTGCGTGCAGGAGCTGAGGTCCAGCTGCCCCGTGGCCTCGGCCACGTGTTCCTTCCCGGTGACCGCGCGGCAGGTGCGTGCAGGAGCTGAGGTCTAGCTGCCCTATGGCCTCGGCCACGTGTTCCTTCCCGGCTCCCTGCACGCGTAGAAGCCGGCGATTGCCCCTCGGCGAGCCTGAGGCCCAGCCCCAGACAAAAGTGGGTGGCAGCTCGGACACGGGTCCTCACCCCCCACAACCACGGTCTCACAGGGTGCCTCTCTGCTGACACTCCTGCCGAACTCGGGGTGGGTGGGTGGGGTACCAGCCAGGTCCGGGTGTCCTAGGGCCAGGACCCGCCGCCCTTGGGCGTCCGTTGTGTTGGCTGCACCGGCTGAGGGGGAGGGGCAGGGGTGGAAGGCCATTGCCGGCCGTTCACAAGGACTCCGGGGCCACCACGGTCTGCGGTGATGACCCCAAAGATGCGACGTGGCCGAGACGGGGTTCCTTTGAACGTTTCTCCCACCTCGCTGGTGTGCTTGGCTGTGGGCGGGCGGTGCAGGTCCCGGAAGAACGCACGCCCGGCTCTGGTTGTGTGCCTGTTCTTATGTCTTTAATTAAAACGTTTACTTGGCCTTCGAGTGGAAATCTAATTTCTTCAGTCTAAGAGCTGCTGTTATTGGCACCGAGACTTCAGTCCGCCGAGCAAACAGATCCCGAGCCTGGCGGGTTAGTCGTCGCGTGGCGCGTGCCAGCCGGCGGCGGGTGCGAGTCAGAGCTGCTGTGGAGTGATTGACGTGTGGAGGGAAGACCTGGGCGGGAGGGGCGCTGGGCCCGAGCGTCTGCCTGGGCCGGCGGAGGGCCTTGCTCTGCTGACTCAGCCCTGCCAGCCAGCCACGCGTCTGAGCACCACGGAGTGCCCGCGGCCACGTGTCTGCTCATGTGGGCCACAAGGCCAGCCACAGTGGGCTCCCTTCCTGTCCCCATTGTACAGTCAAGGCCACAGCTGGGCTTGGACTCAGGACGCCTGGCTGTGGCCCCTGCATTCTGTCCTCACACGGCCCCCAGCCCCGGTCACTGACGCGCGCTCTGCTCTCTCCTAGACCATCATGGAGCAGTTCAACCCCAGCCTGCGGAACTTCATCGCCATGGGCAAGAACTACGAGAAGGCCCTGGCAGGTAAGGCACAGGGGCCCCGTGGCAGGCGGGTGGCGCAGGGCCCGACACTGAAATCTGTCCCCAGGGTCCCAGGGACACGGGTCCTGCAGCCGTGCTGAGCGCGTGGGTCTGGGTTCTGGTGTGTCCGCGGTGCCTAAACACCGGTGGGGTGTGACGCCGTCTGAAAGCTGGAGGACAGGGCTGAGATGGAGGAGCTGGACCGCGGCGGCTCCGCGTGTGGGGCCCGGAGCACTCCCTGGGAGTGAACTGTCTGCAGCTCCCCCAGAGGGCCAGGGGGACGGTGCCATGCAAGACCCCACCCTGTCCAGCTCGGGACGACCCCAGTGTGGTGCCCTGCACTGGGCCGCGGGCGTGTGTGGGCCAGCTGGGTCGGAACACCATTTTCTGGGGCGCTGACCGCTGGTCCCCACACCCTTGACTGTGTTGCTGCAACTACAGCCTCCCTGTGGGCAGAGCCACCCCCACCCCCTCCCTGCGTCTCCGAAACAGAGCGTGTCCCAGCCTCTGCGGCTGCCTGGGACCTCACTCCCCTGGGGCTCTGTTGGGTGAGGCGTTAGGTTAGAGGCCACACAGAGAGGCTGGAGCTGGCGGCTCTTGTTCTTCTTACCCCCATGGTCCTGGGGGCACAGAGCCCGCTACTGCCATCCTGTCCCTGGGCAGGGCCTTCTTGTGGGTGTCCAGGTGGGTGTCTGGCCACAGTCCTGCCCACTCGCCGTGTCTGGGGCAGAGAGGCTTCCTCTGGTGCCCCAGTTCCGTCAGGTGGCCCTGTGCCCGAGCCCTCTGTCATGACCCCGGTCCTTCCTAGGGGACCATGCTGCAGGGCAACCCCTTTGAAGGGAGCAGCAGGATCTGCACGGACTGGCCCAGGGGCACCGTGTCCCCGCTGTGCAGGCCGATGGGTGGATATACAGCCTGGCCCCCCATGTCCTCCGAGCTGCCCCTGCCCTGTCGTCCTGAGCGCCCCATCACCGTGGCAGGTCCCGGCCGTGGGGGTGGCCCCCGTCCCTGCCGCAGTAGAGAGCGGAGTCCTTGGCTGTCAGGTGCACGGGGTCCTGAGTCGGGCCCCCTCCCGAAGCCCCTGCCTGCAGGACAGGCTCTGGTGCTGAGAGTGGGCCCCTCGTCCGTCTGCGGTGCTGAGCGGGGCCGGGCAGGTGTGGAGGTCCCAGGACCCTGGGATCTGCCATCTCCCGCTGTCCCAGCCCCGGAAACGGCCGGTTTCTCACCTCCTCCAGGCAGACCTGACTTTCCTTGTGCACGCACAGTGGAATTGAAAGTGCCAGGACGGTTCCAACTGACGAGTGGTGGCTTCCTTGTTTGAGGGCCATTGTGTGCCGGCCACTTCTCAGCCCAGGGCCACTCGTGGGGTGCACTGTGTCCCGGTCAAGGTCTGCGGAGGCGGCCTTTCCTGGCCCTGCGCCAGCTCCTTAATGTGGGGCGCAGCAGTCCTTTGGGCCTTTCCGTCCCCCCCGGGGTCCCCGAGGCTCTCCAGGGCCTGTGCAGGGTGTAGGCCCCCTCCCTCCGCTGTTTCCCTGGACGGCCCCAGAGCAGGAGGTTCTGCTGGCCCCGTCGCCGCCATCACCTCGGCCGCACTCGGCCTCCCCCGTGCAAACCGGTGCCAAGTCCGGCCTTTCTCAGTGGTTTTAGGAGCTCCTCTCTCCCCAGCAGACACGTGCCAGCCCTCCGGGGCACAGAGCCTGGAGCCCAGAGCCCGGGGCGCAGGACAGACTGCACCTCATTGACAACCACCCAGATAAAATGGGGTTGAGTGCCGGTTGTAAGCCCCTGACTGGGCTCTGCAGAGAGGGCGTTGGAAATCGTAGTTACGGGCTGGCAGCGCTCGGCCGGCTGGCTCCTCAGCTGGAGGGCACACCAGGTCTCCGAGGGTCACCCTGGAGGAACACGCCCAGGCGGCAGGCGCTGGGCATGGAGCTCGGCCCTGAGCCCTGAGTCCTGTGAGAAGCCAGGTCCACCGTGACCCCCCCCTGCCGTGGTGCCTCGAGCTGCCTGAGTGCCACGACTCATGTCCAGCTACGAGGCTGGCGCCCAGACCAGGGCCAGACGGTGGGGCAGAGCTCTGTCCCGGCTTTGCCAGGACTTCTGAGGAGTTGGCCTCCTGCTGGCCGCTGTGCAGGTTTCTCCAGAGCCTGTGTCTTGTGAGGTACACACCCCCTGGCTCCTGCTCTGGGTCTCAGCGACCCGAACACACCGTGTTCTCATAAAGAGAGGAGCCCTCGGGGGAAGGACGGGACAAGAGAGGGGCACGGGGGGGGGGGCTGCTGTGGGGCCACGTGGCTCGACCCAGAGGGAACTGACCCCCTCTCCTCCCCCAGGTGTGACCTACGCTGCCACCGGCTACTTCGACGCCCTCGTGAAGATGGGCGAGCTGGCCAGCGAGAGCCAGGGCTCCAAGGAACTCGGTAAGGCCCCGGCGTCGCCGGCCTGCCCGCTGGGTGTGGGCCCGTGTCTGTCTGAGGTGGGATCGGGTTTTCCTGTCGGATGAGGAAAGGTTTTCTGAAACGACAGTGCCCGCAGACTGCGAGGGCTGTGAGGTGCGCGGCCCACGGAGGGGGTCGCCGGCAGCCTCAGGTGTGTCCCGGGAAGCGCGGCCCCGGGGTGGGAGGACGGCACAGGCCATGTGTGCAGGTGTTCACGGCAGAACTCCAGCAGCTGACAGGAGCCGGGACCGAAGGGGGCGAGAGGGGAACGTTACCGCTGTGCCCTGTGGGGTTTGCTGTGGCCCTGCCACTCCCTTGTTTGGGGACACAGAGGCCCAGTGCCGTTCCCAGCAGGCCTGCCAGGCGTGTGCTCTGTCCTGTAGTTGGTGGTAGCGTCCAGATCCCGTGAGACGTGTGAGAACACGGCTGCAGTGCTGACAGACGCATGGTGGGACCTGCCGGGGCGGGGCAGGAGGCGCGTGAGACGTGGCCGGGCAGAGGGGCCAGGGCCGGGCTCCACGCCAGCCAGCAGCCCTGCTCGTGGGGCCTGCAGCCTCAGCCGGGTAGTGGCGGGTCTGGGCTCCTTTGTGGTGACTGGGCCGTGGACCAGGTCCAGACTCCGAGGCCACAGGTGGTCCCCACCCAGTGCTCCGGGGCCTCCTGGCCGCCATTCCCGCGGCCACATTCTGGGCCCCTGTCCCCGGGGGTGGGTCCCTGTCTGTCTGTGAAAGGGGCACTTCCTGTCGGGGTGGACCATGTGCTGGCCGAGGGAGACGGGCTAGAGCCCAGGCGTGCCACCTCCCTGTGGTCCCCACAGCAGGGACAGGGCCTGCCCCAGGAAGACCGGTCCCCGCGTGGCCGCTCAGTGGGCCGGTGTGTCCGGAAGGCAGTGAGATTCCAGAGCTTCCTGTGGGCGGAGTCCTGGGGTTGTCCCTACAACAGGCCTGGTGGGCAGGATGTCAGCCTTGTGCCTGGTGTCCGCACAGGGAAGGGGGCGGGCGGGCAGGGAGGGCGCCCAGGCAGATGTCCCCACCCTGCTCGACTCGTGGGGGCTCCGGGCTGCTGTGGGTTCTCCTGGGCTTACGTGGAACGTGGGGTCCGTCAACAAACGGGTCCGGTTGTGTGTCTGCAGAGGTGGTCTGGAGATGCCAGCCAGAGGGGGACCCCGTCCCTCTGCTCAGGGCACTGTGACGCCAAATGTGGCGTTCCCACGACCGCGTCCTCAGGTTTGATGGTTTGCCAGGACGGCTCACAGAGCTGAGGGGACACTTACCTGGGTTTTGCAGTTTATTATGAAGGACACGGTGCCGGCCCAGGCTCCTTCCCCATGCGGTGGGTGCAGGCGTGCCCTGGGTCTGTCCCTGGGGTGTGTGTGGGGCTCCCACGTGGCGTGGCCAGTCACTCACTCTCCCTGGAGGACGGGGTGGGCTGGAAGTCCAACTTCCAATCACGGCTCAGTCTCTGGGGGCCGGGCCCATCCCGGAGCCACCTCGAGGCCCCTCCGTGGAACAAAAGACACGCCCGGCGCCCAGGACATGGCGGCGCTCGGTAGCTTGAGAGGAACGGGCCGAGGCCAGTCCTGCTGCCGCCACAGCAGCCGGCTGCGGGGCTCAGCTCTCCTGCCCGCAGCCTCACCGAGACGCCGTGCCCTGGCACCCAGCCCCACCCCGGGGACGTGTGTGTCCGTGGTTCGGGCACATGCCCAGCCACGCACTAACGCCAGAACTCGGCGTCCCAGAAGGAAACCGTCCCCGTGAGTGGGCCCTGCCGTTCCTGGCAGCTGCAGTCTGTCGATTTGCTCCGACCGCTCCTGTGAGTGTGACCCTGGGTGGCCCGGGGTGGCCCGGCCCTGGCTTCCTCCCGCCAACGCCAGGTGTCCGAGGCGCTCGTGCTGTCCACGTGCCGATGCTTCGTTCCTTTGCACGGCTGAACGTTTCACTGCGTGGACCGCGTCTTACTGTGCGTTCCCCAGGTGACGTAGGTCATTCCCGCCCTTGACTGAGCAGCTGCCGTGAGCCGTCCGTGTGGATGCTGGCGGTCACGTACGCTGGGTCACGTGTTGTTGTGGGTTTTTTTTTAACGTTTTCTTTTCTTGGAACAAACGTGTATGATAAAGGATAATAAGATTAAAAAAAAAAGTTTTCTTGATTTTAGAGAGAGAGAGGAAGGGAGAGGGAGAAAGATAGAAACATCGATGGGAGGGAACATCAATTGGCCGCCTCCTGCATGCCCCCACTGGGGATTTGGCCCACAACCTGGGCATGTGCCCTGACTGGGAATCGAGCCGGTGACCTCTTGGTGCATGGATCGACGCTCAACCACTGAGCCACACCGGCCGGGCTTGGGAGCTGAATTTTCATTAAAGCTCACACTCCTCGGCCCAAAAATACGTCGGCCCTGCCCCACCCTGCTGTCCCGTCTGCTTGTTAACTTCATACCTTATCTAACAGATTCTCATCACAGGAATTTGGAATCAACGTCATTATGCTGTCGGCCTGTGTAGGTGAGCCTGGCCCTGCAGGCCACCCCACCCCCGGGCCAGCGTGGCTCCTGGAGGGTTGGGAGATAAAAGCCGCACAGCATCTTGGCCACCAGTGGGACGGACGGTTGTCAATTGGCTGTAACTCTGGGTGTCCTTGCTGCCAGCGTACCCCACAGGCCCTGGGCGTGCCCTGCACCGTGACCGCCAAGAGAGGCAGGGTCTGCGGTCCCTTCAGAGCTGCTTGCCTCTGCTCCCGCCTGAGGCCTGGGGGAAGGTCGGGTCCACCCTTCGCTGGGCCGGAGGGCGGAGGTTCTGGTGTTCTCCGGCCGCTGTGCCTGTGGCAGTGTCGCTGGGTGTAGGTGTCGCAGTCACGGCTCAGGAAGTGTTTCCCCTGGGGTCCTCAGGTCCTGGGTTCCATGAATGCTGCCTGCAGCCGTGGGGTCTGTCTGCGCCCCCTCCCCCGGGCTGTGCCGGCTCCTGAATGCGCCGAGCCTCAGACGTCCATCCCCGGGCCTCCGTCTGGCCTGTGGCCTGTGTGACGTTGAAAAGGACCCGGTTCTCTGATACGGGTGTGGGCTCCGTGATCCTCAGCTCTGCAGTGATGTCACCTCGTTAGGAAGCGGGAGAAGGTTCCTCACCCCAGGACGGCTGCTCGCTTCTCTGTGGCTCCGCTTTCCGTGTCGCTGGCCCTGGGATGGAGCGCGTCAGCCTCGGTGCCTCTCAACTGTCCTTAGTCTGCGTCGCCCTGTGGAGTGCGGTTTCCTCCTGCCCTTCCTGTCTGCGGCCCCAGGAGCTGCTGGTTCTGGTCACTTTCTCCTCGGCAGACCTTACCCCCAGGACCGGAACAAGAGAGGCGACTTCCCGCTGTCGGGTGACGAGGGCCTAGAGGAGTGGCCCTGGGGCAGCTCCTGGCGAGGTGGAGCTCTGTCCGGGTCATGGAGGCGGTGTCGGGGGGCGCTCGGCTCCCACCTGCTGTGTCTGAGGCTGGCATCAGGCCCTTTAGACAGAGGTGGCTCCACAGACGGAGCCTGGACGCCAGCACAGCAGGGCTCTCCCTGCCGACGTCCTGCCTGGGCCCCTCGGGACGTGGCCCCGGTGGCTGTGGGGTCAGGGACCCTGGCCACTGTGTTTATCCTCGTGTTTCTGTTCTGATCCCTCCCCTTCCCGTTCTTGGGGTCCTTCCTGCCGTTTCTTTCCCATTCGAGGCGGCTCCCGCTCTGCTCGCTGGGCTGACAGCCGCTGGTCTCGTGGCTGGGAGGACACGGCCCTCCTGCAGAGTCCTGTCCTCCCCACACTAGCCAGCCACGTGCTGCTCAGAGGGAACCCCGTCGCAGAGCGGAGAGACTCCGGCGCGCAGTTCCCCACGGAGGTCAAAGCCGGAGTCGGCTGAGCGGTGCCCAGCGCGGGCTGCCCCCTGCCCTCCCTGTGGGCGGCCAGCAGCCGAGCTGCCTTTGGTCCCGTCAGGCTGTCTGCAAGCCCTGCCGGGGCTCCTCTCATCTTCTCCTGCCTCACTTCCCCGCGGGGGACCGGCTTTGCTGCGCAGGCTCTCACGACGCTCTGAGGGGCAGGCTGGGCCGCCAGCGGGACTGCCCGCATCCGAGGTCCGGGATCTGCAGCCGGCCCGAGTCCGGTCGCAGACCAGCTCCCTGGCGTCTGTGCTGAGCCCCCGCCCCTGCCCGCGGGCTGGCTGCAGAGCGGGCGGCCTCTGATCTGTGTGCTGGCGGCTCTTCTGAGACCCGTTCTGCTCGTGCCCCTACTCGGGCCAGTCAGTCCCCGTCTCAGGCTCCAGGCCAGTCCTGTGTGCGGACACATGCCCGCCCCAGGGCCAAGGAGCAGGATGGTGGCCGCAGGGTGACCCAGCTCTGCTTGCTTGTCCAGGCCCTGCAGGGGCTTGTGATCCTGAGCTGATAGGGTCGGGCCTCTGGGCCTGCAGGCGAGTGAGGGCCTGGCCTGGAGGCGGCAGGAGGCCGTCCTTACCCCTCCAGCCCTCCTGTGGGCAGTCAGAAATGCCACCAGCATGATGGCAGCACAGCACAGGGCCGAGGACACTTCCGGAATGTTCTGAGGAGGGTTCAGGGGTCGGGTGTGGGGACCTGTTCTCTTCGCCCTAGAGGAGGGAGCTGCCCTTGTGTAGCAGGGTGCTGGTGTCCGTCTCTCGTTCTGGGCGTGCTCAGCACTGGCCGTATCCCCGGGCTCTGCCACTACCGTGAGCTTGAAGTTTTGGGACGTTTTAATTCAGGTAGAAGCAAAGAGAAGAGGGTAAGGAGCT
Organism: Tadarida brasiliensis; assembly: GCA_030848825.1. Classification (NCBI taxonomy): domain Eukaryota; kingdom Metazoa; phylum Chordata; class Mammalia; order Chiroptera; family Molossidae; genus Tadarida; species Tadarida brasiliensis. Next base: position 65,514,984 of record CM061273.1, read on the forward strand.
CTGGGAGCACCCGTCCCAGGGTGCCGGCCGTGGACACCACTCTGGTTCTCTGCGTCGGGGAGGGTTGCAGCCCCGTCATCCGTGCTGCCCCCAGGATGCCGCATGTCCGAGCACCGCCCCCTGCAGCCAGGCCCCGCACTCTCTCCCAGTGGCTGCGTGCAGGGAGCCACGGGGTGGAGCCAGCGTCCTGAGGCCCGGCGGCTCGAGCTCTGTGCTGGAATCAGGTGTGCAGGAAGAGGGGCGCGTCGCCTGCCCTCTGGCCCTCCCTGGCTTTGCAGGGAAGCCAAGGCTACAGAGCACATAGCCTTCTAGAACGTTCCAGACCTTTCAGGAAGGCGGCACCGTCCTTGCAGTGAGCAGGCACAGCCTTCCCTGGTCCCTTGGTCTCACCCACTCGTGGCCGTGTCTGTGCGGTCCGGGCTCCGTGCAGGGCCCCGCCCTCATCCAGCCGTGGCTGCAGGCCTCAGCGTCTCCCCAGGCTCTGCTGCGGTCTCTGCCTCGGAAGAGGCCGCTCGCTGTGATCGGGCATGTGCGTGCTTGCTGGGCCGCTGCACCCTGCACCCGGGAGAGCAGCGGAGCGCCCGCCAGGCCCGGCCTCGGAGCTGGCAGGAGGCGGCTCCCCTGAGCCTGAAACTGGGTGGGTTTGCCTCTGAGTCACTGGGTTAGGTGTGGCCTGGACACGCCCTGGCATTGGGCTGCCATCCCCCTGGCTCCTGAGTGAGAGCAGAGGACGGTGTTCCCGGCTGGCCTCGGAGATGCACCCTGTGGGACTCAGTGCCTCCCCGTCCCCGCAGCCACGGCCGACCCTCCCGGAGGCCCAGGGCGCCAGTCCCCGTGTGGTGTTGCTGAATGCAGGGCTGGCAGACCGGACGCCCTTGCCCTGTGACCCCAGGGCCTTTGAGACCGTGGCCGGATGCTCCCCTCGGGCTGCAGAGGTTCTGAGGCGGTGCTGTGGGCTGCTCACCTGGTCCGTCCTGAGTCGAGCCGCCCAGCCTCCCCCCCCCGGGGCACGGCGGTCTGGGGTTGCAGGTAGACCGGTGCGGAGGGAGCTGGTAGATTTCAACCCCCGGGCGGCCTGGCTCAGCCTCCCAGTCGCCCAATCCCGAGGTTCCGTAACGGCACGGCCCCGGCGGCCCCGCCTGGAACAAGACTCCTGCCAGCAGTCTGCCCTTCCCGCTGCTCCTCCTGCCCTCAGTGTAGGGCACGGGGGACGGTGCGCCTCGGACGTCCACCAGAGCGGCTGGTGCAGAGGTGGTCCCCGAGCCCAGCCGCAGACACCGGGCTGCCCTGGCCTCGGCTGTGTCTTTCTGTCCGGGCCTGACCCAGGTTTTTGCGAAGGCTCTGTCCTCACGCTCAGCTCTGAGGGGCGCTGAGTAGGGGCAGCGGGTACAGCCTCGTCTGTCCCTACTCAGCCACGTGGCAGCGAGGGGCGGGGCTCGGGTCAGGACTCCCTCCCGGCCTCCAGCTGCCTGCTCTGGCCGCCCTGACAGGTGTTCTGTGTGCCGGATGGGGCCTGTGTCTGGGGATCAGTGAACATCTTAGTTGAATCCACCCCATTCTCGCCGTGGCTCTGGGGTCTCAGGCGCAGAGGCTCAGTGTGTCCGTGTCTCTGGGCATCCGGGGCTGCTCGGGAGCAGGAGCGTCAGTGTGGGACACGGTGCCTGGCTCGGTCTGGTCCCGAGGACAGGCGGTGGCCACAGGGCCTCTGCCTGGTGATGGGCTCCTGCCGGGCAGGAGGCAGGAGGGAGCCGTCAGCCCTGGTTCCAGCCTGAGCCCCTTTCAGCTGGTGACGTGGGGCTGCGTGGGGCCTGTGGGGACCTGGCCCGGGGCCTCTGTCAGCGTGTTCCTGCTGAGGGGGACGCAGGACTGTCCCTTGTCCTGGCACGGAGGGGCTTCAGGAGGCTTTTGCACCCTCTCCGTGGCAGTGCACCCCAGCCCTGAGCGTGGGCACCCTGGGGCCTCTCCCTGCGGCCCGTCTGCCAGAGCCTGGGCTGGCCCCAGCCCGTGACCATCGCGTCCCCGTGAAGCATCGCTGACAGAACCGGCTCCTGGTGCCCTCAGCAGCCTTGCCGGAGGGAGCCTCTGAGGACGACAGCAGCTGCTCCCCCATTTGTCCTCCGGCCGAGGGCACAGGGCGGGCACTGGTGCCAGGTCAGGAGCCTCTGCGGCAGTCTCCACCCATCCCTGGGGTGCCCAGTGTTGGCAGCAGGCGGGCATGTCGGAGGCACTGCTGGTGCTCTGACTGAGGCGACCCGGCGCATGGACGACCAGCCCCTCCGTGGTCTCCGCTCGTGTTTGTGTCTCGAGAGACTTAGAACAAGTTGGTGCCTGAGAGACGGTGCCCAGGAGAGCGGGTGTCCTGGGCGGTTCCTCGGGGGCCGAAGGAGTGGGTGGGTGGAGAGCTGCCCGTGCTCACAGCAGCGGTCTCCTGGGGCTTGGTGAGGAGTGAGCAGCAGCGTGTCCCACGGCCTGGGGTCTCCTCTGGACTGGCTCTGTCCCCTGGAGAGGGGCCGTGCTCTCTGGGCCCTCCTCCACCTCCCAAGCTCTGCCAGGCTCCTCGGGCGAGGCAGGGAGGCCGTGGTGTGGCCCAAGTTGACCAAGGAGCAAGGGTTTCTCCTGCACCCTTATAATCCTGCCTCATGGCCCCACCAGTTCTCAGGGTCCTGCCGAGACCCCCCGCTTCCTGCGACGCCTGCACTTGGCAGTCTGGCCCCGGTGCCAGGAAGCACCGGTATCCGCAGTGTGACAGCAGACGCTCCGCTGAGTCCCCCACCTGATGGTTCTCGGACGCACGGGGTGCCGCTGCTCAGAGTCCTGGCACTGGACCCTGGAGCCTGGAGGGCTTCCCCGTTCTGGGCTGCAGTCTGGAGCCCTGTGGCCGTCCTGCGCCCTGCGACAGCCTCGTCTCCGGCCGTGCCGGGCATGGCCAGCCTGACTGGCTCGCAGTTTCACCCCAGGAGGGAGGAAGACGGCCACTTAGAAGCCGGCTCCTCCGCGCTCCATCGTGCTGACCGTCACCGTCACTGTCACGGTGAGCTCGGCTCGGGCTGCCGGGCTGCGTCGTGGGGGCGTCACCAAGCCCGTCTCCTGGGCCTGTGCCTCACGGGTGTCGTCACAGCCTGTGAACTGCTGTCACAGCTCCTTTGGGACGCGGGGTCCAGCCTGATGGCCCTGAGGGGCCTCGGGTGCCGCTGCTCCGCCCTCCACCCGGACCGGCTGTGCGAGAGGCTGAACCCCAGGCCCCGTACCCGCCCCCCGCCTCTCTCCGTCTCCTGGATTCACACTCTCAGGGGCTTGTCGCGGCAGGTCATACGAACACGTGTCTTTCCTGGAAACAGCAGCCTGCGTCTTTGGACACGTCGGCGCTAAAACGTGGGGACGCTTCCAAGGAAGCTGGCTTCAGCTCCGTGCAGCGTTGTTCGGGTGACAGCTGGCTTGTCGAAGGAGAGGGGAGAGGAGCTGTGGGTGGGATCCGGCTGGGGCCCAGGGACACGGCGACACCGTCGGGGTGCCGCACTGAGGAGGCATGGGGTCCTTGCACCTCGGGCGCCCTGCCAGTGGACGGGTTGGGGCCGTGCCCTGATGGCCTCCGTAGGTCCCGCGTCTGACAGGTGTGTGCATGGGCACGTGTGTACACCTCAGAAGAGCAGCTAAAGGAAATGGGCAAACCGGGGTGCGGGTGGCGGGGGTGTGGTCTAGCCCTGCGGGTTCCGAGGCTGTGCTGGGGGGACTGTGCTCTGTCTCCTTCGAGCCAGAGGGGGTGGACTTGGGGAAGCTGTGACTCATGGCTTTGACCCCCTAGGGCCCCTGATGGGGACCTGTGGGTGTGGCTGAGTGGCCTCAGACCCCCGTTCCAGCGTTGTGTCTCGGGCCTGGTTTGGTGCTTTGCTGAGCTCGGTGGGGGACAGGTCTGCACCTGTGCTGGTCTGAGGCTCAGAGAAGCAACCAGAAGGGTCTGTGCCACACACGGCCTCTCTCCCTCCCCCCCACCTCCGTGTCCAGGCCCAGGGCCTCCGTCTCCTCTGAGCACCTGACCTCCCGTCTCGCCCCCAGGCCCACGGTCGGGCAGCAGCCCTTCCTGACTCTGCCTGGCTCACTCCTTTCTTTCTCCTGCGTCCACTTCTAGGTTCACTCAGCACGGCAGAGTATAAACACATTATCTAAAATGCTACAAAGTTACAAAAAGCCCGCAACAGAAATTTCACGGCCCTGGCTGTACGATAAAAACCAGAAAAGCAGTGTCCACGTTGCGGAGATAACTCCAAGGCGGGGGTCTGTAACGACCCTGCAGAGCCAGCCCTCATCTTGCTTAGTCCAGAGAAGGGAGATGAGGGCACGCACAAACACTCACAGCGACTGACACGGGGCACTGTGGCCTGGAGGTCAGGGCTCGCGCAGGAGCAGGGCCAGGCTGATGGGATTGGAGCTGCAGGAAAGCGTGCTCCTTCCTGGAGGGTCCTTAGGCCACTAGCCTGGCCCTCGGTCATCTGTGGAATGGAAAACTGCTCCCGGGCCAGGGCGGCACTGCCACCTGGAGCCCTGCTCAAGCCTGCTGGCTTCACCACTGTGACTCTCAGGGTTGGAAATGTGGGTGCTTTCTGCCAGGAGAGGAGGGCACCTTCACGGGCACAACCCGAACCAGCAGCTCTCTGCAGCCACCCGTGGCCTTCACAGCATGCGCCCGAGTGAGGGTGGGAAAGTGACAGCGCGGAGTGGGCAGGGCCGTAGGTTACGGGCTGAGCCTTGGGGGCTGCTCATGGGGAGCCGGAGCTGGCCTGGCTCCTGTAGCTGCTGTGTGGGGAGCGGGATGACCGGCGCATGGGGACCTTCCCATCCACGGGGTGACTGATCGGAGGTGGTGGCAGCATTCTCCTGGGAGGGCTGAATCTCGGGGGTAGGGGGTGGCCTAGGCCAGGGGCTGCACAGCAGAGGCAGTGACTTCCTGGCCATCAGGTTGTCCTCTGTTCCTGGTTGTCAGCACCTTCTCGGCTTCACCTGGATTCTCCAACTCCACGCATGCGTAGCCTTTAGCTGGATGGAGGTGCGTCCTTTCTACGGGCACGTTGATCACTTTAACTTCCCCGTAGGTGGAGACTGTCTCCGTGCTGTGGTCCTTGGTCACATCCCTGGTGAGCCTCCCAGTGGTCCTTGGGTGGGTTTAGGGGAAGGGCTCCGCCTTTTCCTTTACTTTGCATCTCTCGGGCGTTTGATCTGGAGCCGGAAGCCACCTGTCGTCGTTCTCTGCGCCGAGGGGGACTTGGAGGGAGGAGGAGCTGCTGGAGCTGGGGCTGCGGGATGTGCCGAACTTCCGAGGGGCTCCCGAGGGGCTCGATGCCAACAGGGAGCCGTGGGCAGAGCCAGACGGGGCCTGTGCTGCTGCTGCACGGGAAGAGGCACTGTGCCTACGTCTCGATCCTTCTCGCTGACTGCTCGGCGGCCCCCTTCACAGCCACCCTCAGACTCCTCACCAGAGCGGCCTTTGCGGTTGGTAGGAGAAGGAGCCCTGGTGCTGGGCTGCTCGCCCCTCTGACCCCTACCCAGCTCCTCTCTCCCTCCCGACGTTCTCCCCGCCGGCGTGCTCCGCAGCCAGGGTGGCCTCGCGCACCTGACTCTCCTTCCAACTGGAGCCCGAGAACCGGTCCCTGATTGATGGCAGTTTATGCCAGAGCGCGGCACCTTGCCACCACCGAGACCCTCCCACTCCCACTCCTCTCCACTCAGCCTCGTGCTGCTCCCGCCTGCATTGGCCTCCCCCTCCCGGGAGAGTGCGGGTGCCAGGAAGCAGGGCCTCTGGTGAGCCCGTCACCTAGAAGGGCCCCTGGTGCGGAGCCTGGCTCGGGCGACATGAGGTGGAATGTGAGCCAGGGTCCTGGCCATGCGCCGGCCGCCTCCGTCTGGACGAGGGTTCTCATCGGGTGCCAGCAGTGGTTCTGGGTCTGCAGGTCCCTTCTGCACCTGTGAGTCCCATCCCTGCGATTTGCTCTGTCTCCTGGAATCCTTCATCTTCTCCCCAAGAGCCCGGTGTGGGGAAACATTCAGACTGTTGCCCAGTTCTGAGACGGCGTCGCCGTGACGCCGGTCCCTGAACACGCACATGTACAGCGATCGAAGACTTGCGCCATCCGTGCAGGTGGCGGCTCCAGGCGGGCCGTGTGCTCCGTGCTGAGGCTCTGGAAGTTCTGGAAGCGCGGGGATGGGGATGAGGGGCTGGTCCTGACCTTGACCTTGACCTCCTGGTCCTGACCTTGCTAGGAGCTGCAGCAGCCAGGGCTCTGCCTTCTCCTCGCCAGGACCCGCCTGCGCGCCCCAGCCCTGCTCCTGCTCGTGGGGACAGTTCTCCGTGTCCGTAGCTTCACCGGGGGCATTCCTGCCTGTCTGCCCAGGGGTTCGGGCTAGCCCGGAGCAGGGGGGCGCTGCTGAGCCGGGCTCGGGCTGTATCTGGAGGACCTGGCCGCTCTGGCCCCGAGGCTCCGACTCCCCCTCCAGGGGTGGTGCGCTGGCTGGGGCCCAGTTTGCTCAGCTCCCTTGGGGTCTGCGGGCTGGTGGACTATTTGCTGCGCGGAGGGGAACCCGAGAGCCACCTGTGAAGACGGATTGAGTGCAAATCGAGGTCAGGGTCATGGTGAGATCTCACCATTCCCACCGAGAGCGGTCGTCACAGCCGCAGCAGACAGCAAACCAGACGTGTCCATCCACATCCTGGGGTGTCGCTCAGCCTCGGGACGGGGAGGGATGCAGGCCAAGCGGCCCCCACACGCCCGAGCCTGGAACAGCGCAGTGAGGAAGCGTCCGTGGGCCGCATAGCGTGAGTCCACTGGCACGAAGGCCCAGAGCAGGGAAACCCCAGGCAGGAAGCAGTTTCTGGTTGCCAGGGCCTGGGGAGAACGGGGAGTGTGCTGATGGGACAGTTCCTTTCTGGAACATTCTGGAACCAGGTGGGGTGGTTGCTCACACTGTGAATGTCCTCAAGGGACGGACGCAGGCCTGGGCCCAGCAGCTCCAGCAGCTCCAGGGTTCTGTTCCCACGGGAAGGCTAACCAGACCCCAAGGTCCGATCTCTCTTCCCCTGCGGCCCCCACGTCAGTCGTGTGCAACACGGGTGGTGGCAGCCACGAGACACAGCCTGTGTCCAGCACACATTCCCACTCATGCCACTCACCACAGTGCACTGTGCAGAGGGGAGACGGGCACATCCGTGTGCATGTGTGTGTGCATCTGTGCCTGTGTGTGCATGTGTGCGTGTGTGCCTGTGTGTGCCTGTGTGTACGTGTGCCTGTGTGCCTGTGCCTGTGTGTGCCTGTGCCTGTGTGTGCATGTGCCTGTGTGCGTGTGTGCCTGTGTGTGCATGTGCCTGTGTGCCTGTGTGTGCCTGTGCCTGTGTGTGCATGTGCCTGTGTGTGCCTGTGCCTGTGTGTGCCTGTGTGTGCCTGTATGCACGCCCGTGCCTATCTGTGCATGTGTGCCTGTACGTCTGTACCTGTCTGTGCATGTCCCTGTGTGTGGTGGCTGCCCCCCCTTCCCGCGAGGGGCGGGCCTTGCCATGTGGATGAGTTCCACTCTCGCCCTGGAGATGTGAGGCCACGTGCAGGGTTCTGAGCACCCCAGGAGTGTGAAAGCTCTGAGCTGATGAGTGTGCAGGGCGGTGACTCACTGCTGACCTGCCGCTTGACTGGCGGAGTGAACGCTGGTGCAAGGGGTGACGAGGGCGCGACCTCGTTTGCAAGTGCCTCTGTGTTTCTGACTCGGTTTGCCCCACTTGTGCCCGTCTCCTCCCCGGCCCTTGCCCGGCTCCCTAACCCTCCGCTGCTGTCCGCCACCAGGCTCAGGTTTGCTGACTCACTCGCCTCGGGTGTGACAGGGGCTGCCCTCCCTGCCTGTGTCCCCACCCCCTCACGGCGGTCCTCGGAGCCCTGGCAGTCCCGTCTGGTGGTGGCTCCTGGCTCTGAGTTCCCCTGGTGCCCCCCGCTCTGCCAGGCTGGGCCTGAGCTGCTGTTTTACACCTAGTATTTCGAGTTGAGGGCTCACTGGCACTGTGGCCCGGGCCCTGGATTCCTGAGGCCGTGGCAGCAGCACTGAGACCTGGCTGGGAGAAGCATCGTCCTTCCCGTGGGGGGGCCTGGGAAGGTGCCCGCCTTGGGCCGTCCTTTGCGTGCAGGAGGGGTGGAGAGGGTCAGGGAGCCCAAGGAGGGGGAACAGGTCCCGCTGACTCTCTGGCTCCGAGGACCTTCGCCAGCCCTCTTCCGGGACTGGAAAGGACACCAGGACTGGACAGCGAGGTTACCCCAATGGCTGAGGCACCCCACACTCCTTGGGGAGCCTGGCAGGCCGCAGCCTCGTTCCTGTGGCAGGGTGATGCCCCTGCAGTGGCACAGTGCCCCCGCCATGCTCCAGGAGCCCAGTGCCTGGTAACTCGCACATGCTCAGAACTTGCTCTGCATGTGCGTGTGGCTGCCGGCAGTGGATTCTGAAGGGTCACCGTGGGCCGTGTGAGCAGCCACAGGCTTACAGCTCGGACGCGCTGGCTGTGTCTGTGCGTGTGGACGCGGCTCCGAGGGTGGGGGCGCCCCCGGGCGTGGGAACCCCATCCTCGGGATCTGCTCTCGTGGTTCTCGTGTTTGTTGATGTCCTGAAGGAAAAGTGTGTTTTCACGCTGATCTTGACGTGGACTTGGGGTCCTGGGGCCCAAAGGGCATGGCTGTCGGCGTGTGCCCTGGGGCTGTTGCTGGACCGTGGGGGACTGTCGCTACTGCTTGCTTTGCGTTCTGTGTACGGATCTGCTACTCTTTGCAAGGGTCGTAGGGTCCAAGGGCACTACTCTGGGGCCAAGTGGACACCGCCACCCTCTGGCCTCAGTTTAACCAGATCCCAGAGCCTGCGGCCCGAGAGCTGGAATTGGACCCAGAGCCCAGCACAGGAAGACCCCGCGCCACCGGAACACGGGCCGGGCTTCTGTGGCTTCCTGCTCCTGGAGCCCCGGCCGTCGCCCTGGGAAGTTTACAGACCGAGAGGCAGGGAGCTGGGAGCCGTTCCTGGGCGCTCGGCCTGCCTGGATGGCTGGGTTTCCCGTGCGCGCCGTGGTCCCAGCAGCTCGGAGCATCGGCGAGATAAGGCCGCAGGCAAAGCCCAGGAGCCTCAGCCCCAGGGGATGCCGACGGGAGCTGGGGTCCCCTCCCCGCCGGGTCTGCACCAGGCAGGGCGAGCTGGCAGTGGCCTGGCCTTGTCTCACGGCTGTCCCGGGCATGCGTACTGCAGCTTGGCCCAGGGGCTTCCTTCCAGCCGAGCACGGAAACCAGGTTCCTTCACGCCTCCTCTGGCCGTCGCCCTCCGCTCGCTCCTGACACCTCGAACCACCGGGTGGGGGTGGGGATGGGGATGGAGAAGCAAGTGAGCTGGCGTCCTTCCTGCTGGGGCTAGTCAGTCTCAGCTCAGCCCCGCAGTGTGTGGCTGACCACGCGTGGTTCCAGCTCCGTCCCGACTGCAGGAAACCACGGCAGAGAGGCCGGGTCTGTGCTGCCAGGAGACGGTGCGAGCCCCCTGGAAGCACACCACTCCCTCAGCCGAAACCTACGCGCCCGACGCGGAGCCAGACTTCTGGGACGCGGCCCAGCAGTGTCCTGAGCAAGTGGCTCGGCCCCAGAGAGTGGGCGGTGCGCCTGGACGCCGGAGTGCTCTCGGGGGGCCTCCGTCAGCCCAGAGCCACCAGGAGGCAGGGCTGTGGGCCCCACGGGGTGGGCACCTGTCCCTCGGCTCGGGTGGTGGCTGCTGGACTCAGGCCGTGCCAGTTGGCAGAGGTCTGCCCGCAGATGGCTGGTCGTGGTCGGTGCTCCGCGTGTCCTGTGGCCATCAGGCAGACACAGCGTCTGCAGCTAGTGGAAGGGCCAGGTGACCAGGAGGAGCTGGCCTGCCCCACAACCCAGCCGTGCTTCCAAGAATGTGACCCAGGCAGGGGCCCGTTTCGGGGGCAGTGGTGTGGTCTGGGAGGGCAGTGCCATCCCATCGGGGCCTCCTGCACGGTCCCAGGAGCTGGGCCTCACTGGAGGCTGGAGCTGTTCCTCGTGGCTGCCCCCCAAAGGACCCTGTGGGTTGTGTGACCCCAGGCGTCTGGGCCAGGAGCAGGGGAGGGCCGTCCTGGTGCAGGCCGCTCGGGGACAGGGTTTGCCAGGAAGGGACCACTCTCGAGGACGGGTAGTGTCCTGCTCTGACTGTATTCACGGCCACCGAAAAGGTCCTCAGCATGTATCTGCTGGTCAAACGAGTGTGGCCTGGACCACGTTCCAGCCTCTGCCCCTGCAGCCGCCAGGGCAGGGCGGGCTCCTCCGCGCCTGCGCTCCGTCCCTCCCTGCTCTCCGTCCCTCCCACAAGTGCGCCGGGGGAGCGCCTGTGTCCCGGGGTGTGGGAGCCCTGCTGGCTCCCCAGAGGCCCTCGGCCCCCCGGGTCTGGTGCCCCACTTCTGAGTCACAGTGGGGTGACGAGGTCACTGATGGGAAATACTGACCTCCCCATTTTCCTTTCCTGCCGTCCTGCCGTCCAGGAGACGTTCTCTTCCAGATGGCCGAAGTCCACAGGCAGATCCAAAACCAGCTGGAAGAAATGGTGAGTCCAGCCTCCCCGTGTGGCCCCGGGGCCGGGCAGTGCAGGCGGGCTCACGGAAGGCCGGGCGCTCAGCACCCCCAGAGCCTCCTGGCTCCGAGGGCCCACCTGTCCCTGATCAGAGGGCCCCTCTTTCCCACGGGTGCCTGTCCCAGGGCGGGCCGGCGTGCTCCCGCCCGCGCAGAGCTGACCCGGCGCGCTCTCCTCCGCAGCTCAAGTCCTTCCACAACGAGCTCCTCACGCAGCTGGAGCAGAAGGTGGAGCTGGACTCCCGCTACCTGAGTGTGAGTAGCCCCCCGACGCCTGCCCTGCTGCTGCGGTGACTGCTCAGGCCCTCCCTCCCCCTCAGGCTCGGTTTCCTCCGAGCGCCCCCCCAGGGCTCCTCTGGCTCTGGCGTTCCCGCCCGCCGAGCTGGAGTGCGGTTCTGCGGTGAACCTGCTGCCTGGCTCCCTGGAAGCCACGCAGACCCCCCGTCGGAGCTGCTGTAACTCCGTCCAGTCCCTGTGCCCATCGCCTTCCCACCCGGGAGCGTGAGGAGCTGGGCTCTGCTGGTGTCCCAGCCTGGCCGTGGGAGCCCAGGGAGAGGGGCTCACCGCGCCTGTGCCCTGCCGTTGCCTCAGGCCGCACTGAAGAAGTACCAGGCGGAGCAGAGGAGCAGGGGCGACGCGCTGGACAAGTGTCAGGCCGAGCTGAGAAAGCTGCGCAAGAAGAGCCAGGGCAGCAAAAACCCCCAGAAGTACTCGGACAAGGAGCTGCAGGTAGGCTGCGCCTGGCGGGGCCGGCTCCGGCACGGGCGCGGTGCACGAGGAGCCCCTGGGCGACCCGCCTCTCGCAGGACCGCTTGCCCTTTGCAGGCAGTGGGGGGAGCACCCCGTCCATTCGCAGCGCCCGCCTGGCTGTCGGCCCCTCGATGGGATCGGGCAGAGTCAGACCCCACTCTCCTGACAGATTTGGGGAGCAGCAAGTGTCCCGTGTCCTGGAGCTGGCCAGGTGGCCGCTGTGGCCCTGGGGTCTCCCTGCCCTGCTCGCTCAGCCTCAGTGGGGTGCTGGAAGGCTCTCCACCACCACAGCGGAGACCCACATGGCTCTGCCCGCCCTGTCCTCTGTGCCCCGACCTCAGAGCGGCCCCAGACTGTTTTCCTAATCAACGTGTGCTCGCCAGCCTGGCCTGGCCTCTGGGCACGCGGCCTCCCAGCAGCCCTGCAGTGCGAGGCAGCCGGCACGGGGGGCGGGGCAGCCTGGTGTCATCTCACGGGCATCTGTGCTGAGCAGGGCAAGGATTTAGGACAGCAGGCCCCCTGATGGGCCCCGACACTCCTGATCTGACAGAACCCCAGTTGACACAGATCAGGCCCAGGACACCTGTTTTGTGAGGTCACCTATGACTCAGATACGGAGGAAAAAGAAAACAGGGACACCCACTTGTTTGTAAAGAAAACACTGAAAAACAGCTCCCAGCCGGGCAGGAGTGGCAGCTTCTGGGAAGCACCCCAGGGCAGGTGTGGGTGTGGCACTCGGGTGACCCCTCACTTCTCAGAGCCCCACCTTCCTGCTCGCTGTCAGGTTGGCAGCTGGGTGCACCGCACACGCCTGCCCGTGGCTGACTGGATGTGTGTGCAGTGCCCATGTGTGCGCACACTGTGTGTGTGAGCGTGTGTGTATGTGTGTGCACACGTCTCTGGTGCCCATGAGCGCCTCAGGCCTCACGCCGGGGCTGAGAGCTGGTCCTGCCCCTTCTGAGCGCAGTGTACATGGGCAGGCCGGCCTGCTGCAGCCTCTGCGTGGGGGTCGGGGGCGGGGGGAGGTCGGACTGGATGACTGCAGGAAAGCATGCTCCACGGGGAGCCACCCAGCGCTGGGGGGGGGGGCAGTAATTCCCTGATAGCCAGCACACAGCCGCTGTTCTGCCGCGGCCTGTGCGTTTCTGAGCTGCAGTGACCAGCCCTGCCTATCTGAGCGTGCCTTCCTGCCTTCCCGAGGCCCTGCCTTGTCACCCCAGAGGCCGTGCCACTGGCAGCCCTCAGAGCAGCTGCGGTGCACCTCGGGCCACCTGGACTCGCTGTGCAGGTCCCTCCCTGGGGTGGGTCGCGAGGGGGAGCTAGAAGCCCCGTGCCCTGGTGTGCGTCTGGGTTTTCTGTCCCACCCTTGATGAATTTGGCCATTTTGCTTCCTGAAAGCCTTGACCGGGGAACAGCGCCCCCACTGCCCGAGAGGAGAACAGCACCTCGCACCCTGCCTGCCTGGGGCTGGTTTGATGACCAGCAAGGGGACGTGAGCCAGCCCGTCCGAGTTCAGCTGCCTGCACAGCTGTCTCTTCTGGAGGGTCTCTTTGTCGGCCGGAAGTTTTATCGAGACAGAGTGCATACCGTATGCTCACCCCTGTAAAGTGCGTACAGTGTGTTTTTGAACACGGCAGGGACTCCCCAGCAGTGCCCAAGCTGCTGTCTGTCTCTGCGGACCGGTTGTGGGCATCGCGTAGGAATGGAGTCCACACGCGCACACACACAGACACACGCGCGGCCTTTGAGGCTGGCTTCTCGCGCTCAGCCGTGTGCTCAAGGTTCGTCCAGGCTGTAGGGGGTGTTGGCCACGAGCTCGGAGGCTCCGTCCCGAGCTGAGCCCTCTCCCTGGAGGCCCTGCTGTGACCCACTGTCTGGGAGCCATCGGGGTCTGCAGCTGGAGGGTGGAGGTCACGGCCAGAGTGTCCTGGAGCTGGGCAAGCAGAGGGCCAGGGAGGTTGGAGCCTGCAGGTTGGCCACACCCACGGTGTCCACGCCCACGTGGTGCGGACCGCACAGGAGGAAACCCTGCCTCCGCTGAGTCAGCACGGCCCCTCTGTGCCTGGTTCCCAGGGGCCCACCCGCGCCCCTCCAGCTCCCTCTGCTCACACCGTGAACCTCTCCGGGACAGCCCTGGCCGCCCGCCCCGTGCTTCCCTGCTCAGTTCTGGCCCCGGTCTACAGGGCCCAGAGAGCAGGGTTGGTCCCTGGGCTGTGGGGCTGGGGGGGGACACACGTGGGCGTCCCAGACTGTCTTTGTCTACGGGGAGTTTGGAGGTTCTTTTCTCCCTGCAGGGGCCTCCTGACAGTGCCCTCCTCAAATGATACTGATTTTTCTTCTATGTCCAAGGGCACCCCATGACCGAGGCTCTCCGTGCCCCACCAGCCCCCGTGAAGCCCGGCCACCCCGGTCTCTGCCCTGCCGGGTGCTCTCCCTGGCTGGGGCTCTCACTGTGGGGCCTCCCAGAACCCCTAGCGGCTTGTCTTCACCCCTGTGGCCAGCCCCACCTGGGCACCGCCACCAGCCCTGGAATGGGTCTGGGTTCTGCCCTTCCGGCCCTGTGGTCACGGAGAGCTAAGGATACTCTCGGTCTGTCCCCCATTTGTGAGATGGGGTACCTCCCCTCCCTCCCTGCTCCGAGCTCAGGCAGGAAAGGCCCCTTCCCCTCTCCTGGGCATGGCCCGCTCCTCCCCTCGTCCTAGCTGTCATTTGCTTCTCCAAGCTTGCCTTCTCTCTTTGGCCTTTAACCTCGAGGCTTGTGGTGGTCATCTTCCCAGATAACTGAGTGCCCGCGGGATGTGGGTACTGTGCCCACGTGTGCGGCCTGCTGCATGCTCTGTTACCTCGGTTACTTGTTCAGGGGAAGGGAGGGCTGTCGAGCCCCATGTGTGCTCTGCCCCCGGTGGTGTGGATCCCCACGGGTGTGCTGAGGGGACGGGGCCCTGGGCCTGGCCCTCTGAGCTGGCGGGAGACCCCAGCACCTGTTGGGATGCCCCTGACAGCCTCATTGAGATGCCCCGCAGCCTAGGTCTGTGACCCCTGGGCTGCTCCCTGTGGTCCCTACCGCTCAGGGTATCTTACATACCAGACGCACTGGCTCCAAGCTCCTACTACCACCTCGTGTGTGTGCCCCTGGCGGGTCACCAGGGACTTCAGTGGTTGTCCCCAAGCCTAGAGAAGAGGCGGGAGAGGCAGGTACGCCCACACATTGTCACCGAGTGGGGGTCAGGGTCCTGACGGTTTGGGCTCCTAGGGTTGTGTCCTTGAGCCGACCAGAAGGTGGGTGAGGACCCCAGGAGGCAGGCGTGGCCGGGGAGACCCTCGGGGTTGGGCATTGGGCACGAGGCAGCCTTTCCCGTGGTCCCTCGGAGACTCCTCGGTGTCCTGGGGTCTCTTGCACTCTGCAGGACTCCTCCCCTGAGGTCCGAGGCCCCAGGCAGCCCAGTGGCCGCTGGAGGCAGGTCCTGGACCCCACCGTTGGCACAGGGGCCCTGCCTGGGCGCCCTGCAGCCACACGGAAGCCCCTGCGTGGCTGGAGGCTCCCTGGGCGGAGGAGCAGTGTTCCCGAGCCTGAGCCCACACGCCTGCCTGCTTTCCCAGGTGCGGGCGGCGGCAGGAGGCTCTGGCACGGGGCCGTGGGCGTGGGCTCGTTCAGAGCTCGCAGAGGTGGGTGGTCTTTCATAAGTCGATCAGTGGGATCTCTGTGTGCCATCTGGAGCCCTGGCCCACCTGTTTCCCCAGCCCACACTCGAGCTCTGTGAGTGTGAAACTCGCCGGGAGGGTGGCGAGGGCACCCCGGGGTTCCTGGGTGCCGGTCCAGCACAGGCCTGCACGCTCTGCCCTCCAGGCCTCGGGGCTCCTGGGCACGGCCGCGGGCTCATCCCCCTGGGCCCCTGGCACAAAGGACAGGCCGTACCCAGAGTGGCAGTGCCTGCCCATGAGGTGGCAGAGGGGTAGGGGAGGGCGGTCAAGTCGGCCAGGCTCTGCCCCGAAGAGAGCCAAACCGAGAGCCAAACCGAGAGCGTCCGTCCCGGGCGTTTCTCCTGGAGCAGGGTCGGCGCGGTCGCTGGAGAGCTGCTGGTAATTGAGGCTGTGCTTTGGGACTTCCACAAACAGAACTGGTGTTAATTGCGGGTCGGGGACAGGCACGCGGCGGCACTCGGGGCGCTAAGTAGGACGGAGGGTTCTCTGGAAGTAGGCGCGCTCCCAGCCTGCCCTCCGGCCCAGGGCTCCCTACCCCCGTCCTCGAGACCGCGTGAACCCCGTGTGGAGGGCGTGCCAGGTGTCCAGGGGCGTGTGGTCATGAGCTTGCGTGGCAACCCTGTCCCTTTGGCCTGGGGGGTCTCGGCCCAGTGGGAGGCCCCTCCGTGGGTGCGAGTGTGAGGGCTTGTGCTGTGGTCTGACCACGGGGTCTGGGCTGGGGCGGCTGGCCGAGAGCTGCTGCCTGGGCAGAGCCGGTCGGGCACAGGGCGCGTTCTCCCTTCTGTGCATCGGAGGGACTGGGGTGAGGGTCCCCTGCTTCTGATGGGAAGAGACTGAGCACCCGCAGGACCTCACCCTGGGAGGGCCTCTGCGACTGTTAGAAAACCCCCTGGTTGCGTCTGTTCTTGGAGGTGCACATGGGGGACGGAGGGGGCCGGGGTCAGGTGCGGGGGAGGAGCCACCAAGACCCCCAGCAGTGTTGGCCCAGAGGCAGAGGTGAAGGCCCAGGGAGCAAAGGCTGGAGGCAGACGGGGGGCCTGGGCCCTGCTCAGGGTCGCCGGGCTTCGAGGTACTTGCTGGCCGACCTGCCACAGGGCGTGCAGGCAGCCAACGCCGGGACGTCGGGGGCCTTCAGGTGGCCCCCTTTTAGAGCTGCTGATGGAGGGGGCGGAGGGCCCTGCTGCTGAGAGGGGGCACAGTCCACCCACCGCCGGGGACTGGGGTTGCCAGGGTGCCTGGAGCTGCAGGGTGCTCAGACCCACTTCCCAGTCCCTGAGACGGGGCCGTGGGGGAGGGCCAACAGACAGCCCCGGCTGGTTGTGGTTTGAGGGTTCCTGGGATGGGGTGCCGGCCACGGGGCTGCCTTACAGGGCCATGGGCAGGGCCTGCAGTGGCCACGCGCTCCGTGGGCCACGCGCCTCCCCTCCCTGGGCTCGCTGCTTCTGCAACTGTGCGTCCCGGTTGCGGTCTGAGGAAGGGGCCTGCCTTCTATTTCAGGGGTGTGGTGAACAAAGGAAAATGAGATAACCGTAATTTAGGCCGTCACGGAGGATAATGGCAGGGCTGGTCCTGTTGGCGGGTGGCATCTGACAGCACTGGTGGCTGAGGCCCTGTGCCTCCGCTGTTCGGTTCACAGAGCCCCGGGGCTGAAGGAGGGCAGTCTGTGGACGAAAGTCAGGTCAGGGACCTGGGAAGCAGAAGGACAAACCGGAGGCCTCTGACCGTCCTCCGTGTCCAGAGGCGGCATCAGGACATGCAGGGTCCCCTGTGGGTCAGTGGCCGGGAGGTACTCCGCTCCTTTGAACCCCAGGACCACGCCGAGGAGGCTGCCTCAGCCCTCCACCTCCCAGGGTGGGCGCAGGGTTGTGGCCCCGGGTGCCCTGAGCCTCCCCCGCTGGGGCCAGAGGGCCTGTCACACAGTGAGAGCGGCCACAGTGAGACGTGAGGAGAAACGGGAGATTGTGACTGTATCTGGGATGTTTTCTGATACAAAGCCACTGTAAAGTATATACATGTATTTTTCCCCATTAATGCTCACCTGAGGATATTTTTCCACTAATTTTTAAAAAAAATTTTTTTCTTTATTGATTTTAGAGAGAGAGGAAGGGAGAGGGAGAGAGAGATGGAAACATCGACGAGATAGAACATTGATTGGCCGCCTCCTGCACACCCCCCACTGGGGATGGGGCCCACAACCTGGGCATGTGCCCTGACCGGGACTCAAACCGGAGACCTCTTGGTGCATGGGTCAACGCTCAACCACTGAGCCACACCGGCCGGTCTCCACTAATTTCTTTAGACAGAGCGTGAAAGAGACACGTCAATTGGTTGCCTCCCGCACAACCCCCACTGGGGTGGTGATTGAACCTGCAATCTAGGTATGTGCCCTTGACTGGGAATCGAACCTGAGACCCTTTGGTCTGCGGGGCGTTGCTCTAACCACTGAGCCACACCGACCAGGGTAGCCACTGTAAAAATATTAGTGAAACACTTTTCGTTGTTTTTCCCTACTAAGCCTTTGGAATCGGGTGTGACGTGGGCAGCCACGGGAGCAGGGCTGCCCTGCCAGGGGGCCGCCACGTGGACGAAGTGGCTCATCCCCTTCGTTCTCCGATGAGGAAGCTGGGACCCAGAGGGCTGAGCGACTTGGCAGAGGTCCCCCAGCAAAGCCGGCATCAGCGAGCCTCTGGCTGTCTCCAGCTCTCGGAGGAGCGGAGCAGACCCCACACACACAGGGTGGATCCTTCAGGGGACACGCTCCCTGGCAGCTGCCTGGACCGGGGCTCGGCGGTGCCTGTGGTTTCCTGAGCCCTGTCCCTTGGCTATGGGGACAGGTGGTCTGTGGGTCTCCAGCTTTGTCAGGGTGCCCTGCTAGCTGGTCCGACAGCAGCACCCCATGCCCTCCAGGGTCTCCGTGGAGCGCTGGGCTTGGGGTGCTGTGGGCACACACTGGCTAGCGTGGGGTGTGCAGGTGAGCGGGGCAGGGTGTGGGCAGCTGGGATCTGTTGGTTGTGGGTCCCCTGCCAGCCTCATGGCAGCTGTGGGCCCTTTCCTAGGAAAACGAGAACCAGGCTCCCGGTCCCTGCAGCCTGCCAGGGAGGCGCGACGCTTCCTTCCCGAGGGCGCTCCCGCGACACGTTCTTGCGCAGCTGCGTGACCGGGCCCTTCCCACCAGGGAGGGGCACAGGCCTGCCCCCGGGCTCCAGGGAAGCCACTGGTGGCAGCCACAGGTGCCCGGTGACAAGTGCAGCCGGGCGGCGGCCCTTGCTGTCCCTTCAGTGTAGTGAGCTCGCTGCCCCGGGAGTAACCACGACCTGCAGTGACAGCTGACTCATGTGCTGCAGGGACCTGAGGGGACAGCTGCGGGTCTCTGTTTTAAATCCTCACCTGAGCATGTTTTTCCATTTATCTTCATAGAGGGAGAGGGGGAGAAAGAGAAACATTGATGTGAGGGAGACACATCGATTGGTTGCCTCCTGCACAACCCTGATCAGGGCCAGGGACCGAACCGCAACCGAGGTACCTGCTGTTAGCGGAACCGAACCCAGGACTCTCTGGTCCGTGGGCCGACGCTCTAACCGCTGAGCCAAACCGGCCAGGGCTCTAATGTTTTTCATTGATTTTTAGATAAGAGTGGAAGGGAGGGAGGGAGATGGAGAGAAACTTCGGTGTGAGACACGTTGGTTGGTTGCCTCCCACATGCGCCCCAAACCAGGGATCAAACCTGCAACCCTTGCCCGGGAATTGAACCCGAGGCCCTTCGGTGCACTGGTACTCTGACGGAGCCTCACGGCCAGGCCAGCGTAGGGTTTTGGGGATCATGGGAAAGCGCGGGCCCGTCGATGAGGTGAATCATCGCTGGTTTGTTCTAGAAGGCCCCTCCCCACCCCTGAGTCACCGCTGTCTTTGGAGGGAAGAGGAGACATGTGTTCTGATCACTTTTGTCTTCTCGGATTACAGGGCTGTTCAGCCCGGGGTGACTAAGTGGGAGCAGCCTGTGGGTCTTAAATGCTTTCAGCTGGGTGTTTCTATAGTGCCGTCGCCATAGCGCCCACTGAGCGAGGAACACGCAGAGGCAGGGAGGGGCTGGGTGCGGGGTCAGGCTGCGCTGGGGCATTGTCAGCCCCGTTGCTAAGCCATCAGAGGTGTGGGGCCTTGTTCTGCACCCTGCCCTTCCGAGGGGTGCCCGCCCACAGAGGGCCCAGAGGGTGTGCCCGCCCGCAGAGGGGCCGGAGGGCCAGAGGGGCCCAGTGCCCGCGGTGGGGCGCCCTCCCCTCTGTCTCCCTGGGGGGGCGAAGCCCTCAGGTGGCCTAGATTCCCAGGATCTGCCTGGTGACGTGGTCTCTGTCTACGAGCAGTTGGTGTCCTGGGAAAGGAGGTCAGGACTGCCACTGTTCCTCGACAGAAGTGGCAGCCAGGTGTCCTGCCTCTGCCCTGGCCCGAGCACTGGGTGCTGGTGCTTGGGCAGCAGAACAGCCCAGGACCCGGGTGGAAGGTGCCAGCTGCTCTGCCCGCTCCCCGGAGGCAGGGTCCCTGGGAGATGCTCAGTGCCCCACGGCCCCTGCCCGAGCTGCACCCCCCCCCCCAAGCTCCGGTTCCCACTGAGCCCTGTCTCTGAAGACATGGAAATCTTAAAAATAAGACGCCGGCCCCGCTAATGAGGCCAGCGCCCTGCAGTCCGCCCAGGGAGGGGGCGCGCCGATTCCAGAGGCAGCGTGCAGCCTGGAAACCCAGAAACCGGCTCCGGGCACCCCAGGGCCTGGGCTCGAAGGAGCTGTCCCTGCAGTGTGCTCAGGGCGAGTGCACCCAGGGGGCCCGCGCCCTGGTTACGCTGCTGTCCTGGCGTAACCTGACGTAACCGTGCCTTTTCTTCTCCAAAGTTCCCATTTAGATGACAGCTGGCATCTCTCTGAGTGGCCTCGCCTGGGCACAGGGTTGCCGTGTGTCTGGCTCACTGGAGCCCACCTACCCTCCCAGACCTGGCCACGCTGGAGCTGGTGGGACTCTGGAGCTGCTCCCAGGGAGGGCAGGTGGTGATCCAGGACCCTTTAGGGGGCTCTTGGGCACCAGGCCGAGCCCGCTGGGTGTGAGGACAGGGACCAAGCCGAGCCCGCTGGGTGTGAGGACAGGGACTGAGCCGAACCCGCTGGGTGTGAGGACAGGGACCGAGCCGAGCCCGCTGGGTGTGAGGACAGGGACCGAGAAGGTGTCCTTGTCACCAGCGATGTTCGTGAGGGTGCCTGTGGGGAGGAAGGACAGCGTGAAGCAGAGCCAGACTTCGGGGCTGCAGCCCGGTGCTGAGCGTTGTTTGGTGCTGGGGCTGGAGGGGGGGGCGCCAGGGCACCCATCTGTCGGCCCCCTGCACATGCCCCTCTCTCTGAGCCAGCCCAGCCCCTTCTTGTTCTGTGAAGCGCCTCGTGGGCCTTCTGGACGGGCTGCAGAGGGGGAGCAGTCTCCTCAGCAGGGCCTCATCCTCCGCTGTAGCCAGGTGGCATCTGAGGGGTCCCCCATAGCACTCTTTCCCAGTGTGCCTTGCACAGGCCTCCAGGCCCGCTGCCCCGCCTGCTGGGGGAGCCTCGGTGCGGTGCAGGGAGGTGCGGTGGGGCAGGGCGGGGGCAGGGGCACACCTTCCGGACCCAGAGGAAAAGTACGAGCTGCCCTGCCCTGCCGCGTGTGGAGGAGGAGGGGAAGGGGAGGGGCCGGAGAGGAGGGGGAGGGGCAGGAGAGCCAGCTGAGCCAGCCCGGGAGCCCTGCCGGAGGCCTCCGGCCTGTGTTCAGACCTTTCTCCAGGCCCGGTGGGGGTCTCTCCCCAAGTGCCAAGTGGTCTGGGGGTGGGGGTAGCTATTCCGAGGCCTATTTAAGCTGCCCTCCCCAGGGAGTTCAGTGTGGGAAGGTGGGTGATCTGCAGGGCCGAGGGACAGGGGTCCCAGGTTCCGGTGCTGGGGGCAGGTCCTGCTCGGGTGGTGTGGCTGCTCGGGCTGGTGAGCAGGGGCTGTGACAGCGCTGGCGACAGGCCCACACCCGGAAGGCTGGGCCTCGCCCCTGCAGCTGAGCCCGCTGCAGGAACAGCCTGCTCTGTGCTCCCCCTCCAGTCGCCCACCCGTGCTTGGCACCGCCTACCCGCGCTGAGTCAGAGCTGGCACCAGCACTGATCTGGGCCAGCGGGGGAGGCTGCCCCCTCGTGGCCCAGGCTTGCCCTGCCGGAGGATGGGGCTGCTCCAGGGAAGAGCTGACTCTGCAAAAGCTGCTCCCGGACAGGCCCAGCAGCGCCGGACAGCGGGCCGCGTGCAGATGCACCGGGGACCCTGCAGAGCCCGGCAGGTGCGCGCCTGGGCTGCCCCTCCTCCGCACGGCGGTCGCCCACCGTGTCGTGGGGCTTGGTGACAGCAGGTTTCCAGCCTGCAAATCAGAACATTCCGTGTGCCCAGCGTCAACTCTGTCTCCTGTGCCCGCCCCGAGGGTTGGGTGTGCATGAGTCATTCTGTCTCCAGTGCTGGCTGAGCCCTGCTCAGGGTGGCTCAGTGGTTGGAATTGGGACCTGCACGAGGTGCCACACTGCCATCGATCTCACCAAGAGTCCGCCAGGGCGACCCCATGTGTGTGGCTGCCAGGTTCAGAGGGCAAGGGGTCAGGGGTATGTGCTCCCAGGGGACAGGCGTGGGGCTGCCAGGCTGTAACTTCTGCTCAAATCCCATTGGCCGAAGCAAGTCACACAGCCAAGGTTTGCACCAATGGGCTGGCCAGGAGCTGTGCTCTGCCTCTGGGGGGCGGGGCGGCTGGCACACCTGTGGAAGGACAGGGTTCCCCTCCCACAGTGGCCTCTGCCCACACTTTTCATCCAGAGCCCCCTCCTCCTCCTCCTCCTCATTCGTCAGAGCGCTTGGTCCTCTGTCCAGCCGTCTCCCACGGTCAGGGTTTGCGTGGGCCACTTTTTTATGACTCTTTAAATTTTGTTAAAACACTTCAATGTGAAGTTTACCACTTCTAAGTTCAGGGCATCAACACGGTCACCCTGTCCTGCACCATCGCCACCAGCCGAGTCCAGCACTCCACCACCCCACCAACACCGTCCCCCGGACCAGCAGCTCACCCCCCAGCCCCACTCCCTCTCCTGTCCCTGAGCCCCACTCCAGCTTTGGGCCACCTTCACCTGTTCCTGGGGCCTGGCATTTCCGGGAGTTGGGGCTGAGGACTCAGTCGGGTTGAGGTTGTTCCGTGTGGGTTTGATAGTGCCTGTCCCAGTGAGTGTGCGCCCGTCACACAGCCCAGAGTGGCCGCACCTGGTGGCATGCGTCAGGGAGCCAGAGCTGGAGTGTTGGGGGCTGCAGTGGCCCCACCCCAAGACCTGGGCGGGGGCAGTGGGCCTGGAGTTCACTCCTCTCTCCAGGCCCAAGGGTGGCTCAGCTGCCGGCCTCTGCGAGGCTGTTTGTCCCCGCAGGTCCTCAGCCCCTCACAGGGTGGCACTGGGGTTGGCACTCGGGTGGCTCCCAATGGGAAGGTCAGTGGCCTGGTCACTTTTCAGTCCACCCTGTGCAGGCCCCCGGGGCCCCTCAAGCCCTCCCCCAGGCACTTTCTCTTCCCAGGAGCGTGAGATGGCATGGCCCTACCCTCAGGTGCTGGGCTCCCTGCTCCCAGGGGTGACCCCTTGTTTCAACCCCTCCACGAGCTCATGTCCCAGGTGCTCACCTCAGCCTGGGGTCATCTGAAGAAGAGCAGCCAGGGGGTGTGACCTGTCCCCAAGTCCCATCCCTCCAATCCAGGGAAAGGTGGGGAACCTGAGCCTTGTGGCCGTCCCTCCGGCAGGCTCCCCCTGTGTCCAGTCTCTCACTCTCCCCTGCCTCCCGTTGGAGTGAGACAGAGGTTCTGGGAACACCCACATGCACGGCCTGGGGTGCCGAGGCAGGGGCTGGCCTGGCACCAGGTCTGGGCACACAGCACCCTCCTCTGGGGAAGAGCCCCTCAGAGATGCGCCTGACCCCTCCGCAGATCGCCTGCCCTGGGCCCCTGCTGGAGGTCAGACCTGTGGCCAAAGGCATGGGCAAAGGCCCAGGGGCCGGCGGGACGTGTGTGGTGACAGGTCTGTGGGGATCTGTGGGGCTGGGTGTTGTGTGTCCCCGGCTCATGGCGCTGCCCTCTCTCCCTCCACCCAGTACATCGATGCCATCAGCAGCAAGCAGGGGGAGCTGGAGACCTCGGTGTCAGAGGGCTACCAGACGGCGCTCACGGAGGAACGGCGGCGGTTCTGCTTCCTGGTGGAGAAGCAGTGTGCCGTGGCCAAGAGCTCCGCCGCCTACCACTCCAAGGTGAGCGCAGCCGAGGCCCGGGCGTCCGGCCTGGAGCTGGACGGAGCCACGGTGCTGACACCTGGCATTCCGAATTCCCTGAGAGGGTTCTAGCAGGAGAACGGCCAGGTCCGAGGCTGCGGACACTCAGAAACTGCACTTTGAGACTGACAGCCTGAGAGGGTCTCCAAGGGCCAGCTCCTCGGAGCAGCTGCCCGCCAGGAGCCCCGTGCAGCAGCCTAGCCCCGGGACACAGGCTCCGGGAGCCCCGTGCAGCAGCCCTTAGCCCTGGGACAGGCTCCTCGTCCCCTGGAAGGATGGCAGCTGCAGTGGGGCCCTGTTCTCCATAGTCCACGGGCAGGAGCTGGAACATCCCAGAACGTTCAGAGAGCTTAGTGCTGACCAGACTCTTCAGACCAGTAGGGCACGCGCACACGCAGATTCACGTACACGCACATGCGCACACACGTGCGCACACAGATTCACACATACACGCGCGCATGTGCACACACACATTCACATACACATGCACACGCACACACAGATTCACATACACGCGCACACAGATTCACACGCACGCGTGCACACACAGATTCACATACACACGCGCGCGCATGCGCGCACACACACTCTCTCTCATGCATGTGCTTGATCTGAGACTCAGCCTCCGGCCCCCATGCCTGATTACCAGGGAAACAGATGCCCCCCCCAGCTCCTGCCTGCCCGGGCCTGCCCCAGGGCTGCTGTCACAGTGAAAAGCAAGGGCAGTGCCAAGACCTGCACCCCCTGTGGGAGCTGGGAGGGTTTGCTGGCAGCCCGGGTGTGGAAGTAGGCATGCCTCCCCCTGCACACTGACCCTGCCGGCTGCAGCCTTCTGAGCAGAGGTGGAGGCACCGCCCACATGGCCCCAGGCACCTTCTGGTGGTGGCCGGGCCCTGCAGCAGGTCCGCATCTGCGCCCTCTGGTGGTGGCTAGGCCCTGTGGCAGGTCAGGGAGAGCTCAGGTCCCTGGGTGCCCCGGGCAGGAAAGCCAGCCATCGTCTTTGGGGCACCAGTGTCTGAGAGGTGACACCCGAGTTCCCAGGCAGCTGGACTCAGCCCCCGAGCAGGTTTGGAATGCACTGGACACGCCCCCAGCTCTACAGCACCCGGAGCTTCCGGTCATCTCAGACCTGAAGCCGCTCAGGGGCAGTGCCCTGACCCTGGGTTGTCCCTGCCGGTGTTGGCTCCCCGCTGGCCCTTCTCACCAGAGCCGAACAGCAGTATTTCCTGTTCGGGGCGTTGCACGTGGGAGCAGCCACAGTGGTGTGTAGGCAAACAGAGGGGGCTCCAGGCACACTTTATGCCAAGTGGGTGGCACCTGGGCGTGCTGGGCTGGCCCCTGGTCTACACCACTGGTCTGCAGGGCCTGTCAGAAGGCTGGCTGTCCGGTGTCCTGCCCTTCCCCACAGCCCCCTCCCCCGCCCTCATGGCTTCTGGGCCCTCCAGTCTGCCAGGGTGGCTCTTCCCAGTATCTGGCGGTTTGTCCACAAAAGATGTACCCACTCTGTGGCCAACTGTGGGAGCCTCTGTGCTGACCCCCTTCCTGTGGTCCCCGACTGCACACTGACTGTGTAGACCAGCTCCTCTTCCAGGTTGGGGTCAGGGGCCCCAGGGGCTTGTGTGGTGGTGGGCACCGCCTGGGGAGAAGCAGGCTTCAGTGCCAGCCAGCTGCGCCCCCCTGGGGCTGCACCGCGTGGTCAGCAGAGGCCCCCGGGCGTGCCGGAGCCTGCGTTGGCCCTGACCCCACCCGTCCTGCTTCCTCCGCTGCAGGGCAAGGAGCTGCTGGCACAGAAGCTGCCGCTGTGGCAACAGGCCTGCGCCGACCCCAACAAGATCCCGGACCGCGCCGTGCAGCTGATGCAGCAGCTGGCCAGCAGCAACGGCGCCGTCCTCCCCGGCACCCTGTCCGCCTCCAAGTCCAGCCTGGTCATCTCAGACCCCATTCCGGGAGCCAAGCCCCTGCCGGTGCCCCCTGAGCTGGCCCCGTTCGTGGGGGTGAGTGCCCAGAAAGCCTGTGGGTGTGGGTGGACGGTCCCCCACAGCCGTCCGCATCCCTGCTGCGGCCAGGGGCTCTCCACGCCGGCCAGGCCCCCCGCAACCCCCACCCTTGCCGCCTCTTCCCACAGCGGCTGTCCGCCCAGGAGAACGCACCCGTCGTGAACGGCGTCTCAGGCCCAGACAGCGAGGACTATAGCCCCTGGGCCGACCGCAAGGTGACCCAGCCCAAGTCCTCGTCATCTTCACAGCAGCAGGCCAAGATGAGCGACTCCTACTCCAACACGCTGCCCGTGCGC
Source organism: Tadarida brasiliensis (assembly GCA_030848825.1). Taxonomy (NCBI): domain Eukaryota; kingdom Metazoa; phylum Chordata; class Mammalia; order Chiroptera; family Molossidae; genus Tadarida; species Tadarida brasiliensis. The sequence goes on from CM061273.1 coordinate 65,540,672, forward strand.
AAGAGCGTGGCCCCAAAGAACAGCTACGCCACCAGTAAGGGCTCCGTGGGGCTGCGCTGGGGCCCCAGGCCCCCCCACAGCAGTAACGACACCTGAGGGGAGGTCGGGGGACCCTGAGGCTCTACATGTGCACGTATGTGTGTGCCGCACCCTGGGGACCCCTCTGAGACCTCCATCCTGGACCCTCGGGCTTCTCAGGGCTCCCCGTTAAGTTTGGCAAATGGGGGGTGGTGCCCAGGGCAGAGGGGTGGGGGCGCTGAGGCTGAGCCCCTGAGATGAGTGGCAGGTCTGAGCCGACATCCTCAGCACGTAGGTCCTTCCAAAATCTGAGTGCACACAGCTCTGGGGTCCTGGCAAGTGTCCCCAGGACGGACAGTCCACTTCTGGCCCACCCGGGGCCGCAGAGCTGGTGGGAGGGGACCATGCCCGTGTTCCCACTTGGGGCGGATCCTCCCTCACCTCCCTGTCGTCTGCAGCTGAGAACAAGACGCTGCCCCGCTCCAGCTCCATGGCGGCTGGCTTGGAGCGCAACGGCCGTGTGCGGGTCAAGGCCGTCTTCTCCCACGCGGCTGGGGACAACAGCACCCTGCTGAGCTTCAAGGAGGGCGACCTCATCACCCTGCTGGTGCCCGAGGCCCGGGACGGCTGGCACTACGGCGAGAGCGAGAAGACCAGGATGTGAGTGCATCGGGCGGCCAGGCCTCTGCCCTGCGTGGAGCGGCCGTGTCGGGCGTCGTCCCCGACCCGGGCCCTTTCAAGGCTGGTGATCCAGGTCGTAAGGTTTCCACTGCAGAAAACCTGAACGGGCCTCGCCCCAGGCACAGGGCCCTCCCAGCACCTCCGTGTCCAGGAGCCCCCTCGCCCCTCGCCCCTCGTCCGTCTGGACGGGCCCATGTGGTGGTGCCTTCCCTGCCGGCGGGTGTGGCCTCCCAGTTGGTGGATATCTGCCTTCCCCCGCAGCCTTTCTGCCACCCCCACATCTCAGGGCCGAGCTGGGGTCCTAGGAGTCAGGTCGAGGCCAGCAGGCCGCACCGTCACGGCTTAACGTGACCCTGTTGAGTGCGTGACCAGCTGGTTCTTGCTCGGCCTGGGGCTGCCCGGTCAGGGGCTGCACCCTCCCACTGGCCCCCGTGTCTGTTGGTGAGATGGGTGACCCCAACACCTGCTGCCCCAGTTGGGGGGCTCCCTCTAGCTGCCAGGCCGCCGCCCTGGGTGGGGCTCCAGCAGGGACGCCTCCCCCCAGACCCTGCTCTGGTGTGGGCCCTGTGGCTCCGCATGCGCTCGGCTGCGGCCCTGCCCAGTTGCTGAAGCAGCAAGTTCTCAGCAGGGCCCTCGCTCCCGCAGCTCATGGGGAGTAGGCTGGGCATCTGGTCTCCCTGGCGCATGACTCCTCCACAGACAGGCGCGGCCAGGCCAGGGCGCCCGTGGGCCTCGGCCCGCCCGCTCTCACTGGCCTCTCTGTTGCAGGCGGGGCTGGTTTCCCTTCTCCTACACCCGGGTGCTGGACGGTGACGGCAGCGACCGGCTGCACATGAGGTGAGCGTGCTGGCCAGGTGCTGGGTGCCTGGGGCTGTGGGGAGAGTGGGGTGCTGGCAACAGGCCCGTCAGAGGGCCCCAGGCCGGGTCTCCCACGGCCCCGCGAGCTGCCCGTCTCAGGCTCTGGGCTCGGGGCGTGGAGGTGCACTGTGAGGAGAGCGGCCGCTGTGTTACGTGGGCAGCCTTGCTCGCTGACCGTGGGCAGGGCTCTTCTTGTCCCTTGCTGGACCCAGGGCACACCCCGCGCCACTTCCTGCAGGCAGCCCTCTCCCCAGGTCCCCAGACCCTCCCGGCCCTCAGGAGGGTGCGAGGATTGCTCCTGGGCTATGGAGGGGCTGAGCAGCTGCTGGGAGGGCAGGGTGGCCTGAGGACCCAGCCCAGCAAGCCCTGTGCGTGTCTCCCAGGCCCACCTTTGTGCCCAGCACTGAGGGAGGGCCCAGGGAGTCAGGGCAGCGGCCCCCAGGCCACTGCAGGCGGCTGAGTGCGGCAGGGGAGGTGGGCCGACAGGGCCCTGGGCCTGCCCTGAGCCCCGCCCCGTGTCTCAGCCTGCAGCCGGGCAAGAGCAGCAGCACTGGCGACCTCCTGGACAAGGACGGCCTGGCCCTGCCGCCCCCCGACTACGGCACGTCCTCCCGGGGCTTCCCCACCCAGACGGCCAGCACCTTCAAGCAGAGGCCCTACAGCATGGCGGTGCCCGCCTTCTCTCAGGTGAGCACGAGGCCTGGGCCCCAGGGGCTGCAGGGGTGGGCTGAGCCACAGCCCCGCGTCGGCGCCTTCCCTGGCACCTTCGCTGGCAGGCCCGGCACTGGACGACAGGCCTGGGTGCTCCTCTGGGTAGGAGCCTGGGCATCGTGGAGGACCTGGTGGGACTCCCGCAGATGGGGCACCTGCCGCTCCCAGGCCGGGACGTGGCTGGACCTCTGGGGAGAGGCTGACCAGCCTGGGAGAGGCCTGCTGGTCAGGGAGATGCTCCGGTCCCTCCCAGCCTTGTCCGGGCCTCAGGTTCAGCGCCGGGCCTGGGGGCCCTGAGCTCTGCACCCTGCTCGCTCTTCCTGGCCCCTGGGTTTGGTTTTGGAGCCGAGGGGGGTGGCCTGTCGCGTGTATAGCACGAGTGTGAGGCCACACGGTCTGTGGTTGGCTGCTGGCCAGAGAAGGTGGCGGCCGTGTGATGGGGCTCACTTCTGTTCAGAGGGGAGGGGCTCCGCCCTCACCCGTAGGCAGCACCCACACCCTGGGGTCAGAGGAGCACTTGCCCAGCCAGCCCCCACCCTGCCGACCCTGCCTCGCCCCCAGGCCCCCAGCCTGACCTGTTCTGCCTTTCCTCCCCAGGGTCTTGATGACTACGGGGCACGGGCCGTGAGCAGGTAAGGGCTTTCCGCGCTGTCCTGGGAACTGTGGGAGTGGGAGCAGTCCTCCTCGTGGGGCCTGGCTGCAGACCGTGCGGTCTCCTCTCCGGGTCCGGGCGATCGGGGCCGTGGGCCGTCTTCTGGCCCCCACCTGGAGGGCCCCCAGACCTCAGACTTTGGAAGAGCAGACCTCCAGGAAGGTGTCCCGTCCCAAGGCCAGAGTCCCAGGACAGGGCCCAGTGGGCAGTGCCGCTCCCAGAGCTGCCTGTGCTGTCCATGGTGGGGGGGGGGGGAGCAGGCGCGTCCGGGACAGAGCCAGGTCCCCCTCCCCCGCACGCGGGCTCCCAGTCTTTCCCAGCGGGCCCTGCAGGAGCCCCTCCATCCAGCCCTCCGTGGTCCCGCTCCCCTCCCTGGCCTGCCTCGTCCCCTCAGCAGGGACGGCGCTGCTGTCCCCGTGCCTCCTGCCTGGGCTCTGCCCCGTCCCAGCTCCCCGCCCGGCACCCTCCCCCAGGCCAGGTGGCCGCAGACCCTGAGCTGGGCGGTGCGGCCGGCAGCTGTCCTCGCTTTGTTTCACAGCGGCAGCGGCACGCTGGTGTCCACAGTGTGAGGACGCTGACCACGGGCAGCTGCGCAGGACAGCTGCTGCCCCCCAGTCTGTCTGGTCTTCATCAGTTTCCTCCTCAGCTCTCGTTGTTCCTGGGTCATTTTTCTTTTCCACCTGCCCCCTCTTGCCTTTGGTTGGTGACCCCAGACTCTGAGATCCCCAGGGTCCATGGTGCTGCCCATCTCTGCTCCCGTGTTTACACGCCCCGTCCGTGCCCCAGGGGCCCTGCCCGCCCGGCAGGTGGAGGGTGCCCTGGCCTCGCTCCCCTCGCTGCGGTCCTGACGCACTGCCCTTCCAAAGGCTCGCCGCGAGCCAGCTCTAACGTTTGAAGAAAAAGAAAAAAATCTTAAAAAAAAAAAAAAAAAGCTGAAAATAGGAAAAGACCTTTTTTTCCTGAAAACAAAAACAGATATGCATGGACTCTGGTGTACGTACTGTTATTCTGCATCTGACTTCCCCCAGCGCACGCTGGCATCTGTCAGGACAGAGGAGGGTCCGGGGGCGCCTGCCCCGGGGCCACCGCACTCGGGCCTCCTGAGGAAGCTGGCCGCTCCTGTGAGGGAGGCTGTGGCCCTGGCCGAGCCTGCCAGGCCGGCTCCTGAGGGCTTCCTTCTCCGTGGACGCTAATGGACAGTGTGCAGAGACCAGAGCGTGGGCGTCACTCAGGCGTGGCGACCTCACCCAGTGCCCTGGCGGGAGGGGGTCGGGAGCAGGCGCTGCCCGGCTGCACACGGACATTCCAAAGACCTCCAGAGACCACCCCACCCCACGCGTTCTGGAAACCAGTTCTCTAACCGGCCTCGTGAGGGAGTCTCGGCCACCCGGCTGCACAGGGCAGGGGCACCCCGGAGGGCGGCTCTGGGCACTGTGCCCACAGGCTGCCACCCTGGGGAAGCAGGCAGCCCCTGCCCCCCTAAACGCTCTCATCTTTTTGTGTGTCTTGGTGGCTTCAGAAAGAGACATGCTGGACTCAGTGGCTACTGGTATTGCCTCTTCATACCCTGAACCCGGGAGGCGAGCGAGGGGCAGCCCCCGGCCCTTCCCACCTTGGGAGCCCCGGGAAGCTGTGGACGCTCCTTTAATGACGTCAGTTAGCAAAAGCCTCCCTCGGACTGGGACGTGGCTGGTAGCGTTTGCGACAAGCCGCTCAAGACACAGACCTTTCGTATCTGAGGAAAACGAAGCCAGAACACGGACCTGGGTGAGGAGAATCTCCTGTCGGTGTTCTGGTTCTGCGGACGGACCTCCAACCCAGGGATTCCGTGCTCGATGGACGAATGTAGACGAAATCGCAGGACTTGTCCGAAGATGCAAAGTGCTGAGATACTTTTCCCATTTTTTAAGAACCTGAATTGTGCCCTGTACTGCAGTGGTTTGAATAAAAGTTTTATTTATTGCATCGAGTTGGGTGTGGCGCCTCCTTCCAGCCCCCGCGTGGGTCCCACACCACTGTCCCAGGGGCGGCCGATGCCCCATGAGCGGGGCGTGGCCTGACCCTGTGGCGGGTGCCATGCTCCGGGCAGCGTGCTCCGGCCCCTGGGGTCCCCGCCACGCACCAGCCTGCGTCCGGGCTCAGACCCACCGCCTGCACCGCACCGACAGCCCTCTGTTCCCTTGCAGCCCCGATGTGGAAGTGGCCAGGTTCTGAGCGCCGCCCGAGTTAGTAAGTGCCCGGCTTGCTCGTGCTGGTCAGTCTGCCTTCGCAGGGGCTCTGCACAGTCTCGGCCTCTGCCCGGCGGTCGGGGCAGGCCTGGTGGTGGGCCAGCCTGCTCTGCTCGGGGCTCCGGGCCTTCGCTTCCCTCGGTCACTCGGGCTCATGGATGTCCTGTCTGGGTCCCTCCGCTGCCCGCCTGTGGCACCTCCCCCACTGCTGGGCGTGGGTCTGGCCTGTCCTCTGTCTGGGTTCCTGCCTCTGCTGGGTGCTTCGGCCACAATCGGGGTGGGCCTGGGGATGGGACTGCGGGCTCCTGGGGCTGAGTGTCCCTCAGACTGGCCCTGTGGGCACGGGTCTGAGCCCGCCTGGCCGGCTCCCGGTGGGTGAGTGCTGCCTCCCGAGGGCGGGAGACCAGGGTGGGACCTGGGACGGCTCCGTGGCTTCGCGTGGCGCAGATACATGGAGGCAGGAGCGTGTCTGCCCTGCTGGGCACAGGATGCCCAAGTATTGCCGCCTACTGTGCCCTGCCCGCCCCCACCAGGCCCAGTGCCACGCCTGGCCGCCCTCTGCGGCCATCTCTAGCACCGTCCTGGTGACAGCACCTCCCCCGTCCTCAGCAAACAGCCAGCAGGGCATGTGGGACACCAGCCTGGGCCCCTGTGCCTCCTTTCAGGGCCGCACCGCTGCTCGCTGAGGTGACCCTGTGCAGCCCGCAGCGCGGCCCTTAGTCAGGGGTGTGGTCACGCCCTGCAGGGCTCAGGGCCGCCACCTCCGTGCGGGCAGCGGGCCACCCAGTGGCACTCGCTCCCGCTCTCCCTTCCCTGCCTTCGTGTTGGAGAGCTTCAGCATGAGCTCTTGAAAGTTCTGGAAACAAATGGACAGGGTGGAAATGCCTTTGACGGGGGCTCAGTGGTGGTCGAGCCTGGGCCTCCCCTCCTCTGCCTTCTCCTCGGAGTGGCCTGCTGTCCGCCCCGAGCTGCGCCACCAGGGCCCCCCCAGGCTGCTGGGCCAAGACGTCCTTGCCCTGGAGGCACTGGAAAGGCTGAAGGCTGGGGGACCACGTCCCTTGGTGTGAGGCAGCCCCGGGGCCCAGTGGGCATCGGGTGAAGAGGGGGGCCTGCGGCACGATGCCACCAGGCATACCGTCGCCTGGCCTGACGACAGCGGGGTTGGGGCACCTAGAGCCTCCTCGGTGGGCCGAGGGACCGGGCCCAGTTCTTCTCGAGTTCACGGCCGGGGAGGGGCGGAGAAGACGCGATTCCAGGAGGGCCGAGGTCCTGAAGCTGTGGGAAGAGCACTCGGGTGTGAGGACGAGGCCGTCGGGGGAAGCGGAAGCCGGCGCGGGAATTGCCCCCCTGGCGCTCTGTGCTCTGGACGCACCGAAGGATGACGCCCTGCGGGGTCAGGACTCGGCTGTCCTCAGAATCACCACTTCTGGTCACGGGGTGGACCCCGAAAACCGTTCCAGGGGACTCCCTAACATCCGCAGCCCTTGGCTTCATCGGGCTGGAATTAGAGCTGCCCAGCTGACCCCGTGCCGCACGGTGTCCCCGAGGGCTGCCCCGGGCCGGGCTGGAGCCCTGGACTCCGCGCCTGCCCTGCCCGCCCCCCATGGGACCTCAGGCCTGCTCAGCACCCACAGGAAACCCGTTCTCTGTCAAGGCTATGCCCACACGCCGCTCAGGAGCGTCTGCCAGTGGCTCTTGGTGAGGGGACAGTTGTGCCCTTGGAGCCCTGCCAGGGTCAGAGCCTGGACAGTGCCCACCCGACGGGGACTGTGCCTCTGGCCGAGCTCCGCGCCGGCACCAGCCACGCTGTCCCGTGTGCCAGTCGGCGCCCCATCAGCCCACGGTGCTGCGGGAAGCCTGGCTGGGCAGTGCCAGGGGCTGCAGGGAAGCTGCAGTGGGCCTTGGGTCCCGATCTTGTCCTGTTGCTGTCTCGGTGTTGACCCCAGTCCCTGCCCAGGGGTCACAGAGGCACCCTCCCCAGGGTAGCTCATGGTCAGGTTCTGTCACAGGTGAAAGAACGTTCCAGAAGGTGACAGGTTCTGGAGGGGGCTGTGCCCTTCCTCGGGTGCTGGGAGGTGAGTGTCCGTCCACGCTGGTTTCCGGCCTGGGCTGTGAGGGGCCGTGGGAGCGAGCTGCTCGGGCCCGAGTGTGTGCGACGGCCGCCTGTCCTGGGAACGTGCCGCGGGGACGGCACGGAGGCCACAGCCACACGGTTTGGGGGAGCAGGTAAGGAAAGTGGGGTCAGAGACCAGGCACCCTCCAGGTGGGGCCTCTCCGGCGCTGCAGCTCCCAGCGGGCCTGCCAGCAGTGCCTTTGGCCCCCGCCACCGGCCGCTGTGCCTCAGCGGTGCTGTCGCCGTCCTCTCCGGGGCAGGGGGCTCGCTCCTGCCTCTGCTCAGTCTCGGCTGCAGCTGGACACACCTGACCCGTTTCCAGTCCCCAGGACACTCACCGGCTGGGGACAGCCAAGGGCACAGTCCTCTAGAACCAGCCAGCAGAGGTGGCAGCCAGGGCAGGCGCCACCCTGTGCCCTAGGTCCAGGGGCAGACATCCCTGGTCACGGCAGACCTGGCCTTGGGAACCTCCACGTGGCCCCTGCCTGTGGCCACCCCACCGAAGCTTGTCTGGACAGAGCAGAGCCGAAGAGAGGCCCACGTGGGCGGAGCCGGAGGCCCGCAGGGGGCTGGAAGTGGGCTCTCGTCTGGGCTGTGACGCCCTGGATCAGAAGAGCTTAACCAACTCTGACGTCTTGCAGATGTCGAAGCCTCGGGGGTCAGACTCCTCTCGGTCATACCTCCTTTTAAAAAGTCAGTGCAAAGTGTCTCAGTTTCGTAGAAAACACCAAGTCCCCAGGAAACACAGGGCGATGCCGACCCTGGTGCTCGCTCCCCGGGCGCGCCCGCCTGCCCGCCCACAGCCAGCCCACCCAGCTCCCGGGACTCGGCCCAGCTGTGCCAGAGGCTCCTCCCGCCCCAGGTAACGGCCCTGAGCCGAGCGCTCCACCAGGAGTGTGTCCTGTCTGTGCCCCCGTGTGCCACCTGCCATCGTGCTGTCACCCGGCTGCCTGCATCGCCCGCCTGCTGTCCTGAGCCCGGGGACTCCCAGGACAGGCGGCCTGAGGACCAGGCCGGGCGCCGGCCCCTCGCGCTCATCTCGTGCCATCTCCACCTCTTGTCTGGCCAGTCCGTCTGTCCGTCAGCTGTGGCCTCAGGGGTGCAGGGGAGGGTGTGGCTCCCCTGGGTGCCAGGTGGTGGACGCCGCACGGGGAGGTGGGCAGCCCCGCAGGGGACCGTGGCCTCAGCCCTGACAGGTCTGTGGCTGCCAGGGGGCATGGGCCCTGTGTCTGTCGTGTGGGCCGTGTCGGTGTGGGGTGGGCCCAGGCCACCCCCTGGGACCCCGGGACGCATGGGCCAGGCTGTGTGGGCTGCCGGGTTGTGTCTGTGTCGACAGGCCTGTCCTCACAGACAGGTAGATAGCAGCTGGGGGGCGCTTGGCCTGGTGGGTGCCTCCCCAGGGCAGATGTGGGGCGCAATGGTCCCCCCACCCTGGGAGGGTTGGTAGTTCCAGGTGGGGGGAGTAGAAGGTGGTACATTGGGATCAGCTGGCCTTTTGGGGGTCACAGCCCAGGGGCCTCCCTGGCTCTCCCAGCGGTCTCCATCCCCCTCCCCGCACCCCCCCCCCACCCCGCTCTGAGCTTGGAGCTGGGCCTCAGGGTCCGGGTGGGTACCATGTGAGGCGCTGAGGCCCTGGGGTGAAGGGCAGCCCAAGCGGCACAGCGGCTCACGGCACCCGCACACTAAAAGCCCTGTCCTCTCCTCCTCAGGAATCCCTTCGCCAGCGTCCAGCTGAAGCCAACAGTGACCAATGACAGGTCTGCTCCCCTTCTCAGCTGACGGCCACATCTGTACCCACTGCCCGCCGCCCCTCCTCCCACCCCCCCTGAGCTCTTTCGTTACGACGTGTGTGGTTGCCCGTCTGTCTCTCCCACGCCCCCCACCTGCCAGCACCGCCCCCCCCCATCTGGCCTGGGCTGGACCCTGGACGCTCCTGCAGACAGGACACCTGGGCTGTGACCCGGAGAGCTGAGGGGCCGGCCGGAGCCAGGACCTGCTGGCCGGGCCATGGAGCGCAGAGCCCGCCGGTGAGGGAAGGACATTCCAGCAGCGTGTGGCTGGACAGGAAGCCCAGCTCATAGCTCCCAGGTGTCTGGTCAATAAACAGGCTGCCCTACCTGAGCTCTGCTGTGGTCTGTCACCCAGGGGCGGGAGGCCTGGGCCACAGGGAGGGGAGGCCTGCCCTCTTTTTTGTTGGGTGACTCTATCATGAGCACCTAACTTCCTGGCAGGCCCTCTGCCCCGGCTGTGCCGGGCCCCCACACCCACTGGCAGTCCTGAGGGCCTCTCCGCCCCCTCCGCCCTGCCCAAGCCTGGTTCCCATCCAGAGCTGCTGCTGGGACCCCGCCTCTCTCCTCCCTGTCCCTTGTGAGAGTGGCAGGTGCCGCGGCCTGGGTCCCTGAGCTGTGTGCCATTGGGGGAGGGCTCTGCCCCCCTCCCTGCCCCAGCGACTTCTATGTTTCAGCTGAAATACCGCATTGTGGAAACTTTGTCAGACACTGGGGCTGAGTACTGCCATGGCGACTGGCCTTGGAGACAGCAGCCCTCATCCCAGAAGCTCCAGGCAGGGCCGCTCCTCCCAGACCCCCAAGGAGGGGTCCTCGAGCCCTGAGCCACCGGCAGCTGCCCACACCCAGGACAGGAGGCAGAGGGCAGGGGCCAGGTGGACACACAGGTCTGTCACCTCACAGAAGCTGGAGATGGGCAGTTGGGGGAGGTGGAGACGGAAGGCAGATGCTCGGAGTGGGGTGCACAGAAGCCCCAACTCCTCGAAACACTCCTGCTCCCAGCTCGCCACTGCCCCCTGGTGCTGAGGGACAGGCTCACCCCCCCATACCCTCAGGGTGGTGGGGAAGGGCTTCCTGGGGAGGTCTGTGGCCCCTTCCTCAGCCTGCCTTAGGCAGGGCCCAGTGTGGGGCAGGAGCAGAGGGCGGCAGGCCCTCACTCTGCTCTGGGCAGGCCCCACCTGGGCACACTGGGGGCCCAGGTCACTGTCTCCCTTCACCAAGGTGTGCCAAGGGCAGTGGGGAAGGGGCAGCCTCCCTCCTGCAGCCCCCCGCCACGTGGTCAGGAGGGGCTACTGTGCCCCCCAGACAGCTGGCAGCTGGGTCCCCACCCCAGCACAGCCAGCCCCCTCCTGCCCAAGGCTTTATCTGAAAACCCCAAAAGAAAACACAACTTAGCATAAAGGCTGTTTTTTCTCAGCTTGATTTCTCTTAAAAAACAAGGAACAAGAAAATCATTGCACCAGCATCCTAAACCTCAAACTAATAAGAAACAAAAGACACAAACCCAGACGCGTCCCCACCCACACTCCCGAAGCAACAATAAACTTACATCTCTTTGGCAACAATAACTTAAAGTCCTCCCACCACTTCCGGTTGCTGGACAATAGCTGTTACAAAAATATTCCCTGTGCTGCCCCGCCCACCCCTCCCAGCTCCACCCCTTCTCGAGTCCCCTCCCCTGCAGGCAGAGCCCCGCACTGACCATGGGGCAGCCCCACTATCTTTTGGCAGCTGGACAGGGCTGGGCAGTGCCCTGCAGGGGGGTGCTGCCCACAGCAGCCAGTGGAGGGCACCTCTAGAATGGGGCTGAGGTGGCAGGGTGGGGCCTGGAAGCCCCCCATCTTTCAAGCTGCCCCCCTTGGCTCCAGCAGGGGGACCCAGGCAGGAGTCAGCCCAGACCCTGTGGGGAGGGAGAGCTTATGTGTCTAGCTGAGTCAATGAAGGGGAAATACAGCCACAGACTGAGGTAAGGGTGGCAGGGCCCAGGAACCGGGGTCCTCTCCTGGCACTGAGCAAACCCAAAAGCAGGCGGAAGGGGCCAGGGGGACAGGGAAAGGCTGTCCCAGCGGGCCTGTGCCAGCTCTCTCAGCCCAGTGGGGGACAGCATCCTACAATGCGCCACAGGGGCCGGTGGGGCGGGTGTGGGAGGGCCCCCACCACGAGCATGTCCCTGGACTCCGAGTCCGACCGTGTGGCCAGGGCAGACAGGGCAGCTGTAGGGTGGGACCCTGCCGGGCCGGGCTGTGGGCATCCCTAGGGGACAGCAGCAGACCCTCGTGTCCAGGAGCAGTCCGCCCCGGGGCAGCGCCGGCGGGCGTGCATGGCCGCTCCACTGTCCAAGGTGCTGCATGGGCACTGAGGCGCTGGAAGCTGCTGCCCACCACTGCCAGGGCTGCAGTCGCCACGCAGTCCCCACTCACTCTCGGTCACCATCCTCACTGCCACCTGGAACAGGACCAGCAGCGGCTTCAAGGGGGACTGCCTGGACCTCAAGCTTCTTTACAGCTGACCCCCGCACCTCCTGCAGGGCCTGGCAGAGAGGGGGTACCACGGTTCAGAGAGATGCTGAGGACAGCCAGAGCCCCTCCCCCAGGACTCCCACCTGGCCAATCCCTGGCCTAGGGCCACTGACCAGCTGGGCTGCTGCCCTCTGCCCCTTCACTGTCTGCCTGTCTCGGGGGGAGCTCGACCCACTTCTCTTCGCACCGAATCCCCAGCGCCCAGACCCAGGCCAGGGTCTGTCCCCCAAGCCCAACAAAGCTCAACGTGCCCTCTGAGCCGTCCTTTGACAGGTGGGGAAACTGAGGCCTGGGCTGCAAGCGTCATGCACTCGCCTCCCGATGACCTGCTCGCTTGTTCAGTGGTCCATTCAGGACATACTGTGTCCAGGGACGGGCGACGGGCAGCGGGGAAAGGGCTGGGTCTGCCCGGGGGGACAAGATGACCAGGAGATGTTTGAGTGGAGGGGGATTTTCGGGTGAGCAAGCAGAACTGGCAAGAACTTGCCAGGGGAGGCAACGTGGCACGGATGGGCCCGCCTGGTCTGAGGCTGGCAGAGGAGTGAGCATGGAGGGGGCCCCTGAGCCACCACCACTGCGGCCGCTGGGCAAGAGCCGCCAGCTCTGAGCCCGCAGGGAGGACGGGGCGGTGGAGGAGACGGACCCGCAGGGTCGGGAAGGTTCTGGTGGGAGGGGCTGCCAAGGTCAGGCAGAGGCGGGGTAGCGCCTCAGCGCCCAGCTGTTCCTCGGGAAAAGCCAGAAGAGGGCGAGGCCTGAGGGCCAGGCAGCGTCCAGTCTCGGCCCAGAAGACAGGGAGGCAAGGCAGACGCTGTGCGAGCCTGGCCTCTCAGAGCCTGTTTCCCCGTCTGAGCCTCAGTTTCCCCGTCTGAAAACAGCTGGCACAAAATAAGCACAAGGCCCGGACACCCAGTGGGTGTGCCCCTCCTGGCCGCCCCCTTCATTGTCCCGGTTCGGGTCTCCTCCCGCCAGCCCCGCCGCAGCCTCACCTCCCACGGAGCCGGCGTCCGAGTCGGAGACGTGCGTGATGGAGAAGCGGGACGCGGGCGCGGGCGAGACGGTGAAGCGCGAGAAGGGGCCGGGCGCGGCCGGCTTGGGGGGCGCGGCGGGGGCGGCCAGGGCGGGCTCTGGGGCCGGCGTCAGCGGGAAGCCGTCGCCCCACTGGAACCCTCCGCCTGCAAACCGGCCGACGGTCACTCGCGTCCGCGGACCGGGGACAACCCTGACAGCCTGTGGCGCCACAGGCCCGCCCCGGAAGCCCATGCCGTCGTGTTTCCCACCCCGCGCCACGCCCCGCCCACTCCGCGACTCGCAGGACCCGGGCCCCCCTGCAGGCCCCGCCCCTAAAGGCCACACCCACGACACGTCGCCACCCCTGCAGGCCCCGCCCCCAGCTCACCCGCTTGGACCTTCAAGCCGTCGGAGGAGCCTTCGGCCCGTCGCAGCCGGCAGGGGGCGCTGGGGGAGCTGGGACTGCCCGGCAGGAACGCGGGGGGCGACTCCTTGGCCCCCGGGAAGGGTTCCCCGAGCTCCCGGGTGGGGCTCTCCTGGAGGGTCAGGGCAGCACGTGACTCCAGCGGCCAGCACGGCCACTCCCACCAATTTTCGTCCCTCCGGGGACCCCCACCTGCGCGCAGAGCCCTGGGCGGCAGCCCACCTGGTCGAAGAGGTAGACGGTGACGTCGTCGAAGAAGGACACGGCTTTCTTCTTGCGCTCCAGGTCCTCGCGGAAGGCCTCGGACAGCAGGCTGGGCATCTTGAGCAAGCTCCGCAGGCTGCGCGCGCTCTGGCTCTCGGCCACCACCACGGGCACGGGCGGCGCCTCCTCCTCGCTCTCCTCGCTCGGCTCCTGGATGCTGTAGCAGCGGAGCTCCTCGTCCGACTCGTCGCTGTCTTCGCTGTCCTCCTCCTCCTCCTCTGGTCGGCCCTCCGGGGCTGCGGGGAGTCCGGGCAGGGACAGGCAGAGTGGGGCTCTGGGGGCGCCCTGGCCCCCTGTCCGTTCTTGCAAGGCCGACAGCAGTCCCCGGGTCTCGTGGAGCTCGGGGCGGTGGCTCTCTGAGTCCTGCGGGACTGGGGTCAGCAGGAAAATCTTGGAACGCCCAGGGCTGGGCACTGGTGGCACCTGAGCTGGGCTTTGGGCCCCAGGAGGCTCCCACCTGGGGCCAGTGGGGCAGGTGCTCGGCCCTGGGGAAGAGTCCTCGCCCGGTGGCAGTGGGGACACCTCCCTGGGGCCAGGGCTCTGTGCCTCCCCAGGCACCCCGGACTCAGAAGTAGGCTGTGCAGGCTGCATCCCAGGGCTCTGCGGGCTCCGCGGACTCTCCAGGTCGGGCTCTGGCCCAGGGACCAGGACACTGCCCCTCTTCTCAGGGCCCAACGGGGGCTCGGGCTCCGTATCCAGGTCTGAGAAGTAGGCTGAGTCACGGTAGGGGTTCTTCTCGCTGAGGCCACTGAGGGAAGCCGGGAGCTGAGTCTCTGCCCCAGGGCTCTCACCCTCCGAGGCCAGCCCCCCGAAAGCCTCAGGCTCACATGGCTCATGGGCCTCCTTGATCACAAACTCAGGGGACTCATAGTTCTCTGTGTCATAGCCGCTGTCCAGGGCTCGGGGCTGCCCTCCAGAGGTGCCAACAGCCGATGGGCTGAAGACCTCACAGCCACCATCACTGGCTGAGGATGGGATGTCCAGGGAGTCCAGGGAGTCGGGGGTTCCCACCTGCTTCTGCAGGGAGCGGAAGGCCGGAATCACGTCCAGCTTCTCCGCCTGCAGGCCGTCACTGGACAAGTCGGTGAACACACCGGAAGTGGCCTCGGTGGTGTCCTCGTCCTCGCTGCCTGGCACCTCCAGCTCCAGGGAGCTGCTGCCACTGTCCACCGTTTGGACTGGCTCGGTGGTAGCTGCCTGGCTGCTGGCAGGCATGGGTGAGGCAGGCAGAGCAGTAGGGGCGCAGGCCTCCTCCGTGGGAAGCAGGGCTCCCTCTTGGGACGGAGTTGGGATAGATGGAAGGGGCAGATGGGGTCCAGCAGAGTCCTCAGCCTCCTCTGCAAACCTGGGCTCTGTCTGGGGGCTGTTGCCCCCACTCACGGCTGCCTCTGTCCAAGGGGATGTGACTAGCCTGGTGACAGGTGCCAGGCCCTCAGCAGGACACAGATGGGGGAGGTCAAGGCAGCAGCCCAGCTCCTGGCTGAAGGAGGCCCCCTCTGAACCAAGGAGAGGCTCTCTGGGGTCCTCTGGGGCCAGGGGGTGGCCCAGCTCAGGGACAGTCCATAGGGTCTGCTTCCTGCCAGGGCAGCAGTCCATGTGGCTGCCCGTGTAGCCTGGGTCCCAGGATTCAGGTGCTTGGCTGCCGCTGTTGTTGTTGGCTGATACATTGGAGCTCCAATGTCTGTGCTGGGTGGCCCTGCACGCCTCGGCCTCCCCCAGCTCCTCCCTGCCCGGGGACAGTCGGGCCCCTGAAGTTCCAGAGGGGGACGTTCCCAGCGGGCCCTCAAAGAAGGGCGGGCAGAAAGTGGCCACACTACAGTCAGCATCCTCCACTCCCGGCTCCGCCAGCATCAGGCCCCTGGGCGAGGGCGAGTGGGAAGGGCAGAGCAGATCCTGGGGGCGGCTCCTGCATGGGTAGTGGTAGCAGTGGCCCCACGGGCTATCCGTGGACGGCGCCTGGCCTAGCAGTGGCTCCATAGCCAGCGAGGCTGCCGCTCCAGCGTCCGAGTCGTTGTCGTGATCATCGCCCTTGGAGCTCGGGACCGCGGCACCAGGGCTAGGGGCGCAGCCAGCGCAGTCGGGGTCGTGGCCAGCGGCGGGCGTGGGCTCCTCCAGGCGGATGAAGTACTCGCTGCCCACGGAGGGGCTGTGCGCGCTGAGAACCGGCACGACGCCCGGGGGCGCGCCGTCAGGGGCGCAGAGCTCCTGCAGGCGCGCGGAGCAGCCCGGGCTCGGCACGCCCCCTGGCGGCGTGAAGGCGTCGGCGCCGTGGCCCACCTCCCACTTGTACTCGAAGTTGAGGCCGCGGCTCGTCTCAGTCACCGTCAGCACGTCGTCGCCGTCCGCGTGGAAGCCATCGCCGGCAAACTGCTCCAGCAGCGGGAAGGACGAGGCGGCGGCAAGCTCGCCCGGGCCCCCCAGTGCCAGGCCTGCCGCCCCTGGCCCGGGGCCCGCGCCGCCCCCGCCAGGCCGCAGGGAGCGCCAGCGCTGCTCGAACTCCTCCTCCGCCTCCGTGGCGCCCTTGACGCACAGGTAGGACAGCAGCAGGTGCACCTCCTCGGCCGTGGGCCGCTGCTCCGGCTGCAGCCAGCAGAACTGCATCACCTCGTACCTGCGGGGAGGGAGGCCCAGGGCTCAGTCCCGCCCACCGGGCCTGCCCTCCCAGTCCCCTGACCCCTTCAGGAGTGAGCCCATCTGACCCCAATGTAAGGGTCTGGGGTCCCCTTCTCACACTCAAAATCCTTGAGGACAGTTAAAGGAATCTCCATTTAATTAGAAGAGAACTGCCCGGTGGTGTGGCTCAGTGGACTGAGCACCGTCCCATGGACTGAGAGGTCTGTTTGATTCCAGGTCAGGGCAGGTGCCTGGTTGCAGCTGTGAGCTGGATCCCCAGTAGGGGGCGTGCAGGAGGCAGCCAATCCATGTTTCTCTCTCTCTCCCTTCCTCTCTCTCTAAAAAGTCAGTCATCTCGGAGGTGGTGTGCAGTTTGGGAGCCAACAATGGGCAGGGCACAGGGCCCTTTCCCTCAGGTCATCGCCACCCTGCCTGCAGGCCAGTTTGTGCTTTGGGTAGAGTCCATTGCCACCCGGCCGGTGTGGCTCAGTGGCTGAGCGTCGACCCCGGCCCCAAGAGGTCGCTAGTTGGATTCCCGGTCAGGGCACATGCCCAGGTTGTGGGCCCGATCCCCAGTGGGGGACATGCAGGAGGCAGCCAATCGATGTTCTCTGTCATCGATGTTTCTCTCTCTCTCTCCCTCTCCCTTCCTCTCTCTCTAAAATCAATAAAGAAAATAAAATGTATGAAAAAAAAGAGTCCATTGCCCTTTGGGTACAGAGTGGGACCCAGAGGTCGCTGTTGGTCAGACAGGAGCCAGGATAAGCTGTAACCCAGGTGGTCAGGAGCTGCTTCTTCTCTGGGGACTCAGAGCACCCCCTTTGTCTCCGACTTCCTGCTGAGGACACCCCATCCCAGCCTGGTGTCACTGGGCCCTCACCAGCGGTCGGCCAGGGTCAGCTGCAGCTGGGGCTTGGGCAGCTTGAGCTGCTGCTCCCGGACGGCGTAGGCCAGCACCTGCCTGTCCGAGTGGTGGGGGTAGGGCTGCGCGCCCAGCTCGAAGAGCTCCCAGATGGTCACGCCCAGGGACCTGCGGGGGGGCAGCCATCAGAGGAGGCGGGCACGGCTGTCAGGGCACCACTGCCAGGCTCTCGGAGCATGGGGCGCCAAGGGGCAGTTCCTGCCCTCACAGCAGCTCCTTGGGGATGCCCCTCCCAGAGGGGCTTTCCTTCAGTAAGCGGGCAGGAGGTGCCACCAGCCGGGCCCAAGCCTGTGCCCAAGGTGCCTCGGCACTTAAAAGCCAGCCTGGCCTCAAACGAACCCAGGCCCGTTCGTGTGCTCATGCACTCATTCCCTTTCCATGGCCAACACCAGACCGCACCAGCTCCGGTCCTGCCTGTCACCAGCAGAGGCTGGAGGGACAGACTATGCCAAGACTGAGGGAGGGCGAGTCTAGGGCTATCTCAGGTCAGCGTGCACAGACTGGGGAGCATGCAGGCCTGGCAGAAGGCAACTGGGCTCCTTCCAGTGGGCGATGGCTTCACCCAGCTCCTTGGGGCCCTGGCTGTCCCGGAGGCCGGACACATGAGGGACAAAGGAGATTTGGCAGTGGAGAAGTCACAATGGCCGTGGCCAGAACCATCCAGAGGACCCCAGTCCGTGTGAGCAGGGTGGGCAGGCAGGGGGGGATGAGCTGGAGGAGAGGTGAGGACCAGAGACGGAATGGAGCGTCTACTGTGGGGGCGCAGTCCAGTGGCTTGGGGTAAGCTCGGGAAGGGGGTTGGTCCACGGATCCGGGCTCCAGGGGTTAATCAGGGTAGAGGGGAGGCCAGACAGGACTGGGAAGGGGGGTGTGCAGAGGCTGGTCGAGACCAGGGATGGCCTGTGGAAGTCCGTGCCTTTCCATTCTCACGCCTTCCCGAGGCTGCAGTACTGGGTCTGAATGCCCACGCTGTGCCCAGCTCGGCGCCTCCAGACTGCAGTCAAGGGAGATCCCCAGCCCCGACCTGTCCTTCTGCATGGGAACAGGGGCCACGTGCCCCCCGCCCGTCTCGTCAGTCCCGCCTGTTGTCACTCCCAGAGGGTTCTTCAACCTGACATCTGCAGGCCTTAGCCCAGTGGGCCCCGGAGAGGTGAGACTTCCTCCACAGCCAGCCCAGGGCACCCTGTCACCTCACCTGGGGCCAGGTGTGGCCACCTCCTACAGGGCGATGAGGCCGGACAGACGCACACGTCCTCATACACACGGCCTGCGTCCCCTCAGCACAGGAAGCGGGGGGCAGGTGGGTCGGCCCCGCGTCCCCCGCACCCGGGCACCGGCGGGCGCCAGGACCCGCACTCACCACACGTTGCCGGCCTTGGTCTGGCCCGCCACCAGCAGGTTGCAGTGCACCTCGTCCACGAGCTCGGGCGCCAGCCAGCGCAGCGGCACCCACAGCTGGTCCGCGGTCACGAAGTAGTCCTCCTGCGGGCACGCCGACACTGTCACCCCGCCCGCCGGGCCTCGGCCCCACCCCCCGGCCCCCACTTACTCTGTATTTGCCGTGAGACAGGCCGTAGTCTCCGACCTTCACCGTCAGGTCGGCCGTGAGCAGGCAGTTCCTCAGAGCCAGGTCGCTGGGGGCGGGAAGACGGGGTCAGCCAGCGGGGCCAGGCCGGGGCTCCCAGGCCACCGAGGGGGCTGCACCGCTTGTCACCAAGGGTGCCCTGGCTCAGCTCCGTGATGAGCGGGAAGAGGCGTCCGAGAGGCTGCCCCCCCGCCCAGAGCCCCAGCCCCTCGCCCAGCACTGGGCGCTGCGGAAGGACCCCGCGGACGGGGCCTCAAACATCACAACGCAGACGAAGAAAACGAGGCCCGGGGAGATCTAGAACACGCGGGCCTCCGTGAAGGCATGGCCCTGAGGTCACTCCCTGACCCCAGCCTACACCCCCACTTCTTCTCGGACACCAGTCTGCCGACCCGTGCCTCGTGCCTTGGGGGCCAGCCAGCTCAGGGACTCTGTGGGTTTCCCTCCCGCCCACCACACCATCACCCTCAGCTCCATCATCGGGGAAACTGAGGCCCCAAGTACCCTAGGGGGCCCTGCCCTGCCGACCTGGGGCCCAGGGCCGGGTGTGGGTGTGGAGTGCCCGCCTGTGGCAGCACAGTGACCCCCAGCCCCACCCCAGCCCAGCGGCCGGCCTCGGCTGCCGGCATCTCCCCTGCCTGCCTGGGGGTGCTGGACACAGGGCACTGGGTGTCGTGGGGCGGCCCACAGCCAGCACAGTGCAGCCGTGCGGGGGCCACAGACAGGCCTGGGCGTGTGGGCATGGGGCGTGTGGGCACGCGGGCAGATCGGGAGGCTGGCAGCTGCCCTCTTCAACAAAATCACTGATGCTGGAGTTGCGTGTGTCATCACTCAGCACCAGGATGTTGTTGGGGAGGACGGCCCGTCGGTGTCCAGGGCGGGCGGGGCGTGTCCATCGCCACGTCGTCAGGCTCGGGGGCCAGGTGGGGAGCAGGACAGAGCCACACCTCCCCCGGGCCTGGGGGGGGCGAGAGCAGGGCCGGCGTGGGGCCACCGGGGGCACTGACCGCCTCTGGGACAGAGCACGGGGCTCGGGCTCCACAGTCTCTCGGCCCGGCCGGGGGCAGTGTGGGCACGGCACAGCACCGTCCTGCAGAGCAGGTGCCTGCCCACCGCCTGCTGTTTTCTGTTTGATCTCTTTGCACAACGGGCCCCGGGGACGGGTGAGCACGGCCCCCTCGCAGGCCCGCAGGGAGCTCTGGGGGCCCAGGCTGCGGTGCCAACGCCGCTCACCTGTGCACGTAGTCGTTGCGGTGCAGATGCAGAACGCCAGAGGCCACCTCGCAGGCCATGCGCTGCAGCGTCAGAGGGTCAGGTGCCATGGACTCCGCCACCCGGCAGCTCCTCAGGTAGCCCTTGAGGTCCCCCTGCCAAGAGGGGCGGCGCTGTCACCTGCCGGTGGGGACCAGGGGCCTGGGCAAACCCCCAGCCCCGCCCCCCGCAGAGCCTGCTCACGGGCGCCCAGCCAGCGGCCACTGCGCGCCCCAGGCGGGCCCTGTGGGACCCCCGCTGGCAGGGGCCGCTTCCTCCAAACAGCCTCGCACACCCGACCCAGCAGCCCCGGGGGCAGGAAGGCCACATTCTGGTGCAGACCACTGGGCCCCGCTGGTGGGCAGCAGACAGACCACAGGGCCGACGCTGAGTCAGCGCAGGACCAGGACAGGTGCCCAGTGTCAGGGGCAACACCCTGACCTGCCACCACCACCCAGCTCCAGGGAGGCCCAGCTCTCCTGGGACGCCCCAAGGTCAGGGCTCCAGCCAGGAGTCCAGGAAGCAGACTGGCCTGTGGCAGGCAGCTCAGCCCCGCGCCGCAGCTGGGCAGAGGCAGCTGGCAGTTGCCTCTGGGAGGTGGTGGGCAGGCCCCTCCACCCCAACCTTGCTTTAGGGGAAATGTGAGGCCCACAAGTGGGGAGAGGGGTCCCCAGCTCGGCAAAGTCCCCTCTGTGGGGATACTGAGCCCACCTTCCCGTCCTGGGGAGAGCGCAGGGCTGGACGGCGGGGAGCAGGACTCACCATGGGGCAGAACTCCATCACCAGCAGGTAGGGGGTCACCTCGGCACACTGGGCCAGGCACTGGAGCAGGTTGCTGTGCTGCAGGGCCCTGCAGGAGCCAACAGGCTGCCCCCTGCCTCCCACGCAGGGCAGGAGGGGGCGGGCAGACAGGGTGGGGGGCGGGGGAGGGCACAGAGCTCGCCTTGGAGCGGGGGTCTCGGGCATGCAGCCCCACCACCTGCAGCCGCACCGTGCTGGCGCCACCCACCTGTAGGGCTGCGCCTCCTCCAGGAACTGCATCTGCTCGTGCACGCTGGCGCTGGCCTTCAGCTCCTTCACCACCACCTGGGTGCTGCTGATGCCTGAGTTCACCTCCCCCAGGAACACCTGCGGGGCGCATCACCACCCTCCCTGGACGGGCACTGTTTTCTGTGCCTCGCTTTGCACTTTGGAAAATGGGTCTGGACCCCTCCCAGGGACCCTCCTGGCGCTCTTGGGGGGTGAGGGAGCGCCGCAGTGAGGAAGAGGGACCTGACTGCCCCGCCCAGGCTCCCTGTCCCTGCCCCCAGGCATTGCCCAGGACCCCACAGAAGGGGCTGCAGAACATGGGCTCCCAGGAAGGGGCCCAGCCGGGTGGGGACCTGGAGAGAGGGGACCCCAGGGCTGTGGCAGCTCCCAGGAAAAGCAATCTCCACCCACCCCCTCCACCTCCAGGCGAGAGAGAGGGGCCCACGATGCCAACCCCTCCCCAGCCTGGGGTCAGCAGCTCACCTTCCCGAACCAGCCGTGGCCGATCTCCTCCAGGTACAGGAGGCTGTGCCGGCCCAGGTCTGCGGACTTGAGCAGCTGCACTGTGGGGGCAGGCGGGGCTCAGGGACCTCAGTGCGGCCTCCCACACCGCCGTGCTCCCTCACCTGGCCCCTCGGGAGCTGCCCTCTTGGCCTGCTCTGAGGAGCCACACCCCACGGACCTGCAGGATGGGTCTGGGCATCTTTCTGGATGGGTCTGGGCAGGCTGGCCCCTCGCTACGTGGACAAGTGGGCTGGGGACAGCAGGGCTTGGAGCTGGACTTGGAGCTCGGGCAGTGTGGGCCTGTAGTGCGGCTGGGCTGAGGCCGTGGGGAGGAGGACACTGGGCCGACCCGTCCCCTCACCCTTGCCACAGGCTGGCATTCCAGCACCAGGCACGCCAAAGGCTCCTTTGTTGGGGGCTGCTTGGCACAGCCCCGCACGGGACACACTGGGCTCATTCTCCGGCAGGGCAGCGGGGTGAGGTCAGCAGGGGGAAGGGGAAGCGCCCGGGCTGCAGAGGCCGCTCACGCCCTCCTGTGCCCAAGGGATTCCCCGAATTCTGCTCCCACGCCAATGCCCAGAGGGCCCGGGAATGTTGACCTTGACGCTGAGCAGAACTCGGGGGGGGGGGGTCCTACTGGGTTCTGAGTCCCAGGGCTCCTCCCCCTGAGCCCCAGCCTGCTGGTCCCCCGCTGGCCTGGGGTCTCCCGAGCAGGCTCAGTGGTCCTGACAGTGGGCACTGGGGCAGTGATGGGGGGGGGGCGTGCCAACTGTCCCCAATGGGGAAGTCCCCTCTCAGCTGCAGGCCAGGGACGGGGTGCTGGGGTCCACCTGAGGGGCAGTGCCCACAGCCGGGCCGGGGAGCCTGGAGCCGGCTACACCTTCCTCCCTGCTGCCCAGGTTCTTAACCCTTGACCTCCAGGTGGGCTGCCCTCCCAGCATCACCTGGAATCTTTCCCCTCCTGGAACTGGGACCCGGCAGAAAACAGACCAGAGCTGAAAAGTGGAGATCGCTCCGCTGGGTCCCTGTCCTCACTCACTCCCGGGGACAGCCCCCTGGGACCGCGCGAAGCTGGGTGTCAGGCAAGCCCTGACTTTGGCTGTTTTTGATTTTTGTGGGTGTTTGGTATTGCAAGCGCCTGACTTCATCTTCGATTGCCTAGGCGTCCACTTCAACAAAGGCCATCTCAACGCATGGCCGGCCTCCCACGAGAGAGAGCCCCGCCTCGCCCACGGAGGCCGCCGTGTTCCGGAGGAACCCTGGTTGTTTGCAGTAACTGACCACTTGGCCGCTGGGTTTCTTTCTCTTCCCACTCTCATGCTTTAAATTCCCATTAAAAAGAGAGCCCCCGCCCTCCACCCCAACGAAAGCAGCACCCAGCTGGTGCGACCTCTCTCTGTGACCTCGCCATGGCCCAGTGTCTGACTTGCAGGTTCTGTGAGTGATAACCTGGATATTTTCCACATTTCCTGAAGGGTGCCTCGCAATCTAAGTGAGACCCGCAGGGGCTGGCGCGGAAAGGGGCCGTGTCTGGGCGGCTGGTGGGCCCAGGCGAGGCCCCAGCCTTCCCAGCCAGAGCATCCCTGTCCGGGGGCTGGCAAAAAGCACCGGGTCTCAAAGACCCTTCGGAGTCCCAGGCACACATCCCGGGGAGGCGACAGGCCATGCCTGGGGCAGTGTCCCATGGGGTGGCCCTGGCTTCCCACCAGCTCCCAGTGGCCCGCAGTGTCAGTACAGTCTCAGAGACCCTCATGTCATCCCGGAAGGCTGGGGCCTGAGCAGAGAGCCCACCTTCAGGGTTTTATGGGGTGGTCCTTTGAACAGATGCCCTCGGCCCTGTCTACCATGCCATGGAGATGCTGGCAGGGAGGTTGGAGTGTGGGGGTGTCACTATGGAGCTGGGGCCCTGGGTCTGGCAGCTACATCCACTCTGGAACCCAGACCGGTGCCTTGGGCCCCCAGCCCTGGGCAGGCTGGGCTCCAGGGCTGGCAGTGTCTGGGCAGAGACCCGCAGGGCCTGGAGCAGAAGCAGGTGGGGCAGGCCTGCCCCCCACCCCGGGGCCTGAGTGAAAGGACCATTCACAGGCCGCCCACAGAGGGAGCCCCAAAGAGCCCCTCCACCCGGAGTGGGTGGGCCCTGCCCACTGGGCACAATGGAGCCCATGTCCCTGCGTGGCCAGCCGGCGCCAAGGGGGGTTCTGGGGTCAGGCATCCTGGGACAGCAAAGGAGCCCCTCCTCCCAGCACACGGGTGGCCCATTCCAGGACCAGAAGGAGCAACCCCTACCCCTGTGCCCCTCACCAGTCCTCTCTCCGCAGCCCCAGTGGGGTGTGATGGGCAGAGGGCTGTCCCCCAGCCTGCTCACAGTGCCCCAGCCCCTCACCGGGCCCCGGCCCACTCACCTGACCGCCCTGGCTGCTTGGCCATGGGCAGGACCACCTCGGTGAGCGGCAGGACATACACGTCGGGGCCGTTCTGAGCCGCGGCCGCCGGGGAGCCCTGTGCCGAGAAGTGGGCTGCGTACTCTTCCCCCTCGGCATTCTCAAACTCCTGGGCGGGCGGGCAACATGGGCGACACGGTGAGCGGGGCTCCAGGTGGCAGGGCAGGTCTGAAAAGCCTCTCTTCCAGGGCCGAGCTCCCACCTCCCCTGAGCTGGAGGGTGAAGCCCCCCCCAGCTGGCACCCCGCCCCCACCCCTCACTGCGGCAGCAGACCCACAGCCCCCGTCCAAGGGGACACCAGCTGCCCAGCAGGGCTGGGGCTTGTTTTGTGTTGGTCGAGGGTAGGCCATGAGCTCCCCAGCAACCCTCTCCCTCAGACCTCAGCCCTCCCCCCACCCCTCCGATGCTCAGGGAGGGCACAGTTGCCTCAGGGTCGCGGCTGGGGAGTGGGGACAAGGGCCCTGTCACCCCACTGTGCACCAGTGGACAAGCAACTAAATGCCCCACACCTCCCGGACAAGGACCTTCCTGACTGCCCGGAGCAGGGCCCCAGCCCCAGGCCCAGCACCCCGCCACCTACCACAGCCATCTGCCAGCCCGCCTGGACCTTGACCGGGCAGGAAACAGTCCACCTCCAGGGCTCCTTAAGAGCCTGGCGCGGGGCAGCCGGCTGGGCCGCACCTGCTCGGCTGCTATTTTGAAATGCACTGCCACACCTGTCTGTCTGGGGGGACCCTCCCCCACGTCCAGAGCCAAAGTCTGGAGAAATCCCGGGCCTGAGACTACAAGACTCCTGCTGGCCTCTGACCGGACAACAGCGCTGCCCAGGGGGGAAACGGAGGCCCGAGGCTTCACAGGCTTCCTCGTGGACGGGCGCGGGGCTGCGGCTCAGGAGGCCCGGGTCCCTGGCCCCACCCGGCGCTGGGACCTGGGGACCCTCCTTTCTCGGGACCTTGATTTTCTCAGTGGCAAGAGGGAGGCTGGAAGCCCTCTGTGTGTCCCTACAGTCTGTCCCAGTCTGTCCCAGAGAGGACGGAGCCACTGAGGGTGGGAGAAGGCGGCTGGCACGGCCGGAACTCCCCTTCCCCAGGGCCCGTGAGACCACCCGGGGCCTATAATCCCGGCTCTGCAGAGGGCCCCGCTGCCCGCCCACCCCCTGGGTCAGGCCCTGGCCCAGCCCTTTACCTGATGGTGCCACCTGGAGGCCCACCGCAAGGCGCGGGCACAGCGGGCCAGCAGGTAGGACAGTGTCAGCATCTCCGCCCAGCCCCTGCCCCCAGCACAGCTCCAGGCCTGTGCCGCAGGCCCGCCCCCCGAGCAGAGCGGGGGCTGGAATGTTCTGGCACCGTGTCCCGGGAGGTGGGGAGGGCGCCTGCAGGAGGGGCCGCTGCGGCCCTTGTTGGGAGCCGGGTTCTCACAGTGGACGAGGAGGCTGACTTACACACAGGCCGCAAGTCCCACCGGCCCCGCCCCACCCTGGCCCCAGGGTCTTCCAGGAAAACGCCAGCGCTGCCGGGCAGGTCGGGGACGTGGCGCCTCTGCGTGGGCACCCAGCTGGCCGGCTGCTCCAGGGGCCCTGGTAGGAGGGCCACACGTCCAGCGTGGGCTTCGTGAGAGGCAAGTGCCCTCACACGGTTCTCGCCCGGTGGGTGCCCGCTCAACGCCCCCCGCGCCCACCACCCTCTCCGAGGGGACACGGGCGGGGCGCTGCTCCTCCGGAGGACTGGGTGTGGTCACTTGGCATGGACACCGACAGGGGTGCTGTGCTGGCCCCCGACCGCCCCTCCTGACCTCGCCAGGCCCAAGAACCTGACCTCCAGCCAGGGCGGGGTTGGCCCGTGGGTGGGGGACCACACAGCCAGCAGGCTGTCTGCCGGGTCGCAGGAACTCGGCCCACACCTGTCGGGGTTCCCAGCCCCAGCTTCCACCTGGCCCGCCCAGATCAGAGCTGTTGCAGGACATGGAGCTGCGGTGGGGGCAGCCCTGGGGGCTTGCCACACCCGCGGCCACTGTTCTCAGGAGGGGGCTTGGCCCTAGAATACAGGCCAGGACGACGGAAGGCGGCCCTAGGCGGGTGGGCGGTCGGGGGACGCTCCGTACTCGGCCGCGCTGGTACCGCCATCCCCGGCCCTGACACCCGCCGCACTCCCCTTGCCTCCGCGGGCCCCTCGCAGGAGATTCCAGCCGGTGAGGAGGTTTTCGTGCTGGGACGCCTGCCTCCCTTTCTCACCCACCCCTGGAAGACAGGGCTCTGGGCCAGAGCGCCCCCTCCCACACCAGCTCAGGAGCCCCCGGGGCCCCCTGCAAGCCCCTCCTCGCCGTCCTGAGGGCCCAACCTGTGCACAGCCCACGGAGGCCTGACCCTGAGCTGGGCTATGACAGCGTGAGGCCATGACCCCACGGAGGGGACCCAAAATGAAAGAAGTGGGCCGGGGTCCCTGAGGGCCCCAGGTGTCAGCAGCCCCAGAGGTGGGACTGTGGGATCCCGGGCCAGGGTCTCATATGGTCCCCAGGTGGCCCAGGAGATCCCGTCCACAGCCCCTGGGATCCCCGGCCTCACCTTGAACCCGATGCCGCCCTTCTTACAGCACAGGCAGGCCAGCATGAGTGCGATGACAGTGAAGAGACCGGAGAAGGACACAGCCACCACAGCCAGTGAGGATGACCAGGACAGCTCGCTGAGCGGGGCACCGTCTGCCAAGGGGGACAGCAGTCAGGCCTCCCGTGGCACCCACCCCAGGTGCTCTCGGGGCCGGCCACACCCCGCCCCAGGCTCCCCAGCCCCACACCCAGAGCCCCCACACCCCGAGCAAGTGGACACACAGGGGCCTGGCCTGCAGTCCCTCAGCCAGCCACTGGGCGAGGGCGGGCAGAGCGGCCAGAGCCTGCCACCTCCCCACTGTGGGGTTCACGGACACCCTTCCACGAAGGCAGGGTCGAGGGGCTGTGGGGACACTCCTCCCTGTCTCCCTGAGACTCTGGTCACCCACTCACCCACTGGAACCTGTCCCGGGGGCTATGCCAAAGCTCTGGGGATGTCACTGCAAAGACTGTGAGACCCCAAGGGGGCGGGGGACTCGGTCCCACTAAGTGGGGGGCATTGTGGAGCTGGCCACTGTCCACTGGTCCCATGCCAGACTCTGGGCAGCTAGGGGTCAGGGCCATGAAATATAGAGCCTGTCTGACCTCTGAGGCAAGGGCACCCTGCTGTCCCAAGAAGGTGGCACTGTGTTGGCCTGGCATCTCAAGTCGCCCCTTGCTAACTGACCACCACTGGCTCCTGGGGGACAGTGGGGGCCCCCCTTCCACAGTACCTGGTCCATGTGAGCCCCCTCACGGCTAAGCCTCACTAGGTGGGGAAACTGAGGTACCCAGGACAGCACGACAGGCCCCCCCAGAGTTAGGGCTCCAAGCTGCCCCCACTCCCCAGCTGAGCCAGGGCTTCGGGGCGGCTCGGCCCTCTGGTGCCTGCAGGATGGCCTGGTGGGGCCAGTGAGGCGGCCCCCAGACAGAGGAGCCCCTCCCCTTGGGCTTCTCTGTCGGAGGAGGTTTCCCACCGGCCCCCAGCTCTCTGCCCACTGAGTACCCCTAAGCTCTCAGCTCCCAACAGCTGCCCCCTCAAGACCCCGTCTCCAGGCAGCACACCTGCCGTCACAGGCCCAGTCAGGCCGAGTGTCCCGCAGCACCCCACTGGGTCCTCACTGGCCGCCGAGGCACGGCCGCCTCTCCCATGGTGTGGGTGAACGAGGCTCCGCCAGTGAGGGGCTGCCCGTGGCCGCCCAGCTGCCCCGACGGCTGGGCTTCTGCTCCTGGGCGAGGGCTGCTGGCTAACGGGCCATCTGGGAGGGCCGCCTGGAGACAGTGTGAGCCCAAGGGCCTGGGAAGCCCGCGAGTGAGGCCTGGCTCCCCACTCAGGTCGGAGTCTGTTCCCCACACCCACACGCAGGGAAGAGAGGCCGTGGACGGGCCAGGAGGGCAAGGTCACAGACAGGGGAAACCAGCTCAGCCCCCGCCCAGAGGAAAGCTGTGCACAGGGGACCACACGCCGCAGACAGTGTCCCCCAGTCCCGGGACTATGAGCAGATGCCCTCACCTGGCCACAGGCAAGGTTTCGGACGTGCAGGTGGACACGCCCTCCGTGGGAGACCACCCCCAGCGCTCACCCAAACAGCACGCTGCACACGGCACCCACCCCCAGCGCTCACTCGGGGCTCCTGCACCCCACGATGCGGCCGCCATGGCAACCGACCCGTCTCGCACCCGTCCCCGCACGGTGCTCCTGCTCCTTCCCCTCCCCCGCCTTCCTGCACGGGACACACTGAGCCACGGAGCTCACGGGGCCGGGCTGCTCTCCTGACCCTGTCCCAGAGGAAGACCGCAGGCACCTGGCCCATGTCCCCCCACCCGGGGGGCCCAGCCCTCGGCCTCCTTGACAGCGCTGGTCCTGGGCGCAGCCCTCCCATGGCTGCCCTCCTGACCTCCAGCGGGCTCTGGTCACAGAGCAGGCCACTGAGCGGGCCTCCCCATCACCCAATGCCCATGTGCCTGTGGGGGTGGGGAGGTGACCCAAAGTGACTCAAAGAGGGGCTCGGAGCAGGAGAGACCGCAGCCGCCCCACGGGGTGCTCTGGTGACCGCCCTCAGTGTCTCGCCCTCTGACCCCTGCATCCCCAGGGGCCTCGGTGGTGCCTCCCAGGGAGGGTTCTGAGGGGCTGGCGGGATGGGGGACAGAGCGTTTGGGGGCTGGAGAAGAGGGCACCGCTCGGGGCAGAGCCAGGTGCCAGCCAGGCTTCTTGTAGAAGGAAAAGGTGACTTGTTCCTGCCAGCAGGTGGGGTGAGGGTCAGGTGAGTATCTGGGGCTGTCACACGACCTGGGTCACCCCAACGCCCTCACCCTGTCTGTGACCCTACACAGGCGAGAGAAGCCTGAGGGCAGAGCGGGAAGGTGCCTTCCCAGCTCCAACTCGGCCAGGGCTGCGGGAGGCGGACCAGCTGGCATTTGTAAGTCAGATTGGGGCACCTTAGAGGGAAACACGAAAATAGCAGGTTTCCTGATGGGGACGGACTTTCCAGCCAGAAGCAATGGAAGGAATCACAGAAGATGAATGGACTGCCCGGCTGGTGTGGCTCAGTGGTTGAGCGTCGTCCCTGCACCGAGAGGCCGTCGGTTTGGTTCCTGGTCAGGGCACATGCTCGGGTTGGGAGCCCGATGCCCAGTGGGGGCGTGCGGGAGACAGCCGATCGATGTTCTCTCTCATATCGATGTTTCTATCTCTCCCTTCCTCTCTCTCTAAAAAAAAAAAAAAAAATCAATGAAAACATATAAAAGAAGGCCAGTGGGCCGGCCACATAACAGCGTATGTTCAACAAAAGCCCCCAGTGGGAAGCACGCGACAGACCAGGAAAAGCGATGTACAGACAGCATGCCGCGGGCCTGGCGTCACTACTGTGGCGGGCACACATCAGCAAGAAGTGGAAAAAAACTTTAAGACCCAAAAACATGTGCAAGGAAACTAAACCAAGTCAGCCCAGCAAGGAGGAAACACAATCTGTCTGACCCACAAGAAAACCTGCCGCACCATCCAGAGTCAGGGAAACGCAGGTCCGAGGGGGCTCTGGCTGGAGCGGGCGCCCCAGCCCCTCGGCCCAGGTCAGGGGGCCTCGGGGAAGCCCCTGGGAGCTGCGCACCGGGCCTCGGACACCGGCCGCTGTCTCTTCGGCCAAGGAGTGCCCGCCTGGGACTTTAAGCTGAGAGTGGCCTGGGGACGCACAGACCCGGGACAGAATGGAGGGGGTGAGGTCCCCGACCCGCAGACAGGCCCTGCGGGCTTACTGCAGCTGCGACGAGAGTGCAACAGCCCGAGGAGGAAGCACACGGAACAGTTAAATAACAACGATGGTAAACGTGCCCCAGGCGGGACCGCACGGGGCAGCCACTCTGGAGAACAGTGTGGAGGCGCCTCAGAAAATTAAAAACAGAGCTGCCACACAACCCAGCAATGCCACTTCTCGGGTTTATCCAAAGACATCCCAAACGCTAATTTGAAAAGACGCAGGCCCCCTATGTCCACGGCCGTTATCTGCAACAGCCAAGATCTGGAAGCAGCCCCGGGCCGGCAGCCGACCAGGGGTCAGGGAGGTGTGGTCAAGTCCTCAGTCAATAAAAAAGATGCACCTGTAGCCCTGGCTGGTGCGGCTCAGTGGATAGAGCGTCAGCCCTCACACTGAAGGGTCTCGGGTTCGATTCCCGGTCAAGGGCACGTACCTGGGTTGCAGGTTTGATCCCCGGCCCCGGTATCTCAGAAAAATATCCCGGGTGAGGATTAACAACAACAAAAAGAACGAAATTTTACCATTTGCGACGGTCACGGATGGACCTAGAGGGCATTGGGCTAATGAAACAAGGCAGAGAAAAACAAATGCCGTAGGATTTCACTTAGAGGTGCAATTAAAAAACAAAATTAACCAACACATAAAACAGACTCATAGACACAGAGAACAGACTCGTGGTTGGGGGTGCTGAGGAGCTGCACAGAAAAAGGGGAAGGGCACTCGGAAGCCGTTGGGGGGGGCAGTCAGTCCCTTCCAGCCTCAACACCCATGCCTCAGTTTCCCCGCCTGCTGCCTGAAGAATATATAAGTGAGCAGTCGGGCCCGGGTGCCGGTGAGGACGTGGAGACAGGGTCTGACCTGGCCGGCGGAGAAGCCGTGGAAGCTGGCTCCTCGGTGCCACTGACAAGCTCAGAACGGCAGAGAGCCCTCAAGCAGGTGCCAGGGTGGGGCGGAGTGACTGCCAGGGCACGGCGCGGCTTTTTGGGGTGCTGAGCACGTTCCGGGGCTAGAGCGGGGTGGCGGTGGCGCTGGCTGTGGCTGCACGAAGCGTCACGGCGTGGCCCACGGGGAGGTGCTCACGTCCACCCACACAGACGTCACCTCAACTTCACAGATGTTCTGAGTGGTCAGACACCTGTCCAGGCCCTGGAAACTCACCGCAGGCTCCTTCCTGAAGCCGACGGTCAGGCGGAGAGCAGCCTCTCTCCTCGGGTCAGGGGCACAGTCCAGGGCCCCTCTGGTGTGCAGCCCACACACAGCCTGTGCCCACAGCCTCAGGGCCCAGCAATCGACCAGGCAGCTACTGGTCTGCCCTGCCCCCGTGCAGGAGGGGCGTTCTCAGATCCCCCCACGGCTGAACTGTTTCAAACGCCCCCACGTGGGCAGCTGCCCAGTCTGTGCCGGCACCCACCCCGCACTCCCCCACCTTGTAACGCACCTGGTCCCGGGCTGGTCACGGCTCTGAGGCCCGAAGGCTGTCACCCTCCCTCCCGGCCCTGGGCAGGTCCCTGGGAGGTGCTTACACTGACACCCGTGGCACCATGCCACCCCCCGGGAAGGACACAGAGCGCGCCGCCCAGCCCCCACCGGCCTGTGGGTCCAGTGAGAGCAGCCAGGACGTCGGAGGGCCCCACCCCAGCCTCAGTATTTCCGGTCCCCCAGCTGCCCTGTCCCTGGGTACCAGGGCAGCCCACAGGGGCTCATGCTCGGGGGTCACCAGCAGGCCTGGGGCGGGGCCTCCGCCAGGCATCCGAGGACTCTGGCGCTGTCCCCACCCCCCGTGCCCGAGGTGATGCAAACAGGATCTCCTGAGGAAGGAACTGTGCAACCCAGCGGGTGCTCGCGCGCTGAGCGCCCAGGGTGTGTCAGGAGAGCCTGGAGCAGCCCGCGGCCGTCCTTCGGCCCCCAGCTGAAGCAATGGCAGGATTCTGGGGGTACAGGTGGCGGGATGGGTGCCCACGCCCCCACGAGCCATCCACAGGGCAGATCCAGCGCTGGGGCCTGTGGGGCAGAGTTTCTTGGCAAAGCCTTGCCCGAGGGCCCTGACGCGGAAGTTTCTTCCAAGAGGAACCGAATCCCCAAGCAGGAGCACGGCGCCCTCTGCTGGTGGCGACAGGGAAGCGAGATCACGGCACTCGGTGGCCGGCCGGGTGCCTTCCAGGCAAGACCAGGCCCAGCCCGTCGTCTCCTCACCTCGCCCTGCAGATCGCTGTGGTCAGGGGAGACAGGGCAGGCGCGGGGCCTGCAGCCAGAGCCCGGGTTGCCTGTGAGCGGGCGCCCGGGGCTGGGCTGGGAGCGTGGCCAAGGGCACGTGCCCATGTGCGTGTGCTCAGACGCGCCGGCCTCCCCCTGGGCCTCCCAGGACGAAGGCCACGTCTGCAGGGTGCCCCCCCACAAGAGCTGGACTGCGTCAGCCTCCAGTCCCAGCGGACCCTACACCTCAGCTGTCCTCTGGCTCAGACCACAGCCAGGCAGGGAGACCCAGGTCCACCCTCCCTGCCGCAGAACCGGCTCGAGGCAGGGGTGCATCCAGACCCCATCTCTGCTCCTGCCCAGGCTCCACCCCCAGCAGGTGGGAGGGGCCTGAGGGCATCTGTGTGGGGAGACTGCGCCCACTGTGTCCCCTGCCCCCCCCTGCGCCCCCTGTGCCCCCTGCGCCCACTGTGTCCCCTGCCCCCCCTGCGCCCCCTGCACCCACTGTGTCCCCTGCCCCCCCTGCGCCCCCTGCGCCCCCTGCGCCCCCTGCCCCCACTGCAAAACCTTCCAAACCCCTTTACCGTCCTAACAGGGCACTGTCTTCACTGTGGAGAGGGAGAGTGCTGGGCGGGAAGAGGTGGGAAGGGGCAAGTATGTGGACATCCTGGCCTCCTGGACATCTGGACCCCAGGTGGGGCAGAGAGTGGGCGGAGCAAGGCTGGCTGAGGGAGGGGCTTCAGGATGAGCGCCCAGGCCAAGTTCGGCCTCCACCATGGACAGCAATGTGCCTGCGGGCCTAGCAGGAGGAGGCCTGGTCCTGCCAGCTTGGAGCGAGCCCCCATGGAGGCCTGAGTGTCAGTCCAGGGCCCTGGGGAGGACCCTTCATCTCCAGGGGCCAGAAATGGTCTCTCAGGGATGCCTGCCTCCTGCCAAAAAGATTTCAGGCAGCTTCTGGGGCAGCCAGGACGGCCCCCACCTGTGGTGTGCAGGTAAAGGTTTAGCAGCGGGCTCTCTGGGCGGGAGAGACAGAGGAGACAGACAGACAGACAGGATGGGGAGAGTCTGGGTGTGCGGCGCTGGCGCCTCCTGTGGTGTGAACTGCCCCACCGTGGGCCGTCTCAGGCCACTGAACACGGGGTCGCGAGAGCCGCACCCGGGCACCCACACACCCTTCAGTGACGCCTACCGGGCAGGAGAGGGCACCAGGAAGCGCAGACAGAAGCCATGACGCTCCTGTCTGACCACGGGCTCGGTCCCAGAGTGTCTGAGTAACCCCCACAGACAGGGAAAGGCGAGGACTCCCAGTGGCCAGTGAGGGCGGGACGACAAGGACGCCACCGCACCCCACAAAATGGCTCCAGTGCGAAGGCACACGTGTCACGCGCTGGGGAGGGCCACGTGACTGCACAGCCCACAGCAAGTGGGCAGAGACCCGGGAGGCATGCGGCGTCCAGCAGCAGCGACCCTCCGGGACCGGGGCAGGCGAGCGGGGCAGGGCCAGGGCAGCGCATGGGAGTGACCGCAAGTGCGCATGGGCGCAGACACCCTAAAATTCATGGTGGAGGTGTTCGCACAGGGGTGAGTGATGTCTCAGCGGGGTTAGGGAGGGAGGCTCCTGGCAGCGTCCAGAGCGGCAGGAGGCGACTCCGTCCCCAGTGCCGCGGAGGACACTCGGCATGGCGAGCGGCCTGGGCATCCCGCTGAGCGCAGGCAGCAGCCAGACACGCCTCTGTGGGCATCTCTGCGTGTGTTTCTGTGCGTGTTCCGTGTGTTTCTCTGTGTGTTCTGCACATGTTTCTGCGTGTTCTGTGCATGTTCTGTGCATGTTCGGTGTGTTTCTGTGTGTTTTGCATGTGTCTCTGCATTTCTACGTTTCTGTGCGTGTTCTCCGTGTTCTGTGTGCATGTTCTGTGTGTGTTCTGTGTTCCTGCACGTGTTCTGTGCATGCTCTGCACGTGTGCTACATACCACTGACAGCTGATTCTTTCCGCAGATGCCAGGAAACCCCAGGGCCTCGCAGCGGGAGTCTGAACTGCTGCCCGCACTGCTGCCCGCACCACAGGTGCTCAGGGCCCCAGGCAGCCAAGGCGGGGCCAATACTCACAAAGTCACCGCATCCCTGTGCACGCGAGCCCTGCCTGGTGCCCCAGCTGGGCCCTGAGGCGGGACGGCGACCCCTGCCTGGTGCCCCGGCTGGGCCCTGAGGCGGGACGGTGACCCCAGCAGGACCAACTGCAGACTCTGCGGGGGCCCTTGTTCAAAATCATTAAGAATTTTGAGGTGGTGGGAGCAGAGTGTGAACCCTAACGGGACCCTCCCAGAGGCTCCCTCACCACCGTGAGGACTCCTCAAGAGGCAGGGTGGTGACTTCGGCAGAGCCCAGGTCTGGGCCCCGGCTGCCCTGCCCCTGGCTGGATTCACGCAGGTGAACAGGTCGTCTCCTCAGCCAACCCAAGGCCAGCTGCCGGGCTGCCGGATGCCAGGTGCCCAGGCAGGTGGGCGGGTGGGAGCCTTTCTGTCTCCCCTCAGGAGAAGGGGGCTCTGCACCCTCACCTGGGAGGAGCAAGGCCAGGCTGGCCACACCCACTGGGAGAGGTCATCCCACGGCCTCACCTCACCCACCCCCAGGCTGCCCAGAACTGGCCACTGCACCGGCCCTGCCACACAGTACCGAGGTCACAGGCTGTGACTGCCAGCAAATGCCCCGGAGTCACCTGTGTCCTGGGGAGAGCTGCACCCCTGGGGAGGCAGCCCCCTGGACGCTCTCCTGTGCGAACCACATGGCCCCAGGAGCTCACACGCCACCTGGCCCCCCCAGCACCCTGCCCCCCAGTCCCCGGCCGCACTTGATCGAGTGCCCAGGGCCAGAGCCTCAGATTCGGCCTCTCCACTCTCAATGTCACTGCCTCCATCACTGCCGCCGCTCTGGGGACAGCACGGAACCTCCAATGGATGGCGTGCCGACTGTGGACGACAGGCCTGGCCGGTGACATTGTGAGAACCCTGCCCAGGGCCGGCCTCTGTCTACCCCTGGCTGCTGAGCGATCACAGAAACAAACTCGACACAAACACAAGCACCCCTGCCCTCTGCGTTTGGTGGACCCCAGCAGGTCCCCCATGACACCAGCAGACCTCCGAAGAGCCATCGCCTTCCACTTTGGGGACAGAGAAACCACGAAGCCACCGTGCCCTTGTCTCCATGCACCGTCCCCTCCAGAACAGCCGTCTCTGTTTGCTGAGCGTCAAGTTCTCACCAGGCCCTTACCACCCCGCCCCAAGACCTGGGGGTAGGCATTGTTATCCCATTTTACAGATGAGAAAACTGAGGCTCAGGGAGGTAAGACTGGGCTGTGGGAATTCAAGGGGTGGAGGGCAGGGGACCCCACCTCTCCTCCTCCCCAAGGCCCACATGAGGCCGCCAGGAGCCCTGCACCCCCACCCATTACACAGCACCACCACCCAGGGCAGCCCCTCCCGCAGTGGGACAAGCTCTCCCTTCACTGACCAGCAAAGAGGAAGTCATTGAACGGGCACGTTACAATCACACTGACACAGCGACCCCCAGCGCCTGCGAGGGGCAGGACTGCCGTTTCTGAGGTGGGGGAGCCCCTGCCAACATGCCCGGGGCAGGGGGGGGTAACAGCCTCACAAAGGGCAGTCAGGGCCCAGCAGACAGTGTGAGGCAGGACATGGGGGAGGGCCCCCAATCCCGGGTCATCGTGGCACCCTGCCACCCT
The DNA here is from genome assembly GCA_030848825.1 of Tadarida brasiliensis. NCBI lineage: Eukaryota > Metazoa > Chordata > Mammalia > Chiroptera > Molossidae > Tadarida > Tadarida brasiliensis. Next base: position 65,576,044 of record CM061273.1, read on the forward strand.
GCCAACGGTCCCAACACTAGCAGCCCTGAGGCTGGAGCCCCTCCCAGGAGGCACTGCCTGTCCCTAAAGGTTGCCTGGGCCTGGGCTGCTCAACAGGGCCACCTCCACCCCTGCCCTCAGGGCCCAGCCAGGGCTTCCGCCTGGGCCACTGGCTGGTGACACTGTGTTCTCCGAGCCCCGAGAGGCCTGGGAAGTCGTTTCTGAGAGAGTGACTCCCACATCTGCTGCCAGCTCCTCCTGCAGGAGCAAAGCCCCCGGGCGGGGCCGTGGCCAGGGGGCCCGGTGCCTCACTGCACCTGGGTCTGCTCCGGGGCAGGAGAGCCCACCACATGCTTGCCCGGCTCTGTTTGACGCGACTCGCCTGTGCCAGAGCCCTAATGCCAATGTGGGCGGGAGTTCGGGCCCCTGGGCCACAGCTCAGGGCAGGAGTTTGTCTCCCACTTGGGGAAGGGGGCGGAGCTGGCAGGTGACAGGTGCTGGCCCTGGCCCCCTCTGCCACCCCAGCTGCCCACTGCTGCCAGGAGGCCGGGCATCCATGGGTAAACACACTGCCAGGGCCACCAGCCTGGCAGGGGAAGAGGCCTGGCCCCAGGCCCCCGCAGTCCCTCCAGGTCGACAGCACCACTCCAGCCTCCTCGCTCTCCTGGAGACTGGGCACCCAGGCCCACCTCCTGCCCAGAGGGCTCTGTCCTGCGGGCTGGCCACGGCGCCCACCTCCCACATAGGCTGCCGGGCGGCGGGCAGAGCTCCAGACCCAGCTCCTAACCTGGAAAGAAGCCTCCTACGCTAGACCTTAGCCCAGTAAGGGGCCACGGCGGCCTAGGCCCCGGGGGACACTCCTGCGCCTCCCAGAGGCCTCAGTCCTGACCACCCTCTCCTCTGAACACCTGGGGCAAATGCAGGCCCTCCTGCCCTGGTTACCTGTGCCAGAAACGTCCACAGAGACACAGGGGTGGGGGCACCTCTGCTGCCCGCCGCTGCTGGGTGTCAGCCCCCAGGCCTGTCAACCTACAGGGACCGCAGGCCTCCAGGGGGGCCTGCCAGGGAGCTGTTCCTTCCGCCGGCTCCACTCGGGGTGGGGAAAGGGTTAATTTCCATGCAAAATAGGAACCGGCGGCCCAGGAAGCATCATGTCCGCAGCGGGGACGGCAGCAAGGCAGGTGGTGGGCAGCGCAGCGGGCAGAGGGCTGGCCGAGGGGTGCGGCCAGCGGACTCACCGGGGTCGAAGTGCGAGCTGAAGGCGAAGCTGGGGTTGAAGAAGGACGACGACATGGCCGGGGCCAGCAGCGCGGACACCCCAGGCGGCGCTGCGCTCAGGACGCCCGCGGCCCCGGCCCGCACCGCGCCATCGCCGGTGGCCGCCGCAGGTGCGGAGCGCGCCCAGCCCGCCGCGCCTGCCGAGCGCCCACGGCCACAGCGGAGGGCTGCCGGGGTGTGGGGCCGGCGGGAGCGGGCGCCGGCTGTGGTGACAGACGAGGCGCCTCCGTCCGGCCGCGCCGCCGCCGGGCTCCGGGGCTGGTGCAGTCCGAAAACACTGGCGGGAGCGCGCGCGCTGGGGGTGGGGGGACTCCCTCTCCTGCTGGGGGGCACAGAGACGCACGGAGGGGGAACCCGCGGGCTGGGGGGGGCACGAGACGCGGGGAGGGGGCACAGGAGGCTGAGGGGCACGCAGATGTGGGGAAGGCGCTGCAGCGTGGGGGGGTTGTCACGGAGATGTGCGGAGGGGGGACCTGCGGGCTGGGGGCCACTGAGGCACGGGGGACACAGAGACCAGGATCAGAGGCCCGGAGACTGGGGGCGGGGTGGCTGCTCGGCGGCTGGGGAGGGGGCACGGGGACCCAGCCGCACGCGCGGGGGTGGGCACCGTGGCACGCAGGAATGGAAAGCGCGCGCAGTGTGCCGGGGACGCGCCGGGCCCACGCGCACGGGTCAGGCCGGCATGGGGCCTGCACACGCAGGTTCAGAGGCAGCTTGGGTCCGGCGGGGCCCTTTGGGCGGCGCCCGCGCTGGCGGCCGGGGGGCTGCTTTTGCACACATGGCAGTGCCTGTGCCACGCTGCGACAACCGTGGGACAACCGTGGAGAAGGAGCCGCCCCAGCCGGTGCGAACAGCGCTGGTTTAGGGCAGGCGCAAGGGCGCCGGGCACGACGGGCCGCCCCCTCCCGCCTGCCCCGCGCGCCATCTTGCCCCGAGCGGTGGTGGCGGAGAGCACAGCAGGGCAGGCCCGGCGGGCGGCGGGGGGCTGGGGACTGAGGCCCCTCCCCCACCGTGGGAGCTGGAGTTACAGTGTAGCCGAGATTTAAGTTTTCTGTTACTTGGGTCACTCACTCATTCATCCATCCATTCATTTCTGGCCAGAGGAGCGAAGCCCGTTGGCAGGGCCCCACTGGAAGGGTGGGAAGCAGGGGAAGGGGGCACCTAAGCCCAGTAGGGCCTGCCAGGCTTTGGGGAGAACCAGGATCCAGGTTACTGGCGGGGATGGTGGGGATGGGCAGGGATGGAGAAAGGATGGTGAGGGCGGGTCAGTCCTTGTCAGAGGTGGCCCCTTGTGGGGCCCTTCTTTTCCCTCAGACATTCGGGTGGCCCCGCCGCACCCCAGGCCTGTGGAGGAGGACCTGGGATCCTTCTCACTGGTCCTGGGTGTGTGGCTGCTGGCCATATTGCCGGGCAAGGAGGGCTTGGCTGGGGGAGGTGCTCAGATCCCAGGGCCTGAGTGGTGTGGACAGCTGAGGGCTGTGATCCAGGAGTGCCCCCAGTGTGAGGGGGCTGTGCCCCAGTAGGGGGACCCCTTCCTGCCCAGGAGGCAAGCCCAAGCCCACGCCCACGCCCACGCCCACATGGAGGACCCTGCCTCTGCCCATCCAGGAGGGGGCCCCAGACACCTGGACCCCAGTGCAGCCAGCGATGTTCCTTGTGGACAGGCAGGGGCCTAAGTCACTTCTGTCCAGAGCCTCTGAGTCACCGTGGCCGGCCTCAGTGAACAGGGTCGGAAGACGGCTCTCTGTGACCTGGGTTTGCCTGTGAACACGCACACACAGAGGGCTGGCTCTCTGGGGCTTTGGGGTTACAAGTCCTCCTCCAGGGTCCAGGCTGGGTAGAGGAAGACCACCCAGGGCTCGCGGTCCGGCACGTTCGCTCCATTCGACTGCAGTGGGGGGCTCCCTCCTCCCCCATGCACCGGGGTCACTGGAACAGGAGCCCTGCTGCGCCCCTGGCAGGGTGACTTGACCTGGAGGTGTTTGGAGACCCCTACCATTCATCCGTTCACTTGACAGGCACTCCCGTGTGGCAGAGGGCGGGAAGGCTGGCGCCAGGGTTAGGGGGAGGGTCTGACTGCATACCACCTGCAGTCCTTTGGGGACAGGCCCCCTGCTGCAGGGCGTGGGGCGAGACGGGGCCAGGGGACTTGGGGCCAGCGCACCACAAGCTCAGATGGCTGGGCCCACGCAGTGGAGTATTCCTGGCCCATAAGGAGGACACGCTCGGTGAGACAAGCCAGACACGAAGGGCACGCATGCAGGACTCCACCGCCGTGAGGTCCCGGGACCATGTGAACCCACACACAGAACGTAGACTGGCAGTTGCCAGCGGCCCAGGGAGGGGCACGGGCCTCTGTCGGGGGTGAGGAAAGTGTTCTGGAACCAGACACGGCTGTGGTTGTAAACCGTGTGGATAAACTCGAGAGAACACCGACCCGTACACTCTAAAATGGTGAACTTTACGGTGTGTGAATTATATCCCAATAAAGCTGTCAAAAACCAACTTGGGAATCAAGGCGCCTAATATTTTAATGTGGCATCTTAAAAAGTCAAAGTGAATGAGGAAAATCCAGTGTGAGCAAAATCTCCCACTTCGGAGCCACGGCCTGAGTGGGGACAGCTGAGCTGTCGGGAGGCCGGGACGCTCAGGACGCTCAGCTGTCGCCAGGCCCTCCCGTGGTCACGTGGCTTCTCTGCGTCTCTCTTCGTCTTGGAAGGAGCCAGTCATCGGATTTAGGGCCACCCTAGTCCAGTACGACCTCATCTGGACTTGGTCACATCTGCAAAGATCCCGTTTCCAAACAAGGTCCCGTCACAGGCACCGGTGGGGAGTTAAGACAGACATATGTTATCTTTTGGGGTCACCATTCACCCCCCGACAGCAGTGAAGGGCAGGTCAGCATCTGAGTCACCCCACACTGGCATTCCTGCACACAAGGCAGCCCACACACCCACAGATGGGCACCACAGTGGGCATCACAGGGCCCAGGGGCACCCCTGCCTGCCAGGACTCACCCGCAGCTGGCTCCCCCACCCACATCCCCAGAATGGCACACCCTTTCCTGCTGCCGCTGGGGCTGTAGCCCTGGCTGAGAGTAGGGGAGGGGGACAGGTACCCTTTGCAGTCACATTGCTCCCCCTGTGTGTGTTGGGGGAGGGGTGCTATTGCAAAGGGGAAGGGCTAGCCCCTACCTGACCTTGCCTGAGACGGCCCTGGCACTGAAGAACCCCTCCTGGGGGAGCTCAGCTCCGAAGCTGTGCTCCACAGGGTGGGGGTGAGAGGGACTCCCACCTGTGCCAGAGACCCCAGAAGGCGGGGTGGAGCCTCTCCAGGAAAGGGAAGGTGTCTGGGGTTCCAGCCGGCCTGGCTGGGGGCCACCCCGGGATCTGGGAGTGGGTGTGGCTTGCAAGAGCTTGGTCCTTCAGTAAAATGGCTCCGGGAAGAGGGGCGCGCACCCCTGCATTTGTGGAGCTGTCTCAGGGCAGGCGGCCTCTGCAGGGGTCTGGGCTGCAGCGGGGCCAGGAGCAGCCGGCCCTCCCTCCAGCGGCCCAGAGAGGCAAGGGCAGCCCCAGACCTGAGCCTCCTGGCCGGGGCATTGCCTGCCACGCTTGGGACAGCGCTCTGAGGTGGTCCCCGCTGCCCCTGCAGGCCGGTGAGCTGAGGCCAGGGCTGAGGAGCTGCTGCCCGACCGAGGACAGAATGAAACCCGAGGGGCAGCCCAGGGGACCGGCCGTCTGTCATCTCAGGGGCAGGTGTTGGTGACCGGAGCCTGGCTGTGCACCCCCCAGCCCTCTCTGGTGGCCGGGGAAGGTGGGCATGGACCATGCCTGCCTCCCCCGCCCCCCAGGCAGGGCCAGGAGGAGGGGGCGAAGCTGGTCCCTCTGCAGACCCTTGGGTGCTGCTTGCTTCTTTTTGATTTGTGACTTATTAAAGCGCAGTTCCTCACTCAGCATAAGTGTTGCTTCGCTGGGGTGAAATCCACGTAACATCACAAGCCGCTTTCACGTGAAGGAGCCGGTGGCATCCCGCGTTCGCAGCGCGGTGCCGCCGCCGCCCGGTCCAGGTCGGTCCGTCACCCCAGTCAGCCTGCACCCATGAACCCTAACTCCCGGAGGCCCGTCCTCCAGCCTCGGCAGGCACCCATGGGGTCCCGTCTCTGGATTCCCAGACGCGTACGCAGCAGAGGAGGGGCACGCGGTGTGTGGCCTTTGTGACGGCTTCCTCCGCTCGGCACGAAGGTGTCACGTTCAGCTGTAGCGTGTCAGGTGTCTCCCTTTCACGCCGAGAACATTCCACTGTGGGACACACACGAAGGGGTGTCCACGCAGCGGGGACAAGACCACAGCGTGAGGACGTGCAGGGAGGCGGCCCGCCCCACCCAGGCTCGGGCACCTGGCTCGGCTGGGGAGCTTTAGGGTAACCCTTTGGGAGAAGAAGGTGCAGGCGCATGGGCTCTTCCAATGCTCGCCCTGGACCCCCCACTCCTGGGAACGGGAGACACGGCCCTTGGACAGAGACACACATCGAAATGCCATCAGCAATGGCAAAAACGTGGGGACCTGCTTAGGGTCCAGCAAGTAGCCAGTCAAGGAAGTCACTGGGATGTCCCCAGCTTGCCAGCCTGACGCAGAGCTGTTTGAGGTCACACAGTGGCGGTGCCATGTGATATACGTCCACAGGGCAAGAGGGACTCAGTGCTGGCTGCGAGGATGGCAGAAACCTCAGAGGGGAGCTGGCGATCCGGGGGGTGGGAGGATGTTCTGCGGAATCGGCAGTGTGTCCCCCTCGGGTCCCCCTGTTTTCACCCCTGTGACGGCCTTGTGAGGGCCCTGCCCAGGGAGAGAGGGCAGCCCTGCTTGGGGTCACACTGCCCTGCTCCCTGTGCCAAGTGAGCCACCCTGGCCTGGCTCCCTGGCCCCCACAGTGACCCTGAGACACAGGCCGGCTGCCCAGCCTGGCCGCTCACTGAGGAGGCCTCACTATCCAGCGTCTGCTGTCTTCCTGGACCTGCCGGCCAGCCCGCAGCCCCTCAGTGACCCTGGTAGTTCCAGCCAGCCATCTCCAGGACCACGCCACCCCGCACCCCTGGGAGGCCAGCAGGCAGGGTGGGGCTTCAGTGACAGACAGAAATGCTGCTCTCCCCACCCCGCCCAGGCCCAAGCACTGCTGATGTCAGTCTGCCCGGCCCGGGGGGTGTGCCAAGTGCCAGCGAGCCCCTGGGGGCAGGCAGCGCCAGGCCGGCATGCCGGGAGGGGTGGGGGACAGCTGCAGCCCCAAGCTGTAAACAGGCCAGGCGGCAGCAGGTATAAAGGCTGGAGCCCCACAGCCTCTCAGCACCCAGCCTGACCCACTTCTTGGAGCCCTCGAGGGAAGCCGGCGCAGGTGAGCCCTGCCGGGGGGGTGGCATGGGCCCCGAGTTTCCCAGCAGGATCTTGGGGCCTTGTCTTCAACCACAGGAAAAGGGGAGGCCCTGGGTCTGCGGGGACCCCAGGGAGGGCCAGGAAAGGCAGGAAAAGCAGTAGGAAGGGGAGGGGCAGCCCCGAGGGAGCCCAGTCTGAAGGCCGCTGTGTGGGCCTGGGTCTGCGGGGAGGGGTGGCTGTGAGTCGGCATCAGACAGGGAAGCTGAGACCCGGTCATTGGCCTCAGGACCCCAGGGGCTGAGTGAGGGGCGAGGAGGGCTGGCAGGACCGAGGGTCCAAGGCCAGTGGACCCCCAACTCTGGCAAGCACACTGAGCCGGCTCCGGGGCCTGCGCCAGTCCCATCTTGACGGGCACCCTGTGCCTCGTCACCCCCTCCCGCCTCCTCTGGCCCGAGGCCTTTCCCGTGTGGGACCTGGACCCGCTGGGGCCTCCCCAGCCGACGCTGGATGCACAGCCCTCAGGAGAGCCACGCGGGCCGTCCAGAGTGGTCTCGGGGAGGCCCTGCCAGCCTTGGGGGGCATCCAGGACACAGCAGTGCCGGACACCTGAGGGTCTGAGGGGCTTAGCCAGGTCTGAAAGCTCCGGCCAGCTGTGGCTGTGGAGGCAGTGAGGAGGGAGGGGGGAGGGAGGCCTTTCCAGGGGGAGGAGAAGGGGGCCGGGCCCCCGAGGGACTGCAGCCATTTCCCTCCCCTCGAGGCTCCTTGTGTGACCGGTAAAGGGGCAGGGCCCAGGGCTGCCAGGCTGAATGCGACCACTGGGAGGAAAGCAGAGCCTCCTCCAGCCACGGCCCAGCCCCACTCATGCCCGCCGGCCACGGGCTGCCCCCCCAGTGGCGGAGCATGTTCCAGAAGGCTCCACCACCCCGTGAACTTTCCAGAGGGCCAAGGAGCTTCTGAAGCAGCTGCTTTGCCACGAGCCCCAGAACCCAACCCACCCTGGGGACGGTAACCCGAGACCTCAGCAGGTCATAAGGCTGTACTGTGAGGGGCACGGGACAGCCTGGTCCTCAACTGCTGGGCCTGCGCCCGCACCCAGACCCTCGGCCCAGCTGGAATCCCTGCCCGCCCGGGGCTCCTGCACGACGGTGACTCTCACGATGGGGACAGTGGGGGCAGGCACACCGCGGGGCCACAGCAGCTGCACCCCTGCCGGTCCTCCTGAGGGCCTGGAAAGGGGGCAGTGGTCACCCAGCTCCAGACTGGCCCGTGCCCAGCACAGGACGGCCAGGGCCGCTGGTCTGGGGTCCGGGGAGAGTAAGGCCAGGCCCCGGGCCTTGAGTTTCGGCCAGAGGAAGGAGTGCTTCGGGTCACCAGGAAGGCTTCCCAGAGGAGGCTGCTCTGAGATGGGCCTTGAAGGACAGGAGAACTGCCCCTGACGCATGGAGGACAGTCGCCCCCGCCTCCTCGTCCGAGCAGGGAAGGAACTGGTTTGCACTACTCACCGTCTTGGGCCTCAGTCTCCTCTGTGGAGCGGGGCAGCACCGCAAGGCGGCCGGCTAGCTGGAGGTGGGGGCTCAGACTCGCCGTCCTAGGGCCCTGGCACAGGGACTCGGCAAGGCCAGGGCCCTGAGGGCAGCTGGGGTCTGGTCTGGGCCCCTGGAGACCCCACTGCCCTGGGCAGGGTCCAGGCGGGGTGCCCCTCCGGCTGTGCACACCTCTGAGCCGGCCCCTGTCCCCCCAGGGCCAGCATGGACGAGGATTTCTCCTCCCAGATGAAGAAGATGGCTTTGGCCATGGGCACGTCCCTGTCAGACAAGGACATAGACCTGCTGCCCACGGACATGAGGCACCATGGTACAGCCTGCCCCCACGGCACCCCGCGGGAGGGGGGACCTAGCAGCCCCCAGGCAGGTCTCCCTCTGGCCCGCTGACCCGCGTCCGGTCGCCCCAGGCTCCTTCAACTACCTCAAGTTCTTCGAGCACATGCGGAAGTTCCAGGCCTCGGGGCAGCTGGAGGTCGCCATCCGCAAGGCCTTCCAGGCCCTGGACAAGGACAAGAGCGGCTTCATCGAGTGGAATGAGATCAAGTAACAGCCCGCGACCGAGGGCGGGGGGAGGGGTGCAGTGTGGGGTACTGAGCCCCGGGCCCCTGCCTGGTCCACACCCCACACCCACCCCAGCAGACCCGGCACCCCCACCTGACCTTGTGGGAGGCGGGGCCAGGCCGTCCAGGCCCACAGGGATAGCACCAGACCCAGGCCCAGAGACCTGTCTCCAGCTGTGCCTCAGTTTCCCCACCTGTAAAGTGGAGAGCGAGTACTTTGTAAACCATCGGGCACCGGCCAGACCCCCCCGCTCTGACCCGAGCCCACCTGGCCCAGGTACGTCCTGTCCACCATCCCCAGCAGTGGGCCGGCCGCGCCGCTGACGGACGAGGAGGCCGAGGCCATGATCCAGGCGGCCGACACGGACGGGGACGGGAGGATTGGCTTCGAAGGTGGGCAGCAGACGGGGTCTCAGGGCCTTCCTGCCCCGCCCCCAGGCCCCTCCCCTGGCAGTTTGCCCGGCGCCCCTCGGGGCAGAGCTGAGCGGCTCCCCACTGAACGTCCCCGAAGCCCACAGCCATCTGTGAGGGGCACCGCCATCCCCAGCTCACAGACGGGGAAACTGAGGCTCAGAGAGGCTGAGTGTGGCAGGGCCAGGAGGGCCACTGCAGTTTCCTGAGTTGGCCTGAGCTGGCTTTGGGCGGGGTCACCCGGGCAGCCCCAGACTGAGGGCAGTGGTAGGTTAGTGGGGGTGGGGAATTGGGGGGCACCCGAGGTGAGGAGGGAGGCAGGGACCAGGGCCTGAGGACTGCAGAGGTGGGCACAGAAGGAAGGAGGGGAGGTGGTGAGGGCTGAGCCCCAGGAGATGGGTGCAGGGTGGGCGGGGTGGGGCTGCAGGCCTTCCCTGAGGGTCTCCGTGGCTGCCCTGGGGTCTGTGTCACCCCCCCCTTCTGCCAGCCTCGGGCCTGGAGGGCAGAGGGCAGCCAGGAAGGGCTCAGAGCCCCAGACAGATGGGTCTCCAGATGCCCCTGCCAGCTGTGGGCCCCCCCCAGGCCTCCACGTCAGGAAACCCTGACTTGTGGGGTGGCCCCAAGGCTTAACAGGCCGAGGTTTGCTTAGGACTTAGCCCCCAGCCGCTCTGTGCCTGTTTCCCACTGAAGGCGGATGGAGGCTCTGAAGGGAATTTGGAGGGTCCCTGCTGAGACCCAGTCCATCGTGAGCCCCAGGTGGGCAGGTGTGGGGCACCCAGCAAGTGTGGGTGCGGGGCAGCGCAGTTCTGGTCGTCTCCTGCTGCCCTGGCAGGGCTCAGACGGGCCCCAGGACCGTGGGGTCCCTGCTCATAAAGGGAGCACGCCTCCCCATCGGGCCTGCAGGGCTGGGGGGGGCACAAGGCAGGGGGTTATTTACTAGAAGTCTGTCTCCTGCTCTAGAATTTTCTGAACTGGTCAAAAAGGAGAAAATTCCGAAGAAGAAATAGCACCTGGCCCAGCGCGGGTCCCTGAGGGGCAGCGGGAACCCCAGTGCGCCCCGATGAGGAGGCCATGGGGGTGAACACGGCCCGCCAGGAAAATGCAATAAAATCAGCATTAAATAAACAACGTGGCCTGTGTGTCTGTGGGGGTGCTGTGTCAGCTGGGGGCAGGGTCGTGGGTCTCTGGGGATAGCTGGGGGCGGGTCCGGTGAGCACGTCCAGCCCTGTCCCTCTGTCCTTCCCTTGTCCCCCCTCACTGCAGGCTCTCACAGAGGGCGATCCCACCACCAGCCCTGGCCCCTCCCGGACCCGCATTCCCGGCACAGTGCTCTCGGGCCCAGACTCCCAGGACCCCCTTCCCCAGCCCCAGCTGGGCTCTGCTTAGGATTCAAGCCAGGCTGGTCCCTGGGCCACCAGGGCCCACAGCAGTCGTGGGAGCAGGGCACAGGGACACCTGCTGCCTCGGCGTGTGGCCGAGGGGGCCCTGGCCTGGGCCCTGCACTCCAGCCTGGACGTGTCCAGGGCTCGGTCCTCCAGCTGCGTCTCCTCGCCTCCTCCTGCCTTCCCTTAAAGGCTCCCATCTCCCAAGCTCTTCCTGAGGGAGAACCCCACCTGGCCTGCCCAGGCCTCTGCCCCACTGCCACGTGCCCACCTGGTAGCTCCTGCTTTTGGTTCAAGTACCACGTGGACGCTGGCAGCTCCCACCTCCCCTGCACTCTGGGCTCCTATGCCCGTTCTGACCCCGACACCCCGTTTCATGTGAAGGAGGCCCAGCCTTCCCTCCGTCAGACCTCTGCCAGGGAAGGAGGGAAGGTGCTCCTTGCAGAGGAAGCTGGGCCCAGACACCTCCCAAGGGGGGGAAGGGCCACGAGGACTCTGCCTCTGCCCCGTCCTGGTGGCAGGTCCTGGTGGCAGGCTGGGCTGAGGAACCTTTGCAGGGACTCACACCAGCAAGGGCCCAAGTCCCCCAGGGCCGTTAGAGGGGGAGGGAGGTTCCACCTGCCCGGGCAGCCCTGCAGCAACCCCACCAGCAGTGGGCCCCTGCACCCTGTGAGCAGGAGGGACTTCCTGGCCAGCTCAGGGTCTTCCAAGTGGCCTGGTCCCCGCACCCTCGGCCGGGGCAGCAGCATCCAGACTGCCCAGCATGAGGGGGGCAGTGAGCTCCCCGCTCTCCTGCCCAGATTCCACCCTCCTCACGGGCCGGGCACCTGGCACGGGCCGGGGGGGAGGGGACGTGTGGGTGCCGGGGAGCTCGGTCAGGGCCAGGCCGGAACAGAGGATTCCAGTCGGGGAATCGGGGCAGGCAGGGAACATGGGGGTCAGGCTGAGACAGAGCTGAGCAGGGACGCCACCCCCGGGCCCCGCTGCACACAGGCCCTGGTGGCCGGGGGCCCCTCCAGGACCCCAGAAGAGACAGGCAGGGAACACACGGCTTTGAGAAACAAGTTTTTACTGTTAAAACGCAGCCACAGTGCTCCACCCGCAGATGGGAGCTGGGGCAGAGGGGAAGGGCGGGGTCCCCCATCCGTGTCTCCGGCGCCGGTGTCACTTGGCGCCCCGGAGCGGCCGCCTGCGCTGCTCCAGCAGCTCCTCCAGGTGGTCCGCGCGCTTCACGGCGGCCTGCAACACGCGTGCACTGCCGTCAGGCCAGGCGCCCCCCCCCCGCCCCGGCCCCGGCCCCCACAGCACCCACCTCGTGCTGTTTCCGGAGGCTGCTCACGGCCTCCTCCTTCTTCGCGAGGGCCATCTTCACCCTGTGGGACGCACAGTGGGTTCTTGGGAGCCTGCCGCTCTGAGTGCAGCGGGGGGGGGGGGGGGGGGGGGGGCCTGCAGCCCAGACAGCAGGAGGGGCAGCTGCCTGCCCGCCTGTCCCAGCTGCTGCCTGCGGGCACTGGGCTGTCTGCAGGGGTTGGCAATAGGAGCTGTGATCCCCGCACAACAGGCCTTGGTGCAAATCGGGGCCCAGAGCAGGGACCCCGACGTGTGCCTCAGGAAGGGTGAGGCCTGCACCCCTAGTTGCCTCTCAGAGTGCCCTGGTGGGCAGACAGGCGGGCAGGCGATCTGGGGAGGACTGTGGGGTCCTGCGGGTGTGGGGCCCTCGTTGTTAACATCCTGGAACCTCTACCCCTTTCTGCACGCACGGGCTTCACTCAGGCTGGGGGCCCGAGCTGCCCCTCTGGAGACCCACACGGGGCGCCTGCCTGGCCTGGCCCCCAGGACACCCGGTGCACAGACAGCTGGCTTCCTCCTGGGCCCTGGGGCCAAGTGCCAGAGGAGGGACCCGACCTGGGGCCTCGAACACGGGGCCCCGCAGCGATGCTGAGGACGGCTGGTTCTGCGTGAGGCGGAGAGCGGGCCCTCGGCAGCTCGCCTCCTGTTGGAGCTGTGGCCCACGCCCGCCCGCCCGCTCCCTGCAGGCCAGCCCACCTGGCGTGGACGTCCTCCAGCTCCGCCTGCTTCTCCCGCCTGAGCTGCTCCAGCTCCAGCCGTCGGCACGCCCGCAGCTCGGCCAGCTCAGCCCTGGCCTGCCGGTTCTCCTCCTCGGACGCCGCCAGCTGGTCCGCAAACTCCTGACGGAGCACCTGGGCCAGGCTGCTCCTCTCGCCCACCAGCTGCTCGTTCACCTGGGCGGCACCGAGGGCGTGAGCCCGCGTGGAGGGGAGGCTGGGCACCCCCGCCCGCCCCGCCCGCTCACCGCCTTCGCGTCGGCCAGGGCCTTGTCCTTCTGCCGCACCAGGCCCTGCAGACGGGCACTCTCCGCCTCGGCCTCCACCAGCCGCCCCTTCAGCTCCGCGCACTGGTCCTGCAGCTTCCGCTCCGACCGCTCCAGCTCCGACAGCTCCGCCTCGTACTTGTCCCGGAGGCGCTGGACGCTGGTGCAGTGGGGTGCAGGGTCAGTCAGGCGGCCCCGCAGCCCCGCACGGTGCGCGAGTGCCCGGTCAGCGCCCGGGGGACCAGCTCACCGGCTCTCGGCAGTCCTCTCGCTCTCCTCCCTGGCCAGCGTCATGTCGGCCTCCAGCCGGCGGATGACCAGCTCGATGTCCTTGTCCCGGCCCCTCCGGATCTCTTCCTTTAGCTCCCGCTCCCGGTTCAGCAGCCAGGCTTCCTGGAGAGGAGGCGCCCGGGCTCCTTGTGAGGTGACGCATTCGTGGGGGCAGAGAGGCCTCAGCCGTGCTCAGGGAGGGGCCGTGTCCCGTCACTGGGACCCACGTGGGACGGCAGGGGCACGGGCAGGAGCCGTGAGCACAGCTGGGGCTGCGGTCAGAGTGGCTGGACACACGGAAGGCCTCATCCAGGTGCTGGGGGTGGCCAGGTGCCCACGACTGGGTGAGGACATCAGAAGGGCGGCCTCAGACGAAGGCGGGCACTGGGCACCATCTGCAAACCCTCAGCAAGTCGGGCCTGGCCGGCCCACAGACTCGGTGACCCTCCGTGCATGGTCGTGGGAGCGGGAGGGGGGGCTGTTTGGCCACCACTGAGTTGGTCACCAGGCCAGTGAGTCAGCTACCTGCGCTGTCGCTGGCTCAGTGTGGTCAGTTAACTCTGGGAGCAGCTGTCTGTGCGGAGGGAGGGTGAGGCGTGCTCTCCTCCGTGGCCACCTGGGACCCACCGCAGCCCCTCTGGTGTCCCGGGAGCCCGCTGAGGGGAAGGGCTGAGGCAGTGCCTGGTATCACTCAGCACGAACCACCAGCGGCAGCAGCCAGGCTGAGGACCCAGAACCACGCCCAGGGGAGCCCCAGAAGCAGACCCACACTGACGCCTGGGTGCCGGGTGGGACGGAGGGGGGAGGGGCAACGGCCAGCCCCCACCCCGCAGCACCCACCTCCTTCTTCGTGCAGTTGGCCTCCCACATCTGCCTCTCCACCTCCAGCTGGTCCTTCAGCGACTGCAGCTCCATCTGGGGGCGGGGACACCATGAGCCTGCCGATGCCCTGGGCCCTGCGGCCCGGCCGAGCCGAGGGTCTGCGGCCGTCGGGCTGGGAGCCCCATCCTGAACCCAGGCTCACCAGCTCCAGGCAGCTGCCCCAGAGGCTGGCCTGGTGGTGCCCCTGCACAGTCCCCCCTTCATCCCCAGAGCGGGCCCCCACGGGGCGGGCGGGGACAGGGGGGGACAGGGGTGCAGACCTGGTGTCTGTGCTCCAGCTCCTCTCTCCCCTTCTCAAACTCGGCCCTCAGGGCCCGGCCTCGGGCCGAACTGCTCTCCTCCAGCTGCTGCCTCAGCTCCTCCAGCTCGGCCCTCTGCCTGCAGGCCCAGCGGAGGTCAGTGCGCGGCGGCGGGTGGCGGGCGAGCGGGGGCAGATGGCGGGCGGTCCCTCCCGCAGCACCTGGCGGCCTGCTGGCCCAGCCGCTCCTTCTCCTCGGCCACCTCGCTGTAGAGCCGCCGTCGCAGCTGCTGCAGGTCCCGCTGCTCCTGCTCCAGCTGCTGCTCGAAGCTGCAGACAAGGAGCTGCTGAGGGGGGGCAGGGCGGCTGTCCAGCTCGGCACCCACGGAGTCATCCCCTGCTGCCCGGGGCGCGGTCCCTCGGAACCACCTGGCACGGCAGCAGCCCCCTGGCACGTGTGCAGGGCCACAGTCAGCCCTGGGTGCCCTCGTTTTCACTGTCCTGGCATGTCCTCAGCGTAGGGCCCGTCTCGTCCCCACTGCCCTGCAGGCCTCACGGAAGGAGGGTCTGTCCACAGACGAGCAGTCCTGGTATCACTCTGGGGCCCGACCTCGCTCGGGGGCCAGGCACATCCCAGCTCTGCTCTGACCTTGGCCCGTGTCCCCAGTGAGGCTGCAGGATGGGACACCCACCGCTGCTGGGTGCGCGCGCGCTCCTGCTGGGCCAGCGCCTCCTTCTCCCGCTCCAGCTGCTCCCGCAGCGCCTCCACCTGGCGCCCGTGGCGCTGGGCTGCCCGCTCGTCGGCCTGCAGCAGCTCGGCTGCGTGCAGCGTCCGCAGCTTCTTCAGTTCCTGCTTGTGCTTGGCGACCAGCGTCTGGATCTCGGGCTCGAGGCCTGGTGGGGGCAGGGCGCTGCAGGGACCCGACCTCTGCCCTCCCCACCGCCACTGTGACAGGGCTGCAGTCCAGCCAGGGCAGCGCCCCGGGGGCTCCAGCTCATCCCTCCCCTGCCACAGCGCTGCGACCCCCGTCACGCTGGCCAGGGGGTGTCCCCCGGCAGTACCCAGGCTCCTGGGGAGAGGGTGTACCGGATGGGAAGGCCAGGACCCGCCAGCCCCTGGGCCCGCTCTCTGAGTGTGGGGGAGCCGCACGGCAGGTGGCAGGAAACCTGGGACCCCACCCTGAGCTCCCACCGCTCCTCCCTGGAAGCTGGAGTTGCCGGGCCGAGAGGGAGCCAGCCAGCCAAGGGAAGGCCACAGGCCCCCCCACCCTGCCTCGTCCGGGCCTGGAGGCCAGGGGCTGCATCCCTCTCTCCACCACCGTGTAACGCAAACCCGTCCTCACTCGAAGGCCCCACGGCTGCCCACCTCGGATGGTGATCTCCTTGATCTTCCGGGTCTTCTCGTTCATCCACTTCTCCCTGCGGACTTTCTCCGTGGCGCTCATGAGCTCCTTGAGTTTCTTAATCTCCTACCGGCAAGGAAACAGGCAGTCGGCAGAGGCGCTGCGGGGAGCAGGAGACAGCGCGGCGCCTCCCAGATAGGGCAGCAGGGCGCTCCAGGGGCGGGCGGGGCCGTGCCCTCCTGGGACCCCGTCACAGGCCCGTGAGGCCAGGGAAGAGCCTCTGGGACGCGGGCAGCATGGTCTGCAAGGGCTGGCCGGGGCTCACCAGCTCCTGCTGCTGCTGCAGCTGGGCCTCCCGCTCCTTGTGCCTCTGGTCCCCCTGCTTCAGCTCGGCCACCACGGCCTCACACTTCTCCCCCAGCATCTTCTTGTCTTCAATCAGCTGCGGGCGGGGTGGGAGGTGAGCTGCTGTGCCGAGATGAGGCTCTGCACCGTGGGGCCCTCACACCCTGCGTGACCCCCGCCTCCCGTCGCCTGGGCTGTGCAGGGCCCAGGCCACCACCCCAAGGTCCCCTCCCCAATGGGGCGGGCGGGCTGTGCGCCTGTGGACAGGAGCCACAGCTGCCCCTGGCCCTCCACACCCACCCCCAGGGCCTCCGGCTAGTGCCCTCGAGGCCTGGATGGGGGTGGCTGGGGACGGCGGCCTTGGCTAGGGGCCCCACCACCGTGGCCATGTCGGGTGTGTCCTGGGAAGGGGGTCATTCTGCCATCTCGCCGCCTGGACTGTGAGAAGGACCTGCCCACTGCCTGGCAAGGTGTCTCCGCGAAGCCCCCAGGACACCACGCAGCCTCACCCTCGGCGTGGACACACCTACAACCACCCAGCGAAGTGTCTCTAGTGACCACGGAGACCCCTTGCTCCCTCCGGGCTCCTTCCTCCGCTCACAGACCTAGCGTTTTGTCCAGAACAGGCCCGGCAGAGGCGCGGCTGAGCAGGGCGGGCTGGGAGCTCCCTCAGCCCTCACCTGGGGACTCTGGCTGCCACCAGCCCCACAGACAGGAACAGCCACCCAGGTCTCAATGGCCGCAGAACTCGCAGGACTGGCTCAGGGGGTGTGTCCTGTGGACGCCTTCCACCCACCGGTCCTCTGGGTGACCCCTGCCTGGGTGTGCCCTGCCACCCACCTACCACGCTGCACCGGGAGGCACGGCCGTGGGGGAGAACCCACCGGGGCTGGCGAGCCTTGGAGCACCGTGGAACAGTGGCCTCCTCACCCCCAGGGGAAGCCACCGCCCATTTCCAGAGAAGGGAGAGAAACACCCAGCAGAGGGCCGTGGGTCTAGGAGTCTCCCGAGGCCCGAGCTGGTCTGGAGTCCCGGCCCTCCCCAGCTGCAGGGATCGCGACACCCCGCCCAGCGCCCTGCCTCCCGGGGTCACCTGGTCAATGAAGGACAGGTGTCGCTGGATGGCGGCCTCATAGTGCTCCCTCTGCTGCCGCAGCTGCCGGCCCAGCTCCTTCTCCGTCTCCTTGACCCGCCGGATGGTGAGGTCCCGCTGCTGCGCCTGGGGGTGCAGGGCGGGGGGCAAGAGGACAAGGACCTCTCAGGGGCGGCGCTGGGGCCCACACTCCAGAGGGTGGCCTGGGACGCGGTGGTGACACCCCATGGCAGAACTCCCCCAGGGTGACTGGCGTGACGGGAAGTGAGGGCGGTGGGGAAACGCCGGCTGGTGGGCGCGGTGGGGGGCGGGAGTGACTGGAGGGCTCACCAGCGCCCTCTGCAGCAGCGCCATGGCCTGCTTCTTCTCCTCCACCTCCAGCCTCAGCCGCATCAGGGATGCGCTCACCTGGGACACGGACTCCAGGTGCCCCGGCCCCTCCTCCAGCACGAGCCCCTGGGGACGGGTGTGTGTCAGGCAGGGCCCTGGGGAGACCTGCTGTGCCGTCCCTCCCGGGGGGCCCCCACACACCTGGGGGGCCGAGGCCGGCGGGTCCTGCCCGGACTTCTCCATCTCGCGCAGAAAGCTCATGACGCTCTGCAGCTTGGCCTCTGACAGCAGCGTCCCAAACTCGGGGGGACCGGCGGGCGCACTGAGCTTCCCAAATTTCTCCAGGTTGTCGGCCGTCAGGGAGCTGGCATCGTCCTCCTGGGGGGAGGGGCGCAGCACTGGGGGAAGTCAGGCAGCCAGGGACCCTGGGGTGGTCGCCCAGGAGCTCCCCAGGACCTCCCCAGGACCTCGGGGCAGGGAGGGGAGAGGGCCCCTCAGGCAACTCAGATCCTTGAGGGGCGACCCTGGCGCCGGCAGAGTGGGTGCCCGCCCCCACCCGGGTCACTCTGAGGGTCCTAAGCCTTAGTGAGGCCCTGGTTGCCTGGGGGTTCAACAAGGCCCCACCTGACCCTCGTCAGGGTCCTGAGGAAGCAGGAAGGAGCCCAGTGGGCTTCCTGCCCCTGAGGGGACGATGCTGGGGTCCAGGGCTGGGTCAAGGGGGGCGCCTGCGCTCACCTCGTCGGTCCAGGCGTATTTGTCCTTGTGGTAGGCCCTGGGGCGGGGCAGCGGCTCCGGCTCCTCCTCCAGCCGCCGCAGCGTGTCCAGCAGCTCGTCCAGAGTGGCCCTGCCCTCGGCCCTGCTCCCAGCGGGGCCCACCACCTCCAGGGCCTCCCGGGCCACAGCCTGCAGCAGACCAGTGGGCGGGAGAAGCCGGTGAGGCCACAGGAGGCCGACAGCACCCGAGAACCCCGGGGTGAGGCCGGGCAACCACTCGGCCATGTGGACGCCGTGTGCCAGACCGACCTCCAGGGACACCAAACGGTGGCCAAGTGGGAAGCGTGAGGGCTTGGCCTCTCGGCCTGGTGGCCGCTCCCTCATGTGATTTCCAGTTTTCTCTGTGGGCCCCACCCAGGCATCTGTGACTGCCCAGCAGGGTCCCAGAGCCCTTGGGGACCCACCCCTGCGGTAGAGCAGCGCTTCCTGGCAGGAGGGACCCCAGCCCTAGACGGGCAGGGCAGGGCGGGAGGGGCTGGACCAGACCTGCGGCTTGTCCTCTGGGAGCTGCCGGGGCTCTGGGGAGGAGTCGGGCGCAGGCGGGCAGGGGTCCTCCGGGCCCATGGCATGGGGGCCGGCCCCTGAGAAACGGCACGCATCAGCCCACCCGCTCGCTGCCCCGTCTGGGGAGCCCTTGGGAAGAGGCCAGGCACGGCAGGCCTCAGGAGGGGGCACGGGAGCCCTGACCTCTGCTCTTAGGGTCCCCTGCACCTGGCTGCCGAGGAAGTGGGGCAGGAGGGGAGCAGGGCCTGGGGTGCTGTACAGCTGAGGCCCCTCCTCCACAGAGGTGGGGAAGCGACAGCGGGGACCACAGCAACTCCAGGGGCTGGAGCCCCCGGGACAGGAGGCAGGGGCAGGGGCAGGGGCAGGAGGCAGACGGGGGCAGGGCAGGGCAGTCGTTGGTCCCGGCTCACCGGTGTTGTTGGCCTTGGGGGTCTGCCGAGCGCTGTCTCCCGGCCACGGGGACGGCTCCTGGGCCGGCCGGGGCTGCCCCGTCTCCTGGGTCCCCCTCCGCAGCCCAAGCTCAGCGTCGCCCACCTTCTGGGCTCCCTTCTGCTGCAGCTCCTGCAAGGGACCCCCGAGCAGCCTCGCCCACAGCACAGGGCCCTCGCCGCCCAGCCAAGCTGCCCGAGCCCAGTGTGCAGGCCCCTGGGTGCAGTCCCTCTCACTCACGGGGCCCCGCCTCGGCACTGCCCCCCCTCCCACCCGCACCTGAATGGCCGCCTGTCTGGCCTGGCGCGCCTTCTCCTCCCGGGCCCTCCTCCTGGCCGCCTCCCTCTGCTGGTGCAGGTCCCGCAGGTGCCCCTCTCCCAGCCGCTTCTGCTGCCCCTGTGGACACGGGGTCACTGACCCAGATGTGGGCTTCCACAGCACCCCGAACCCTAACCCCCAACCTGGCCCCGAACCAGAGAGCTGCTCAGACCTCTCAGCCCAGGGGGACCCGACTGGCATTTATTTCCCAACGCCCGGCCCTACTGACTGAGCGAGCAGCCCAGGGCAGGGAGGCTGGGCCCCCAAAAGGTGTGGTCCCAGAAACCCTGCCGTGTACGGCTGAGACCCCTAGGTTCTCGCCCGCCCGAGGGACACGGCTCACACACCCACACCGACCTCTCGCTGGGCCGCCAGCAGGGGCTCCGGGCGGGCGGCCTGGGCTCTGCGCCGCTGTGCCTGGTGCCGGTACCAGCGCTGGATGGTGATGGCGGCCTGGTTCACCTGGCGGATGAACCTGGCCAGAGAGCCGGCTCAGGACCCCGAGGGGCCAGGCGGCTGAGCAACAGCCTCCCCGGCCCCGGAAGGCCCAGCAGGGCAGAGAAGACTGTGACCATGTGACAGGGGCCAACAGTCCCCGTCCGGAGACCCCATTCACTGCCACCCACAACTGGAAGCCCCGAGGCCCACCACTGGCCTGCGCGGGCGGGCGGGCGGGCGGGCAGTACGAGCCCAAAGGGCCCAGGCTGTGTGCTCCGGTCACAGAGCATTCTAGAGAGGACAGGGGCAGATCGGGGTCCTGGTCAGGCAGGGAGGTGCTGGATAAAGGCTGTGAGGGGCCTTGGGGGGTGACAGACACTCTGCATCTTGATACGTTGCATCTGCAGACAACACTCACCTAACTACCCATCTGAAATGGCGCGTTTTATTATTTATCGATTACACTCAGTAAACTGACTGAACAGGAAGCTTTAACCTCGGCTCTTGGGACCACCTGTCAGTTTGCTCGGCGAAGGTGCAAACGAGGCGTCCAGGACGTGACCTCGGCCTGCACTCAGCAGGGACCCCAACGAGGGCGGGCAGCTGGGGGTGTGGAGCTCCTGACCTCACCTGGCCCCTCCTTCTGCCCGCCTGCTTCCAGGGCCCAGTCCCAAGCTCTAAGGGGACAGTAGGCGGTGACCACCCAGCCAAGCGGAGGTTCTCAAGGTCACTAAGCGGTTCCTGACCCATCGCGACGTCGCGGACCTGGGGCCACAGCAGAAGGTCCCACCACACCCTACCCTCCACCTGTCCTGGGGCAGCCCATAGCTTCTTTTCAGAGGTTTTAGTTTTATATTTGATTTCCACTTGCTGTTTAAGTTTTAGTGAAGTATCATTTACACACTATGAAACTGGTCCACTCTGAGCGCGTGATTTAACGATTTTCAGTAAAGCCGCAGAGTGTGTGGCTGCCAGTGAGGTCGCTGTCAGAACACTCCCGCCACCTGCTTGACCCTCTCCTGCGGTCGCCAAGCCCCAGGCACCTCGGCTCTGCTCGTCCCTACAGACTCGCCTTCTCCTGGTGTTTTGGTGAGTGGACTGGGACAGCGCAGGGTCTCTCCAGCCTCCGTGTCTTAAACCATTATCAGGTGGGATTCCGTCACTGGAGCCGCAGGCCCCTGCCCGCCCCCAGCCTAGTCACCTCTCGGCCTCCTCCTCCGTCACCTCCCTCCGTCTGAGCAGGCCCTCGGCGGCGCCCGCGGGGCTCCGGGCCACGTGGCTGCTGCTGGCAGAGTTCTTCTGTGGCTTCCCGAAGCTGCAGCCCTCGCCCTCACGGGTGGCCGCCTTGACGAGGTTGCTGGCAGGAAGCAGAGGAGGAAAGGCTCCTGGTGCCTGACCCGGCCCACTCAGGGCCGCGGGTCTCAGCCTTGGGCCTGGAAGGAGGCACCACAGCAGAGGGGCCGGCACCGGCCCGGCCCCCATTCTCACTTGCTGGTCTGTCCTCACAGCCACCGGCTCCCCAAGTGCCCATTGGTGGCACCCACAGTTCATTTAAAGAGCAAAAAGGTCTCAAAGGGCACAGGCTCCCAGAGCGAGGAGGTGTGTCGGGAAACCCTGGGTCCGTCCCTGACTGAGCACACGGGTGACAGATGGGCCGCTCTGCTCAGCTCAGCCCAGCTCCACGGAGACCCACCTGGGCTCTGGACTCGGCCGTGGGCTCCTCGGTGGGACCCGACCGGTGAGCCCGTCAGGCCCGTCTGTGCCCCCCCGCACGCCGAGGCCAGAGCCGGCCCTTACTTGAGGGAGGGCGCCGTGTGGTTGGAGCTCTTGGGGGGCGCTGTGTCCACGGGGGTGTAGTTGTTGTGCACCATGGTGGTGACGCAGTTGCCCACGGCCGCCTTGCTGCTCCTGCCGGGAGGTGGGAGGCGGTGTCAGTCCCCGAGTCATGCTCTCAGCGGCCCTGCACGGCCGCCGCGCCGGGGGTGGGGGCCTGGCCTTCTCGGGACTGAAGCTTCAGCAGGCGTGCTGCGGAGCAAACCTGAGCTGGACCCCAATACACCAGCCTGGTCCCTGCCCACTCACTCCAGCGGCCCCCGGCAACTTTCAGGGCGTCCCTCTTCATTCTGACAGGGCCAGGGTGCCAGCCTTTTGAGGGGCGGGAGGGGGGCCGAGGGGTTTCCCGGGGGGGGGGCTGGGCAGAGCCCCTGCCGGCCTCACTTCAGCCCTGTGGTCAAGTCTGGGAGACGTGCCTGGCGCACAGACAACCAAGCAGAAAAAGAGAGGTCATTTTAACTCCGGGCAAAACGAAAGTGTCCCAAACATCAAGGTTTCCTGAGCCCTGTTCTGAGGGTGGGGTCTCAGTGCCATTCGTCCTCCTGCCTCTCCGGGGCCACACCACCACCGTCCCCGAGGACGAATGAGGAGCCACGAACGAGACAAAGCGTCTGCCCCAGGGGGCGGCCTGCCCACATCTGCGCAGGGCGCACCTGTTGTTCGCAGTGAAGCTGGGTGCCAGCGGAACACTGCACTCTCTCCTCCGTGGGCCCACAGGCGTGTCCAGGCTGCCGGGACTCCGGGCGTCGGGCGGCAAGGTGAAGGCCCTGGGCTGGTCACCCTGTTGGTGAACACAGACGCCGCCTAAGCCCGTGACCCTGCCGAACACACCGCGGACACCGAGCCTTCCCTGCCCCCGCGGCCTTACTCACAGACGGCAGTGAGATGGCCCAGGGGAAGTTCCTGCCCCTCCCCAGATGTGACGCTGTGGTCACAGCTGGCACACACCCCGCCCCTGCCCCCCTCACAGGGGCAGCAGAACAAAGGAGCCAGGTGTCACCCCCAACAGGACACTCAGACTCAGCGCCGGCTCTCACCAGGACGTTCCACGTGGGCCCCTTCTCGCTGGAAGCTTTGCTCAGACTGGCTGGCTTCTTTTTCCCACCGGGGCCGCCCTCAAAGAGTGTCAGGGAGTCAGGGCGCTCCAGCGGCCTGTGTCAGGGAGGACAGCAAGGAATGCAGATGAGGGCGGCCACCAGCAGGAAATTCTGTTCCCGAGCCCGGAGCTCAAAATAACAATCTGGGTCCTGATCGGACAACCGTGCTGGAAGAGGTGAGGCCCCGTCCCGTGGCCACCCTGACCCCAGGACAGCCACAGGACAGAGGGGAGGAGTACGCGGGGGACCTCGGCCTTGAGGTCTGTCCACACTCTACATGCAGACACGGCAGGTCACGGCTTGGCTCGCCTGCGCCCCCAGGACCGGCCTGAATGGAGGTCACTCCAGGCCCCACTGTCCCGCCAGCGCCCACACTAGTGAGGCCGGAAGAAGGGCTGACAGAGGCAGGACAGGAGCAGGCGGGGTTCCCCGAGGAGGTCAGAGGTTGCCTGAGGGGGTCGGGGGCTACCTGAGGGGGCCAGTCCACGCCTGCTTGGCTTGCGGCTGGTGGACCTGCGTGGCGCTGTTGGATCTGCGAAGGTTGTTGGTGGCCCTGGAGGCCCCGGGCCCTGTGGCCTCCTGCAAAGAGGGAGGAATACACCAACCCCTTGGCAAGGCTGCCGTGCAGGACAGATTTAGAGGGGAGAGGTGAGTGTGCTGAGAACGGAAGGCAGGAGCGCCTGGGGGTCCTGGGCGTGGCCTCCACCAGCCTCCCCTTCCTGGGAAGAAGTGGGAGCCCCTCACCCCCAGCAGGGAGGTGCACGAGGCCTGGGAGCCTCAGCAAAGGCGCTAACCGGTGAGCCTGCCCATCCAGCTCCCGCGAGGCCCCACGAGCTTGTCTCCTTCCCCACGGGGCAACCCCGTTTCTCGAGGATTCAAAGACACCCAAACGCTGGTGGAGCGGGAGGGTGTAGCACTCACCAGTGCTTTCCTCTTCGGCTCACTGCCTGTCACCACAGAGATGGAGCGAAAGACAGGCTTGGCGGCAGAGGCGCTGTTGGGGCGTCGGGACACAGGCGGAGGGAGCCCCGTCAGACTTAGATCCAAGCCTTCCAGGCTGCCCTCAGGGAGGCCAGGGGGCCCGCTGATGGCCTGGGAGCCTCTCATGGTGGAGGAGTGGGCCCTGAGCAGGCAAGAAGAGGTGCAGTCAGGCCCTCCGAAGAACCGGGTCCCCTGCACACCACCTCTGGCCAGGCCTCGGGGAGCCCAGGGCATGGCCTGCCTGCCACCAAGCTCCTCCTCCCCCAAACGAGGCAAAGCCTAGCCCTGGGGGCCCCTGCCCGACTTCGGCCTGGCGAGGGCAGTTCTGGGTGTGGCCCGCTCTCCATTTACGCCCCACCCCTCGAAGGTACACCACCTGTCTGAGCCCCACTTTCTTCATTTTTTAATGGACATTTAAAAAGTGTCTCTCGCCCTGGCCGGTTTGGCTCAGCAGTTAGAGCATCGGCCTGCGGTCCAGAGAGACCCGGGTTCGGTTCCCGCTAAGGGCATGTACTTCGGTTGCAGTTTGTCCCCGGCCCTGGTTGGTCGTGCGGGTGGCAGCCACTCGATGTGTCCCTTTCACATCGATGTTTCTCTCTTTCTCTTCCTCTCTCTCCCTCCCACTCTATCTGAACAAAAAATGAAAAAATGTCCTCGGGTGAGGATAAAAATAATAAATAAATAAGTAAAAAGTGTCTCTCCATGGGTTGTCATGATGGTCAGACAAGACAGCTGGAGGCTGGTACATGGTGTGACCTTCTACCCAGGATTTTGACTGAATAACGCTGCCCAACCCAGGGCCCCCAAAGTCATCTGGCCACAGGACGCCTCCATTTCCTCAGAACCCACGACCATCCACGAGCTTCTAGGATGAGGCATCGGCTCTCTCTCGCTTCCGGGCTCCCCTCCCGCCCCTCGGGGGTCTGTCTCCCTTGCTGGCCCTTCCTCCTCTGGATCCCTGAAGTCTGAGGGCCCCCCTGCTCAGCCCAGGCCCCTCCTCCATCCACCCTCTGGCCTCCTGCCTTCACACAGGGGCTGACGGTTCCCACACACAGACCGCCCGCCCTCTATCCCCTAACTTCCAACGCAGAGGACCGGCCCCTGCCCCTGGCCCTCAGACCCAAGGAAGCCAAAACTTCCACCTCCAGCTGCCCCTGCCCAGCTTTTCTGTGACTGGCTCGGGCCCAGATCTCACCTTGACATCCTCCCCCTCACCTCCACTCCTTCCCTCTCTGCAACCCACTCAGTGCCCTCTCCCTGTCCGTCCCCTCCTGCCACAAGCCCAGTCTGAGTCCCTTGTCCTCGAACCCAGACAACTGCATGAGTCCCTCCCCACACAGCGGCCAGAGCTGACCTTTCTGAACGAGGTTTCAGCTCACTCTGTGCCCAGCTTAAAACCCTCCGATGGTCCCCAGGCACAGAGAAGAGTCCAAACGCCTACCGCCCTCAGATCCGACCTCGGGCTCTCAGTGGGCTCCTCACTGCCACCCTCTGCCCGCCCCTGGGCCTTCGCTGAACCAGCCTGCCTGCTGCCGGAGGACAGGCACCTCGGCCAGTCTGCTTCCAGGGCAGCCTTCGCGTCTGCTGCCCCTCTGCCTGGAGCCCCTGCCCCGGCATGTCACGAGGCCCCCTTCACCCAGACAGCCGCGCCATCGCTCTGCATCCCCCCGTCCTGCTTTACTTTTCTTCGCCTGCTAACCTGGCCCCCTGGCCACACTGGTTGGTCTGTGCACTGTCTGACCCCCTGGGAAGAGCAGAAGCTCCACGGGGACAGGACCATGTGGTGGCACCTGGCGCCCGGCAGGCACTCAGTAAAGGCGTGGATGAGCCAGCAGGAAGAACCACAGAGCACTGAGCACAGTCCTCCCTGCCACCTAGGGCTCCGCTGGGCCAGTGGGCACACACCCGGCGTCCCCCGCCGTCAGGGCTGCAGCCCCTGGCCGGAGCCGGACCCCCGACCTCCAGGCGGAGCGCGGAGGCCGCCCCTGCCGTTCCCAGGTCCGCGTCCTCAGTTATGCGTTTCCGGTTGTGAGGGTGAAACTTAACACCCTCCTCCCCCCAGGACCCCGGCTCCACCCGCCGGCCCCAGGCGCCCGTTCCGGCCACAGCAGCAGCGTGCGGGGCTCTGGGGCGGCAAACACAGCCTCTCCCTGGAAGCCTCCAGGCCAGACCCCGCCGCGCACACAAAGGTGCCCCTCGCCTGAGGGTGGGCGAACAGAGCCTCGGCTTGCACCCCTCGGGATGGGCGGACCCAAGATCCCCGCCAGCTGCTCACCGGGCAGCCCCTCAGCTCCCTGGGGTTTGGCTCAAGGTGGTGGGACCCGCGGCTGCTGACCGGGAGGCCGAGAGCGGTAACGGGGACTGGGGCCTGGGCCCCTCCTCACCTGTGCAGGGCGCCTCTTCACCTGCACAGCCCCTCGCCGCGCGAGCCGGGCCGGGGGCGCGGGGCCTGGAGGCCAGAAGGCGACGGGTGCGCGGGGTCCGCCCAGCTGGGACGCGCGGGGCCCAGGCTTCGGGCCGACCACCTCGCGCCCCCGGCCCCGGCCCCGCGGTGACAATGAAGCTGCCGAGCGGCCGGGCGAGCGGCGGCTGCTAGTAACCAGCAAACAGCCTGGCACCTCCTCCCTGGGCCATCACAGAGGCCCGCCTTTCCTGCCCGTGCCGCTTCCGGATTGGCCCTCCAGCTGGCCGCTCCGGCCGTCGCGGGAGTTCATTGGGCCGTTCGGCTGTCTTTCGGGAAGTACAAGCAGGGGAGGAGCCGCAGAGACTTGGGGGGCCGCCGTGGCCGCGGGCCGCCGATTGGACGCGGCTGAAGGGGGCGGGGCCTCAGTGAATGCGGGCGGAGCCTGAACAGGAACGTGGGGAAGAGGGGCGGGGCGCGGGGGTGGCAGCGTGGGGCGGGGCTGCTCCGCGGTCCGAGCCGGGGTCCAGCCCGCCTGCGGCGGTGCACGCGATGGCGCTGCTCGCCCGGCACCCACGGCGCCCACGCCGGCCCTGGCTCCCACGCAACTCCGGAAACGTTCATATTTCTACTTTGCTGAGAGTTTCTTTCCACGAGTGAATGTGGAATTTTATCTCTTGCTTTTTCTGCATATTTTGTTTCATTAATGTGTCAATATGGCGAATTACACAGATTTTCATTTGTTAACCGCCTTCCATACCCAGGATAGATTCCACGTACAGTGATGTATTACCCTTTACACCCTTTCATGTAATGCTGGATTTGTTTTGCTTTTTTTTTAATTTATTTTTTCTTTATTGATTTGAGAGAGAGAGGGAGAGGGAGATAGAAACGTCGATGAGAGAGCACACCGACTGGCTGCCTCCCGCATGCCCCCACTGGGGATGGAGCCCACAACCTGGGCACGTGCCCTGATCGGGAATGGAACTGGCGACCTCTTGGTGCGTGGGTCCACGCTCAACCACTGAGCTGCACCGGCTGGGCTCGTTTTGCTAATATTTTGTTAAGATTTTTTTTTTTTTTCATCTCTGTTCTAAACCAAGGGTACATGGACCATTCCCCAACACAAACTATATAGCCTGGCTCATAAAACAAACTTGAGCAAAAGTTTGAAATTTTTAACAACAAAATTTAAGTCATACAAAATGTTATCTTACTATATCAATTAAAATAGTAATGGCAGAAAAACATACCTCTAAAAAACCCACTGGACAAAACGGAAGCCTCAAGGGAAATTAGTATTTTGAACTGAATAAAAATGAAAGTTCATGGAATCCAGGCAAAGCAGCATAAAGGAAAACTTATAGCACTGAAATGCCTATATTAGAACAGAATAAAGGTCTCAAATAATAATCCAAGCTCCCACCTTAAAGAACTAGAAAACGAAATACAAACACCATGCCAACGAACATAAAAACCGCAGAAAAATAACACCAGAAGTTCTTTGAAAAATAAACTTCTAATCAGACTGACCAAGAGAGGAAAAATTGCCATATAAAAAATGAAAGATGGAACATCATTACAGACCCCACAGAAATTGAAAGGACAATCTGACAACTTTCATGCAATGGACTGAATCCTTAAAAAATATCAAGTAACTGAACTCACACATATGTAACCCAATAGTCCTATATCTACTTAAGAAATTAAATTTCAACGTTAAAAAAACTTGCAATTAAGAAAGTTATAGGACCCAATAGTTCTACTGGGGAGTTCTTTGAAACACTGAAGGAGTAACACCTGTCCCTAATTTGAGAGAAGTCCTCTAAGTGTGTCCCTTGTTAACACTATTTCATTCACACACACACTGCAGGAAAGAGAAGCACTCTGTGAGACAACAGGCTTTATTCAGGAAGTGTCCCAGAGCGTCCCTGCAAGGCCGCCCTGTGCAGTCTGCGGGAAGCAGTCATGGCAGAGGGTGCTGGCATCGGTCACACGGGGAGCTGGCCCTGGGCAGGGCCCCACCCTGGTGACCCAGGTGTGTGGCTGCTTATGCCCCGCCCCTTGTGGAGGGAGGGTTCTGAGCTCAAAAACAAAAATCCAAGCAGTAGTTCCAATTCCACACAAAAAACCTTGTTCCTGAGGGCAAGGCAGGTGGCGGTTTCCTCAAGGGACCCCAAGGCCACCTGCCACCTGCCTGCTGCTGCCATAGGAATTCAAGGCCAAAGAGCCAGCCTCTAGTGGGAAGAGGGGAGGAGGGGAGAACCGAGGTAGCCCTAGGGTCGTCCTCACCTAGATGGCAGCAGCTGGGCTGAGTGCCATGGCCTGGGCTCAGTCTGCATATGGGCCACCTCCTCCAAACATGTTCCCCACAGAGGAGCTGAGTGCCACTCTGTGCTCTGCAGGTGATCTTGGGACAGCTCAGGGAGCACGTGGCCTCTGAGCTCAATCCCAGGCCTCCTTTCCTGTCCCATGCCCTCCAGGGAGGCCACGGGCACCCTCTGCCCCACTGAGGGGCCCGACAGTGTCTGCAGAGGGACCAAACGGACAGAGTGTGCTCATGTGGGCAGACCAGATGGCTGTGAGGCTGGACGCCCAGCAGCTCAGGGCCCACCAGCTGCCAATCTTAAGAGCTCAGCTCGATTCCGCCTAGAAACTGGCGGGGCTCTTTGCGTCCCACCCTCTCTGCCAGTCCTCCGAGCTGCTCTCCTGGCCACCACATGGTTCTGGCCAGTTCGTGGGCTCCTGCCCATTCCTGGATGGTCACCCACACCGAGCTCACCTGACTGGACAGCTCCCTGCACCAAGGCCTCAGGGTCAGGGGAAGAGGCCAATGCAGACACTTGGGGGCGGAGGGATGGGGTCCTGGGTCAGGAGTTTAAGAATGTGAAAGCTGACGGCTCTGAGCTAGGAGGCTCTTTGGCTGCCCCCCTCTGTGACAATGTCCAAGGGGGCTGGGGGGGCTCCTGTGCAGCAGTCCCGGTCTCCACCAGGCGGGGCCAGGCCACCAGCTCCATACCAGCAAACAGGGAGCTGTGGCTGCCGCCGGCCTCTGGGCTCCACAGGCAGCTGCTGGGGCCTGGGCCGAACCCTGGTCCTCCGTCTGGAGTGTCCGTGCCCGACGGGCCCTGTTCAGATCTGGTCTCCTGCTCTCTGGAACCTGCTGGTCTGGTCCCAGCCTCCCTGGTGTCCCCAAGGACTGGGAGTGGGGACCTGTCCAGGGCCAGAGGGGATGTAGGGCCCTTGGGTGACAGGGCTGAACTCAGAGGCTGGAGAAATGCCTGGCCTCTGGCGAAAGGCACGGCATCCGTCAGCAGGTCAGACGGACCCACATGGGTGGCTGCGGGGCTGGGCTCCGCCAGGGGCCTCCGGGCAGAGGGACGCTGTCGGCAGGCGGCTTCGAAATGCCTTAGGATCTGGACCGTGGGAGAAAGGGGAATTGGTGAGGGTCCCCATGCTCCTGGGGAATCAGGGAGGGCACACCCCTCTCTCTCCAGGGCCCTCTTCAAGGCCGCCGTCCACAGCAGGGCCAGCTCAGGGTCCTCTCACAGGCAGTGTCCTCACTGTCACCCACCCACGGGAGGGCTGGTGGCCTTGAGCTGCCTAGACGCCAGGCCACACACGTGCCAGACGCCTGTGAGCGGCCCCTGCTGCCCTGTGAACAGCTTCCCTGCCAGCGGACCCGGGACGAGCCGGCACAGGCAGGAGCCTATGGAGGGAACGCTGCCTTCGACCACTGTTCAGGAACACCACAGTGACCCAACACGACCACCCGCATCTCGCGCATCGCAGCCTCACTGAGGCTTCGATGAACGACAATTTGGGGACAGGAGACTAAGGATCTGAATTTCCAGTGACCACACAGGAAACGGGAGGAAGCTGAGGGACGCCAACAGGCCATGGAGGTGGGGGCGCGGCTGTGGGAGAGGCCCCAGAGGGAGCCCAGGCAGCCCCCGCACAGGGCAGGCAGGAGTGGGAAGGGGGCTCAGATGTCTGGGACGGTCTCTGCCCTCCGGCACTGCGTATCGGGAGACACGCGCAGACCTGTGGACTGTGACGCGGAGCAGAGGACAATGGGGTAAATCCACCTGAGCAGTCAAGGAGGGCTTCCTGCAGGAGGGGGAACGCGAGCTGAACCATGTGGGAGAGGAAGTCACCTGCAGGGCAGCTGCTGGGCAGGGAGGTGGGTGAGCTCGGGCAGGGGAGGGTCCAGGACCAGGAAGAGGCCAGCAAGCCTGGAATGCCCGAGCGCGCTCAAGGCGAGGCCCCGGCTGAGGGTCTAGGGCACAGCCTGCCCAGGGCAGCAAAGGACAGGACGAGAGAGCGTGTCTGGCAAAGGCCAGCGGGAAGGGGTGTCCCTGGACCACTCCTCTGGGCCCTGGCTGCTCCCACCTTGGTGGCCTTGTTGGCCACAGGTCCGGGGCTGCCCGCACTGAGCTCCTGCAGGCGCGGCCGGGCGAGGAGCAGGATGTGCTCGGCGGAGAGCAGGTCTGTGCACCCCAACGAGGCAATGGCGCCCAGGGTTCTCTGTGGGGTGGGGAGGGTGGTGTCAGCAGACTCCACCCCAGAAGGCCCGAGGCCCCAGGATCTCCTGGGCAGCCCCGCTGGACCCCTATGCTCACCCCCTCCTACCCGTCCCCCAGGGCACACCCCAGGGAGGTCACTGCCCGCCACATGCCCATGCTGTCCTCACCATCTGCACATGCTCGCTGGTCCCACCCAGGTGGCGGATCAGCAGCTCCAGCACGACCTCACAGTTGAGCCGCCCACACCTGCGGGGAGGGGGCACCTGGGCAGGGCAGGCAGTAAGGCCTTTCCCTCAGCAGGTCGGGGTGGGCAGGAGGGGGGAGGGGAGGGGGTGTCGAGGGCTCACTCTCTGATGAAGCCCTGTGCCTCCTCCTGGCTCAGGAAGGCTCGTGGCCCCTGTGTCACCGTCTGGACCAGGCTCTGCTCCTGCTGGCAGCTCAGGGTCATGGCCTCGACCCTGTCAGGGGCACAGCGGTCAGGGGGAAGGGCCAGGCTCTCCCAGATCATGCCCCCTGTGGGGGTGGGATCCTGGAGTAGGGCATGGAGGGGCCGAGGTGCTTGCTCACCTCTCGGCCAGGTCGCTGGGCGCCCGGCTGGGCCCCGAGGGGCTGTCACTGCCTGACCGACTGCCCGAGCCCGAGGCCTTGCTCCGGCCGTTCTCCTGGGAAGAACTCGGAGAGCTGGAGCCGCTGTCCTGCTCGTCCCAGCCCCCGCCAGCCTGTCCAGGCTGGTGTCTCATGGCTGGAAGAAATGGTGGGCATGGGTGAGACCCTGGGGCCTCGGACTGGCCTCACACCCCCCTCCCGGAGACACCGAGACTGGGGACCCGAGAGGAACCACAGGAGGGGCTGGGTCCCAAGACATGGACAGAGCAGCCACCTGGGCTCCAGCTCCAGAAGCACCAGGAGGCGGTGCCCAGCGGCAGAGCGGGCAGAGCGGGCTTCACCCGCACGCAGGGGTCGGGGTGGAGACGGTGGCCTGGACACGCCTGCCCGGGGTCCAGGTCAGGGAGACGTGCAGCACCAGCATCAGAGGCTCTCAAGCTCAGTGAGACCGTCATCACTCAGTGACACCTGACCCCCTCCCCGTCTCACAGCGCACTGTTCTCTAGTCGACCCGTGCCGCTGACCGCCAGCTTCCCCCAGGACGCACGCGCCATGGAGGCCAGCCTCCGCCGAGGGCCCTGCGCGGTTCCTGCAGGGTGTCAAGGTGGGGCTGGTGCCCTCTTCCTCCTCTCTCCTCTGCCCTGAGCCGGAGCCTGGCGCTTGCTGGTAAGAAGGCCTGTCCTGTGCTCCACCCGCCCAGCAGGTAAGGGGAAGGTCCCGGGGGAAGGAGAGCCAGGCCCCCAAGGGAGGAGTCTCCGATACCTCGGGTGCCCAGGATGGCTCCAGGGAGCAGGCTCCCAGGGGTGTGGTGGCCGTGGCTGGCTGAAGGTGTCACAGCAGGCTGGTAGGTGTCCCCCTGCAGCAGGGGCCCCTGGGTGGCGGGGCCCTCGGACCCAGGGCGCACGGCATTGGCCACTACCTCTGCGGCCTTCTGGATGGTGGACAGAAAGGCTTCACCCGCACAGCCTGCACCAGAGGGACAGGGAGATGGGGCCAGCCCCTCAGTCGTGGCCCCCGATGTCCTCCCAGGATGTGGGCCCACGGCTGCTCCCTGGTCAGAGCTCAGGGTACGAGCTGTAATTACAGAGCAGAGGCCACGCGGCGGGAACCTGGGCCCTTCCAGAAGCTTCTTCAGTATATTCGCAGGTCCGACAGAGCTGACGCCCACTTCGGAGCCAGAGGCCTTAAGAAGCTTGTGTAGAGAACTCCACCTCCATGGCTACTCCAGGAGGCTCCTGGCCAGCAGGGGTCAGGGGGCTTTCCGAGTGAGCGCCCTCTGGTGGTGAACCTCCGGCAGCCCCAAAGTAAGAGGCAGCGCTACCTGGGAGGCAGACCCACCCTAGGAACTGGCGCTTCAGAAGGGCCCAGGGTGAGAGCTGTGACCACGACAGTCAGCACGACCACGGGACGCCGCCCCGAACCCACGAGAGGCTCACGTGGCCCTGCTGTGGGCCTCACGAGCACCCGCAGACTACACTGGTTGTGTCCCTTTGCCACATGGGCCATCCCGCACCGAGAGCCCACGCGGCACTCACCTGTGTGGCCCCGCTCCTTGCTGTAGCCGAAGCCCTGGAGGGCGCTCTGGGGCTTGGACTGGGAGCCCATGCCTGCGGGAGGACCTGAGTCACCTGGGGAGGAAGCCCTGACACCCCTCCCAGGAGAACCCTGTGACTGGCTGGGCAGGCGGCATACCTGCTGGCGGCAGGGCCCTGGGAGGCTGGGAGGGAGGCGGCGGGGACAAGGTGTCCGAGAACAAAGTGCTCCCCAAGTCCTAGACAGGAGGGGAGGGCGCTCAGTGTGGCCACACGTCCGACTGTGCCCCCCACCTCTGAGGGCCACACACAGGGCTCTGGTCCCACAGCAGGAGTGCAGCTGGGGTCCCAGGGCTGAAGTGGGTCCTGGACTCACCTGGGCAGCTGCCCGCACTTTCTGGTACAAGCTGTTCCCATGGAGAGGATCCGGGGGCCCCGTGAACGCTGCAGGGCAGGGCACAGGCTGAGAGGGGCGCTGCTGCCAGGTCAGTGCTGCAGCTCCTCCCCAGGGCCAGCCCTGCCCTCCCCACTCCCACCCGGGCGAGCTTGCTGAAACACAGGGCTCACCTCCAATCCCATGTGACATCACTTCCAGGTCAAAGTCCCCTCGGCACCCCCAAGCCTGGGGTGACCCCACTTCCCAGAGCCTCTCTGTTCATTGGACAAAGCTCAGGGAGCCCCAGATCCCTTCCTCCAGGACCCACCGCTCATGCCACTCCACAGAAATGTGCCACCGCAGCCCCTCGGCCCCCTTACCTGAGCTCAAGGCAGCCAGGCTCCAGGACATCACCATGGTGACTCCCCACCCCACTGCGGCCTGGCCCGAGTCCCTCATCGGCCACCTAACTGCCTCCCTCAACCCACTCTCCATCCAGAAGTGACAGGAACCTTTCAGAGGTTCCCAGGGACTTTAGGATAAAACCCAAGTTCCTGCCCTGGCCAGTGTGCTCAGTGGTTAGAGCGTCGACCCACACACCAAAGGGTCGAGGGTTCGATTTCTGGTCAAGGGCACGTACCTGGGTTGCAGGTTAGATCCCCAGCCCTGGACAGGGTTGTGCGGGAAACAACTAATCGATGTTTCTCTCTCTCCCTCCCTCCCTCCTTTCCACTCAGTCTAAAAATCAATGGAAAAAATATCCTCAGGTGAGGATTAACCAACAAACAAAAACCCAAGTTCCTTATCAGGGCCTGAAAGGCTCACTGGGCCCCGCCCCAACCTGGAGCACCAGGCTCCCACCCAGAGAGCTCCAGGGCTGCCTCAGGGCCTTGGCAGCTGCAGGCGACTGGCTGGGCTCAGCGGGAGTGTGGGAGCAGGGCTCCCTGTTTCCTGGCCACCAACACACCTCCCTGCTGCTCCAGCTTGGCTCCACCTTCCCCACAGGGCCCAAGGCTTGAGCTTCAGGGGACCCACTGCCAGGCACCAGACTTGGCCCCTCCTGTGTGTGAGCACAGACATCCTCTCCTAACATCCCTCCCACCACAGCTCGGCTGTCGCTGTCCCTGTCCCTGATGGGGGCCGTGCTCAGAGCACATGGGCCCCAGGTGACACCTGGAGAGACTGGGTGCCCACACAGAGCCATGGGCAGCTGAGGGTCTCCTACAAGCGTGTGGTAGCCAAAAGCCACTCAGCTTCCAGGTGCTGCCCTCTGGGGCGGCCTGGGCGAGGGTGGTTCTTGCCTGAGGGCCAGGCCCTTCCAAAGATTCGTTTAGGTCGAATGGTGGGGTCTGGGGATGATGTGTCCCCAAGACTGACCTGAGCCAGGACTCCCACCCCACCAAGTGGAAGATCTCAAGCCACGTGCCCACAAGTTCTCAACAACCCTCAACCTGGGGGTGAGGGATGGGACTCTACCCAGACCCACCTGGCGCCTGGATGACAGGACAGGCTCCCTCTCCCTCAGGCCCCTCCTCCCACAGTCCTTCAAAGGAAGGCTTACTGTGCTCCCTCTGCCTCGGGCCTGGGGAACTGCCCTGCTTCGGAGAGCCTCAGCCAGGCACCTACTGTGTGCCCGCGGGCACTGGGACAGACAGGCGGGAAAGGTCCGCCTCCGAAGGCCTGGCAGGGCACACACAGAAAGTCGTTAGCACCAGCGTAGTGAGTGTGGCAGACTGTGGAGGACGCTGGAGGAGCTGGGACTCAGAGAAGGGACACCAGAGAAGAGAGCCACACAAATGGGGAGGCAGATGCTGGTGGCACAGGGCCCAGAGTGGGAGCAAGGGTGAGGGAGGAGCCGAGAGGTGGGGCTGCACCGGGTGAGGGACTCTGGCTGAAACCTGCCTGCTGCCCCGGGGGCTGGGGGCCAGTACCTGCGGCTTCCTGGATGAAGGCGGGGTTGCGCTTGAGGCTGAGCAGGAAGGAGGAGGAGCCGTGGCCACACAGGTGCAGCATGATCTTCAGCACCTGGGGGACCATCACGTGGGGCAGGGCCCAGGGGGCACCCCCAGCTCATCCCTCCCCTCCTGCCTCACCACCCATGGGTGTGCGCTCAGGCCCTGACCTGACCCTGGAGGGTCTGCTGGGGCCACTCACAGCCTCACCTTGAGCTTCACTCGGCCAGAGCCACTGTGCAGACGGTTCAGAAGGTACTCCAGGAGGCACTGGCTGCTGCCCAGGGACTCGTGAGAGATTTCTGGGAGGCACTCAGGTTAGGGAAGGAGCACACGGACCCCAGGCCCCACTGTCACGAAACCTCTCAATGCGCCCTCCCCACAGGCACCCAACCCAGACCCTGGTTTCAGGAGCAAAGGGCTTCTAGGGCATCCTGGGCCCCGTGTCATCAGTAATGTGGCTTCCAGGCCCCTCCCACACCCAGTTACTCTGGTGAAAGAGCCACGGACCCTTAGGATAGAAGCCCAGGGACCCTGCGTGTGGACACAGGAAGGATACTGGCAATCTCCTCAAACAAGTAGCCCGGACATGGCACGTCATCGTCTGACGTTCCCTTCAGCAGAATCGGGAGCTGAAAGGCAGCGAGAGCCCTGCCCCTGAGTGGCCATTCTATACAGGGATGAGCCCACAGCCACCAAAGGGCCAGCCGTCCCTGAGTGGCTGTCGGAGTCCTCCCTCTTGGGGTTCCTGGGGGCACCGGTCCCCATGCATCTCGTTGTTGGCATGCTGCCTGGTGAGGGACCCAGAGAGGACAGCAATGATCCCACGAGCTACAGGGACCGGGCAGGAGCCTCCCTTTCTGGAAAATCATGGTGATGAGTCATGCTGCTTGGGTCAGGATGTGACACAGCCTCCAGACCTCTGTGCTAACAGACAGGCAAGACAACTTCAAGGCACCTTTAACATACCTACTTATCAACTGGCAGAAACAAAAAGGCAGGGGTGAGCCCCTTCCCCACGAAGGGGGCTGGAAACGGCCCATCTTTCCAGAGCACAGATGGGCCCCGTGACATAACCCCTAGGCCTGACCCACCCACAGCTCGACTTCTGGGAGCAGACCCCACGGAAATAAGCCACCAGGAGGACAACTGACTGTGCCGTGTCTGCGTTTATTCGGTAGCACAACACAAAGAGACTCACGGTACACGCTGACTCACCAGCGTGAGAATGAAAACCAGAAACTCCCATTCCCTAATGAGCCTCGGCGTGAGACAGGACACAGGCCTCGGGACAGAGAACAGTGCTGGCCACCGACTACGGTTTGAATGGCAGCTGTCTAGCGTCAGCACACGTGCCTGACTGTCACGCAAGGCTGTGTGCACACAGCACGGACACCAGGGGGCGAAGGAGGAGGGTCCGGAGGGTCGCGGGGGTCCGGAGGGGGACGCAGAGCCCGGGAGGGGCAGGGGCGCGGTGACGCAGAGGCCGGGAGGGGCCAGCCCGAGAGGGATCCGGGAGGCGGATGGCTGCAGCCAGGGCGGGCCGGAGGAGGCAGCGCGCAGCAGGGTCGGGCCGCCCGCACTCACCCGGTGCAGGAAGCTCAGACGGTCTCGCAGCAGCGGCATGGCCGCCATGATGCAGGTCACCTTTTGACCCCACCCTGTTTCCGCAGGCCCCGGGCCCCGCCAATCATCGCGAGGGTCTGGCCCCACTGGCCAATCGCTCGCGTGGGGCGGGCCCTGAGGCCGACTTTGGTAAACAATTTGAGCCTGAACCAATCCGAAGTCCCAGATCAAAGACAGACAGCCTATCAGCCAATTATAGGGCTCTAGAAGACTGCGGTTCCGGGGAAGCAGAGGCGAGGACTGAAACCTGGCCAATTAGAAGGCGGAAGAAAGGTGATGGATGGAAGCATCAGCCTATCAAGGGGTTGCTCGCCGGAAGAGGACGAACCTAAGATGTCGGCGCCCACGGCTACCGGGAGGAGCTGCTGATGTCGGGGAACGGAGCTGTGTGGGGGCGCGTGCGAAGCCGCCTCCGTTCCTTCCCCGAGCGCCTGGCGGCCTGTGGGGCCGAGGTGAGCAGCCATCGGTCGGGGAAGTGCCTGC
This sequence comes from Tadarida brasiliensis, assembly GCA_030848825.1. Taxonomy (NCBI): domain Eukaryota; kingdom Metazoa; phylum Chordata; class Mammalia; order Chiroptera; family Molossidae; genus Tadarida; species Tadarida brasiliensis. The sequence goes on from CM061273.1 coordinate 65,613,270, forward strand.
GGGGCGTGGCGGCGCGGGGTGGGGGGCGGGGGCTGAGCCGGTGACCCGCCGGCCCGGGGGCCGCCACGACCCTGACCCGCGCCTCCCCGTCCCCAGGCCGCGGCCTACGGCAGGTGCGTGCAGGCGTCCACGTGCCCGGGCGGCCACCTGAGGAAGGACCTCTGCGCGCAGGAGTTCGAGGCCCTGCGGAGCTGCTTCGCCGCCGCGGTACGTGGGCGGTCCCCCAGCCCAGACCCCACTTCCAGCCCCGCTGGCCTCCCTTCCCCTCTCCTGCGCTCGGCGTTGGGCACCCGCTGGTGCTTCCGACGCTGCACGCTGACCCACCAGCCCGCGCGACCCCGCCGCCACGGAGCCTGTGTGCCTGGCAGGTGGGGAGGGTGGGAGACCTCCAGCCCCTCCGCGAGGACGGTGGCGCGGGTGATGGGTGTGTGAAAGCCTTGGCAGTCCCTGTGAGGCGGTCGTCAGAGCGGGGGTGTGAGTGCCCAAATCAACCCTAACCCAGGACTCCCAGAGCCGGCGTGCCAGCACCGCTCCGTCTTGGCGACGTTGGCGCTCGGCTTCAACCGCTGGTGCACCCAGCACATACTGAGGTGCCGGGTACCCCACTGCCCCGCACAACAGCCCCATTTCACAGGGGTGAGAGAGAGCCCATAGGTCATATATGCTGGGGTTGCCCTCATAACACGGTTAGGAGAGGCTGAGAAGCCTGTGAGAGAGCAGCCTGTTCCTTCTCTTGGTTCTGGGCTCGGGGCAGCCATTCAACAGCAAGTCCCTTCTGTTTCTGAGCTGTGACATTTCGTGGTGCCTGACGGATCAAATACTATGTCAGTAGAAGTCTGGTGGGAATCGTCAGGCCCTGTAGGCATGTAAAGAATTAGTGTCATGTTTACACGTTTTCATAAAGGACATAGAGGAATGGGGGTGGAGGAGCTGACTTTGGGGAAACTCCAGGGAATTCTAGACAGTGTGGGGAGGGGCTGCCTGCCAAGAGCCTTTAATGACCGGATTCTTGGCTGGTGCCAAGACTTGATGGGTCTGGGTGGGGTGTGCAGCATTCAGGGAGTCCTGGCGGTGTCCTGATGTTCCAGTCATCCAAGCGAGTGGCTGAGAGGATGGTGGCTATCCGCATGTCCAGCTCAAAAGGACAGTTCACACACTCATTTCCTGGGGGCTCAGGGAACTCTTGGCATCTTCCTTGTGATTATTAGGTTATTATGGCCTAGGCATACTGGCCTCATCCTGCCACCCTGTCAGCCCTTGTCACCAACCTCAGACTCACACGGGCTGTCAAAGTTGCACTTGTTTTTTGGACTTGCTCCTGCCTCTTGGTGGCTTCCCTACCTTACAACTTCCCCCGGGGGACAAGACAGACCTCCATTGTGGTTACCATTGTGAGATAAAGATCAAACACTACAAGCTAGGCGTGGCTGTCCTCTACAGCCTTTGTGCTTACTCAGGAGTTCCTGTTACAGGAGTCGGGTCATCTGTGACTTACCTTATGCTCCTTTGCCTCCACCACATAACGGCTTTCCCGCAGGCGTGCCCTGCCCTGGGAGTCCCGAGCCGTCTCAGGTGCCGTCCTTCACCGATGCTCAAACTGCAGGACCTGGGGACTTGCTTCTTTTGCAGAACAGAAAACATACTGATGAACCTGTTTGTGCCTGTTCTGCCTGTAATCCGAGGCTGGGCTGCCCGAGGAGGCCGAGCGGCTCTATTCCTGCTGCATCCTGTGAGCCCTGTTCCTGAGCATCGTGTCACTGTCCCTGACTTCATCGTCCTCTACAGAAAGGGCCCCTGCACAGTACCTGATGCAGCAGGGCCTGGCCTTTAGGTCTGGAGGCCCCGTGCTCTGAGCAGCCCCGCCCATAGCTAGGCTCTCTGTAAGGTACTTGCTAGAAGATGGGATTTAGCGTGGTAGTTTTCTTACTTTGGAGCTGCATCTAACTTGGAAACAACCCATTCAGACAAAATACTTTTTATCTTCCAGGCCAAGAAGACCCCGAAGGGAGGCCATTAGGAAAGACCAAGGGCGCAAAGCCAGGCACCTGGTACTGACGGCCCAAGGGCCAAGCACCTTGAAACAGCTAAAGCTCTTAGGGCCAAAAGGACTGAACCCGTTGGGAGAAGCCACGGCAGAGGGGGAGTGGGCTCCAGCATCATGCACACAGGGTTTGTGTCAGGAAGAGTTGCAGGGAACCAGCAACAAAACCCACGCAGGTCACACAGGGCTCTGTTCTGTGCACAGGTGTGCATGTGGGCCGGGCCTGGCCCTGAAGAACCTGACGGTGTGGGCCGCAGGACATGCTGCGTCCGGATTCTCATTTTTTAAAAAATTCTCACCAATAAAATGCTCATCTGAATGTCATGAAGCTCTGGACATGACTGCCAGTTTACAAGCCGTACCAGAGATAGAAGGCTGACACCGTGACAGAGACCTCGCCTCAGGGAGCCTGGTACAGGTGCTCGAGCTGGACTTGGAGGGACAGAGGCTGGGGGAGGAGGGGGCGTCTGTAAAAGGCAGTGAAGACAAGGCTGAGCCCAGAGGGTGGCTAGGAACCCAGCAGCTTCTAGATCAGTGCCCCCCCTTCCTGTATGGGGTTGCCCACCGCCCTTCCTTAGCCTCCAAGGGAGTCAGAGCCAAGCCTTCCTGACCTTTCTGGTCCCACAGCCCTGTCCTGAGAACACACACAAAGGGGTCCCCCAGTGCCCAGAATCTGCTGATTGCACAGCTCATGAGCGCCACCTGCTGGGCACATGGGGCTGCTCCAAGAGGTCACACTGTCCTTGGGCTCCACCTGCCCTGGCATCCCTGAGCCCGGAACTGAGGCCTGTACTTCTGTTTCCTCTGAAAACTCTACTCCAGAATTAGCCCAGCTTAACCCAAGTGATGAAACCCCCAGTCTCTGAGACGTGAGTGATCACCTCTGACTCAGTCCCTGGGTAGCTTTGGAGACACGGCTGGCACTGTTCAAGAGCTGGGGACTGCTGGGCAGTCACATTTCACAGCAACCGCTGGAGTTCAGGACCAGAAACTGGTGACATGACCCCCTCCCCCTGCCGGGGGTGAAGGAGACACAGCTAGCAGGGGGCTGGAGGGAGGGGTAGGCCAGGAAATGGCCTCTGACCTCTGCCCAGACCTTACAGCTCATGCCCAGCCAGGTGTCCAGCCTGAAGCGTGGACTCCTCTCCCCGACCCTTCCCCTCCGCTCTGACCTTTGACAGCTTCCAGCATGTCCACTGGGCACACCTGTTTCAGGCCCCACCCAGAACTGTCCCACCAGGTGCTCCCTCCGTCTCATACCCAGGGCCACTGCAGGCTTGCTCTGCTGACCGGCCAGGCACACCCCAAACACCAACCTCCGCTCTCGGGGCCTCCCAAGATGTCCAGAGGCACTTTCCTCTGGCTTGAGCAGTGCCCAGGCACCCATGCCTCTGCCCATACCCAGGGTTCAAGAGGAATCAGCTGGGTCTCCAGAATACTCCACTCCTTTTATTACTCGTTTCTAGTTGGCAGGCTGCCTGGTGCATAGGAATTACAATAAAAAGAAAAAACGATGTGTGAGGCCCCCAGACCCCACACAGCTCTCCAGAGGGTCTGGAGCTGGAGCCCCCCAGTCCGCAGACGGGGAGCCAGGTGCACACGCCGGACAGAGCGGTGAAGGCCCTGGGCTCTCGTGGGGCAGCTGCCACACCTGCCAGGCCCACCTGCCGGCGGCTCCAGGGGCCAGAGGACACCATCAGCTCTTCTGTTCCTTGAAAACCAAACACAACACAAAGCACCATGAGAAGCTTAGATGAAGGGGCTCCAGTGAGGACAGCCAAACCGCAGACCCCCGAGACACGTTCCCCGGAACAAGCTGCTGCTGTTTGCTCAGGGGCCTCCTCTCCTTCATCCTGGTCACAGTGCATTCCGGCGCCGAGCCTGGCACGGCCGATGAGCTCTGGGCAGCAGCTCTGCCCACAGGGTCTCGGGTACAGGTCTGGCCACTGGCCAGGCCCTTCGTGGCCCCCAAGGTGGCTGCTGCTGTGCAGAGCCCTGCCCCCGTCTTCCTCCAGGTACCTCACTCACTCCACCCACTTCACTAACCAGACTGGAGTGCTGCTTTTGTCTTGTTTTTAATCCTTGCCTGAGGATATTCTTCCACTGACTTCTAGATAGAGTGGGAGGGGGGGGGGGAGAGAAACATCGCCGTGAGAGAGACACATCGATTCGTTACCTCCCACACGCACCCCGACGGGTGAGGGACTGAACCAGGCACGTGCCCTTGACCGGGAATCGAACCCACAACCCTTCAGTCTGTGGGCCAGCACTCTAAACACTGATCCAAAGCAGCCAGGGCTTGAGTGGTGTGTTTTAATTTTTTAAATCTCACAATGACTTGGGGAACCAAGGATAGCGTGGAGCAGAACCATGTGGTGGGCAGGGCGTACGCTGAAGCTGCCCTCTGACCCCAGGAAGGAGTCGCTGTCCCACCCTAGGCCCCTCAGACCTGAATGAAGCAGTGTTCGAGGTCAAGGTAGAATGTTTATTAAGATTTTCTACAACACTCAACATGAGACAGGTAAAGTTCAGACGAAGGAGATCTGAGGCCAGGGCTGGTCCCGGCAGCCGTGTGCTGGAACACAGTGGCACAGGACGGCACCAGCCCTCACAGATCCCACAGCTGCACGGGACCCTCTGTCTCAGAACACGGAGCGGTGGTCCCACGGAGTCCAGCGGGTGGCTGCAGTGAGTTAAGAGCTGTGTCCATGAGGGCAGAGACCACTCGGGAAGGACGCACAGTGAGACGGAGCTCTCAGACTCCACTCTGGAGCATGACCTCCAGAACGCAGCGCCCAATGCGCTCCAGGGTCAGCGGGGGCCCAGCCACGGCTGGGTGCGACCAACTGACCAGGAAGATGGCGGCCACTTGCAGGTGCTCAGGCCTCCTCCAGGGCCCCAGGCGACTGTTTGATCTGGCGGCTGTGGACCACCCGCAAAGCGCCCCCAGCGGCCTGGCGAAGCTGGGTGTCCAGGGCGCTGCGGAGGTCGTTGACCTGCACGTCGGACAGGGGGTTGAAGCTGATGATGAACCCCTCGTTGGGGGCCGGCCTCCCGTCTGCATGAGCCACGTCCCGCCGCCTCCTCCTGAGGTCGGCGCCAACCTGAACTTTCAGGTCCCGGTTCGGTTTGGCATTGTCCGGCTTCTGGGCCCCAGGCATGGCCTGTCTGGGCTCAAGCTCAGGGTCTGGCCTCTGCCCAGGCTCTTGGATGGCAGTGTCCTCCCCGGGAGCAGGCACATAGTCCCTGCCCGGGTGGTCCCTACCAAGGGCCTCCTTTCTTGCCTCTGGGTGACCTCCCTGAACCCTGGCAGAGACGGCCGGCTGTTCTGGCTGATGTAACACAGCCTGGGCCGGAGGGGCTGCTCCTCCCGACTTGCTGGACAGGCCTGCAGGCCTCTGGTCTCGGATCACCTGCTGGGGCTTCCTGGGAGGGTCCCCAGCCTCTGCCCCCGCTCCCAGTGCGGCTGCCACCTCCTGGACATTGGCACCAGCAGCTGCCGCCTCCTTATGGGATTTGTTCCTCTCCTGAGAGCCTCCACCAAGAATGTCCGGACTCTGTCCAGGGAGGCCCCCAGCATCATGCTTCTCTGGGCTCCCGGGTGCCCCGGCGAGGTCTGGCTCTGGGGCCCGCTCCTGCACCCCAGCCACAGGCTCAGCGCCCTTCCAGTCTCCCCTCCGCTCGATTTGGGCTGCCCGGGGCTCTGTGCCGACACCGCCTGGAGGACCCGGTGGGACTCTGCCTGCGGCCCCCTTAGGCTCCTCCAGGGAGCGCTGGCTGTGTCCCTGGGGCAGAGCTGGGGGCTGCCCAGGGGCCCTGAGCTCAGGTTCCAAAGGCTGCAGAGGTGGATGCGTCACAGCACCCCCATCCTGGGCCTGCTCCTTACTCCTGGGTGCGGCCACCCCAGGCTCGGGCTGCGCATCCACTGCAAGTGAAGAGATCGGTTCAGCGACAGAAACAAGCAGAAGCCACTGACGCCGAAGCTGGAAGGAACCAACTTGCCAGCAGTTAAGAAACGGGCACTGCCACAGAAACGTGCCCGGCAGGACTCGGGCCTCAGCCTTCAGTGGCACTGGACGTGCGCTCCGCCCTTAAGCAACAGCCCCGCCCCAGCCTGGGCCCCACCCCTCTCCCTCTTGGCCCCGCCCCTGGGCCGCCCACACTTGCCTTCCTCCCCGTCCTGCCTCTGCTGGTGGATCTCCTTGTGCTGCTCCTCGATCACCGCCAGCAGCTTCTCCTGCTGGTCCAGGAGGCGCTTTTGCTGCACCTGCTGCTCCTTGATCACCTGCAGCAGGACGGCGTGGTCCAGCCTCTCCACCCTGCCGGCTTCTGGGGGTCAGAAAACACCGTCAGAACCTGCGCTGGGCCAGGACCCTGCCTGCGATGCCCTGCAGACTCTTCTTGTTCCCTGCTGGTCAGTGAGGCGTTAGGGGCGGGGGGCTGCCCAGGGCCACTCCCAGAGGCACAGACGAGGCCTCTGCAACAGTGGCAGTGGCTGTTCTAGCTGCCCTCACGCTGGCGTGGCGTAGAACCCCCTGCTCCCGCACAGTCCCAGGTACCCTAACTTGCTCACGGGGTACCTGCCAGGGTGGCAACCTATGTGATCTGGGCTGGGTGACTTAAGCTAGAAACTTTTGAAAAAGAACACTGGCACCTAGAAAACATTTCCTCCCAGGTGAGGACGAAAAACAAATACAACTGTCTGGCTCTCCAGCTGGGACCTCCACGGGACAAGGCCACCGCCAACACAAGGGTATGCCCACGCTGCTCCTGGCCCTGCCCCCAGGACAGGGCTGCAGGCCCCACAGAGAAGGAGCCTGGCCAGGGAGGGCAGGGCAGCAGGTGTGGCCAGGCCCTGCGATGCTGTCCACAGCCCCACCCAAACAGGGCCCGGGGCCTGGGGCTAAGACCCGCACCCGCAGCAGCCTCCGTGGGTGGAAGGGGAGACCGTTTCCCCCAGCACTTCAGCACGGGCGAGCTGCTCACTGCGGGCAGCCCATGTGCAGCACCCTCGCAGCACTGTCCACGCAGGACGCTGGGAAGGGGTGTGACTGGCAGGGCTGGCAGATGTGCGAGTTCACGCCGGAAGGAAGGAGCATGTTTACAGCGCTGACAGCCAACAGCCCAGCGATGGCCCTGCCTGCCAGGCGCACATACGTGCTGGGCTGTCCTCCCAATAGTGACCTGTGACCTGCCAGGACAGGGCGGGGTTGGCCTTCTCCCGGGGACTGCATTCCCGCTGGAGGCCAGTGCCAGGACGTGCAGGCAGCGGGCCTGTGAGGAACACGCCAAGGCCGACCATAGGTGGGACAGGGCCGCGTGGCGGATGGGAGGACAGGGACCCTCGGCCAGCCCAGGTGCAGCAGCTCCTACTCCCTACCAGTACCCATCCGGACATCCCGAAGTCATCAGGATGTCTGCTTAAGCAAAGCCACGTTCGTGGACGGGATCGGAAATCCACACACCTCCCCTTAGATGAAGGAAGCACAGACCGACCAGCCACCGTGGCCACAGGCCATCCCGTCACCCTGGCACCCAGGGCTCATGACCACACACAGGGAGATGGTACAAGGCTGGCCCCCCATGCTGCCAACACTGTGTCCCCAGGCGGGTTCTGAAGGCGCTGGCCCACGGCCTCACTGGCTCCTCGGAAGGCCAGCCCTGCACCAACGCCAGGAGTGGGGAACACACGGGACAGACGTGAATGGAGTGAGCCGACAAGCTGGCCCCGGCCAGAGTCCTCGTGCGGTCCACCAGGGCCACAGGGACCAGCCTGAAGATGGGGAGAGCGCCCGATGTTGGCGTGCAGAACGTGTTAGTATCAAGCCATGCACCCCGCAGAAGTTACCGCGGCCCCCACCCCTCCGAGGTGGGCCTTAGGCAGCTGGCGCTTCCAGACTGTCCTCTTGTGACTGTGGGGCCACCCGGGCTAAGAAGGGCCAGGGCATTTGTAAGAAAAGGGAGTGAGTGGGGCACTGGGGACCCGCTGAGGGCTGTGGCCAGGGGGTGGCCATGTGTGTGGCTCCTGGGCTCTGCCGCTCCTGCTCCGGGCAAGGCCCTGAGGGGACTGCGTGCTGTGCCAGGCCTGTCCTTGCATCTCTGGCCTCCACACGCACCTTTTGCTGTGACACATGCCTCCTGATTCCTACCTGCTACTATCTTTTTTATTTCAGCTGCTCATCCCGTTGAGAGGCATACGGAAGAAAGGCAGAATAGGAAGCCATGAAAATCCTCTTTTCAGAAAGAAAAAAGTCAAAGAAGCACACAGGTTTAGGTAGCAGATCCTAAGGGCTGGAACCAGGAAACACAGGGGACTGAACCCAGAGACGAGCAACGGGTTATGTTCCTAAAGCAGCCGCTGAGTCGGGTCCCCAAAGCCCCTCCAGGAGCAGCTTGGGGGCAGCAAGGCGCCTCTCAGGACCCTACCTGAGGCGGCTGCACCTGGACCCACAGCACAGGGCGCACGGGGGGCGGGGGGCTGCTCGACAGTGCCAGGGCTCAGCCTGGGTGAGGAACTGGCACTCAAGTCAGTGGGTCACCAGAGCCGTCAGGACCAGCCATCAGGCAGCTGCCTCCACTCTAACCACAAAGGTGGGGACCCAGGGGGTCAACAGCCAACAGCCAGAATCACCCAAACTGGGCAGAAGGTCTGGGGTGGTCACAGCAAGTCTCACTTGCTGGAGAGAAAGGGCCAGAGGGGCTTGCGTTTCGGACAGGTGATGGGTCTTCACTGCGGGTGACACCAATGTCCCCTCGCCCCCCCCCCAAGGGGTGTGGCAGACAAGGGGCTGGGGCGCTGTGGGTGGGGGTGCTAGGACAGAGCAGTAACAGGCACCAGCCCTCCCCAGCTGGCCGGGAGGACACAGGGCACAGTGTCAGCATGTCTGCCTCGAGGTGGGATGGCGGCAGCACCAGAAAGCCCAGGGACAGAGCAGGAGAAAGAGCCGGGGGAGGGGCGGCCTGGAAAGGGCCCCTGCCACAACCCTGGCTTCCTGGCCATGCTCAGGGCCTGGAGGGAGGGGCAGACGTCCCCTGGGGCCTGGGGTGGGGGTTGAGAAAGCAGAGCCCTCACCTTCCAACCTGCTGCCGGCGTGGTCTCCGGCCTGGCCCTCCACAAGGTCTCCGGCCTGGCCCTCCGGGCTCCTCTGCCCTCGAGGCTCCGCCAGCTGCCCAGCCCCGGGGGCTGGCTTCCCTGCACACACAGTGAACACACAGGTTCCCAGGACACTCAGAAGAGGGGACACAAGAAGGCAGGGGAGGGACAAAAGGTGGCAGATGTTCCCTAAAACAACCCTGCACTTCGCCCCCTCCTCCCATCAGCACAGTTTGCGTTTGACCTGATGATCACCGGGGAAGTAATAAAAGCACATTTAACAATCTCGCAGGCCGTGGCAGCGAGCCAGTGTTCACCACCCCGGCCAATTAACACGCACAGGCCGTCTCGCCAGCTCTCAGCCGGCACCTGACAACAGGGCCCTGTCAAGCGCTCAAGCGCCGCCCCCTGTGCACCTGGACCAGCAGCGGCGTGGCACCTGACGTTCAGTGGTCGGCAAAGCGCGCGACAGATATCACAGTAGCTTCGAGCCACCAGACTCAGCGCCCTGCAGCGGCTGAAGGGGGCGCTATGCTCACACGCTAGGCTGGCCACCCGAGCCCCTCCCGAGGGCCCTCTCCAGACAGGCCCAGGCCCACACCCACCGGGCTTGCCTGCGGCCCCTGCAGCGTGGTCCGGCATCGGGTCGCCTTCGGCTGGGTCCCCGGCACCTGCCCCCAGGGCGCCCTGCCCCTCGGGGAGCACGGCCCGGGGCCCTGGATGCAGACCCCTGCCGACGGGCTCCAGATCCTCCTTCACAGGCTCCACAGCTGGCTGACCATTTCCTTCTGGAACCTTCTGGGGATCTTCAGGAAGACCTCCCACTGCCTCCAAGTCCTGGACCTGTCCACGTCTCTCTCTCTCTGAATCCGGCAGAGGTGGCGCCCTCTGACCCTTGCCCCCAGCAGCCTTTTCATCCACCTGTTGGGACGATCGTTCTTTCTCCTCCAGTACTTCTCGGTCTTGACCTTCGTCCACCACCACCCTGTCATGAGGAACGGGAGGCTCGTGGCGGTGGGCCTCTCCCATGGGTACCGCCACGCCTGGAAAGACACAGAGGACATGTTGGGGAGTAGGAGGAAGAAAACGACCCAGCCTTTGCCCCAGGGACGGTGAACTGAGTTCTGGTGCCCGATGGGATGACACAGGCCAGCACGTGCCACCGCTCACAGACCTGATGCTGAGGACCTACACTGTTTCTAGAGAATTACAAGAGAGGCAGCTGCAAACCAGCCGCTCTGGCCAGGAGGCAGAGCAGCCATCTGACTCGGAGGCGGGAGGCAGACAGGACGTGGGCAGGGCTAAGGGGGAAGCCCGTGGCCCTGGGAGTCCCTCCCGTGGCCGCCAGCACCCTGTGCACCCTCAGCCTTCCCCGCCCAGCCTGTGCCACCTTGCCCAGGCCGGTCCAGCTGCACTTCCTCCTGCTTCTCCTTGGTGTCCTCTCTTGGGGGCACGTCCACGGGGCCCTTAATCTGGGCCTGCTCCATCTCGTCCTTCTCATGTGGCAGTTTTGGCTTATTTCGGCCATCTGCAGCCACGGCCACGGCCACAGCTGGATCCTGGCCTGCAAACACAGACCACGCACTGAGCAGTGTCTGCACAGAGTACCCCACCAGTCAGCACAGAGCGGCAGGTTTCCCTGAAATGTAATCACATTTCCCAGGCAAACAGCAGAACCTAAGCAGTTATTTTTTTTTTCCTGTCCAATCATTAGCAGCTAAGTAGCACAGAAAGCTGTCATTTTTCATGTGTATTTGTAACAAAAATATGTCAAAATGAAATTTACACCCGACTGGGTGCAGAAGAGCAACACTCCATGTAACACTGGCCATCACCACCAGGTGGCAGCACGAACCCACAGTTTGCAGGGCTGGGGGCTGGGGGCTGAGGTGCCTCAGGAGGAGAGGAGCTTCTGCCCTTAGAAAGTTGACTTGGAATCCTGTCAATCTCTTACTGCTGATGGTGACAATCAGTATGAAAGGGAGACAAGCGCAGCCCGCGGCCAGCGGAGCCACACCGCGCCTCCCGCAGCACCTTGCACCAACCACCCTCTCCACGGCCCCGTCCTCGGGAAGGCGCATGAAATGGCCCACAGAACTGGCCAAAATGGAGCCTATTAGGAAACCACTTCCATTTATTTATTTATTTTTATCCTCATCCGAGGACATTTTTATTTTTGCATTTATCTTCAGATAGAGGGGGAGGGAAAGAGGGAGAAGAGAGAGAGAGAGAAAAATCGATGTGAGAGAGACACATCGAGTGGTTGCCACCTACACGACCCCAATAGGGGCCAGGGACAAACTGCAACCGAGGTACGTGCCCTTAGCAGGAACCAAACCCGGGTCTCTCTGATCCGCGGGCCGACGCTCTAACCGCTGAGCCAAACTAGCCAGGGCAAAACCATCTCCATTTAAAACAAACACTTTTGCCCTGGCCGGTTTGGCTCAGCGGTTGGAGCGTGGGCCTGCGGACCAGAGAGTCCTGGGTTCGGTTCCCGCTAGGGGCACATACAAAATAAATAAATAAATAAAATAAAATAAATAAATAAAATAAAATAAAACAAACACTTTCTATGTGTCAGGTGATCGCGGCAAAAACGGAAGAGCCACCGAGGGAAGAAAAGACTTAAAGAGCAGCCACCTCACCCGAAGCCAGAGCCACCTGTCCCATCTGCAAGGGGACGACTGAAGTGCTCAGGGCCCGAGTGGGCTGTGTGGGAGCACTCATGACACTCCTGTTCAGGTGGGGTCTTGTCACCTCCCAAAGGAGAGGAACTCAGCGAGGTGATGGGACGTGCCAGCCAGGGAGGCTCCGTCAAGGGCCGTGGAGAGACGGGCCCTGCTGGCTGGACTCTGGAGTCTAACCCAGCGGCCGGCTCACAGAAGCATGTGGCCGTTGCCCGCACAGGTGAGAACGTCCTGGTCTCTGCCACAGAGTGATCCCCCGAGACACCCATGCACCAGCGAGAAGCGCCATACGTCGGAGGTGTCTGCCTCGCGGACTGCGAGTTAAGAAAGGGGCCGAGGGGGTAGGCGACACAGCAAGACAGAAAGGAAGTCTTCCCTCTGTCACAGGGGCAGGTCGTCATTTCTCAGAAGGGAACAAAATCAGTACACCATCCGGTGTGAAGGACAGGCTGAGGCGAGCTCTGTGCGGTCTGCCAGGCCGGGCAGTGACCATGGCAGGGTGGAGTCGCCCAGGAACTCCTGACTCTCAGCCACTTTTGAGGGACGAGGGGCCCAGGGCCTGGGGCCCCACCATGCCGGCAGCCTCCTCAGGCCTGGACTCCGCACTCCAAAGATATCCACGGACAACAGCCACAGCGTTTTCTAAGTGGGGACAGTTTGCCAGCAACGCCTCTGGGCTGCAGTAAATCTGACATAAAACTTCAAAGGAACTGAAAACAGCCAGCGCCAGACCTGGCTTGGCTTCTGACGGCGACATGACTGCGAGTAGCAGAAGACAGGAAATGTCCCTGTGTGGTTGGCGGTGCTACTACCAGTAAACAGGGACAACGGTGCGGATATGGCTGCAGAGGAGTGGGGCTCAGCCCCACTGTCCCGTGAGGCTGGCAGCCGGTGGGGCTCGAGAGCAGCCAGCAGAGGGCGCTCCGCGCAGGCACAAAACCCCAGGCTCCCAAAGGTCAGCGTTGGCCACCTCATTTTGTCCTCGAGGTCGTTGCCCAACTCACTCATCCTCAAGGTCATCATTTCCAACGACCAAAGCAAGAATTGCCAGCAATCACTGGCCAAGGTAACCAGACCCAGGAAATTGCAAGTTTATGCCTCTCGGCCAGGCTGTGACGGACCCACCTGCCTGGGGTAGTCTGGGTGGTTAGCAGCCTCCCTGCACACTCAGAATGATGGTGATGACAGCGCACTCCCCCTCCCAAGGTGCTTCGGGCCAGGAGCTCCCCTGAGACAGCAGGCCAATGGCCAGTTACCCCGCAGACGCTTCCCGGCGACCAGTGTAGCATCGGTAATTCTCTAGTTCTGGCGCAGGAACACGGGGGCCAGGGGCTGCTGACACCTGAGGTCCTGGCTCTGTCCCTGGGTGTCCCTGGGTCGGACGCACAACAGTGTCCAAAGTGCAGCACCCACGGCAGCCTGTCCACGGCAATGACATCCCCATTTGAGGCTGGTCCCTGCGCTGATGGCAAGGCAGGGATTCCTTGTCGATGCTGCTCCGGAACCCGTCTCGGGCCTAGAGCCGCACTGCTGTCACCAGCATCAACCAGTCTCTGTGTACCTTGTGATCAGTGAGGATGAGAGCACTCATCTCAGACGCCAAACACCAAAACAAACTTAAAATTATACCGGAGTCCCACAGACAGAGTCCTGTCACCTGGAGGAGAGCTCCAAGTTCAGAAGACACATGGGACCCCAGGGCCATGCCCTCAGAAAGCAGGAATGGCCCCGACACTGCCGACAAGCCAGGCTCTGCCCTGAGTGACGGACCCAGCACTAATCCTGCCTTCCCTCCGGAGACTGGTCGCGATGGCACATCCCATGGCTCAGTCGGGGCTGATTTCTACCCCCCTCGCCTTGACCTAGTAGCAGGGGACCACGACTATAACATTCTCTCATCTCCCGACTGTGCGGGACCACCAGCAGTCGCCCCTGGGACCCCGCGGTCCTGCTGGGCCCACAAGCAGCAGGTGGGATGGGCGGACCGTTCACCGAGCCCAGTCGGCCCAGGGCGCTCGGGACTGGGACGTGGGAGGCAGTGCTTCTGCCTGTCCTCAGGGCCCTTCTGAACCCAGTGGGTCCCACAGGCTGGGCGCCGGAGAAATGGGCTCCCTGCCACATCCGGCACAGGGTGGAGCCCTTGGACAATCACCAGGTCGTTGGGCATGTGCGGTAGGCGGTGGCTGTGAAGGCCCCTCAGCAGGGCACAGGGCGCTGTGGGAGCACCGTGTTGCTCCCAGACCCGAGGACAGACGGTGAACGTGTCTCCTCACACACATGCTGGCATCTGTCACGGGAGGGAGGATGCTTCCCAGCCTGTGTACGGCGGTGGGTGTGGACAGCTGGGGCGAGTACTCGGGAGGGGCAGCGGCTCGTGGTCACCCTCTGTGACCAGCATCCACACCAGGGACGGTCACCACCTGCAGGCCTTCCTCCCATCCAGCAGGCACCCAGAGGCCCCTCCTGGCCCTTCCCCACAGAACTGAAGTACAGCCCTTCCCTCCTGCTGCGGGAAGGGAACAAGTCATACAAGGGGCATGGGCCACGGCTGCTCCCCAACACCGTGGGATGGGGGTGCAGGTGCTGGGGAAAGGAAGAAAGGGACGGCCGCAGTCACAGGAGGGAGCCGCAGTGTTTCCAAATCTTCTCCAGCCTGCACCCCTACGGTGCTCCCAAACATAAAATAAATGGCCTAATTAGCCTTTTCTAAATGGGTGACTGCCTCATGAGACTTCGCAGGGCTCAGCACCTCTTCCCCCTGCCCCCCACACTGTGTGCGCCCCGGGTCTGTGCCTGCCGATGCTGGGCCATGGGCCAGCATACACGTCGCAGGAGGGCAGGGCTCCAGCTCACTCCCAGGGCAGCGCCAGGCTCTAAGGAAAGTCGGTACCATTTGCCACTGAGACATCAAAGAGACCAGCGAGCCCACTCACACGCCGACAACAGTCCTCCGGGTGCACAGCACAGGCCCCGCAGGCCCAGCTCCGCTCCGGTGAGGCAGCCCATCAATTATGGGGGAGGCCGGGGCGAGAAAACCGGAGAACGCGCTGAAAACAAACGGCATGTGGTTCCGAGGGCCATGTGTTTTGTTGCTGCCTCGTGGACTAAATGGGAACCAGATGTGGCCACGGGGCTCCAGGTGAGCAGCGCCCGCCTCAGGACAGGATGCAGCTGCTCGGCTGGGCGGGCTGCCCGTGCTGACTCACGCCGAGAAGTCCTCCACCAGGCACGCCGCAGCAGCGCAGGAGGGAAAACCAGTGCCCACGTCTAGCTCTGCTGGGGCGTCCCCAACACACAGGACGGACATGCCTGGGGCAAGGGACCCGGCAGGGCGACAACAAGGTGAGCCCTTGACACACCTCCCTCTTCATGTGGACTTTTTTCCATCCAAACTACTGAGTCCGTGCAACTGTCCGTGGACGCCCTGCAGCTCCTGGCCCCTTGGGCTGTTTCTTCTGTAAGCCCTGCATTCCCAGGGGTTTTCTCTGCAGGAAACCCACTAAGGGGGCCCCATGGGCCCAGGAAAGCAGAAGGAGCACGCCCACTCGTCAGGGGTCCCCACTGCCCATCAGGCAGTGGCTTTTCAAGCGCAGGGCGGTGATGCCAGAACAGAGGCAGCAACCAGTCTGAGGCCACGGCCCACCACTGGCACTCAAGCACCGGTCCCCCCGACCGGCCCTCCCTGCGACCTTCTCTTCTGTCAATCACAGTGGGTGAGGAGCCCTTAGCTGAGCTCAGAAACCACCCTGCCTGCATCCCACGGGCAGGGCCACAGCACCAGGGGCCTGCGAGGTGGCCTCATGAGGGAAGGAGTGAGGGTCATCACTCCACCAAGAACAGGTGGACCAAGAACAGAACGTGAACAGGACACAAAGCACAGGAGCGCCACTGACTGTGTCCAGGCAAAACCTGGATGAAAGGTACATCCTCAAAACTAACAAATGTGAGTGACACCCACAAATGCATCACCTGTCCGCACGTTGAATCGGGGCATGGAGGTCTCAGCCTTGCTGTCCCCATCTACCATCTGTCCCCTGCACACAGGTGGCTACCCCTGCCCCTCTCATCACCCAACAGGACGGAAGCAGCTGGGCAATGGGAACCTAGAACCTGAACCTGTACCTCACGATCCTACGGGGCCACTGCTGGGGCATCTCCCAGAGGGTTGCGGGGCTAGGGGTCACAGAGTACCTGGGAGCCGCATACCTGGGAGCCACGTACCTGGGAGCTGGGCCGCTTCCACCTTCATCGCGCCCTTGGCCTCTGCGAGCCGACCGCCAGGGGCTTCCTTTGCCCAGTCCAAGTCCGCAGGGGTCTCCTCGCTTACGGACAAGGTGGTGAGAGTGCTGACCACCAGGATGCCCAGGCCGACCCAGAGCACCACCTGGATGAGACAGAGACCCCAAGAGCAAGAAGGGTCACACAGTCCCCGGGCCCCTGCCCTTCCCAAGGAGGAGGGAGGCATGAGGGTGGCCCCTCCGTAAGGGAGGCATGAGAGGGGCCAGGGGCACAGTGCTCAAAGGCCCGCCTGCCGGTCCATCCCTCTGGCCACTAGGAGATGATGGTCCCTAACTGAGCAACGTGACCAAATCACCAGCCCAACCTGCTAGAGCGGTACAGGCAATGCAGAGCCGGAGGAGAGGGGCGTGTGTGTGACACGGAGTGCCTGCTGGCCGAGACCCAAGGTCTGCACGTGTGAAACTGCAGCCATACTTCCAAGTGTGTTTCTCAGAAGACTCGTGTTCCTCCAAACATGAAAGCAACATGCTGGGAAACAGGCAGCAGCACACACGCATGGCAGCCATGGTCACCGCCTCTCCCCACACAGCCCACAGTGCGGCTCAACTCGCAGTGCAGCACACAGCACATGCTGCCCCCAAGGCTGCGTGTGCACGGGCACGTGTGTGTGCGGCTGTGTGAGTGCACCTGCAGTGCAGCACACAGCACATGCTCTGTCCCCAAGGCTGTGTGTGCACGGGCACGTGAGTGTGCAGCCATGTGAGTGCACCTGCAGTGCAGCACACAGCACATGCTCTGTCCCCAAGGCTGCGTGTGCACGGGCACGCGTGTGTGCAGCCGTGTGAGTGCACCTGCAGTGGAGCACACAGCACATGCTCTGTCCCCAAGGCTGCGTGTGCATATGCACGTGTGTGTGCAGCCGTGTGAGTGCACCTGCAGTGGAGCACACAGCACATGCTCCGTCCCCGTGGCTGCGTGTGCATGTGCATCCGTGTACATGGCTGTACACCGAACCAAAAGCTCACGCTCAACAGGCACACACTAGATGCTGTCCCATTAAGTCAGGAGAAAGAGAAGCCCGCCCCAGGCACCACTGCACCAGGGCCAGGGGTGTGGGACCAAAGATTAATGAACATTTGAAAGGCATAGGCTTCCTACACACAAACAACAACCAGTTAGAAAAACCAAGGGAGATGAGGCCCCAGAATCACAGCCGTGTGCGCCGGGCACTGTACTCAGGACACGAAGCAAAGGCCAGGCCCTGTCACTGCACAGGGACTCCTGAGGTCAGGCTAGAGGTTAGCGAGGGTATGAAGATATGTACTCTTCCTAATTCATCTCCAGCTTCAATGAATTCCAATTAGACCAAACTACAAAAAACTGGAGTTATTTTTGTTAAGAGTGAGATCAGCTCATTTGAACATTCACATGGAAAATAAACAAGCAAGACCATGCAGAAATATTATTAATAAAAGCAAAGAAGGATTAGAATTAAGCGCCCTGGAGCGGCACGTCCTGGTGCAGGGCACACTGTCACAAGCGTGGTAACTAACAGTGAGGAGGCCGCGTGACTAGACAGGCCAGCCTGCGAGTCCAAACAGGAGTCCCAAAGGAGGTCCAAACACACACAAGAATATAATGCAAGAGAGTGGTGACATTCACGTCCTTGATGGACCATGGTCTGACAACTAGGGAGCCACCTAGAAAAACACGCAGCGTAACTCCCTTGTTTCTTACACCAAAACAGAAGACAGACGGGTCAAAGACCTAAATGAACAAGTGAAATCATAAAAGAAGCAGAACGAGGGAAGAATCTGTTCATGTAGCACTGGAGTGGGAGGGTCTTTCTAACTCCGACTTTTCTCCCCCAAAAAGAGTCTGATGGACTGAAACCCTGAGACTGACAAACTGGGAAAACCATTTGCAATCTGGCAGGCGACCTGCTGACTTCCTCTACTGTGAGCAGTTCCTATATGTCACTGGGATGCTTCTGCGTCTGGCTGGAACGGAATGGCGGGCGGCAGACAGCTCCCCCACTCAGGACTACTGTGAAAGCTGAATAAAAACGTTCATGTGCCCTGGCCCTGGGCCGCTGAGCCCCGAGGGCAGGCCCAGCAAGCACCGGGTGCGTGCAGCCTGCACTCGCACATGCATAGGGCGGGCACCAAGGGTGAGGGGCTCCACTCCGGAAGAAGGAGTGCCCACGTGCTGCGTGTCATTCCCCCCAAGCCGGTGCCCCTGCCAGCTGTCACAACCCCGCAGAGAGCAACTGCCAAGGAGTGGATGCTCAGCAGAGAACAGAGATCTCAGGTGATGGCGTTCCATTGGGACCCAGGGAGTGGGGAGTGAGGGCAAAGCAAAGGCAGATTCGAGTCACCTGGACACAGGCCTCTGCCATCCTGTCAACAGTTCTAACATGCAACATCCACAAACTACCAGGCATGCCAGGAGGCAGAGCCAAGGGACGGAAAACCAAGAAACCACAAGGATCCGTGTAAGTCAATATTGACTATCTGAAACCATAATGCCTTGAGGAGTTTAAAATATAGGTAAAATACAAACAAACAATAGCACCAAAGGCCAGAGGCGGGTGAGTGGCGTTAAAATGGCAAGGCATCCTTGACTTGTCTCGGAAGTAGGAAATAACTAATTTACCACCAACTCGGAGAAGCCAAGGCTCCTATTAAACGGGCTTGTACACCACCAGAAGGACAGGCATGCACAGCGCCAGCTAGCAGAGGAATCAAGAAGAAATACTTAAAATGCTTGATTTACCCAAAAGGTAGCATACAAAAAGAAACAAAAAAGAACAGATGGGACAAATAAAAAATAAAGAGTAAGACGGAAGCTTTAATCCCTCCAAAATCAGTAATTACATCAACTGTAAACAGACTTAAATACTCCTATTAACAGACTGGATAAAAACAAAGCAAGACAAAGTCAACCATATGCTATTCTAAGAGACACACCTTCAATTGAGAGGCACAGAGAGATCAAAAGAAATGGGACGCAAAAAGCTACACTGTACAAATATAAGCCCCAAACAAAGCTGGGTCTGCTACACTGTATCAGACAAGGCTGACTTAAGGAGAGAAGCATTTCCAAAGGTAAAAGGGGGCATCTCACCAGGAAAAGGGTCAGTTTAACAAGATATAACCATTTTAAACCTATATGTTCTAATAACAGCTTCAAAATAAAAGGTAAGAATTGTAGGAGAAATAAACAAGTATACAATTACAGTGGGGATTGTCATTCCTTTTCCACAATGATAAAAAGATTTAAAAGTCAGTAAGAATGTATAAAATCTGAACACCGCAGTTCATAAACTTGACCTAAACACTGCTTACAATAAGTGCAGACCACACAGCAAGGTGAACACCCACTGGGGGGACCATGTCCTGGGCCACAAAGAGTCTCCACCAATGACAAAGGACTGAAATTCAGTGTGTGTCCTCCAGCCACACAGGGATGATGCACAAAATCAATGAGATCACTAGGAAAGCCCCCAAAGCGGGTGGAAGGAGAAAGAACCATGGACATTTGGAAATGCTGTGAATCCACAGCTTGCTGTGGCCGCAGTCAAGGGAACAGGCTGTCTTGGAAGAAGCTGACCAGCCGATTCTCACGCTGAGTCAGAAACGCAGGGACCAGCGGCAGGAGAGATCTTGAAGAAGAATGCAGTGGGAGGACTTCTACAGCCCGACACCGAGACTTGTAAGGCCACCCCCACCAAAACAGGGAGCACTGCTCCAGGGAGAGGCCGCAGTCCCACCCGCACAGGTGCCAGGTGCCGTGGGGAATGCAGGGAGCTGGTCAACCAGAGCCCATGCGGCCTCACACCAATCAAGTCCACACAGCTGTGAACAGGAAATAAAAAGCCTCTTGTGACACGGCAGCCTATCTTCAGGACCTGGGGACACGCAAAGGTGTTTTTTTAATCCTCCCCCAAGTATATGTTTTTCATTGATTCTAGAGAGAGGGGAAGGGAGAGAGAGAGAAACATCAATCGGTTGCCTCCCGTACACACCCTGACCAGGGATTGAACCCGCAACCTAGGTCTGTGCCCCGACCAAGAATCGGATCCGAGACCCATTTGGTACACAGGACGACGCTCAGCCAACTGAGCCACACCTGCCAGGGCAGCACAGATTTTTAACTAGACACAGAAAGCACCAAGCAAGAGAAAAGGCCCAGGAAGCCGAGCCACACTGAAATCAAGAACATCTGTGGGCCGACGTGTCTTCAGAAAGTGAGAGGGTAGCCAGGAGTGAGCGCAAACATCTGCTACATACATGTCTGGAAAAGTTATATCTGAACCTTTAAAACGTCTACAAATCAATACGAAAAGAGAGACAACCCAATAGATTAAAAATGGTCAAAAAGACACCACGTAGAAGATGACCACATGGACTGGACAGGCCCCAGCCTTGTCGGTCACGTGGAAACCACTCACTGCACACCCACTAGAAGGCTGGGACCCATGGAAGGAACGGAAGAGGTCAAAGCCACTGGAATTCTAATTTAGTGCCAATGACCACTTTGGAAAACTAGACAAAATTTGGTAAAACCCACTAAAGCTGCATAGATGTGACTCCAGACCCAGCAACACCCTGCCCAAGGGGTAATCAACAAAGTGCACACACGTGCACCCGGAGACTGGGGCAGCCCCCAGGACCCTGCCCACAGTGGGGTCACACAGTGAGCTCGGGCAGCCCGGCAGTAACGTGGGTGAGCACAGACATGGTGCTAAGGAACCCAGACACGCAGACGTGCACCCTAAGATTCTGCCTGTGCCCATGGACAGGCAAATCATTCCAAAGTGCTAGGAGACAGACAGCAGTAACCTCTGGGGAGGAAGGATGGCAAGGCATCCCCGGAAAGCCTGGGGTGCCGGAATGTCCCGGATCCACCCTGGACGGTGGTTCTGTGGCGGAGCTCACTTGGCCAACATGTACCAGGCCACACACATGAACTTTTCTGCTGTATGGACACTATCCTTCTAAACACTACCAGAATGAATCAATAAGAAAAAGCCCAACAACTCCACAAAAGGCAAGCACACAGAAGGGCAGTTCACAGGAAAGAAATGCTGGGGCTTCTCAACACCACAGACACTCACTCCACTGCGGCTGAAGGGAGAGGCCGGTACCGGCTGTGAGAGTGGCTGCAGTCCCTGCGGGCTCCGGGGCGCTTCCCATGCCCACACCCTCTGACACCTCGCTTCCGTTTCTTTGTTTTTAAACACCCAGAGGCTTCAACCACCCAGCCAGAACACACTGTATGTGAGTTCTGCACTTTTTTTGTTTTTCGTTTTTTATTTATTTTTTTATAGAGATAAAAACATCGATGAGAGAGAACATCGATTAGCTGCCTCCTGCACGCCCCTACTGGGGATCGAGCCCGCAATCAGGCATGTGCCCTGCCGGGGAATGGAACCGGGACCTCTCAGTCCATGGGATGTTGCTCCATCCACTGAGACACAGCTGGACGCACTTCCATTTCTTAAAGCTTCCTACAGACACCTTCTCAAACCTATCGAAATGCTCGTGTACAGACACGTGTCCCAGCTTGTCGGTACCAGTGGAAGACTAGAGGGGTACCTCCATCAGGAAGTCCACAGAAAGACGGTTGGGTGGCCTCAGAAGGGGTGGAGATAGTGGCAGGGATGTGACCCACAGACACACATTTGGGGAACAGCAGTTCAGTATTTGATGCTGATAAGTTGGTGCAACACCTACAAGGCCCCGGGACCTCCCCAGGCACACCTGCTCGGGGGCCCTGCCATGAAAGACCCCTCACCTGGGCTTACCCGTGTCTCCCAGACCCATAGGACCAAGTACTTCTGTTCACAGAAGCCATAGGAGAAGCCACCTCCTCCTTCCCGAACCCCAGATGGTGAGGGTCTGCCAAGGCTGAGCAGCACGCACCTGGGAGAAGAGCGTGTTCTTGTGGACTTTCTTGTAGATCAGAGCCGGGCAGATGAAGCAGATGAGGCTCCCCATGGTCGCGCCTGTGAGGCCCAGGATCGTCTCCACTGAGGATGAGAGACAGGAGGGTGAGCACCGAAGGGCCCTGGAGGGACCAAACGTAAGCTTCCAGCCTGGCAATGAAGGCTCATCCAGGCACACCCCAGACTCGGCCAGGAGCAGAGCCACACCCCGTGCCCACAGGACACTCAGGACTGTGCCGGCTCAGCAGCCTTGTGGGCACCTGCAGCTGCTCCTTCCAGCTGCGGAGCCTTGGGCAGGTTCCCTGCCTTGTGCCTCAGTTTCCTCACTACCACCACTCGGTCCATCGTCGTGTGAACCTCACGGAGGCAGCAGGAGCATCTCCCTGGGACCCAGCACAGCGTGAGGCCCAGCACTGCTGCTCCGACTCCTTGGAGAAGCCCCAGGGAGGCTTCTCGATGGCTCAGCTTCAATCACCCCAACCAGGGGTCGGCTCCACACCATGGGCTCCGCGCCACTCCTGCTACTGCTCGGTGAGTGACCAAGCAGGACTGTCCCAGGACGTGTGGGGGCCTCTGGGTTGTGACCGGGTACCTGACGACCACGAGCTGTGTCTGTCCGTGGGGAGCAGGACATCTGACATCAGGAGCCCTGCTCAGAGCCCTCACCTTTCCCCTGGCAAGGTGTCAACATGAGGGCGACAAGGAGGAAGAGCCCCGGGTCCCTGCACTGCGGTCTGCCCAGCAGCTCAGGCTTCCACGCCTGCAGTCCCCAGGGCTGCCACGTTTGCCCCACGCCTTTCGCGGGCACCAAAGAAGCCTGAGAGTCTCCAGACTTCTCAGGAGACCCTGAGCCAAGGCGGCGCCCAGTGCCCACGTGTAGCAGCGGGGATGCGGAATGGGAGGGGACCGCAAGGCACAGGCCAGGGACCGAAGCGCCCTCCCACTTACCGTTGGGGATCATGATCCCACCAACCATGGTTCCAAACACAACCGAGAGGGTGAGCGCTTTGAACCGCAGGGGCGGCATGTAGCCTCCGGCAGCGAAGGTCCCATCTTTTTGCTACACACAGAAGGAAATACAAACGACAAGGCTTTGAGACACGGGTTTCCCCACCGTGCTCCTGGGAAACTGGCTCCATGTAACACCCTATGGTCTTGGTCAGGATCCACGGGACGCCCAGGAAGACAAGGGAACGGCTGGCTGTGGGCGGCACACCAACCCCACAGCCCCTTCACCTCCGTGCCCATTTCCTCCTGTGCAAACACGGGCTCAGACGGGGTGAGGACCAAGTGAGGCGACAAGGAGGAAGCTTTCGGCACAGTGTAGGGCACACGGGGGCTGGCTATGAAAACTCCACTCCAGGGAGGCTTCAGGACCTTCCAGAACTAGAATTTCAAGCACCCACTTTCCAAGTCACAGACAGCTTTCTCAGGACAGATGGGGGGGGGGGGATTTCTGAGCAGCCTCAGGATGGTAACTGTCTCCACCTTCTGACCCAGGACTTCCTGCGTGAGGTGTCCACCCAAGACACACTCGAGAGAGGAAAGGGGGAGAGCTGTGTGCACGGGGTTCGTGAGAGTCACCCCGAGAGGTGGAGGATGGAAGGCCAGCAGCCAGGTCACTGGGCGCAGAGCTGCTGGGGTCACCTGAAGGCAGAAGAAGGCGGGGAAGGGCCTGCTGCCATGCCTGTGAGGAGACACAGTCGCCCTGCGTCCCTGTGACGTGAGTTTACTTCCTGAGTTACTACCTCTGTGCCACTGCTGACTTTCAACTTCAAAGTGATGAAAACGTGTTCCGTACAGAACACTGTTCAGACACGAGATGCACGTTTGCCTCCAACACTGAAAGATGGAGGTTGGCAGCCCACAGGGTGGGGGCCAGGCTAGACGTCGGGGGGGCCTACAGCCAGGAGACGCCTGCCACCACCCCACAAGGGACAAAGTGCTAAGTCAGGCTTGGCTTGGTGCCTGCTGCCTGAACAGCTAATGGGGTGAGGGGGGCAAACAAGACAGGGAGGACAGCCAGTCCTTCAGGGCTCGGACTCTACCAGGAACTGCCATCTCTGGGGGCAGGATCCCTGGGACGTGGTCTTAACCGTGTGCCGACCACGTGGACAAGGAGCCCTATTTCAGCGGTTCCAGGCCTGGGGGTCCCACCCTCCCCAATCTGGCTATCACACTCTCCCCAGGAGTCTGGACCACACACCATGGCCTAAGCAGTCAGATGGGACTTTGTGTGGCTACCATTAAGTCCTGGCTGCTGCCAAAGACCAGGCTCAAGGACCTTGGGCACGACACAGCCAGAGAAAAGCCACGGGCCCAGGCTCCTGAGCCGCTGCATGTTGCCTTTTGTTGTCAACTCGGCAACAGGCAGAGTCAGAACGCTGGACAGCTTTCATCAAGGCCCCGGCCGTGCCGTGTCTGCACGCGTGATGCCCAGACATCTCTGTGTCCAGCTGTTAAAATGCTCAGTCACAGAAACACTGGGGACAGTGCCAGACCTCAGTGACATCCGCCTACCTGACCGGGATCAGCTCCTGCCAATCAGGCCGGCCTGCGCTGTTCCCATGCCTACCACCCCCAGGACTACACGAGTGCAAGCCCGGCTTCCTGCAGCCTCTCTGGGGAAGTCTCCCTCCTTGTGTGCATCAGTCCCTGTTTGTTTTGGTGCTGGTGCTTTCCTCCAAAGTTGAGTTTTTTAAAATCCCTATTAAAAAATTTCATTTTGCCCGGCCGGTGTGGCTTAGTGGTTCAGAGTTGATCCATGCACCAAGAGGTCACTGGTTCCATTCCTGGTCAGGGCATATGCCCAGGTTGTGGGCCCGATCCCCAGTGCGGCGCATGCAGGACGCAGCCAATCGATGTTCTCTCTCATCGATGTTTCTCTCTCTCCCTTCCTCTCTCTCTAAAATCAATATAAAGAAAAGAAAAAAAAAAAGAGAGTTCACTTTAATTGAAGCTCTTATGATATACCTAGGCAAGCTCGACTACCACTGGCCAGGAAAATAAAAAACTAGCACAAGCCACAAGGAGAGAACATGTAAGATGGAAAATCCCATGTTCCCAGCACCTTGCCGTCTGCAGGGTGGGGAGCCTCACCTGCTGCTCGAATAGCAGCGTGTTCAAGGCCTGTCTGCAGGGCAGGATCATCATGGGGAAGCCCACGGCCACCGACATCATGAAGCCGGCGCGGACCATCTGGGTCACCAGGTTGGAGGGGAAGTGCGTCAGTACATTGCCGGCGATGGCCTCGGTGAAGCTCACGTAGCCGAAGAACCCCACCTGCCAGAAGACAGAGAGGGCACGTGCTGGGGCCTCCCCTCCCTGGAAGGGCCTGTGGGCACCCCACAGCAGCCTTGGCCAGCCCCGAGCGCCCGCCAGCCCAAAGGTGAGGGTCCTACCCGGCATTTCATGAGGACAACAGGGCACCCAGAAAATGGAGCGCCTGGGTGAACAGGCAGGAGCCGGGGCCCACAGGCCCTGCACACAGAGGGCAGATCGTCACGAGGTTTGAAACCCCAGCCAGGGCACCGTGGGCACACCCTGTCCCCGTGGACGGAGACACTGGGTCCACAGTGATCTGCACAGACCATATGTAAACAGGACTGAAAGATGAGACCACGAAGTTCAGGGCAACAAGCCAGAACTTTGGCGGATTCATCATTTTGCCCGTGACGTAATGAAACAGCTCCTTCCTGCTCGCTTCTCCTGACCTGTCTGAGGGACCAGCCAAGGGCCACGCAGCGCCGTCCACCCGGAGTCCCCCTGGGATGGGAGCGCCAAGGCTGCGCTGGCCGAGCGGCTCTCGGTGGCCCAGTGGCACTGAGGAGCAGGTCTGCCTGCCAGGGGACTGTAAGGAGCTGGAGGGAGGTGGTGGCACGCTCGGCACTGCCACCCGCCTGTGACACAGGAGAAGAGGGCAGGGTGTGAGGTCCTACCATGACATAGAAGGTGGTGACCACGTTGAGGGCGGAGGCGAATATGGAGCTCATGGTCTTCACCGCGGGCTCATCCAGGCTGTCGTAGGTGGGCAGGACCTGACTGTGAAACAGGCTGCCTCACAAAGCAGGCTCACACAAGACATGCCTCCTCGGTCCTCAGCCCGAGACTGCAACACCTCCCCTCCCACCGCACTCGCCACCATGTCACTCAGCCCAGCCGAGAAGTTGCGGCACAGGGGCGGGGGGCTGGGTGCGTGCTCAGAGCCCTCCCCACTCACTCCTGCAAACACTTTACAAGGGCCGCAGACTGAAAGGCCGTTTGTCCTGCTGCAGCAGGAGCGCCCGCGAGCTCCGGGAGCGCGGGGCAGGGCAGCGTGTTCACAGGGGAAGCAGGAAGCGGTTCAGAGCGCTGCTGTCAAAAGACTGGCAAGTTAAACAAACACAAGCTGGTCTGGACGCCCGCCCAGCTCTGCGCCTCGGAGGGCGGAGAGCCGCCTGGACAGGAGACAGGAGACGACAGAAGAGCGGCTTCTGTCCCACAGTCCTGGGCCAGCCATGCAGTGCTGCTGGGTGGGGAAAGCATGTGTCCACGTGGGCTCTCCTGCAGAAGTCAGAAACGGGGGGACAAGGAGAAGGTATCCGGGCACCCCAGGAGGACGGAGCTGAGCTGGGGGCATCCAGACAAGAAAGGAAGGAGTGATGCTATGCTGAGAGTGGCCGCTCTTCTGTCCCATCTGCTGTGGTTCAGTGGAGCTCACAGACACGGTCCCAAGGCAGCTGTGGCCAGTGGTCACGCTGTGCACAAGTCATACTGGCCCAAGGCGCTGGGCAGGGGTGCGTCAGGACAAAATCATCGGCGATAAGCGGACAAGCACAGAAGTCAGTGGAGCCAAACCCCAAAACCACCTTTAAAAAGTGAGATGCAGCCCTGGCCAGTTTGGCTCAGCAGTTGGAGCGTCGGCCCGCGGACCAATGAGTCGTAGGTTCGATTCCGGTCAAGGGCATGTACCTCAGTTGTGGTTCGTCCCCGGCCCTGGTCAGGCTTGTATGGGAGGCAACCAGTCGATGTGTCTCTTTCACATCGATGTTTCTCTCTCTCTCTCTCTCTCTCTCTCTCTCTCTCTCCCCCTCTCTTCCTCCCTCCACTCTATCTGAAGATAAATGGAAAAATATCCTCGGGTGATGATTAAAAAAAAAAAAGTGAGATGCCAACTAGGAAGACATGCTAACTTTACCACAAAGCAAACGACTACAACAGGTGGGCAGACCTGATTGCCAAGAGCTGACGCCCCTCTCCGCTCCTGCACACGGGTCTCGTCAGGCCACCCCAGTGGACAGGGGTCACCTGAGGACCAGGAGGCCACAGGCCAGTGCAGCCGGGAAGCGGCATGAGATGCCGAGGGCTCCTGGGGCTGGAGCAGGGTTCCCAGCAGGGAGCCCAGTTCGGGGAGCAGCATCAGGTCCAGGACAGGCTTCCCTCCCTGGTCCCTGCACACACAGGAGGAAGCCTGCCCCGGGAGCTGTGGGTACTGTGGGGGGGGGGGGGGCTGCACATGGACAAGGCTGGGCCCTGTGGAAAGGCTGGGCCCTGCTACCCCCTATCATGCCTGTGCCCCAGGGACCCCACAGCAGCCCAACTCCGCACTCCACCTTGCTCAGCAGCCCCCATGACTCAGTTTAACTGCGTCAGATGCAGCTTTGTCCATGCAGCCCCCAGGCATGCTCTTCCTGCCCCACGGCCCAGACCCAGGCCCCTCATGTTCCCTGGGCACTGCGGCTCTGCACCCCACACTCACTGACTACAAAGGAAGACCAGGAGCCACACAGTGGTGGCGAAGTGGAGGCCTGGCCATCCCCATGAGGAGACCAGTCACGCAGGCAGGGCCTGGCTGTCACTGGCCAGAGCAGGCAGGAGCCCCCATCCCTGCTCGTGCTCCAGTGCAGACACGCGGAGGGAAGAGCTGTCTCCGCCCCGGACGGGGAGGTCAGCAAGCTGGCCGGGCACTGGGGGACATGACGCATCCGCAGGCTCACGGCCTCTGTGAGCAGCAGAACAAGCCGCGCTCACAAGCCTCTGGAACCAACAGTCTGACCTAAGAATCCAACGCAACAGACGCGCGCTGGCTGCCACATAGCCACCACCAAAACAGACCGACCGAGGTCATTTGTAAAAAGCAAATGCAAGACCAAAGGGGCAACTGGTGACCAGGCACCTGGTGAAAGAACGTCACTTCCCCACCCACTGTGAAGGGGACACTGAACAGAAGAGTGGTGTGTGTTCCAGCGGAAACTGAGCTGCCAGGGAGACGCGAGGCGGGAGACGAGGACTTGGAGCGCGTGGGTGTGAACACACAGGAAGAACACACTCCATGTCACACTGCTTTGCGACTGGTGCGATCGTGCCCACGAGAGCGACGGTGGGGGCCACTCTGCCAGCCCTGCACAGGGATGGTCTTTTCCCGTCCGCACCGCGTTCACGCCTCTCTCCTGAGTGGGTTACTTCGCCATCGGTGGCGAAGGCAATGCGCTGGAGCTGTGGAGACAGCCTGGTCTGTGCTCAGAGCCCGCGCCAGGGGAAGACGCACAGCTCGGGCCTCTGACAGCGTCCCAGAGGCAGCCTGCAGGCAATGTTTGTGCAACTTCCTTTCAAATATTCTCACGCAAACAGCTAACTTCTGGCAGAATGCTCGGGACTCTGCAGATCAGATGGTTGGGCTGCTCCGCACTCCCACCGCCAGCGCTTCTGGGGAGGGGGCTGGCAAACTGGGCTGTACCCGCAGTGCGGGCATATTTCAGGAATAAAGTCAACGTTTCTACGTGAAAGATGGATGAAAATATAATGCTCTCCCTCAAGTGGAAGGTCAAGGGTCATAAATGGACAGGACCCGACTCTTCAGTGCCCTGTACTGGGCAATTAAAGCAAACGGATGAGGCCCGCGGCCCAGCATCAGACCCCCACACAGCACACAGGCCCACCTGGGCCCCAGGAGTGGGTGGTACTTACGACTGGCAGGCAAAGGACATGCCGAAGATGGGGATGCAGCGGAAGACGCCCTCCCAGCGGACGTAGCTGACCCGCCGCAGCCACTGCCCACCGAAGAGGCCGTGCTTGAGCGAGGACAGCAGGATCTGCGAGAGGAGAGGAAAGAGGAGCTCAGGGACCAGTCAGCCCCGCTCTGCGTCTCAGCCCACGTACACCTGCAGCAAGCCTGGCGCCGCCAGCTGGGGCCAGGGGCCACTCAGCCGGTGAGCAGTGAGGCCCACTGCTATGCTCACTCTACTGCCTCAGGGACAGGAGGGCCCCACACTGGGCAGGTCCTTCCCCAGCCCATGAGGACGGGCTCGTGGAACAGCAGGTAGCTGTGGCAAGTTGGCGCTCATGGCTAAGGGCCACTGGGAACAGACACCGAGGCTCAGTCCTCTAAGGAAAACGACTGAAGAGATTTCCAGGCTGTTCCCCAAGAAAGATCACTCTGACTTGGCCAGCGAACAGGCAGGTCAGGGCCCAGGTCCTGAGGGCATCCACTCAGTAAGAACCAAAGTCCTGAGTACCCACTGCACTCGGGATCCTCCCTCCAGTCACGGAGAAAACAACTTCCCTGTGACCAAGCACTGGCACTAAGTCCTGGCCACGCCCACCTAAAACTCGGCTCCTAACAGGAGGCCCAGCCTCACCCTTGCTTCCCAGGGCACCAGCTGCGGGCTCACATGGATAGTCCTCACATCACTTCCCAGGCCCTTAGTTGCTTTCCTGTCACCCCCAGGAGGCAGCTAGTGGCCAGCCCAGCAGCCAGCGAGCGCCCAGCACTCACCAGGAACATGAACGCGGCATAGAAGAGGAGGGCCATGGCGCTGAAGGACTGGATGGAGGCCATCATGTTCCGCTGCAGGCTCAGTGGCAGCACGATGCACAGCGACACCACGAAGAGCAGGAGCACGCGGAAGGTGCTAGTCACCTGGGGCAGAGCATGATGCTGAGCAGGTGCCACCTGAGAGTCCCCGGTGCGTCCAGCCCAAGTGCCCGGACCTGACCCCTCCTGTTCCCGCAGGTCTGAGGTGGGGACTTACAGGGGTGTCACATGAGCATGCCAAGACACCAGACACCTGAGAGGATCCTTACCTGAAACCCAAACAGCCGAGCAAAGAAGTTGGACCCCAGGTCACCAATGACGACGTAGAAGGCAATGCAGGTCCCCAGCATCAGCCCAATCATGCTGCAAAGAAGGAAGTCGTGGTTTTAACAGCATTTTACAGGACTCTGGCCTCACCACGGTCAGAGCACCCCCAGAGGAGGACTGGGCTCGGGCTGTGTTCATGGTCCTGGCAGGACACTGACACTGAGCCTGGTCCCTTCCAGCCGCTGCTGACACGTCACCCCAAGGCCGGGCTACAGGAAAGATAAAATGTTGCACCTTTTTTTTTTTAATCCTCACCCAAGGACATTTTTCCATTTTTTGTTCAGATAGAGTGGGAAGGAGAGAGAGGAAGAGAGGGAGAGAGAAACATTGACGTGAAAGGAACACATTGAGTGGTTGCCTCCCGCACGACCCAACCAGGGCCGGGGACAAACTGCAACCGAGGTACGTGCCCTTAGTGGGAACCAAACCTGGGTCTCTCCAGACCGCAGGCCGACGCTCTAACCGCTGAGCCAAACTGGCCAGGGCAAATGTTGCATCTTTACAGGACCTGGGCACGTCTGTGGAGCGCAGTGTTTTACTTGGAATAAATACCAAACAGCACTACACATTTCTTTACGAGGGTTTATGTTCCTCTCTGCACAGGAGCTTCTGAAAGTTGTCTCAGTGCTACAGAAACGCACAGTGGTGTCAGACGAGTCACAGGACAACCAAGGGTTTTCGGAAGGGCGGTCCCGAATTCAGAAGCCTGAAAGGGCAACTTCCCAGCAATGTTTCCATCTCATAAAATTTTACTCCAGCGCTGGCCAGTGTTGCTCAGCAGTTAGAGCAGTGGTTCTCAACCTTCCTAATGCCGCAACCCTTTAATACAGTTCCTCATGTTGTGGTGACCCCCAACCATAAAATTATTTTCATTGCTACTTCATAACTGTAATTTTGCTACTGTTATGTCTTAGGCAACCCCTGTGAAAGGGTTGGTTGTTCGACCCCCAAAGGGGTCACGACCCACAGGTTGAGAACCACTGAGTTAGAACATCAGCCCACGGACTGAAGGGTCACGGGTTTGATTCTCAGTCAAGGGCACATACCTGGGTTGCAGATTCGATCCCTAGCCCCGGTCAGGGCACGTGTAGGAGGCAACCAATTGATGTGTCTCTCTCACACCAATGTTTTTTTCTCTCTCTCCCTCCCACTCCTCTTCCCTCCCTCCCTCCCATTCTCTCTTAAAAAAAAAAAAGAAAAGAAAAAAATACCCTTGGAAGAGGATTAATAAAAAAAAAAAAATTTTTTTTTTACTCCAAAGGAAGAAAAACACGACATTTCCAATTTAACGCCACCTTGATGCCACAGCGCTCAGGGTGGGGGAGCTCCAGTGTCAGGAGCAGCACCGAGAGGGTGACTGACCGAGGATTCACGGGGCTGTATTCCCAAGTTTTCCGTTTCCTTATTTTCCTACGCAAATTAGGCCTTCGACCTGGACGCGGATCATTTTAAGGGCACAATAAACTGAACTTTCAGATACTTAGTACGAAACGCTTCAGATGCTTCATTTTGTAACAGTCGCCAAGCTTCCCGTTAGCTACAGCTGGGAGAGGACAGAGAGAGCCTCCCGCAAAGGGGCGCCGCCTACCTGGTCTCCACCAGCATCTTCCCCGCTTTTCCGTAGGCGTGAAACGCTAGTGCAAAATAAAGAGAGAATCAGCGCTCAGTCAGCAGCATGAAGAACATCAGTAACACAGCCCAGGAAAAGCTGTGCGTGGCAATGTGACGAACACCCACTGGTCTCGCGATGCCCGGGTGTAAGGGGGCATGTTTTTATTTTGGTCCCATGCTTTTCTTACCTCTACAATAGAAAATGGAAACCACATAAAACAAGAACAAAGCAAGGGAAGATGGGCAGGTTGGCTTTTCACTCAAAAAAAAAAAAAAAAGAAAGAAAGAAAGAAACATCCCTGCCCTGTAACTGTTTCCCCACGTGGCAAGCAGGAAGGAGGCCTGCCTGGAGGAGGTCTGCCTGGGGTGGAAGCTGCTGTGGACAGAACTGAGAGGTGCCTGTAGCCCCGTCACCCCAGCCCAGCTAGCCCAGTAGTTACAGCTCAAACCAGAGGGCCTGGCTAAGGGCTGTTATGTTCCCTGTCTGATATTAGGAGAAAATTTAGAGACTGCTTTCAAGCATGGCACTTTGGGATGGAAGAGGACAAGCGCTCTCGGGTTGGCCCCCTTTCAAGGTAGACAGTGAAGGAGCTGGCTGGTGACCAATGCACCTCGCACATCCTACAGCAGACACAGTGTCTGTCCTTCCTTCCCGACCATGGAGTCGCTTCCAGCAGAGTAGGGGTTACAAGCTGATTGGACAGGGTCCCTCACAGGACCTGACCGTGGCCCGGTACCCCTGCAACCCCCTCCATGGTGCAGCAGGACGAGGACAGAGGGAAGTTCCAGTTTCCCAGGAGCAACCAGAATGGGGTGTGTGTGACAGGAGGCCCAGCTTCCGGCCCCAAGTTACTCTCACTGGGGCTAGGGCCCTCTGGGGAGACCTGCAAAGCAGGAGGCTTGCAGGCCACTGGTGAGGATGACTCCAAGACACACTTGTCCTTACTTTCAACTCACTTAGGAAGAGGGCATTGCCAAAAGCGAGAAAGCCTGCATTGGGCTCGCCTCCACTGGCCACGGCAGCCTGTGCTGGTGAAGGCAGCACTCGGGGTCCCTCCCACCTCCCTGATGTCCGACCCCTGGACAGAGACTCGCATCTCAGTGCCCCTGACAAAGGCTATTTGCATCACGATGCAACCTGAACCGACGTAGGTCCTTGGCACAGGATGCTGGTCAAGGTCAAGCTGAGAACTTCAAAATCTAGGCACTCCAGACGGCAGACAGCAGCCCAATGCCATGCTGTCACCAGAGGAGGCGCTCCAGGCCTCTTGATGACAGTCATCGGGCAGCACGCCCCGGACACCACACAAAGCCGAGTGCCCTGAACGTGGAGGAGGTACTCTTGGCCAGCCCACCCTTGTCCTTCTCCAAAAGGAAGCTCAGCAGCAACAACAGACTCTAAATGCTCGGAGCACACGCCGAGAAAGTTCCAGAACACACTTGTCCAGATGGAAGGAAGGAGCCCTACGAAATGAGACCAAGCCGGGAGGTGGCACTTCCTCACCACAGAGACACAACTGGTTCCCAGAATGACATTGTAAGGGAAGGGGGATCAAAGGTGCTGCCATGCAGAGGGGCCTGGTGTTCTGGCCTCCCTGTCCTCCCCCTTTCCTTCACTGGGGCCACACCACACACCGCACTACAGACACCCCGCCACGGACCCACCATGCACACACCCACACATCACACACCGCACACACCATTCAGGCATCACTCCCTCAGCAACCTCTAACACGAAGTCTCAAACACAAAGCCTAGCAGTCACCTCAGACTCCTGCCTGGCATGGCTTTGGGAGGTTGGAGGATCCACTCCTCTAGGGAGAAACCACAGCACCAGCCCAGCCCCCGAGGCTGAGGGTGAGCAAGCACACCTGGGTGCGCACCGGCCACTCCGAAGTCCGGCCTTCCGCCCCAGCTGTGACAGGCACTCTGCAGCTAACGGGCCAGGCCGCACGGGACAAGGGTCAGTGTGATCTAAGCAGCACTCTTGCTGAGTGCAGAGCTGGTGTCAGGAGGGGCCCTGAGTGCTGGGTCAGCTTCTCCCAGGGCCACAGTGTGGCCACACGCCAAGGCTGCTGTGGACAGAGCCGACTCCCAGCCCCGTTGGGTGCAAGGTCCTGGCCCCACCCTTCCGCCCACATCCAAAGCCTCCTGCTCGCCAAGATCCAGCAGCAGCAGGGCAGAGATGGGGAGCCACGCTCGGAACCATGTTGTTTGAGTTGGGGGTGACCTCACCCAGCCACGCCTGGAGCTAGGCCCTGGATGGCAATTGCCTCCCCACTGCCACTGCACAGGGGACAGTGAACATGTGTTGGATAGGTGAGGGTGTAAGCCCCGGTGTGAGAAAGCCTGGTTTTATGGTCCTCGTTTTCCAAACCAAGTAGCCACGTGTTCGGTCACACATCCCAGGACAGCGAGAGGAACTGCTCTGAGCAGCCTCGGCAGGCCCCGCCTGCCCAGGAGTGGCAGCAGGCTGACCAGGGCCACACACGCAGGCAGCCGGATGGCTGAGGGACCAGGGACCACCTGCTACTCTGGGGCACTGCCGCTCACCGAGGGCTCCAAGGTGCGGACACTCTCAATGGTGCGGGTCTGGGGTGCGGAGTGCTAAAGACGGCTGAGTAGCTGGCATCTCTGTGCATCCTCTGAAAACGGGGCTTAGGAAGTCTCTGAGAAGGTGGGGCACGCAGGGCGAAGGAGCAGCAGGTGAGCCGTGGGTAACATTCACAGAAGTAGCCCAGCAGCGACAAACAAGACACCAAAAACACAGCAACACCAACAAAAACCCACTGGTGCTGTGACTCCCCAGCTGGAGAAGTCCGTTCACTGTGCCCATAGCCAAGGGCTAGCAGACGAGGAACCATCACACACTCAAACCCACCATCTGGGGAGTGTGCCACCCCCGCACTGTCCCCAGGTCTGGACAGAGGCCATTTGTCCATCCCCTTACCCCTGCAGCTGCCTGAGGCCCGAGGACCTAGCAGGCAACGTGGGCAGGGAGAAGTGCTGACCTAGACTGCCTGTCCCGGCCTGCGGTGCCCAGAGGCAGTGGCTCTCCCCTAGGGCCACCTTCTCTGGGCCCAGCATAAGCTCTGGTGGCATCTCTCACCCAGGAGAAGGGAGGACAAAGAGAAATGCCCTTGAAGCCGCAGAAAGAGGCAGCCAGGAGGCAGGGAGGGCTGCTGACCCTCAGGGTCAGAGATTCTCAGCTCCTCCTATCCAGGGCTCCTTTTCCATGCTGGATCTGTCCATTTCTGAGACGGGGCCAGGACCACAGGCAGCAAAGGCTGCAGACTGGACCCAGGGACACTGTGGGGGCCTCTTGTTTGGTACCCAAGACATAACGGGAAGCCACTGGTGGTTCTGAATCTTTTTGCTTCGGGCAATGGGAACTCAGCTGTGGTCACTCCAAGCGGGAGCCCCAGGCAGCCGTGCAGAACGGTGTCCACAAGCAACCTTATCTTCTTCAGGTTTTCACATCTAGCCAAACCGGTTTGCCTTCTCAGGGACTTTCGAAGAATAATCAGACAGCTGTCAAAAACCACGGCCTACCTAGTCTAGGGTCACCCACCCTCTTTCAGGCACAGCCAGGCACTTCCTGGGGCATTGGCCACAGGAACCCTGCGGTCTAGAGACCCTCAGTGGGAGAAAGGGTTGCCCTGCAGGCCCCGGCCCGGCAGATGAAAGGAGGGCGTCCCGGAGCACATTTCACCCCAAGCTACACTGGGTCTCCCCAGGGATCGAGCTTTCTGGTGAATTTCACTTCCTCGGTGACTGCCACAGCGATGAGCCTGCCAGCACCGTCTCATCAGGAAGGAAGAAGGACGCACCCTTCGGTCCTGAGGTCAGAGAGCATCTGGGTGCCGGTGCGAAGCAGACCCACTGAAGGAAACAGGCCGTGCCCCACATGGGTCTCGCAGCTGTCGTTCTGTTTGTCCCCCTGGAACGCTGCACACTGTCTCCTCTCCACTTTGACAGCTGTGAGCTGGGGGCCAGGGCAGGCCTCCCCAGGGAGATCCAGGGTCCCGGCCACACATGGGCTAGAGGGTCTGGGGCTTTCATCCGGTGGCCAGGAGTGTTCCCCAGACAGGCACAGGGCCAGCTCCCACCCCGAATTCCCAGGAACGGAATGCAGAGCCAAAGGGTCCCAAGGTAGGCGCAGAGAATGCGGCCTCGACTAGGTCCCCAGAGCCAAGCTGCCCAGCAAACATCCCAGACTGACAGGTAGCAGGAGTGCAGCTGGAACCCAAGGACAGAAGAAAGAGCCAAAGGAAACCAAACTGCAACTGACAGCATCCAGGAACAGAAGCCACGGGGCAGACGGGTGACTTGATCCCAGTGACAAGCCTGCCCAGGAACAGTGTCCTCTGTGACGTTCGGAGCGGGGCAGGAGCACGGTGCTGTCAGGCGGCCCCAAAGAGGCCTGGGACCCAGTAGGCGCAGGCAATAAGCAAGTCCGCAGAGAGGTGAGGGGCTGCTGGTTCTGCTGAACTTGGAGGGGCCTCTCTGTGTGTATTTGCTTAAGGGGGAGACAGGAGAACCAGGGTGAGGAAGGAGACTGCGCCTCAGACCCTTTCGCATCACCTCAATTCCGAAGCATGTGACTATAGTAACAGTTTTTTAAAGCTGCATTAAATAATTAAAAACAACTCCTGTTGAAGGCACGCTTTAAGAACAGAGTGGAGGAAAAGGGAACACATAGAGGCGCAAGGCCCGCCCGATCTAGAGTACTGAGCTTCTTAAGGAGGTACCTGATGCCCTCCCAGAGACCACATCCTCACCCAGGCCCGCATAGGTCCTCCGCTTGCTCAGGCTGGCGGCTTTCACCAAGAACATGCAGGACTGGTGCGTCATCCAAGAGCAGAAAGCCAGGAGCAGGGCCCCCAGGACAATGCCACACTAGAAGGTTGAAAGAAAAAGAGACGTTGACAAAATAAAACTGCCCTGCTGCCTTTGCCTTACACACTGACCACCACGTTCGCAGCTTCCAAAAGCCCCTCCACTGCCCCCCGTTGGTCCCTGTCCATACAAAGCCCCAGCTCTGTTTCACTGCCCTACCCAAGGCACTGAAAGGGACCAGTCCCTGGATGTGGGAGCCACACTTTGTCAGGGACATAAGTTCTGGCTGTGATCCTGACAGAGCACCAGGGACCCTCCCGGCCCCTCCGAGAGTCTGAATGCATGCTCCATGTCTCAGTTCTCTGCACACCGTACCGCGGGCCACTTTCCAGCCACTTGGACAAGCAGCTACGAGTGGTGAACACACTCTAGAAGGAAGAGATTAAAAATGACATTTACACCCTGGCTGGTATGGCTCAGTGGTTAGAGCTTAGGCCAGTGAACCAAAGGGACTCAAGTCTGATCCCGAGCCCATGTTAGGGTGCATACAGGAGACAACCAATTGATGTTTCCCTCTCTCTCTCTCTCTCTCTCTCTCTCTCTTTCCTCCTCCTCCATCCTCCTCCCTCTCTCCCCCTCCCCCCCTTCCACTCTAAAAACTCAATGGGCCCTGGCTGGTTTGGTGTAGCAGTTAGCACATCAGCCCTCGGATCAAAGGGTCGCGGGTTCGATTCCCGGTCAAGGCCATGTGCCTGGGTTGCTGGTTTGATTCCCAGCCCCAGTCAGGGTCGTGCAGGAAGCAACCGATTGATGTGTGTATGTGTGTGTCTCTCTCTCCCTCCTTCCCTTCCATTCTATCTAAAAATCAATGGAAAGGTATCTTCTGGTGAGAATTAACAAAAACATAAATAAAAATAAAAATCAGCCCAGCCGGTGTGGCTCACTGGTTGGGCACTGACCCACACATCAAGAGGTCACCAGTTCGATTCCCGGTCAGGGCACATGCCCAGGTTGGGGGCCCAATCCCCAGTGAAGGGCATGCAGGAGGTGGCCAATCGATGTCCTCTCTCATCGATGTTTCTCTCTCTCTCTCTCTCTCTCTCTAAAAATCAATAAAGAAAAAATATAAAAAAATAAAAATCGGTGGAAAATATATTCTTGGGTGAGGATTTTTTTTTTAAAAGGACATTTATGCCTTCCCTGTAAGTTAGATGGACACTTACCATCTGACCTAGCAACTGCACTCCTAGGTATTCACCCAAGAGAAATGAAAACACGTGTTCATGCAAATATCTGTGTGCCAACGTTTATAGCAGGTTTATCTGTAATTCAAAAATGGAGGAACTACCCAAACGTCCTGCTGGTGTCTACTAGAGCTGAACGCACACATACCCTACAACCTGGCTCTTTACTCAGAGGTAAATACCCCACAAAATGCAGACACAGAGTCCGAGCCTGTGCATGTGTGTGTTCGTAAGAGCTCCAAACAGGAAACGCCAGGAGTGCCCAGCAGAGTAAAGGAATAAGTAACCGTGGTACATCTGTACAGTGGAATACTAGCCAGACATTAACACCAACACATAATACGATTCTATCCACGGGGAGCTCAGAAACAGGCAGCACTGACCTCTGGTGCCCGCGGTGGGCGGTGGGCCCTTGATGCAGAGGCAGTGGTTGGGGCCCTTGATGTGGAGGCAGTGGTTGGAGGGGTGAATTATGCCGTGCTCCATAATTCAGGAGCTACTCACATGTGCTTGTTCACTTGATGAAAATTCATCAAGACTACACCGAAAATATGTGTGCTTTTCTATATGCACATTGTACCTCAATAAAATGTTAATTTTTTTTAAATACCAAAATTACTCAAACCAAACAAACCAAAATCAAAACTTTTTTAAAATGACATGGCTGTCACACACTAAAATTACACACCCCCAAACTGGCTTCCCACTGTGCTCCCCTAGGAAGAGACGCTGAGTCCACAGGACAGCAGCTGCCGTTACCTCCGCCAAGCCCTCGGGACAGGTGCCCGTTTCTAGTCCTCCACCACTAAGCTGTGTGCTATTGCTGAGCAAGTCAGCCTGGCCATGTTTAAATGCTCTGGCAGGGGCCTCATGCCCCTCACAGGGTAGACACTGAAGTCTGTGGACAGCCACGGTGGCACCTGCCACACAGGCATCAGGCCGGCAGCGCGGGACCTGCAGATGCCGGACTAGCCAACTACACAACCCAGGATGCAGTTCCATTCCAGGCAAGTTGCAATGCACACTGGGACATGCAGTCCTTCCAGAAACACCCAGCGCTGGCCACCCACCAGGGATGCACAAGGTCCAGACACAGATGTTGCCCCAGGGGTGTGCCCAGCCGCCAGCTGGGCCTCCCACAACTGCCTGCAGGCCACCATTCTCCTGCCAACACGCCCTTCAGCCAAATCAGACACATTCTCACCCAGACAGGCTGGAGGGCTCTAGGTGGGGGATCAAAAATTCCCCAGATTAAAAACTTTTTTGTTGTTGTTGCTATTTTTATCCAGAAGAGGCTAAGTATGAAAAAGGCAAAGTGTCTGTTAATCTTTATAATTAAATTGCTGGGGCTCATTTTCAATTCCAAATGTCCATCTTATTTTCCTTTTTCTACCTATTGGATGTCATCACGTAAGCCTGGTGTTGGTCAAGTTGACGGCCCCCGGGCTCAGACTCTCTCCAGTGGGCGGGGTAGCAGCAAGCCGCCCTCGAACTCACCAAACGCCTGTTTACTTGTGGATGATTTAAACGGACGCTAAATGGAGCCACGACTCAGAAATGGTGACTTTCTCTACTGTGGCATTTAACGGTGGCATGACTCATTTTTTAATAGTTCCGGCTTTCCCCTTGTTTTCGTTTGCACATGGCGAAGTGCGCGGACCTGAGGTGCACAATCGGGCCAACTCGGGCACCTGCGCCCCGTCTGCTGCGCGGCCCGGGGCACTTGATGTGCCCGCTCCTTAGCGCCAGGGTCGCAGCTTTACAACAGCGGTGAACGCAGCGCCGACCCCTGTGGTCACGGTCGGGCGCTGGGTCTGCGCGGAGTCTGCTGCCGGCGCGATGCTGCGAGCTTCTCACCGAGGGAACCCTCGGATCCCGCCTGCAGACCCCACGGCGGCGGCCGCGGAGCGCCCCCACCCAGCCCCGGGCGCTCGGGCCCGGCGGGCAAGGGCGGCGGCCGCTGCCCGCTGGACTCACCTGTTTGAAGCAGAAGGGCATGGTGAGGACACTGACCCCTACTATGCTGTTCACTATGTTCATGATCAGCCCCCAGTTGGAGGCGGCGGCTGCGGTCATGGCGCGGGGTCTGGAGCCCGGAGACCCGGGTGCGAGGCGCCGGGACCACCGCGGGGCGCGGGGCGCGAGGCCCTGATGGGCACCGGCGGCTGCCTGGAGGAGGCGGCCTCGCGGGAAGGCGGCGGGGGCCGTCAACCTGCAGACCCCGCCAGGCCCCGCGGCCACCTCATGACTTCGTCTCCGGCTCCCTCGCTCCCGCTGACCTCCTCCGAGTCCCCGCGCCCAGACGCGGAACAGCCGCCAGGTGCCAACTAGGCACACCTCAGCCCGGCTTCACCGCCACCGGGCACACACTTCCGCCTTCCGTGGGCTACTCCCGGAAGTGACGTCACGGGGCGAGGCCACGAGGGCAGGAATGGGCGGGGCCTGCGAGGGAATATTCTGGCTCTGCGGGGCGGAACCTTGAAGGGCGGGGCTAAGCGTGTCACGAACCAATGAGAGTCCAGCATTGCCCTCGGAGCGGTGTTTAAGGCGGGGCCGGGTGGCCCGCGAGGTGTGCACCTGTCCCGAGCGCCACGCTGGCCTCGGGCGGAGCTGGGTCGCTGAACCTCGCCTTGCGGGAGCTGGAGCACTAGGGACTTACTTACCCGCAGAGCCCCCCTACCCAAGGATAGTGGGGGGCAAGGGGGAAAGGGCCGCACCGCACCTTCCGGAGAAAAGCGGGGTTTCTAGAGAGTTAGCAACCTACTTTTTATGAGGCGCTGAGGCACAGAGAGGTTTGGTGATTTAGCTAAGGTCGCAAAGCTCGTAAGAGGGAGCGTGGGGATCTGCTCCCGAGGCCGGCGTTCTTCAGAACTGCACCCGGAGCAGTGGGAGGAGAGAGTCCAACATTCTAATATTAAAGGAGCTATGGAAATACTGTGAGAGGGAGGGAGAGATAGAGACCTATATGACCAGAGAAATCTAGGAGGGCTTCAAGGAGGTGGTTTCTAGGCTGAGGGACAAATGGGGATGGAGAGGGCTTTGGGGAGGAAGAGACAGAAGGGCCATGATACATCTGTGGATTCATGGCACCTGGCAGGTGCTCACAGTGTCTGCAGAACAGATAGGCAGAGACAGGAGGGCTGTGAAGGGCCTTCTCAGGAAGAAACAAGTCATTCCAAGCAGGTTGGAACGGTACACAGGAAGAATTAAAGCTGCTGGGAGAGGATATAGGGGAACCACGCATGTAGGCTCGTAAAGGAGCAGGGGCTGATTCCTCGGCTCCACAGCCATTAGGTAGGGCTCCGTCTCACCCCCCAGGTATGAGAGGAATAAAAGGAAATGCAGGGTAAAGAGTAATTAAATTCAAAACCAAAATAAATGTTATTTGTTCATTTTATATAAATCATACATACATTCTATAACCTGCTTTTTATTAATTGTGTAATTTTTATGAAATATTGTGCACCCAAGACAGGATATGCATAATTTAAATGTATATTTTAACAAAGAACAATAAATACTCATAAACTCACCATTTGGCTGTAAGACAGAATATTAGCAGAAATTTAGATATTCCCTTTGGTTCCTCCACAGTTCCACCTTCCTCCCTTCTTTGCAGCCATCACTATCCAGATTTTATCAATTCATTACTTTTCTTTAAAAGTTAACCACATATGGATGTATCCCTAAACTGTTATCGGAAAGGTTACTATTTGTCTCTTAATATTTGTTTATTCTGCCCTGGTTGGTTTGGCTCAGCAGTTAGAGCGTCGACTCATGGACCAATGGGTTGTGGGTCTGATTCCTGGTCAAGGGCATGTACCTGGGTTGCAGATTCGATCACTGGCCCCAAATTGGGGAGGCAATCAGTCGATGTGTCTCTCTCACATTGATGTCTCTCTCTCTCTCTCTCTCTCTCTCTCTCTCTCTCTCTCTCTCTCCCCCCCCCCTCCCTCTCCCTCTCCCTCCCTCCCTCCCTCCCTCGCTTCCACTCTATCTAAAAATCAATGGAAAAATATTCTCGGGTGAGGATTAACAACAACAACAAAATTTTTTTTATTCCGTCTTCCAAATTTTTCCGGTATGTGTGGCTGCCTACAACAAAGAACATGCTCCCCAGCCTCCCTTGCAGCTAGGGGTGGTCATGTGCCTAAATTCTGACCAGTGACCAGAAATGACAGGTGCAACTTCTAGGTAGACCCTTAAAAGGCACTTCCTCCCTCTCCCTTTATCCTGCTGCTTAGAACATAGAGGTGATGGTGGGAAGCCATCACAGGCTGTGTGGACGGTGACAGGAGAAGGAGCCTGGATCCCTGGACTACATCATGGAGCAGAGCCACCATCCCAGCCCCTGACCCCCTCCTCCAGACTGCTCAGTGAGGGGCAGACAAACCATCTCGTTTAAGCCCCTATTATTTTGGACTCTGCTTCACGAAGCCAAAGCTATACCCTAACTAATTCAATAGCATATTGGGGCAGAGCATTTTGCATTTTTTACTTTTGTACTAATGTATTTATATCTATAAATTCTTCTACAACTCCCCCCCCCCCACACACACACACACACACACAACTTTGCAAGATTTGCCATTATAGTGCAGGTACTCTGAGTCATTCATTGTCGCTATTCTATAGAAATCTGTTGTTAAAAAAGCCCAGAATACATGTGTCCATTCTCCTGCTGAGAGCACCAGAGTTGTTTCCAATTACTTGCCATTATAAACAGTGATGCAAGGCCATTATGGTACTTATCTCCTTGATATGTTAGTGTCTCTAGGGTA
The DNA here is from genome assembly GCA_030848825.1 of Tadarida brasiliensis. Lineage (NCBI taxonomy): Eukaryota > Metazoa > Chordata > Mammalia > Chiroptera > Molossidae > Tadarida > Tadarida brasiliensis. The sequence goes on from CM061273.1 coordinate 65,655,874, forward strand.
AATACCTAGAAGGGGAATTGCAGATTCAAGTCCATGCCTACCTTTGATCTTCCTGGATACTGCCAGATGGCTCTTCAAAGCAATTGTAAGAGTTCTTCCTGGCTGCCTAGCCAGTGTGGTTCAGTGGCTGAGCGTAGACCTATATGCACCAAGAGGTCACCGGTTCAATTCCCGGTCAGGGCACATGCCCAGGTTGTGGGCCAAATCCCCAGGGGGTGGGGGGGCATGCAGAGTGTAGACATTGATGTTCTGTCTCATCAATGTTTCTACCTCTCTCTCCCTTCCTCTCTCTCTAAAATCAATAAAGACAAAAATTTATACAAACAAGAAAATAGAGTTCTTGCTGGTTTACATCAGAGGCTGAACACCTCCTCTGTAAAGAGTCTAATAGCCAATATTTTCTGCTTTGCAAACCATACAGTCTCTGTCACAACCGTTCAATTCTGTCTTTGTAGCTTGAAAGCAACCCTAGAGGACACACAAATGAGTGTGTCTGTGTTCCAATAAAACTTTATTCACAAAAGCGTTGGCTGGCCCAATTTGACCTGAGAGCCAAAGGTTGTGGACCCCAGCTCTACAAGGAAAGCAGCGTTTGGGGTGGACAGGGTTGGCAGATGGAGGCAGGGTTTGTCAACTCCTCCTCACACGGCCTCTCCCTGACCCAGCCAGGATAAATGTTCCGATTTTAAGGACTCGTGTGATTAGACTGAGCCCATCCGGATCATCCAGGATCATCCCCCATCTCAAAGTCTGTAACCTTAATCACATCCGCAAAGTCCCTTTTGCCTTGTAAGGTAACCTGTTCATAGGTTCCAGGGATTAAGGGGAACACATCATTGGGGGGGGCATTATTCTGCATCCCACGCTTGTGATGAGATTCAAATTATGTTTCTTTAGCAGAAACATCACGGAAGTGATGCCATGTTTCCACTGAATCCTGTCAGGTGCTGCTCGATTTTAGTTTGTCCCATTACCCATGACATGTCCTTGTCACTTGAGCAGACAGGCCTCCCCACGGTAAAGTTATGTCTTTGTAACAAATGACTGGTTGGGGGACATACTTTGAAATGAAATATCCTAGTCCTTATCAAACTTGCAATTTATTAATTCATCTGTATCAGTGTGGACTCATGGTTTCCTATTTTATTCAAGGGGTTATAATCCATCATTATCACTATTTGTCCTCATGCTTGAACTGTCCCACTCCGAGAACCCTCCAGCTGGCTCCTGTGTCCTTTGATGTGTCCCCGTCATTATCTGAGCACTTCTGTTCTTTCTCAACCCACGAGATCTTCCTGGCTCATCTCGTACTTTTCCTGGAATCAGCCCTGGCTCCTTCCGGTGGGAAATGGTAACAGAGACCACAGTCTGGGTCCCGGGTGTGCACAGCCGTTGAGGTGCCGCGGCTCCTGGGTCCCGCGGTGGACAGAGCTGAGAGGCATGTGCGTGTGCAAACACATATACACCTAGACTTCTTCCCAAGTCCGTCTCCATGTCTGGAGAGCCACGAGTCCCCAGCAATGCCTCCAATGAATGCCCCTGGAGGTCCAAGGCTACAGCATCATCATGGTGTCCATCCCTTCGCACCTGTCACTCCAGGCCGATGCTCTCCCTCCTCCCTCAGCTCCAACCCCTACCCTGAGCCTCGCCACCCGCCTGGACTCCCTCCCACCCCCAATCCCCACTGGCACAGACACGCCTTGCTAGCCCCACCTTCAGATTTTAGCACTGCAGTGTAAGGCAGGAAAGGGAAGAGACAGAAAAAGAAAGTACCTCGGCATTTTGACTCTGGACCCCCTCCACACTCACCTGCCACACAGGAGTTCAACCACCAGAGCTGACCGAATGCCTCTGTCCCACGGGGCTGTCCATGTGACCCTGGGCACCATCACGAACCTCTCTGAGCCTCCTCCGAGTCACCCACCACTGAAGGGCAGCTCTAAGGACAGCTTTTCACTGGATTGCTGGAGACCACAGCTGGAGGCACCATCTGGGAAGGAAGGGGCTGGATGCTCGGGCCCTGGCTCTGGGGGCTGGTGACCTGGGTCTTCGAACAGAGGGGATGCTGATGCCCACCTTGCACATCTTTCCCCCATGCTGGGCAGGGAGGGGTGTTGCTTTACCAACCAGGGGTGAGTTCTCCCATCCCATCCTCCCCCCCACCTCAGTCCTCACCAAAGAAACACAGGGAGCCAGCCTGGTTAAACCCACGTGGGCACTGAGGCTGTTTCAGAGGAGAGGGGCTGGGGAAGGCGGCCCGCGCCCCAGGAGCCAGGCAGGGGCAGAGCCTGGGCCGAGCGGCCACCCAGCCCCACCACCTGGACACTGGGTCAGTCCTCCCGTTGCGGGTGGAGAATGGACCGTGACCCCGCCTGTGGTTGGCTGTGAGGCCGAACATAAAAGTCCCGGTGAGGGCTGGTCCCTTCTGTCCCCTCTGTCCCCTGAGTGTCTTCTTGGCCATCCTCCACTTTTTCATCAGCCTCTCCAACTTCCAAACTGGAGGCCAGGCTTGGAGGTGAGTATCGGAGGCCCAGGGGGTCGGGGGGATGGCGGTGCCTGGGGGCCTGGGTTTTCATCACCCTGGCAAGCAGGGGTTAACCGGTCACTGAAATCTAGTGACTGAAGTGCCCAGAAACTCACGGTCCCATCCCCTCTCTGGTTGGTTGGCCCTGAGGCTGCCCCAAATCCAGGGAGGTGGGCACAGAGGAGGGCGCGGCCCAGGCCCGTGGCCTCGCCCGCCGCCTGCACGCCGAGACAGCAGAGGCGGCACACAGGGAGGGTGTCCTTCAGTGTCCGCTGGGCGGGGCGCCACAGGCCACCGAGGGCCACACGGAGTGACCGTGACCGGCTGTGCTGGGAGCCTCGGGCCTGCACCCCGCTCCCACCCCACACTTGTCCCTAGCCTAGGTTCTCTGGGTGGGGATAGCGGTGGGGGCTGCTGGCCTCAATGAGCTGTGAGAAGAGGCGGGAATCAGGTCAGCGTCCCCTCCCACCAGCCCAGGCTGTTTTTCTCACTCTGTTCATTTCCTCGGCCCCTTTGGGGAGGGTGAGGGGGAAGACCTGAGGTGGAGGAGGCCCAGGCTGGCCCCAGTGTGGCAGGGAGGAGAATCATGTCCCCTCCTCCTCTGTCAAGGCCCCCCCAGGTTGGAGGTGCTCAAGGAGTCCGCCCAGGTGCAAGGCAGCCGTGCTGGGCTGGGCACGGGGAGCTGGGTGGGCGGCCCATGGACCCTGTTGAGGTGGGACCAGCTGCAGGACTCTCAGAGCTCAGGCTGTTGGTGACTCCTGGTGGCCCGGGTTTGGGAGAAGGACTGGGGGCCAGGCTTCCGAGACGGAAAGGCAAGAGGGCTGATCATGGGCACCTGGGGTGGAGGGGTCTTGACACTTGTCACCCTGCCTCCAGAGACCTCTGGCTAGAGTGGGGGCAGCCACGAGACCCTCCACTGAAAAAAAACCACGGGCCGACCATCCAGTTCTCCAGTGCCTCCCACCCAGGCCCCAAGTCCCTGCATCCTGGCTGTCTCGCCCACTAAAAGGCGAGCTCTGTACCACTTGCTGAGGAAGGAATGAGCCTTGGACCCCAAGGACAGAGGCACCCCAGCCCCGGGCCACCCACCACCGAGGAGCAACCCTCTGGTGTTTCTGGATACTGGTCCCTGTTACCCTCTCTACTTTACAGGTGGGGAAACTGAGGCTCAGCGAGCTGACGCAATGTGGTCAAGGCCACATAACTCCTAAGTGGACACAGGGCATGGAGGCCCCTAAACTCCCTGCATGGTGGAGCTGCTCCCCTCCGTCCCCTGGGCTCAGCTGAGGGGGCAGCGCCTTCCTCCTGACGCTGGGGTCCGGCATGGTGCCTGTGGGACTGGCCCCTGGGGACACTTTAGGGGAAGGAGGACATAATGAACACTATTACACCACTCTAACCCCGACCCCAGGCCAGTCTGCATGCAAGCTTTGGGGGCCTCGCGTGGCCCTCTGCAGACCTGGTCCCCATCGGAGCGTCCCTTTTCCCTGGTCTGACTGGGGAGCCGTCAGCCAGGTCCTGTCCAGCAGCCATAATAGGAAGTGTGTCCCCACACCCGTCAGAGAGGAGCCAGGAGGAGCTGGAGGGACAGGGTGACCTTTCTGATGTCCCCGAGCTCAGACAAAAGCTGCAGATTACCATCTTGGCCACCAGGAGGAAACTGCCCCTGAATCTCATTATCCTCTTGTAATTAGAAGGGTGGCCGAGAATTCAACAAGATGAAAAACCTGCTTTCATCTACATTTTTTCCCCTTTTCTAAAAATTCCAGACAGGAGAGGAGAGCTGCCCGGACAGAGTCGCACGTCCAGACACAGGGCGCCGCGCAGGCCCAGCTCCCCCCGCAGCCTCGGCGTGGCGGGCTCCCACGGCAGGACCCGGGCCTCCGCAGGTGGGTCAGGGCCCCGGAGCAGCACGGCCGTCTCCAAGCGCGTTCTTCAGCTGGCTGCACTCTCCTGACGCACCACGCAGGTCAAGACCTGGCACCCGACCCCTGTGGCACTCAACCCCTGGACGTCAGGCCACACGGCTTCCCGGCCTCCTCTGGGCCTCAGTCCTCCTCAGCCAGGACACCAGGCCCAGGACAGCCGGGCAGTCCCAGGGCCACCGTCTGTCCAGCTCAGCCCGGCAGTTTGGGGTGAAGCCGGGGTGAGACCCAGCACGCACAGCCCACCCCACGGACCCTGCAGGGCAGGCCAGCAAGGGCACCGGGCCACACCCGCTGGCCAGGGCGGGATACCACAAAGGCTTTGAGGGTACGTGGGAACTGGCCACTTTACCCTGCAGAAGGAAGAGGGCAGCAATGGTGGCCCAGCAGGCAAACGTGGTCTGCAGGAGGGTCTCCTGGGGGTCTCGGCCTGCCCCCCCTCCAGCCCCCCAGCAGGCCCCAGCGGCAGGGAGACCTCCCGGGACAGGCCTCCCACAGGGCAGCCCAGGATGCAGAGGTGGCCCTTGTCTCCCCTAAGAGCTGTGCCCCAAACAGGGCTTGTCCAGACACCACCATCCCCATGGGCCTTGCCTAGGCTCCACGGAAAGCTGTGACCCACAGGGGGTGCGGGTGACCCTGGAAAGTCCGATGGTCCTACTTCGAGTGGGACAATCCAGGTCTTGGGGACTCTTTCCCTTGTCCTCACTGTCAGAACATCAGAACACCAGAGTTCCTCCAGGTGGCCCCAGCAGACCCTGAGTGAGACATGACTGACTTCTGTTTGCCAGGTTTGGGGACAGGGCTACGAGGGGGGCGGGGGGGTGCAGACGCAGCTGGGAGTCCTGGGGCACAGTTGGGCTGGATCCAGGCTCCCCATCCAGCAGCTGCAGCCCCCAGGCTCCCTGCACCCTGGCTGCCCTGCGGTGGGGCAGGAACGGCGGGAGGTATGCAGGAATGCAACATGCCTGGGCTGGGGCAGAGCTTGAGAACTTCCCAGCTGTGCCGAGGCGGGCAGATGGAGCCTGGGTAATTAGAGCCTGTGACAGCCCACGTCGCGATGGAGACAGGGCGCACAGATGGAGTTAGGAGGCAGGCTCTCCCCTGGGGACCCAGCGCCCTCTGCTCCCTGGGGAAGGGCTGGAGCTGGGTCCAGGGAGGCAGCCCTCATGAAGGCAGGGGCTCTGTCAGCCAGGAGGCTGTGGGTGCTGGGAGCAGGGCCACGAACCACGGGGAGAGGAACAGAGCTGGAGAACCCGCTGAGACCCCCACCGGTACGAGGGCAGCCTCAGTCTACCTCTCCACCAGGGGAGCAGCTTTTGAGAGGCTTCACCGAGGTTCAAGTCACCCCCACATCTAGTCAGAGGGCGGCACAAGAGTCTTCACTGCAGCCCCAGCTTCCTCAACCCCTCTCAAGGCCATGGCAGTCCCACGGCCACGGCAGTCCCAAGGGCAGGCCCACGGCCACGGCAGTCCCACGGCCACGGCAGTCCCACGGCCACGGCAGTCCCAAGGGCAGGCCCACGGCCACGGCAGTCCCAAGGCCATGCCAGTACATGGCAGGAGCTAAATTCACGGGACCCCCTTCCTGCACCCAGCACCACCCACCCCTTCCTCTGGAAGTGGCCACCTCGGGCCCTGCCCCTGCCTCTGCAGGCCAGTCACTGGACCCTGGGGATGGAGGAGGCAGTCACAGTACCTGCTGAGAAGTGTCACAGAGGTGCCATGTGTGGGAAGAAGCAGGTGTGCAGGGCGCGGGCACTGTCACTGCCAGCCGGTGTTGTTATTGTTGTGGTCTGGGGACCCAAACGCAGACGAGGTTTTCAGATAACATGGGAGGGTCCGTGACATTCCAGGCTGCTGGAATGCTGCACCCCAGGCCCAGGCACAGCTAAGGCCTATCAGGGGCTGGGGCTGACGACAAGGGCCACCCGGACCTGGATTCCCAGCCCAGGTTCCTCCAGCGGTTCTCAACCTCCTGGTGTGGAGGGAAGGGGGTCCTCCCCACTGCCTGTACCAGGCCTGGCTGTCGGCAGGGTGCCCACCTCAGTGAGGAGCCTAGGATGGGCCTGCGGACAGGCTGAAGTTCCAGAGACAGCCGTGCCTGAGAGCAGAGTCACCAGGCAGGAAGGCCAGGCCACACCTGACCCCTGGCTCAGGGCTCCATCCAGCCTGCCCACAGCCCTGCAGGCCTGCCCATGCCTGGCTGTGCCAGCTAGGGGCTGTGGCCGGGAGAAAGAAGACCCCCTCCTCCCTCCGTGGCAGCAGGAGTGGGGTGGCCACCAGCCAGGTACAGCAGGTAGAGGGTTCAACGTGCACAGCAGCTGCTCCAAGCCCTCCTCATGCCTCAGTCGAGCCTCAGTCCAAGCCCCGAAACACAGGCTTTCACGTGTCCCCTTCCCGCACGGCCCAGGAAGGAGGCCGGTCCCGTTAGCTCTGCAGCTCCGGACCCCTTGCTCTGTTCTCTGCCTCCCAGAGGCCCCCGCCTTGAAGAAACCAGGCCTTCCCTGGCCTCCGCCCAGCAGGCCCGTCCTCCCTACCCATGCAGAACCTGTGGGGGGCACAGAGGAAGACCCCATGGTCCCAGGTTCCCAGAATTCTCCCGGGGAGGAACGGGGGATAGCACCTGGCCGAGGTGGGGACCGTGTGACCTTGAGCTGTACCCATGTGCGATGCCCACTGAAAGTTCCCTAACTGTGCTCTAGACCATGTCATACACCTCGAGCTGGCCGACTGCACACAAAGGCTGTTATTTCAGCAGGCGCTGCCAGGGCTCCAACTACCCCCTCCTCCAGAGCCAGGAGAGGCCCCCATCACCCAGTCCCCAGGTGTGCGAGGAGGGCTCAGCCACAGCATCAGGGAAGAACTCAAAACAAAAGCCGACTTAACAGAAAGGAACAAGGATTGCAGCAGGCCCGCCTTGTTGCTAAGGGACACGGCCCTCCCCAGATGCTGCTCCCTCGTCCTTCTCCCCACGGCCCCAGGAGGCCACTCCTCACCAGGGCCGGTGGTAGGGAGGAGGTGGCCAGGTGGCCCCTCCGCCAGGAGATTCAAACTACCCTTAGACAAGCCCTTCCCAGGACACACAGTGACGGTGACACATCCGCACAGCCTCTCCCCCGTGTCAGAGGCCAGCTTGGTCCAGTGCCGGGAGGTGGCAGAGGACGGGACTCCCGGGGGGATGTCCTCCAGCCAGGGCCTGGACACCCTGGATGAGGTGCGGCCCTGCAGAGGCGGGCGGAGCAAGGGCTTGTGAACAAAGACCAGGTAAGGACATCAATCACCCACCAGATCACATTTCCTGCTCTGAAAGGCCCTGTAAAACACGGGGGAAAATTGACCTGTCAGGGGGATGGATGGGCAGTGGTGGCGGCCCGGCCGAGGGCCAGGGTCCCCTCCACCCTCAGGGTCCCCCCTGCGATGGGTGCCCACCCCACCCCCGCCTGCCAGGGCCTGGGCTCTCAGCCTGGGCAGCCCTGAGCGGAAGCCAGGCAAGGAGAGAGGTGGCGGGTCCATGAGGCTGCCCTGGGGGGCTGGCTCCTCAGCCTCTCTGCACCCCCCCCCCCGCCCTGCAGGACGAGGCCCAGCTGCCTGAGCTATAAAACGGATGGAGACCAGAGATGGTGTCAGCAGACAGCTAGAGTACCTTTTAAAAATGTAATCTCTTTTTATTTCCCTCCTCCCTCCACACCGTAACCTCCTGCTCACCCCTCTCCCTTCCTGCAGCAAGGGTTGACGGTGACCTTGGGGCCTGCACCTCGGTGTCGGGCAGCCGGAGCCTTCAAGGATGCCCTCCTCACCGTGAGCTGCTCCGTGCAGGGCTGAGCCAGCACGTGGCCGGGTGGGGGCATGGGGAGCAGGCTCAGCTGCAAATCCCACAGCCCTGGGCTGAGAGGGGACCAGCCCTGGGCAGCCTGCACACCCCACCGTGTGGCTCCTGCCTGAGGAAAAGGGCAGGGGGCTGTGTGGCCTGTTCCTGGGGATGATGGGGGTGCCAGACGGCCTGGCCTCCATCCAGTGGTACCTCCCACTACTCACCTCCAGAAACCCTCCTGGGGCCCCCAGAGCTCACTCAGCCTTGGGCCGCCCATCTGGCCCCCTGGCCTCTGGGCCGTGGCTGGAGAGCCCCCACAGCCTAAAGGTCGCCAGTACCACCCTTCGGGGGACAGGCCTCTGTTCTCTGAGAGGGAAAGCCAAGAGAAATGGAGGAAGGGGCCTGGTCCTGAGGCCCTCCAGCCTCTCGCAGGACAGGCTGGGGAGAAGGCCCCGGCAGACCCCACGCATCTTTGGTGAGACTGCAGGAAAGGTGTGCACAGCTCCGTCCTCAGAGACACGAGAGCGGTCGGAAGGACAGAGCCGGTGGAGCTCGGCAGGGGCCTGGGCGCCGGGAGCCCTGGAGGAAAAGCAGAGCCTGGAGACTGAGAAGGCGCCAGCAGGTCACAGCGCTGCTCGGGCCCGAGAATCGAGGCTGCTGCACAGGTGGTGAATCGGGCCTGGTGGCCCAGGGACACTGTCAACAAGGCGTGGGCCTCTGGGCCATCTCTCCGTCCATCCGTTCAGCAGACTGAGCACCGTGGAGGACAGGCTGTGGGGCAGGGTGAGAGGGGGCTGCAGAGACGGGGAGACACCCACCAAGAGACATGAAGGAGAGACTGAGAGACAGAGACCAGCTGAGCCGAGGGCGGGGTACTGCCGGCCGTGAGCAGAACAGGCCTGAGTGGCTGGCTCCCCGAGGGACAGGTCCTCGTGCCTGGTGCTTGCTCACCAGCCGGTCACGTCCACCTTCCCAGGTGAAGAGGGTGCTGCCCGGGCCCCTGGCCAGGTTCGCCCAGCCCTGCAGGTGGGCAGAAATGCCTCCTGGTGACAGGAACGGGCTGAGAGCAGGGTCCCAGGGAAGCCGGTCCCCAGAGTTCCTCCCGAAGGGGCCCCAGGGAGGCGGGGTCTGCCCTGGACCAGTGCCCGGGAGGAGCAATGCCACAGCAGCCAATTCTGGGGGCAAAGGCAGCTCCACCTCCTGCCTGCATCCCCCAGGGAACCAGGGATGACGGGCTGGGAACAGGGAGGTGGCCCTGAATTCAGGACTCACTCCAGGCACTGCCCTGGGGCCTGATGGCTGCCCCCGCACAGCTGGCCCCGGGGAGTCGCCCTTGGGCCTGACCCTGACCGGTTGGCTGACTCGGTGATGGGTGTCCATGCCCTCCTCCTTGGTGGAACAATGGCTCTTTCAGCACACGGGCCAGAGGCCACTCGCTGGCAGGGGCAGGCCAGCCCACGAGCCGACAGTGAGCAGGCGGATGACCAGCAAGGCTCCTGTCTCAGGGACGTGGGTTCCCTTCTCCCCCAGACCCCTAGGACAGTGGGCACCTAGGGATGCAGGGCAGCTAGGAGGGCTGGGGGATGGATGCTCTTACAACATCGCAGAGCCCTCTGTGTACCGGGCAGCCTGTCACCCCCTCGCTTCCCCAAGCTGAGGCCCCTGGACCCCCGCACTGCACAGCTCCCCTTTGCTTGCTGGCCTTAGCCCCCAGCTGCCTTTTCAAACCCGGCCCATCCACCGGAGCTGCCTCCCAGCCGTGTCTCCCTCTTCTGGGATCTCCCAGGCTTGCCGTGGCCCCAGCCCCTGCACCACTCTCCTGCCCTGGGATTCTGTCCCCGTGTTGCCAAAGCCCCACAACCTCCCCCTAAATAGGGGAGATGATGCATTTCCAAGCAGCCCCACTATTCACCTGTATGCAGACACTTCTGGGTCCGGGAGCACATACCACCCCGGCTTTCGGCTCCCGAAGGCATCGGGGGCAGGCAGCGAGAGCTGGGGTGATCCTGTCCCTGACGTGCACACACGCACACACAGACATACCACATGCACACACACGGTCCCTTCCCACCCTCCCCGCAGGGTCACCCCACGCCCACTGCCTAGCCAAGTCTCTGCCTGTCCATGTCCACCACTGGCTGGTTTTATATCCTCTGGACAACGACCTGACCCAGTGACCCTGGCCATTCTGCCAGTGACGCCCTGTCTGACGGCCCGTCAGTGCCCAGCCCTTCCTCCTCCTCCTCTCCACCTAAAATCCTCGACAACGCACTGGCTCCCGGGAGGCCCAGGCACAGACTCATTATGTAGGGCAGGCCTCGGCTCCCCGGGGCGCTGGCGAGGAAAAGCAGGTTATCGGCGCGGAGGCTCAGGGCCTCGGGGCTGCGCATTCTACACCCGTCAGGAGGCAGCTTGGCCGGCTCAGGCAGGCGCGCGTGCAAACCAAAAGGCCAAAGGCGACCGAGGCTGAACAGTTGCCCAGGGTCCTCTCAGACCCTCCCAGCCAGGGACTCTGCCTGCACAGGGCTGCGAGACGAGCAGGCATCCAGACATCCCCGCTTAGTCTCCAATTTGGGTGGTGGTATTTTTAACACAACTTAAATTTTCCACTTCTCCAGAAAATTAAGTTTTCTGACTCTAATGAGACAAAGAGAAAACTCAAGAAGGCAGCAAGGTGCCCATCTGTGGATTGGCACTGGCAGGACCACCCATTCGGGGGATGCAGAGCAATGAGTCATGTGGGAATGAAGGTGCAGGGGACAGGCCCGGCCGGTGTGGCTCAGTGGTTGAGCGTCGACCCATGCATCAAGAGGTCACTGGTTCGATTCCCTGGTCAGGGCACATGCCCAGGTTGTGGGCCCGATCCCCAGTGCGGGGCATGCTGGAGGCAGCCAATCGATGTTCTCTCTCATTGATGTTTCTATCTCTCCCTCTCCCTTCCTCTCTCTCTAAAAATCAATAAAGGAAAAAAAAATGTTTAAAAAAAAAGAAAGTGCAGGGGACAGGGCATAGGGGACCTTGTGGCCATGAGACAACTGGGCCAAGAAAGGCTTGCAGACCCTGGCTGATCTTGGTCCAGCCACATGTGTAGGGAGCTCCCCCTCCCCGGGTCCCCCCCACCAAGGTTCCCCAGTGGGGCCGGACAGGACGGCGGCTCTCTCTTCCCAAACACACCTCTCTCTCACACAAAATAATTTAATGCAACTTAATGGCTTGAAGTTGATGTAAAAATTACAGGCGTGTGGGGGTGGGGTGGGGTTGGGGCCACGTAAGAAATCCTTTTGAAAATATAATTGAGTTAATGGAGCCATAACTGTGTCGCATTTTGGGGGTAATTGGCCTGCTTTTTGTCACTCTGTCCATTTACATACTCCTGTTTTCTTTTTGCTATTGATTTTTTCTTTATAAAGTGGGCCACTTTACTGCAATTTTAAAAGCCCCAGTGATGAATAAAAACCTCATCTTCCCACTCATTAAGACACAGGAATTAGCCAGCTAGGGCCTCACTAGTCAATTTGGTTGAGGTAGAAAAGGGGGGGCTGCCTGCCAATGGTGAGGGGTTCAGAGCAGCCAGAGGGGCTGGGGCAGGTTCCGGAAGGTGGGTCCTAGGTGAGAGGCATCTTCAGACAGGTCCACCTCCAGGGAAGCAGAAGGAACCCCGAGGGCCACCCAAAGTCCACAGACACACCTGCCCTGGGGTCGGTCAGGGTCTCCTGGGCCATGATCCCGAGATGCCCTCCAGGTCTGGGCTCTCCTCCTCTGCCTTGGTCCCCCCAACCAGCACCTGCCTCCTTGTGGCTGTAACTCAGAGGCCCCACCCACCTGCCTTTGACTGCAGAACAAGGTCACATTTCCTTTACAAAATACATTTTTAGTTATAAATCCATGCACACACAAAGGGAAAGAATCCACTGGCTCAAAGGGATAGAGAGTGACGCTATCCCCCCTGCACCCCAGCTTCCAGGGCAACATCTGCACGCAGCTCCCTGCCCTCCGCACCTTGCTTGTGGGTCTCACTCCCTCCTTCCGGGCCACCTTCCCTGTTCGTCACTTCCCAGGACATCCTAGCACTCCCTGGGCCTGGGGGTACCCAGGACCCACCCAGGATTTTCAGTGCTAATTCTGGGACTGTCCTGGGCCAGCGGCGACAGTGGGTCGGTTTACCCATATCCAGCCAGTGTTCTGCGGTTGGACATTCAGGTTGCTTCTAGTTTCTCAAGCTCTGTGCCCTCATGCAAGTGTGTCTGGAAGATAACGTTCCTAGAAGAGAAACTGCCAGGTGAGAAGGCACCCACATTTAAAATTTTGATTGTTATTGCCAAACTGCCCAGCCAAAGTGTGCCCACACCTTCCCCGACCACCAAGTGTAAAAGCACCGCTTCCCTTCGTCCTTGGCAAAGCCAGAGGTTGTCATCCGATAAGTGACAAAGAATGTCGTGTAGGATTTTAATTTTCATTGGCTTTAAGACTTAGGTCCTGGCCGGTTTGGCTCAGCAGTTAGAGCATCGGCCTGCGGACCAATGAGTCGCAGGTTCGATTCCGGTCAAGGGCGCGTACTTTGGTTGTGGTTTGTCCCCAGCCCTGGTCGGCCTTGTGTGGGAGGCAACCAGTCAATGTGTCTCTTTCACATCGATGTTTCTCTCTCTCCCTCTCTCCCTCCCTCCCACTCTATCTGAAGATAAACGGCAAAGTATCCTCAGGTGAGGATTAAAAAAAAGAAGAAGAAGAAAAAAACCTTAGAGCCCTGGCCAGGGAGCTCAGTTGGTTGGAGCATCACCCTGATGGGCCAAGGTTTCAGGTTCAATCCCCAGTCAGAGCACATACAAGAAGCCACCAATGAATGCATCAATAAGTAGAACAACGAATCAATGTTTCCCTTTCTCTCTCTCTCCCTCCCTCTCTCTGGAATCAATAGCTATAAAATAAAAAATATTTTTAAAAAGATAGGACTTGGATCCAAGGAAGCACCCATTTTGAGTGTGCAGTTCGATGAGGTCCCAAATGTACATAGTCCTGTAGTCACCCCGCAATGAGATACAGAACGCCCAGCCCTGGGAAAGTTCCTTCGGGCCCTTCTCCTCACTCTCCCTGCTGATCTCAGCCCCGGGCAGCCACAGACCCACGGTCACTGCAGACTAGCTGTGCCTGTTCTAGAAGTTCACAGCAATGGAATCACACAGGATGTCCTGGCTTCCTTGCTCGGCACGGGGCTTGGAGACTCACGGGGGTTGTGTGTCAAGAACTCTTTCCCCTTGACGGCCGGGTGGTGTCCGTGCTGCGGGCGTGCTGCGCGTGTGCTGGGCGCCTGGGCTCGCACATTTGGGCTGTTCCAGTTTGGGGCTGTTAATGAATAAAGCTGCTATGGACATTCGCATGTAAGGCTTCAGGGGCACCCACGGCAAGGGTCCTGTCCTGTCATGGGCAGCTATGCTTGTTTCTGACCCTCGCTCCCCTGACTACAGGGCTCACCCCAGGAACAGGAGCTTGGAAGCTACCAAGGTAAGCTGCAGGCACCCACGGGATGAGCCTCTGTGCAGGCAGCTGGGCCCAGAGAAAGGGAGCTGGAGTGAGGTCCCTATGGTGTCAGCCCTGACCAGTGAGCCCCAAATCCATTCCCACTTCTTTCCAGCACACGACTGTTTCCCAGCACCCCTTGTGGCCATGGGCACCTTGTGCCTAACTTATGGCAAGGGGTGTGAGTGGAAGTAGAGGGGAAAGTAACAGTGGGAGCCGCTCAGGAGGTTGCCCGAGCTGCCAGCCTGGACCCCAGGTGAGATGGAGCCCACCCAGCTGCTGGCTGAGGGGTTGGGCTGTGCTGTTGAGCCCCGAGCTGGGAGGGGGGTGCTGGCCCAGAAGCCTTGCAGCTACTGCAACCGCAAGGGCACGTGGATGGCACCCTCCTATCAAAGAAGAGGCCTCTAGGATAATGCAGGGCACAGACAGCATGATGGACTGAAGTTAGACGGTAGGAAGTGAGCAAGGTGTTAGGGTACTGTCTCACAGATGAAGAAACTGAGGCACAGAGAGCTTTCCTAACCTCACACAGGGCACACAGGTAGTGGAGAGCCAACACTCAACCACCAGAGGATGCCGGGGACCCCACTGTGGCCCCTCCCACTCTGCACCTGCGTTAGTCCTGCTGGTCACATCCCCACCTGCATCCCGGTGAATGGGGGGGGGGGCGCTCCGGCCCAGTCCTTGCGTGCATTTCTCAATTATCTTTCCCCAGCCCTGTGCTTCTGTTGTTACAAAAACACAGATACTTTTCGGGGTGGGGAGGTAGCATTTGAGCCCTAGGGGTCCCCAACCGATTCTGGAAAGGACTTTCTTTGCCAGCTCCTTCCAAGGTCTACCCTCTCGCAGCCCTCACACCCCGGCCCCACCTAGGTGCTTGAGGTTAAGCAGGTGGGTGACCCTACAATCTGCATCTCTCACCAGCATCCAGGTTCTGGTGGGGACCACACTGCTCCAGACAAGTCTTCTGTGCCCTGATCCTCTCGGGGAAGGGGTGTCCTCGGGCTCAACCCCCGGAAGTCCCCTATGCAGAAAGGGAAGCCCACGCTTGGGCAAAGGGCGGTCTAGGGGAGCAGGTCAGGCCCTGGGCCAGGCACTGCGTCACGCGGCCCGATATTTGCCACCTGGCCGCGGGGCGGGGGGGGAGGGGAGGGGGACGGGTCCCCAGCGCGCCCGACCCACCCCCTCGCATCCTGCGCCCTCTGCTGGGGGCCGGAGTCCCACCAAGGGACGACCCCCATCACGTGGCCAAACGAAGCCCGCACTGATTGGCCAGCCTGGGCCCTGCGCCCGCCCCTGACTGGAGCAGGCAGCGTGATTGACAGCCTGACCCGGAGAAGGACTGAGGATGCAAGCGGTCCCCACAGCATCACTTTTTAACAAGAAGGAAACTCGGGCCTCAGCCCCTTCTTACCAGAGCCCTGTGACCTCTACGAGCCTCCCTCCCTTTCTGCTCCGCAGATGGGGTCCTGGGTGGTGGAGGGAGGGCCGATGAGGTGGGCTGGGCGCCTGCCCGAGCCTAGCCACCACCACGGTCCCCAGGTCCCCTAGAAGCCCTGTACTGTGCGGCTGTGAGCATGTTGCAGGCTCCCACCTCAGGGCTGTCCCAGAATGCTTTGGGCCAGGGCTGTTGCCTGAAGTGTGACCCGTAATGCTACCACCCCAGAGGGCACCACACCTCCACCCCATCCTCCCATCTCCCACAAGTGCCAGACTCAACCGTGGCCTTGGGTTATGCTGGGTGACAATCCCAATGTCTCCCCCAGGTTGTGCAGACTGTTCCTGGGGTGGGGACAGGTCTTGAGTGCTATTCTGCACCCCCTTGTGCTCAGGACTTGTCAGTGACCCCCTTCCTGACCTGGGCCTAGACCCAGGGCCCCGTCTCAGCCCTCACCCTTCACAGCATGGGCCCTGAGCCCTCAGCCTTTCCAGAGGGAGCAGGCAGGGGGATGGTCCCCTGAAGTTCAGGGAATGACCTGGCATCCAGACCACTTTGCCCATGATGTGGTGCAGTGGGCAGGACAGGGGACACCTACCCAGCAGCTAGGCAGAACTGACCTTGGCTGTTTCCTCCCAGTCCGGGGTCACTGGGTTTGGGCCCCTCTCCTGGAGTATGTAGTCTGGGGGTGCTTAGCAGACTCCTCTTGGGGGTAGGGACAGGGAGGTGCAGAGATAATGTTGGGGGAAGGGGTGGCCATCCAGCCTGGCACTCCCACTCTGAGCCCCAGGAACCCTCCCCACCTACCCGGATAGTCTCCCAGCAGCTGTTTTCAGGAACAGCTGGAGGCCGAGGTCAGCAGGAGGCCAGCGGGGAGAGTCTGAGTGGGGGTGAGGATGGGAGGCCCCCTTCCAGAAGGAGGCCGGCCTGAGGAGGGTGGGGGTGGCCGGCCAGCCCCGGAGCCGCCAAGGGCACAGAGCGCACAGCACTGCGGCAAGCCGCCAGCGGCCTCGAACAATGTGGTTTCAATCTAATTGTCCCAAAATATTGTTACAACACAAACCACGTGCCATCCACTCACCTGCAACTAATCAGCGGCAAAGCTACCGAATAAATCGGTTCCACACCCGTGGGGCCGGCGGGCCGGCAGCCCAGCGCGCAAACCCTGGTGCCCAGGCCCAGTCCACCACCGCCAGGCCTGTTTCCTGTTGGGGGCGAGAACCGTCAGGACAAATGGGGGACACCAGTGGGGGCTTTTTCTCTTTCTGAGACCCCCAACCCACCCTGGGGGGCAGAGCTGGAAGGCACCAGCCCCTCATGTCACACGGTCCATGCAGGCTCAGAGGGTCGGCCAGGGCACTGGGATCACACTGGGGCCAAAGCCGGGTCAGCAGAGGTCAGCCCAGGGTCCGAGGGCCCAGGGAGTCCCCAGCATCCTCTCTCCGCCCTGACCATCCCACCCTGGGACTGGCCCTGGGGGTCTTCACTCCTTCGGGAAATATTTGCGTGCCCACAGAAGTGACAACATTTAGTCGGCAGGGAGACTGATGCCCACAGAGTACCCCTGATGTGCCAGGGCCCATTGCTAATGGGCTGGGCCATCCCGCACCTGGTTCGCCCGAGGTCCACGCTGCCCCGCTGGAACCCTGCACACTGCTGGCCGTCGGACCAGACACAGGCCCTCTTGGAAGGGAGCCCACAGCCGAGCCCTGAGCTCCAGGGGAGGGGACAGAGACAACGACAGGTGCCAGTTCTGGAGTGGTGCGCAGCTCTGACCCCTCTCTGGAGCCTGGAAGGCCACACAGTGGCCCTTGAGAGCAAATGATGTGTCCAGGGGCAGGAAAGATGGTGACAAAGGGCTCCCTTTTCCAAATAAGGTCACATTCACATTTTCAGGGGGGAGGTACCATTCAACCCTCAATGTAGTGACAGTCTCACCTGTAACCACCTTTTTTTTTTTTATCCTCACCTGAGGACATTTTTTTTGCATTTATCTTCAGATAGAGCGGGAGGGAGAGAGGGAGGAAGAGAGAGAGAGAAACATTGATGTGAGAGAGACACATCAACTGGCTGCCACCCACACGACCCCAACTGGGGCCAGGGATGAACCACAACCGAGGTACGTGCCCTTAGCGGGAACCGAACCCGGGACTCTCTGATCCGCGGGCCGACGCTCTAACTGTTAAGCCAGATTGGCCAGGGCTGTAATCACCCTTTTAAAAAAAAAAAAAAAATTTTTTTTAATTGACCTTTAGAGAGAGAGGGTGGGGGGAGAGAGAGAGAGAAACATCGATGAGAACGAAACATCGATTGGCTGCCTCCTGCCGGGGATCGAGCCCACAACCTGGGCATGTGCCCTGACTGGGAATCGAATCAGCAAAAACTTTTGGTGCACACGGTGATGCCCAACCAACCAGCCACACTGGCCAGGGCCCCCTATAACCACCCTGGAGAGCACATTCTGTGTTAGGTGCCAGGCCAGCTAGTAGCACCTGCCCACACCCATTTTCACCCATTTCTGGGATGTGCATGTTACGATCCTGCTTTATAGATAAGGAAGGTGCGGCTCAGAGATGTTAAGCAGCCGCCCTGAGGCAGAACAGCTTGAAACCTGGAAAAGATTCAAACAAGGCCTGTGCTCTTCCTCCAGGACTCAGCCATTGTGCTCTGTGACACAATGAAGCCTGCCAAATGACAAGAGAGGCCCGTGCTGAGTGACAGGCTCCGAGCACCCTGCAGGAGGAGCCCTGTTGATTACGTGGCCCAGAAAGGCTGTGGGTGTACGCAGTGCCACACAGCTGGCGGAACCCTGTTCTAACTCAGGCTCACACACGGCAGCAGCCCAAGGCCAAGGTCAGTCCTGGACAGGTTTTCCGCGGGGGGGAAGAGAGAAGATATCGGGCCCGGGAGAAGAGAGGATGGCACAGCCCAGAGCTAGGCAGAGGAAAATGGCAGCCACATCGCCACCTGCGAGCTACCGTGCAAAACCCTGAAGGTGACCCCAATCCTTGTTTGTGCCGAGGCCTCCCCTCCTCCTCATCCACCTTCAGTTAAGAAGCAAGGTGGACGGAATAGCTTTTTATCTCCTGTTAAGCTGGGCCCGCCAGACCGGGGAGCAGCCAAGGAGGTGGGCTGGGGACTCGCCCGCAGAGGGACTGGATGGTGAGGGGGACGCCCCAGGGGCCCAGCGCACCTTTCATAGGGCCCCTTCCATTTTTCAAGTCATTTATTATAGTAAAATACATATAACATAAAATTAGCGATTTTAACAACGTTTAAGTGCAAAATTCAGCGGCTCTTGTATGTTCACATTGTTGTGTAACCATCACCACCATCATTTCCAAAATTTTCATCACCCCGAACAGAAACTCTGTCCCCATTACGCAATAACTCCTCACTGTCCTCCCAGCCCCTGGCGACCTCTGATCTGCTTTCTGTCTCTATGAATTCACCTATTCTGGACATTTCATAAAAGTGAAATAAATCATATACTATGTGTCCTTTTTGGGTCTGGATTCCTTCACTGAGCGTAGACTCTGCAAGTCCGTCCCTGTTCTTCAAGACATCAGGTGTCAGGATTTCCTTCATGTTTACGGCTCAATAGTGTTCCATTGTACGGACTGACCTCACTTTGCTTGTCCGCCCATGGTGACGCTGGGGCTGCTCCCACCTTTTGGCGACTGTGAACAATGCTGCCGTGAACACAGGTGTGCAGATACCTGTGTGCGTCCTGCTTCCCGTCCTCAGGGGTCTGTCCCCCTCAGAGGACTGCTGCATCGCAGTCCCTCCATGCTGGACTCTGAGGAATACCACACTCCCCTTCGTTTTATACCCCATTTGCAACCTTTGAAAAAGAAAAGGTTTCATCTCCATTCCCTCTCTTGGGCCAGGATGGCTGCAGGTGGGTGAGGTGGCCTCAGAGGCTCAATGCCCAGGACCCTGGCCGACAGCAATGGGACCCCGAGCAGCCCGGGCCCTGCAGGCAGCAGAATCCGGGAGTTCTGACGGACTCGGCTGTCTGGAGTCTGGGTCTGGCTGTGGCTCTGAGTCTCAGCTCTAACCCTCCCGGCGGCTGGGGGGCCTGCACAGGTGGCTCTGGCACTTTGTGCCTCGGTTTCCTCACTGGGCAAAGGCGGACAGAGGAGGCCCTGGCTGTGGAGGCCCTGGCTGTGGAGGCAGGCACAGCAGGGAGCCCAGCCTCGATGGGGCTTAGACGGCCCACAGGCTCGGGGCAGACCAGCCAAGATGGGCTGGTCCTAGGTCACCTGACACTAGCCCAGTGTCTCGGGGACTCTTGGCACTTTGTCCAGATCATTATCTCCCCCTAAACTGCTCCCAAAGCCCCAGGGGCAGAGCAGGGTGGGCCTGAGGACAGCTCACAGCCCGTGGGAAGAGTATGCGGTGGCAGGTGGGCGCAAAGAAGGCCGAGGGCCTCGTCCGTCCTCCGAGGCCTGAACGGGGGCCAGGCTCACTTGTTTGCACCAGGATGGAGTGGGGGCGTCCCACTTTGAGGGCCTGGGGGCTGATCAGCACCCATGCTGGGCATCTGTGCAGGTCACGTGGGTTCTCTCCAGCAGGGGGCACCCTCTGTGTTTCACCCTTACCCTTGCTTTTCCTGAGGGGCTGCAGTGGCCCTCTCTTGGTCCAGCCATGGACAGTGGGCTTTGGCCAGGGGTGCCCTGCCTCACCGGCACAGGGAGGAGAGCCGCTTGGAATGATGGGCATGGAGGTGAGGCGTGCAGCCGTGATGGGGTGAGTCCAGGGGAGGGGTGGGCAGGTCTGCTGGGGTGCGCTGGCCTTGCACACTGTTCCCAGGCAGAGACCCCTGCAGAGGCTGCTTCTGGGGGTTTGGGACCGGCAAAGGTGGTCTGGGCTCTGGACTGGACTCAAGGCCATGGCATCCCAGACCCCTCTGGGCTCTGAGTTTCCAAGGAGGGGTTGGCCATTCGTCAGGGTTGTGCCGACGTGATCCACAGATGGCCTGACAAACTTCAACACGCGTGATTTCTTTCAGCGTGTGTTAGGAAAGCTAAACCGACACCGCACGCCTGCGATTGCACAGGTGCTAATGCTTGGACAAGATCAGGGGAGACACAGAAGTCACAGAATGCGGCTGAGTAGATGGTGGTACGGGGTCTGGGAATGGCCAGGCCCCGACGGACTCGGGTTTGGGACCTGCCCCCCCCAAAATGCTTTCCCACCACACAGGGGCCTGGGAGCCTGGGCCACTGACCCAGCTGGCGGAGGGAGGAAGGTGCCGAGTGGGTGGGAGCTGCCCCTGCCCCAGGCCCAGCAAGGATGCTCCCGCCGGCCCCTTCCCGCCGGTTTGTCCTGTCTGGCGGGAGCCTGGCAGACAGGCTGGCAGGCTGGGCAGTGATTCATGCTGGCCAGGACCCATTTGCCCTGCATCCTGCCCCCAGGGGAAGTGAGAAACCTGACCGGGCTCCAGCACAGATGGGAAACCCCACCCAGGGCCCAGGGAGGGACAGGTGTGGCCGGCTTGGGCTCCCTCCCACGCCCACACAGGCCCGGGGCCAGGCTGTCTGAGCGGCTTGGCTCTGTCCCTACACCGACACAGCTGTCTCACCCCAGGCCTGGAACCCGGGGTCCAGGCATCCTCCGTGCCGCTCGGCTTGGGCTCTGCGCTGGGCGGGGAGCTCCTGCTTGGACAGCAGGGCTGAGGAGCTGGGGGTCCCACCATCCTCTGCCTCGTTAGCCGTGGGGCCTCAAGCACGTTGCTCCGTGTCTGTCTCTGGAAGGGTCATCTGCTCGACAAGCATTTACGGGTGATTTATAGGCCCCTGAGACTTGGGGGCTGTCCCCACTACCCCTGCCCCCACACCTGGCTCTCACCTGGAGCAGAGGGGCAGGTATTCCAGGCCCCAAGGACAGTGATCAGGGTCTGTCACAGCTCTTCCGTGTCCTCCCTGGTGGAGGGCCTAGGACCGCTCAGGAGAGGGGAGGGCTCCCTCCCAGGGGAGCCTTCCTGTGGGGGCTACAGTGCCTGGGCAGGGTGACCGCTGAGACTCCTCCCTGTTCCCTTCTTCCTCCCTTGATCCTGGGCACCGTGCTGGTGCTGGGGATACCTGGGAAGGGCTGGGGCAGGGTCTCAGCAGCAGCGAGGGAGACCGGCCTGCAGGGCCCGACTGTAGGAGGCAGAGGCAAAGAGCCAAGGCTCCCTGGCAGACGGTGCAGATGGGTGACATCGTGCCGAACGGGATGGAGGACAGCCAGTCCCGTCAGGCGTGGATGGGCTGTGTCCAGTGCTGGCCTTCCTGCCTGGCCCTCTCCCGGCTGGGGCCCTGCTCCTATTCTTGGGCTGAGGGTGGCACAGTGTTAGCAGTCTCGATGGGGGAGGCAGTCCTGATGGTGGTGAGCTCAGAGGCCCCCAAGCCCGGCTGCTGCTGAAATCCCCAGCGGAGCAGTTCTAGTCGGCACAGGTGGGACCTGACTTTGCAGCAAGTGTCCGGGTTCCAGGCCAACCCACCATCTTCAGAGTAATATGGGTTCTCGAGGCCACTGACCACATGGGTGCAGGGGTACCTGCTGGCTTGAGGGAACCAAGCAGAGACTGGGTGGGCGAGGCAAGCCCAGGAGTGGAGGTCAGAGAGGGAGGAGAATCGGGGTCCAAGAGCCAGGCCCCCTGGGCCACTCACACACCTGTTAGGACCCGCCCCGGGCGGGGAGGAGATGTGTGCTGTCGCTGTCCACCGCACCACTGTGACGTGGGACAGCCACCCTGGACTGGGTGGGGCAGGTAAGGCCAGGGAGGAGAGGACCACTGGGTGGGGAGCTGGGGGTGGGCTGTGGGTTGCCAAGGTGCTCTGGCTGCCTGTGGCCCTGGGACAGACAAGGACTAATGGGGAGAAAGGCAGGTAGTTGGGATGTGGAGAGAGGGCAGTGACCTGGTGACTGACACAAGGGACCAGGCTGAGGGTGACCTTGAGCTACAGATGAGACATCGGGAGCAGTGTGGCAGGATCCGGTGAAACCAGAGGTCCAGGCTGGAGAGAGCCCGCCTCCTCTGCCTCCCTGCTTCTGCCCAGGGCCCACGCCGGACAGTTGCATCTGCAAAATACCCTAAGTCCATGGGACGCCTTCCAAGCTTTCCTGAGGCCAAGACACCATTGCCTGCAGTGACCAGGACAGGGGCCCAGCGCAGGACACTGAGGCCCCCAGTCACGGTGGCGAAGGTGAAGGCTGAAGGGACCAAGCCGAGCCACCTCAGATTGCTCCAGGCCAGAGTCCCCGCACAACTTAGAACGCAGGTAACAGGCTGGTGTGACCTCGACCAGAAGATGGAAGGCCAGTCACGTCTGGGTTCCAGGGGGCCACGTTCCTGAATTAATTCCTGAATTAACCGTGTAGAGGAAGCATGGGGCCCGTGTGTCCTGTGCGGATCTGACCGGGCACCCGTGAAGGTGCAAAATGCACTCCCAGAGGGGAGGCACCCTGTCTCCTGGTGATGCCCTCGGGTGGAGCCTCCCCAGCCCTGCCCCTGGCCCGTCCGAGGCCCCAGAGCTGTGTGGAGAGGATGGGCCCCTTGCCCTCGGAAGCGGCCCACCCCAGCCAGCCCAGCCTGGGAAGCAGGGTCAGCTGTCTGGCCCAGGGCCACGGGGGCGGGACCAGGTGCCCTGCTGGGAGGGTGACTTTAATTAATCTGCAATGTGCACTGTCTTGGACAAAGACAGGTTTCCCCGTCAGACAGACCTGGTTCAGATCCTGCTGTGTGGCCTTGGGCAACTTACCCAACCTCTCTAAGCCTCTGTCTTCACCGCGGGGACCCACAGTGCTAACACTGCACGTACACCACGGACACGCACCACCAGAGCCACGGCCGGCGCTTTCTCCTCCTTCTCTCCCTTCCTCCCCACGTCCCTGTGGCCTCGGGACAGAGCATCTTGCAGTCCCTGCTGGGTGCCAGTGTGGGCCAACACAAGCCCACCGAGCCCAAGGAGGGGTCAGCACTGCTCCGGGGGGCAGAGGATGGCCAAGGTGCCGGGTGGGTGGACGGGCCATGTCCAGCAGTGGCCATCGTCTGGGAGCCTGTGCTACTGGGACATTAGGGCCTGCCCCCCTCACAGCCCCGTCTTCACCCTCCCACCTTGGTCATCTTGATCACCACCCCCAGCTCCCCAGCTTCATTTTAGTCCCATTTCATCACAGGGAGCTGCAGGGGTGGGCAGACTGGGGGTGGGCAGCATCCCAGGGCCGCCCTGGTTGGGGGAGGGGTCTTTCTTGTGTCCCCTGTGAGCGCGGTCACTGCAGGGAAGAGGCCAGGAAGCCCTCTCGTCCCTCCCCAACCCTCTCTGTCTCCCTTGGGGTTGACTCTGATCTCTGGTTCTCCAAGGAACATTTCTGGGTGGAGCCAGTGAGACCAGTGAGACCACCAACAGGAGCGTGGACCATCGAGGGGCCAAGGAAACCATCTTTGCTCCTAGTAACACCTCATCCTGCATCCATCCATTCACCATTCACTCAACAAACACGTCCTGGTGAAGAGCTCCCCCACCCTCACCCTTTGCCTCCTTGCGCTGACCCGACAGTCCATCCAGGTCTGCTGGGTGGCACTTGGTCTGCCTGGGTCAGAACCATCTGCGGGACTTGCTGGTCACACCCACCCCTCCTAGGCCACTCTCCAGGGTGGGGTCTAGGCATCTGGGTTTTCACCAGGGGTCCCTGAGAACCCAGCGGAGGAGCCAGGAGCCAGCTGAGCACCGACTGTGGAAAGTTCTGCTGCGGCCCCGGCCACAGCGCGTGGCGCCTCCTGGCGCGGGTGGTGCAGAGCCCTGCACAGAGGCCTGCTCTGCCCCAGGGCTGGGCCTCCCCCAGCCCATCGGGACAGGCCTATGATTCCAGACCCCAGAATGAGAGGGACGTGTGGGACAAGGTCCCTACGTGCTAGGCACTCCCTTGGGTAGACCACAAGGCCATGGTCACTTGTCTCCCAAAGGTGAGCTCCAAAGGGAGCCAGGCTGACCTGGTGGCCCCCCTCGACCCCCCACAGCCATACTCTCCGGCCTCCCCTTTCAAGCTCCCAAGGCCCCTTCCCCTACAGCCTGGAGGTCCCGGGGTATTCAGCCAGGGCTCCCCCTTCCCCTCCCTCTCGTGTGAGGGGCTTTCCTGGTGGGAAAGACCCCAGCTGGAAGCACCTCAGAGGACCCCATCAGGCCCAGGTTACATAGCAAGGGACACAGGGTAGGGCTGCAGGGGAGGCCGGAACCCTTTCGGAGTACCCTCACCCCACCACAGCTGCAGAGCTGCCCAGGTTCAGGAGGGACCAGCGCCCCCAGGTCTTGTTCATGCTAACGGCTTTCCCGGGGTCCTCCAGCCCCCAGACCCCCTCCTCGCAGCTGGCATGATTAGTAACGAGTGCACGGCCTGGAAAATTATTAATTTCCATCCGCCAAGTTTACTTCTGGGAAAGTTTGCCAATTAACTCAGCAAGTGGAGGCATCCAGAGTGAAAGGGAGAGGGAGGCGGAGGCTGGGACCATTTCTGCCGACCCCGTGTTGCTCAGAGCCTGGCAGGGGAGGGCAGAGGCATGAGGAGGCTGCCCCCAGCCTCTGCCACCCATGGCAGCGGGCAAGTGGCAGAGGGGCAATGCTGCCTCAGCCGTCCTCCCTGGCCACGGCAGCGTCTTCTAAAATGAGCATGTGTGTGGAGGGTGCCCTGGTTCTGAGAGTGTCCACTCACGGACTTCAGAGCTGACTGTCTAGCACAGGTTCTGAGTGTCAGGAGCTGGCGGCCGGGGACCGGGGACCACCACGGAGGTTTTCAGGTGCTCCACCTCACAATGCCCTGGTCCTTCGCCTACTTTCTTTCCCCCTTTTGTGCAAAGCCAGGCACCTCCCCTTCAAGGCTGGGCTCCAGACTGTCCCCAGGCCGACCGACTGTCCCTGGGGATGGACTACTGCTGTCATGACCCTCGGGTCAGCTCTGCCCACAGTCTGTGGGGGCTGAGGAGGGGGCAGAGGCTGTCTGGGCCCTCAGGTCTTGGCACTGAATATGCTGTCCTGGTTAAGTGCACAGCGTCTGGACAGGACAGCGTGACCCTCCAGAGGCTGAAGAGACAGGAATCGGACCCGCACAAGGCCAGGAGAAGGGGGCAGCACCAAGGCCGGCCTCCTGGCCCTGGGGGTCTCCAAAGGCAGTGGCAGGCAGCTGATGGGCCTGAGGAACCCACCCCGATGCCTGTGGAGTGGGCTGGGGGGAGCCACTGTGCCCCAGGTCCCAGAGTCCCGGGGGACAGTCCTGTCAAGCAGACTTCCGGATGTCTGGCTCGGAACGCTTCCCCAGGCCCGCGTGGCAGCAGCCGGGACAGAAGGGCCAGGCCTGGAAGGACTTTTCACCGCTTTTTCAAAGGCAGCCCAGCATATTCATCTGCTGCCAGCCAAGGCCACGGCCTGCTCCTCAGTTTCCTCTGCATTTCCTGCTCTGCAGGTCCAATTTCACGTCAGCCATTCCCCGTCCCTCCAAGTGGAGGGGCTGCAGCCCAGCCCCCTCCAACGATGCCCTAGCTGCCCCCCATCAAGCCCCAGAAGTACTTAGAAACGTAAATTAAAATAAATTGCATTTTTAAATCACAAATAGGGGCTATTTTATCGTTTTTATTGCATAACAACCATTAATGAAGTATAGTCCCAGCCGCCTTAATTGCCCGGACACTAAAGTTCAATCCCTGTCGTCCATGCGGGCCGGGGACGCGGTGTCACACTCAGTCACATCCATGCAGCTGGCACAGCTTAAATGTAAATAAATTATGGGTAGGACAGGACTTTGGGGACGGTCCTGAAGCTACATGGTGGAGCCCCTGCCTCCTGAGTGATGGATGGGCTGGGGTCCTTTCTCCTGCACCCGTGCCTCTGGACCAAGGAGGGCGTACTCCGGGAGGGCTGAGGCCCATACCGGGAGGCCCAGCCCAGCCACAGGCTGGCTTTTCCTGGCCCCTCCTGGGCACATCCAGGGCCACTTTCCTGGCTTCTGGAACCACGGCGGGAAGAGGCCAGGAGAACCAGAGTTCCTTCCTCTTTCCACAGCATGGAGTCCGCAGGAAGCCTGGTCATGTCTGCTGTCAGCAACCAGAGCTCCCCAACCTCTCTGACCAACAGGTGAGCCCGCAGCTGCTGCCCCATTGAGCCCCCGGTTCAGCCCCATGGGTGGGGCAGGCGGGACAATGGACCCAGCGGAGAAAGTGCAGAGGCCAGCCGGCATCTGCCGCCCAGGAGGGACCAAAGGCTGGCAGACAAGTCTTGTGTCAGACTCTTCCAACTGTTCCTCCCAGCCCCCAGGGCCCCAGGCCCCTGACCCATTAATTTTTAACTGCCTCTGGGCTAGCACTGACCCCAAAAGCAAACAGGGATAGAATTCCTGGGGAAGGGACACCGTGCTGACGGGTCACCTGGAGTGGGCTTGGGGTAGAGGTGGGGGCGGTGCAGGAAAGCCCCGTCTCCCTGGTTCCCTGTGACGTCCCAGTAGACTACTGACTTCTCTCCAGTTCAGAAAGCTGCGACCTCTCCCAGAGTGCGGGGCACGAGCCCAAGGCGGAGGTAGATCCGCCGGGCCCTGGCGGAGGAGGTTCCCGCAGCAGCCTGAGGGCAGAGGCGTCGCTGGAGAAGCAGGGCTGGGGGAGCTCCCTCCAGAAACCCGCTATTGTTACACTTTCCGAGCCCGGAGAATTTTTCCAGGAGGTAGTGACAACCAAAAATAATAATAACTCCCCTCCCCCAGCAGCAGGAATTCTGGAAAAAACAGCTGCTGCCGCTTCCAGGCCGAGGAAAACACAAGGTCAGCCGCTGCAAAGATTTCATTTAAGGCGCGCACCCGCAGCCCTCCAGCCACGCACTAGCACGCCGGCTGTCCTCCAGCGCCACGTGGAGCACCCCGCGGTGCCCTGGGCCCCGGAGGACCAGGGCGCGCCCCTGGCTCCCACGTTGCGGCCCGGGTCTCGGCCAGGACCCTGCCCGGCGGGGTTGTCACAGTGGAACTGGCCACTGCGCCCCAACCGACCGGGAAGGGGTGGACCGCGCTTGGGGCTGCCTTCCGAACCAGGATCCTCTCGGAGGGGTTGGGGCTAAATCCGTCTTCAACAAACCACCTAATAATTGGGGGGAGGGGGGAGACGCCACCAATGTCCGGACAATGGAGCCCGATCTTAATGAGAAGTGACAGTAGAATGCACCACGGGCAATGGCGGGCTAGGCCAGCGTTGAGCCACCGAGACCTCCACCCCCACATCTGTTCTCCGCTGGCAGGGGGGCCCTGCCTTTCTCCGCCAGGGAGGGACAGGCTGCAGGGCCTGCCCAGAGGCTGGGTCTGGAAAGTTCTGCGCACAGACGCCAACTCGCCATGGGCCGCGGGGTAGAGGAGACAGCCCTGGAAGCAGGTCTTGCCGGGGCCTGGGCAGCCCTCGTCGTCCGGGCGGCGGGGAGCAGGCCCGGTGAGCAGGACCGGTGGGGGCGCAGCGGTTTTGCACAAAGTGGTGCGGCCGCGGCCGCTCGATGCCCACTGTCCCGCTGACGACCGCGGCTGGGCCTGCACTGGGCCCTTCTGAGGGGCGCTCTTCTCCAGCCACGCGCGCTGCCATGGGAGCCTGTCGGGGCACCGTGGGGTGGGCAGAGTCTTCAGCCCCTGTGGGTGTTTCGAGGGCCCTGAGACTCCAGAGCCTGTGCTGGGAGGAACTTTGACGTTTTAAGGATCTTGGGGAGCGGGGCCCCAAGCCGTCGGGGGTAAGTGGCACCACTGGCTCGGCCTGCAGGACACGGAAGGGGTGGGCAGGTGGCCGAGCAGGGCAGTTCACGAGAGACACGAGGCCCGCTGTTCCCCGTGCCCAGCCCCAGCCAGGAGCGGCGCTCCCCTGACCACCCCCCTCCCGGGTGTGAGTTCCTGTCTCTCGGACAGAAATCAACAAATAATTTTCAGTATTTCCCAAACTGAGGAACCCGGGAGGTGAGGGGGTGGTGAGGAGGAGGGATGGAGAGAGGA
Source organism: Tadarida brasiliensis (assembly GCA_030848825.1). Classification (NCBI taxonomy): domain Eukaryota; kingdom Metazoa; phylum Chordata; class Mammalia; order Chiroptera; family Molossidae; genus Tadarida; species Tadarida brasiliensis. The sequence goes on from CM061273.1 coordinate 65,684,070, forward strand.
GGGGAGGGGGGTCGAACTCACTGGTTTTTTACTTTAAAAATTATATATTTTATGTCACAATCGCTTTTCGTTAAGACCACAAACATCCAATTTGGCTTGGCGTAATAAAATCAGCCGGAGCTCCCTTAAACGGAGCCATTCTGGTGAATTAAGTTGTGAAATCTAATCTATTATATCCATAAAGGAGAATGCTTTCATTGTAAATTCAGGTTATAAAGAAACTATACCTGGGCCGCCAGCCTCCCTTTCGGATTTGCTACTTGGAGGGTTATCGAATTACTTCAAAATGTTGGGCTACCCTCTTCATAGCTCATGGCAACAAAAGTTAAATGTGGCAACATTTCGCTTACTAGTAGAAGAGGTCAGAAACAGCCACAACAAGGGGGTATAATTAAAAAGACTCCCCTCATCTCGTCTCTCCATTCAAAAATGCGGTTACTATTTCCTTAGTTAATTCGAGTTTTTTAAAACAATCCAAACGGGCCAGGACTGCTTCACGTTCTGTGTCTCCACGCTGGAGGCGTCTGGGGCGCAGGTCCCGGCTAGGTGACACGTGGGCCCCAGTATCTCCAGCACGCGGACCTCCGGTCAACGGCGCGGGGACCTCCTGGCTCAGCCGGATCTGCGTCTGAGGTCCCTGGCCCTCGGCCGGCACACCTGGGCTGAGAAGGGGCCCTGGAAGCGCCGTGGCTCCTCTGGCATTGGGGCCCGGCTCTCGCGCCCGCACTCCTGGGCCCGCGGTGGCCAGGCCAGGCCAGACAAAGGAGTCGCCCGAGGAGGGGTGGTTAATCCACCCTCCACCCTTCTGGGTCCTCCCCACCACACCCTCCTCAGGCAGCCTGAAGTGGGGATAATGCAACACCCTGATATTTATTTGGTTGCAAGGGGGTGGGGGTGTTTGCTGCCCTTCCTCAGACAGGGTTCTTGGGCCCATTCCGCTCACTGTCCAGACCCCCCCCCCCACACACACACACACACACACACACGACAATATCTACTTCTGAGAATTAACTGATTCCAGGCTTGGGCCCAGGGCATCGTGCGCTGGCCAGGAGTGTGTGTGTGGAGGGTTGTCCCCCAAGAACTCTCTGCCCTTGCTCGGAAGAGGGATGTTGGGGAGCGGCACGGAGGCCTATGAGTAGTTCCGAAATTCCCAGGTAACCGGAGGACACGGCCTTTGTCAGACCCCTAAGATTTACGAGGCGCCGGCGGAGTGTCGGCCAGGCCTCGCCTAGGCCGCCAGCGCACCCCGTTTTATCTTCCATTTCCATCTAATTATTTTTTTCCTGCCACTTTCAACTCCATGTCCGGAGGAGCGAACAAAGGGAGGCTGGTGGGGGGATGGGGCAACCGGGCAGCTGCGAGGGGGTCGATGGGGGTTCCCCCAGTGCAGTGGGGGCTCCCTCAACTCCCCAGGCTCTTGCCCAGCGCTGGCCCCCCGGAAGGTGAGGGGTGAAGGGTGATCCGACTGGGACCATGGGGGGCTCACTCTCCGGCTCAGCACCCCACCGCTGGGCTAGGGTAGGGGCGGCGAGCCCCCCCAAGTGGGTTTAGAGCCCCGCATAGTCTGCACCGCACCCAGCGAGCCACCTGGCAAGCCTTCCGTTAACGCCCTTGGGCAGCAGTAGAAAGAAAAATTTCCTTCCCCTAAACTGCAGTGAGGGGGTCGTGGAGGGCTCCACAAGCCGGACGCGCAGGCACGGGGAGGCCAGATTTCTTTTCTTGCCTCTTGAAAAAAATCCTCCCAAGCGGGTAAGAAAGGAGTGAAGCTTGCATTCTTCATGTGTTTTGTTTTGTTTTTTTAATTCCAAAATGGAAAATTATTTTAGTGGTCGCCACCCATAAGTCAACTAAAAACAAGGATGTAATTAGAGTGTGGGGAATTCGGGAGACCGTAAATCTTCGGCACTTTTCCACTGGAATTCGGAGCCTTTATGGCTTGACTTTATTTTGAGAAGTGAAACCTTTGGTGGATGCGGGTCTGCGCCCGAGCGGGATGCGCGCAGCAAGGACGCCGCGCACCCCTCGTCCAATCCCCGGAAGGTGGAAACCGAAACTTCGCGCTTTGCCCCCAGCAGGGGCCCTTCCCTCCCTGGGCGCCCTTTTCTCCTCCGCCGGTTAACCAATACTTGGAACGAGTGGGGTAGGGTCTCAGGGGCTAGGCACTGGGGCAGAACCCATTCTGGGCGGGGGTCTCCTTTCCTTTACAGGCCAAACTCCACTGAGAATATTCGAGGGATGCGCGGGAACCGGGCTCCATTCGAGCCCCCTCCCCATTCTGCTCTTTCCGCCTCGGCTCTTTGTTCCAACTTATGGGGGGAGGGGGGAGAAAAGAACACAAAATCACCCCTCCCCTTTAACCATCAAACCCCTTAATTTTACATCTTCCCTCAAACGGCAAGGAATAAATTCACTCCATGGGGGATTTTTCTCCCCCCACCGCGTGAAGGCTAGATCTCCAGTTTCCCACATAACGAAGACTCTTCTTTTTCTTAAAGTCTCCAAACACAACCCCCCAATCCAAATGTTACCTAAAGCCTATTAATCAGGGGAGAAAGCGAAGGTGCATCCGCCCTTTTAAAGGGTCTCCAAATAAAAGCGCGGCCTTTCCTTCAGTCGCCTCCAACACTCTCCTTTGTTGTAAAGTCTTAGTCCCATCCTAAGAACGGGGGCGGGGGACCTAAAGGTTCACATTCAGATTTCTCCCCCAAAACGATTCCCCGAGGACTTCTTTTGTTTGAAGTGGGCATGGGGGAGGGGAAGGAGCCCGCCCCAGGCCGGCTGTCGGGCCTCCCCTTAACCCCCCAAAAAAACAAAGCCCGCGGGCCAACCCTAATCCTTAAGTCCCCCGCTCCTGGGGCTGGGAGGGGCCACTACAGGACAAGGGAAACTGCAAGCCAGCATGGGGCCAAGGTGGGGTCTCCCCATTCCGAGCTCCCTCCGACCCCCCTCCTCAAAACTGAGCCTCCCCGTTCGAAGAAGAATTCGGTTTTCCAGGGGTTGGGGTGGGAGAAACGGAGGGAAACAAAGCCCCATCGCCCCGGTTCTGGGGTCGAGGCAAGGAGAAGTAAACGAATCCCGGAGAAAAGGGACGAGCTTTTCCAAAGGAGCAGTCCTCCCTCGTCAAGCCCCGAGGTGGAGTGGAGGGTTCCCCGCCGGGGCTGCGGGCGCACCCTGAGCCAGCGTCTACGCCGCGCTTAGCGGCCCTCCCAGAGCCCCGCAGAAAGACACGTTTGCAGCGAAGGGCTCTTACACACCAGCCGGGTTTTTTATTCGTTCCCTAACCGGAGTGCGCTCTGGGCGCGCGTGAAACAAGGAAAACGCACATACCTGGCGACGCTCCGAGGGCGGCCTCGCGGGCCCGCCGTTGGCGTGGGGACCCCCAGAAGCCACTCCCCGCCCGGCCGGTCGCCCCTCGCTCCGTCCCTCCCTCCCCGGCGATGCACCCCGCCGAGCCAACTCTGCAGGAAGCGCGAGAAGCTTCCGGTCCGGGCGCCGAGTCCATCTTCCAGCGCCAAGGCCCTCGCCTCCTCCCCGAGCAAGGGAGCACAGAGCGTCCCGGCAGCCAGCAGCCCGGGAGGGGGGCTCCGACGCCGGAGAGCAGCGCGTCCCGACGCTGGGCTGCGGTACGGCTGCAGGTCCAGGCCCTGTAGCGTTCTTCTTGACCCGGGCTCCCGCTTTCACATGTTCCCGCCGAGCTTCGGAGACGGACGCGGAGCCCTCGGGGAAAACGAGGCGGCGGTCGCGGTCCGGGCAGGAGCCCCGGGGCGGGAGGGGGTGCAAGGCGGAGGGGCCGGCGGGCTCCCCGCGCCCCGCGGCCACCGCCCTCCAGGGGCACCTGGCTCCGCCCCCGCGGAGGCGCCCCGCCCCCGCCCCAGCCCCGCCCCGCACGGAAATCCTTCCCAAGCACACCCCGCGCCGCTCCCTCCCCACCCGTGCCTCTTTCCCTCCCGCCCCAACCTCGCGCCCCGCGGTTCCTCCCCCGCCCGCGCCCCTGCCCCGGGTGCTGCCCTCCTCCTTCCCCGCGCTCTGCCCCGCCTGCCGCCGCACCTCCCCTTCCCCGCCCGCGCCCCGCCCAATCACCGCCCGCCGCCGCCGCTCTCTTTGTCTGGACCGTGGGCGCAGGCCAATGGGGTTGCTCGGAGACGCGGGCAGTGCGCGTCTCGGCCAATGGGCGGGCCGGGCGTGCGGTGAGGGGAGGTGCCAGGCCCCGGTGTCCGTGAGCCTTCCTCCCATCGACCCGAACGACCCACAGAGCTTGAGTGTGCCGATCAGTAATTGTTGTTTTAGCCTCGGAACATTGGGGTGTTTGTTATGCAGCATTGCTGGGGCAACAGCTGACTAATACGCCCACCCCAACTAATATAGAAATGGGTGCCCAGGGAGCTGGTGTGACAAAACCCTAGACTATGTGGCCTTGGCTTAGTGGTTGGCTTGTGGATGGCGGGGAAACGGATATGGTGAGCTGGAAATAATAACATGCCTCCCTGGTTACGTCGTGGCAAAACATGTGGGGAAACCAGGAGGTGAGAGAAAGAGCCAGAATGTGAATGCTTGCCGGCTGATCCTCGCTGCGTTCCCACGGAGTCCCGGAGGTGAGGGACTCTGCCGGCAGAGGAAGCCCAGACATTTGGGATCGCAGGCTGGAAAAGCCCAGTGTTTATATCTCAAACAGTGGGTTTTGTCTTCTTCCTTATGATATTGTGTATCTTACAAATTTTACAAGGACATATTATTTATATATTCAGGGGAAAACCAACAAAAATTAAATTTAAAAACTTTCCAAACGTCAACTAGATATCTGGGGACATAAAAAATGTGGATACTTGCCCTGGCCGGTTTGGCTCAGCGGTTAGAACGTAGGCCCGCGGACCAGAGTCTCGGGTTCGATTCCCATGAAGGGCACGTACCTCGGTTGCAGTTGGGTCCCCGGCCCTGGTCAGGTTCCTGCAGGAGGCAGCCAATCAATGTTTTTCTCTCACATCGATGTTTCTCTCCCTCTCTCTCTCTCTCTCTCTCTCCCCCTCCCACTCTATCTAAAGATAAATGGAAAAATATTCTCAAGTGAGGATTTTTTTTAAAAAACATGGACACTGACATAAAATTTTCTCAGCAGGTGGGCAGAGGAGTAATAGAGACACAGCTGAGTCTTGACCGAGTGAGCTGGATGGTCAAGCTGAAGAATTCTCTAAAACACAGAGTAAAAGATTAAAAGTTAGAATGTAGCCCCGCTAGTGTGGCTCAGTGGATGGAGCGACATCCCATGGACTGAGAGGTCCCAGCTCCATTCCCCGGCAGGGCCAATGGGGCTCGATCCCCAGTAGGGGGCGTGCAGGAGGCAGCCCATTGATATTTCTCTCTCACATCAATGTTTCTATCTCCCTCTTCCTTCCTCTCTCTCTAAAACATCAATAAAAACATATTTTTTAAAAAATGTTATAGTGTAGGAAGGAAAAGTGAAGAAACATGGAATATAAGCCCATAGTTTTCTGAATCCAGTTATTTAAAAGGAATTCCAAAGGACAGAGACTGCAAGGCAAAGGCTATAGGGAAACCACCCTGGGCTGAAGAAGACTGGTGATGACATTTTATCTTATTACTTATGTGTTTGATGTTTTAAAGTTTTGTGTGTTTTTTTTGGTTTTTAATTGATTTTAGAGGAAGAGAGAGAGAAACACCCCAACCGCACTGGGCTGGGAATCGGACCGGCAACCTTTTGGTGCACAAGACTTTGCTCAGCCAGCCAGGGCCTGTGATGACATTTTAGAACAGAACAGAAAGGGATCAAATACAACCTCCCAGTGGGGGAAAGAAACAGGTTATGTCCAAGAACAGAGACAAGGAGGAAACCACGTCAGACCTGGATGACTGGATTCCCAGCAGTGAGGGTACCTTCACGGTTTGGAGGGAGGAGGCCTGTGGTTCTGCCAGGCTCTCAGCCCTGCACTTGGGAGGAAAACCAAACACTTTTTTGGGCCATGCCAAGTGTTGAGAGAGTTTATTTCCAACAAATACTATCTGAAGTAATTACTAGATTATATACTCCAGCAAAACGAAAAACGAGTCCAAGAGGGGGCCCGAGCTACAGGATCTGTGAAAGTCTTCACCAGCCACACACTGGAAAATGCTCTCCGCAGTCTGGAGCAAAGGCCAGATGACCTCATTTGGGGGAGTAGGGGGTGGAATTGGGAAGCCTTGCATCATTGGGATGGGAACAGTCTGGATACCGATTCATTTTCGACCTAGGTAGAGAAAGATGACTTCAGATACGCACATTAAAAGTTTAAAGTAGCCACTAGGTGAATAGAAAGATGATGTAAAATCTCCAAACCATGAGAAGAAACATTGGGACAAAGACCACTTGCTGTATCTCACAAAAGCAGGAAACGGGGGCAGGAGGGGCCGCAGGAACAGCAGGACCAGAGCAATTGAAAGCTGGAAGCTGGATCTCAGGAAGAGGTTTAGTGCAGCGGTCATCACATAAATGCTAACTCGTCAGAGCCACGCACTCAGAAACACTCGGGTGTATCAAAATTCAAACTCCAGACACCTGCCTCAATGAGGCTGGCCCCAACAGGTGACTGGTCTGGGCCAGGGATCCCTAACCTGGGTCCAAGGAAGGACCTCAAGTGGGAAGCTCATAGGCAGCCAGGGGCCCGGGAGCTTGGATGGGACATTATCCCACCCTGCTTTTCACTGACCTCCAAGTACAGTTTGGCATTTCCTTGGGTCATGAATCCGCAACTTTGCTGAAATGACAGTTATTTTCCAATCAGGCTGCAATGCTTACAGATCTCTCTAAAGACTGCTTCTGGTCACCAGTACTTTAAACATTTGGGAGTTAGGCCCTGGCCAGTTTGGCACAGCGGTTAGAGCGTTGGCCCTCAGACCGAAGGGTCTCGGGTTCGATTGCCAGTCAAGGGCACATATTTCAATATAATTGGTTTCCTTTCTAATCCAGTATGTTTTATGTATTTAAAAGCTTTATTCTGAGAAGGGTCCCCAGGCTTCACCAGATTCCAAGATGGGTCCAGGCCCATTATGATGGTTCTGCTGCTGAAGCCAGAGCAGGCTGGGTGGTCCTGGGCCAGCTCTGCTCAGTGCAGGAAAAGGGACTGGTGCTCTGGGCTCTGGGACAAGCTCCTTATTCTGGTCATCGCTCCAAGACATCCTCTGGCTCTCCCTGGACTCCTGGGCAGGCAGCCTGCAGCTGCCACCCAGCCTCAGGGCACAGCGCCCCTCCCCACCTGAGCGGAGGCAAAGGACCCTGGGTCTGGGAAACACAGTTGGACTGAGTCACCAACTCTGGCACTGGCCCACCTCTGTCTCCTGACACAGTGTTGGTGCCAGTCTGAGACAGTGTTCCTGCTCCCTGCACACCCCTCCCAGCAGCACAGAGAATGAAGGAAGGGACCGTGACCCCAGGCAAGCACCCGGTCTCCTGAGCTGGTGTGGGCTGCACAGAGGTGTATTCAGTACGTGAGCACTCCGGGGCTGTACCTTCGAGAGATACAGATCGAGGTGAAGGCTTAGTCCACGTGTGTGTGTAAACGGTGCTTTGCTACAAAGTTTTATTTATTTTTAATGTTTTTATTGATTTTTAGAGAGAGAGAAAGGGAGAGGGAGAGAGAGATCGAAACATCAATGAGAGAGAAACATCGATCAGCTGCCTCCTGCATGCCCCCTACTGAGAATACAGCCAGCAGCCCACGCATGTGCCCTGACGGGGAATCGGTCGGCGACCTCTCAGGGCATGGGTCAACGCTCAGCTGCTGAGCCACACCGGCCGGCATGCTGCAAAGTTTTAAAATGCTGTATCAGTGGTGATGGCCGCACAACATTGTGAATGCCCTTAATGTCACTCCATTGTACACTTAAAAATGGTCGAAATGGTCGATTTTGCCATGTATGTTTTGCTACAACAAATACAAACCAAAACAGAATTCATGGGGTTACAGAAAACATGCTGTATCAAACAAATGCTAACAAGAGTAGACATGATAATATTAATATTAAAAAGAATTCAAGGCAAAAGGCATTTAAAGGGACCCCCCAAAGAAAACCCCACTGTATTTCATGTATAGCCATCAGAGATGTGCCAGTTGTATCCATTGTTTCTGACCCCTCAGCGGCAAGGAACAGAAAACTGGACAGCTCAGGGACTGAACAAGCAAGGGGCGGTTTGTGTCCTGCAGCAGAAAGGGCGGGAGTTGCGAGGTTACTCCAGCTGCCTGAGGAATGCATCAGAAAACCGATTCTCTTGGTGCCATCTGGCTTTTGGCCTCGTGGCTGCAGATAGCTGTTGCACCTCCAGTCATATCTTCCTTCCAAAAAGGAGGGGCGGAGGCCCAAGGGGTAAAGCCTTATCTCCACAAAGCTTCCCCTTTTTTGTTAGGAAGAGAAGTCCGTTGAGATTTCCTCTGACATCTCCTTGGCCAGGCCTGGGTCCCGTGGACACCTCTAGCTTCAAAGGAGACCAGGAATCTTGGCGTTTTCTTTAGAGGGAGGAGAGGAGGCAAAGAGAAGGCAGTTGGTGAGTAGATGGTGAACCTCTTTCTACAGTGCCTGCCACACCAACTGTGATCTGCTATGGACCCACCAACTATCGTCAGAACATAGAGAGCAGAAACGACGAATACAAACGTGAACAGGCCCACACGTCGGGGAAGGTCTTCACACACCAGCCGCAGACACAGAGACCAGTGGATTAACAAACGTGATCCAATAGATCTATGTAATAGAACCTGGTGATCAATGAACAGAGACTGTGGTTTTCACACATCTGGACCAGTCACAAAGAGTTGACCATTTCCTGGGCCACCAAAGAATTAAAAGAGATTTACAAAGCAGAACGCACGGTCCACGTTCCTTGAGTGTGATGAAATCACTGAGAAGTTAAGAGGAAGGAGATAATATAAAAAGTCATCCCTTGGAGGTTTAAGGACAGCCTTCTAAATAACTCTTGGCTAAAGAAGGAAATCAAAACAGAAATTGCAAACTATTTATAAATGAAGAAACAATGAGAACACTATGTCTCAAAACCCATGGGATGTACCAAAGGAAAAGTTGAAACTGTATCCCCTTAAGAAAATTTATTGGAAACCAAGAAAGCTTGAAAAGAAACAAATTGAGGTTTTAACTGAGACATTTAATAAAACAACAAGGAAATCCCAACACTTCAGTTAGGGTTTCTGCATCTGCATTCAAAGAAGCTGAAGCACCAAGCTCTTCGTTCCGCTCTGGGTTTGCAGGAGAGCTGGGACGCGCCCCCTCTTCTGCGCCTGGGCAGCTGCACATACGTGGTCATGACTGACTCCTTGACGTTTTGGCCGAACCTGCCTTCAGACCATCTGGGCCTGGTGACATCTTTATGGATGGATTCCTGACGACCTTCCCACCTCCCGATGGCTATTTCTACTTCTTCTTGAGTCAATTTTAGTTCAGTTTAGTTTTTTTTTTTAAAAATAATCTAGATTTCTTTTGATTTTGCTGGCGCAAAGGTGTGTCATCATTTAAACATCTCTACCTTTCGAAGTCCCTTTTCTTACTCCCAATGCCTATGTCCCAACTTTGGGTCTCTCTTCTTCCCAGTAGCTGAAGAGGTAACCTCACTCCATCAATACTCTCTCCTCTGCTGGCTTCTTCTCCTCAGCGTGTAAACATGCTCAAGTTTCTCTCATCCTAAGAGTAAACAAGTTCCTCCTCATCAACCACCCGCCAACCTGGGGGAACACTGGCGGCATCGCAGCTGCCCCCAGCTCCGTCTGGTCGGCCGCGCAGCCACACATCTGGGAAGAGTTGCCTCCGCCAGTGCTAAGGTTTGGTTTTGTTTTTTCCCCAACCCACGGCAGACTAATACTTTTGTAAAATGTAGTAGAAAAGTGGAATTAAAACCCCAAAGATATAAAAAATGTAGGCCTTCACCGTTTATTATTGGATTTAATGGACATAAATGGCTCTGCAGGGTGGCTGTAGGTGACAAGTGTGCACTCTGGCCTTCTCTGCATGCAGGAGGACCGAGCAGCGGTCGGTGGCCCTGGTCTGTGCCCGCTCCGAGAGGGGCAGCGCTCCCACTGCGGTCTGGCTCCCACTCCCCTGGCCTGGCTGGGGCCACCATCTCCGAGGGCTGCCTGGGACTTCTCGGCTCTTATCCCTGGCACCTCCCGGGACGGCTGCTCCCTTCACTCCGTGGCTCTCGCCTCCCCGGCGCCCCTCTTTCTCTCTGCTCTCCTTCATGGGCCCGTCCCTGCCCTTCCTTTGAGCTGTGGCCCCTTCTCTCCTCTCCCTGCAGCTTTCTCCGGTGCACACCTGGCTTGGATTGTCCGCCACGTGCCCGGAGCTTCCAAGTGTGCACTCTGGCCACAGCCTCTGTCCGCTCCCTGGCGCCGGTTGCCTGGGTGGCTGCCCGCCACCTGGGTCAGCGCAGCGCAGCCCTTCCGCTCACATGGGTGGCGCACAGTGGCCGCCCTCCAGGAGTCCAGCGGACAGGATGCGGGGGAGCTCCTGGGGTCCCGGTGGCAGGCCCTCTGCTTGGGGCGCCAAGGGGTTCATCTTCTGTGTTCCAGTGGCTGAGACCACCATTTCATGGCGCCCAAACATTCTGAGGACCAGGGCTTTGGAACTGGGCACAGGGGGCACAGTTTGTCTCTGCTCCGCGATGTCCGAGGCCTCTGCTGGAAGGGGAGCTGCCGTGAGTTGCATAGTGGGGGAGCTGGAATCTTCTGGAAACACCTTCACTGACGTGTCTGGCCTTTGAGACCAGCTGTTGTCTGGGACCTCAGCCAGTGGGGCCATCACACCCGTGTGGTGTCTCCTTGTCCCTGGGTGTCCTCCCCATGTGGTGGCCTCAGGGGTGCCAGGCTTCTCGAACCACAGCTCGGGGCTCCCAGCGGGCGTCAGGGAGACGCAGGGAGCTGAGGGCTTTTCTGAAAGAGCCAAACCAGTCGCCCTGGTTCCAGGGCGCCGGGGACAGAGACCCTCTGAGGTCCACCCGCTCGTGGGCTGAGTATCAAAGAATTTGTGAACATGATTTCCACCCCCCAAACCACCACATGGGGGAAATATCCAAATTTCTGTCACTGCTCAAGAGCCGACCTCTAGGGAGCCAGAGTCTCACTGCTGGGATTCCTGTCCATGCGCAGAAGAGTCCTGGCCAGGAAACTGGGTTTCTTAATTGGGGGTGGGGTCCAGGAAGCTCCCATAATAGGCTCCCTTAGTAATTCCGATGCAGGTTCCCCAGGGAACCTCACTTTGAGAGACATCTCAAGTGTGTTACTGAGGATATTTTTGGTAAGCTTTTTATTTTGAAATAATTACAGATTCACATGCAGTTGTTGGGAGGAAAAAAAAACACACACACACAGAAAGATCCCACATACCCTTTACCCAGTTTCCTCCCATGGTAACACGTTGCAAAATTATCCTACAATGTCACAACCAGGGTTTGGGCATTCGGTGACCACAGGACACAACATCCTGCCAGCACAGAACCTCTCAGGTCGTCTTTTGACAGCCACATCGAGGTCCCTCACCCCCATTCCGTCTCCACTTGTCTGATTCTGCCATTTCACAAAATGTGATGTCCGTGGGGTCATACAGGCTGCGACCTCTGGGCCTGGCTTTCCCCCTCAGCACGACTTCCTCGAGAGGCACCCACATTGTTGTGTGTGCTCATCAACCGCCATTTCTCTTTCCTGCTAACGGGCGTCCCCCGTGTAGTATGGATGGACCACAGTTTGCGTGACCGTCGCCCCTGAGGGTCATCTGGGTCGCCTCCCGCTTTGGGCCGTGACGAATGACACTGCTACGTGCACTTGTGTTCAGAATTTTGTGTGAATGTAAATCGTCACTTCTCTGGAGTAAAGGCCCAGGAATACGTGGCAGGGTTCGAGGTAGTTCAGTTGTGTGTTTAGTTTTCAAATAAAATGCCAAACTGTTTTCCAGAGAGGCCGGTCCATTTTGCATTCCCACCAGCAACGCCTGAGTGGTCCCGCTTCTCCACATCCTCACCGGCATTTGCTTCGGTGACTTTTTACTTCGGCCATTCCGGGAGGTGTGTGCCAATATCTCACTGGCTTCCCTTTGCACGGCCCTGGCAGGCGCCTTCCCGTCGGCTCGGCGGCACAACCGTCCCGGGAGACGCCTGTCTTTTGCCCGTTTTCCAGGTCAGGCGTTTGCCTTTTTGCCGCGAGGCGTTGGGAGTTTCTTTACCTGCTTTAGGTCCTGGTCCTCGGATGGGTCTGTGGTTTGCAGATGTCTCCTCGCAGTCTGCCGCTCTTTCCACCCTCCGGCAGGGTGGCTTTGCTGTTTTTGTGGCTTTTTTCTAGTTTTGAATCATTCCCAGTTCAGAATGGTTGTTAGAACCAAGAGTTCCTATACCGTTCACCTACCTTCCCCACGCAGTGACAATTTACCATGTTTTCTTGCTCTGTTGTTTTTTTGTTTTGTTTTTTCATGTTTTGACCCATTGGAGAGTGAGTTGCAGACACGGTGCCCATTCTCCCTTCACACGCGAGCGTGTGTTTCCTAAACAGGGACGACTCCGACCGTGTCTTTGCTGGGTCAGAATCTGCCTGGGGTCACACCCTGACTCCCTGTCACACTTCCCCGGTCTCCTTCCACCTGACTTCAAGTCCTTTGTGGCTTTGTCACTCAGGCTGGAGGAAGCGTCAGTGTGACACTGTGGTCTGGCAGTCCGGGTCAGTGCCTCGGGGCTCGGGTTGAGGCAGGGCAAGCAGGGTCATCCAGCAGACGGCAGACCAGGGCCAGAAGGTGTGGGGCTCGCTCGGGGTCACACAGCTCGCTGGTCGTGGGGTTTCTGGGCTCACTAGGCCCTTCCCTGAGTCCACGTACACCCTGAGCTGGGACCCTGAGTGTCGCTGTCAGCTCATAAGGCAACTCAGAAAGTCCAAAAGCAGAAGGGTCAGTTTCTAGAAATCTAATTGAAAATGTAATGAATAAATCTTTATCTTTAGAATTGGTTTTTCTTTCTATTTCATGACTATGATTTTTTTATTTTTTATTTTTGTTACAGATGTTTCTCCTTTTCCCCCCATTGACTCCCTCCTCCCTCTCCCTCCCTTCCCCGTCCCCAGTTTTGTTGTCCATGTCCATTGGTTATGCGTACATGCGTACAAGTTCTGTGGTTCATCGCTCCCCTCCCCCACCCCCTCTTCTGGCAATTGTCAGTCTGTACCCTACTTCCACGTCTCTGGGACTACCCTGTTCCTCAGACTGTTATGTTCATTATATTCCAGAAATAAGTGAGATCATATGATATTTGTCTTTCTCTGCTTGGCTGGTTTCACTTAGGGTAATAGTTTCCAGGTCCTCCCATGTCGTCTCAAAGGATAAGAGATCTTTCTTTCTTACAGCTGCATAGTACTCCATTGTGTATATGTACCACAGCTTTTTTATCCATTCATCTACTGATGGACACTTGGGCTGTTTATGACTATGATTTTTTTTTAATTTTATTCCTCATCCAAGGTTATTGATTTTAGAGAGAGAGTTGCCATCGATCAGTTGCCTCCCCTACTCACCCTGACCGGGGATGGAACCTGCAACCTTTTGGTGTCCAGGACGACGCTCCAGCCAACTGAGCCCCCTGGCCAGGGCATTGCTGGGATATTTTTGAAGGGTACTTTATAAAATATCCCTCGGTTTGGGTCTGTCTGACATTTCCTCATGATTAGACTCCCTTTCTTCATTTTTGGCAGGAATGTCTCCAAAGTGACGGTCTGTCTGTCCCCATACTGATGATGTTGACCTGGTTAAGATCATGTCCACCAGCCTTCTGCACTGTCCAGTTAACTAATGAGCTTTTTTAAAATTTTTTTTCTTTATTGATGTTATTTATTTATTTATTTTTTATCCTCACCTGAGGACATTTTTTTGCATTTATCTGCAGATAGAGCAGGGGGGAGACAGGGGGGAAGAGAGAGAGAGAGAAATATTGATGTGAGAGAGACACATCGACTGGTTGCCACCCATATGACCCCAACCAGGGTCAGGGACAAACTGCCCCCAAGGTACGTGCCCTTAGCAGGAACCGAACCCGGGACTCTCTGGTCCATGGGCCGACCCTCTAACCGCTGAGCCAATCCGGCCAGGGCTTCTTTATTGATTTTAGAGAGAGAGGAAGGGAGAGAGAGAGAGATAGAAACATCAGTGAGAGAGAACATCGATCGACCGCCCCCTGCATGCTCCCCACTGGGGATTTGGCTCACAACCTGGGCATGTGCCCTGACCAGGAATCGAACTGGCGACCTCTTGGTGCATGGGTTGCCGCTCAACCACTGAGCCACATCGACTGGGCACTAATGAGTATTTTGAACTCACTGGTTAATGAGTAATGACTCACAACGACTTTGGGAGGAGATATGTTGAATCTCTGTAAACAACCTGTTCCCCACCAGCCTTTCCCCGGCAAGCTCGAACACTCCTTGCGGAGTCTTCCCTGAATCGATTATTAATGCGCTGTTTGCCAAATGGAACTCTTCTAACTCCATTATTCCTTCTACATTCAGGAGTCAGCTTTCTCTCCCAGTTATGTATTCATCCGTGTATTTGTGTCATGAATTATTTATATCATAAATAAAGATGGCAATCCATTACTATCTCTCGTTGCTCAAATTGTTCCAGATTCGGCCAGTGGGAACCCCCGCGAGCTCTGGCCTGCCTTCTGACATCTCCATCGATCTCTGACTACGTCCTTACTTTCTGGAATGTCACCACGAGACATTCCAGGCTCCTCGATTGCCCCAGCCCCGGAATCAGCCATTTCTCCAAAAGCCCTTGTTCCTTTCAGTGGAGACTGGAATTTAGAGGCCACGGTCTGGGCACTGAGTGTGCTCACTGCTGCGGGGACTTCATTGTTCCCAGGCCCTTTGGGCAGACAGAGCTGAAAAGTGTGTGCGCGCGCACACACACACACACACACACACACACACACACACACCGGCATCTATTTCTACATAAAAACCATGAGTTCACACCAATACCTCCGTTGTCGTCCAGCTCCACAGACCATTTTAGCTGCTCTCTTTTCCATACTGGAAACTCCCTTCTGCAGCAGGGGACAGCCTGACTCTTACCCTCAGGACACTTCCAGCGCGACTGCCCGGTGCTGGACCCCGGCCGCACCTGCCTCCTCCCGTGCCGACTGCGTGGGCTGCTTCCTTGGCCCATGAAAGGGATGGGAAAGAAAAAAGAGAAAAGAAAAAAGCAGAAAGAGAATGTAGCCCTTTTCTGTGGCTGCCGTAACAAGTGACCACAGACTGGGTAGCTCAGGACAACGGGCATTTGTTCTCTGGCTCTGGAAGCAGGGCTGGTTCCTTCTCGCGCCTCTGAGCGAGACTCCGTTCCCACCTTTCCAGCCTCCCGTGGCTGCCGGCAGGCGTCGGCGTTCCCTGGCTTGTGGCTTGTCACTCCAGTCTCTGCCTCCATCATCACACGGCCCCTCTGAGTCTCCTTGTGCAAACATCCCTCCGTGGAAGGACACCAGTCGTTGGACCGGGGCCCTGGTTTATAACGCTAACTTCCTGTTCCAGTTCGATTGCCAGCGTAACCACAGGCAGGTTCACTCATCTTAACTTGGCCACATCTGCAAAGGTCCTGTTTCCAAATAAGGTCACATTCACAGGCATTGGGGGTTAGGACTCGGACATATCTTTTGGGGGGACACGACTCAGCCCACACAGGTAGAACCCGCATTTGTAGTAAGCCCAGGGGCTTGCTGCTGCCTGGTCTCACAGGACCCCTGGGCTTGTGTCCCAGTTCAGAGGCAGGGAGGCCCGGGAGCCAAAGGGCAAAGGGAGCAGCCTTGGGCAGGGCTGTGACGGGCGGGAGGAAGCGCGAGCAGTGCCCACCCTGAGCACTCACCACTGCGCCAGCGCGGGCACCAGGGCAGATGATGCTGGCTCTCTGCCCGAGCCAGGGAGGTGCCGGCTTGGAGACCCTCGGTGCTGCAGCCAGCCCGGGCCCCAAGCCCTGGTTCTCTGATCTGGACAGGCCAGGGTGGGGGAGAGGCGGGCCGTGCGCACTCTGCCCCCGGTGTGAGAGCTGCACGGCCTTGAGCCAGAGCCAGAAGCTCCTGGGCTGGGCTCTCGGCCTGCAAGCGGAGGGGTGGACCTGAGACCCAACCTAGGTCCACCTGGATTGGTGCTTCGACCCTCCGCCCACTGACCAGTCTCTGCTGTGGCATCAAGGCCATTTCAAAACCCATCCTGGGCCTAAAACTTAAAAGCTAGCCCCGACCCACTTAGCATAAGCCCTGAGCATAAAGGTGTTGGCTGCCCAGGCCTGCTGGGGACGGGGGCGCCCGTGCCTGGAGGTCAGGCAGGTGCTCCCAGAGGCCCTGCTGAGCCGAACTCGCTCTCACAGGCAGGGGGGACGGGACCCCTTTGAGGTGTTAGCGGCATCAGGCCAAGGCTGGCACCTGGAACTCAAGAGGGGGATCAGACAACGGAGAGCCAGAGAGACAGGGACACTGAGGCCCAGAGAGATCACACACCTGCCAGTGTGGGCACTGGGACCAGGCTCTACCCTGTCAAGGTCTGCCTGGGGCTGGGGAGGAAGAGGCTGGAAAGGCCTGGAAGGCACCTCAGTCCCCAGAGTGGACCTTATCTCCCAACTCGCGAGGCCGAGGAGGCTGGAGCGCCGCTCTCTGAGCTCGTGGGTTCATTTGTTTGATGAATTTGTCGTAACTTGAAAGGCCTTGGTTTATAACGCTAACTTCCTGTTCCAGTTCAGTTGCCAACATAACCGCAGGCAGGTTAATTGCACGTCCATCACCTCGCCTGGGGCTCGAGGGGGCCCTCCTGCCGCATCCCAGCCTCGGCTGGGGGGGCCGGGCCAGCACACAACCCCTGCTGCCATTCTCCCTCCCCACATTAGCTCATCTGGCCTCACCAGCACCCCAAAGGGCCACAGCCCGTGTCCCAGTCCCAGGCTTTCCTGTGAAGTGGCCTGGTGGGGAGCAGGAGGAACACCCTCGGTGTTTCGTGGAGAATCAGGACAGCCTTCTTCTTAGCAAAACCCATCCCAAAATGTGAGCGCCTCAAACGCAGCAACTCCACTTCTAGGGAACCTCCCACAGCCCCGCCCATCGGGAGCCCCCAGATGGGCAGCAAGGGGGCCCCCAGCTGGAGAGGAGCGAGCTGAGTGCCCAGCGGTGGGCAGGGCCGTGAGCTGGCTGCTGAGCTCGGGGCGGCGTGTACTGCTCCGGGGTCTGTGAACGGAGCTGCTGTCCCCACGCGTGTGCCGGTGCCCTCACGGGGACAGGGCCGGGTGCCGGGAGCATCCTTCCACTTTATCATCTTTTGGAATTTTTTAAAGGATTGTATTATTTTCCTAGGATTTCCATGACACATTTCCACCAACTTGGTGACTTAAAATAACAGGAATTTAATCTCTCCCAGCTCCGGAGGCACAAGTCCTAATCATGGTGTGGTCAGGGCCGTTCTCCCTCCGAGGGCTCCGGGAAGAATTCTTCCTGTGGCCCCAGGAGTCCCTAGGCCTGTGGCCGCATCACCCCAGTCTGCCTCCTCACGCAGCCTCTCCCTGTGCGCTTGCGTCTCCAGTCTCGCTCTTTCTCTTATAAAAGTGCCCGTCCTAACCCCAACCCCAACCCAACCTACATCCAGGATGACCTCATGTGGAAATGAGACAGAAATCAGAACCAGGAGGGACCTGGAGATCACCCAGCCCCTCCTCTTTAAATGGGGGTGCATCGTCCTAAGAGCGGGACTGGCCCAGGCTAGTGCCCTCAGCACCCGGACACCCGGGCACCTGTGACTCAGGCTGCCTTCCCAGTGTCTCCTTCCTCAGGCCCAGGCCACCCTTGCTGGCCCCAGGTCCAGGGTCACATACGGAGGAGGGGGATGAGGGTGGTGAGGAGGAGGATGCTGGAAAAGCCACACTCAAAGCATCCGTGTGTCTTCGAGGCCAGCTCCCAGGTACCGAAGGAACTAGCTCAGAAGCTGGGTCGGGCAGAGGCGGCTCAGCAGGGCCTGCTGCAGCTGTGACCCACTGTCCCAGGCCGATGCCCCCCAGGCGGTGCTTTGCGTGCACAGCCTCGGAGCCAGCCAGGGCAATGTTTGGGGTCAGGCGGCCTGGGCTCGGTCTGCAGCCGTTGGGCCTTGGCCACTGAGTGACCTCTGTTCCTCAGCTCAGCACACACAGAGGGAGACCCTTCTCTGTCAGGGGCCCGGCAGCTGCTCTCGGGAATCGATTTGTCCTTCACCCAGGATCTGGCCTTGGCAGGGCAGCCCACCCAGCCCTCTGTGCTCCCAGCTATGTCCCCAGCTATGGAGGTGGCCAGGCCCATGGCGGCACCTCTCACCTGCACAGGTGTGGAGCCTGATGTGGCTGCGAGAGGAGGGAGGCTGGGGTCCCGACAGGCTTCCGGCACTGTCCTCCGAGTTGGGACCGGGCCCAGGCCCAGAGCTCCATCAGGAAGCTGCAGGCCATGGGTCAAAGCCTGCTGGGTGTGCTGAGAGGCCGGGCCCACGGCACAGGGGCGCTCCCTCCCTCCACCAGGCTGACAGGGCAGCTGCAGACAGGGTGAGGGGTACTGGCCGGGTGGGCAGAGGGGCCAGAGGACTGTCAGCTGCTGCCCGGGGCCTGTTGGACACACACACACACGCACACACACACACACACACACACACACACACACACGCGAGGCAGTGCCCGGCTTCTCCAGAGCCCCACCCCCCTGCCCTCCTGCAGCTGGGACAGGAGTGGCTGACTGGTGACATCACCCATTGGGACTTAGGGACATTTTCCTCTGGTGAGAGCAGCCAGCTTACCCCACCCATGTCCTGCCCTGCCCCCTCTTTCTCCTCTAGGATGGGGTGAAGGGCGGGGAGGCCTCTTTCTGGGCCCAGTTTCCACATCCGCCGAATGGGCCCAGGAGCTCTCAGGGGTGGGACCTGCCTTAGCGGGGAACTGAATAAGATGGTTCTCCCTAAAGGGGCCTGTAGGGAGCGCAAGTCTCCCTGAAGGCTCCCCTCTGCAGTCTCAGCAAGGACAGGGGACGACAAAGGATGCCTGGGGGCCTGTCTGGTGGTCCCCAACTTGGGCTTGGTGGAGCCCTGCCAGCCTGTAGCTGTTCCCAGGTGCAAGGAGGACCAGTCTGTTCCCACGAGGCCCTTGGAGGGAGGCCCATTGGTCCAGCTTTCTGAGGGGGTTCAGCAGGGCCGGAGCCGCCCAGGGTCACCCTCTGGCCAAGGGTAGGACCAGAGAGGGAGGAGCAGGGTCCCGTGGGGTCCCCAGGGCCTCAGGCAGAGCCGGAGCCCACGCTCCTGCTGGGTGGGCGGGGCCCCAGCCCCCTGGTGCCTTGTAACTCAGCCCACTTGGCGAAAGTTGGCGCCCCAGGTCTGCCTGGCCTCCCCTCTCCTCCAGATCAAGCCCTCTCAGAGGTGCCCATGGAACAGAGACCCAAGGCCCCCAAGAACCACCTGGGAAAGCCACATCCAGTCAGGGCGCTAGCCAGCAGCGGCCGGGTTCAGGGACACAGAAGCAGGGCCTCGGTGAGACAGGACTCAGCTGGCCATCCAGGATGGAGTCACGCAGGCCTCCCGAGTGGCACCTCGGGTCCCTGAGTGCAGGGTCACATGCTCATCTCTGCCTGGGACCGGCCCGTAGGGGTCCTGCACCTCATTCACTGCAGCCCTACTCAGGGGGTTGAATTGTGTCCCCCCAAAAGATATGTTGACATGACATTTGGAAATGGGGTCTCTGCAGAGTGATCAAGATGAGGTCACACTGGAGGTGGGTGGTAATTTTATGTACATTTAACCACAATTTTAAGCCCTAGCCGGTTTCTCAGTGGTTAGAGCATCAGCCCGTGGACCAAAGAGTCCCCGGTTTAATTCCAGTTGTGGTTTGATCTCCAGCCCTGGTCAGGGCTGTGCGGGAGGCAACTAACCAATGTGTCTCTTTCACATCGATGTTTCTCTCTCCCTCCATCCCTCCCTCATACTCTGTCTGAAAATGATAGGATTAAAAATAAATAAATAAAAATTGTAAAGATCTAAAGGAGTGAGGCAGAGAGTGATCTGTGATAGAGACAGAGATTGGGGTGACGCAGCCATAAGCCAAGAGAGCAAGGACTGTCCTGGCCACCAGCAGCCAGGGGGCCAGACTCAGAAGGAGTCAGCCCTGCCCACACCTTGACCTTGGACTCTGGCCTCTGAACTCCCAGGTTGTGGGGCGCTAACTCTGCAGGGAGCAGAGGGAGGCTGTGTGGCCTGCTGGGGTCTCTCTCACACACACACCTTTCCTTCACCCGGTGCAAGTCCCACGAGGGCCCAGGAGGGCTGGCCATAGCTAAGGAGGCACCGGGCACTGCAGGTACTTGGCAGGGCCCACAGGGCATTGAGGGGATGCATCGTGGGGCTGAGGCCTCCCTGCAGGGTCGCAGGGTGAGGCCAGGAGGCCAGTTCAGGGAGGGAACCCTGGGGTCCCTGCTGGGGTGGGGAGAGGTCAGTCCTGAGAGGGGGAGGGGAGCGCCCAGTGGCCTCCACCACACCAGACCCAAAGGTCAGTGTTCCACCCTTCTCTTGGTTGACCCAGGGGATGACGCCCTGGTGGGACCATCCTTGTCCAAGCTTCCGGGACACACTCTGGCCGGGCGGCCCTCCTACCTCACTGCTCTCCCCTCCCTCCTGGGCTGTCCCCTCTCACACTTGGGCTGACCTCATCCACACCTCTGCTTTCCATCCAAGCTCCCACATCATCGTCTATGTCTAAGCCAGCAGGCGGCTGCTACACTCTCCAGACCGACCTGGCCACCGGACAACCCCTTATGCCAAGCAGACGGGCACACTGGCCCCTACGCCTCCCTGAATCCTGCTGGCCCTCGGCGCCTCCTCTCAGGCAAGTTCCCCCAATCCCTCCACATTCTGGTCCCATCTCCCTTCGGGCTCAGACCCAAGACTGTAGTCATGCTTGATCCCTGTGGCTCAAACTTCATGCAAAATCCAAGTCTGCCCACACCCTGCCCCACCCTCCCCAGGCTGGGCGCCATCTGCTCTCCCTGGCCTGCAGCCTCCTCCTCTGGGTTCGGCTGTTCCCCTCCAGTCTCCTCCTAATGGCCACAACTGTCCTTCCCACACTCAAAGCCCTCCACTGGCCCCTGGCCCTACAGACCCAGAGCCAGTATTCTCTGTGGCCTGCAGGACCTGTGGGAACCAGCCGCCAGCTCCCCACCCTCTACCTCATCTTTCCTCCCTCCTGCCCTCACTGAAAGCCCACTGCCTCCTTTCCTTCCTGGAAGCCTCAGGGCCTTTGCACCTGCCAGTCCCTCAGCCTGAAAAGCTCCCCTCCACACACTTGCATGACTCGATCCCTCCACCTCCTTCATCACTTTGCTCGAATGTCATCTACCGCCTTGTCTAAAATTGCAACGCCCTCCAGCCTCCCAGGTGCCGTGCACTCCCTTCAAGCGTGCCCTGAAATTGACCTACCTGCTTTGCCCGTGACCTGTTCCCTCACCACTACAATGAAAGCTCCAACGTCCAGCTCCATGCAGTCCCCAGATGACTGTGTGGTGGCTGAATGGGGGTCAGCATGAGGGATGTTGTACAGGCAGGCGGGGCTGACCTTGGAGTGCCTGCTCCCTGAGACCTGCCCCCCCATCCACAGGGGCCTCAGCACCCAGCCTGGGAACTGCAGCTGAGTCTCAGGGCGGGGCTGCCTGCTGGCCTGGGGTGCTCTCAGGAGGCTCAGCTCAGCAGAGGAGGGAACGCCGTCCTCTGCACAGACAGAGGCCAGCTGAGTGGACACTTAGGGGCTCGGGAGTCCAAGGTAAACTTTCTACTGACCCCCCCACCCCAGGGACCTCTGCTCAAGCCAGGGCCTGGGCTTACTGAGAAGTGTGCCAAAGGCTCCAGCGATGGGCACCTAAGTAGTCAGGCAGACCAATAGAACAGAGAGTCCCCAAGACTCCCGCCCACCTCCTCAAATCCAGTGTTTATAACAAAGGCCACTACAGCACCGAGGAAAGGGTGGCCTCCTGGTCCAGGTGCCATGCCGGCAGGGTATTGACGGGGGAAATGACCCTGGATCCCTACATCCCACCATACACAAAAGGTAATTAAAAATGCATCACAGACCACAGTATGAAAGGTACAGCCAAAAGCTTCCGGGATGAAACGTAAGAGAATCTCTTCACGACCTTGTCATCGGCAGCTCTTGGGTCTCAGTCACACAAACGAGCTGATGAAGGGACGTTCGGAAATCACCACCACGAGACGCACAGGCCCTGCTGCCGCTGTGGCTCCAGCCTGTGACCTTCAGAAGCCCACCTGCGGCCAGGGTGGCCGCCCCGCCAGGCAGAAGAAGAAACACCTGGGGCTGGCCAGACGAGGCGCCTAAAAGTCGTACACCATCCATTCAGACATGACCCGGTGAGGAACAACACCCAAACCCAGGAGGGCAGCCAGGAGAGGCAGAAGGGGACCCCAGGGCCCTCCACAGCATTGCCGGGGGATGGGAATCTCTACGCCTGGAAATTTGTTTGGGGGTAATGTTTATTGTTATTTTTTTCTCTGATTACAAAATGAATACATTTCTTTTCTTTTTTTTTTTTTTTTTTTATCCTCACCTGAGGACATTGTTGCATTTGTCTTCAGATAGAGCGGGGAGGAAGAGAGAGAGAAACATCGATGTGAGAGAGACACATCGAGTCCTCACATAACCCCAACCGGGGCCTGGGACAGACTGCAACCGAGGTACGTGCCCTCAGCGGGAACCAAACCCAGGTCTCTCTGGTCCGCGGGCCGACGCTCTAACCACTGAGCAAAACTGGCCAGGGAAAAATGAATACATTTCTAAAGAGAAATTTGATAAATACAGAAAATCATAAAGAAGAGAAAAATACCCAGAAACACTTCTGGTCAGGCCTGGGCTGGACCAAAGCCACTGTAGCCCGACGGCTCTGGGGTCCCCATCGTCCTCCTTACTGTCTTCCTCATCACCCCACCTACACTAAGAGGGAACACAGCTCACTCACAGGAGGGCCCCATTCCTAGCCATCAGGCCTGCAGATAAACCTCACCTACCCCTCCCACCTCCAGCCACCTTCCTGCCTCCAGGAAGCCCTTCCAGACTGACCCTGACCCTAACTTGCTCTGGGTCTGCAGACTCTTCTCCCTCTGCAGTTGGGTCTCTCTGGTCTCCCTGTTGGGGCTGAGATCCGGGCCGGTGATGGGTGCCCAGTGTGGGGCCTCCTTCTCTGGATGACCAAGAACTTCCCAGAAGTCAGGTGCATACAGGAGCCAGACCAGGATTGGGGTGCCAGCACATTGGGCTTCTGTTCCCAGCTCGGCCTGGTATGGGAAGGGGGCTCTGTGGGGAAGGCCAAGGATGTCTCAGAGTCAACTCCAATTCAATCACCTCTCTCGGGATCCCCCAATGGCTACAGCCATTTAAATCAGAAGGAACTGTATTCCACAACACTGCTTCAAACCTTGGGATTGATACTGACGTTTTCCCTGCCTCTGCATGTCCCCCACCCCAAGCACAGAGCTGGGGAAAGACTGCATGCCCGACATCCACTCAATGGTTAACTGAGGCCAAAAAGCAGCCACTCTTGTTCTGAAGCCCCAGGCTCTGATCCCTGGTCCCGTGGTCACCACGGGGTGTGGGTGCAGACAAAGCTGTGTTCATCCAGCCCCGGGTTTGATGATAGCAGCACAAGGACCCCATTCTCTGCTGTCCCCAGCTGCGTCCCCTCCCCCAGGAGCCTGACATCCCGGGAGGGCCCCCGAGGGCGCAGGCTCAGCTGCTGGGGCTGGGGGAAATTCACGAGGGGCCTCCGCTGGGGAGCTGGTTCTGCCTGAATGGTGCAGACAGCTGCGAGTCAGCTCATCATGTCTTCAGTGGGAAGCTGCCTGCATTTTTACAACTGATTTTTGAACCTAAAAGTGGAGGTTTGCATCCAGCCTGTTAAATGTAATCTTGTTGGTTTCAGTCCAATATGACCTTTTGGAATCTGGCTTCCAGATTCCTGCCATATATTAGCAGTCCTCCCCAGCTGCAGAGATTGTGACCTGCCTTGTGGCGCTTCATCACTGACTCAGAAGAACAGGCTGGGCTGCGGAACGCGCGGAGGGGGCTTCCCAGAGAGAACGGGAACGGGCCCTGGTGGCATCCTCTGTGAGTGTTGGGGCCCAAAGTGCCCAACTGCAGTCATGACACCCACATTTTTCTGCTCTTGTGGAACTCAGAACACAAGTCTGCTGCATCCATGAGTGTTGGGGCTCTCAAGGACCCAAAGGCCAGTCAATCCATGTGCTGGTTTTACAGACGAATCTGAGTCCCAGGTACCTAGCCCCTAAGTAAGAATGCAGGCGAGTTCATTGCTGTCTCAGCCTCAGTTTGCTCATCACTAGAGGAGCACGGTCATCATGACGTCTGTGTCTCAGGCTGTCCAGAGGATTAAATGAGCGTCGAGGACTGCACTGGCACCAGATGCCCAAATTGTCATGGAGGCCAGAGAGGGGGGCCAGTTGGGTCTCCCAAAGCCTTGCCTTCTGCATCCCAGGCTGGGTCCCCAGCCAGGGCTCTGTCCATCCCTACGCCACCCTTCAGGGTGCCAGTGCAGTCAGGTTGGTTGATGAGGGTGTGTTCTCTTGTGAGCACCTGGCCCTTCCTTTTTCCAAGCAGTCCCACTGGGGCTCCCTCATCCATTTTCTCTCCGAGAAGCACCTCCCTCACCCCCACTTGTTGAAAGCCAGCTCCTAGGCCTCAGTTGTGTATCCTGGCATGATAATGTCTCTTGCCCAAGCCTGGAGGTCTCCTGGGAGTGCGTGGCGTGGTGGCTGCTAAGCCAGGGCCTTCTCCAGAGCGGCAGGCAGGGCAGGAGGAAGCCACCGTGGAATTTTGTCCCAGGGGTGGAGGAGACGGTGGCGGGGGGAGAGCACTCTGTGCTGGGTGGGCCACTGCCCTCGTGCCCCCACGGCATGACCTTCCCCGCGGCGCGGACAAAGGCTGGCTGCGCCGGCGGCGCCTTTAAGGACGCGACGCGGCGGGGTCGGTGCCAGGAGGCGCCGAGCGCGCCCTGGGGGAGCCCCCCGCACGGGCGGAGGAGAGCAGGCGCTCGCGGCCAGGGAAGCGCCGCCCGGCAGCCACCCCAGGCGCCGCCCGCGTGCTCACTTGCTCTCTTTCCCACTTGCTCCCGGTGGGGGCTGGGTGGACCGGGTCCTCCCCTGCGCTCAGGGCGCGGGCTCCACGCGGTGGGGGTGGGGAGCTCTACACTAACGGGAACCCCGGAGTTGGGGGGCCGAGTGTGGGCCAGGGGCACGTTGGAGTCCCCATCCGGGTTCCGGGCCCTCCAAGCAGGTGGGACTGGGGAGCTTGGCTCCCGCTCCGCAGAGCTAGCCTGGGAGCGCAGAAAGGAGCCTAGACCCTGCCCGAAATGCGGTGGAGAGTTGGAGGCCGCGGAGGGCGGGACCCCGGGCCCCGGGCGAGGGTCGCAGTTCCCCTCCCCCCCGAGCCCTGGGGCCGGGAGCCCGAATTAGGGAGGAAGCATCTGGCGCGGGGCTCGGAGCGCACCAACTCGCGGCGACCACTGTGCTCCCGTGCTCCAGCCTCTTCCCGCAGACCGCGCAGAGCCGGCGTGGAGGACAGATTAGAGTTCGTTCCTCTCTCATCAATTTTCTGTTTAATGTCACCGGGCCCCATTGTGGCAGAGGGAAGCACGTCACCCAGGCCATAAATTTGCGATTATGGCGCCTCCGGCCGCCTCCCTGTTCTAGGGCGCAGGGCGGACCCCGGCGCGCAGGTCGGGACGACTGATCCCCGACACCCGCCGCCGGGACCGAAGCGGAGCCGCCGCGGAGCCGCCGTGCGGTAGGTGATGCGCGCCGCTTCTCCAGACGCGGGTCCTGGGGGCGCGCCCCGCCGCCCGCCCTGCGGCTCAATTTCCAAAAGGCTTTTGTTTCTGGCTTGGATGTAGGGGCTTTCATTTCTCCCCACCCGCCTGGGGAGGCTGTTTGCATGGCAAATGCCTGCCATTAAAAAATACAAATGCAAACCAAACAAAATCAATTCTGGAGAAAGAAAAGCCCCTTATTTGTGTTCACGCTTCCCGGGGTGGGGGAGCAGAACAGGCAGCGGCCAACTGGGCTGTCGCTTGAACGTTGACAAGGACCCGGGCCCAGCGCTGTCCAGTGACCTGGCCCCGTGGATGTGCTCCAGAAGGCCCAGAAGAAATGCCCGTGGGAGCTGGCCCCCGAGGCAGGTTCCTCTGGGCCATTGATTGGGCTTGGGCCTTTGGAAGAGGGAGTTTTCTGGGGAGTCTCCCTTTGGGACACTTTCCTGGGACCCCCACCCCTTGGGGAATTGCCACCTGCAGCTAGTACTGATGCTTTGTGGATGAAGGTGAAATATGTATTTCTGCAGGTCAGGAAAAAAAAAGGATCTATTGAATGATTAAATTAAACCACCGACTGTCCTATTAACAAAGGAAGCAGTGGCCAGGCCCAAGTGGGGGTCCCCCAGCTGTGCCCTGCCAGCCCTACCACCTGCCTCACCGCTGGGAGGAAAGGGCTTTGCTGCAGGCCTGGCTGCTCTGTGGGAATTTTGATGGGAATAATTTATTTTTGGTCTATATATGCCACAAGTAACCAGGCCAAGGACTCCCCCAAATAAGAGGGAGGTGAACAAGACGTGTCTGGAGACTTCCCAGCCATGATGCCAGCCCTGGTTTCTTCCCAAAGGTAGTCTGGGGAGGGAACCTCCAGCCATGGCCATCAGACAGAGGAGAAAAGTTCTAGAGGCTGCAGGACCAGGCGGGTGCGGAGAGGCCGGGAGGAGGTTTGTTGGGTGGGAAGAGCTGGGTCTGCTATGTAAGTGGGGGGCTTGGCCAGCAATGTCACAGCAGGAAGAGGAGGGTCAGGTGTGTGCCACCCAGGCCTCCTGTTTTGTGTGTCAGAAGCAAGACTGACCGGGCAGCACCCTACCCTCTGGGGCCCTCTGCTGGGGCAGAGGTGGGAGGGGCCATCCGATGGGCAGGGGCTGGGGCTTTTCCAAGTCTGAGAATGTGAGGAAATCCACGGGAAGCTAGCTGCCAGGTTCCTGCCCACCCCGAGGGCCAGGGCCAGGTGCAAGGGGCAGGTGCAGCCCGCCCCTGCAGCTCCCGTGGCATGAGCTCTGTAACGGGTGCTGAGGAGTCAGGTTAGGCCTGTGTGGTGGGGATGGGGCCTGCCAGATCCCAGTCCTTGTCCTTTAGCTTCTCCTGGCCTGGGCTGCCTGCTGCAGCTCAGCCTGGGCCGGCTGGGTTTCATCAGAGGAAACCCTGACATCCAGTCTGCACCCCTCTCCCAGGGCCCTCCCCCAGTATGAGACAAGGCCTGGGAAGTCCACCCCCCCAGAGGCCCCATCCAGACATACCCTGACAGTGACACGTGTAAACACACCCAAACAGCCGTGAGAGTAGCAACTGCTTACTCGGCACTTTCCACGGCTGGGCTGAGGCTGGGCTGCAGGGAGGCAGGTGTCCTTCCAGAGAGGACAGGCAGCCAGGCTCGGGTTGGGGGCTGGTGCCTGGAAGTACCCAGTGACTGTTCCCTCATGAGGCCCTACCAGAGCTTTTGTCCCCAAGCAGGGCAATTGCAGCCACTAAGCCACCCTGCCGCCATTCCTGTAGACAGGGCCTGGGCTCCAGCCATCAGCAGGGTCCTTCCTCATGGGCAAGAAGACCAGGGCCCAGTTTGGAGACTGGGAAAGGAGACCCCCATAATGGAGCACCCCCACCCCCAATTTCTGCTTTAGAGAGTGGGTATAGATCCCCAGAGAGCTTCTTCCCTTGCCTCCTCATCACCCAGACTGGGAAGGACTCTTCCAGTGGGGAAGGAGCTGGGTTGCATTGCTGATGCCTTTCCAGACTCCCTGGGGGTCCCCTGCCTTCCCCCAGCCAAGATAGGAAATGGCCCTGGAGGCTGGAGGGGACCTGACAGCTGGAAGAGCCATGGAAGGCTCCCCTCACTGCTGGGGGTGTGTGTGTCTCAGGCACCTCCCCACCCCATTATCTCTGGTAGCAGTAATAACAATCACACTATCGCTAATAAAAAGTCAGGGAGAGGCCTGGTAATGGGACGTTCCTGCCTGTTTATGAAAATCTCTTCAATTTGACCCAGATGGGTCTCTTGTTTGATAACCTCACACACCCAGTACCTGAATTATACTTTCCCTGTGAGCACACTGCGTTATATTTAGCCTCAAATTACGGCTCTGTATTTAACAAGCACCTTCCCTGTGCCACGGGGGCTGGGCAGCCTCCTGACCTGGTTGGACAAACCAGCAACAGAATTAAAGCCCCCTAGGAGGAGGCCGGAACACTGTTCATCTGACTTCAAAGTCTTTCTCCCTGGCCGATCTGGTTGCTTTATAAAACTTACAGCCACATCCCCAAGTCTTGGAGCCTGTGGCCTGCAGGTCCCTTGCTTAGGCCTGAACTGGGACCTCTGGAGGAGGAATTCAGCCCAGTGCACAGGGCCTAGGGATGCTGGGGAGATGTGCCCTGGACCCTCCCGACCTGGCCCAGCTCCTGACAGCTCTTCTTCCTCTGTTGGCTGCTTCCCCCAACCCTGGGCCTCAGAACGGCTCCCTCCCCTGCCACCTAAGCCCTCGGGCCCAGTGGACCCTGCTAGATAATGAAGGGACTATGACTAGTCTGTTTTCAGTGGCAGCAGTCCCCTTCCCTTTGGGGATGGGGTCCTGGAGAGCTTCATCTTCCTCTCCCCTCCAAAATAGGCCTCCCTCAACAAAGCTTAAGCCCCAAAGACAGAGGCAGTAAAGAGGCCACCAGCCAGGCTAGGCAGAGATCCTAGGAAGCACCTGGGTTGGGCTGGGGCTGGTGAATTCTGACCTTCCCCCCAACACCCCTGCCCCTCTGGTGCACCAACCAAAGGCCCAGATGAAAGGAGCCACCCCACATCTGGTGGCAGAAGACCTCCTTCAGACAGACGCTGGGGCCCAGCCCTGCTTCCTGAAGGCTAGAGAGGTGCTGAGGTCCAGCCCCTCCAGGGAACATTTTTTTTTTTTTTTTTTTACCCTCTTACTTGAGAGGAAAGATGCAAACTCCTAACCCCTGCACTGTCCTTGGAAACTGAGATGGCAGTGGGCAGCCACATTCCTGGTGGAGGTGGGGTAAGCTGCCCTCCTGGTGAGGGAGGGTGGTGCTATGAAACACAACCCCCTCCCGGGGCCCCAGGCCACCCTTCTCCCCTCCTACACACACTCTACCCACTGGGCAAGTGCAAACCCAAGGGGCAGAGCCCCCTCCAGACGGCCTGCACCTGGCCCTGGCCTCTGGACCTGGTCCCCTGCGCCTCTGGTGGGAAGAATTAAGAGTCAATTTTTGTCAAGAAATTGTTTCTAATTTGCCCTTTGACTAATGGCCCAGGGAACAATGGAGAGACACCGCCACACAATTGCCCGGGTGCAGCTCGGGGCTGCTTTCTGGCCCAAGCAGGCATTCATTTGGAGCAGTGACTAATTCACAATTTTATGTAACTTGCCTGACATCCCCACCTCCTTGTGTTAAAAAAAATGATTATTTATTTCAGGATTTCAGACAGCAGGAGCAGGGACACCGAGATCTGCTGCCTTCCAGGGCATAGTGTGTGGGCGAGGGCTGGGGGCTCTGGACTGGGGAGAGGTTCAGGGGTGACAAGGACTCCCAGGTTGTGCATAGAAACGCAGGTTCTCTGGAGTGCTGAGGTGTTTGGAAGGGTGTGCATGCATGTGCGATGTGTGCACACAAATGAGACTGCACACGAGTGTCATACATGTGCATGAGCACAGTGTGCATGCCCAGGTGTCGGAGCACAGCTGGCTGCGTGGGGCATCCGATGTCTTCTCCCCAGACCAGGGGCAAGCCCGGAGTGGGGTGTGTGAGGCAGTGGAAGGCCTGTGCTTCTGCAGGCAGGGCAGGCGTGGTGGGGGGTGGAGGATGCCCCTGGCTGAATTCCAGGCTGGGGCTGACCATGTGGGCTGGCCTGAGTGGTGCCCATTCGTCTGTGAAACTGCAGGCGACTGCAGAGACATGGACGGCCCAGCTCAGCCCTGACCCACGTTATTATCCCCTCCTCTGTCTCCTCTCTGCCTCTCCCTTTCCAGTGGAAGGAGAGGCTGCAGATCCCCACACCATGTTTCTCAAAAATTAAAAACATTTGTTAGCTCTGGACAACAGGGAGAGTAAAAAAGGAAACCAACCAGGGAGGTTTCCTCCGGGCTGATAGTGCGCTCAGCCAAACATGCCCCGGCCCGCCAGAGCCTGGTTCGCGTCTTTCAAGGGGAACACGGGAGCTTATTTTGGTACCACGGGAGCTGCTGAGCGGCCCGGCGCCCGCCCTGGGCAGCTGCCAGCCCCTGCCGCATCCAGCAGGCCAGTCTGCAGCTATTGCTGTAACAACTGTTTTGAAACAGTATTAAAAAAAAAAAAAAAAAGCCCACTAGATTTGTTTTAAGTGACGCTGGAGAGAGAAGGGGGAAGCAAGGGGGGCAGGGAGCTGCGCGTGGCCCAGGCGCACCCAAGGCCACCAGGCCCACCCCACGAAGACAGCTTCTCTCAGATGCGAGACAGGAGGAGCAGGGGACTCAGGGTTTCTGAAAGCCAATTCTTACCCCCTAAATTAGGAATCAGGCGATGGATGGCAAGCGGCAAGAATCAGAGCTAGCCTGTGGAGGGAAGGAAGGCCTCTGAGCCCCTACGGTCGTCTGCTGTCCTATCTCCGGCAGCTGGGGTGGGGCCCATCAGCCAGGGTCCAGGACCCTCAGACAATCTTCTGCCGGAGGGGATGGTGAGGGGGGAGGGCAGGATTTGGGGTCCTGGGGTGGAGCTTACCGGATGGTGCTATCCCCTCCCCCCACAAACACTGGTGAAGAGTGGGGGCTGGAGAGGCTGGAGGACGCCGCCCCTCCCCCACCGGGAGGGCCGACGCTGGAGCTCCTAGCCCGAGGCTCCAGGGCCTGCGGGGACACTAGGGTTGGTCGGAGCAACTCCAGGTCGGTAAGGTATTCTCTCTCTTGGAGGAAGAACTTTTATATATAATTTCCTATATTTTTACATTTCAAACGGAACTTTACAACTTAAAAAAAATAAGGTTTCTGGGCCGGAAAAGAAACTCATTGGAGAACTCCGCTTCCAAAGGAGAATAGGAAACGTACGGTCAGCGAGAGGCACCGGGCCGGGGGCCGGGACTCCGGGGACTGCGGGAAACCGGCAGTCCCGGGGCGCGCGCCCGGTCACCGGAGCCCGGGAGGGAGCGTGAGCCCGCGCTGTCCCGGACGGCAGGGGGAGCGGCTCCCGGCCCGAGCTCCGGCGCCTCCTGTCCCTGCGCGCGCGTGGAAGCCGAGGGCCGAGGCCTGCGGCCGCCCACCCCTCCGCGGGCGCGGTTTCTCTGTAGCCTGGCCGGGCTCCGCTGGCCTTCCTCGGTGTGCGTGGGAAGCGGGCCAGATCCTCCTGTAGTCGCCGGGTCGGGACCCGGAAGAATCCCGTCTCCACAACACTCACACGCCTGGGCCGCCGCTGCGACTTCACCCTCTGGAACCCAGGGCCCGAGCCCGGTGGTCAGCGCCAGCACCCCCGCCACGGCGGCGGCGCCCAGTCCGCGCGGCCGCCCCTCCACGCCCCCGCCCCGCACCCGGGCCCTAATTCAATCGCCCCCGGCCTAATGAATAGCCGCGCGCTAATCGGATCTCCGGGCGCTTTATGGATTTATGTGTGCCGCCTCTGCTCCGCGGCCGCCGCGCGCCCCGCCCGCGGTCTCTTCAGAAGGCGCCGCGCTCAGGACTGGCCGGGGGCTCGGGCCGCGCGGGGGGTGGTCCCCGCCGCCGGAGCCGGGACTCCAGCGCACGCGTCCTGTCCTGCGCCCCGGCCCGGGCCCGCGGAGCCCCGGCGCTTACCTGCCAGCCCCGGGCTCTTCAGAGTTGCCCCGCTGGCCGCACCGCCCCAAGCGGGTGCCCAATCCCGGAGCCCCCACCCCAAGTCAGAAATGCCCGCGGGCGAAGGCCGGCCCAGGCCGAGCGCCCGCTTCCCCTTTCTCTCCGGATTCCTTTGATCCGCGGACTCTCGGCGGCACCTCGGCTCCGGGGCTGCCGGGGTCGGCCCGCGGGGGTCCTGGAAACGGTCCCTAGCTTATCTGCTTTCATCAAGCGGCCTTGGGCCGCCTTGAAACCGCGGAGCCAGTAATTGCTTTTTTCTGGAGGCCTTGTGCCGACTGGACAACAGCCAATCAGCGCCTTGTTTACACTCAGTGATTGACAGCCTGCTGGCGGAGTGCCAACCAATCCCCGCGGTCCCAGGGGAGCGGGCGGGGGAGCCGGGATAGGAAGGAGACAACAGAAGGCCTCTGGCTTAACCCCTTCGTGTCCCTACCGGAATGAGTCGGTAGAGAATTTCTAATACGTGTGCCTGTGTTGGTTGGCATCTAGGTTAAATATCCTTTTTTTTTGGTCCCCAGAGGGGGAGGCAGAGATTCACGTGGAGAAAGAGGAGTGAAAATATCTATCGCCATTCAGACCTCACCTTCACTTCCAAGAATAAATAGCATTTTGTTGGAGAATATTTTAAAAAGTGGTTTGCATCTGATTACGACGAAGATGATTGTTCAGTGGCTCTTTTTAGCTGGGGCGAGAATTTAGCGGGATTTCGTGAGAGTGGCATTGAGAAATACTATGCATGGTTTTCACTCCATGCATTATCAAGGACATATTTTTTAAAATCTAGTTGCAGATGAAAATAGGGCAATCTTTGTCTTGGCTATAAATCCTCGATTTTCATTTTGATCGGTGCTCAGCTGCAAAGTGCAACCAAGAGAGGGTCCGCAGATAGATGACCAGAGACGCAGGACTCTCTGCCTGGGGTCTGATTCCTGGGGCAGGAGGAAGAATACACCAGTTAGGTGACTCTGGAGCCCGTGCTCCCCAGGCCGCGGGGATGCGGGTATTTTTGAGTTCTGTCGGAGCGGGCAGAGGCCCCAGAGTGGTGGGAGGGCCAGGAACCCGAGGAATCCTCTGCTTGGAGCTAGGGCCTACCTGCGCCCTGATTCAGCCACCTGCCAAACAGATCCCAGGTATAAAAAAAAGCATCTGCTTTAAAGCGTGTTGCTGTTTCTTCTTCTTCTGTACTCTGTGCACCAGAAGCCAAACGTTAGACCTACTGGATTACATTAAAAAAAAAAAAAAAAAAAAAGCCTCCCCCTACGCGCGGACATGAGCTCCCACTCGCCCCTGCTCCCTCTCCCGCCCTGCGCCACCACATTCCCATTCAGCAGCAACGATCTGCGCAAAGGAGCTGCGCAGTCGCGGGGCTTGAATTAAGCGCCAACGGGCTCGGTAGTAGCCCTGCTGCTCCCTGATTGGCAGCTCCTTGGCCTGGCGCCAGCCTATTGGGAGGCCTGTTTACGCGGAATGAGTGGCACGAGCTCCCGGCCGCGGAGGGCCGAGCGGCCAATCAGCGCGCGGGCTGCTCGGGTCTGAGTGGCACGAGCTTATTAGTATGCAGGGCCTGTGGCTCGCCGCGCCGGGCTGCAGGTTTGAGAGCCGCTCTGGATGGGCTCGCTAGAGTCGTTGTTGTGGAAGCGGTGCATTTACAGTGCAACAGTCAGCACATTGAAAATACCAATAGGAATACAAAACAAAGTCACATTTACTGGTTTAATTGTATTGCATTCAATTGTATCCAGGAAACAGCCTCCAGTAAGTAACTGAAATTGCTTTCATTTTTTTTTGTTTTTGTATTTTTATTATTATTTTATTTTTTATTTTGGCTTTGGGGATTTACATTTTTAAGCAAGAGAGAATCAGGGTTGTGATGTTAAGGAATATATATCCTCCCTTTTTAAAAATCCGTTATAATGTCGAGCAGGTTTTTTTTTTTTTTTTAAGATGGACAATATATAAGCGATTTTTTTTTCCTCTGAAAAATCTTATCGATCGGTTTAAAATTCCCCCCGTAATGCGTCCTTGCTTTGCTCTGAGCGCTTGTTGTCTGGATCGACACCCAGCATTAAAAATAAATAATCGCGACAGGACAGGGACCGTCAGGCTGCGTCCCACGCGAACTGCGCGGGCGGCTGCGGGCTGACAGTCGCCGAGGTCCCGGACGCCGCCAACGCGCGCCGGCTCCGGTGGCACCACAAACGACCCCGATTGTTTGCCCCCCCACCCTGCTCCCCTCCCTGGAGCAGTCCTTGGTCGGCCCCGCCCGGTCGCTCCGCGGCTCAGGGAACCGGCCGGCTCGTAGTGGCCCAGGCGGCCCAGGCCGCTGACCGGAGGGGCTTTACGGCTTGGTGCGGGGCGAGGGGCCGGGACAGGGACGGATAATGGCGAGTTTTTCAGGTTTCGCTTTCCAGAGCCTAATTCATATTTTCGGGGGGTGGGGTGAGGGTGGAGGAGGGGGCTGAGCGAGGCCAGCACAGCAGGGCGTTTTCTCCGGGTGCGCTCCGGGCAGCGCGCGGGGCTCAGGCCACGGCCTGCGAGGCAGGGGTCTGCGGGCGGGTGCGCCTCGGGGCGCGGGTCCTCTCTCGGGGAACGGGGTGGGGGGGGCGTTTCGCAGGGAGCGGGTTCTTCGGCGGCGCGGGATCAGCCGGCCTCCGGTGTGCGCCTGGCCCCAGACCAGCCCGCAGGCCCCACGGCGCCCGCACGCCCGGAGATGGCGCCGGGGGAGCCAGACGGAAAAGTGTCCTTGTCCTCGGCAGGAGGCCGAAGCGAGGGTGGGCTTTGAGGTGCGTGAGTTAAAGCAAACATAAGGGATCCCACATCCTGGAGTGCGCGAGCCACGCGAAGAAGGGACGGTCGGCTCCGGAGACCGCGCCCCGCCACCCTGGGGAGGAGCCCTGGTTCCGAGATTCGGGTTCTTTACAAAATGCCCTTGTCAGCGATTCTCTGGCTGGCGCAGGGCCCCTGCCCGCCGCCGCCTGCGCTCCGTTTCCTCCCTTAGATCGGCCCAAGCCGTGGCTGAGTCGCTGTCTTCTGTGGTGGCCTCTCGGGGTGGAGGCGGGGGTGGGGGTGACTAGGAGCCCTGAGACCCGCGAGTGGCAGCGCCTGGACTCCGGGGCTCCTGGCCCAGGCCTCCGCGGCCGTGAGTCCCCGCCCCGATCCCTGCCCTTCTCGGGTTCCGCAGGCCTCGGGAGCCGCGCGCTGGCGAACTGGGAGGCGCGGCGCGGCCTCTCCCCGGGAGCAGAGGACACAAAGAAAAGCTCCCTCCAACCTAGTAAGAATCGCAGCGGCACAGACGGGCCACAATAATCCACCCGGTTTGCGAAAAACTCTAAAGTGAGCTGGCGAGGAAGGATCAGTGCAGCCCGCGATCCACCCGCTGGAGGTGGAAGTTAAAATCGCTGCTGGAGGCGAAGCCCGCGTCCCGAGAATGAGAGCAGCTCGCGCTTTCTGGACATTTTTGAAATTCTTATTGGAAACAAGAAATCTCACAAAACAAAAGCGTGGCGCACACGACCCCCACGCGCACAGCCCCCGGCCCTCGGCGCCTTTGAAGCCACAAGTTCCCGACCTCCCTCCAGTCTTTCTTTCCCTTTGTCCCGACCGCGCCCCCGGCTCCCGCCTCGCTGTGGCCCTGGCGGCCTGGCGCTCGCAGTGCAGGCCCGAGAGGCGGCGAGCCGAGTTATTTGTTAGATCCGGGGACAGAGCCGGCGATCCCAGAGGAGAGGGAGCCCCAAACCCCTTATGAAGTTGAGAGACAAAGAGAACTCATTGTGTAGGGCTCATTTATTTACAATGCAAAAGCTCTCCGAATAAATATTAAAAAAGCTTATCAGCTGAGCAAATATGTATTCACTTAATACATTATGTCTTCGGTTATAGATTAAATCAAACGCAAAACAGTCTGCAAATAAGACGTTGTAGAACCCGTAGCATTAAATATTGCAATTTAAAATGGTGTTCATGGAATGGAAAACATCTTAATCGCTTTGTTGTCACGGTGGGACGGCACAAAAAATTAAGGGTTTTCTACAAAGTTCATAATTAAGATTATTACCCCTATCCACCTCCCTTTTGTTAGAGGTGATATGAAACATAAAAATGCAGGTTTAGGAAATGAGAAGTATGTAAAATTAAAGGAGTCCACGCGGGTGCAGTCATCCAGTTTGTGTTGCCTGCTCCGCTCTCAGCGTCTGAAACTGTCCCCAGTTTAGACTCGGAGTGGACTCTCCGCGTTGGGAGGGGGTGAAAGAGAAGGGAGGTGGGGGCAATTTTATGAGGCCCTACCGAGAGGTGGTGAACAACGGAAGCCCAGGGTCTGCTGGGACCCTGGCGGGGGCAAAGGTTGCGCTGAGCCCGGCCCAGTTTCCAAGGGCTGAGCTGGGTGCGGTAGACCCCGCGTCTCCGGGCCGCTCGACCGCGTGGAGACCGGCGCCGGCTCGGCGACCCCGGGCAGGCGCTGAAGGGAGAAACCCCGTGGCTGATTTGGGGGCATTGAGAGAAAACAATTTCTGACACTCAAAGCGTCCCCCCACCCAAAGCCCCCAATTCGCAGAGGAAGATCCTGGGCGAATGTGATTAGGGGGCGGAGTGATTGTTCTAGCCTCGCCAGGAAGCTCCGGGCTCGGGGACAGCAGGCCCGGCATTGCGGCGTGGCGGCCCAGGTGACGCCGGCGGCAGACGCAAATGCCCGGGGCTCGAGGGAGCTGGCCCCGGGTCCTGGCTCGGTGCTGCGGCTGGGGGCCTAGTCCCGTTGGAGCTGGGGTGGGGGGAGGTGGCGGTGTGTTCAAAAGAATGAATTGAAAAGCGCATGGGGGGATGGGAGAGGGGAGAAACGGAAGGTTATAAAAAAAAAAACTCTTGAGTTACAATCAATAAAATTACTCGCTTAATTAGCATGGTTATTCGGTTAAGCGGAATGCAGTAAAAGCTGGACCTCGCAATGAGGGGAGAGGAAAAAAAGCTAGCGTGGACCCCACTCCTTTTCCACGAAGACACCTCTGGGCAGCGGGGGAGGGGAGAGGGTGTGCGTGTGAGTGTTTGTGTGTGTGTGTGTGTGTGTGTGTGTGTGTGTGTGTGCGCGCGCGTGATGGCTTCGCAGATTTGGGATTTTATCACCCCGCGGAGCCAGCAGCCTTTCGCCACGGCGCCCTCGCCTCAGGAACTCGCGGGGACGCGAAGGGGTAGCGCCGAGCGGTGCGCTGGGTTCCCTGAGGCTCCTCCAGGCCAAGCGTGGCCGGGACGGTGCGTGTGCGCGCAGGGACCCAGGGTGCGGGTGGCCCGGCTCGCGCGCGTGCAGCGAGGAGACGCGCCGAGCACTCCGGCCTGGCCGTGGGGCCTGGCCGTGGCTCAGGGCGCCGGGGGATGGGTGGGGGAATTGAGGGGAACGGGTTGGGGGGGACCCCGGGCGAGCCGAGCCCCCGAGTCACCGAGTCTCCTCTGCTTGCCTCCGCAGACTATGGATCCGCACGGTGGCCGCCGGCTTGGCGCGCGGCCGCCTGCCGAGGAGCCCAGTCCGCCGGCGTGCTGACCAGCCCCGCCGCCGCCGCCGCCGCCGGTGACCCGGACGCCGCCTCCTCCGCGCCGCCCGCGCGTCGCCCGCGCGCCGAGTAGCCCCCGGGCCCCGGCCGCGCTGCTCCCGGGAGGCGGCGGCGGGCCGGGGCCGGGGCCCGGCATGGATGGCCGCGACTTCGCGCCGCCGCCGCATCTGCTGTCGGAGCGCGGGAGCCTGGGCCACCGCAGCGCCGCAGCCGCCGCTCGCCTCGCTCCAGCCGGGCCCGCCGCGCAGCCTGCGGCGCACTTCCAGCCCGGAAAGTACTTCCCGTCGCCGCTACCCATGGCATCGCACACAGGTCAGTGCCTGCCGGGCGGGAGAGGGGGCCCCGCGGGGGGTGGGAACGGCCGGGGGTCGAATGGGCACCCGCCCCTCCTCTCTTCCGAGCCTTTGCTGAGAAGCCTTCGGTTTCATTTCTCTGCTCCGGGACCGGTGGCTGCCCGGGCGCGGAGCGGCTCCCCGCCACCCCCACCCCCGCCCCCGCGGCCCTGGAGACGGATCATCGTAGTTTAGAGCTGCCTTCCCGGGGGTCCCCTCTCCGAGCGGCAGCCCCCGGGACAGCTAAAAATGAAGCCTTTCCCCTCCTGCCACCCTCCCCCACCCCTTTCTGCAGAACTAAATTCCGCGGAAACCTCATTTCTGCATTCACATCCTTAAGACATTCCGGGGTTGGGACAACGAGGCACTTTCTGCGGGGAACAAAACGGCTGTTGTGACTGGAGGGGGGGCGCGGGGCGCGCGGCGGCCTCGCGGATTAGGGCGGTGTGCGCGGGGTGCGCGTTAATAGGGACTGCTGGTGTCAGACGAGCAAATCCTGTTTCTATAAAAAGCCTTGAAGTGTCAGGGCGAGAATGGGTTTGCAGGGGATGCTTTTGCTTTAGCAAGTGCCTCTGGTATCCTGCTAAAGCCGGACACGGTGTGGCCAGAGCGCGGCCCAGGGGGAGCGCAGCGCCGGCGGCTCCGCTGGGGGCGCGGCCGCCGCGGATTTCGGTGCAGGCGAGTGCAGAGGCAGTTTGCTCCAAGAGGACAGAGCGGGCCGCCTCTCGCTCCCGTCCTTTCTGAACCCCTCCCCAAGAGCTGACCCAGGCCTCCAGAGCTGTCCCTCTCTGGGGTGGCGTTGATTTTACAGTTGAGCTACCTAAGAGGAGGAGCAGGGCCAGGCGCAGGGTGGCAAATGGGCGCTCCTCCCCGAGATCCTGGAGGTCACTGGCCAGCCCCACCGAGTTTGCAGGAAGCGCGTAGAGACACCATGGTCACCCTGGAAGGTTGGCTTGTTTGGGTTACAGTTTGTTCTGAACATCAGAAATGTTTGCCTCTTTTTGTTGTTGTTAATTTGGCAGTAACAGTTATTATTACTAGCTTGATGGACTGTGAATACTAATAAAATTATATCTGCTTTAATGGGATTACAATTAGTGTGTGGATTAAAACGGATGGCAGAGTCAGGCTAGAAGGGGAAATGTGGGAAGGAGGGCGGCCAAAAAGAAAAACATAAATTTCCTAAAGAGAAAAAAATACTAGACGTTGCTTAATTAGTAGTGGGCTTTTAGCATCTACAACATGAGGAGATTAAAAAAGTTATCCGGGAATGGAGAGGCTGGCCCCCTGGCCCTCCCTGGACCCAGCTCCAGCCGGCTTCCTGCACCCCAGCCTTCTGCTAGGCTGCCCTTTCTTCTCTTTCTCTCTCTTCCTCCTTTCTCTCCCTCTTTCTCTCCCTCTAGATTTATAACTCAAAAGAGAGAAAGTACTCTCTGGGCAATTGGTGATTTAAAAATATCTGTCCCGGCTGTCCCTGTGGAGGTGTCTCTCCTGCCCCCGCTCAGCCCACGCTGGGGGGCTGTAGGTGGCAGCCCGTGGGGCTGCAGGGACAGTGCCACAGCTTGCTTCCCTACCAGCCCCTTCTGCTGGAGGCTGTGGGGAGGCTGAGCCTGCAGGTTGGAGGATGGGGAGGGAGTGACTGCATCCCCCCACCCCCCACCCCTGCCCTGCCCTCTAGCCTGGCAGGTACCAGCACCTTGAAAACAAGGGTCTGAAGAGCCCTCAACACCCAGGCTTTCCAGGTAGTGCAAAGGCAAGCTAGGGCCATCCCCTGGGGAGATGTAGCCAGGCAGAGTCCCCCTCCCTATCCCCCAGCCCCCATAGGCTGGCCTGGTCCTGGTTAGCTGCCATTTCCCCTTTGGGCCCCTGTTTCCACGTCCAGGCACCACTGAGTCAGGTGGGAACGTGGTCGGTGGCCCAAACCATTGTCTTGCTCATTGCAAGTTTGACCACGTGGTTCTTGGAGCTCAGGCAATGGAGGGTTTGGAGAAATTGGGTGGGTGCTGGCCTGGTCTGTGTCCTTGACCCTACCGCCTTCCCCATATGCAGGGTGCTCTAGAGGGTGCTGGAGGCCCCCAAGGCACCCTCAGAGAGGGCTGGAGGGCCACGTGTCCCCTGCTTCTGGAGGCAGGTTACACTCCCTGGGGGACCTGAGAGACCTATTGTGGTTGGAGACTTTCAACCCAATTGTGAAGGGAAGGCTGGCCGAGAGGGCGTCCATCGAGAAACATCTGCTACTGGAAAAGCCTTTCAAAATTAGTGAAAGCCAGAATATTGTATTGGTTTCTAAAATTGAGCTACATCATTTTTTAAAAAAAGAATTATACCCTCCATCACTTTGCTTTGGTCTGTATTTATATATGATCTAGTTTAGAAAGAAAAAAGTATAATTAAGTTAAAAATTGTTTTTACATCTCGTGTGTGGACTTCCAAATGGCCAGTTAGGGGGACTTTCTTCCCCTTTCTGTGATGGCCTCGGGTCTGCAGGCCGAGGCTGCAGCAGCCAGCCCCTCCCTCCACCGGCTGCTCCCTGCAAGGAGAATTGCTCCGAGCTACCTCCCATTTGCCAGGCTCCAGCGGGGGAGTGGGATCCAGCCCCAGAGACAGAGCCCCTGGCTTTGGAGGACTGCTCGCCCCTGTCAAGGCCATCCGGGCTGGGCCAAGGGTCTGTGTCCCTGCCCACCGCCTGTCTGTTCTCCCTCGTCCCCACCCAGTGCTTTCAAAATGTCAGCTTGAGGGACCCTGATGGGACGTTGGGCTCCAGGGCCACTTCTGTTGTTTCTCTAAAAATGAAAGTGCCCGTAGCTCTATCATCGGGCTGTAGGGTTTCATGGCAAAGTGCTGTTCCAGTAACCTTGTCACCAAAAGGTGCAATTAAAATGTTTGGAGTCATTATTTTTAGTGCAGTGTTAGATTTTGTTTCTAATACAGATGGTCTGGAGGCAAAGCTGTGAAATCTAAGGGGAAAAAAAGGAAAACCAACAACGCACCAGCCCAAGGTTTTCCATCAGCACTGCTGCCTGGAGCGAGTGGGGATCGTGCTCTCCTGGAGCGCAGTGAGGAGGCAGCCTGGCCTGGGGAGAGGCCCGCACCCCCCCCCCCCAGGGCCAGGGCCTGGCCTCCATCCTTCTCTGTATGTCTCCGAGGGGGGCAAGCCTTTGAGAATCACCTGGTCTCCCCCAGGAAGGCACCAGGAAGGTGGAGGGACCATTCCAGCCAGGTTTCTGAAGTCTGGCTGTAGTGTGGGTTCTCTCCGCCTCTTCTTCTGTCTCCTTTGGGATGTAAATGGCCCGGTCTTAAGCCAGGCGCCCTGGGCCGGGGGTGTTGGAGTAAACAGGACGGCTGGTCCCCTCTGGTGGGTAACTGCAGACTTCTTCCTGCCCCACGTGCTTCCGATCGCCAGCCTCAGAAAGAAAAACGCAGTAGAGGAAAAAAGATAATTTCCTAGTGTGAAAAGACCCCATCAAAGGTTTCCCCTCCCTCCCATGTGATATTTTTTTGTAAAGGGAAAAAAATACATTTTCGTAAATACCTCATTAACTCAATGACACAAGGGAGTGTTTCTGCAACAGTTACCAACATTAAGTAGGTGTGAAAAGAGTTACTTTCCAAAGCCTCTACCCATCCTGCTTTGTAAGTGACAGAACCAGACTTCAAAGCCTCTGCCAGCGCCCAGCCCGGGAATCCAGCTCGGCTCCCGGACCTGCCAGGCTGCGGCTGCTTGCCTGCCCCACCAAAGCCATTTTGGGAATGTGGGTTTTTTCTCAGCGGGGTATGTGCTGCCCCCATGTCTGATTATTCCTATAAGGATTTTCCTATAGGAATACCCAGGTCACGTGAGTAATAAGGCCGATTAGCCAGCGAAGCAGGGAGTGGTCTGGTGCAGATCACACCTCGCCCCTGGAAAACACCGCACCCCCATACGCTCCCCGGTTATTCTTAGAAATCTCCCTCCTCTGCTGCGAGACAGGGTTCAACAGCCCGCACAGACAGGACACAACACATAGGAGGCTGTTAGCATAACATGGATGAAG
The DNA here is from genome assembly GCA_030848825.1 of Tadarida brasiliensis. NCBI lineage: Eukaryota > Metazoa > Chordata > Mammalia > Chiroptera > Molossidae > Tadarida > Tadarida brasiliensis. The sequence goes on from CM061273.1 coordinate 65,725,932, forward strand.
CTAAAAATACCCCTCAGAAACACACATAAAAAAGCCAAATCCAACAACAGAACGAGCTAAAAATATTCCAGGCTTTGGCAAAGAGCGCAGAGTTAAATAAATTATACAAGAGCCATTCATGGGAGCGAGTTGACTTTCTCTCTTACGGGAACTTGGTTCAAGCTAATAAAAATAATAATTTACTAGCCACTGAGCTTTGCATGAGTTTAAATTTAATTGGTGGGGCTTCTGGTGTTTGTCACATCTTGGCAATTAGTGGGCTTGCCCTGGCCTGGGGCGGGGTGGGGAGGTGGCACCTGAGTCTAGGGTCCCTAGAAGCAGGGACAGTGTCCCCCGAGTGCCAGGGCCTGGACGCCAGGGCAGGGTGCCCAGGAGGCAGAGGAGGAGGAAGGCTGCAGGGGGTGGGGGGTGGGCAGGGACAGGCAAAGCAAAGGTGCTTTTAATTTGATAAATGATGGTACACCTTTAAGAGTGTGTTTTAACCATCAAGATACACTCCAGCAAGTTGATAGGATGTTCACTGTCAACTTACGTATGTCATCAGAGTGGGCTGTGAGCATAAATAACATGGAGAGCCCTGGGTGCACTGCAGCCTGTCTGGAGCCCGCAGGTCGAACCCTTGCCCCTGGTGGGTGCTTCTCTCTCCTGGTTTCTGGTGGCAGAAGACCAAGGAGGACAGGAGTGGGTGCACTTTGGCCTGGGTCTTTCCTCTCTGGGAAGTTCCCAGGTCTCCCCACCAAAATAAGAGCCCCAGACAGCTTGCCCAGAAAAACCGCTGGGAGTGTGATCTGAGGCTGGGATCTCAGCATTGGCTGGCTGGTGTCCTTTCAGCTATTTCCCAGGAATGCTAAACTTCCACCCTGGGATTAGGATCAGGGTAAGCCCCTTGCTCTCTGGTCTTCCTTGGTTGCTCTTTATCCAAAGGCCCCCGGAAATCCTGGCAGGCCCTCCTAATTCCCAAAGGACTACACTTCCCAGAATGCCCCTGGTCTAGCTCCAGGGTCTGAGCCTGGGACCAGCCCTGAGCTGGGAATTCCCAAGCACAGATGGAGGTCAGCCAGTGCCACTGGGAATGCGTGCTTTCCAGGCAGGCGGAAGGGCCTTGATGGCCACCCCCGCACCCCCTTGCCCTTCCTCCTGGAAGAGGCCTCTGGGCCGCGCCTGGCTTCCTCCCTACCATAAATATCTGAATATAGACTCCAACAGATGGAGCTGCCCCTCTACCCCCTGGACCCTGTGTGGCCGCTGCCTTGCTTGGTGTGGCCAGAGTCCCAGGGGACTCCCACCAGACCCCCTAATCTCAGCCCACTGCAATGACCTCCTCCAGAATAGCCTTCTTAGAGGGGCCCTGGTCATCCTCTCAAGGAACCAGCGTGGAGGGGATGTGGGTGCTCCACCCGGGTGGCATCAGGGCTGGTGTCTGCCTGGAGGGTCCCGTGAGAAAATCCTGCACAGCCTTTGGGGTGGCCCCTCCCCAGCCTCACATCCTCAGGTGGCAGTAGGTCCTTCCTTATTGATGTGAGGTGACCAGCACCCATCCTGAGCGACTTCTGGCCGCTTCTTAAAAGAAACGACAGGCCCTGGCCGGTTTGGCTCAGCGGTTAGAGTGTTGGCCCTCGGACCAGAGAGTCCCGGGTTCGGTTCCCACTAAGGGCACGTACCTCGGTTGCAGTTTGTCCTCGGCCCGGGTTGGGGTCGTGTGGGTGGCACCCACTTGATGTGTCTCTCTCGCATCGATGTTTCTCTCTCTCTTCCTTCCTGTCTCCCTCCTGCTCTATCTGAAGATAAATGCAAAAAAATATCCTCAGGTGAGGATTAAATAAATAAATAAATAAATAAATAAATAAATAAAAATAAAATGTTAAAAAAAAGAAACGACAGGCCCTGGCTGGTTTGGCTCAGCAGGTAGAGCATCGGCCCATGGACCAGAGAGACCCGCTTTCGGTTCCCTCTAAGGGCCCATGCCTCGGTTGCGGTTCGTCCTCGGCCCCAGTTGGGGTCGTGTAGGTGGCAGCCAGTCAATGTGTCTCCGTCACATCGATGTTTCTCTCTCTCTCTCTCTTCCCCTCTCTCTCCCTCCTGCTCTGTCTGAAGATAAATGAAATGTCCTCAGGTGAGGATAAAAAAAAAAAAAAAAAGAAAGAAAAGAAAGGATGGCCCAGGACAGAGGCCCTTCTGGAGGAAGGCTGCGCTCACCCTCACATGTCCAGAGAAGGGTTTCACGGCACAGCTGCCGCAGCCTCCCCAGGCTGCCCTGGAAGGTGGCCCTCCTGGAAGGCCTTCCTTGGGCCTTTGTCGCATCGCTTTATCCACGCGCTGTAACTTCAGGACTCCCGGATGCAAAGCTCACATCCTGGTCCTGTGTGTTTGGCAAATGGGTGACTTGCTCCAAGGGGCTCCCTGGTCCCTGTTGACCTTTGGGGCTGCCTTTCTCCCACCAGACACAGAATTGCAAGCAAACAGCAAAATCAAACCAGCCTCGATGTCTAGTCGATGCCCGACAGCCTGGGCTGCACAGCCGAAGGTCCAGGCCCTGGGAGCCCGCGGGCGTGGGGCCGCCTCGGCTCCGCCGCTCTGCCCGCTGACGGTTTTATGGGATAATATACCATTTAGATCACACAGGCCTATTTGTCAGTGGGCCGCCCTGCTTGTTGTAATGTATAACATGACTGCCTCCCGTGGCCCTGTGAGCAGCTGCCTCTGAGCAGGGGACGGGTGGGACTGGGCGTGGGCTCGGAGGTGGGGGTGCCAGGGGGCTCTGCCCTGCACTGAGGTCAGGCTGGGTTTGCAGCGGGCTGGCCTGGCGGGGAGGCATCCAGTGCCCAGGCCAGGAGCCAGCCGGGCGGCATCTGAAACCCCTGCAGCTGTCCAGACACTTAGGTTCCAGACTGGATCAGCCAGGAAGCGTGTTTTTTTTTTTAATTTTGTGTTGTTTTCATCCTGACTCGGGGTAGGGGAGGAGGGGGGAACAAACAGGTGGGTTGGGTTCCCTGCCCCCAACCCCCTCCCCCAGGCCCCCCAACAAAGAGTCTAGTGTCTTTGGAGGCAAAGACTTTGGAGCCTGGGAAGGGGACCCACCGTGTGCCTGGAGCCAGAGGCAAGGTGAGGCATTCCCTCCCCTCCTGGGTACAGGGCCTTGGTTTTCCACTGGAAATTTCCAGAAGTGGTGGGGAGGGGACCGCAGAGGACTGGTGAGCTGCCCATAGAGGCCTCCCAGCCACAGGCTCGGGTCCCCACAGGGTGGCCTGCGGGCAGTGTCACCAGAAAGCGCCTCCTTGGCTACATGAAATAAGAACTCAACCAGAAGATGCCATCCTCTCGGGAAAGGGCCGGTCTCGTGGGCTCCCTTGGCCTGTCCTTCAGGGGCTTGCTTTCCTGGGACTCACACGGCCAACTCCCCATGGGGAAGACATCACAGCCCCCACCGCAGGCCAGGCGGGTCAGGGGGAGAAGGGAGGGGGACAGCTGGAGCCCAGGGTGGGTGCAGTGTGGGCTGGGGAAGGGGCTGTGCTGTTAGGCAGATGTCCAGCATCTCACAGCAGCTGTGTGGCTGTCCCCTTCGTGGGCAGAGGCAGAGGTCCGCCCTGCCGACCTCGCCCTCCTCCCGGGCCAGCAGTGGGCGCACCGGCCAAGCTCACACGTGCCCAGAGGGCACGTCCTACCCTGCTCATGTGCGCTCACACCGCCGGGCAGGTCTTCACACTCACACCCACGCGCGCTTATACTGGCCTCCCAGGGATCACACTGCAGCCGCCCTTGGAGAGCCAGCCTGCCCAGCGCTCGGAATGTGTGTTCTTGTCTGTGCCGCTCCCTGCCATCTGCTCCGGCCTCCGTTTCTGGCCGCCTGCTGGAGTGGAGCCCGCAGGTCCCCAGTGGCCCTCGGAGGCACACCCGGGCACCCCTGGGCAGGGCTCGGTGCTGCTGAGCTGCCAGCCCTGGCTTCCTGGCATCACTGTGGCACCCATTCTCGGGCTTCCCCAGCACCCACTCCAGGCTCCCGAGTCCTGTCCCCACGTGGAATTCCTACCTAAGCCCTTCCCACCCCACCCGCCCCTACTTCCCTTCCCTGGGTCCCCCTAACTGAGAGCTCAGCCTCTCCTTAGCTCAGCTCCCACCTCCACTGTCCCTGCAGGTTCCCAAACACGATGGCTGTGCCCCCTGCCCCGGGAGCCACCCCTCCTGGAGCCGCCTGCACGCCTGCCGGCCCCAGCTGAGGTTCCCATCCCCAGCTGGTCCTGGGTCCCCACCTCACATTCTTTCGGAACCCCCACGTGGGTCTGCTTTGTAGCCCAGATGGAGGGCAGCTCCACCCAGGCCCCACAGCCCTGCCCGTGCGCCCCCCCCCCCACTGCCTGCTCCCTGACCTCCTGACCTTGAGCACCCTGGGGGGTCTGTCCCACCAGGCCTTGCGGCAGCCCTCCGAAGTTCACTGGTGGGGTGGTGCCCTTCCCCAATACGGCCACCTTCCCCGTGGGACTTCAGGGTCCTTCGTCTGGGCTGCCTGAGTCCTCGCCCCTTCGGACCGGAGCCGGCCTCCCTCCCACGCAGGGCAGCAGGGCCACGGGACTGCTTGTGCCCACCTTGCTTGGGCAGCACACAGGCCTGTGGACGTGAAGAGAGCCCTGTTTGGTTTTTCTCCTGCAGTTTCATCCCCACACTGGAAACCAGGGGTGACAGCGAGGAGCTCTGGGGAAGCTAAGCTAGGAAGAGAAGGGGGACATGCCAGGGTCTCCTCACTGAAAACCCAGATGCCCCGCCCCCACGCCTGACCAGGACGCGGGGACACTGGGACACTGATGCTGGCAGAGCCCTCCACATGCTCCAGCCTGTGTGGCCACCTCCCGGGGGCCAGGTCAGCATCTCGCTTCCAGAGCCATCCTGTCATCTGCAGGGGCTCCTTGGATGCACTCACTACCTTTTAAAAAGCTGTCAGGCCGCCCTGGCCGGTTTGGCTCAGCGGTTAGAGCGTCGGCCCGTGGACCAATGAGTCACGGGTTCGATTCCCATCAAGGGTACGTACCTCAGTTGCGGTTCGTCCCCGGGGCCTGGTCGGGTCATGTGGGAGGCAACCAGTCGATGTGTCCCTCTCACGTCGATGTTTCTCTCTCTCTCCCTCCCTCCCACACTATTTGAAGATAAATAGGGGGGAAAAAATGTCCTCAGGTGAGGATTGAAAAATAAATAAATAAATAAATAAATAAATAAATAAAAGGTGTCAGAGCTAAACAGACAGGCTGGGTGAGCTGTCCCCTCTCCGTCAGTATTGCGCCTGGCAGTGGGGGGCAGGGAGAGGTCCACTGGGCAGTAGGGACTTTTTGGGCACTGGATAGGGCCACGTCCTGTCTGTCCCTTGCCTGGCCCCTGGCAGGTGAATCCCTGACATCACCACGAGCACCTGTGACTGGGGACAGAAGCCAGTGGCTCGCCTGGGTCATAGGGCTCTGGAAGGTGGGGAGGGGCGCTGGGGGAGCGTGCCCCGGCCCCTTCGTGGTGGCTGTTTGGCTGTGGAGGCAGGGACTGGGGGGCCAGTCAACCGAAGGACAGTGAGGGCACAGGAGAGACCGCTGGGAGCAGGGAGAAGGCTGTGGGCCCTGCACCCCCCCCCCGCCTCTCCATCAGTGGGCAGGTGAGCCAGCGGGGGGCCCCGGACTCCAGCTGCCGGTGGTCCCTGCTCTGTCCCTTAGGAGCTCTGAGGCTGTCCCTCTCTGTGTGCCCGCCTCCCGGCTCTGTGGTCAGGCCTTGCTGGAGGAGTGAGTGGGACCCCAGTGCAGTCCTCTGGGGGGAGCCCTCCCCACTCCCTGGCAGCCTTTCTGGCCGCACACACCTGTACGTACCCTGGTCAGGATGCGCCCAGAGGCCTGGTGAGGAAAGACCTTCCCTGGGGACAGACAGAGGGACATGGGGACCTTGTGGGTCGCACCTCATGCCCTCAGCCCCTCAGCCCCTCAGCCCCTCTGTGCTTTCCGTCCTGAGGTCCTGGGTCTTGAGGCCTTAGCCTGACCACAGAATTAGGCCCTGGTGCCTGCCTGGGGCACTGAGTCCCGCTGCGCCCCAGCCCACCCTCTCGCCCTCTGCTGCGTGGGCTTTGGCTTCTGGGGAACTTAGGTGTGAAGGTGAGAGTTCCCCCGGGGGTGTCTAGGGTTTCTAGGGGGTTGGCATCGTGGGGATGGGGGTGGGGACCAGCCCTGCTCTGAGGTTCTGGGGTGCTGGGCCTAGCTGTGCTGGGCTCTGGGGGCCACAGACAGCCTCGGTGTCAACAGGCAGAGCGAGAGGGCCCTGGCAGATGGCCTGGGGAAGAACCCTGGCCAGGGGGCAGGGCTGCTCTCTGCCTGGGGTGGGGCTCCTGGGTCCTCCTGGGAGTACTCGCACTGGGGGCGCTGCTGAGCCCTGGGGTGGTTCTGCCTAAAAGCAAACCCCGAAATGCGCCAGGGCGGGGTCTCAGCACCCAGGGCCCTCCTGGGGAAGGAATGCTCTGGGGAACCCTTTCGTCTTTGATCTGTCCGGGTGGGTGCCCCTGGGGTTTCTCCTCTCCCTGCCCATCTGCCCATCTGCCCGGATCACCCCTCCCGGTCCTCGGACCCCAACCCTCCCCGGGTGTGGGTGTGCCCTACAGAGGCCAAGCAGAACCCTCTCTTCTCTCCCTTTTCCTGCCCCCAAACCCTGACCCTGGCCAGATGCCCCGCCATGCTGTCTCTGTCCTCTGCCACTCAGATCCTGACAGCACAGGCAGCCGCAGACTTCGAGGTCAGTGCTGGCCCTTCCCTTCCTCCCCTCATCCCTCCTCTGCCCGCTCGCCTGCAGCCCGAAAGCCTGTCTCCACCTCACCCACACAGACCGAGAGGCCCATGGGCTACTGGCAGCCTGGCGTGGGTTCAGGTGGCCCCAGATGGTGTTGAGGGGTTCAGGTGGCCCCGGGCTGTGTTGATTTGTCGACCTTTGTCCTCTGCAAGCATCTCAGAGTTCAGGCCCTTCTCCCCCACCCCCAGGGAAGCCCTCACGACAGTCCCCAGAGCTCTGGGTGGTCCCTGGGCCTCCACATAGCCCTTCTGGCTGGCAGCCCCTTCTCCCAGCCTGCACACCTCCCTAGGTCCTCTCCCACCGGCCCCCTTGTCACCCTGCCCTGCCTCTCCAGGCCCGGCCACCCCTCTCCCAGCACAGCACCCACACCCCTGCTCCTGCCCCGCGGTGCCTTCTGGTGGCCTTGGTGTGTGGCTCAGGAGGGCACTTTGCACTCAGAGTGGCGTGGGCCCAGGTGCACCCTCCCTGTCGCTCTCCGTAGGGCCTGCGGGTGGGGGAGCCAGAACCCAGTGTGGACGTGGACGTGGTGAGGGCAAGACCAGGCCTCCCACCCACCTCCTGGCCTCAGAGGGAGGTGGTGGCAGCACCCTCTTTGTCCCTGGCCCGTGTGCAGGGCCCTCCGTGCTCTTGGAAGGATGGGCGGGAGGAACCGGACTCCAGTGTCCCACAGGACGTGCGGTCAGCTCAGCGGGGCAGCTGACCTGCCTGTCGGCCTGCCACGTGCCACGGCCCCCCCAGACAGCGGGTCAGTCATGGGCAGTTTGCCTGAAGCCAGTCCCCTTTTTGAGACTTTTTGCATCCCTTTGGGTCTCCTAAAAATAAGCTTTTAATTTACTTTAAATTAATATCAAAATTAAATCTAAATTAAATTGTAATGCGTCTTTACGCTGACTCTTTGAGGGCCGTAACGAGTGAGGATACAGGTGAAATCTAGAAAAGTTAGGAAGGTGCACACAAGGCCACTCCCATCCTTATAACCTACTGTGGATTTGACGATCTAGTCCTAGTAAATTCCAGTGTTTGTGGGCAGAGGGCCTTGGGGTGGGTGCCGGGCAGGCAGCCCTGAGAATGCCCAGCCCTTAGAAGGGGGGCAGAGCGCAGGGTCTTGCAGGGCCCCCAGGTCTGCTTGTTCCTGTGGTGGTCACGGGCTGAAGTGACCCTGGCCTGGCTTGAAGGGGAAGCTGTTTTGGGTGTGGGGGCTGGGGTGCATCTGTGTGTCTGTGTCCCGGGGGTCAGGAGGCTGCTGTCTGGCCGGGCTGGGGGGAGGGCTTCACACACACCTGGTTTTCTGATTGTCTGCAAAAGCAGACCTGCTCCCTGAGTTGCTGGCCCCCCACTGGTCCTCCCTTTACCTTCTTGAAGGTTCCATGTCTGCTCTGGGCCCCACGGTACATGCTGCCAGACCCCGCCCCGTGGGTTCCATCACCTCTGTGTACATGCATTAACTACTGCTGTGTAACAGGGTACCCCAAGCTCAGCGGCTTAGAGCCACAGACAGACACTTACCATCGCTGTGTCTGTGGGCAGGAGTCTGGGTCCAGGTGTCAGTGGGGCTGGGAGCTCCTCAGGGCTCGGCTGCAGGGGACCCCTTCCAAGTTCACTCACGTGGCCTCAGGCCCTCGCTGGCCAGAGACAAAGGCTCCTTCCTTGGGGCCCCTCCGAAGGGTGGCCAGCAAGACGGCAACCACGGTCATCTCACAACCCAGTTTCAGAAGGGAGGGCCCTCACTTTTGCTGTTTTCTGTTCATAGAAGCAAGTCTGAGTGGGGGGGGGGGGCAGTTCTCACCTTACATAAAGGCATGAATACTGGGGTTCAGGAGTAGTGGGGGGCCCAGGATACCTGCTGACCCCACTCGGGCAGGGTCCATCTGGGCTCCTCCTCAGACTGTAACTGCCCCCATATAGCAACCACCCCAGGTGCCCTCTGCAGCCTCCTGTCCTCTCCCTGCTGGCGGCTTGGAGGTCTTGGGGGGCTTTCTGTCCCCCACACCCTGGCCTCCTTCGTGTGGCCTGCCACACCACCGAAAACTCCCTCCCTCTCAGCTTCTGTCCCGTCTTGTCCAGCTCGGTCCCCCTCCTCCCTCCCAAATCCTGTCATACTTCCTCACGGGTGACTCCACTCTGGCCTGTCCCCTCTGAAAGCCCAACTGATCACCCTCTGCTCCGTGGAGGCCACCAGACACAGTGGACCTGCCCCCCCTCCGTCCGCCAAGGCTGTCCATGGGACTCAGGGTCGTCTTACCACCTGTGGGATGTCGCTCTGAGATGTGCCCCCAACAGCCAAGGAGTTGGCCCCAAAACAGCTGTGAGGCCAGAGGGCCACAGAGAGGTCTGAGGGCCACTGTCAGAGGCCAGGGTGCCCAGGTGGCCTGCAGCACCCTCGGGCTCCGGCTGGGCCAGGGTGGGGGGTGACCCTGCACAGTGCGGACACTCGGTAACTGTCTAACGGATGAGCCCGGTTCGGTTTCAGTTCGGATGAGCGAAGGCTCAGTCTGCGGCGTGGGTATCAGGGGTGTTGGTGCCGTCAGGTCTGGGCTGCGCTTCCTGCCTCTGCTCGTGCACCAGCTGCCTGTCCCAGTGAGGTCAGCAGGTGCCCTGGGCTTACCTGGGCTCCCCCCTTGACTGCCTGGGGCTCATGCAGGTCCAGGGGAGCCCCTGGGTCCCGCTGGGGGAGGGGAGCCCCTGGGCCTGTCTCTTGGACCAGGTGGCGGAGGGTCATGGTGCATCTTATTGTGTCCAGACTCCCTGAGGCCATGTGTGGGGTGCCATCTGAGCTGCCCAGCACAGAGCACCCCCCCAGCCTTTGGCAGTAGGGTCTTTTCTGCACGTGGCATGTGCTCTGAGCCCAGGGTGTGAACCAGGAAAAGGGGCTCGGGGCCCAGTCCCCCGCCACCCCCGGGACAGATGGGGTCCAGGTGACAGAGGCTCAGTCAGGCCACTTGCTTGCCCTGTGGTCACATCTGGAGCGCAGTGGGAACACAAGTCCAGGGCTGGCTCTTCCCCGTGCCTCCCCCACTCCAGCTTTCCTGTGGTGGGGGCTTGGGGGGCGCAGGGCTGGGCGCTGGGTCTTCTCTGTTGGAAGCTCCTGCTGGGCCCCCGTGAGCTCGCTGTCCCCCGCAGGCTCCCCTGGCCTGGCCCGTCCCTCTGGCCCCATGCTGGAGCCACCCTTCCTGCTGCCCTAGGGCTGCTCCTGCATCCGGGGGACCTCCAGGCCTGTGGGGTGCAGTTTCCCCACTCCAGAAACATGGTAGTTTTACCTCGGAGAACTTTCTTCTTTTTTTCCTAAAGATTTTTTTTCCTTTATTGATTTTAGAGAGAGAGATAGAAACATCGATGAGAGAGAACATCGAGTGGCCGCCTCCTGCATGCCCCCCACTGGGGATCAGGCCCACATCCTGGGCATGTGCCCTGACCGGGAATCAAACCAGTGACCTCTTGGTGCATGGGTCAACGCTCAACCACTGAGCCACACCGGCCGGACTCTAAAGACTTTTTAAATTGATTTTTAGAGAGAGGAAGGGAGAGGGAGAGAGAGAGAGAGACGTCAGTGAGGAACTATCGGTCGGCCGCCCCCCTTCTGGGGATGGAGCCCGCAACCTTTCAGTGCCCGGGGCGGTGCCAGCCACCGAGCCGCCCAGGCCGGGCTCAGAGCGCTGTTCCCTTTCCACTGGGCGCACTGTCCTTACGCGTTAACGTATTTTATCTCTGCGCTTCCAAGAGGGCAGGTAGTTTGTCAGCAGCCAGGGATGGGGTGCAGAGGGGTGGCCGCCGGAAATTCAAGAA